>OX421427.1:4187383-5555678 GCA_949126915.1 Musotima nitidalis | reverse complement strand
GATCACCAAGTAATGGTCCGTGTCTATGTAAACGCCGCGACATACTCGAGTGTTCACAAGGTTCTTCTTCAACCTTTCATCCACAATTACAAAGTCAATCATACTTCTACTTCTTCCTTCTTCTCTTGTATACCTACATATGAATATTTTTGTGTGCAAACATTGTGTTTGCAACGCAAAGATTCCACTCTATACATAATTCAAGCAAACTTCTTCCATTCTCATTACACCTCTCGTCGCCAAACGCACCCAAAACTCGTTCATATCCATCACGATTGACTCCAACCCATGCATTAAAATCCCCTAACATGACAATTCTTTCATTACTCTTGCATTTCGATAAGACTTCTCTCATACTTTCCCAGAACTCGTCTTTCCCTTTTTTGGCGTTGGTAGACCCACCTAAACCCACCTCGGTTGGTGCATATACACCTAGGAGAAAGATTCGAGTGAGTCCAATTTTCAGCCTTATCCAGAAAAGTCTGGGACTCACACATTCATACTCAATTACACACTCATTCAGAAAGGAAAGCAGAAAGGAGAAGACCTACTCCCAGACCCAGACTCTCTCGCAGAAAGGAGAAGACCCACTCCCTGACAGCCTCGCTTCTGGATACTCCAGACCAATGTATAGTGATCGTGCTGAGTGGTTCCACATCCTTTCCGCTTTGTCTCAGTGACACAATACACATCCAAATGTCTTGCATCCATTCCCCCTCTAACATTCAACGTAGCAAACCGGCTCTCAGCGATCCACTTTTCGCCCCCACGGGTAACGAGACGTGACGAGTTGCGAACCACGTCGCCGCCATTTTGGTTATTTTTATAACTCATTGCGTTCCCACGAGAAGCAAGGGAATTATTTGTCACTCCCGACAGAGCCCCGCATATCGGGAGAAGGTTAGCCTCGATCTGAGTTCACCTGGTTGCAGGGCAATATGGCTCGTTTGCAACTAGGCTCTCCCCTAGCCACGCATCCTTCGGCACGGCAGACCTTGGATTGGATTCGGGAGGGCAAGGATGAAGGAACCGGAAAGGGAAATGACGGAAATCTGGGTAGGAGTAAGGAACTAGGATACTACCGTCTCGGAAAGCGAAGAGTAGGTAATAGCTCGAGGGGCCGGGATCGCATACCCGTACACATTATACATCTACCGGACAAGTAGGTGTTTCATGTAGCAAAAATAATACACCGACAGGAAATTTAAATAAGTGAATAGCGCGCGGTAATTCCCCTAATCGATTCTAAAGCGAGTGCCTAAACGGATGCGTTATTTGCTGGAATCCCCAAAAATGCGTTTTGTTTTCAAGCATAGACAATGTGAGGGTTGCCATTCGTGTAAAAAAGTAAATAACTAGCGATGACGTTATCATAATCTAGACTCCCCGACCCCCCATTTAATCCAAAATAAGCAAAAGAACGACCCCCCCCCCCCCATAATGCTTACGTCATAGTTAAACGGCCCCTATCTTAGTTCAAATTTCTCCTATGCATCTCCTCCGGCCCAATGCCAATCAATTGAACAACGCTTTCGGGTGTGCGAGCCGCGAGACGCACAAAACTACACAAAATATCGCACGCTTACGAGGTGGAAATAACGAAATATGATAGGTAGGTATTTCAAAATATAGATCTTCTCCGCTTCGCTTTGGTAAAAAAGTGGCGTGACTATCAGTTTCTGATACTTCCTGCTTACACTTGATGCTTTTGAAGTTATTAATATTTCTATCGCTTAAAGTGACCTTATATAAGTATTAGTTTAAATACATGGCGCTGGGGTTATGAAATGGGTGTATGCAAAGGGTAAGAGTGCAGTTTTTCATTTTAAAATAAAAACAAGTATTTTAGGCTGACAGAATTCTGATATTGTACTGTAAAGAAGACATGTTCCGATTGAGTATGGAATAACATATCCGTCTAAATGACCCCCACGGCTCTGATAACAGGCCATTTCTTTTCAAGTAATTGTCCATGACTTTTGCACAGAGATGTTGGCTATATTTCACCGATGACGCGTTGGATTTCCGATTTGAGCTCAGAAATTGTTTCGGATTTATTCGCATAAACCCGTGATTACAAATTACCATTTCTGTATATTTAATCATAATTTCTTAATATGCATTGTATTAAAATAAGACTACTTTGTATCAGATACAAAGCCAATATTGTATATCACTGGTGTTAGTAAATATCTTACAGTAATGAGCACAATTAAAAAGTTATTTGAAATATCAAAATCTAATCTAAACTAGGGTATGTCATACCCACCCTACAGCTGGTGTAGCATTTTTTTCAACTCATCCACGCCGGGTTACGGCCGGCCAATAAAATTACAAATAAAGTCTAAATAAAAAAAAAAAGTGACCTCGTCAAATTTAAAAATTCATTTATTTCAACATTTGACACGACTTCTTGGCGGGAAAGTGAAGCGTCATGTCTGCAGTTTTGTTTAATTTTCTAAGATTTGTGATATTTCTTACATTAATGTGTAATAACGGTGGATTATTAACAGTCAAGTGTTTGTGAATATATACATGAGTGTTGGTAAATCAAACAAAACGGTGCAACATCACTTTTCAAATTTTCTCTCAAGGAGTCCATATGAGATCTCAGTATAGTCCCATATCTTTACTGAGGACTCAAGGGGCTTCGGGGAGGGTATCTCATTTATCATTTATTATTTTCATCACCACTCATTCTCATTTACTATGAATTATATATTATTAATATATCACTTACTTGACACTGCCTAAATGTGCTAGACGCACAAAGCCATAATTTAAAAGAAACAAAGAAAACATTTGACACTTATTTCTGTTTATCTTTGACGTTGACATTTTGTCGGACACTGTGTTGACAATTCGACACTTTTTGTACTTTTTATTCACACGGTTCACTCACCTAAAACTTGTCGAGTTCTGTCTGTTGTTACAGAGGAAAATTGTGTTATTGTGATAAAAACATATGTCAATTTAGAGAATAAAACAAAGTGGATTTGTCGCATCAGTTAGTACCACTAAATATGGAAGTGGATCAGTTTGCGGCTGAATGGAATTATGCCGGCGAAGGGTCGCGTATGCCACTCATTGATGAATCGTCGGCTTTGGGCTCACAAGCCCCAAAAGATAGGTAAAATATTAAATGTTACTCTTCACTAAAGTAAATCTTCTACGCCATTTCTTGAAGTTTCTACGCAACTACAGCAATGTGCTGTCCAAAAAAGGTCAACGCGGGAACGGCCTACTTATAAAAAGTTAATAGCAATATGCCACCCACACGCCACACAGAATATTTAATTTATCTTAGCAGTCAGTATGTATTATATTTTAAGAAGTCATTGACTTGTGGTTGCGGTTAGCCAATATCATTTGTGTAACTTTTTGGAGTTGGTATTCATAAGTTAGTAGTTCTTGGCAGACTTTTGTATTATTACTATTAAATGTAACAAAATGTAACATACAAAAATGTTATCATGAAATTGTTCATGATTGGCACCATTTAGATTATTTAAAATAAATATAACAGATTTTCTTTAGAGAATGGAGTTTCTAGTGTTAAATAAAAGTATGCCACCTTATATCAGTCAGTTACTATCTTGAATCAGTTTTACATACATTATAGTGACCTTCTAGTTTTTATAGTTGGGTTGGCTATATAATTTATTCATTTATTACCAATTTAAAATACATAAGAAGAGAAATACAAATTTGAAAAAAACTCCACAAAGAAATGATAATGTGCTTTGATGTCATTACAATAAAAAAAAATTACATATATGGTATAACAAACATTAATAAAGACTTCTTGGCGGAAAGTAAAGCGTCATGTCTGCAGTTTTGTTTTATTTTCTAAAATTTGTGATATTTCTAACATTAATGTGTAATAACGGTGGATTATTAACCGTCAAGTGTTTGTGAATATACATGAGTGTTGGTAAATCAAACAAAACAGTGCAACATCACTTTTCAAATTTTCTCTCAAGGAGTCCATGTGAGATCTCAGTATAGTCCCACATCTTTACTGAGGACTCAAGGGGCTTAGGGGAGGGTATTTCATCTTCGATTTATCATCTTGATCACCACTCATTCTCATTTACTATAAATTATATATTATTAATATTAGGTCGGGGAAAAAGTCTTTTCGCATAACGTAGGTATAAACTTATTATAAATTTTTTTTGACTGTACTATTTGTGTCTGGCTGGTTTTGGTAACATTGAAAAGGATCCATTATAAAGAAAATAAAAAAAAAAAAAAAAATTGTTTCCCGCTATTTTTCATTTGTTTTTCTCTCCGTTAAAATGAGTGAATCTAATGAAGAAATTCCATACATTTTAAAATTTTATTATAAAAAAGGCAAAAATGCAACTCAAGCAGTGAAAAAAATTTGTGATGTTTATGGACCTGATGCAGTGTCAGTAAGAGTAGCACAAATTTGGTTCAAACGTTTTCAGTCCGGAAATTTTGATGTTAAAGATGCACCTCGCTCTGGTCGCCCTGTTACGAATAAAATGGACGCCATTTTTGAAAGAGTGGAGCAAGATCGGCATATTAGTAGTTACGATGTAGCTGAAGAACTGGGAATTGACCACAAAACAGTTTTGACCCATTTGAAGAAAGCTGGTTATACAAAAAAGCTCGATATTTGGGTGCCACACGAGCTCACTCAAAGAAACTTAATGAACCGTGTACTCATTTGCGATTCATTATTGAGACGTAATGAAACCGAGCCGTTTTTGAAGAGATTGATAACTGGCAATGAAAAGTGGATCACATACGACAAGAACGTGCGAAAAAGGTCGTGGTCGAAAGTTGGCCAGGCTTCACAGACTGTGGCCAAACCTGGCCTAACACGAAATAAGGTGATGCTGTGTGTATGGTGGGATTGGAAGGGCATTGTTTATTATGAGCTTTTACCGCCCGGCAAAACCATCGATTCTGATCTTTACTGCCAGCAACTGATGAGATTAAAGGAAGCAGTCGAGAGAAAACGGCCGGAATTGATCAACAGGAAGGGTGTGGTCTTTCATCACGATAACACTAGACCACACACATCTTTAGCCACTCAGCAAAAATTAAGAGAGTTCGACTGGGAGGTCCTAGTGCATCCACCATGTAGCCCTGACCTTGCGCCTTCACCTGTTTCGGTCTCTGCAGAATTCTTTAGGTTCTGTTAAGTTGACCTCAAGAGAGGACTGCCAAAACTATTTGTCCCGTTTTTTTGATCAGAAGTCCCAAAGTTTCTACAGTAACGGGATAATGTCTCTGCCCACAAAATGGCAGAAAGTTATTCAACAAAACGGTACATATATATTGTAAATAAATGTAAATAAACTTTGAAAAAAATGTCTTGACTTTTCATACAAAAATACAAAAAGACTTTTTCCCCAACCTATTATATCACTTACTTGACACTGGCTAAATGTGCTAGACGCATAAAGCCATTATTTAAATGGAAGAAGAAGAACATTAATAAATTAACAAGATATGTGTGTGCTATTATATATAGCAAGCCTTGATCTTGAACTTTATAATTATATTGTTTATGAATGTTAACATGTAGTGATTTATTTCTATAAGAAAATTATGCAGGCTGTTTTGACTCAGGTTATACTGGTACTGTTAGACCGTAAAGACAAGCTAACTTTTTAGACATCCTTTTTCATAATGTTGTCTTTGACGACAAAAATTTGGTCCTATGCTTGTGATACCTTGTTGTCTGAAATATTTTCATGAAAACTTGCTTTTTCTTTGGCAAATTGTTTTAATATAGATTTAATTATTAACATTTACAAATATCAACACAGTAGAGCTTTTTGCTTTGTATGGCCTGTATTCACAAATCAATTATTGCAAATTTTTCTGCACAATTTCAGTTTTGTTTATATTTCTGGGTGAATTTCAACAAGAGATTTTTATGTATCATTTCGGTGGGATTTTTTTATTTCAATGCAATCTATATATTTTTAGTGACAAATAATACTTTAGTCTATTTTATAACATTGTGCGTGAGTGGACATCAAATATTATCAAAACTTACATAAATATTTAAGGATAAAGTTTTAAGAGTCCACTGAAATTAAAAGTGTCCACCGAAATGATACAGCTAAGAACAACCGTGCCCCCAGCCAGGGTTCCGTACTTTGTTAGGTTTGATTTCCACAAATTTTAGATAAACACTGAGACAGGACAGTACACAGTTTTTTTAATATCATCATTAATATACAGATATTACAGTTAGTATTATTACATATATCATTCTTTGAGGTTACAATAACCTCAAAGAAAGATATTAATGTAATGTAATGTTTATTATGATATGAATGAATAGTTTCTTTACTTTTATAAACTTTTGGTAATTTTTGTGGTTGTTGTTGTGTGAAAATGTTGGAAAACTTTATCGTAAATGCTGGAACCTCCTTTTTTCCAACCTTTCTTCTCTAGTCTGTTGCTTAGGCCGCGGCATCCTAAAATCAAAATACACGCTTTTCAATTTTCTTCTTTCTCATATCCACAGACATACATTCATACACACTATACTATGATCCTATAAAATACTATACCTTCAGATACACCACGCGCTCACACACTAGCTCTCTTGCATTGACTCAGACAAACACTCTCACAGGCAATTTCTCATCACATAGGTATATCTCTTTTTTTTTCATATAACGTTTAAATGCTCTTTAACTTAATTGTTATATCTTGTAAAATTAAGAAATTTTGTAATTATATCAAATATTATTAATTATTGTTATTTACTCGTAATAAATGATATAAAAATAAAGGTAAGTGACTTATATTGAAGGTAAACCCTCGAAATAATTATTTTGTTGACAATTAGTAGGTATAATAATCTACACTGTGGTGACCCACACACTCATCACATTTTCGTTGAGCCGAACAAATGTGTATCTAAAGTATAGTAAACATGTACTAACTACATAGATATATGTATATATTATATATCTTAAGCACAAATATTACACAACAAATACACCTAAATAATCTAATCGACACTCTAGGTAAAAGTAGGTACATTACAAAACTATGACTTTGTATTTGACACCAGGATCTCTAAAACTTTATGTTTTTATCATTTCGGAGATACTTTTAATTCCGGTGGACTGTAATTGGTATAACAGTCCACCGAATCCACTGAAATGATAACACTGAGATGATAAAATAGAGGTTAGTTCTACATTTAACTCCGAAAAAAAATAATTTAAAAATTATGAACACTACTCAAACAAAAAAGTACTTACTGCGAATTTAATACACAATTTTGAAACAAATTAAACAAATCTAGCACGAGTTATAACAGCCACCGAAATGAAACTATTTTTGTCCCCATATTACTGAAATGATAAACTTACTTTTTTGGCGGGAAACCGCAAGACGTTGGGACCGGTGCGTTCGCGCCGAGAGCTTAAGCCGGACTGATCCGGAGTGAGAAAAGGTGAAAGGGGCGTAACAACGCAATGTTGATGTGGCTATTCTACTAAAACTTACTGTCCTCTGAAATGATAACTTTTTTCCAGACAAAAGTTGACTGCCTGTCAAATCCATGAGAAAGAAGATAAACAAACAAAAATTGTTTTATTTGATCGAATATATTATAATTTAATGATAACAAAATCAATTTAAATCCATATTACGAATGTATTTGCAGGAGAAGGTATGTTATGAGCGGAATTGGGTTCAGGACAGGTCACCGTGATGATAAAATAACACTTTGTAATTTTTTTTTTGGGTATATTAGAGGGTAGATACCAATGATTTTTTTTGCCAAGGTAGAGAAATACTTACGTTGTTGAGAAAAAATATATAAAATTAATAATCAGCACATTGCACTACCGTTCTCAGGTTTGCCGTGTATTTTTTTGCTTGGGCAATTCACCCTTCTATTACTTAAGTCTTCACTCAAAACACATTTAGACCCATTTAGTTACTTCAATCTATGGCAAAAATGTATTATTTATGTTGAATGATAATAAATGCGAATTGTTTATTTGATAAAGTGGTGAGACATTTACGAAGGTCATTAACCTTTCATGGAAAATAACACTTCAAATGTCCTATTGCTTTTATTGCATACAAATACATGTGTAGTGGGCCTAGAGTTAAATTAGTTACTAGGAAATAAAGGAATAAAGTAATTTTTTATTGATCTTTGAATAAGCTCTATTAGCTCTTTTAAAAAGGGCGACTATGTATTAGGTGCTATTTTTATGTTAACATATTTGTATCTACACTTGGTCTGCAATAAAAGATTTGATGTGATTAGATTTGATTTTCCATGTGATTTTTCATGACCCCACTTTAGGCACCGCCTGTCCTGTGGCAATCAAGATTATGGTTTTACAGAACTTTAGCTTATATGTCAATAATTTATTAAGAAAACTATTATATACAAAACAATGATGTATTCTTTAAAAAGTCTTTAGTTTTAAGCTTCCCTTAACTGCCTAACTCCGGATTGAAACTAATACCAGTTCCCCAGTATTATTAACTAATAACCTGCTCTGCTGTTGCACACTATTTGTGATATTGTTTGAGCTATATCATAATATCATGGAACTGCTTTTATTGCAGGTTAATTACAGTCCTCGACCAAGTAGAGTTGAGAGTAGAGCGCTTGAGACGAGACACGGTCCGCATTGAAGAAGAAAAGGACTCCCTTTTGTCTACACTTGACAGCATTAAACATTCTGAGCTCCTAGTGGATATCACTGAGTGTAAGTGCTTTATCAATGCACTGTATCTGTTATCTTTACTAATATTGATATAGAATAATAGAACTCATTCTACATACTTTACGCAACTATGTTTACTTAAGATCTAATATAAATATCTAAATAGTGGTAAAAGGAAGGATAAAAACTAAATTAAATTCTGCCTTTTAGTTACATCCTGTATATTTCTTACTAAGGAAGCGAATATATATGGAAATACATGCTGAATCACTTCCCATCCAAAGGTTATCTGTAATTCATTTATAGAATACCCTCTCGCCTTGGTTCATGAAAAGAGGCCTGTGCTCAGTAGTGAAACGTTAATGGGCTGAGATGTGATGCATTAGATGCCTTGCTTATGTTGACTTATTGTAGCGATGTTTTTGCGTGTTTTGTAAATGCGTTTCTGCATTCATAATTATGCGCGTGAAACGAGAATCGAGAGCGGAGCTTGAACATTTCTATGTAGACGCTGAATCGCGTTTGCATCGCCATAGCGATACAGAATGTGGGCGAAAGTACACAGCCAGCGACAGCATCGCGACGATTAATAAGAACGTGCGATAGCATCGCTGTGTCGTCGTAGGCGTGGGCTCTCAAACTCACTGCCGAATACCTCTAGTATTAAGAAATTACTTAACAAAAATCTCGCCATTAGTACAAACTAGTGGAACCATAAAAACACCTGGATATGGGCATCTTTGGCTTTACAAATTGCCTACACGCTACTAATATTCAAGATTTGGACTTGATATGACTAAATCACGAAAAAACAAAATATTTAAATCCTAACCTAAAAACGGGCGTAGGCAAAGCTTATAAATGAATGTAATGTTAATATAGTTCTGTCTGTATATAGGTGATAAGGATGACATATTGCGTTATGCAGAACGCATATTGTCGCGCGCGCTCACTGTGGAAGTGGCCGTGCGCACCGACCGCGACGCGCAGCAGGAAGAAGCATTGCATCAGGTTTGTTATTTTATTTGGATAGCTTTAAGCTGTTATTACAAAAAAAAAAACTTCAATAATTATAGGCAAATTACAAGCTTCCATAATTAGCTTTTGATAAATTTGACAAACTAGCTATATTTATCAATTATTCAGTTATTAATGTCACATTATTAGGTGATCCTAATCAAAATTAAGAGAAAAACTCATTAAAAGTTGTAAAGGATCTAGTAATAAAACTATTATTTTTCTATTTAGTATGTGAAAATGGTGGGTAAAGTAATCTTTCTAGAACGAAGGTATCGCAAGGGGACCGAAACACCAGCCTTACAACAGTATTCTTCATATTATAATGTATTTATTTATTGTGTAGTTTTGGTAATAATCTAAAGAGTTCTCATACTTGTAAAAAAGCTTAACATGCAACAGTGAGAGTTTTGCAAACCCAGGGACAAATCCCTGATTTGCGAAATCAAAGTCTGATGAAGATCTGAAGTGATGAGATTTGCAGGCAAACTGAAGCCTTTAAGCACAGGTGAAGTGGCAATAGTGCCAGGCCGCTTACAAGGTCTACTGATATCACTGCTGAACGTTGGCCTCTTTAATAGTTTATTATATTGGAGGTATTTGCCCATAATCACCACAGCGGGCAAGCAGGTTGGTGATCGCAGTTCAAGCCAGTACGCAGGATAACGCTGCTGCCCATCATCTGGTAGGATTTCTCTTCGTCGACTCTTACGACTCCCCATGAGATTAAAGGGGATGGGAGTATTCTAGGCCGATATCACACGGCATTGGGATATAAGTGGCGGAAATCCCAATTTTACTATTGGCTGCCCAAAATTGGACAATTTGGTGACTTTTGAGCTATATTTCCATTACTAAGAGGTTGCTTAGCTAAATTATAATGATGATGAAACAGTAATTTCTAATACTTTTTATTTATTTTAATAATCAGGTAAACTTGTACATCGACCAGCTAGTAATGTCAGTGCAAGAAGACACGGTGTCAGCTCGCAGTCGCTGCCTCTCCTATATGAACGCTTGCTCCTCCCAACCCGAGTCCTCGAGCGCCACAGACAAAAACTTCGAGACCGCTATACTGGGCTGCACCCTCGACGACCAGAAGAGGGTCAAAAAACGGCTACAAGGCCTCTTAGACTACTTTGCTAAGCTTAACGTCACTACGTGCTTGTGAATCATTGCTGCATCAAACGCTCCACTGCCAGCGAATTACTATTTGAACTATCTGTGACTTGGGTGACAGTCAGTAAGACTGGACCAAATGGGATATTTATATTAAACTGCGCGCATAAAATAGAAGCTATTTTATATTATCTACCTTAAATGTAAAATCTGGTATCTTAGCGCTAAGAAATTGAGTGGTTAGCTGTTCTGACGTCAAAATGGCTGATCGCTATATCATGGCATTATAAATATTAATTGTTTTGGGGTAAAAAATTAAAGTGTACTTTATAAATTGTTTATTGTATTACGTTGTTGCGCGATTTTGTTAAGGCGGTGTTTGTGAGAGGCAATTAATTGTCCAACCAAACGTTTTCGGGTATTCGGGTTGGCCCGTGTTGTATCGGAGCTGCTCTGGCTGATACGCCATTTTTCGAGTTATACGTCACTGTTCGGGCTGATTCGTCACTATTTGTTCTGATACGACACTGTTCGAGTTAATCGTCATTGCCCGGACTGATACGTCACTATTCGTGCTGATACGACACTGTTCGAGTTAAACGTCATTGCCCGGACTGATACGTCGCTATTCGTGCTGATACGACACTGTTCGAGTTAAACGTCATTGCCCGGACTGATACGTTACTATTCGTGCTGATACGACATAGTTCGAGTTATACGTCACTGCTCGGGCTGATACGTCACTATTTGTGCTGATACGACGCTGTTCGGGCTGATATGTCACTATTTGTGCTGATTCGACACCTTTGGGTCGAAATGCCGCCTCTTAAGCCCAATATTGCCATTCGGGTCATCTCACAAAACGATGGTGTTATATAATTCTAAACATATATAAAGCTAATTACATAAAATAATTGTTATAATCACAATATCTTGTTTGGTCCATTCTTCCTGATGATTGCGCAAGTTTGGGATGAGGGTGTTAATGTTGATTGTGATGTGTTGCATTTAGGAGTTTAATTTTAATTTTATTTAATATTTTTAAGTTGTCTGTGATAAAGACAAAATTAATATCTTTTTATACGTCTTGCATTTTCGCTATAATAATAAAACAACTAAAAATATGTTTTTTTTATTACAATGGTTGAAATCTTTGTTATTGACTTCTATTAATATAACTGGTAACATTATGTTGCAAAATTTCGAGCAGTTAATCTTAATCTTAATCCGTTAGTCCGGATCACGGGTCTGGATTTGAGCTTTTCCCGAACAACTTCGTGCCTCTATTTGTCGTCATATGACTTTTTCCAAATAAATGAGATGGGTACCAGTATAGGTATTGACAGTTAGGGCTGTAACATTAACCCTTTACCAGGCAGTGGGCACTATGTGACCACCATAAATTGAACCTTATCTAGTTAACGTAAGGTAGAAAACCAATGAAAAATTTCAACGTGCTCTGCCTGTTTAAGGGTTAGGGACATTTTATAAAGAATTTAATTTCCCTTAAACCTTCAACAGGTAGAGAAGTTTGAAAATGTTCATGAGTTTAATATCCTGTACACACTTGCCTAAAAAAAAAAAATTGTTCAAAGATAAAAATTTTACGATATAAAACATTTTATAGCCTACTTTAAAACTAGCAAACTTTACATCAATATCATTTATAACTCAAAACAAAGATAAAACAACAAATAAAACATATACACGCTATTACAATATAGGTGCTTAGTTTGCAGGTCTGTGTATTTTGCTTTAGGTTAAGTTGCTACCACTGTATTATAAAGGATAAAGCCGACTTTATGTGACTTTTCATATAAAAGCATATTAATTTCAATTTTATTAAATAAATAGAATCAAATGATCTACCCATTTGAACGTTCCCTCATCCCGGTAAGGCGTAGTGTCTAGGCTTTGGCAATTGTGATATCTGTATTGTTAATAAATTATTAATTCCTTACCTGTTCGTTAAAGTTTCTTATTACTATTACTACACTTAAAGTGTCATTATATAGCATGTAAAAAGTCCTTGATAAAAGCCAAAGGTTCGCATTCTACACCCACAAGAGACACAATCAAAATTAATTGTTGAAAACATTATTATTTTTTGTTGTAAATTTGTAGCACGCAATGAAACGCGCGTAACAGACCGTGTTTCTACGTGTAGCGCATGCGCTCTGACGCGATTGTAAGTAAAGAAAACTAAAAAATAATGCTTTAATTTTGTTTAAGTAAAAATCTTGAAGTTTACTTTGATCTGCAATAACTTGATATCTAGTGATTTCCTAAGTATAGTCTCTAAGAAATAAATGCTGTGAACAGGGACTTTTTACATTCTGTTTATATAGCGAGGACTTCTTGTGCGTGCACGCAGTAACATTTTGTTAGCGGAACGCCTTTTAACAAATTAGTTGTTGTGCGTCATGAAAAATTGTGTTGTGTAAACTTCATTGTACATGCCACCGCAAAAGTTTTGGTGTAAGTAATTGAAACAGTTTCATTCATCGTGGTGGCATATAGCCACTAAAATGGTGGTAAAAATGCCACCGAAATATTTAAGTGTATATGCCACCGATGAATTAAGTAATTGTTACCGTTTCAGTCATCATGGAACACCACATACATATATGCCAGTAAAATGGTATAAATGCCACCATTAAGTTGTTGCGTATATGCCATCGATAATTTGTACTGTATATGCCACCGATGAGTGGTGTTGTCTATGCCACCGATAAATTGTGGTGTTTAAGCCACCGATTGGTGTCTATGCCACCAATAAATAGTGGTGTCTATGCAAAATAAAAATTTGTGGTATAAACGTATATCCAAAAATTGTAAACATTGTAAGATTACAAATTTGTGCAGTTGTTAAAAAATATATTGATAATACGGTGGTTAATAATATATGGTGTTACGATGTAAAACATATTTTTTCTACAAATTATAGTACCTATTGATGTGGAATTAATTAATTTCTGTTCACAATTTCAATAAGGTTTCTACATACTTTGGTTCTAGCACTGTACGTTAGATATAATATACATAATAAATACAAACAGTAAAACGAGTGTCGTCTTTTATTTGTGTTCATCTGTTCGCGCCCTTTGTGACTGGACCTTACGTTCTGTAAATCCTATGCCATTTTGCTGATGATATTTTATTTCGTTTTTGTCGCTGCCAAAAATATACATTTATTGGTACACCGTGGATCCAGGTCGCCAAATTCCCTGGAATTTTCCTCCTTTCTATGGAGTAAGCATGTATTAACACATTCTTTGCCGCTCTCAAAAGTCAGTTAGCGGCGCATTAGTTGAACAACGACCTTGGATACGCAGTGAAAATCGAAGTGTGGGATAATACGCTCGCTTTATCCATAAACTAGATTTTCATACCTGTGATGCTCAATATAAATTACGTTTGAAATTATTTGAAAATTGCCATAAGCAAATAATTTAAAATATTATAAAACTAAAGAATGTTGAAAAACCGTCGATATCGATCCACGTTTGCTTATTCAATTTGTCCGACAAAAAGGGTGGATCTAACGAAGCTTGTATTTACTATGAGTGGCCTTTTAATATTTTTTGCGTAACTTTCAATGAATCTGATACCCAAACCTAAATGACACGAGTGCTGCAGTATGTTAATTCAGCTTTGGTATACATTGGGTACAAATAATATATACCTCAAAGGTTGCTGGTCTAAAATTCTTCCCTGTCACTTGGTAATAACCCCACTGTTGAACATAGGCCTCACCAATCCTGAGTCATCTGCCTCCACCGGCTTCCCGCTGCCTTGACCAGATCTTTGGTCCATCGCGTGGGTGGCCGTCCTCTACTACGTTTGCCGGTTCGTAATCGCCATTGAAGAACCTTAACGTTCCATCACTTGTCGTTTCTTCGGGATATGTGCCCTGCCCACTGTCACTTTAGCTGGCAAACTCGCCTCGCTGTATCGGTCCCTCCAGTTCTATGGATTTTCTCATTTCTTATTCGATCACGTAGGTAAACTCCGAGTATAGCTCTCTCCATTGCAAGCTAAGCGACTTAAAAATCGAATAAATAAAAATTATAAATTGTTCTTTGAAAAAATAATTTATTCAATATTCCGTAAAATACATTAATATTTACATAACTTCGTTATTACGACATTATGTTAGAATTGAATAGTGTGATGACTTTATTTACGTTTTTTTTTCATACAAACTGATAGACATGGCCTGGCAAGGAACATTCGTGCTAGGTTTCTGTAAAATAGTAAAAAATAAATAAATAGTACCCTTTATTAATTAAAATAACATTATGTTAAATATAATGAAAGCAATAATGTTAAATATAATAAGAAAATATCCCTATTAACTAAATGTTCCTAGTCAGATCAGCATAAGTATAATTATGCGGGATGTCAAGAAATTCTAAAGCAACTTAATTCTATATTTAATTGCACACTGCAAGTTATTTTACATGACTATACAATATTATATACACGCTTTCAGAAAAAGACAACTTTTAATGCCAACATTTGTGTTGTAGGCATCGTTACATTAATAAACGTATTTAACCATACATTTTCAGTAAATCTGATATGATATGAGGCTGCCAATATATCTTATGGTGTTTTGATAAATTCTTGCAACGGCTCTTAGCAATATATGGCATCATTTTGGTTTACCAACTTTACTTAAATGTTATGGGATTTTCGTATCGATACATCTGGCTTGTAACATTGCATTAGTTACTTGAGACCTTGAAGATTCCTCATAATTTCTTGACTTCTAGCTCCATCTAACATTTGCCAATTTGTTCTTAGCCTCCTAGAAATGTAGCTTTTGTAAAGTATATTGTAACAAAACAGGATATTAATTAAAATGTTTACCATTTCAAGGGATGACTTCCTGTTTTTTTTAAACTATATCTGTACCAAATTTTATTTTGGTTACGATTGAATTTTACTCTCGCGTACAAGGCGAGGTTCTGGGGCACTTAACGCACCTTTTAAGCGGATTTTAAAGTGTCGTTAACGCGCTACAAATGCCTTGCCCCTTTCCATTAAGTCGGCCGCATGCTTAAGTGCTTCCTTGTGGTATAAATAAATATATAGGTAGGTATTAGCCGCAATGTATTGCGTGTTGGATTCTCAAGTAAAAAATGGCAATAATAAAGTAACGCGTAATGTAACTTGTAACTAGTGGATCACAATATACGGCAGGCGTTCTTCAGGACATTCTTCTTCTTCCCCGGCCGGTGCTTCGTGGGCCGCAGTAAGATCGTGCCATTACTATTGTGGTTCGTGAATGTGCCTGAAAAAAAGATGATTCTTTTTAAATACGATACATACTTTATATGAATGATGACGCAAATTAAGTTACACATTTTTTGATTAATCTCGATATTGATATTTCCCTGGTAGACCCATGCAATACGATTTGTAAGTTCTTATAACAAAAACAAGTGTTATTATAATGCACACCCGCGCTAGCATAATTCAATGGGCGTATATAAGGTTGGCTTTTGGGGGGGGGGGAACGAGTGCCAAGCGAAAGTTCAGATATGGAGCACCTCTTGATCCAAATTACCCCCCATGCGCGTTCCGCGTTATTTAATAATTATCGAGATATGTTTTTTTCTGAATTTCGAACTCGTTGGCCTGCTTGCGTCGTATATCTGCGAAAATGCTACTTCTGCCCCCACTAGTCCAGTGTACCTAATACATACATGCGCTTGTCATGAATATTAAAGGATATGATGTAATGTAATTTTTTTTAATGAGCAATAACTTCTTTCATTTCATTTTGTTAGTTTATAAGATCAATATTTGTACACCAGTAATGGTAGAATGCAAGATGCTAATATATTTATGTAACACCTATATACCTTATGTATATTTGTGTACTGAATTTTGACAAATAAATTATCGTTATCTTAACCTATGACAGGCGTGAGGCAGCTCCTCTCGCCTCCCTCTAGTGCAGTGGTTCCCAAACTTATTTTGTCTACTGCCCACTATGAGAATAAATATTTTTTAGCGCCCCCATTTTATTACCTATTTAAAAACCTCCTAACTAAATAAAATTACAAATCACCCCCAAACCTCCACACAACGCCCCCATTTTCATTCTGGGTCTCTTACCTACAAGAGGGCGTTATCACCCACTTTGGGAAAGACTGCTCTAGTGTAATGCCTCACATGTCTACGTACCTATGACAGGCGTGACGCAAGGCGCCAGACCGTGTTCGTTGGCCTCTTCTCGCCGCATGTCTGCCAGGCAGCGCGCGGCCAGGGCCCGAAAGACGGCACCCACGTTGACGTCCTCCTTCACTGAGGCCCGCATCAGGCGGCACCCTAGCGCCCGCGCTACTAGCTCTGCTTCATCTCTATAAAACGTTATCAAGTAATATATTTCATGTTAAATAAAAAGTCATTGTCTTCGTCAACAGTGACAACACTGGTGTATTACCAAAACGCTATTGACAAATTATTACTTAATAAGTTCACATGCAGATTTAACACATTTTACGGGTTTAATTATTTAATCCCAGACGTTTCTAATAGTTTACAATAATCTTGTCTGCCTGTACACTGTATCTGCTGTACACTATATAAAATGCTGTAAATATTAGTACTTCAATTAAATATTGATGTACCTACTTATTAAAAGGTAAGATAACTATGGTTTGACGAACACTGATGCGAAAAGTTTAATATTTAAAGACATGAAAATTCTATGTGTCTTAAAACAAAACATGTCTAATTTTTGCTTTTATATATTTATATGTTTTATACTATTAAATCGTAAATTATAAGATACTTAACAAAGAAGTGTAGGTAAATAGCAAAATATAACTCTACTTACGGCCCGACGACGCATTGGTCCATTAGATCTATTTTGTTTTGAACTATAACTGTAGGGATTTCGCCACATTCATTCTCCACCTGAAAATAAAAAAATTGTTTTTCATCAATCTACATAAGTAATATCAATCTTTATAATATTATAAAATAAAGGAATTATGTAAATTTTAACCTTATGTGTGTAAAACAAGGGATATGTTTATTTGTTTATATGGAGTTGGTTTTATTTTGAGTTTGCTCTATTGAAACTATTAGCCTTTTTTAGAAAAATAGGTATTGAAAGATTGTACGGTATCCTATATTTGTAAAATAAACTATATTATCGTTGGTTCTCACGTCATCGCACAGTAAAAAGCCAAAGAAGTTCGTAAGAGAAAAGGACATTTAGAAATTTCGACATTAAAAGAAGATCTTGGCATAAAAATCTTTACTCTTCAAAATAATTCTACTATACCTACTGTTATTTAGTCCGTTAATCAGATAGAGACACTTCTTAGTGTATTGACCTGTGACACAATGATCTCATAATTCATTGATAGAAAACACGTCCAGTAGATCTGAGTTGTTTACGAACCTTTTTAAATAACGAGCTGACCCGGCGAACTTTGTTCCGCCTTAATGGCAATAAATAAGCAGATTGTGTTTTTGTTTTATTGGTAAAATTACAAAAAAATTTAATACCTACATTAATCATTCATTATTATTTCTGTATTTTAGTACAAAGTTGCTCTTCACTTAAGTACTTTGTGATACACGACATTTTTTGTTTTATTATTATTTATTAAGAAGCACGAAGTCGAGCCATACTATTGCGGCGATGTTCACGTGCAATTTCTTGTTCTTCTTCAGTTCTTTCATTTCCAGTACTTCGTATTCTTCTTGCATTACGGCTTTATCGGTAAAGATTCGATAGTCTTGTTCGCGGCAATATTAATTAAACTTCACTTCACTTCAATTCACTTCAATTCACCTAAAAAAATATTTCAAAACTCATATTCACATTCCCGCCAAGAAGTTAGAAATAGTTTGAATATTGATTTCTTACAAATATCAAATTGTCATCCATACGTCATTACATAGCTGTCATTTGCGTTTTGTTATTCCAAATCTGATTCTTTTTTGTTATATCACGTTTTATAGTGACTGACGTTTCATGTCAAGTCACACGGGAACGCTGTCGAACGGGATAAAAAGTATCCTATGTCCGCCTCCTGGCTCTAAGCTACCTCCCTACCAATTTTCATCCAAATCTGTTCTGCCGTTCTTGAGTTATAACTGCAGTAACTAACACGACTTTCTTTTATATATATAGATGAATGTTGAAATCGTGTAATGTTAATAAAAACACAATAACTTTATTACAATGTCTTTATTTCTGATATCATACCGTTAAGAAGAATCTTGTCAAACAAGCGCACAGTCCGCACTTCCTTCACGACCAGTCATAATCTCTATACCTTCGACTGTGGAGTTAACCTCAGACAAAGTTGGGAGAACTTTCGAGAACAAAACGCCACGCCCTCTAGACGAACAGTTGATCCCCATAACATAATCACCGTTTATCCGGCGAAAGATATACTTGAAAACACGTCCGCATGACCTATACATATTTTTAACTCCATCATCCCCATAGTACAAGAGTCTCACACCTTTCCCCGCACTATTTATGTATGTTTCTTCAATCACTGTTTGATTTGTTAGGAAATTTAATTCTTTACACTCGTTATTTAAATTAACTATCTCCTCTTCCGACAGTTTCTTGAATTTCATTAATACGCAACTCTCTCTCTGACGTTGGTTGGGGGGCCAGTAGAAAACAGCATATTTTTCATCGAGTAATGTGCTTAAATCGAATAAATCCTCGGTTTTGTAGTAATCTATACACATGTTTTCACTGCTAGATGTTTTTGCTTCATTTATATTAAACAATAGTATGAGAAAATACAATGAAACGTAGTGTTTTCTCCCATACATCTTCGCGAAGTGGCGATATACTATGAAGATTAACATTGTGCGTCCAAATATAGTCACGGATATATAAACAA
This sequence comes from Musotima nitidalis, assembly GCA_949126915.1. Classification (NCBI taxonomy): domain Eukaryota; kingdom Metazoa; phylum Arthropoda; class Insecta; order Lepidoptera; family Crambidae; genus Musotima; species Musotima nitidalis. Next base: position 5,535,949 of record OX421427.1, on the reverse strand, counting down.
CACGACCCACTACTGATACACGTTATGTTTGTGTGGTTTAGATATGTCGTAATTGATACAATTGAAATGGTCAATTCGCTTTGTAATAAGGGAATGGATTCTGCTCCTTATGTAAAGCGAAATAAAGATAATGAGTGCAACGCTAATCTTGAATGTAACTTACATTACATACACACTAATTACGTTCCCAGTGGATGTAGTCACGACTTGAGATATCTTAAAACATTCTGACGCTGGTTATCTGCGCATAATTAGGAATGTTTTAGTAAAAGCTACTTAATAAATACAGTGAAAATTAAAAGATTTACCTTTTGACAGAAATTACTGAAACATTACCAAGAACGCCTTTTCTGAATTGGCTTATTGAAATTTTTACGAATTTGGGTGCTGTAAAGCTGATTAGAATATCATAGTAAGAAGTTTAATGTATTTAGTAATAGGGTTCATTTACTTGATTTAATAGATATTATTGTGGGTGCAGCCAGTGTGCTTTCGGGATTGCATTAACATTCGGTTACATATTGGACAAATATTCGCACGTGTCTAAAAATTTGTAATATTTCGCTCCATTAGTAATTAACTCTTTTACTTTAGATGTCTTTATTAAAAAATTGCTAGCCGCTGGTCCCGGCGTCATGAACATCTATGGCAGTCACTATTAGTATGTCAGAGCTTTTTGCCATCCTCACAACAAGTTCAACCATAGAATAATTATGAATATATTCCTCTGGGTTGCAGAGGTCAGACGGTAGTCGCTCCATATAATAACTAAATTTCCCAAATCTGGTTAGACCAGTAAGCAGACCCTGGGCCCTAAGTCAAAATATGATGTTGTATTTAATTTAATATCGAGCCATTTCGTGCTTAGAAAGGCACGGTAATCCATTGCTCCCGGTTATCACTATTTGTTGCAATTGTTGAGCTAAGTTAGAAGCATACTCAGGCGGCTTGAAAAATTCAAACGGCAGGACGCACATGTTCTCGCCAAAGCGCATCCGCATACGGGTCTGCGTGGTAAAGTATGACCCAATACCCTCTCACGCTAGACTTACTTTTAGTTTCCAAGAGTGTAGCGCGAGGAACGAGTCCCGGTCTGTGGTAGAGAAGGCGAGCACGCAAGCATGGGCGCCGCGGTAGTACGCCTTGGTGATGGCATCGAACTCCTCCTGGCCGGCCGTGTCCCACAGCATCAGCCGGACCTCCTCGCCGTCGATCCTGAAACGAGATTAGTGACATCGTTGAATAAATTGCTTTTGTAGTTAAAGTAAAGTAAAGTAAAAAATTATTTATTTCATAAACTATTATACATTAGTACTTGAAAACGTCATAATTAAAAATGAAAAAAAACAATCGAAATATTATTACACTAAATCACGAAGCTTAGATTCACTTACATGCAACAAAACAATTTAAAAACAAAAAATAATTAAGTGTAAGTGCCAGTTCCGAGCCACCGCTCTGTAAGAAGAACTGGCAAGAAACTCACAGGCTATGCTCTTTTAAATATGTCCATTGGTTTGATACTAGAATTACAATCTTCATTTGTCTGTGAAGCTATAGTTTGTTTATATTAAGTACTTAAAATGATAGTTGAATAGGGTATATCGATATTAAGGTGCGTGAATCATATCAAGAGAATTATTTCTTTTATAAAAGATCATCGCGGTAACGCAGCAGAGAGACAAACATTTCACATAGCGCATTGCATACCACAATATCGGTCCAATCAGCCAGCTGAGAATTTATGCGATTTTTGGAAGATCATTCCTTATTTAGATTCTTTGAAATCCGCACTCGGCCAGCGTTTTTCTAACGAACATTTACCAGCTTCAAGTTTAATGTCGATACATCCAAGTTCGATGTTAGATATATCACTGGTGGATTTTTGAAATAAATCGCAAAAATTCAGCCAATAAGTACTATAATCTTCCTCTTTTTGAGCATGAAGCAGAATCACGGTATCTTTGGAAGGTTAAAGGTATAGAAAGAGAAGGTTTAAAAAAAATTGAGTTTTCTGATGTATTCCGGAGGCGGTCCATTTCTTCTCGGTAACTAAAAAAGCCATACTTATTTCGTTGGCACAACCGTGTACAACAAGTAATAAACAAAGGTTTTTTCTCCTGGGCGTGTCAAATCGTGGCTGAGGTCTACAATGACCGAAAACAGTTTAAACGGGTTATGTATGTTAAAAGTACACCGGAAAATTTTCTAAGAAAAAATGATTAAATTGTAAAAGAAGTTTTAAAGAGATTTTGTAAAGATTCGCGCAGACTATTTGTCAATTATTAAAGCTGTTTCTGGTTTTTATATTTTATTTTTAATTTTTATCTCATTCCCACTATTAATGTGGGGATGCTCATATGTTAAAAACCACGACTACCACGGCTACGCTCTTGCCTCACCTTGGTCAGTGATGGTCTTGTTCGTGGGGAGAAAATTAGGAATAATGAAATTAAGTTCCGTTGCATTTTTTAACGTCACCTCCTGAGAGTGGCACTCTGCTAGGCCGGTACCACGCGGCACAGCGTTCGCGCAGTAGCCCACCAGGGCTGACTTCGATCAACCGTACGATGAGATGTATATACTCAAATTGTTAAGAGTTTAGAAGTCTTACTCGATCTGTCTCTCGAGAAAGTCGACGCCGATGGTCTTCTTGTAGTCCCGGGTGAAGGTGCCGCGGCAGTAACGCTGGATCATACTGGATTTGCCCACGCCGCCGTCGCCTACGATCACCACCTTCAGCGCCACCTCCAGCTCCTCCTCGCGCATTCTGCCACCATCAGCGCTCGCCAGACAAACATTAGCGGTTGCTTTAATCCTGGAACAATAGTTTCATATATTAAAAACATATTATTTGTACTTGTCATAAATCTACCTACTTGTTACGAAACTTAACTTTGCGCATAAGGTAATTTCTATAAATATTCTTTCTTTGTACGTAAAATATTTTAGTTTGTTCGCGTTGTCACTTCGCGTCTCTTTCATAGTTGTTAAAAAAAATATCGAATGTCCATTTTGTGTGTAAAAATTTGACGAATCTAAATAATCCTGTTGATCTTAAAGAAAATAAAGTATATTTTCTTTATTTTGTTACTAAGTTGACTTTCATAAGAGCTTTATCGAGCCAAGCTTGAATAAATTATTTTGATTGGTAAATGCTAATGAAAACTGCTTTTATTTTTGTTTTTAATATCACAAGGTGACATAGCGGCAATAGGCTCGCCACCCTTTACGTAGGACCAACAATATAATTGGTGAAATGTGGGCATATAATATGCCTCTGCCTACGCGTGATTGCATGTATGTATTTAAGGTGACATGCAAGCATGCGGCCCATGCGATGGTGAGCGTTTACAGCAGACTATGGCAATACCAAGGGCCTAACCAGAGGTAAGCGCGTTGCCCTTTCAAATACTGTTTCACGCACTTTCTGAATAGCCCTATGCTGTAAACTTTTGGGAAAACCTAGCCAGGTTTCTCAGTGCATAGCCCAAGGATACGCGGCAGAAATTATATAGTTATAGTATTTAAGGAAATCATAACAAAAGTATATTTAAAAAAATATGCCGATTATTATGTCTTTTCATTATTGTCATAGACACGTTTTCATAGTCATCAAAATTGTTGGGAAATACAAAAGAGCAATTCGACCATCAGCGAAGAAGGTTTTAGTTTAAACCACAGATGATTAGGTAGAGAGGCCACAGTTTTATAAGTACCATTTAATCACTTTGATTTTACTTTCAACGCGTTTCACCGGAACATAGTAAAATATAAACAGTATAACATGCGCATGTCGTAGCTATCAGCCGCGTTGACATAATTGATGCTAGTGTAAGAATTACATGAATGATATGAGCGTTTTAAAAAGAAGTCTTTTATTTCCAAGCGCTATATTAGTTACTAAGACGTGTACGTATATGTTATTTCTATTATATTATTATGAGATTGTTTAATTGTTTGCTGTTGAATGCACAAAGTGAATGCGATCTATATTTTTTTGTTGCAGCTCGCTGTCAGCTACTGTCGATTGACTATTAATTGTCATCTCTTATAAGATTAAATAACATATTAATTAATACAGCAAAACCACTATAATGTTTTTAATCTTATAGCAAAGACCCTTTACATTGCAGGTTTTCTTGTATCTCCGTAGATACGTCCGTACTCCTTATTTACTACTAGCTGTGCCCGCGACTTCGTCCGCGTAGAAAAGGCAACAACGACGACTTTTGGCAACATTTTTGATCATATTAAAGAGAGACCTAATCTCACTTGCCGTGTTGTATACCGAAACCACGAAATATTACTACTTTGGTAGGTTAAGAGTCACACTGTTTATTACAATACTGATTATAGAATATCGTTGATGCAAATGGATTAACGTTCTAAAAATGCAGCGAGTTTATCCCAGGGCTAGCTTATCAATCCGGTAGTTCTAGTAAAATCAGCCATAGCCAGTCTAGTAAAATCAGCTTATTTTTATAATGTCACAAAACGATTAAGTTCCATACAATTTGTATGAGATTAGCAGCCTATATCCTAGCCTACATCATAGTCCGTTATTGTTTTTTAAAATTAAATTGACAACTAACGTGCTTGACGTTTTCGTACACATTTATTGCATTGGAACATGTTTGATAGTTTGGCACCTAAAAATCATAATTAGATTTCTAATTTGCACCTACGCTCCGTCAAGTATATCTACAGATTATAAACATTAGCGTTTGAAAAAAAAACTAATTTATATTAATGCTTCTCTATACACGATATTACACGTGTTGCCATCGGGGATCAAAGCATACAGTCGGCTAGGATTGCTGACACGTGACAGCGCCACATAAAGCTGACCGTGCGCAAAACAGCTAATGCTTAGATCCACACCCACTACTTATAACGTCTGACCTTGGGCTTTATTAATTGTCATTGCGAAACAGAGGCTCACTGGAAACTGGACTCGCTTAAAACTGAAAGGAAAATTGTTTGGAATCAGAGGAATCCGAGGAATAAAAACACTATCACCTATGCCGCACCCTGTTAAAATCTCTGCTTCTATCAGGTTTTGCTGTAAATTGATTACTTTTGATCTGGTTCCGCTGCAAAGTTTTGGCGGGCTTAAATTTTTGAGGAGTATTATGGGTGAGCCGACTTTTAAAATTATTTTATGAGCTGGCAGTCCAGAAGCACTGAGGGATTCTAAAAATTCTACTGGATAGCTTGTAGATTCTTCATCTTCCATAACTCTGTTAATACTCAACGTTATCCCCCGGAACAAAGCTCAAAATTCAGCGTTTATTGCTGTTGCTTGGTCGTTTCGTGGTGTCAAAATAGCTCTTTCGCACAGCCAGGAATTTCGCAAGTAGGTATTTGCGTTGCATTTCCATACACGGATGATATGAGGTCTCGCATTGATGAAACTTTGCAGTTCAGAACAACTTTTCCGTGTTCCTGCGGATACACACCGTTACCGATTTCAAGGAAAAAATCTGTAAACTCTTAAACATTTTCGTTACCTCCGATTTGCGCTCGCATATTTACTGTCAAATGCAAAGATATAATGTATTGCCACAGTCGAGAACTCTTTAGACACTAACTTCATCAGCCCTTGTTCCACGTGGTACTACCGAAAGAACCGACGAAAGTCGCCACAAAAAAGTATAGGAATTCCACCCATTGTTTAGCAATTTTGCTTGATATCACGCAACGTTCTGTCTAATGCTTCAATCGCTTTTCGGTTTGCCATTACGCACTCATCCCATATAATTAGGCTACAATCACGAAGAACCTTAGCTTTATTGCTGTTTCTAGAAATATGACAAACAGGGTTTTCTGTGCGGTCTAAGTCGATCGGAATTTTAAACATTGTATGGGCAGTTTTTCCTCCTGGCAACAAAGTGGCTGCTATGCCCGATGAAGCGACAGCAAGCGCAATTTTACCTTGGCTTCGGACCTTCGCCAAAATCACTTTGGTAAGAAATGTCTTGCCCGTTCCACCGGGAGCATCTAGAAATAGCATTTCTCCCAAAGCAGTATCAACGCTGCGACACACCCGATTAAATATTAAACGCTGTTCTTCAGTTAGTCTCGGAACATCAGTTTGTACAATTTCAGCCAGACTTACTGGATCATAATTGATTTGCATCGCGTAATCTCTTTTATTGCGTTCACCGTCAAATAATGGCTCGGGCATGCCATATTGAGAAATAGGATTACCCCCAATAGATGTAACTATATCCTATTAACACATATTAATCTAAAACAAAATATCCTATAATACATAATGCCTAACCTATAGCAAATACACACTAAGAAGTAAAAAAACTTAATCAGTTTAACTATTAACACATACTTATTAATCTAAAACAAACTATTTTATAATACAAAATGCCTAACCTATAACAAACTATCATATAATACAAAATGCCTAACCTATAGCAAATACACACAATATGTATTTTTTTAATTATAATATTATTATAATTATAACTAACCTGATCCTTTTAGCATTTCTGCTGTACTGGGAGAGGTTGGATCTTTGTCTAGGCATTCTTACCTACAGATAATGATTATACAAAACAAAAGAAATGAGCAACAGAAAATTTACCAAAAATAAAGAAAGTCAAAGAAAAAACTTAAATTAAACCATAAAAACTAAGAAGTAAAAAAAACGTAATCAGTTTAACTATTAACACGTATTAATCTAAAACAAACTATCTTATAATATAAAATGCCTAACCTATAACAAACTATACTATAATACAAATTGCATAACATATAGCAAATACACACAATATGTATTTTTTTAATTATAATATAATTAAAATAAATATAAAATTAAATTAAATTTTATCGAATGCCGTGCGCCTCCAGAACACGTGCGTTCGCTACGAATAACGGCGCGGCTCTCGGCGCGCTTTATATAGGTACCCGCGCCAACAAACGTTCAGCAAGTTCAACGTGATTCTTTAATTCTTTAAATTGGCATAACTTTTTTATTTATCAACCGATTGACATGAAATAAACACTAAATGTTAAGTGAAGCTTACCACAATATATTTCTTAAAACTATATCTAGATAGGATAAGACGTTTCTGAGATTAGCGTGCACAAACAAACAGACAAACAGATAAACAGACAAACAGACAAAAATTCCAAAAATCATTGTTTTGGGTTCTATTGCGTTAATAAAGGTCTCCTATAATATTTTTTCTAATATATCTTCCATGTACAGACAGCGACCCGTTACGTTTTTATTATATGTATAGAATAGATATAGATTTGTAAACAAAGATAAATATCAGCCAACTATTTGCGGAGAGCAATAAAGATGTGTAGTATTGCGTATACTTTACTAATATGATAAAAAAATTAAACTAAGAAAAAAACCTCATTATCGGGGGATTTACTGATTATTCTAATTGACTATGAATAGTATACGCGACGGGATGACAACTGCGCCGGCGCATGGCACGCCGAGCACGCCGCCATTTCTGCGCCGTCATGCCAATGGATGAGCCTCTTCGATTATGTCAACATTTAATTTATTAACAAGCACGTCAGTTTCTTTTTATGAACAATTTCACTTCTCCAATTTCAAAAGAAATCAAAGAAGGTGCGTTTGATGTAATGGACTGGATAAACGAGTTTTTGTTCATAATTTTTTCCTATCTTTGATTTGTAACGTTTTTTCATGGTAGTTGGTATAAGATTAAATCTCGACTTAAAGTGTGTATTTAGTAGACAATAGTAGTGTAAAACCAATGGCAAAAAACTATTTACAAACAAAATGCTGTATATATTTGGTATTCTAGAGAACTAAATCTATGCAGCCAAATGGTTAAATGGTTTTGAAATATTCGCAAACAAATTACAACATTTTAAAATCGTTTTAAAAAAAAATTATATTTGGAAAAACTGAGTGTTCTTTTTTGTCTATATTAAAAAAAAATCTTTTATAGCAAATTATTAAGGTAGATATATAGTCATCATTAGCCCACCAACCAAGATGCCTCTCATCTTGGTATATATCGATCATACTCTACCACGCTGATCCAATGCGAATTAGCGGTTGTGGCGTCTTGACATAAGAATTTTTAATGGATTCAAACTTGACATAACGACCACCACGTTAGGACCAACTAAACATGCTTTCCGAAGGACGGAATCGCTCGATTTTAAATGACGCATAAACGGTGTCACTTCCTGGGACGGACCACCGTCATCTCTGCTTGGCTCCGTTGAGCCTTTCCGATATTCTAGTACCGGGTACGAGCGCTTCCCTAATAGGGAAGTATTGTTTTGTTTATATTCATAGATGGAAAATAAATCAGAACAAATTAGATTTAATACACAAAAGCGACAAAAGAAATTGGAGAAAACAATAAACTTCCTTAAAAATTAGGTGAACGGTAAATCAACTTCATAGCAGAGATAGATAACATAGCTGTGTGACATCTTAATAGGTTGTACAGTTTCTGTGGGATACCTGATAGCAAATACTTATTGCCTATTAAGTAGTCTGTACAATACTATATTAATCTGTGTATTAAATTGCAGCAATCTTTCAATAGGAATTAGAAAATACTTTTGACCTTGGACATCTTCATCATATCCTAGCATTATTCCGGTGGCCCTAGACTTAAGCTTAGGGCCCAGGGTCTGCTCACTGGTTCAACCAGATTTGACTGATCTTCAGTTATTACATGGAGCGACTGTCGTCTGACCTCCGCAACACAGAGGGAAACATCATTCTATAGTTAAGCCAGCTGTCAGTCTGTTAGAAGGCACTGACTTCCTAATAACGACTGCCATAGATGTTCATGACAGCCGGGACCAACGGCTTAACGTGCTTTCCGAGGCACGGAGCAAGCGATTGCAGCAATCTTCCAATAGGCATTAGTAAATACCCTTAGACATCTTACACAGCGCTATCTTACTTCAAACAATTAGCAAAGCTTGTAGCAAAGAACGGATACAAATATTTAAATAGAAAAAAATAATCGATTAATATTAGGACGAGTTTGTTTCGGACTAAGTTAATACAGGACAGGGTCGAATTAACCTTGACAGGACAAGGCTAATTTGAACTAACTTATTATGAGATGTCGGTTTGGTAATTTTATTTTCTATTATATCTAAAAAGAAAATTTATTAGGCTTCACCACTAACGTACCGTAACTGGGACCAACGACCTAAAAATGTGCCTTCCGAATCACCTTATTTCTCATTGAGAATTTAGTAAATATGTTTTTGACTTTGAACCAATATACATTTTTTAAATATAACAATAAAAACGAACCAAGTCGTTTAAAAAAAAATCTACTCATGACGGATACTCACATAGGTTTGCGAATTTCGTATATTTAGTAAACTCTAGTCAGACCAGACGCAAAGCTCTAACAGACACGATGGAATTCAAAGATAAAAAAATGTGTTTTCAAGTGGCTACAGGTATGGTATGTGTGGAACTAACTGTATCAGCTATTTGAATGAGGACTCATTTGACCACAAAGTGCTCTGCATCGGGTCTCGGGGCGGTACTGGCACCGTGGCTGGAATGCGCTTGCGAAATCGATACCATGCTATAAGACAAATTCCGTTTAGCGCAGTATCTGCAATTTGAGACACTCTTTTGTTACGTAATATTTGTCGAAAATAGTTTCATTCAACTTCTAATGGCGGCGGCGTAAAAACCAAAAAACATGTAAAGTACTAAATTAAAAATTTGTTTGTTTAGGAAGTATGGGTAATTTAGTCCAATATGTTTTCTCGTAATTCATTACTGACACTAGATATATTTATTAACATAGAATTATTTCAATTATGAATCTTAATAACCTACTTACTTACATATTAAAAAAGGCCCATGGGTATGTTGCCAAGAATGCTGGCGGTTAGAGACGTTACTACGTCTAGAGTAAGAGACGGCCCGTCCAACAAGGTTGACATTGGCAGACGGTAATGCCTGGAGCCATTGACCTGACTCTCCCTTGGAGACGAGAGATTTCTGCTGAATTGACAGAAGATGACAGAAGTTCATCAAAAATGTGTTTACATAGTGGCTTGTCCTCGTGGATTTATTTTAATAAAATAAAAAAACTACAAAATTATTAATTCCTAAAAAAAATTACATGAAAACGAATTGTTCTACATACATTATTTCATAATAAAATTTTCATAAAATATTTTAAGCCCAATAATCCTGCACTGCCCTAATTAGTCAAAGACAATCATAGTAGCAAAGAAACAAAGTCGAAACACAATAACAAATACATAAGTATGTATATTATGTTCCAAGGCGAAGTAACGAGCTAAAAATATTCCAAATCTCCATAAAAGTTATATAGTAACCAACCAATTTCTACTATCTCGGGAGTATCATCATACCCAGTCATTAAGTAACAAAATGAAGCATAAACCAGCGCGTAGTTGGGAGTGCAATTATTCCGCGGCCATTTAATTAAAAACAGCGCGAGTAGGCGGCTCTGTATCGAGACATTTCGGTCATAAACCAGGTACGGCAGTGAATTGGGCAGGGCTGGATTTGTATATTTATAACTAGTAAAAGTTAGAAAATATATTCTTGGACATCTCCATAGTACTATCTAGCCCCAAATAAAGCATAGCTAGAGAAAACGGATAAACATGGTATTAATAGCACTGTACAGCAACTGCCTCTTTAAATTTTGTATTACTTGAAATAGTTCCTATCTTACTCATTACAAACATGTTATCCTCATCACATATTACGGAAGCCTGTTATTGGCCATACTAGCTTTAAGTCTTTATTTTCGTACGTTGGTGTATTTATACGAGTATATAAGCTGTTGGTTTTCTCAATAACAAAAATAGAATATTCTCTTTTGTAAATACTTCATCATGAGACATGAAGAACAAGCGGAACCAGAAGAGTTCATGCACACGAATATTTGTCTTCTTTGGAAATCGAACTCTCGACCTCGACTTATCTAGCCATATTGACCGTTATTTACTCTTTATTGTGCCTTTTAAAAATATATAAAACAAATAGGACACAAATAATAATATATATTATCTAAGTTTATACAATTATATCGATTGAAACAAATAAATTAGATATTATAATATTTTATGTCTTTTGCTCTATCGATTGCTACTAATAAAACAACTTTGGTAGGTACCTATCCTATTACCTAGTACCTAACTATCCTTGTTACGATACAACTAACTAGATGAAATAATTTATAAAGTGATACAGGTACAGAAAACATTAAATTCATGAAAATAATAATAAACAATTTTATTTGTATTGTTGATGCCTATATTTAACGTTCAGATAAAAAACTTAGTCAAGGCTATCTCCAAATTCGTGCAAACAAATCAATTCTTCAAAAAGTAAGAAGATAGGTTACTATCTAAAAATTACAACTACACAACGTGCAGCCCTGTTCATGTGGCCGCAGGCTATCGCCTAAATCCGTCTCTGGTACAGCAGTGAATTAGGTGTCTTCTCTGGCCGGTAATTGGGAGCCGAGATGCGTAGGAACCCCGGGCCTAATTGGGTAGCGAACTAGCAGAGCCTCCGTTATTATCAGGGATTGGAGTAGTTAGAGCTATTTTACATACTTGCGATACGTTTTATTAGTATGGACATTCCTCGAAAGAAATTTTGAAGATTCGTTTATGTCAGTTTGGCAGTTTGTGCGATCACTACCTATAGATAAGACAAGCTTCCTTTATTTTCATTGTCATCATAACAGCCTTATAAAGTCCACTGCTGAACTTAGGCCTTTCCCATAGATTACATTATATTGGGGCCATAAACAACACGGTGGGCAGGCGGGTTGGTGTACGCAGTTTAAGCCAACACGTTGCTGCCCATAATCTTTCTCTGAAATTTGTTGTTAATCAAATCCCTGTCATCTAATCATCAATATAATGTAATCAAATCCCTGAGAAATCAGTTAAAAATCCCAGGAATGTCTATATCGACATCAACGTTTGTGGTCAGTTTCCCCAAATAGCTCTGCCCCTAATACCTTCTCCGATCCGTGGTTATTATCCAAGCCACACCAGCAGTCGTTCCGCGACATATGATATTTCATATCTGCTTATTTATGTCCAATTTATTTTGTATAGTTATGTGTACTTGTGGCCTTTACGTTGTAGATATTTTATTTCTTTGCGTTTGTATATCATTAGACTAGAATACTTTAGTCTATGAACCTCTTCCAATGAAGCTCGCTTTTATTAAAATTTAATTTAGAGATTCAATTAGAATAACAGATGAAGTGCGCTTAACGAAATAAGCAAAGCCTTCGTGCCATAGCGACTTAAGAATTAATATATGATATTTTCATATTGGCTTCTTTATGTTTAATTTATTTTGTGTAGTTGTGGGTAGCCTTTCCCTCGCGTTAGTTTATTCTTTTCTAGTTATTTAGTACATCTTTAGATTAGGAAACATTACGAAAAAGAACCTCTTCCAATGAAATTTTATTATAATTAAATTAAATTATAGATTCAATTAGGAATACCTACAATAAAAAATAGTAAAGTGTATTGTTACTAGTGGAAAGCACAATTATCGCAGTTACCTTTTTTCGAACCTGCATAGAAAATATATTACAAAAATCATAGTGTTTTTGTATTGTTTGCTTACGTTATGATTACTACACAACAATATTTCTAAAAAAGTAACATTTCTAAGTTGGAAATAAGAAAAACACATTACATTTTTCAAAAATATTGCTTATGCTCTCAAGTATAGGTAAAGCCTCTGCTTTTATCCAAACGGTCCAAGCCACGCCACTGTCGTATCTCTACACACGATATATCATATCAGCTTATTTATTTGTATAATAATGTGTACTTGCGGCCATTATGTTAATACATCGTTAGAATATAATGCTTAAGGCTTTATAGCCTTATAAATAGAAATTATTTTCATGAAGTAAATTAGGTAAATCGTTTATTGCGAATTTAGACCAAACGCACTTTGGTGGTGGAACGAGCTCTCCAACAATATTTTGAGACATGAGATCTGATAACTATTTGACACTGCGAGGCTTGTGGTCTCGCCTTGGCATCATTTTATTAGAAATTGTTTTTTTGTGGGATAATTAATGTTTAATACTATTCTCTTTTATATAACACAGAAAATAATGCACTGACACATATAGAATCAGGCTCACGTAAGGAGAATATAATGACAAAGCAAGGGAAATTACTATCGTTCCAAAGTGTAGGTGTGACAGTTCAGCTGTTAAGGTACGCAGACTGTGGCAAACGAAAAGTTGCTTCAACTAAAACCTTTTTATTGAAATACAAACAATGTTTACTGATTTCTCAAAAAGTTTCTTTATAACTGTGTTTTGTCATATATCGTTTCTCACATTCTTACTTTGATATTTGCTTAAATTATCTGCATTTCACTACTAATTGTAACGCTAACTTCTCATTCTATTTATATATAGGCTTAATCCTTTTATTTAAACGAATTATATGCATATTATATTATTTACACAAATTACTTAATGTACTTATTTTTATTTATTTACATAGATATATTTCACAAATGCTGCGCGTAGTAATACTACATGCTTAGGTGTTTAAGGAAGATCAGTGTCGTGACATCTTGTGATGTCCGACAGTGTGCTGAAGGGACACCGTTTCAGACATGTTTTCATGTTGTTTTTTATGTGTAAATGTAATCGTTTCTTTTTTTCTGTTTACACAGAGTAATTACTTACTATGTTTATTTGTACTGAATAATTATTTGTCTTTTTTTTATTAAAATAAAATATAACCCCTGAAAAGACACTTACACTTTACATGTGAGTCTTTGCAGACAACTACTGACTATATTTCAACATCCTGCTGTCCTTCTCCCAGTTTATCTTGGACCCAGTGCCGTAACTAGGGCGGTGCCAGCAGTGCCCAGGCACAGGGCGCAGACCCTGGAGGGGCGCAGAAATGACCAGACTAGTATTTAGTTTTATCTCATGCATGATAGCTAGTAGGTACATTTTGTTTTATTGCGAACATGGTGTACTGTACCTGGTCTGTATTTTCAGAGCCTGGTCAATACATTTTTCAAGGGCGCAGTTTTGAAAGCTCGCACCGGGTGCATAAAAGGCTAGTTACGGCACTGCTTGGACCCTCGTCTTCTTCGTTTCATTCGCCTCGCTAATTCGTCATCGACTCATCCACCTCTTTTTAAACCATTTCATTCTGTACTCAATCATTTCATCTCTTTATCTGTCGTTCTCTCCGTCTCCAGTTGGCAACATTCATACTCATACTCGTAGCACTTTTCATTACATAACCTTCTTATCATCTCATTACATGCTCGTACCATGAAAAACGGCTGTCTTTTTAGATTTATCTAAATGTTGACAGAGGCCTAACAAATCTCAAAGGGCCCGGAAGGTTGTCAAAACCTTCATATGTTTTTTGTCAATTAATCTGATCATAGCATAAAGTCAAACAATGCCTGGCCTCGAATTGCGCTTCCGTGGCGAGAATTTAATGCTTTGTTTCGTTAAATAATATTTGATGCACGGATTACACAAGCGAGGCCTTCATGATATTACTGTTGAGATATCAGTTTTGAAGCCACAATAGGGACTGATTAGTTTTGAGCAAGTTCGTGATTATAAAATTTGAAACAAAATCTAAATTCGATTATAAATTTTAATAACATTTTATTGGATCTTCTAAATTTGCCGAGTTAGCCAAATTACATGTCCTAGTAATAGGCTCTTCCCATAAACTAGCATAGAAGGGTTTTTTAAGTCATACCACCACGCGAATCTAATACGGATTGGCGGAGGCAGAAGTTCCTTAATAGGGCTTCCAACTAACTCTCGCCTACTTCATCAGAATAAATAAGTTTTACACACCACAGTATTGAAATTAATTAACTCTTAATTATTATACATCATACAGGAAGGATTTGGAGGACGTAATGAAGACGGGTGCGCAGGCGCCGCGGGTGGTCATTCAACCGGCTGCGGTGCGCTAACGGAATGCGACAACCATTGTGCGTCCGACAATCGGCCGTAATTGTTGTAATCTTTTCACACTGCTCGCTGCGGGGGTAGCGTTACCATGTCATTACAACCGGGCCAATAGCTCATTCAATTGTGAATTGTTTTACCGACACTATATGACAGGTTTTGTTTTATATGGGACACTTATTTAGAGACAAAATTAATATTAATTGAGCCTTCGTGGCAATGATTCATAAAATGTGAAGTGGTTAGTTTTTATGTACTGACACTACATGACGTTATTTATAACGAGAGGTGTTGTTTTATGCAGTTACCTTCTACAGAGAAAATATACACATTTAAAACATTATTTAGCGTTACCATGTCATTAGGACCGAGCCTTCGTGCCGATAGCTCATTCAATTGTGAATTGTGTGTTTCTGGCGCTGCATGACAGGCTTTGGTTTAGATATGACCCTTATTTAGAGGATGATTAGTAGGGGATAGTGTTAGCATATAGATTGGGCAGACCCAGGAAATGCTGGCTTGACGTCGTAAGGGATGACATGCGTGCCAATAACGTGTCGACCAAGGATGCCGAAGACCGTGCGAAGTGAAGAACAAGATGTAGGAAAGCGGTATTGTGCCCGTAAGGCAGCAACCAGGATAACGCTAAGTTGAAGAAGAATGATCCATATATTTACGAGGGAGAGCCTTTGTGGTCATATCTCATTAAATTGTGAATTATGTGTTACTGGTCTTAACTGACATTACACGACTGTATATATATTATAACGAGAGCTTTAGTATTAGATCATACCACCCTCAGACTTATATACCACCACTTATTTTAAGACAGAAACGTAGGTGTAGTGTACAGACTAACTAATTTACTCCCGAAATTCTCTTTTTATAGACACTTTCCACTTTTACATATTTTTACATTAAGTGTGCCACCGACAGTGATCAGGAAAGGGATCAATCAATCAAAAATCATTTATTTCATAAACTCTTACATAGTACTTGATTACGTCCAAATTAAATGTAAATATAAAAAAACAATCGAAATATTATAACACTGAAATCACGAAGCTTAGGTTCACTTATATCCAACAAAACAATTTAAAAACAAAAAATATTTAAGTGTAAGTGAATCTAAGTGCCAGTTCCGAGCCACCGCTCTGTAAGAAGAACTGGAAAGAAACTTACAGGCTTAAGCTCTTTTAAATATGTCCATTGGTTTGGTACTTGAATTACAATCTTCATTTCGCTGTGAAGCTATACAATGCAATATAATATAACATTAACAATATTCATGTTCTAAGTCATTCATATTAGAATAGCCTGTATGAAACGACAGTTTAATCTTTGATAGAATAGTATCCCTTTGAAGACAGCTTGCGTTTTATTGTTAATTTAAACTTATTTAGGCTTAACTGCTGAAATATTGCTTGGCATTTTATTGTAGAATCGCACACATTGACCTTTAAATGATTTGTTTATCTTTTGGAGCCTAGTGGCGGGTACAAATAATTTATGCTTATTCCTTGTGTTTAGTTTACGTATATAGCTTTACTTACTAAACCAGGTTTTTATAAATAAATTAACCCGCCACTGTCAAAATACCAATTCCTTAAACTTTTCCTTTAGTGAATGTGTGCGCGGGAAATTATAAATTGATCGCTAATTAATTTTAATTAGACACTTGTTATCGTCATCAAAAGCCCAATAGGAAGTTCACAGCTAAACATACGCCTAACTCATAAATTTTATTCTAAAGTTCCTTCTATACTATCTTCGGGTGTGCTTACTTGACAATTTGTTGTCCTTCGAGCCGGATATAAATTAGTGACATATGGATTATAAATCTGTGCTACCAAATTAATACACGATAATGCATTTCTACCAGTACAATATTGTGATGAATGTCAATTCTCTTAGTTGTCTTTTCTGACTACATATAACAAGACGCTTTATTTTAGATAATTGTCACTTAAAAAGAGACAAATAAACCTACCAAAAGTGGAAGTTGTATCATTACTACTTTCTGCCTTTGTGGAGATATCTCATTAAAATGAGCAGCACTGCCCGCCTGACTGTAATTTCCTTTACTGAGTGTAACTATTACAAAATGTTTTGTTTTAGAAATAGAAAGATAAGTTAGTAGTAGTTAGATAAGTAAGATCTTGGGGATAGGAATAAATCATTAAAAGTGAAACGCGTGGGAAGCAGTTTATTGTCATTTTAACCATAAGGTGATTTCTAGCAAAGTAATACGAATTTAACGCACGCTTCTTATTGATAGCTTCATTATTTAATTTAATAGAATTGTATAAATTTAAGGTGATTATGAACGTATTAGAACAATTATGACACTATGACAAAAATAAAAACGACCGCGGTTTTTTCATGAAAAAAATTGGTCTTATTGTATAAAAAATATGTAGCATTGTAAATTCAATTTTATGTTATTAAAAACGACATACAATTTTGGCTACAATTATTGGATCCGAAACCAAAATACAACCTTAATTGCGATCTTTGCAATGTAAATTAAAAAAAAAAACATATTCACCAAATTGTGCGCGTATTTTCCTTTGTTATGTAGAAAGTAACTATGAAAATTCTATTGTTTTCTGTCTTCTGGCCACCATCACCTTAAGATTAAAAGTTTCAGAGTTTTAGCAGCAAAACACTCATCACTTGTACTATTATAAGAATAAAAAAGGAAAGTAAACTCTGCCCCTGGGCCTCCTTAATCTTCAATTACTGCTGTACTATTAGGAACTGGTTACTTTTTTTTTATAATTTCCTAAATTTTTCAAGTCTTAAATATTTAGCCACCCGAAATAAATTATGTTTGAAAGCTAAAATAAGTTTGTTTAATCTAATTCTTCCCTTTTTTAATTCTTATAATACTACACACTTACATAGCAAAGCATGTAAGTATTCGTTTACGTAATTAAAGTATAGCGAACCAAACATAAGTTCCAACGATTTCTTCTGTTGAAACCGATCTTCACAATCAGACCATCAGTGTGAACCGGTCCATTCAACCGTGTCTTTATTTCTCCACTTTATTTCTTCCGAATAATGAATTATCGTTTTTAATTGTTTGAACGGAAGCGTACTTCGGTTTTTGTCTTAATCGATTTCTTGGTTAAGTTCTATTAACTACAAATCTTCCTTTAGTTTATATTTCAAATAGTTTGTTATCTTTAATTTTGCTATCAGATATTTCACAGCAAATTTTATTTATTTATTTAAACTTTATCACACATATTAAAAAACATGTAGGTACAAATTGCGAACCTAATGCCTTGTAACCAGTTAACCTTTGCGTTAGCAGAAAAGTATAAGGAATCACGAGCATGAAAACATATAAACTTACATAGAATTAAATATATATTATTAATAAACCTATATACAAAAATAATAGTAATTATGATATGCAGACTCAATCAGATGATGACTCCTCAAGAAAGTTTTTTTTAGAAACCCTTTAAAAGTAGGTTTGCTTTTTACCAACCTAATATTAATAGGAAGATTATAAGACTTATAGAGATGTCACTAAGCTGTAATATCAATATCTAATTTAAACTGAAGATATAACAGCAGTATTTTTAAATGCATAATAACAAATGTAATACGTATTTACAACAAAAAAGCAGTTTCGTTTTTTGGTTAATCTCTTAAACAGCTGATTGACGGGATTTTCTCTGGCAGATAGCTCATGTTACAGACCCTTTATGCTACTTATCAAAAAAACATTAAGTAGCGGGAAGCCGTTAATCTGAGATAAAGTATCCTAAAGTTATTTACTCTATGACAGACTGTTTTTTTTTAATAACCGACTGCAAGGAAACGAAGTAGGTTCTCAATCAGTTATAATGAGTACTACCACCCAGAGAAGTCTAGATCATGTATTTACCTTTTGTGTCGCCACAGAGGTAAATAAACTTGTACGTGTTTGTTTCTTGGATAGCGGGTTTAGTTTGGATGGACTGGTGGGTACTTGAACGGTACATGTCTTTCACATAGGGTTGGCACCTTACAGTAATTATATTTTTTTTTAAATATGGATTGTGCCTGCGCCTTCGCATTGGGTATACATTTTCCGTAAATTGATTTGGGAGACAAGGACCAGTAGTAGACTAACGGCTAAAATGGACCAAAACCGGGAGAACCTCCTCAGAGAGGCGCAGTGGACGCGCCCCTCCTACCTCCTTGTGCGACCATAGCGTGTGTGGCCGACTTCTCGGAGGGTCTATGGTTAGACAGCAGGGGCCCCCTGCCCCCGCTGCATTACACCCTCCTGGCGCTGCTTGACGGTCCCTCCTGGCCCGCCCGCTGCGCCCTCCACAGGTCCCTCTTAGTTTCCCCCCCGGTAGTCAGTACTAAGGGCACCCAGAGTCGTCGGTCTCTGGGTGTTACCTTTTCCCTAGCACCTCCTGCGCCCTACCGGGAGGTACTCAGCCCCCCCACCACGACTTGATGGAGACCAGTCGGGGGGGAACGTCCTCCGGACCAAAACCTTGCTGGTCTAACTAGATTAGGCCGAATTTCAGTTATTATCTGGCTTCTAATATACTCTCAGTTACAAATTCAGAATTATAAAATAATTGCCGTAACGGTCAACCCTGTGTGTCATCAGTGAAGTATATTGGAGACTGACCAAATATGGCCGCGGAGCTCCGTATACAGCGCCGCTGAAGACCACCGTTTTAAAAGTCAATTTCAAATTATGTTATAATTAGAGTTTTACCTCTCGTCCTCACAATTACTTTTGAAAACGAATTACACTAAGGACAATAATTAATACTTACTTACTTTATTAAGCACTAAATGTAATTATTTGTTGATTCAAATAAATAAAATAAAATAATTAAAAAAAAAACCTCATAAGATGCGAATTATACAAATGCACATCCTCTTAAACCTTAGCATTTATAAAATTAAAAATTATTTTATTACATAAAACCAAAATTTCATAACTTCATATAATTTCCCGGTTGCCCTAGACTTAAGCTTAGAGCCCAGGGTCTGCTCACTGGTTCAACCAGATTTGGCTGAATTTCAGTTATTACATGGAGCTACTGCCGCCTGACCTCCGCAACCCAGAGGGAAACATCATTCTATGGTCAAACCAGCTGTCAGTCTGTTAGAAGGCACTGACTTCTAATAACGACTGTCATAGATGTTCATGACAGCCGGGACCAACGGCTTAACGTGCTTTCCGAGGCACGGAGCAAGCGATAATTACGCACATAACTTCGAAAAGTCATAGGTGCACCCACCAGGGTTTGAACCCGAGACCCTCAGAATATAAAGGCAAGGGGTCTCGCCACTGCGCTATCGCCGCGCCCAAGATTTTATGACTTAAGTTTTTAAAAACCTCTACTCTTCCTTATCATATAAATTATTAATAAAACTTATACGAATCGCAGACAACTTTAGTTATTATAGTGTAGAGTTAAAAGGTCGTGTCTATGATTGATTCTTGATTCTATGATGAGTGCGTATAATTTTGAAGAGGTAGGCTTACCTTTAAGAGATCGCACTATTTTCTTCACACAAGATATCTTGATAACTCATGTCAATTTGTCTGCTGTAAAAGTTTAGGTCTATCTACTTAGTTAAGCGATTGATGATAGATTAAGGGTGCATTTCCACCAGAGATGATAGAGGATGCGTTGCCAGGAATGTGTTTGTTTAGAACCAATAGAATCGCTTGGCTGCTTGAAGCTAGGTTAAATAAGCAATTACGCATCCTCGCTTATCTCTGATAGAAATGCACCCTTAAGGTCATTTAAACTTTAGACCCATCATCAATATGTATCTGAAATTTTATTAAAGTCAACTTAAAAACTAACGCGACTTCTTTGCTTAATTCTTTTTGGTCCAAGCAGAAGCATCCAACAGTAAACGGGTGTAAAGCATACGACATTTTTTGAGTAAAATTTAAATAAACTATTTTCGCATTAATATGATCCATTCGGCTAGATACTTTAGCATACAAATATCAAGTACTCCAAAGTGAATTAACATCAAAATGTAATCCCTTTCAGTCATTCTACATTATTCAACCAAGCTGTTCATCAATGTACCGTTAACAGGTAATATTCGCATAATAAAGGCAAAGTCAAACAGATCCGAAGTTGTGTGCGACATGCTGAAATAATGACGGACTGCGTTCGCTCGCAGGCACAGTTTAGCGGCGGCGACTGCGCTTGCGCATGGTAACCTGTTTATGAATGACGCGTCCTTGTTGGGTGACTGCCCTGCTTGCCTGTGCGCATCGTAAACAACACAAGAGCATTCATTTCAACCATTAATAATCACGTGAAGTGAAACTGTTTCAGAATTGTGCATTAATAGTTTATTTATTAGTTTAAAGTTTTATATTTTATTAGACATGTGAAATGAAGGCAGAATGTGCATTTCTAGACTTATTTTGATCTAAGCAGTATGTAACTTGAAATGTGTTCCTAAAAATAAACATTTTTTTTATAGAAAAGGCGGCCTATATTAATATTGTATTTATTATGAATTTTAAACCTCGAATAAATATCCACCCATTCATACCGCAACTAACAGAAGGATTTTCATAAATAAATTGTAACTAATACTTCATCTTAATCACGTGAGCTTTTTGTCGAAAAAACCACAACATAATTGGTTCGTGGTTCGAGGTTCGATTCATTGACACGTCAAACTTATAAAACCCTTATCTCGTCGGTAGTTAATAAACTGGCACAGCATAATAAATCACGTGCACTTTCCTTCGATGTTTCCAGTTTGTATACATTTCATTTAACTGCACACCTATTAAAGTGACTGTTAAAATACCGTATACCGACATTCAGTTGTTAAACACTAAAGAGGTCTCATTCCGTATTTATTAGGCACTGCGCAAACGAGTGTCTTGTGTAAGATCAAGCTTTCACAGATTACTTATATATTTGAATATAATCCGTATTACCACTCTCCCGCCTCCCGATGGATCGAAGATCTGGTTAAGGCAACGGAAAACCGTGTGTTCTGTAAAAAGTGTGTACGTTTGTGCAGCCCCTTTTAGTTTATGCCTCAATTAAGTCCACTGCGATGTAATGGTTACGTGTTTGAGGACAGCAAGTGCAGCATTATTTTCTTCTTAGTATAACAAACTAATATTAAACATATAAGATTAGGTAAAAACAGTGCGAAACAAAAACAAATCGAGGGAAAGTATTGCACTTTAAAATTAGATAGACAGCTTAGGTCATCATAGTCTTTTTTATACATTTAATAAATCTTATATATTTAGATTCGAAATTTACTTAGAAATAAATTATATTCCTTATTCGTATTCTTCTGTGGTGGTGTGTCGTTTTGGGAACCAGAAGTGTCTACGTTTGCGCAGTACCTTAACTTTTATGCCTGAAGTAAATCCACTGCAATACGAGTATAATGGTTGGTATGTGTTCGAAGACAACACGTGAAGCGGTATTGCACTTGAACTTTTGAAAGAGATAGACATTAAACAATACACACATACGTTAATAATGGCTATCAATATTCCCTGCAATGGTTTTATATGCTGACTTAATTTTATCATTTTGAATGTAAATACTATTAAGTTTATGACTGTCTGTGTCCTGTTTAAACAGGTGTTGAGACATCATAAGATTACGGAACATAAAATCTTTAAATTAACTTTATCTAGTGGAAGAGAAAACGTTCAATCGCATCAACACACATCAGGGTAGTCTCAAGACGTTATTGAAAGCTATGAATGAAATCATCTGACTTCTGAACGAAATCAACCAGACTCCGACTTAAATGACAAGGATATAATAACGGCTATCTTCTCTATTTATTTAAGTATTTATTTCTTAAAGACAATGAATAAGAAAAGTACCGTTAACTCATCGTGGTAAACTTTAAGAGCTTGTGTTATGACGATGTTCATGTCTAAATGGGCAATGTTTGAACCTAGGTGCCAAATGGCTCACTTAATAAACGTTAAAACGATTGACGAGAGTCTAACTGTATTTTGTTTTTCCAGAAAGATATTTATTTGCACGTTGTTATAAGTTTAATGTAAAATGCATCATCTCTATTCAAAATAAATAACACACAATTTCGAAAAAGTACATGATTTGATTCTGATAAGAAGCGAGAAAAACCGATAAAATCTAACAGAGACATCTCGTAATTTTATTTCTTACATATGGACTTAATCGTTTAGAGTATTTGCCAGTGTCAAGTAATTTAATAAGTAAAGTTTAAATGAATTTTTTCATAATTTTGTCACAGTCATAATCGACTAAAGTCCGTCACAGTCAAATCAATCCATTCAACTCCTAAATAAATTAAGTGCTTAATCTAAAAAGTTCGTAACTACTGTAGGTTTTATTCAGAAAAAAAATTAAAAGTTTAAAAAGAGGTTATATTCCGAGTTAGTCCCAGAGTACGGGCGAGGTATCGGTCGACAGGTGCACTTTGGCATCTGCCACAGACGCAGGCAGGCTTTGCGAACGCGGCTCCTATTTCACTTAAATGAGTTTATGTGATAACTATACAAAAGCAATGTTTCAATGGCATATTATCAAGAATTTTCGACGCAACCGTTCCTTTTTACTTAAATGAGTTTATGCTAAAATTATACAAAACCTCTGTTGATTTTTCAATAGCACTTTTGACATTTAGTTCGAAAGTTAAACATGTTTTAAACCAGTAAGTAAGTAGGCATTGGAATCGCTTAACTGTGACCATTTACGACTCCATTTAAATACTTATACTTTTTTACAGCATTCGCTACCAGTCCGCCTGTGTGTCAGTGGGTTGAACCATTCGCAGATTCGCTCTGTACATCTGGAACACACTGTACGTATTTAATTAAATTGGCCTAAATATATTTTTTTAATTTAATAGTTTCCTATTAAATAACAAAAGTTAAATTAGTATTGATACGAAACTTATTAGTTAGAGGCCTGCTTATTCTAAAAATAAATCTCTTCTAGCTAGCCCGCGACAGGATAATAAGTACATTGTATAGAAAGGAAGTTATAAGTTAAAGTAGAATTAGCAACTTGCCAACAAACCATTTGCTAATGTTAATGCTACACATATGATCGATCACCCATCTTAGAACATATGAAAGCTGCTTAACTTCGGTGAAAGTTTCCGACTTCGATCGACATTTCACAACGTTGATTGACACTGTAGGTGGTAGTCATTATAGCCAAGTACTAATAGTACTAGTACCTATATTTTTAAGCAGCACTAGCTGCACTAGCTGCTTAAAAATTCTAACAGCAAGTTGCCAAAGTGTCCGAGAACTGATTGAGAGTCTAAGGGGAATACAAATACAAATATTTTTAATGGAACAGAAATTGGGTTCACAATAATTTGTGTTTGTTAATAACTACATTAGTCAAGGACTGTGTCGTAGTTACTAGCGCCCACCACCAGAAAAGGATACAGCGTTTCATATTATTGCATTAGATACAATACACTAAATTATAAAATAAGAAACATATAACACAAACACTAAATTAAATATAAATAATAAATAAATAAATATTTTTCTAACAATTACACCAATTATTTAGTTTCAAGATAAGTATCATTAAGAACTTGTGTTATATATACTACTTAAATAACGGATAAACATACATAAGTACTATTTTTTTTTGTAAATAAATACTTAATATACATAGGAAACACCCAGACCAGAATAAATATTCATGTTCATGCACACAAATATTTGTCCTGTGTGGGAATCGAACCAACGACCTTGGAGCGGAGAGCGAGTATACTCGCCACCACGCCATATCGGTCGTCAAATTTACAACAAATCTTACAGATATTTATGTGTGAGTTTGTGTTTTGATGTTATGATTATGAGTGTGTGTGTTTGTGTAAGAGTGTGTGGGTATGTATGTGTGTGTGTGTATATGCGAGGAGTAAGCGTGGTGTGATATGTTAAATATGGTTTAAAAGGATGTGTTCACGGGATAAGTAAGTATTTTTGATGTGCAATAAGGCTAGGATATAATAGTTCGGCTTGTTCCCGATTCCCACATAGTACAAATCTTTGTGTGCGTAAACATAAGTATTCGTTCTAGTCTGGGAGTTTTCCTATGTATATTAAGTATGTCATTACAACAAATAAAAACATCAAAGTTATCTTGGAACTAAATATCTATTGTACTTAATAGAACATATTTATTTATAAATTTAGATATAACGTTAAATACAACCTCATTAGATCGCTAAAATTTAATTAATGGCAATACGGATACAACAATAAAAAGAATTAAGGTTAAATATCTATTTGCATTACACTTTGAGCTACTCATTGTGCTTACCCAACGTGGCTGCGACGATGCGACCTGTGCGTAACGTTATGAAGTAACAAAGGTCATTAAATCATTTGCTCAGAATCTGCTGTAGTAATTTTTAGTAACGAATGTAATAAGACCAAACATTAAATAATTAGCGGGCATTGTCTCGTTTATTCGTTTCCCACGGTATTGGAACAAAAGGTCGTTATTCAACTTTACATTGATCCCGTTTAGTGTCACAGGCTGTTTTAATCTAACCATCAGTTACGACATCGCAGTTATTGTTATAAGTAAATGGTGCCATCGGGGAAATGGTTGTAACTGGTGTGTTAATTTGGATAAACTGTTGGCCGTGATATTAAATTCTCAATTTCCTTGGTACATTGTCAGTAAATTGTATTGTAGTATTAAATGTACTTATGTCACAGGGCTAAGAGAGGTCGATCATTGTGGATTATTTTTATTAATTTAATAAAGATAGTGAAAAACCTTTTTTATTGTTTTTAATCCCTTTATTGTTAAAAAATAATAATAATCGGCATAAGATCCTGCCTATATTTAGGATAATTAATGTATCTAGCCCCATTAAATCCGTGGACTGGTGGCAAAAACGTTCGCTCCATAAGCATTCGATATGCTATGGTTCCAGCGATGTATCAGCTTTTACTTGAGATATTGATACTTGAGATATAATTGGAATGGCCGCTAGCCAGACACAGAACATTGCAACTATACCCTGCGGCTCGATTAAAACCCGCAGCCTCCTTATTCCTAAAGAAATGCTCGAAATATTACACTAGGAAGATGTTGGTAAATTTTCATTTGGCATTAATAAGAAAGTAACATGTATAGGGGTCTTATCTTATCCGAAAGTGGTGCTCCTGCCGCTTAACGAACGGAGTTATTCCGGTCGGATACCCCGTATTTGATACCCTGGGGGATCAGTATTATTTTATAATATTTTCTATTCCGGTCTGATTCACCGTGCAGGGTATCACAAATAAATTTAATCATTTTATTCCGTTCGAATACACTAGTTATCTATTAACAGATTTTTGGGACAGTCAGCAACAAAATATGCATACAGGGTTTATTGAAATACATATGCTCGTAATACTTAATATTGTATTAGAAACGTGTTACATTGAGAAACAACGACTCTACATTTTCGTCTTGGCTAAGTCACCGCGCCCGGTATGTACCCTTTTTAATATTTTTTTACCTGCAAAAATATGGGTGTGTATTGTTCTACATTGTTATCGTTTTGGCTATTGTCTAATGATTCCAAAGTAGCCAATCAGTGACGAGTGAAGTTTTGTTGACTACGAGGAAAGGGTTATCAATGTGTAACAGTGTTAGTCGATATCTAAATTGTGCTCTGTGCAAGTCAAGTAAAAGTGTTATTCCGGAAAAGTAAGTATTTATTAATAATAGATAGGTATTTTATTTTTGGATGACTTTGAATGATGTTATAATTATTTTTTATCTGCTTTTCTTACGTTAGCCAAACTAAACAATCTGTGAAACTATGAAAAGAAGACTTGGTTTAAATGTTGATAATTTTATATTTTTCTTAACACAATGGTTGTTGTTTTGTGTCACATTAAATAAGTAGATGTATTTGGTAAGATAGTTAAGAGACCGGACTTGACTGTGACACATCTTGCTAAATTCTATTTTTGATTACTTTCTAAATTATATTTAATGCTACGTAGATATAGGCCTCATATTAGGTTTTGATTCGATCATAAACGTTTTAAAGAGTAGCAAATTTATTTTCTATTCCTCTAACCATGGCGGAAAAAACCCCAATCTGATTAAAAAAAAAACAAATTGTAAATCCGAATTCACCCTTCATAAAACTAAAAGTAGGTACTCAAGTTCTCTTATGGTAACTTATCATAATATTCATGTTAATTAGCTAGTTAAAAGTGGGACATATAAATGAAAAAAAATATCTACAAAACAAATTTGAAGTGAGTAAATAACGGACTAAAGCGAACAGGAAAACAAAATGGCGTCCCGTGTAATGTTGCCAGTGAAGAAAAATATTAAGATTACATGGTAACACAATGGCTGGAAGATGAAAGTTTTGTCGATACTTGGTGTGCCTATAATCAACGCCATCGCACAACCAATGCTGTGGAATCCTGGCATAAAAAGCTCAACAGCAGTCTGCCAAGAAACCCAAATTTATATCAGCTTTTGAAAACTTTAAAAGAGGATGCAAAGTTGCAAATAGTGAATACTAATAGTGTTGAAATGCCAAACCTAAAACGACGGCTAGCAAAAGAAATCGTAGTCGATAAGTGGTACCAACATGTAACTGACCAACTTCTCACTGGAAAAATAACAGTTGGTCACTGTTTAGAAAAGTTAAGACTGTAAGTGATTGGTCCAAATTAAAAGACACAATTATGTTTTTTTGGTATTCGATTTATCTAGTCGAAATCTTTTATTATTTAAAAACGATTACTTTTATTTAATTTGTCATGTCATTCATTTAACTCTCAAATTTGATTAAGCTCTAGAACTTGTGTTTATGTTTTTGTTATCTATCCAAATAGAAAGACCAAAATTCTGATTGTCTGTGATGATTTTATATCGTAATTTTAAGTTCTGTTTTGTTATTTAATTAAGATGGTCAAAATCCTTTTAAATTATTAAGGTTTGTCAAAATAGAAAGACCAAATGTCTGATTATCTGTGATGATTTTAAATACTAATTTTAAGTTATATTTTTGTTATTTAATTAAGATGGTCAAAATATTTTATTAATATTAAGGATATCTGACAAACTTAGAAGTTTCCGGTAAGCGGTAATAGGCTCGCCACCTACTACGTGGGACCAACAATTGGCGGAGTGTGGGCGTATATTAAGCCTCTGTCTACCTTTCCGAGAAAACAGGCGTGATTGTATGTATGCAATACATAAATACTGGCAGCAGGCAACTAAACCTAAGGCGGGATTTAAAGCCGCGGCCTCCTTCTTACCGAGCAAGACGCTCAAGCTCTTCAAACTCCAACCAATACAATAGAGCAATTGAAATTAGGTAAATTTCCATTTGGGTACTTATACAGTATTAATTTCTCACATTAAACAAAAGGTCATTACTCAACTTTACATCGGTCTCGTTTTGTGTCACACACGCACCGGCTTGCGTCACTTCGCCGCCTAGCCATGAATTAAAAAACATTAAAAGCCCACTTATATAAGACGGAAATGGCTTAGAAACACGAAATGTCTGCGGAAGCGGGAGCGTCGCCCATTCTACTATGACATGTTGGCCTCTGAGCGGGCTTCAGTGGGACAGAAAGCGGCTTGGTTTATTGTAGCTAAGGGGTCTTTGCGAAGAGATTTTTAAATACTGTACTGTAGGGTGTAAAAAAGAAAAATATTAAAGGATAACTAAAAAAAATAAAACAAAAGCAGCCCAAGCCATCTCACCTGCAAGTGGTGCACCTACCGATCAACGGACGAGGCTCTGGCGAACATAACAGTGCCCGGTAAGCCGGAATATTCTCGCCACCTATTACGTGGAACCAACTATATAATTGGCGAAGTGTGGGCGTATAATATGCCTCTGCCTACCCTTCGGGGAAACAGGCGTGAATGCATGTATGTATGTATTTTAGGCACAATCTTGCTCTTTTAAAGTAACGTTAAGGCTAAATTAACTAACGCGTATATAATCGCCTCCTACACACATTCAAACACTTACATGCAACACACAAGGAGGACACACACACTACACTCATGATCTAATTCCTCCTTTAAAATGAACTGTTTCGTTTTTATATTTGGCTTGTATCTTTTATTATATTTTTTTACAAATTTTTGAACATGTCTTAGATTATATATGTAAAGGAAAGAGCGCTGCTGCCTGAAGCACACATATTAAGTTATCTGGTTTCGGCGCAGAGACATACAATGTCATTGTAAATATATCTGATTGTATATGTTTGTTATTATGGTTGTATTTAGTTTAACACGTTAACTGCCACGTAGGTCACCGGTGGCCGGACCCTAACTTACATCTTGGAGCCACGTAGGACACCGGTGACCTCAACGACGACCTGCTTTCACACTTGTATTGTGGGCCATAGGATACAGATTCCATTGATATTCTGTATGCATGTGACCGATGTGGCGCTGTAATATACTTGTGCACAGTGGTTTTCGTTTACCTTGTAAAATATTAGATTTACATAGAAAAATTTGCAGTTTACCGTCAATTTGTTCGTGGGTGTGAATGCTTAGATTCTATGTGTAGCAAAACTTATCGATTTTATTACTTGACATAGCTTATTATACTACTACTTTTATGGCCTTTTCAGTATAAAAAAAGTATTTATTTTGTGTACATATTTTTGACAAAATATTGAAAAACCTAAAAAATATTTCACAAATTAGTGGGTATGTAAAATGTATAATAAAATAACTGCATTATGAATATTAGAATATTTATTAAAGAATTAGAAAAATAAATCAAAGACAGAAGATTACAAATTCGTATACAATACGTCAATATTTGTGGATGTTATTAAAACATTTCAAACATAAATGCGGTTTATTTTCGCAGGAATCACAAAAAGTAGAAACTTTTTTTGTTTTATTTCTGGCCAATGCTGAACCAAATAATTTGACATTATTGGAGTAACAATTGTTACAATAACGTCGCGTACTCCTCACTGTACCCTCTTTTTTATTTAATCACATTGCCAGTGTCTTTCGATCTCTTCGTAAATACTGGCTTCCAGCAAGTCAATGCGTTTCAAATCTGCTTGAGTAAGGCCTAAGTCGATATCAAAACCGTCTGAATCCATAGTGAGAACGAACGAACACGCGAAAAATAAAAATCAGAAAGACGTGCGTCTAGCGCGGACGCAAGCAGCCGACTGCGGAGCGGGTGACCGGAGGGGTGGCCGGGATGGCGCCAAAGTAACGAAAATTCAATTTTTGACATCCCAGCGCCATGTAGGTCACCGGTGACCTCACGTGGTTTTTTGAGATTATTTCAAAAACCATACATGCGATTGCAGCCTAAGATACATATAAATCCATATCGTACTAAACTACATTGAAGAACACACAAAAAAAATAATGTAAATTTCACCCAATGTATGGCCGGCAGTATGCGTCTTAAATAAAGAATTATTATTAATATAGAATATAAATGCTGTTCGATTAGATTAGAGAAAGCTGCACCAGTTGAACAATTGGAGAAACCATGGCATTGCTTAGCGAGAGTTATGTTATGAGTATTCATTAAATTTACCAAAACGTGAAGTGAAGAGTATTGACTATTGAAGTTACCATTTGGAGGGGAAGTGGACCACCGGAATAGGTATGATATTAATATAAGAGGGATGATATAATCAAGTTATATAGATAAGATTATGACGAATAACCGAGTTGAATGAAAGAAAACCCCATGCTCTGTGCTGGCCATAGAACTAGTATGGCCTTGGGGCAGAAGAAGCATTGGTAATGTATTATATTCAGAAAACGTATTTATTAATTATAATAGTTATAAATAAATATTTCCTGACAATTACACCAATTATTAAAGTAAAGTAAAAAAATATTTATTTCATAAACTATTATACATAGTACTTGAAAACGTCATAATTAAAAATGAAAAAAAAAACAATCGAAATATTATTACACTAAATCACGAAGCTTAGGTTCACTTACATGCAACAAAACAATTTAAGAACAAAAAATAATTAAGTGTAAGTGAATCTAAGTGCCAGTTCCGAGCCACCGCTCTGTAAGAAGAACTGGCAAGAAACTCACAGGCTATGTATGCTCTTTTAAATATATCCATTGGTTTGGTACTTGAATTTATGTGTTATGTATACTAATTATGGGATAAACATTATATACTGTTTTTTGTTGTTAATAAATACCTAATATACATAGGACAACACCTAGACCAGAACAAATATTCACGTTTATGCACTAAAGATTTTTCCTGTGTGGGAATCGAAGCCACGACCTCAGGAGCGGCGTGCGGTTATCCTCGCCACCACGGCGTATCGGACGTTCATTGTTTCTTTACCCGACTAATTATGAGAGACAAACATAAGAAAATCATTTAGTCTTGCAAATATAAAAAACTAACTTTCCCATTTATAAGGATATAGTTAACTAAATTAAAAACACCATTAATATCTTTCATATGCCAAGATTTCAGTGTCAGTACACTTGTGACCAAGTTTACAAGCAGAGAGCTTATCGGTCAATTAATCTGTCTCAGGTATAACAGGTCCAAGCCGGGAAGCGCCCGGCGAGCCGCCCATCAGTGAAAGTGCGCAGTTCCGATAACTTTCTCACGCTGCTCATGCACCGATAAGGAAAGGAAAACGGCTCCGTAATGGCAGTACCGCTCTTCAGCGCTGTTGGTTTTATAGATAGAAACATCTTCCTATTGACGAACTTAAGCAAAAAAAGTTTTGTTAAGTTAGATGGGAAAAAGCGGTTCTTGAGATTATCTGTCATATAACTATGCTTTTTATTCGGAGGGACAATTATCGAATGATTATCTTCCGGGGTAGGTGCAGCAGAAGGGTGCGTCTATAGCAATCCTTAATTTATGATATTATTTGATTATGTTTAGACTTTTACTGACTAAAACATCCACGTTCCTTCTTGAGCCATTTAGTCAAATTCAAAGTCAAAAATCATTTACATATTTAAATTTGTTTCAATAGAGCTCTTTTGACAGTCAACTTAAAAAATAAAGCTCCCATCCACTGCGGGCTTTTAAGTGTTTATCATTCATACATACAACAGTTTTAACTTAATATATACCATACCTACATACATACAACTTAATATATAACAGTTTTAACATAGTCTTCGCTATGTTTTTATTGCAAAAATTGGTATAAAATACTATTGGGTTATTATTAAGGGTGAAGCGCTCTTACCTTCGCGGTATTAGGTGATCGGAAAAGATTACTGCAGTAAGTGGTCAGTTCTCAGACGAGTGACCTCAAGTGTGACATAATAAATCGAGCATCTTCGTGCTTTAGAAAGCACGTGAAGCCGTTGGTACCGGATATCACTATTTGTGGTAGTCGGTATGCCAAGTTACGGGCTCTATAGAGCAGCTTGAAAAAATCTAACAACAGGATCACACATCTGCCTCCAACAATCTGCACTGGGTCTGGTTGGTAGAGTGAGACCTGAATTCATCTGACCATGGTTGGGAAGTTTGGATATATACATACATAATGTCACGCCTGTTTCCCCGAAGGGTTAGGCAGAGGCATATTATACGCCCACATTTCGCCAGTTATTTTGTTCGTTCCACGTAATAGGTAGCGAGCCTATTGCCGCTTATCGGGAACTTTTATGTTCGCCAGAGCCCCGTCTGTTGATCGGCAGGTGCACCACTAACAGGTGAGGTTGGCTTGGGCACCTTAGATCTTGATAGGAGCCCTAGCCAACCAAGTTTGTATACGCATTATAACACCGAAATACAAAAACCGAAATTGATAACACCTAAACGAAATGCCAAATATCAAAATGTCGAATATTAATTGGACCGAAAGTTCAAATTCCCAAAAGAACACTTTACCGAAAGCATGAATTCCCGAAGCCCAAAATTCTGAACATATCTCAACTTAAAATCGCTACAATACAATCTCTAATGGTAGGTTGCTGCTGAGCGCTAGATAGAGTTTTGTTAAATCTAGTTTGATTTCAATCTTCTCTTATTTAATGTAGGTATTCTTACTTTTATGTTTGAAACTACGACATTGTGAACTTTCAACTTTCCGGAACTTTGTCTATTCGGTCATTTGAATATCGACATTCCACGCTTCGGTATTTCGGATTTCGGCATTATGTACTTTTTTAATAATGATTTTCGATGTTCAAAACGTAGGTATTTTAGTTGTAGTTATTATTAACTGTCGGTATTATGATGCGTATCCGTAAGTTCGTATTTATACACATACATACATACCAAATCAAATGTTATGTAAGTAAGATAAATAAATAATATATTGTCATATCTTGCATGCATAGATGAAACCGAGGCACGGTATATTTAAACGGCGAGGGTCCGAGGTTACATCAGGCGTGAACCGTGACGGGACGAGGCGCGAGGCGCGACTTACCGACCTTCTGTCTCGGCCTCCTACAACGTGTTACGTACTTACTATGATACTATTACTACTAATATTATAATAAGAAAGGTGTATAGGAATCCTACCAAGACTTAAGGAGCCCAAGCCAACTTCACCTGCAAGTGGTGCACCTGCCTATCAACGGACGAGGCTCTGGTGAACATAACAGTGCCCGGTAAGCGGCAATAGTCTCGCCACCTATTACGTGGGACCAACAATATAAATGGCGAGGTGTGGGCGTATAGTATGACTCTGCCTACTCCTTCGGGGAAACAGGCGTGATATTATGTATGTATGTAGTTGCTAGTGACGCTGGGAGACTTGGCGGTTGGAATCGATCAGCAAAGTTCAGCAGCAAAACTGTGGTCGCCTCTATCGACTCTGTATCAATCGATCAGAGGATGGGTTATTGTTTCTCAGCATTTGATATCGAGGAAGAGGTTCTATTATACTATTATTATTATATTAGTTGACGACCGATATGGAGTGGAGGTCAGTATACCTGCACTTCACTAGAGAGGTCGTGGGTTCGATTCCCACACAGGACAAATCTTTGTGTGCATGAACATGAATATTTGTTCTGGTCTGGGTGTTCTCCTATGTATCTTAAGTATATATTTACAAAAAAAAAGTATTTATGTATGTTTATCCGTTATTTAGTATCCATAACACAAGTTCTTAATGATACTTATCTTGGAACTAAATAATTGGTGTGATTGTAAGAGAATATTTATTTATTATTATTATTATTATATCCTAGTACTATTCCGGTTGCCCCCGACTTAAGCATAGGGCCCAGGGTCTGCTCACTGTTTTGACCAGATTTGACTGAATTTCAGTTAATACGTAGAGCGACTGGCGTCTGACCTCCGCAACCCAGAGGGAAACATCAGGTTGAGATTCTATTATGTGGCTTAGAAAGTCCTAACGAAAAGTTAGAGGCCCCGTCAAGCGATATAAATAAATAATCTAGATAGAGGATACCATACACCTGTCTCCGCCAATCCGGACTAGGTCCGTCTGGAGGAATATATGAACATACATACAAGCATGCCTGTTTTCCCGAAGGGGCAGGCTGAGGCATGTTCCCCCCGACTGTTCTTGATTTTTAGTGGGTATTACTGCTGGTGGTCGTGTCTGCAGGTGGTGAGTCCCACACACCTCTCTCGGTCCCTCTTTGGCCGGGAGACAGTGCGTAAAACGGAAGACCAGCGCCGCGGGGCCATAGTGACCCCTCGGCATATGCTGAGTATAAGCCTTTTCGGTGCCACATGTGTTTATTAATTTTTATTTTTATATTTTTGTAAACCAATGTATCATGTGTCACTGAATAAATTATTTTCTTTCTTTCTTTCTAAAAGCATTTTGTTACATTTCGCCAATATTACTGTTGGTTACAGACAGACACATTTCTTGTTCTTGTATTTTTTTATAAATATGAAAGTTTAGATACATAGATAAAACGTTTATTTCCTTTAAATAATACAAGTTACATAAAAACATATCCCACAAAACCGTTTGACTGGTTTGTCTGTGGGTCACAGTCTCTTTTATACATTACAACTAATTTTATAAATAAATAAATTAAAATTTTTCTTAAATTTGTTTTGTACTTATTTTTGTTTATTTCCATTCTAATGGCTTCAGGTATACTATTTAAAAGGTATGGAAGCCGTTATTATTGTATACTCTGGATGTAAGATAATGTTCTTGATAATAAATATAGTATCATAATTACATATTTTTTATCATAATATCCTCGTTCCATTGCCATAACAGCTATTCGCCCACGCCTCCTCGCAAAATGTCTCTTCAACGAAATGTAAATATAACGAGAGAAAATTAGAAAGACTGCTAAAAATATAATGCTTATGCAAAAATAATATGTTGTGTTTCTATCAGCCTTCTGCTCTGCTGGTTTATATGAGGTTAGCGAAGACCTTGTAACGGACGACCTGATAAAGGTCTTAAGATCACGTAAGAAGTCATGAATTTCAATGCCACTTAACTTAAAGTTGGTCAAACAAAATCAATCAGTCAATTCCCGTCCACTGCTGAATGTGGGCTTCCCCCAAAGAGCACCATACATCCAGGTTAACTATAGAACGCATCCAACCGCTACCAGGCACCAGGCACCAGGCAGGCTGTCTTAAGAAGTACATACATACATAGATTCGCCTGTGAAGTAGGCAGAGGCATGTGATCCTCCCGGTTATGGTCCGGGGGATGTTGGCCGCGGGCGGGGTGACAGACGCTGCAACCCAGGTACTGGCCCCCCGCCTCTTTCTCAACAAGCGGCGGGCGTCGTCGGATGATTTCTAGTGGGTATAACTGCTGGCAGTCGTGTCTGCCGGTGGTGAGCCCCACACCCCCTTTCGGTCCCCCTTTGGCCGGAAGGCAGTGCGCATTTCTGTATTGCATACTTAAAGCTTAGAGCATCATGTCTTGAAACGCGTTGATGTCTTTTCTTCAATACTAGGTTTAGGTTTCTAAGAGAGAATCCATTGAGTTAAAACCGTGAATCTTGGATGTTACTAGGAAGTTAAATCCGTTGCCAAAATACGATACTGGGCTGTTTAGGGGAGAGCGGGGTGCGGAGGAGAGTGGGCGCGTTAGCCGTGATGAGGCCGAGGCACGCCGCAGCTATTCCATTCATGTGAACTGCGATGGCATTCATGTCTGTACTGTGATTACTGACATGACTGCATAATTATAGTATAAGGACTGTTAGGTAATATTATCAACTTTGCTATCTGTTGCTGATTTGGCATTTTTTCACTATTATACAGCCATATTCTTAGTGACTACATACAAAATATTAATAATTAAATAATATTAAGGAACTCTACAAAAACCGTATTATTGTAACACATGAGTGATAACGCTGAGCCATTTTGGTTACGCATTATGTTTTATTTATTTGTTTGGTCCTATGTTTGTTATTATTTATCATCATCATCATCATCATTTCAGCCATCTGAAGTCCACTGCTGAACATAGGCCTCCCCAATTGCTTTCCACCTAGATCGATTCTTTGCCGCCTGCATCCACCGGCCACATAATAATCTTTTTTTTTTGTTTTTCTTTCTTTCTTTACATGAATGTAAAAATTTACGGAATGTTATCTCTGAAAATTCTTCTCCATTGACTTCTGCCCACAGTGAATTGGCGTTAACCATTACGATGAGCCACGCCGTAGCTATTCCATTCATGTGAGCTGCGATGGTACGAGTATTCTTGTTAGTGGAGGACGGACGTGTGAGTACTGCATAATTTTGTTATTATGGTGTTAGAACTGTGAAGTAACATTATAATCCTAGCTGGCTTTCGCGCGTGACATTTCCTGTATCGCACAAGGAAAAACAGCAAATTTATAAAAAAAATAAAAGTTACGAAATCTTAATTTAATCGTGGAAGAAAAACCTCACAGGATTTTAATAAAATATGGATTAAAATTTAGATATTGCTTATTTATTTGTAATAATAAAAAAAAACATCTATTGATGCATCAATTAGAAAGTTAGATTAACTTCTTCGATATATCAATTGTCATTTGCACAAAGCAAATTTTCTTTTCTAATGAAGTATTTATTATTGACTATTGATATAGGAAAGCGTTCGTAGCTCTGCGGTGCTAGGTGGTCGGAAACGATCACCTAAGTACAGCAGAGTTTACAAAGGTCAGTCCTTGGATGGGTGACCGTTTGTGTGGCATTTGATATCGAGCGCTTCCGTGCTTCGGAAGGCACGTTAAGCCGTTGGTCCCGGTTATCACTTAATATGGTAGTCGTTAAGCCATGTTAGAGGCCTGATCGGTGGCTTGATAAATTCTAACAGCAGGACGCCATACACCTGCCTCTGCCAATCCGCACTGGGTCAGCGTGGTGAAGTATACCCTCACACCTATGTGAGAGGAGACTCGTGCTCAGTAGTGGGACGTTAATGGGCTGAGTTGATGATTGATATAATAATATTTTTAATATAAAATAATATTTAATAATATAATAATAATATTTAATATTTACTTACAATCACTCCAATTCTTTAGTTCCAAGATAAGTATCACTAAGAACTTGTCTTATGGATACTAAAGAACGGATAAACATACTTAAATACTTTTTTTTTTGTAAATACATACTTAATATACATAGGAAAACACCCAGACCAGAACAAATATTCATGTTTATGCACACAAAGATTTGTCCTGTGTGGGAATCGAACCCACGACCTCTGGAGTGAAGTGCAGGTATACTGACCTCCACGCCAAATCGGTCGTCATATATAGGATATAGGAGAAGCGTGCCTAAAACGGGTACTACGCCTAAAGCATGTAGGGGTCTGTTTAAGTGCATAACAAGCGTTATTGTGAATGTGTAAGTGCAGCCCGCATATAGTTTCAAGGTAAGACGAAATCAAAGTTTTTTGCTAAACTTACTAAAAAAATTACTTTAGTTTGTATCAAGATACTCGAAAATGGTACACATTACGTTACTATTCGTTTCACAGTGTAATACCACAGATAAAAGCTATATTACGTAAGAATTACATTCGTCGTTTTTTAATAAAAAACATGTTTTGGGCAAAACGGGTAGGAGTATAACGGGTAGGTACCCGATGCTGCCACTCGGGGCTTTGCCTGCATAACGTGCTAGAGATATTTCTAGTATTTTTAGCAGCCATAGACTGCACTCTACATTAAATGGGTCACTAGCTTGAGTACCACCGCGGGACTGTTCGAAAGGGTTACCGCGGCCTCGGTACGTAGCAGGCTCAAAGGAACATGGATGGTTTTTAGTCAGTAGAAGTCTGACACAACCTTCCGCTCCACCCACAGCGAGGAAGGTCATTTGATCTGAAATCGCTTACGGAAACAGAAAAACGTGATTAAAGTTTCATGGGATTTAAACTAAAAATTTTGCTTTTAAAAATATACATATTTATATGATCATCTTAATTAATTATTTTTCGTCCTGTAGTATAAAGCACATAAAATTTTTTTTTAAATATTTTAGTAAAAATATACATTTATTATATAAAAATGAAAGTTTTATAATCGCGCGCAGATTCCGAACAGAAACAACATATTCGCATATAATTATTGACCTCGAATAAATTACCTATTAGAAAAAGAAAGTGAATTTAGTTGTCCGGTAGCCATTTAAAATACAATGTTAATAGTTTAATGGCAGCCAGACACGGTGCCATTAGGTTTTATTATCTATATTTTACGATTTCACATATTACATTTAATAACCCACGAATTTAAAATGTCCTTGTTATTTACACGGTCGGTTGAGCTTGAAATTGATTCTTTTCACTCCTAGTTTAAACCTTTTTTATATTCATACATAATATCACGCCTGTTTCAACGAAAGGGTAGGCAGAGGCATATTATAAGCATTCACTTCATCTATTTTGGTTCCACATCGCCACGTAATAGTTGGTGAGCCTATTGCCGCTTACCGCAAACTTTAATGTTTGCCGTAACCTCGTCCGTTGATCGGCAGGTGCACCACTTGCAGGTGCTGTTGGCTTGGGTTCCTCAGATCTTCCCCCCCCCCCGACCGGTTTCCACCTTGTCGTGGTGGGGGGGCTGAGTACCTCCCGGGGTAGGGCGCAGTGGGCGCCAGGGAAAAGGTAACACCCAGAGATTGGCGACTCTGGGTGCCCTTAGTACTGACTACCGGGGGGGAACTAAGAGGGACCAGTGGAGGGCGCAACGGGCAGGCCGGGAGGGCCGAGGGCCCGTCAAGCAGCGTCAGGAGGGTCTCAGGCAGCGGGGGCAGGGGGCCCTTACTGTCTAACCATGGACCCTCCGAGCAGTCGGCCACACACGCTGTGGTCGCACAAGGAGGTAGGAGGGCGCGTCCACTGCGTATCTCTGAGGAGGTCCTCCCGGTCTTGGTCGTGGGACGTTGGCCGCGGGCGCGGTGTCAGAGCTGCAACCCAGGTACTGGCCCGCCTCTTTCTCAACAAGCGGCAGGCGTCGTCGTAAGATTTTTAGTGGGTATTACTGCTGGCATTCGTGTCTGCCGGTGGTGAGCCCCACACATCTCTCTCGGTCCCCCTTTGGCCGGAAGGCAGAGCGTAAATGCATTTTCTTACCCACGTAAATCAAAAAAGAAAAAGGATCCCTTTACACTAAAATTCCCTAAAAAAAACACAACCCGGATTAATGCTAGGATATAATGATGACACTCGAATCACTTGATAAACTATAGGTGCCGCGGGCGAAGCACCAGAAGATAGATAATTTACTAATAAACACAATAAATTTTTACACAATAATCGCACTAACTCTCGAGATATTGGCACAATGGGACGATGTAAAAACCATTGACACCTCACAATCCGTCGCCGAGCAAACAAAACGGCATTTTCTAAGATTTATTAGTTTCACCTCGATCTGTATCAATGTGGATTGTTGTCGCGTAAAAACGAAGCTCGACTCATTTGTGTCGCGGTTAATGTGCGAGAAAGTTATCAAGTATTCTTCGGTAATTACCGTTTAGTAGCGTTCACTAGTTGCAGGAAACCGGGAGTTTAGTTCTACTAAATTAAAGAATTACGAAGTAAAAGCAATCGGGAACCGTAGCGTTACTGGGTTGTATTATAAAACAATAAATTGCTCTTAATACTAAGTCCCCAAAACCCACATCAGATTCTCAATTGGTAAATTTGATGTAATCGAGTGCTTTTAAAGGATTAGGTTATTGTAAATTATATTTCATTAATTATACCTTATGTTCTAAAATGTTTATAACAATTTAAAAGCAAAATCGGCTACTGTAGCGTTTTCAAATTTATACCTTACTAGCGGCCGCTTACCTTGACTTCATCCGCGTGACCTATATATTAACCCTTCTTTGAATCAGACTATCTATTAAAAAAAACGGCATCAAAATCTGTGGCGTAGTTTTAAAGATTTAAGCATACATAGGGACATACAGACAGCGGAAACCGACTTTGTTTTATATTACGTAGTGATGTTTCTTGTATGACCTTCTAACGATGATAACGACCGATGGCCGGGTCAATGCGGCGAGAATTAATTAGTGAGGCCTATGTTTAGCAGTGATGATGATATATCGTTTGGTTGCCAACTTAGAGTTTAAATTTCCGTGCTGAACTGCTAGTATGACATGAACATACCTTAAATAAGTAGAATAAGGACGCTGTTAGTCTATAACAGGTTGGAGAGGAAGCTATACCACGTGAGGCCTCGAACGACCTTCAAGTGCGGTGGGAAATTATTAATAAAATGTCTTAAGATGGTATAATCTCAGCAGATTGACATGCCTGCTGTACCTTAAAGCTTTGTGTTAGGTGACTATTTTGATCTAACCTTTTTCAAGGCCGTTCTTACAATTGTGTGTACATCTTGTTTAAACTTGATTTGGTATAGTTAAGTACTACTTCATAGCAATATTTGGGTGAGTTCAAAATTTATTAATATTTTTTATTACCTACTTAGTTATGATCAGTTTAAAAAGTAAAAAGATTTTTTTAAATATTTGTATTTTTGTTATTGGAATAAAAATTGCTACAAATCGTTGGAATAAAGGAAATAGGGCTTCCGTTCGCTTTTTATTTTAGAAAATAAAACTAAAAATATAGTTTACTATAAAATATATTTTTTTAAACTTTTTAATCGCGTTTATAATCAACTAATATTTGTCCTGGGTAATAATCGAACCCATGG
This sequence comes from Musotima nitidalis, assembly GCA_949126915.1. Taxonomy (NCBI): domain Eukaryota; kingdom Metazoa; phylum Arthropoda; class Insecta; order Lepidoptera; family Crambidae; genus Musotima; species Musotima nitidalis. The sequence goes on along the minus strand of OX421427.1, from coordinate 5,494,803 downwards.
AAATACATGGACCTATGAAACCCACTCCCACTCCAAATTAGTTGTCAATCTTGTTAAAAGTGACAAACAAGTACAAAAGTAATTATTTTTATTTGATAAATGGAATCCCAACGTCTTTACGTGTAGTAAAATAACGAACGAGATTGCGAGACACTTTCATAATGTCCTGATTAACAGCTTTCTCTTATGATTTATGTACTCAGAAACAGACTTTTGATTACTTAAATAGATACTTTTAAAAAAGAAAATTAAATACTTAAAGGAAATTTATTTATAAAATAGAAGGCAATGCACGTGTTGCGTCAAAGAGTTACTATTTTTATGTGCTACGTATTATGGGTGTAAAGCGATCGTACTAATACCTAAAGAGCCCAAGCCAACCTCACCTGCAAGTGGTGCACCTGCCGATCAACAAACGAGGCTCTGGCGAACATAACAGTGCCCGGTAAGCGGCAATAGGCTCGCCACCTACTACGTAGGACCAACTATATAATTGGTAAAGTGTGGGCGTATAATTTACCTCTGCCTACTCCTTCGGGAAAACAGGCGATAATGTACTTATGAGGTACAGGTATCTTATTTTCTATATAACTTTTATCAAGCAGTTTTTTACTAAAACATGCTGCTAAAAGCAAGCCGTCTATGTCTTGATATGATACTTAAAAACTTTTGTAAATAAGTGTGCCTACACAATGGATTATAGTGATAACTACTAATCTAAAGTAACAACTACATATTATATTTATTATTTTTTCTTTTCAATCGGTACTACCAGTTTCGGTGTTTTTTTAAAGACTTGATGTTGGAAGGAATTTTCGTACCTAGCTGCGGCTTGGTTCAGGATCTGTAGGTATAAAATATTGCAATAGAAAGGCCACCAAAGAAAATGAGGTTTATTTACATTAAGTTCATGTTCTTAAGAATCATCCTAAATCATCCTTGCGTAAATGGTTATTGGATAAGACGTTCTACTCAATTGATGAGTTTATAAAGTATGAACACAGATAGCTTTTTTATAACATGGGCATCTTATGATGTGGAAATGTATGTATGTGCATTTTTTTTTAATAATGGCTTCGTGCGGTTTGCACATTTGGCCAGTGTCAAGTAAGAGATATATTAATATCATATAAATTATAGTAAATGAGAATGAGTAGTGATAATGATCTTAAATGAGATCCCCTCTCCCTAACCCCCTTGAGTCCTCAGTAAAGATGTGGGGCTATACTGAGATCTCACATGGACTTCTTGAGAGAATTTGAAAAGTTATGTTGCACTGATTAATTTCATTTACCAACACCCATGTACGTTCACAAACATTTAACGGTTAATAATCCACCGTTATTAAACATTAATGTTCGAATTATCACAAATTTAGAAAATAAAACATAAACTGCAGACATGACGCCAAGAAGTCTATGTGCCATTTGTTAGTAATTTGAAATATTTTTTTTTATTATCTTTAAGGGTTGCAAACTTTTTAATACGCCTAAATAGGTTAAACTTCAGTAATTGTAATTTTAAGATCTAATTTGTATACCTACCCTATTAAAAGCAAATAAAAATATTTGATATTTGAAATAATAATGCAATAGGGAAGATTTTCTTGGGATTCTGATTTTATTATATGTTAGCTTTGCATCCTTGTAATTTGATGTAAAACACGCTCCGTTCGCAGTAGACTAAGTAACATTTGACTGACTTGACTTTTCTTTACTTTACCACCTACTACCATCTACCTACCTTCTACCTTCACGTTAGTCTCGTCTCACAATAAATTTAAAAAAATAAAAACAATCTCTTTGTTTCGAAACGAATCACGTTGTTATTTTAATGAGTATTTACGTGTTCTACGCTACAGAGTTAATTTTTCTAATGCGTGAAAAAACCACAATGTTTTTGTTAGCTCTACTGTAAAAACTACCAATTGGTTACTCGGTCTAATGTTTTAAATACTTCTAGCAGTTTGAGTTTGATAGCTTTTATAACACTTTAAAAAGGAGGAGGCTCTATGTTCCAACACACACAAAACATAATAATAGGTTGGGGAAAAAGTCTTTTCGTATTTTTGTATGAAAAGTCAAGACATTTTTTTCAAAGTTTATTTACATTTATTTACAATATATATGTACCGTTTTGTTGAATAACTTTGTGCCATTTTGTGGGCAGAGACATTATCCCGTTACTGTAGAAACTTTGGGACTTCTGATCAAAAAAACGGGACAAATAGTTTTGGCAGTCCTCTCTTGAGGTCAACCTTACAGAACCTAAAGAATTCTGCAGAGACCGAAACAGGTGAAAATCTGAAGGCGCAAGGTCAGGGCTATATGGTGGATGCACTAGTACCGCCCAGTCGAACTCTCTTAATTTTTGCTGAGTGGCTAAAGATGTGTGTGGTCTAGCGTTATCGTGATGAAAGACCACACCTTCCTGTTGATCAATTCCGGCCGTTTTCTCTCGACTGCTTCCTTTAATCTCATCAGTTGCTGGCAGTAAAGATCAGAATCGATGGTTTTGCCGGGCGGTAAAAGCTCATAACAAACAATGCCCTTCCAATCCCACCATACACACAGCATCACCTTATTTCGTGTTAGGCCAGGTTTGGCCACAGTCTGTGAAGCCTGGCCAACTTTCGACCACGACCTTTTTCGCACGTTCTTGTCGTACGTGATCCACTTTTCATCGCCAGTTATCAATCTCTTCAAAAACGGCTCGGTTTCATTACGTCTCAATAATGAATCGCAAATGAGTACACGGTTCATTAAGTTTCTTTAAGTGAGCTCGTGTGGCACCCAAATATCGAGCTTTTTTGTATAACCAGCTTTCTTCAAATGGGTCAAAACTGTTTTGTGGTCAATTCCCAGTTCTTCAGCTACATCGTAACTACTAATATGCCGATCTTGCTCCACTCTTTCAAAAATGGCGTCCATTTTATTCGTAACAGGGCGACCAGAGCGAGGTGCATCTTTAACATCAAAATTTCCGGACTGAAAACGTTTGAACCAAATTTGTGCTACTCTTACTGACACTGCATCAGGTCCATAAACATCACAAATTTTTTTCACTGCTTGAGTTGCATTTTTGCCTTTTTTATAATAAAATTTTAAAATGTATCGAATTTCTTCATTAGATTCACTCATTTTTACGGAGAGAAAAACAAATGAAAAATAGCGGGAAACCACTTTTTTTTAATTTTTTTCTTTTCTTTATAATGGAACCTTTTTAATGTTACCAAAACCAGCCAGACACAAATAGTACAGTCAAAAAAATTTTATAATAAGTTTATACCTACGTTATGCGAAAAGACTTTTTCCCCGACCTAATACATACATTCTATGTATATTAAGTATGTATTTACAAAAAAAAAAAGTTTTTAAGTATGTTTATCCGTTGTTTAGTATCCATAACACAAGTTCGTAATGATACTTATCTTGGAACTAAATAATTGGTGTAATTGTCTAAAAATATTTATTTATTTATACATGTTTTGTGTGTGTTCGCCGATATCTCTGTCAATAGTTGTAGATCGAGTTTCAAAATGCTTTTTGTATCTGAAAGTGTCTTTAATTGATATTATACTGTTGCGCGTTGCTTTGCCCATATCCTTAAAATAACATACCTACTAGCTTTATCAGGGATACTATACCTATATCAGTATCGTACCGCTATTTAAGAGATTGAGAGAGATACGAGACCACTATGCAAAACCAATTTAATGCGGAAGTGCAGAGAGGCGTTTGTCGTGTTCTGTTTTTGCAATTTCAAAAGTCTGAGATCTTGCTTAAAATCTCATTAAGCAGTGTACGGAAAAACTCTTTTTGAGTTTATGATACACTGTAATTAAATTAAAGAATGTTTAGTTGGAGAAATAAATAAAATGAAAAATCTAGTCCGGGCTTTACCTGCATCCCATAGTCACAGAATTGCGAAATCAAATGCCAAACAAACAATCACCCATTTAAGTACATACTGACCCTAGGAAAAGCTGATCTTACTTAGTAATAGTTTTCGATAATGGTCTTACAGCTTTAAAAATAGAGCTTTAAATTGTACGTAATAAGCACAAAAAATGTGGGCTTTCTATTGGATTTCTGTTTATTATGGGACAATATTTTTCAACGAGTATTTTCTAAACTATTGCTGCATCAGTATGAAACGGAAGAAATAATGTAAATTAATATAATTATGTAAATTAGCCAGTGACTCGCAGCAGTGAAAGTTTCGAAGAAACTTGTGGTTGGATGTCTAAGAAATCAGCTTGTTTTATACCTTGTGTTCATTTGCTATCAATTTTATGGATAATTTAGTCTTCAGTATTTATTGATACACCTTAGTATTATTTGATTATTCTTCTTCTTTTTTTTTTTTAAATTAATGGCACTATGCCTTCAAGGGTAGAGACGACAGTTCAGCCAGACTCGTATGATGACTTCACATGTGAATAAAAAGAAAGAAACAAAAGAGAAGCTTTGCTAAATGTTAAAAGAGAATTAAAGTTAATTTAATATTATTTGATTATGAACCTAACTCGTCAAATACAAGAAAAGTTCAGCTTGGTCAAACGATTTGACAGCAAATTTGAGTTTATTCTTCCTCTTAGCCATTTTTGACCTACTTGGTATAGGCCTCCTTCATATTCCGCCATCTCACTCGAACTTACGCCACTTGCATCGAGTTGACGTCATGAATTGGTTTGCTTTAGAAGTGGAGAGGCAATGTCGACCTTTCACGCCACCAAAAACCGTCAAGACAGGAGGGCAAATAACAGTAAACAGTTCGATCCGAAAATTATCTAATAATTAAGCAATTATAGATTGATTGAAAATCTCTCTTTATAAAAAAATTGTCGTTAGAATCCTAATGTCTCTTTCAAAATAATATATAGTATACAACCATCGACTTTTCGAAACGACAGTTTATTTGTACTTATTCTTCTTCTCCTCCACAGCGCTCTTGCCAAAGCGGTCGTGTGGAGATGTGGTCTGTGATGACCAGTGATGAAAGTAATAACTTTGACAACTAATAATATGGTATGAGTCATAGTATTTTTACCTATACTACAACAACATAGGTTAGTTATTTTTAGAAAATAAATAAATGTTTGTTAATTATAAAGGACATAATTAATTACAAACTAGCGAGCGCCTCCGCTTCATTCGCGTGACCTATAGGTACTTTGTTATTTGTTCAAACTAAATAGTAGCCAAAGTTGCTCCTTATGACCTACCTACTTATTTCATTGTATAATTTAAATCTATTGAATTTGTGTTTTATTTTATTGTATTGTAATTAATCCGTTATTGACTTCAATTCGTGTGATAGATTTAATTGGCGTATGTCGTTTTTATCATAATAAATAACATAAGTTATATGGCAGCGAAAATCAGTTCAAAATCGGATCGGGCGGCTGTCTCGGGTATTAGCCAAAACAAATAGAAAAACTAAATTTAAAAAAATATTGTTTACAGTTCCGTTTTACTTTCATATGCATTAAAAATTCTACTCTTATTTTGACATAGCAAAAAAAATATTATTTATTTGAACAGATTGTTAAACACTACAAAGGTAAATTGTCTAGAAACATTGACTCTATAACAACAGTGGTAAGAGTGGTACCATTATTGAAAGGTATAAGTATGAACAGCAACTTCCAAAGCTATTAGTATCAGGTAGGCGACCCTCCATTATGAATTCCTTGGCCGTGTCGCAAAAACATCGTTGCCCCGGCTTCGCTAATACGCGCAGTCATTTGTATTCAAAACGCATAAAATAAGATACTTCTTTGGAATTCAGTATCCGATGTTATTTTGCTGTAATTGTTTATAGTAACATTGTTACTACCTACACCCAGTTTAAGATACCAAATTACAATCAGGCGGAAGCTCTTTATAAATCCACATTTATAAAGAGCTTCCGTCCTGGACTTATCTCTCTCATTATCTAGATTTGTGGTAAGCCTCAAGAATTGGTGATAAAAGTCGCGTAGAAGATTCCTATTTTTTATCCTCTTAAGATACAATTTTTAGAGTTATTTAAAAATGCATACGCTTAAAAACATATTCATTCTGTACGCTAGTTTAAAAGTTAAAGTGGATAAAAGCTTTTAATATGAATTAAACTCATATATATTGTTAAGGGTTGCTACCAACATTTTAGGAGCCCAAGCCAACCTCACCTGCAAGTGGTACACCTGCCGATCAACGGAAGAGGCTCTGGCCATAATAAAAGTGCCCGATAAGAAACAGGCGATTGATTATTATTTTATATAGGATAAGAGTTTGGTATATGTGTATGGATATGTAATGTTAAATTTCACATGTTTAACTTCAACAGCTTGCACTCGACGATTTAAGATAATGATTAAGTCCTAAAGCCTAAGTGGTTTTCAGAAGTCATGTCAAATGTTCAGTATAGATATCTAATGCGAACATTTTCTATGAAGGTTTTGAAAACTTTAATATTATATAAACATATAGATACTGGCCATAGGAAATACAATGTGAAAAGTCTAGCGTTTTATAAGAATTAGTATATATTTAGTATAAAATAGTTTGAAAATTTACAATAAAATATAAAAATACGTTATAATGTTTCCGCAACCAAACTCGTTCGGCGTGACCTTCACATATTATGCAAATAAGTCGTACCTATAAGTACTTATCTATGGTTTCTATTTTTAATTCAAAACACATAAAAACTTTTTTGTAGGCTAGTCATAGTAAAAGAGACTTAAAATAGGGCGTCCGAAGCAAATTAATTAAACACTATAATATCGCCACCAAATCAATGAATCATTCACGATCTAATTATTATCAACGTGCGTTTGCGTTAGGCGTGCTCTCAATCACACTCGGAGACGTATAAATACAAAGCAGAAGAAAGTTTCCAATTAGAAATGCACATTTACTTATTTTAACTCTCATTTGGTTGCGCCAAGATAAAACGCCTCTTTGAAAGTAAACCGCAAAGCTTGCAATGGAACTTACAGTAAGCTCTGGCTCTCGAATTTCCCGAGGACATTAGTTCAATAAACACTTAAAGACAGAATCATAAAAAAAATTGCACACTAGCACTTCAGTATCACTCCACTTTAGCACCCACTTGAGTAAAGAGGTTTTTCGTCGTAAAAGTTGATATACTTTGATAAAGTCGCGGTTACGTGCGTTTCGGCGCGGGCGCAGTCGGGGACTGTTCTATGGTCTGGGGTGCGGCGCGCGCGCAGCCTGCGAGTTCATCGAACGTGTGCGGCGCTGAGCCCCACTGATCACATGAGAAATGCCTCCGAGAGCCTGCGGGAAACTCGAGCATGAATGTTGATTAGCGATGAAGCTATTTGATATAATAATCAGTATAATAGCAGCGTATTTTTTTGGAACGTTCGGCCGTTTGGTTTGGAAGGAGATGGGTAAATAATTATAGGTCTATGTAAGCTAGCTAACCTAGACTGACTCATCTTAATTTGATCTGTATCTTTCCACTGTTACTTTTGTGAATGTATGTAAGTGCAGATATTAGTCTTTATAAAAATACATATTCAAGGATTGTCACGACTATATTAATTATTAATTTATCATAAAAGGGTAAGAGAATATGAATAAAGGATAGTGCAGCATGCACATGTGTTATTCACGACTTTATCATTTTATTTGTTATTGTCTCTATCTAATGTTTTATGTGGAGTGTGGTCAATTAAAGTACTTCTATTATATTCCTATAATTATATACTTTAATAAGCAAATAATACAATAAGCATAATATATCCATAGTGAACTTTGTTTTGATTAAAGTACCTACTAAAGTGTGTAATGGTAATAAATACTTATGTAAAAACAGTAAAATCATTATCCCAGTTACCCTCGACTTAAGCTGGCTAACCAGGGTCTGCTTCCTTTTTTTTTTTTGTTTTACGTCGGTAACAAAATGCGTTTACGCACTACCTTCCGGCCAAAGGGGGACCGAAAGGGTGTATGGGACTCACCACCGGCAGACGCGACTGCCAGCAGTAATACCCACTAAAAATCTTCCGACGACGCCCGCCGCTTGTTGAGAAAAAGGCGGGGGCCAGTACCAGTTGCAGCGTCTGACACCCCACCTGCGGCCAACGTCCCCCGGACCAAGACCGGGAGGACCTCCTCAGAGAGGCGCAGTGGACGCGCCCCTCCTACCTCCCTGTGCGACCATAGCGTGTGTGGCCGACTTCTCGGAGGGTCTATGGTTAGACAGCAGGGGCCCCCTGCCCCCACTGTCTAAGACCCTCCTGGCGCTGCTTGACGGGCCCTCCTGGCCCGCCCGCTGCGCCCTCCACAGGTCCCTCTTAGTTTCTCCCCCGGTAGTCAGTACTAAGGGCTCTGGGAGTTACCTTTTCCCGGCTTCCGGGAGGTACTCAGCCCCCCCAACACGCCAAGGTGGAGACCTGTTCGGGGGGGTAGCTTTCATTCGCCTTTCGACAAACGAAAACGACGCATCAAACGTGTCAACAAATCTGTGGAGCCTGTATATATTGGTGTTAATACACAACACACACAGCACGCTCCCAAATTCGAAAAAATACTTAACACGCCTGTTTCTGAAAGTCAACTTCCTAGTCAAGGGTCTGCTTACTGGTTTAACCAGATTTGGCTGAATTTCAGCTTCATTTTCATGGAGCGACTGCCGTCTGACCGGCGCAACCCAAAAGGAAACATCATTATATGGTGAAACCAGCTGTCAGGATGTTAGAAGGCACTGACTTCCTAATAACGACTGCCATAGATGTTCATGACAGCCGGAACCAACGGCTTAAAGTGGTAGCCGAGGCACGGAGCAAGCGATATTTCCTCACATAACTTCGAAAAGTAATAGGTCACGCCACCAGGGATTGAACCCTCTGAATTTGAGCGCTATGAGTCTCACCACTCGCCGCTCGCTGTAAATAAGGTAGAATGTGCTTTACAAACGCAAGTTCTTATTGTATTTATATTTCTTTCTTATTAGAAAAAAAAATACTAGATTTGTATGCATCTGTATAATTCACAAGCATTGTTGCCTAATATTAATTAGCTAATTCAAAATTACAAGCACAATGCTTTTCAGTATGCGTAGGGTTGATAACATTTATTTCTTGGTAACACGATTCGACTTCGCCATTCTCTTTCACTTCATGAGTGTATTTTCTACCCAGTAGATTCCTAAATTGTGCCGTGTGGTACCGGCCTAGAATAGTGACCCCCTCTCATCTCACGGAGAGTCGTAAGAGTCGACGAAGATGAATACTAACGGATGATGGGCAGCAGTGTCATTTTGCGATCACTAACACGCCTGCCCAGCGTGGTGATTATGGGCAAATAACCCTAATAGAATATAATCAATTGGGAAGGCCAATGTTCAGCAGTGGACGTTATAAAGCTGATATGATGATGATGATGATGAAAAGAGATTCCTTCTTCAAAATTATTTTTTCTAATTTAAAAATGCAGTGTCTTTAATTATTAAGGGGTTTTATTATTTATATTACATTGTTGGAGGGTGTTCCGTTATACCTACTTCTAACCAAACTCTACCTCTTGTTGTTTGTCTTTAAGCTGGCTGTGTATGAGCACTTAAGGGTTTTAGCGTTCCGCAGCATGCTCCCATCGTGGTCCCAATATTAACATAACTTTAGTCAGCTATTAATGTTTTCTAATGTCGTTTTGAGTCGAACTGGATGCATAATTGTGTACCTCCCTGTAGGGCGGGTGACTCTGGGTGCCCTCAGTGCTGACTACCAGGATAGAAACTAAGAGGGACCTGTTGAGGGTGGGCAGAAGGGCCTGCCAAGAAGCGCCATGAGGGTTTTACAGGGCGGGGTTAGGTGGCCCCTGCTGTCTAATCATACACCCTTTAAGAAGTCAGACAAACACACTATGGGCGCAGACGGAGGTACGAGGGACGCGTCTACTGCACCTAGCCTGTTAAACCACTACTTCTTAATAATTATGCAATACTTAATAATTCATAACTGTTAACTGCAAGTATACTGAAAGTATTTGTTTTGCACAATTGCTCCTAACTAAATTTATTGTGCATTACAAACGTTCTGCTCAGTTGTATGACATTGCAAGTTTACTGATACCCGACATAGATGTTTAAGCCAGCAAAATTACGGATAGAGGTTATACGGTTGTATTCCTAGCACGTAAAATCTGTCTAACTAAACAAATGTCAAACCTCTTATGTCAAATATTTCCAACTAAATCCACGGATGCGAATCGTGACTTTCAGTTTCTATGAAAATAAAAATAGCAATCCGTTTTCTGTTTTGCGCTTAAGTATAACTTTTGATAATTTTCGACAATGCCTAAAGTTTCTGGTAAGTGCATAAGGACCACGGCGTATTAATATGAATTATAGATTGCAGGTTATGAATTTACATCCTTTTGGTTTCGTTAGGAATTTACTTAATTTTTATGTGATATTAAACAAAATTAAACGATTTTCGATTATTTGTGCACTGAGTGTGCACTATAATAAATTTGCTATGTCATTCTAATAAACTTTAACATGTTATTAAAGTTAAAAAAAAATTGTTTCTATGTGCACACAAGACCAGCTAGAACCGGTATTTTGAAATAGAATAAATCAACGTACTTTTTACTTACGTTTTACTTATTTGGTATCGCAATTGCAAGGAATGTTCATGGTTTTATATCTTAGTTGAAAAAATCTGCTTACTAAGAAAACGAAACTTTAATGAAGGCAAAGTATTTCACAAATAAGCTTTTTGTTATTATGATGTTATAACTTTTTCAGTTAAGGTAAAATGGGGCAAGGAGATGTTCCCAGGTGTGGAGGTGAACACAGAAGATGACCCAGTTGTGTTCAAGGCTCAAATATTTGCTCTAACTGGAGTACAGCCTGAGAGACAAAAAGTTGTATGTAAAGGAGTTACTCTCCGTGATGATTCGTGGGCGAATTTTAAACTCAGTAATGTAAGTATGATGGTTTTCTTTACTGAAACATGTCATGTAATCCATGTGCAATCTATAACAATCTATTTTAACCTTGAGTGCTAATTAGTTAAGTTTTCAAAATTAATTCTGTTATACAGTATAATTGTCTAGTTACATACTATCTTAAGAGATTTATAGAGAATTTGTTAATTTAATAATATTGTTGATCTATAGTAAAAACCTAATTCCTATTATTATTAACATTTTAAAACTAATAAGAATCCATATCAATATGGTAATTCTCAAGTTATATGTAATATGCTTTTATTTAACCTATTCATTAAGTTTGTACGTATGACTTTGGAAATCGGTATGATTTTTTAAAAAATTGTATAAAATTATTAAATTTTTTGTAGAATGCCCTTGTCTTGGTGATGGGAAGCAAAGAGGAAGATCTGCCATCAGCCCCGGTGGAACAGACTAAATTCGTTGAGGACATGAATGAGTCTGAATTGGCTTCTGCTGTAAGTATTTCTTTACAGAGATATGTTATTGTCATCATCTCTGCTCATTAAAGTCCCACTACTGTCACATAGGCCTTCTTTCACAAACCAAGGTGAAAGGGAATATATTATCATAATGTGCTATGTGGATCCAGTAAAGACTGAGTAAGGTGTGTGGTATGCTGCTGCAGCCAACTAGTGTGATGGTGCTATGTGGACTTCAAGAGATAATTGGGGAATAATATGTTGGAGACAATAAAATCATTATATCAGGTCCCTCCTTAGTCATCCTTCTCATCAGTACTAAAATAACATCATTTCATATGAAATAACTTACTTTTAGGTATAATATTCTAACTTTTAGGTGTATAAGTAGTAAATTTATTATTTATCAGTTATCAGGTACTTTTTGATTTAAAAGTTATAAATAAATATACATGTACATCTCACACACAACTTCTGATTGCTTTCATCATCTAAGCTTTTGCTATGGGCACTAGACAACATAAATGAATATAGATACTTTTTTTTGTAAATATGTACTTACAAATGCAATGGAACAACCCAGACTAAGACAATTATTCATTATGCTTGCACACAAATATTTTTCTCTCTTCCATACGAATCAAACCTACAACCTCGCAGAGTGCATACTGATCTCCACACAGTATTGGTTGTTTTTTTAATATGTTTGTTCTTTATGTTTATGTCTTATATCAGTCTCCAACACCCAGGCTGAGACAAGGTGTGTCCTTAAAATACTCAATAATTAGTTTTTCTTACATTTCCACAGTTCACTAAATTTCTCATCTATCATTTATATAATATTCTATCTACTACTACACTGTATGTATTTATATATATATATATATATATATTAATGTTCCAAAGATATAATTTTGTTTTCCGCTTTACAAGCTTAAACATGAACATGTCGCACAAACAAATATAACTGATGAAATTGTATACCATGTTTAGGAAAAGAGCAACATTACCTAGTGAATAAAACTTAAGTACATATAAGTTATATTTAGAGGGTCTAGGGTTCACACCCTGGCCCTATGAGTATGACTTTTTATAGTTATGTGCGATATTATCGCTTGCTCTGTGCCACGGAAAGCACGTAAAACTGTTCGCCCCAGCTATCATAAACATGCTATGGCAGTTGCTATTAGTAAGTCAGTGCCTTAATGGTTTAACCATAGAATGATGTTTCCATTTGTGCTGTGCAGGTCAGACAGCAGTTGCTCGATGTAATAACTGAAGTTCAGCCAAAGCTGGTTAGACCAGTTAGCAGACTATAGGCCCTAAGCTTTAGTCTAGGGCAACTAGGATAAAGCTAAGATATGATATGAGTTAGATTATGCTTAAGTTTACACTTGTGTTTGTATTTGGTAAATAATCTGCTGTTTTACAATTTTTTTTTATTCCCTTAAAATATTTTAAACTTTTTGTTTGTGTGTTGCTTGATACTGCCAATGTGGAGAAAAGATTAAAAAGAAAACACGTGCTCTAAGTAGACTCTGAGGTCTCCATCTTTACAAATAACATCACTCGCACAACAAACTTGATTGAAGTCTTGCGACTGATTGCAGATAGAGAAGAAATTGTTGTGTGTGTTTATTATGTTTTTTAACCTAAACTGCTAGGTACTAAATGTGCGATAATATCAGACTATAATAAATGTTTTTTTTCCTTACAGTTGGATCTTCCTGAAGGATTAATTAATTTGGGCAATACCTGTTATATGAATGCCTCTGTGCAATGCCTCAAAACTGTGCCTGAATTACGAAACGCATTGTTGAGTTATGATAGGAGTAAGTATTCTAATAATAATATTTTTTGACCTACCTTAACCCAAGAGCACAACAAGACATATAATACTCTGAAATGTTTGGCTTTTGGCCAGAATTACTGTTGTGCATCATCACTAACACGTAAAAAGCTGTATGAAAATAAAAGGATAAGTCAATGTCATAATCTGATTTTGATATTATGAACTATGGTCAAGTAGATATCTGAAATTTTCTGGGCCTCTTAAGACCATGGAGAGTGAGATTCAGGTCATCCACTTATCTCACCTGTGTATAATATGCCCAAATTTGGGTCAGCTATGAAATCAAATGTATGCCATATAATCTGGGGAAACTTATTTCATTCCATTCAATAGAGCCTTTAACTTGACCAACTACCACAGGCCAATAGCCTAATGTACAACCAGATACAAGTGTTTAACATGGTTTCTGAAGCATTTAATGTCAATTGCCACACAAACAGTCACAACGGTCCATGGACTGCCTTCTGTGAAATCTGCTTTACTTTAGTTATTGCTTTCAACAAACTAAAGAGTTGTCGAGTGACGAGCTTTTTGGTGTATTGTCTGTTCTTAATATATTACAGTTTTACATGAATATAATTGTTGTGATTACTTTAGTTTGAACTGGTTAATCAGTGTGCTACGTAAGCGACGAACACGACAAAGCTACGCAACGGGACGCTTTATAAAAAGTTCAAGCCATACTTTATTAATATTTTGTTGTAATTTTAATGTCATACGCTATTGCCATAGCCAAATCTGGTTAATTCACTGAGCAGGAAATAAGGGCATAATGCTAGGATATGATGATTACGTTATTGTGTAAATCATGCAAAACGGGTCACATTTATCATTAATAATAATAATTCTTTATTAGGCATTCCAGTTTTTACAGTAATAATTTAAAATGACAACTGCATTATTGTCGTAGGACACCGTATAACCTTGAACCCGCGTGTCGCAACTCATAGTTCATGTGCAACCACTAATGTATAGAATCTGATTCAGGTTCAGGCGGAGGTTCAGCGGGGGAGCTGACGGCGGCGATGAGTGAGACGATGTCAGCACTGGAGGGTGGGGGGGCAGGCGCCTGTGCCGGGGCGGCGGCGAGGCTACTTAGGGCTTTGCACGCAGCTGCGCCAAGACTGGCTGAGCGAGCGCCCGGGGGCGGTCTCGCGCAACAAGATGCCTCTGAGTGTTGGTCCGAACTCATCAGGGCGCTACAGCGGAGGCTTCCAGTCGCGCCGGTTACCAGTACCGACAGGTCGGTCTCTCCCTAAGGCATTATCCACACTAAAAATATTTACCATTAGCAATCTGCAAGTGTATTCGATGTGAACGGCATGTTAAATAGATAGCAATAAACCAGGCGTGGACGCAGCCTGAAATTGTTGAGTCACTAATAATAACATAATTACATTGAGTTAATTAGTCTGTATTAACCCATTACACACTTTTAGTTTATAAGTTTTCAAAAGATTTTTCAATTTACGTCACGATTGGGGGGGGGGTCACATGAGGCACCCCCAACCCCCCCCTCTTCGAATCGCGCCTGCAATAAACTGCGTAACGCACGCTCATAGTCAGCGGCCGACAAAACGTTTGGTCTGAACTATGCCTTAGGCCGAGGGCGTATTTATTTGTTATTATTATTATTTAGTTCACACACAGATATAATTTATTTTGTACACATACAAAAAAACAATAATACAAACAAAATAATAACAACCATATTAACATGAAGTTTATTACTAGCTACTTGACTGTTTCGAATAATAGTGATTTACAGCAATTATTTACAAAAAATACAAATAGTTTTATTGTTCAAAAAATAATATACATCAAGATATAATTTGTTCTTTAGCCTTCACACTAGGATCCCCTGTGTCGTGAAGTCTAGTCTCTTTCATGTAGGCACAATGGGTAGGTAATTCTTTGAGTGTCGCAATTAATTATTTGAGCAATTCCAAAACGTATTTGGAATAGTACATGCTGAGGTTAGTGAATGTATGTGTGTATGGTTAAACGTGTGTGTGTTATTATGTACGTGTGCGTGTATGTGGGTGTGTGTAAATATATGAATTAACTTATTCCATGTGTAGGGATAACGTGATCGAGCAATACTTCGGCGGCACCCTGCAGGTAGAGCTGGTGTGCACGGAGACGGAAGAGCCTCCCACTCGCAGCTCGGAGCAGTTCCTGCAGCTGTCCTGCTTCATCTCGCAGGATGTCAAGTACCTGCAGTCTGGACTGCGATCTGTGAGTTTATATGTTTTTAAAAATGTACCGTTCATTTTGGCATTGCTTCACTTCTTAGGACTTGGGCTCAATTCCTACACAACACTTTCCTATACAACGCTTTTTCGACGGAATGGTATGTTCAATATACATTAAAAGGTATAAATTTGTTTTTTTTTATCCTCTTAATAGTTAGTGGCATACAAGTATTCGCACAATTTTCAGTTACCGTGATGAATATGTTAACTTTGCGCAAATTTTAATTTATTGTTTTTATTTTAGACGTAAATTATAATTCGCGCATAGTGGAAAAATTAATTAAGCGCATGCTTGCAAGCGATTCTAGCTGCTAGCTCTCAGCTAGCTGTTTCTTGTCCGTGATCTCATGTATATATGAAAGAAACTCGTGTTAGTTACACTATTTATAACTCAATATCGGCTTAACTAATTTGGCTAAAGAGTTGTGAGGAAGTTGCTCAAAACCAGAATAAACTGATATAACAAAACACAACTGACGTAGAATAAAATTACGCAAACGCAGATAGCTGAACTTACACCCTGATTTTCAGTTTCCTGGAAAACTCGATATCAAAAAAGTATGTATAGGTCACGCGCACGAAGACGCTGGCAGGCGCTTGTAGGATGTATATTTTACCCCAAATAATGAAGAAAGCAAATTTTGATGTCAATCATGTAAATATTGTTACAGAAAATGTCAGAACAAATCACCAAATTATCGCAGACGTTAGGCCGAGATGCGGTTTACACGAAAACTGTAAGTATTCATTACATGTCTGTTATAAGAATTTATATACTATCTTTTTAGCGCGTGGGTATGTCTCATAATCGCTTTAGTATAGTATCCAAGATTGGCTTAAATATACTAATATTAACAGCATATAACAAATATAAGCAACAGAACTTATATATTTACCATCACCATCACATAATAGAGTGTATAGGGATCCTACAAAAACTTCAGGAGCCCAAGCCAACCTAACCTGCAATTGGTGCACCTGCCGATCAACGGACGAGGCTCTAGCATACATAACAGTGCCCGGTAAGCGGCAATAGGCTCCCCACCTATTACATGGGACCAACTATATAATTGGCGAAGTGTGGGCGTACAATATGCCTCTGTCCTACCCCTTCGAGGAAATAAGCGCGATTGAAGTATATGCGAGGATACGAGACACGAGAGGCTGTTGCAACCTACCGGAAACATTTATGTTCGCCAGAGCCTCGTCTGTTGCTCAGCAGATGAAGTTGGCTTGGGCTCCAAAGATGTAAGTAGGATCCGTATATACCCACCTACCTATTATACTTACTTATTTACGTTGCCCAGGACACGAAACTCTAGCTTGTAAGAATAATGTAAAAATATTCATTTTATTTTTCTATTCTGCCGTGTAAGTTACATAAGCTTCCTTAATTTCAGAGTAAAATAAGCCGTCTACCAGCATACTTAACAGTCCAATTCGTACGGTTCTACTACAAAGAAAAGGAAGCTATCAACGCGAAAATTCTAAAAGATGTCAAGTTTCCATTGGATCTAGACGTTTACGAGCTATGCACGCCTGAGCTACAGGAAAGGTTGGCGCCTATGAGAGCTAAGTTCAAGGTAAATTGGTCACTATCACTCTAAAAACAAGCCTACTACTAACAATAGTTCGTTGTAATTGCTGGTCAATTGAGTGTTTTGTATTACAATGATGTAACCCATAATCTAAATAGGTTAGAAGTAGCATGAAAGTTGCGCCTGAACTGAAAAAAATAAGGAAACCCAAGTACAAAGTACCACTGCATAAACCACCAGTTTCACTGGTCAAATCATATGATATGGACAATTGTTGCTGTAGCCGGATTTTTCTTATAACATTAAGCTTTTGTTAGTTTTTAATTGAGGATACCCTCAATATTAACTAACGTTCACACTACCCTCAAATTGTAGTTTCCGCTTCCTATCAAGTGAGCTACTTACATTGTCTATCAATTAAAAGTTATACATAAATATAAAAGATGGTATTATTAAATGTTTGTATAATTATATGCTCAATAAAATTTTAGGAAATAGATGACGCCACTGTAGAGACATCAGTAACGGTTAAGAATAAGAACCACGGCGACAGTGGGCGAGTGAAGAAGGCCACAAGGACACTACCGTATTGGTTTAGTAATGGTAAGTGTTTCTCTTCTATATTTCTATCTTTCAAAGGGAACAAAGGAGATTCTGCGCAATTTTTTAACAGATTTTCGTGATCGTTTTACTTCTCACATCTTTCTCAGCATATTTAAGCCTAGGTCAGACTAGTTAGTATGATCCATTTTATTCTATTTTATCGGGCAAGTAGCGCCTCCCACCACGCGTCCACTGCCCATTGTCTCATCGGCTAAACAAGTCTGAACTTGTTGCTTTGGTCGAGTTCATTAGTTGCCGGCAAAAAAAAAATCATTTTGTTGGAGCCAAGAAACAACATTAAAATTTGTGTCTAATTATGTAGAACATGAGTGCTTGTGGAATGTTAAGTGCGAAACTTACAAAAACAAGCAAATGAAGCAATCTGATTATATGCATTTAGAAAATTGCACTCTGTTCATGTTACAAACCAACCTTCTCTTGTGTACTGCACACGGCCATAGTGCGAACGGTTTTTAGGCAGTAGCGTTAATTTTAATTACTAAATTACTCGCCACTTGACTAAAATACTAGCCTAGTCCGAACTAGGCTTTAAGGTTTTATTTTAACTTATAAGTGATACGGGTTTCAAAGCGATCATTACCTGAAATTTCGACCGGGTGACAGCAACTGTACTTACAGAAAAACACTATTAAATTCAACTCATTTATTCAATCTAAGCATCATTCAGCAGAGCGCTTTTAAAAAGTTGACAAGCTCTTGTTTCCCGTCAAGACATTAGATAAACGGTACAACCTGGTTCGACTACTATCAAACTATATAGTATCGAAACCATAGGCTCAACATGTTCCTAAACTGCAGCGATTTACATTTAGTCAATTTTAATGTAAATTTTTTTTGGGCCTAGCGTGCATTTGGCATGAGGTGCAATTAAATTTTATAGATGTGAAAGGGGTTTTTTTAATAGTTAAATCCAAGTTTGCAACAAAGGGGCTGCATCCCTATTCACGGCTGCCATCTTAGACAAAAGGGGTTCAAATAGATTTCAGATTTCATTATAAACAACTTTTTTGTTGTAGAACCATAAATAAAAAAGTTAAACGCAACCTCAATTGTAACTAAATTAAAATATAATTTTACTACTACAGATGTAGGCAGTAACAACAGCGGCTACTACCGGCTACAAGCAGTGCTGACCCACCGCGGGCGCTCCTCCTCGTCCGGCCATTACGTGGCCTGGGTGTCCCGGGGCGGCGTCTGGCTGCGGTGTGACGACGACAGCGTCACGCCGGTACAGCAGGACGACGTGCTCAAACTGAGCGGCGGCGGTGAGTCCCTATAGCGTCCCGGGCAGTGTGACAACAATAGCGTCACGCCGGTACAGCAGGACGACGTGCTCAAACTGAGCGGCGGCGGTGAGTCCCTATAGCGTCCCGGGCAGTGTGACAACAATAGCGTCACGCCGGTACAGCAGGACGACGTGCTCAAACTGAGCGGCGGCGGTGAGTCCCTATAGCGTCCCGGGCAGTGTGACAACAATAGCGTCACGCCGGTACAGCAGGACGACGTGCTCAAACTGAGCGGCGGCGGTGAGTCCCTATAGCGTCCCGGGCAGTGTGGCAACAATAGCGTCACGCCGGTACAGCAGGACGACGTGCTCAAACTGAGCGGCGGCGGTGAGTCCCTATAGCGTCCCGGGCAATGTGACAACAATAGCGTCACGCCGGTACAGCAGGACGACGTGCTCAAACTGAGCGGCGGCGGTGAGTCCCTATAGCGTCCCGGGCAGTGTGACAACAATAGCGTCACGCCGGTACAGCAGGACGACGTGCTCAAACTGAGCGGCGGCGGTGAGTCCCTATAGCGTCCCGGGCAATGTGACAACAATAGCGTCACGCCGGTACAGCAGGACGACGTGCTCAAACTGAGCGGCGGCGGTGAGTCCCTATAGCGTCCCGGGCAGTGTGACAACAATAGCGTCACGCCGGTACAGCAGGACGACGTGCTCAAACTGAGCGGCGGCGGTGAGTCCCTATAGCGTCCCGGGCAGTGTGACAACAATAGCGTCACGCCGGTACAGCAGGACGACGTGCTCAAACTGAGCGGCGGCGGTGAGTCCCTATAGCGTCCCGGGCAGTGTGACAACAATAGCGTCACGCCGGTACAGCAGGACGACGTGCTCAAACTGAGCGGCGGCGGTGAGTCCCTATAGCGTCCCGGGCAATGTGACAACAATAGCGTCACGCCGGTACAGCAGGACGACGTGCTCAAACTGAGCGGCGGCGGTGAGTCCCTATAGCGTCCCGGGCAGTGTGACAACAATAGCGTCACGCCGGTACAGCAGGACGACGTGCTCAAACTGAGCGGCGGCGGTGAGTCCCTATAGCGTCCCGGGCAGTGTGACAACAATAGCGTCACGCCGGTACAGCAGGACGACGTGCTCAAACTGAGCGGCGGCGGTGAGTCCCTATAGCGTCCCGGGCAGTGTGACAACAATAGCGTCACGCCGGTACAGCAGGACGACGTGCTCAAACTGAGCGGCGGCGGTGAGTCCCTATAGCGTCCCGGGCAATGTGACAACAATAGCGTCACGCCGGTACAGCAGGACGACGTGCTCAAACTGAGCGGCGGCGGTGAGTCCCTATAGCGTCCCGGGCAGTGTGACAACAATAGCGTCACGCCGGTACAGCAGGACGACGTGCTCAAACTGAGCGGCGGCGGTGAGTCCCTATAGCGTCCCGGGCAGTGTGACAACAATAGCGTCAAGCCGGTACAGCAGGAGAGTAGCGTCTCTTATACAATGCACTTCTATTTAGGTAATAGGTCTATATCCAGTACGGGCTGAACTCTTACACTTTTATCTTGTAAAACACAACACACACATTCTAGCACACTTTAAAATATTAGTAGTCACTAGATATTTGAATCTGTTCAAAGCATTTAACACCAGATCTGATAACCTAATTTCAGAGCTAGCCAAGAGAAGATTTACCGTTAAATACGCCAATCTTTAATTCCAGGAGACTGGCACTGCGCATACCTGCTCCTATACGGGCCCCGAGTCCTAGAGCTGCCCGAGGAAGAGGAACCGATGGTGCTAGAAACTCCAGACATCCCGGACGAGCCCACGGCTCTGGCATAGGGACCCAATACTAAGACGCACGCAGCCATAAGTCTTTATACCTAACTCAAGTATAATCGGCTGCACGTAAGTTAAACAGAAAAAGCGGTCATCTGCGCAGGTACAAAGAAAGAAAGGGACAGAAAGCGTTCCTATACCCCCCCATTCCGCACTTCGATTGTGACCCCATAATGTGTTACTGTGCAGCAAAGCTTATTGTTCAACTTATGCGCCGCGGAATATTTAATAATGAATAAGAAGAAGAAATGTAATCGGGTTGGGAACTAAATTGGAAATGTCTTAAAATATAAACTGAATGGTGTGAAAAAAATTCGTTGTGACGTCACGTTAATGTACAATGTAAAAAAAACTTGGCCATTTCCATAGCAACCACCTTATGTTTGAATAGCGATGACGTCATGGAGATCAGTGAAGCGTCGAGCGTTTTGAGTCCTGTGATGATTGGGAAAATCTAATATCGTTATTTATTATTATTTACTACAAAAAAAAAACAACCTTTTATATTTTTTACCTAAAACGTACATTGAAATAATGTTTATATTGATGGTCACAATATAATACGTATTTTACATACAGGAATCTTTTAATGGTTTTATCTTTAAAGTCACTGCCATGTCATAACAAAATAGCATTTTCTCGCCGAAACTAAAAAGCTTCTCAGGTTTCTTTTTAGTTATACTTTTACGGAACGAATCAAATAACACTATATAATAAATTATATAATATTATTTGATAAGCAGTCATTAGTTCAGCTATATCTCATACTGTGTAAAATTCATCTAATTTAAAGTTAATGACTTATATAATCAAATAACTGTCCCTTTGGCAGTAAATTTTAAGTTTCTACTTTACGGTCGTTAAATCTGTCTGTCTGTTTAAATCGTTTGCACAAATTCTGTTCCACTAGCGCTTGCACATTTGAAGTTATTGTGTCGACAAGTACAAAATAAAGAAAATTATTGATTTAATTACCCTTCAAGCTAATCCTATTTGAAACAAGCTATGTAATTCTCTAATATGACATTTGTATACATTGTAAAAGGCGGAAATATCTATCCATCAATATGTTAAATAACATTTCACAAATAAAAGCATGTGGCATTTTCTGGTGAAGTCTGTTTCCTTTTATAAATATTTTTAAAATAAAAGATTTTTTTTGCTATACAAATGTATTTAATCAAATGAGACTGCATATGTAAACATAATTAGAACTGATTAGTTAGAATACTTCCTAAATTTAAAAATTTGTGTACTGAATTTTGGCTTACTTACATTAATAAAGAATTATATGGCCTGTCAAACAAGTCTGAAGTGTTATTTTTAAATATATATTAAATTGCACAACTTATATTGACGCGCAATATTTAAGATTTAATTTATTTTGTAAAATACATATGTACTTATGTTTTTGTAAACTATAACTTCAAAGCCATTAAACAGTCTCAACTCAGCATATTGTCTGTCATATTTCTCGAAGTCAATGTTTAAAAAATCGACGTTAAGGTACGTATACGTTAGCTGAATATAAGTGGAGTCTGCGATGCTGTGATAGCCCTGAAAATAATTCTGATATTCTCCGCCGGCTCACGTGTCCTATAGTCCCGGGTTATAAAGCGGAGCGTGAAACGGCATTTTAGCATTTTGCTTACCATCATGCAGAATGTAATCATAATAACGTGTCCCATATAAACAAAATAGGCGAAAAGTTGAGATGCACTACATAAAAGATTTAGAATAAAATATTTTTAAACTGGTTATCACGAACGACCTCGCTTTGACACCTCTATCAACAGCATAGTTACTAAATGAGAAAAACGTTCGACGTGTCTTCGTTCAAATCTCGTCGCTTGCAGGAATTCTGTTTAACTTTCATTTGATGTTGATCTCTTGATGTTAATCTTAATTTGATTGATCTCTTTCTCTCTCTCTCGGGACTTGATGTATTTTCATACCTATTTGCAAGTAAAATTAAATCATTAATTTTTGTGGCATCATGGCAACGAATAAAGGCAACGTTTCTTAGCGTGGTGGTCCCAGCATTTTAGTAAATCTCATTTCAGCCCATATACGTCCCACTACTGAGCACGAGCCTCCTCTCACATATCAAGGTGTGAGGGTATTGGGTCATACTCCACCACGCTGACCCAGTGCGGATTGGCGGAGGCAGGTGTATGGCGTCCTGCTGTTAGAATTTATCAAGCCGCCTATTAAGCCTCTAACATGGCTTAACGACTACCACATTTAGTGATAACCGGGACCAACGGCTTAACGTGCCTTCCGAAGCACGGAAGCGCTCGATATCAAATGCCACACAAACGGTCACCCATCCAAGGACTGACCTCTGTAAACTCTGCTGTACTTCGGTGATCGTTTTCGACCACTGAGCACCGCAGAGCTACAAGCGCTACGAGCGATTTTAGTAAATAATTTCTGTTAAATGGCATCGAAAATGCTGGAATTTTTGCGTGAGATGTTTCCTAATAAATATGTAAACTCTTAATTTAAGGCCATAGCTCACATTAACGCCTCCGTTGCGATTCGGCAAAAAGGAATATAATTTAAATACAGGCTCTAAGTATTGCGTGTTAGATTATACGTTACAATGGTAAATTAACTAATACCGAGCTGTAAGCGCTCGAAGCGCTCGTAGCTCTGCGGTGTTCGGTGGTTGGAAACGATCACCAAAGTACAGCAGCGTTTACAGAGGTCAGTCCTTGGATGGGTGACCGTTTGTGTGGCATTTGATATCGAGCGCTTCCGTGCTTCGGAAGGCACGTTAAGACGTTGGTCCCGGTTATCACTAAATGTGGTAGTCGTTAAGCCATGTTAGAGGCCTCATGGGCGGCTTGAAAAATTCTAACAGCAGGACGCCATACACCTGCCTCCACCAATCCGCACTGGGTCAGCGTGGTGGAGTATGACCCAATACCCTCACACCTTGATTTGTGTGAGGAGGCTCGTGCTCAGTAGTGGGACGTTAATGGGCTGTGATGATGATGATGATGAGCTGTAAGCTCTCTGGGAGAGCTGATCTGCTAATTTATATTGTCGACATACGTACATATTATCGCATAGGTATATTATACGACAAATATCGCCAATAATATTTTTGTCCTCAAGCCTTTTGCCAATTACCGGTTACTAAAAAGATCTCCATATCCTCGTCCGTTGATCGGTCGGTGCACCACTTGCAAGTGAGGATGACTTGGGTTCCTTAGCACTTGATAGACTCTCCATATACCATTACATTATCAATATAAATATAGAAAAACTTAAAGTCTATATTTAAATGAAATTCTTATTGCCAAGACATTGAAGTGAGCTAAGGCTTTTATATTTTCCAAGCATATAATTTTTCTTCGAAAGACTGCTGTGAGATAATGCGTCAAGTACTAATTTTTTACATATGGCATAGGATCGCTTCATTCTCGGTTCCTCTCATAAATGTCACATACAAGTTCTCTTTACAAGATGTATTGATTTTTATAAGACTAATAAACTGTATAATAAATGAGAATAAATTTCGTTTACAATTTACTTATTTTGTTTTATTGATTTTACCAAGAATTCTACTATACCTTAATAAAAACTTCCGCAATCCAAAGGGCAACATCATTCTATGGTTAAACCAGCTGTCAGGATGTTAAAAATGCTGTTTACGCACTGTCTACCGGCCAATGGGGGACCGGGAGGGGATTGTGGGGCTCACGGCGGTCAGGGTAGTGAGCAGCAGTACAGTGTGGGTGGGCAGTCCTACCCCCTAAAAAACTTCCGATGACGCCCACCGCTGTTGAAAAAGGGGCGGGTGGCCAGTGCCTGTGTTTGTAGCTTCTGGCACCCCGCCCGCGGCCAACGTCCCCCGTATCAGAACCGGGAGGACCTCCTCAGAGAGGCGCTATGTGAAGCGCCCCCCTACCTCCTTGTGCGGCCATAGCCTAACTGGCCGACTTCTGGCTGGGTATATAGCTAGACGGAAGGGGCCCCCTGCCCCCGCCGCCTAAGACCCCTCGCTGGCGCTGCTGGGCGGGCCCTTCTAGCCCGCCCGATGCGCTAAGGGCGTAGCCGGAGAGATAGAGTGGGTCCCGCTCCGCGGCCTCCTGCGACATCACCATTTCGCAGAAGTTAGAAGACCTGACTTCCTAATACCGACTGCCATAGATGTGCATGACAGCCGGGACCAGCCAGCTTAACGTGCTTTCCGAGGAACGAAGCAAGTGATAATTACACTAATAACTTGAAAAGTCAGATGCGCCACCAAGGTTTGAACCCGAACCCTCTGAATTGAAGGCTATGGGGTCTCGCCACTGTGCTCCCGCTCTCTGTAGAGTTTAATTGACTGAGGTAAGTTTAATATTATGTGATTATGAACCTCTTTCGCTTTTGTGTATAATAGTATTTTCAAACCCAATAGAGGCCCTATGGTTACAGCCGCAGTATACCCATAGTAAAAAATTGTGTGGTTATCTTTATTGTCATTCTTGTGATTGTCAATGTCAGATAGCGCTCTAAATGTTATCGCGCAAATAGACATAATTTTCTATCCCAATTCATTTCTTCCTAAAATTATTGAATATGAATAAATAGTTACCAGAATGTACAATCTTTAAACTATACTTACGGGTCTGATTTTATGGAAGCCTTTTAAAAGCTATCTCGATTTTCTGCTGCAAAGTGTGCTGTTATGAAACTAGGGAAGGAAAGTAGATCTTAAGACTAGATATTTTTAAGCATAAGATCAAAATGTTAAAATCCTGTCTCGCGCTTCTGAAGTGTGGTGATTCAAGGTCTAGAAGAACTTGTTTGAAACGCCTGATAGCTTTTATAGGTGGTTTCATTTTGGGCCAGATCTACTATTTCTATTTGTTGAAGAAGATACCGTTTCCTGGAAATTTTGGAATAATACTAAGTTTCATTATAAGCATTGTGTTAGGTTAGTCTTTTTATATTAATATAAGATATTTGATTTTGTTTAAGTATCAAAACGTTACTTGGTAAGTAATAGTAACTTAGGGTTTCATAAAGGTTCGTTAAGTTCCTACTTTCCACTTTTTTAATTTTCCAACGCCATAATCATCCTCAGCTCAGCCCATTAAGAGGCGGTAGTAGAATTTTTTTATCTCAGTGTTTCTACCCTAAATCAACTGCATAAGGTTTGGTAATATCTACCAACATATGGTCATAATTATTGACCTAAATTTGTGAAAACTGGATAAATTCCTTTAATTTTAATTCATAATTATTATTGAGATACGGAAATTTTCCAGTATAGTAAGATGTGTGGTATCCTGCTATTAGTTAGATTTTTTGAAATCCCAAATAAATTAATTGGCCACTTAGGGGCGCGCAAGCCACACAAGCTTTTTCATTATTATGTCTTTACATATATGGTCTTATTTCCTAGGTGTTGGTAATGTAATATGTGTGCAGTTGAGATGTATCTCCTGGTTGACTCTGCCTATGTATTGCGGCATGCCGGGACGCGGATTACTTAAAGTTATTGTACTCACTTATGTTATTGCTGGTAAGTGAGGCCAGTATTTTTTAAATAATTTGAATTGAACTCAGTACTGAACCGGTGAGATGATCTTATAGTCATTTTATGTATCAAATATTATTTAGTATGTAGACATTTTCTTCCAACAAAGACTTACTTGTAATGTCACGTCAAAATGGAAACGCTAGTCTTCCAGAGAAGACCGTCGCGTCTAAAAGATTGAGGAGAAGTTGCCAGTTGAGTTATATCGCCAATGCTAACACACATTGCCAATGGTTCCATTACAAGAACGTTTTATGTAAAGTGTACAATACAAAGTTAAATGTGCAGATACAACTGCAATTATCGGTCTTCGGACGATCTTATTGTCATCCTCTTAGGTAAGGATACAAAATATAAAATATTTTATTTCATCAAACGATTTCTGTTTACAATTTATAGTGTTTGGAGACTCCTTTTAAGCATAAAATGCCTGTAGTAGGAGCCTCCGATCTTCCATAGCCAACAATATATATCTTATCATTAGCTTTACGTTTGGATACTTTTTAATTTTAATACAATTTATTTTACATACTATTTAATATTTATAACAATTCTTTTAGTTTTAAATGGAATGAAATGATAAGGATGAATAGTAACCTACTTACTTGAAACTTTTTATAAAGGACCAATAACAAATATGGGATTGAATGCACAAGAGGTGGTCCGGGTATTTGCCTGCAGTACCGAGCTGACCTACAATTTGACGAGGGAGAAGTACTTACATATGGGAGCCCCATTCAAGCGAGCTCTCATCGGAATGCGCCCTGAAATTACCCAAATCAAGGACACTATCAGGTGCCTTAACTGTTTTATAACTTCTAATCTATAAAAAGTCTTATTCATCCAGTTCTAACCGTCTCTATATAATAACATACAATACATATATTCACGCTTGTTTTTCCAAAGGGGTAGGCAGAGGCTTAGGTACTTATTACGTAATATTTGGCGAGCCTATTGCCGCTTACCGGGAACTTTTCGGTTCGCCAGCGCCTTGTCTATTGATCGGCAGGTGAGGATAGCTTGAGTTCGTAATATCTTGGTAGGATACTATATCCCCATACTCTATATAATAAAAATTAATTTGCACAGCGACATTTAGCATTAACAATGGTTGAACATACGTTAATACATAGATAGTACTTTGCTACTAAAGGGGATCTGGGGTGTAAATCACCAGACCCCGAGAAGGACTCAAGATTTTAAGCAAGACCTTGTTCAGTAGTAAATAGCCATGAATAGGACTGTTTAATTAATCCTTTGTGAGCGTGAAGCAAAAGTGAAGACTCCAATTATAAGCGACTTAGTCAAGACTTAGCACACAGATCTTTAGGTGCAACGGGTTCCCCCCCCCCGAACAGGTCTCCACCTTGGCGTGGTAGGGGCGCTGAGTACCTCCCGGAGGCCGGGAAAAGGTAACACCCAGAGACCGACGACTCTGGGTGCCCTTAGTATTGACTACCGGGGGGGAAACTAAGAGGGACCTGTGGAGGGCGCAGCGGGCGGGCCAGGAGAGCCCGCTCAGCAGCGCCAGGAGGGTCTAGGCAGTGGGGGCAGGGGGCCCCTGCTGTCTAACCATGGACCCTCCGGGAAGTCGGCCACATACGCTATGGTCGCGCGGGGAGGTAGGAGGGGCGCGTCCACAGCGCCTCTCTGAGGAGGTCTTCCCGGTTTTGGTCCGGGGGACGTGGGCCGCAGGCGGGGTGTCAGAAGCTGCAACCCAGGTACTGGCCCCCGCCTCTTTCTCAACAAGCGGCGGGCGTCGTCGGAAGATTTTTAGTGGGTATTACCGCTGGCAGTCGTGTCTGCCGGTGGTGAGTCCCACACCCCCTTTCGGTCCCCCTTTGGCCGGAAGGCAGTGCGTAAATGCATTTTGTTACCGACGTAAAACAAAAAAAAATGGTGCAACGGGTTAAATTATGAGAGGTTGCTAGCCCTAAGCACACATAGACGAATCCCATTCCTATAGTCGCCTTCTACGAGACCATCGGGCAAGACAAAAGAGGACGATAGAATTCTGTGGAGGTGCCGCAAACACACGGTGTCAGTCTATCGTAATCTCAAAATTAATAGAGATGTTAAATCAATACAAATCGCCATATTATTATATATTGTCCCTGGATACTTGACGACTAATATGGCGTGGTGGTGAGTATATAAATATACCCGCATTTCGCTCCAGAGGTCGTGGGTTCGATTCCCATATAGGACAAATCTTTGCGTGCGGAAACTAGAGTATTTGTTCTGGGCTGGGTGTTTTCCTATGTATATTATTTATGTATTTACTAAAATAGGATGTATGTATGTTTATATATTATTTAGTATCCATAACACAAGATACTTATCTTGGAACTAAATAGTAGGTGTGATTGTCAGAATATATTTATTTTTATAGATTTATTTACTTATAGCGAGCGTGGGCTACTTAAAAAACTGTGTTTAAATATATTAACTGATTTTTCAGTGCCAATCAATTGTACTAATATGGTAAGTAAGAATGATTATATTCATAACAAAGATTATCACGTCTTGTAGATTAATACGAGACGTTATAACTCCTGTGGAGTGTGAAATAGAGGATCGGAAGACGCGGACTACGCTTCAAAACAATTATCAAGATTATTTCTCTGCTGCATTTGAAAATGCCAGCGATGATAGGTAAAATTAAATACTTTTTAGTACAGTAGGTTTTTTTTATTTTATAAAGGTTTAGGTTGAAGAGTAGACAACATTAAAACATATTTTTGTAGTTTGGATGTATTTTAAATAACTACGACTAGTTTATAATTTTTTAAATGCACTATAATACTAAGCACAACATCTAAGTATGAGACCTATCAGCGTTTATTTGACAGATAGGCTAGAACTTTCACGCCGTTTCACAGTTCACATTTAGACTTTACTACTAAGGGTGTGTTTCCACCAAATATGAGCGAGGATGTGTTGCGAGGAATATTATTATTAATTAACAGGCAGGCAGTTTGAAAACTGATTGCGCCTGTATCTAATTTATCTGCATCTAGTTCCTCTTAACCGGTTGCATGTGTTTTTCTAGCTTGTTCTTGAATGAATTGACAGTGGGAGCTGACACTACATCTGCCGGCAGCTCGTTTCACTGTCTCACTACACGGTTGCCTAAAAAGTGCTTATGTGGGTTGTTGGTAAATAAGCTAATATGTTTGTTAAGAGCCAATAGAATCGCCAATTACACCAATTATTTAGTCCCAAGATAAGTATCATTAAGAACTTGTTGAATTGAAGTTTTGAATACTTAATAATGGATAAACTATACATACATAGATAATAACCAAACCAGAACAAATATTTATGTTGATGCACACAAAGATTTGTCCGCTGGGGGTATCGAAAACTCAGTAGGGGAGCGCTGGTATACTAAACACCGAGCCATATTGTTCGTCAAACTTGCTACTTGTGATTGCTGAAGTAGCCTATTCAGTAACTCCTTTAGATGGAAAATTTCAAAAGCTATGGGTAAAGGCCGAATTCAAAAAGACTCTCAAATATATTTTCTCAAGTCAGGAATTTATTGATTATAAGGCATAGACTTAACAACAGCAGCTATTCCTTCAAACTAGAAATAAGGTAGGGTGTACAGGAATCCTGGCAGGACACAGGATCATCCTGCGTTCAAATTTGGAGCCCAAGCCAACCTCATCTGCAAGTGGTGCACCTGCCGATCAACGGACGAGGCTCTGGCGAGCATAACAGTGCCCGGTAAGCGGCAATAGGCTCGCCACCTATTACGGAGGACCAACTATATAATTGGCAAAGTGTGGGCAGATAATTATGCCTCTGCCTACCTCTTCGGGGAAACAGGCGTGAATGTATGTATGTATTAACATAGCTCCGCGCAGCGCCGCGATTCTATTGGTTCTGGACAAACACATTCCTGACAACGCATCTTAGCTCATCTCTGCATCAACCAGCGTCGTGACATCCTGTGATGTCCGACAGCGTGCTAAGGGGTCACCGTTTCAGTACATAGTATATGTTTTAATGTTGCTTTTTTCATGTGTAAATTTAATCGTAAATTTAAAAATAAACGTATTTTCTGTATTTCGTATGTATTTAGTTGCACTGAATCATTTTTTTTCTTTGTTTCATTCTTTTACACTGCAGTTACTTTTTGTTGTGCTACACGGCAACATTTGGTAACATACTGTAACTTTATACCTACTGTATTAACTGTAGTACTGTATATTGAGTTTATGTTTCCGTAGGTTGCTGTGTAAGGGGCCATCCAAAATTACGTCACATGTTAAGGGGAAGGAGGCGGTCGACGAAGTGTGAGTTTGTTTCACAAGGGACCCCCTTGTTTTGGGGGTCCTAAATTTCGTGACATTTCAATATATAGGTATTATAATATTAGAGTTGAAACACAAATTCAATAATTTCCAGATTTAAAACTTCAAAATATGTGATGTGACATTAGGGAGACATGACAGACAGGACAACCACAGGTTTTAAAATGTGACCAGCTGTGACAAAAACCCCCGTTTAGGGGGGGTCAAAAAATTATGAAATTTATGTGACGTAACTTATGGATAGCCCCTAATATTTGGAAACGTTTCTCAACAAAATAAGTAGATTGAATGAACTGCGGCGTGGATGCACCGTCATGATTATTTTTAAATATTTTACAGACCTTTATTTCAAGAGAACCTTTTGTATCAAGACATGTACGTAAATAAATTAGAGAGACGTTGTAAAAGTCTAATATCCCGCGCCACTGCTTACTGTACACAAGTGTTGTCTTCCGCCTACAAGCAGTGCTTGAGAGCAGTTCCGAGAGGCTCCTCGTGGGCGCTGTGCCGGCCTCTTAACCTTACCCACGTTTGCAACATAGATCGATTGATTGAAGAAACTGGCGTATGCGATGGTAGGAAACAGGTAAGATTGTTATTGTCATGAAAAAATAATATTTTGTGAGACCCGCCAAACTTTGCTCTGCCATATAAATTCATACAAAAACACTAATATCGCAATAAAAAAATAGAGGGGGTATTCTCAAACCTACCAAATATAAAAAAAACATTAAAATTTGTCGATCCGATTTGTTTGAATCATACCTCAATCATTCATATTTTTTATGCTTAGTATAACCTTAATAAAAAAAAAATTAGAATTTCACTCATCTCAAACTCAGCTGTACCGCTTGTTCACCAAAAGAATAATAAGGCGAAAAATAGGAAGATACTCAAAAGAAAAAGAGTTAAGACCTACCCGAAATTATACACTTGGTCGACCTCCTTTCCCATAAAGTGTGATATTGTGTTATGGGCAGCCTCGGGTAACACTTGAAATACTACATGTATTAATTAATGATAACTATGAAAACAAAATGCATTATTATTTTAGACCAATCCAGGATTAGGAGAAGGCTACGTCGCTCTGAAGATGGCCAAGAGAATTCTCACGGATGACAGGCAGGTGGCAATGCAGTACAAGCTAAACATTGTACGAAATCTCTACGATATCCAGGTATCAAGACGTTCTTAAGGTTTCATTTAGTCTGTGATATTATTTTTTCTCTTTTGGGGAGGCCTGTGTTCAAGCATTGGCTGATTCACTGATTTACAAAACTGGCCTAACAATGATTGTACTTACCTACTACACATACATACATACATTCACGCCTGTTTCCCCGAAGGGGTAGGCAGAGGCATATTATACCCCCACACTTCACCAATTAGATAGTTGGTCCCACGTAATAAGCGAGCCTATTGTCGCTTACCGGGCACTGTTATGTTCGCCAGAGCCTCGTCCGTTGATCGGCAGGTTCACCACTTGCAAGTGAGGTTGGCTTGTGCTCTTTAGGTCTTGGTAGGATCCATTTAAACCCTACTACAAAATCACATTTAAACCTACTACTTAGATCGGTATCCACAGACACGCGTGAGAGGAGCCCATGTACCCATGTAGTAGGTACTAATAAGCATACAGAAGGACGCCCTCCAGCTTCAGATTTCGCTCATTGGCGTGCCATAGGAGAGGCCTATGCTGGAGTGGCTAGAAATAAACTGATGATGATAAAATCAGTCTAAAAATATATTCAAGACTGTGAAAACTGAATTACAGTAATGACTCAGTTAAATATTTTATTAGGATGCAAAAGAAACAGGGGTACGCGTTATGCACGCATTCGAACAAAAGTACGCAACAATGCAAGCAGTAGTGGTCGCAGTGAACGCCTTCGTGGCGCTACTCTTCCTGAGGATATTCTCCGCTGCCGTCACCTACCACGACCAGTACCTGACCAATATTGAATATGACAACGTGTACGTTACCAAACTATTCAAGCGAATCGACCAGAAACGTAGAAGACGACAGCAGTACACGTTGTTGCCATTAAAAAAGGTTTTTTTTGTTTTTTACGAACTACCCGCGGAGTATCGTGTTTTTTAAAGTTCCTGGAGCTTATGAAAAATATATTTTTTAGTACAATCAAAAACTTACAGGATCATATAGAAATTGTAATTAGTGTTTAACTTTTTATTTTGTAAAAACATCTATAAGCTTTTCAAAAAAAAAACTGAAATTAAATCCAGATGGAAAGAAACAAGTACACAGATGTGCAGTCGTCGGAATACTCGTTTGCTGACCGCGAGAAGCTGCTGCTGCATGTCCTCAAATTATCTCTCGAGGTGGTAACCGCCACCACCTTCGTCATGCTGGATCGCCTGTTCTACGAGGCCTTAGATGTAGTGAGGCAACATGCCGAGACACAGCTGCCTGCTGCGGCCACCAGAGACTTGGAAATTGAGGTTCGGGATTATCTAACTCGAAACCTAGCTATAGTTATTATAATAATATTTTATTGTACAACAAAAAATAAAGGATACAAATAATTTTATAAAAAAACGAACAGTACAAAGGTGGACTTATCTCTTCGTCGACTCTTAATTTTATTAAAGAATATAAAATAAAATGCCTAGAATAGTGCCACCCCCTTTCATCTCACGGGGAGTCGTAAGAGACGACGCAGAAAAATCCTGCCGGATGACGCAGATACCCCCAATAGAATAGCAGTGAACTTTTTAGGGCTGATATGATAAAATAACAATAACATTACAACATACATAACATTACAGGTACAAAGAAGTAGGTAAAATAATGGGGTTTTATATAATTAACTAGCGACCCGCCCCAGCTTCGCACGGGTGGTATGCTAATATGAATAGTAACGTATAATACATAATTACAGAATGTCTCTATATAGGCCGCGAATACCTACCACCGCCGCAACCATAATTTTTCGATTTAGCGTAAGTTTATTCGTTTGATATCTTGTAAAGTACTGATCGAAATTACATGATGTAAAAGACAAATTTAATCTATGTTTATTTTTTGAAGAATTTTATAAGTTGTACAATATTGTAGTACATTATTTTGACTAATGTCGTAGGGTTTG
Source organism: Musotima nitidalis (assembly GCA_949126915.1). Classification (NCBI taxonomy): domain Eukaryota; kingdom Metazoa; phylum Arthropoda; class Insecta; order Lepidoptera; family Crambidae; genus Musotima; species Musotima nitidalis. The sequence goes on along the minus strand of OX421427.1, from coordinate 5,461,095 downwards.
GCCAGCGTTTGCAATATAAGCGCAAAAAAGTGAGTTGAATTACGACATCACATCACAAATTGACAGTGTTCCACTACTATATTATGCATGTGTTATACATATAAACCTTCCTCTTGAATCACTCTATCTATTGGAAAAAACCGCATGAAAATCCGTTGCGTAGTTTTAAAGATTTAAGCGCACATAGGGACAGAAAAGGCGACTTTGTTTTATACTATGTAGTGATACAGGAAAACAATAATTTATAAATAAAAGCAACACGGGACAATCCTAAATCACGTGCCCGACAAACAAACAAAAATCCACTTTCTTTGACTAATTCAGTTCGTGTTAACCAGAACGCTACAATAAATGTCACCCCAAACATTAATTAGGCCGTTGCCCCAGGGTTTTTTGAAAGTGGCCCGTTTAAACTGTGCACTATTATGTAATTTACTAACAACTCCTACTATAAATAGATTCCATAATCATGTAGACAGAAGTACCCATTAATTTCCCAGTTTAATCATTGTATTCTACTTTCTCCTAGGTGACAGGAACAGGAACCGTGGCCAATATGGTGCGGAAGGTGCTGGATGGTCTCAACATCCAGGACACCTCGAACCTCCTTGTCAGCAATCGACAATGCTTGCCGCGGCCATCCTTCATCCCCTTCGCTTACTATCTCAAGATCTACGGCGGATATTTGTGGATCCTTGTCCTCCTCTATATGAACCCATATACAATAAGGCTTAAAAGGTATTTTGTTGCAGAGATGTTATTTATCTTACATGTTATAATTTTCCCAAAAATAAACAGTGGCGTAAAAATAAGCACTGGGATTTTTAAAAAGGGAAAACGGTTTTTCTTAACTCAACAAAAATATGTTTTAAACTGCCATGTTACATCTCCGACGTCCCCGAGTGTAGCTTAGGTTTACCTAGATTGCTTATCTTTTGGAGCTTCTATGGTTCTGAATAGATACCTTCTCCAGAAGTAAATTCACAGAGAAGTAGGTGACTGTATAATAAACAGTTGGCAAGGATGTGACGGATTATTCTTGCGTAGGTTCATTTGCCGGCACTTCTATCCATGTCGGGAGAAACAGAGAATACTTCATCTCTACAATGATATCCTTAAAAAACGAATGAAGATGCAGAAAACACTACGCAAGTAAGTTTGTTTCTAAAAGAGAAAAAATTACTTAATTTTTGTTTAAATGAAATAGCAGTACTTTACCACCAGCAGTAAAGTTCCTACACTCTGAATTATCATCCATAAAATGCCATCCTCCTCGCGTCCATCCAGTCCATCTAGAGATTTCGCCTTCAGGTATGTACTGACATTTTAAGCTCTCTTAACACATAAGTATTTAGATTTACCATCAATATCTTTACCAAACAAACCTCAATGACCTTAATCTAAACAAACAACAAATATACGGTTCATCTGCGGTTGTCTACTTAATAATTGTTATAATTTAGGTAGGTACATAATCTAAAAGTCTTGCGCTTCTACACCTCATCAACAAACTTTGGTGCACTTGTCACTTTTCAAAACACATTCCCAGAAAAGCAGCTCAAGCCGTCCGCGCGCACTACCTCTCTGGAGAAAACCTGCGGAGTCTGCGCATGAAATTTCCTCGCCTCCTTAACTGGCTGCGCGTGATACCAGCTGCCAGGATGACTTGTCTCATCTGCGGTGAGACGGAGCCGGGCGACCAGCACAGTAGGTTACCCAAAGTCGATGTCAAAATAGTTTGGCACAATATACTTATAGCTGTTTCAATCGCTCAAAATAGCTCTTTACCTAAGCATCCATTTAGTGCGGGTGCGATGAATGAATGAATAGCAAATTTTTCAAGCTTTTTTCCCGCTTGTACGAAAAATCTGCAAAACGTTTTTCAGTGCAGTCACCAGATTAAACCAAAATATAGACGTTTAAATACTGACCAAATCTTATCGCGCATTGCGCCTGTGGCCTTTCAGCCAGGTTCTCATAACTTTTTCAATAACTATAACTTGTAACCCTGTCAAACTTTTCTCTCCATTTAAAGAATCTAAAAAGAACGTATTTTTTTCAAACCCCGAATTTATAAATTTGCTCGCTTTTAGATCCAACTGAACCGGAATGGCACTGGTGTTCGATGTCCAAGTGCCCGTTCGTGTGCTGCGTGGAGTGCTGGCGAGAGGCCGGCGCGCGCTGCCTGGCTTGCGAGCCCGGCCTCACGGAGCTCAGTGATGTCGACTCCCTCACTGATGATGACTTCAAATACTAAAAATCATCACCCCTTTTTCACTTAAATTTGACCGACAAAATCAACGTACAAATGTTAGAGAATAACGGTATGCCTGTGCCGAAAGGCTTTGAAAGTAAATTTAAAAATTGCTGTGTAATTTAATGCAGCATGTACCTAAGAAATTAATTATGCACAATTTTAGAAATTCTGCTTCCATCCTTCTAATAAACAATATTCTAAAAACATACACACACACACGCACACGCAGAGAAGCCTAATCGATATTTGATTGCTTCCAGACTACAATTATGTCCGTTCCAATTTTATCAGTGTTTCCCAAACCTCGAATAAATTTGCTCCCATTCATAGGTAGATAGATATTTATAGAGCCGGATCGGCACTTTTTTTTGTTAAATAAAAACAGAGATTTTAAAATATTGAGTTTTAATAAATACGCACACTAAGATACAACTTAAAAGTAATTAAGAATAGCCTGCCCACCCAGTCGATAAATTGGTTACCTACCGACTTTTTGTAGGAGTAAAATTTAGATAGATTCAAAACGGTGCGCCTTTAAAGCGAAATTATTGCGCTGTGGTTCGAGTCTAGAACAGTCCATATTCAAGTTGCTCCCCGACGGTGAGGTTGCTGACGAACTGTATGTTGTCCGCGACCTGGTTGCACAGCCGCGCCAGACCGTACAGGCCCTGCTCGTCTTCGCGCGGGCTGAAGTTGTAGACCAGCTGCTTGCATATGAAATCATTTAATACATACATACATACATTCACGACTATCATCCCCGAAGGGGTAGTCAGAGACTAGGCAATAAGGACCGCAAGAGTAGTCCACTGTCAAAGTCCACTTTTCACCAAATAACAACTGCACATGTGCTCAGCGTGATAGGTGTTGAGCCCGTCGCCGGTCTAAGCTGTAGGATGTATGTGCAGTCTTTAGTCCCTTAGTCGCCTTTTACGACACCCAAGGGAAGAGATGGGTTGGTAGTATTCTTTGAATGAGCCGCCACCACACAGCTCATGACACATTACGTGATATATAAGATAAAAAGTATAACAGGTCTACATGTACAAGGACATAGCAATTTAGAAGAGCACCTATTACCTAGTACATTGCACTTATTATTTTGTAATAAGTATGCTGCGAATAATATAGGTATTTTGAAAATTCATGATTGAATGCCGTCTGACCTCGCAAGCCAGAGGAAAACATTATTCTATGGAAAAAACAGCTATCAGGATGTTAGACTGGACTGACTTCATTCATAATAACAACTGCCATAGATGTTTATGACAGTCTCGGTTGTCATAAACATCAGTCAGTAAAAGCCTAAAAGTGCTGGCAGAGGCAAAGAGCAAGCGATAAGCACGGAAACGTCATTGGTGACCAGAGTTTGAACCCGAGACCCTCTGAATTGCAGTCTTTTGATTTCAAATGGGCTAATTTAATTACATTTAGTTAGATTTTAAAAATTCTAAGAATTAAACTTACTACAGTTTTAGGAAGCTGTGGTTATTGCTCACCGATAAAAACTCATCGTATGTGATCCATCCATCGCGGTCGATATCTGCTTCAGTGAACTTCTCCTTGCGAAGGTCCATGGAGCTCTCGTCTCCCAAACTCTCTAGGACTGCGCAACTGCTCAAAGATCAAAGGAACCTTTAAATATAAGACTTTACGCGATGTGTCTTTTAAATGTGCGGCAGGTGTGTGTGGCGTCCTGCTGTTTTTAGAGCCTCTAACATGGCGACTGAGACTTAAAGTGATAACCGAGAGCAACGGCTTAACGTACGCTCAATATAGAATGCCACATAAACGATCACCCATCCAAGGACTGGAATCTGCGAACTATGCTTTGATTCCGTTTCCGACCACCTAGTACGGCGGAGCTATACGAGCACTTCACGAGTTTTCAGTAATCTGTGAGATTTTCAACTTCATGGTAACTGGCTCACAACCACACGCTAATGTGATGGTCTATTACTGCCGTATTAATTGAACTCACAAATCTTCAAATCCAAGCATGCCATTTGACTGGTTGTCGAACAGCAGGAAGAGGCTGTGCAAGTTGGCAATAGTGACCTCATTCCAGCCGGGGAATCGCTGAACCACCTTCTGCATGCTCCAGCGGCGGTCCTGCTCCTTCATCTCCTACATCATAATAAATAGTTAAGCAACTAATTACAAATGCTGTTTGACGAGTTTTCACTGTTCAATAGAATAGCGCTGTTTCCTGGAATTTGTTCCATTTCTTATATTTTTGTCCATAAGTCTTAGTGTGCGTCCACATCTGGCGTTCGCGCGAGGGCGGTGCAGGAGTGGCGCACGAACCTAAAATGCACGCGCGAAGCTCGTGAGCGGCTCGCGAGCTGCGCATTCGCCAGATGTGGACGCACCCTTACAAATTACGGCTATCTTAGACCTAAGCTATATCTGTAAGTTGTTACATGTTCATCGTAAGGTTTGCAAATATTGTACATATAGATAGGTGTATCATACATCATCTAGTGGTAAATTAACTGCAGCCACTACTTCTTGTAGCGGATTTAATGCCTCAAAATTTTACCATATACACAGTACCTACTTAACTACTTCAAAATTACTACTAATATTTCAAAAAAAAAATTTATTAACCGGCCGTGTTGGGACTCATTCGTCTCTCTGCATTTCCTACTGGTGGCCAGGGCGACCCCCTGGTAAAGCAATCTTATCCCTCCGTCCTTATATTGTGCAAGTGGCGAGCGGCGGCATACGGACCGCCGTACATTTTGGTTTAGTTGTAAAAAATGCATTAAAAATCATATCTTAAAGAAACTGACGCAAATCTTAGCTTTATATAAAAAGTGTAAAAAAGTGAGCAACTAATGCGGCAACACCACGCGTTACGAAAATGTCAACTCGTAGCAGCACTAGGTACATGTGCTACGTTGACACTTAAATTAAAAATTACCCTCCATCACTCCTAGGACACACAGAGTACCTAATATTATTAAATATCAACTTACTTGATTATATTGTCGCTGCTCTGAAAGGCGCTTGTAGAACAAATCAACCAGTTTGTCGTAGTCTGTCATGGTTGTAGCAGGAGCATCCGTTACTTTTCTCTGAGGCTCCCCTAGTTAGTAAGGAGCAATGTAAAACGTTTTACAAGTTATATGCCCAAATGTTGCCCAGAAGAGGAAAATGCGTTTGTCTTCGTCAGTATGGCGAAATCAAACGATACGTGCAGCACCACAGCATTAAAGGATTGTGTACGTGCACTGAATGGGAAGCATTAACATTTAACATCCACTGGTGAATCTTTGTCGTAATGGCCGTATATCACACAAGGTCCCGCTTTGAATGCAGCCTTATGCACTTTCGTATCTATGATAACAACCTGTACAATTTAGTCAAATTGTTAGAGGCTTATTACAACAAAAGATCTAAAGTTAGGACAGGTTTAAAACTGTGCTGTCACTTTTATTTGATAAGATGAAGACAGTGACAGCACTAGTTTTAAACCTGGTGTATCTTAAGATCTCGTTGTGTATTAAGCCCCTTAAGGTCTCGTGTTAAAGTAGCCCCGAGATGGATTGCACTTTACAATCAATAGACAGTTTGCTTGCACTCATAAGACCCAAAACAGTTATGAGTATATTGAAGGTCATTATGTACAACAAACCTGTTGCAGTAAAGTCTTCCTGTCTATAGAAGCATATTGGTTTCCTCTTCACAGGATATTCAAAGAATCTCCCCAAACCAGAGAACAAGTTGCTGACTTGATGCCCCATTGATTTTGTATAGTATTTTTAAATTAATAATACAAATAACGGTCTTCAAAGGTCGTGATGACAATTCTGATTAGATAAATAAAACCTACAAATATTTTTGACAGACAAAAATAACTCAAATTAAATCGGGGGTGTTTCTTTTCACGTGTATATTAGGTAAGGTACATATAGTTTTAATAACATGCGGTTTCGTGTCAATGGTAAAAAACAACTTAATACTTTGTAAAGATAGTCATTGAAATTTTTTATGCAACAAATGTGATACTAGACACTTTAGTAATATTATGTGTGTTAATTAATTAAGTTCTCAGCTTGTGTTCAAATAATAATATTAGAAATTAATTATATTGTTGGATATCTACCAATCCATTGCCAAACACCATGTTAAAAATTACTTAACTACTTACATAGCGTATCAGTTTTCTAGTAGTTAAATATCTGTTTGTAAACATAATCGTTCGTTACATAGGCAGCTGGGAGCAAGCTGACATCTACGCCATTTTATGTCGCAGTGAAGCGGCACAATTGGCTGGTGAAAGGTGCGGTTTTTCATAGACAATAATGGTCTAGTCTAGTCACATCGTAAATCGATAGAAAAACGACCGCATTATTACAAAGTAATACGTACCTATATTAGTTACCAGTATTGTATTAGTCGTCGCGTTTCACAAAGCGGCTGATCACCGTGCATACAAATATGCGCATCACTCATAACATTCTTGTTACGCACAGCTCAGCCGCTTACTCTTGTTTCGGATATTGCCACGAGATGGCATCGTTGCAATCTAAAATACGTTTGATATTATTTCGCCTCTAAAAGCACAAAAAAATTATATTTAAAAGCATTAGCAGCAGACAACATTATTAGAAAACTGCGTCTATTCGTGAACTGACCAGCCATATTGAAGAATAGCTGATTCTAGAAATTGGTAGCTACTTTATTATATTATTTTTCCATTATAAATACCGCAATTGCTAGTGCCTGTATATTTATATTCATATATTTTTTGCATAATGGCTCAGGTATAAATAAATATAATAAAATAAATAAATCGAAGAAAAGGCAATCTATAACTAGGTGAACTCTTTACCTACTGAAATCAACCTAAAAAATTTCAAGTAAACTGATTACTGAAATTAAGTTACATGCATGAAGAAGACGCAACACTAGCTTTTAGTTTTATTTTATTTTATACCAGCAGGTATTATTGATTGTCCTAATAAAGTGTTTAGGTCCCTGTAGACACTAACCTACCGGCACTTAAACACTAAAACACTTTCAAGTGTAAGTAGGTACGTAGAGATGATTCTTTTTATAACAGCATCACCCCAGTTAAATGCGAGCGAACGGGTAAGTATCTATTTTCAATTTGTAGAGATAATGGGAAATGTAAAAGGGCTGGGTATCGAAATAAAACACCATTTTCAATCACTTGATTAATTTTAATACAAAATTCCATTAAAAATTTCAAAAAGTTTATGACATTATATAGCGTCATACAATTGATAGATATTATTATAAGAATCAAAGTAATGATTACCGAAGGGATAAAAATAATGTAAATGAATACGGTAGGCAGTAAATTATTCTAAATTAAAATATAGGAACATTATATAAAATTTCAGTCTTCTTTCAACAATATTACAGAAGATCAACATAAGATATATAGATATAAACGAAAAAAGACCGCCGTCCACTCGGGGGATACAATAAAGTAGAACGCACCCTTCGCGCGATGCGCAACGATTACGTGCAAAGAAAACGTGGACGCTAAACCATGATCTATACCTAACCTAAAGAACTTAAGTATTGTTAGAGAACAACAGACTTCTAAATCGGTGATCTGACCACCGTTACATTAATCCCAATCAGTCTTCAATGCATTACAAGTGAGGTAGATGCGGTTACATTAACATGAACACAAACAGCGCCTCGGGGCGTGCGTCTTCCTGCGCGCGCGCCGCACCGCCGCCGTGGCTCACATACAAAAATACTACTTATCTCAATTACACGTGATATTCATCCACACCATCCATCCCCTCCTTGAAGACTTAACTCAATCCTCAAGTAACTGAAAACCAAGTAGAGCTGACTGCTTCGCTCTCCCAGGTCTTACTGATTACATGAGACTTACGGAGGAGATGAACAGACCTAACTACACTAAGACTAACACAACACAAGCGCCTATATAACGTTACAAAAATAGCACGAAACGGCTCAATACTTTCCATAAAATCTCATAATTGTGTCACATTATTATGCATTTTGTGTCTCGCATCACTCCTAAACTTACGATTCTACCACACTTTATCGTGCAAATATTCGAACGCCGGCGAAACATATGGCAAGGACCTGTTCGCTCATTCCAACATCAAAAATAGTAAAAGAAACCTTTACGCTTCAATTATTTTTAAATTATCAATTTTATTGTACCTATCACAAAACCTCAATTTTACTGCTAGCTACTAGCAATCCTCACAAATTTTAGTAGATCCGAAAAAATATCGAAAATCTTGCACTATTCCGGTGATGGGACCAACCAGATTCTATAGAACCTTTATTTTGCAACGTAATAAACAAGTTTTCGATATTTTCGCTAAAGTCATTAGTTATACCAAAAACAAAATTTTAAAAAGAATCAACCAAATCATATAAAATAATTGTTTAAAAATTAAGTAATGCCAGTAGCTTATAGCACTATTAGTTTTACAAACCACTCATAAACGTCCCGCCTCTCTGATACATTCTTTAGAATTTAAATTCTGCAAGACGAAACATTCAAATAATAAAAATTAATAACATAGTTCAACTATTCTCCGGCTGAAATGAAAATTTCAAGACATTTTTGGGTCGCATTCTTATTATGCCAGATTGGTAACATTCTAAGCATGCTCCAATCTATAGATCACAATGGTGTTCGGAGTTTGCTTTGCAAATCCAAATAAATATGTCTTTAAATAACAAAATTTGAGAGTCACTGAATGAATAATAAAAATGAGATTCGTTGTTGCCAATAAAAACTCTACCTCAAATTGTGACTAAAACATTCCAAATGTTAATTAAAGATGCATCTTATGCAAAATATTTTAAAAATAAAGTAATACTTTATTTAATGGCACACTGAACAAAAAAAGCGTTCATTTAACTGGAAACCGAAAAGTTATTATTACATTACTGGGACCCCAATCGACGCGGGTTAGCTACTCAAGATGGCGCCGCAATACAAATTCTTGCTTTTATTATTTATTTTTAAATCAATATTATTTTTATACTATAATTTGGTGACATGAAGGAACATCGATCAGATGTTAAAATCAAACTTTGCTTTTATGTATAAAGAACTCTATTCAAGCTAACAATGACGAAAGGAAACTCTAAGATGTTTAAACATAAAACTTGGTAGCATCAGAGATTCTTCCAACATAAAAATAAAATTCAAACACTAACATTTAAAGAAATATGCTGCTTATTTGGTATAAATAAAAATAAAAGCAACAATTCTTAATACAGCTATAGTAATAATGATCGGATCGGAAACGGCATACGTCTGGGACGTATGCCGTTTTATGACTTATGCACGAGTTGCGACAGGTTTGATTATTAAGGACGCTGCACAAATTGATTGTTATTTCCTAATATTATTATCATATCGAAAAATAACTAGAATCCTCTGTGGATATTACAATTTCGTTAATACATGTACATTATAGGAATAGCCTACTCTCTCCTATACTTAAATAGGGTATTATAGCCTCCTATAGAATACTCCAAACCAAATGCTTACCTAGTGTATGTTTGTGAATATTATGACTCTGTGACAAGCGTGCTATTTCACCTAACATTAGGTACGCGCTAGACTTTCTTATATTACCTTATATACTAAATCCTTAAGATGCTAGAGTTGAAAGTAGGAGTTAACGTGGTGTCTACAGATCGAGATGCATATAATAAATATTGCAATTATTATTGAGCTACATAAGAAACTTATCTATTAACTTCAAACAATAATTTTCATTTATCCTAATTCATTTATCAGTCATCCTTCATTCGGGAATAATTAAAATTTAGTCAGTACTGCGGTTACATCTACTTCTTAACATTTTCTTCATTCTAAGAAAATTTTTGTTCGAAGTAATGTTGCTTTAATTTAGTTTGACTTCTACACCAAATATTCGAGAAGATACTTATACTACTTTTAACTAAAAGTTGACAGTCATATAGCGTGTGCGTGCAAGAACCAAGTTTGTTTGAAATGTATTTTGCATATGTTTTAAACCTTTGCCCTATATTACCGCCGCGTGGCTAGGTAACTTAGAAGTTTAGCAGCTTTTCTTTAGGCGAGCCTTTTGATAGATGTCTCTTTGTATAATGTATTTTGGGTAAGAGAGCTGAACTAAGCTAAGACTCTTTTTGGGCTTCATAAAAAAATCTACTGCCACAAAACTGGTTTCGTGTGATGGTTTCTGAAGGAACCTTAGTCTGCAAGAGGATGTCCCCCAATAGAGCAACTGTAGTGGGCTGAGATGATTAATCTTCCACACAATATCACACGTCGTCAGTCAGCTAGGATTGATATATAATTTGCAATATCAAACAGTTAATGATTTAACCATGAACTAGACGATATACCAAAGCGGAACATATTGAACTTTATAAAGTTAAAATAAGGTAGAATATCAACAATAACTTCTGCAGCAATCTTCTTACTTAAGTTTTAAGTTATTTAGTCCATACACGCGCACACTATCGATTGCCACTTATATGTAGACTGATTTTGACAGTAGAATATTCTAGATAAAGGGCACATCAAACAATGCATTATGCGCCAGTCATATTAATTACTTAGTAATAAATAATGCCATGCAGATTTGAAGCATGACAATAGTGTAGCTAGCGGTACATGTGTGAACTAAAGACGATTACACAAGTGAGTGAGTTACTTACTCTTAAATCCACTGAAGCTTATAATTATTAAGTGTCTGGAAATCTATTAACAATAATAAATGAGTACTACATGGTTGGTAATATAAAATATTCTAATTCTACAACTGTTACAGTAATTGGCTTCATATTATATTGCAAAAGTACCTTGAATAGTTTTTGATTTTAAGTAAAGGAAATTAGTTTATAAACTTTTAACTAGGGTTTATGGAAACCGCAGTGACATAAGACGCCATTTTGGCGCCTTCCGTCGTGCACTCGCTAATTAACTAACTACAAATACACATCTCTCAAATCCCTCAATCTGTCACGCAACTAAACTTACAATTTAAAAGTACATTAAGTGAACACATATGGGTTGAACACGTAGCGGGTATCGCATCATAAATGGATATTAAAGTATCCATTTTAAAATATAATATACTATCAATTTATTTTATTACATAATTTTTTTTGAGAAAAGAATTTCACTACAATATTTGAACTAATATATTTTTAATTGTATACAAACACGCGATAATATTAACTAATTTAATATATAAGAATTTATCTAAATTAACTATTTTAAGTCTGCAAAACAAGATTCATATGCCAAAATCTTATTGCCCTTTAACACCTCAGTCCAGTGATACAATAGATTTTCTATTATGTATATGTGACTGGGGCGTTTTAACTTAGTGTGTTTGCTTGGCATAATTGTCGTTTACTAATGGGTAATCTACATAAAATAATATATAATTATCTCTCCTCGCTAGAACATAGCGTTCACTAGCGACATACCCTCATTGTTAGCTAAGATTACAAGATACTAAAATACATTTTTTATAAGCCAATCAGTCAAAATAAATTTTGCTATCAATACAATGAATTAATCTATGAAATAAAAAAAGGTTTTTAAATAAGTTTTGTTTACGAAAAAAATATCACGTCACGTTATAAAACAAATTATTTTCAGTTCGGTGTTCTGTTTAACCTTTCATTGGCCACTGTAACCAAATGGTAACATTCGCGTTTGGAGATCAGTTTTAGTAAATTATTTAACCCAACAAAGCGATATAAAATTTTCAATGCTTCATATTCGACTACAATGGCCACAGATGGTTCGAGAACGTTTAGAATATCGCCAAATTATAAAACTTAATAAATTTCGGTGGTGGAAAGGCGCGTTAGTTAAAACCAGCCGCGATTCCGGCCGCGTCCCGTGGCGCATTCAACGTCTTCAAGACAGTCTTCTGAAGTCAGTCTCAAAGTTTATTGCATTGATTTTGGTTTAGCTACATCATCCCCAATCGTGTCTACTACCACGACGCGCATAGTAATGCCACCATTAAAAAAAAGCAGACGGAACAAATTTAAAATAAACAATTTGATCGTTCTTAACATGATCAGAAAGTGCGCCAACAATATCATATAAATATAATCATATAAGCACTTATAAATCAATATGCAAAATAACCTATACACCAACATCCGAGTTGATCGTTCTAATAACCAAGTTAAAAACGTAAAATGTAACATTTTGGAAAAATACTTTATAAGTCGTTTAAATTTATATCTCACATAAAACATCTTTTACATCACATAGTGATACATTTATAATAGTATATATACGATCCATACTTCTGCTTAGTATACATACAAATCGTAATATTGATCAGACTGGATTACAGTTAATTAAAATTATGTTTATAATACAGATTTCTGTGATTTCGATGTTCATAATACGAATAATATTATTATATGACCTCTACAACATGGGTTAAATGTCACTATTACAATATTGAAAATTAACACTGAGTACAAAGTTTGGTCCTTAGAGACTAGTTGCATATGGAAAAAAAAGCGAATCATTATGGTAACGCAAAATAAAATTTTATTAGAGACTTACAAAACGCTTTATGAGCGATCTGCTAAGTCTCTAGCCAAGCTACGCTCGCCCGATTATTAGTAATAATATAATTGGCACATTATCAAAGAAATCACAACTTAATAAAACGAAATAAAATAATATGAACCTTTGGTCCATTCAGACTGTTTATCAATAAACTTTAATGTACTCCTTGTCTGCGGAGTTGAGATCACGCGCAGTGTCCGGCAAAGTCTCGAACAGTACCACCAGATAGCCCTCCGGAGTGAGGGCCACGTCACTAGGCCTGTCCTTGTCGTCCAGACCAGGACTTTTTAGGTCCACTGCCCACAAAATACGTAGCTCCGAGGTAAACACAAGTACCCGATGATTCTTTGAATCGGCTACAATAATACGCCCTTCGTCGTCGGTCACTATTCCCGAAGGACGATTCAACTCCCCTATTCCAGAACCTTCACGACCGACACACTGCAACACCTTAGATAAGTTGGAATCTACCATTAACAAGCGATGGTTCTCGAAATCAGACACAATAATGTTTCCTGTTGTTGAGAAGCATACGCCCCTAGGAGTAGTCGGTCCTTTCAACTGTTTGCATGGATTAGCTCCTTCAAACACAAACTTAGTAATAAAAGTTCCGTCACTTGTAAACAACTGAATACGATGATTACGAGTGTCAGTGACTACAATATTACCCAAAGTATTGACAGCGACATCCCAAGGATATTGAAATTGTCCACAATCCTTCCCGAAAGATCCAAATTTGAGGATGAAATTTCCTGAAGATGTAAATATTTGCACTCTGTGGTTATCTTTGTCAATAACAATTATACGTCCATAAGAGTCAGTGGTAATGCCAGCAGGCAGATCAAATTCACCATTGCCTGAGCCCTTAGAGCCGAAATCGGTTTTGAACATGCCATAACTATTAAATATTTGTATGCGATTGTTACGTCTATCGGCTACTATGATGTTGCCCTCTCTATCGACACACAGACCCCAAGGTCTGGATACATGCCCCTCAATAGAACCTTCTTTTGCAAAAGAAAACATAGGAACTCCGGGTATAGGACTTCTAGCTGGTTTCATGTTTACTGACATCCAATATCCTGCGATGGCCTGTCCAATACCACGAGTAGCAGTAGAATCCAACGTTATTGTAGAAGTTATCATATGATCGTAATAGTTAGTTGATCGTGTGCTGACGGAATAATCAGGGAGTGACCTCATGCTGCTGGTACCCGGCATATTTTGACTCATAGATGGAAAAGAATGAGCTGAACTGAGCTGACTCTGTAATGATAATATAGATTGTCGAGTCTGATGGTTCGAAGTTGAAGAAATAGCCAATGCAGAACTCGAGGACACAGATTGGACATCACACTGACGTTTCAGTTGCTCAGCTAAATCGTAATGAGGAGCAATAAACACAATGCGTTCCTCGCTGACATACATATTTTTAAACATGCACGAATAATAGTCAACTTGAGCCCTACCTTTCTCTCTAGCCATAAACAACTCGATGCCTTCGGAGTCCATACAGCGCACTAGAGTTTCGTTCGTGTGGGCTAGGCCTGCTAGTATACCTCTTAATGTGTTCATGTGATCAGACAGCTCATTCATCTTCGCTTGACGCATTTTTTCTACTTTATCTATGAGATACTTCTCTCGCTCTTCAATAGCTTGAGTGAAAAAGCGCATCGCTTTACGAATTTTCATATTTGCTTCAGCTGTTTCTTTTTCGTAAGCTTTAGACATAGCTACAGCGCGATCAATTGCATTTTTAATGGCTTTAGTGCCCGTCTTGGTATCTTCGATAGCCCTGAAAACGCCAACGCGACACAAATCATAGGCACCTCGAATCGGAGTGTACTTATGCCCTTTATGAATCCAAAGTGTACATTCTTCGCAAATAAAAACTATGCAAGGTTCACAATAGTATCTTACAGTGTCGCAATGTAGGTCGCAATACATGATTTCTTTGTCACTTCCATTGCTGATGGAGTTCGGTCTGGCTCCTATGGGCGATATTTGGTGAATAGGAAGTAGTGTATGGTTTCGTAATTGACAATCAGACGTGATTTTATGACAGCACTCGTGGCAGAAAAGGTCGTTACATTCCAGACAGCGAGTGGTCGGAGAGCGTTCTTCGCAACGGAAACAGGTGATGGAAACAGAGGAGGAGGTGCCGGGCGAGCCACTCGAGTTATCCTCCTTATGATGTTGACTGCTGTTGCTTGTGCTGGCACTATACTCACGTCCGACCGGCCCGTGTGGGTTGGGCATGGTGCTAGAAGAGGGCGATGACCACACGTCATATGGCACGGGCGGTGGACCCGACAACGAATTCGATTTGGTTGCTGACACCGAAGGTAGGAAACTGTTTAACAGCTGTGACACCTGATGTGCCTCCGAGTCGCTGGATCCGTTGGTGGATAGGGAGTTCGCCGCCGAAGTTGGCGGCAGACTAGATGCCAGCGTCTGCGACATGTTATTGAACGACGTCATGATGTCGATGCCGAGTACACGTTACGGCATCTGACCTGGAAGTAAATAAAACATGATTTAAATACGGTACATACATACAATTACGCCTGTTTCCCCGAAGGGGTAGGCCTTTGCCTATATATATTATATGCCTACGTTTCGCCAAATATATTGCTGGTCCCAGCTGGCTGGTTTTATGTTCGCCAAAGCTTCGTTTGTTGATTGACATGTGCACCACTTGCAGGCGGGGTTGACTTGGGCTCCTAAGATGTAGGTACCTTTGAATGTGTCTGTCCATAAGCTTACAAGTAACATGAGCATTGACTACTTCAGATAGCTCAGACGTCTTCTTACAATCCAAGGTGAAGTGGTCTCAGGTTATACTTCAACAGTGGCGTCCAGCTGTTAGATAAGGCCGTCTAGTAGGGCCTCTAATTTGCCTTAACGTCTACCACACATAGTGATAACCGAGACCAACGACTTAAAGTCGCTGCCAGTTCCCGGCGCGCTCGATATCAAATTCTATACGAACGGTCACCCAATCAAGGATCTTTTTTTAATAATAGCTTAGTAATTCAGACATGCATTGTCTATAAAAAGAAAATTTTCTCTTTACAGTATCAGTTCGTGGTCCCACCCACCTGTCTTCTAAATAAAATATTATCAGTGTAAATGTTAATCGCGCATTTATTCAATTACGATAAATTGGTTATTATTTGAGTTACTGTAGTTCAAACTATATTGCTGAGCCACGATTTATAATAAATGCTGTAATTAACACTGCATTAAAAAAAATTGATTCAAGGCTTTACTAAATTAAATGTTACTTAACCAAAATTACATGATAAAGATAAATTAAACAATAGGGTTTTATTTTCTTTCACTTTCATACTTAATAAATAAATAAAATAAATAAATATTCTCTTACAATCACACCAATTATTTAGTTCCAAGATAAGTATCATTAAGAACTTGTGTTATGGATACTAAATAACGGATAAACATACATATATACTTTTTTTTTGTTTGTAAATACATACTTAAGATACATAGGAGAACACCAGACCAGAACAAATATTCATGTTCATGCACACAAAGATTTGTCCTGTGTGGGAATCGAACCCACGGCCTCTCGAGTGAAGTGCAGGTATACTGACCTCCACGCCATATCGGTCGTCAATATTTTTGTCAAATCTACTTTGGACATAGAAACACTCGTATATCCTACAAATTATTAGTTTGATTAAAATATAGTTTCTTTATTTTGTTTTAACACCAGTATCACTAGTTATGGTTAGTTAGTTATGGTGTATAGGGATCCTACCAGGAGGGCGTATAGGGATCCTACCAGGACATAAGGCGCCCAAGCCAACCTCACCTGCAAGTGGTGCATCCGTCGATCAACGAACGAGGCTTTGGCGAACATAACAGTGCCCGATAAGCGGCAATAGGCTCGCCAACTATTACGTGGGACCAACTATATAATTGTCGAAGTGTGGGCGTATAATATGCGTCTGCCTACCCCTTCGGGGAAACAGCCGTGAATGTATGTATCACTAGTCAAAATTTAATAGAATTTTGTATTAAGTTGAGACCTTACGAAAAACACAGGCTACTTTGTATCCAGAAAAAAAATGCTTGGGACGCGATTAGCCATAGGTCAAGCAGGCGCAGCCGAAGGCGGAAACAAGTCTATTTATATTTTTTTGTTCCTTTCAAATATTACAATTCTTTGTTTCACTATAATACCCTGTTTATATTATTACATACATCGCATGATTAAAGGAACATCGACCCATTAATAGATAGGTCAAATTTGAGTTACGTACTTATACAGTCTTTCCAATTCTTACTGAAATCGAATCAATATTAATCTAACGTTCAAAACACAAGCAGAATTACTAATTAATAAATCAGTATCAATTTAATGCGCTTACAAGTAGGACAAGTATTCTTTAGAAGATCTTCTTTTTTGATGTCCCAAAAATAGTATTTTTGAATTATGTCTATATTGAGCATGCGACATGTTTTGTATTATAGAATAAAAAAATCTTATTTAATGATGCAAAATACCGAATCATCACGATAATTATTTTCGTATAAATAAACATTACTTGAAAAAAAAACAGTTTCCTTAGTTTTTTTTAACCTAATGAAAAATTCTATGTAATCTGTTTTATTTAAGTTTACCAAATAATTAAGACCAGACAACTGATTCTTACTAAAATTGTAATCAAATTATAAATTTAAAGTAATTATAAACACATACCATAAATGACCCACTATCACTGACGCGGCACTAATGTTTACATACAAGGAACTTTTTATATATTAACAATGAAATGAAATGAAAAATTGTATATTAACAAAAACACAAAACAAAAACAACGCCCACGTTTTGCGCTGCTGACGGTACCCGAGGCACTGGCTGGTTTCCTGCCCTGAACTGCATTAGGATTAGGAGCACACAACTTTTTCATTACATTGCAGTTTGCGAAAAAACATGTAGCCCAAAATCTTTTATACCACCAAGCCCCAACCCTCCTAATGTTAGGTAGAGACCCGAAAGGGAGAGATATATCCTATTGTATAGGTGTGAAAGAGACAACTAATCTCTCTGTCGCATTCCTATTTTTCCATAAAGCAGAGATAAAGTTTGCTATGATTAGGGTTGAGTCACAGGAATATTCACATTTTAAAAACATTTGTTTGCAGCTATTTATCTATTATCATCGCAATTCATCTTCGCTTTAGACTTTCTACAATTATATTATATTTGTATTTTGGAGCGTTAAGAAAGTAAACTCTGGTGATAATTATTTTAAATAGTATTTTTTAGAATTAAAATTTATAATAAGAAAAGAGTTCTGGTTTTGAAAATCGAATGACAGTTGAATGTTATTAATTTCAATATTGTTTATAAACAAATCCTAGACAAAATAACATTGCAACCCTAGAAAGGTTGTAGAGATCACAATTGAGTGGCATAATTCAGCATTTCATGGGCGGATGGGCGAGTGGGACAGGCAGTGGTTCCTCCTACACGAGTAAAAGGGACGGCAGATCCGTTTCCATTTATCGAGATTTTGTATTTTTGGAGCAACGTATGCGGCTGCGTTCGTGACCTTGGGAGGCGAGTGGTGCGTGAGGTAGGTCCGGAGCCCTACGGCCGCCATCTTGGTGACGCGCCCCGTAGGGATCGCCTCTCGCTTGAAGGGTGCCGAAAATCGATGCTTTCCCTTACTGCTCCTATCTGGGGAAGGTAGGG
Source organism: Musotima nitidalis (assembly GCA_949126915.1). Lineage (NCBI taxonomy): Eukaryota > Metazoa > Arthropoda > Insecta > Lepidoptera > Crambidae > Musotima > Musotima nitidalis. The sequence continues at coordinate 5,442,525 of OX421427.1, read as the reverse complement.
AAACGCCGATTCCTTCAAATACTATACCAATAGATACTATAGATATATGTATCGGATCAGCACTCACTTTCGTTCAAGTCTCTGTAAATTGAGAATTACTTCAAGAACACAGGGGTGTCTTCTCACGTATAGCAATATTGAATACCTGTCACATCATAAATCCATAACTTATACAACATGAATACCTATATCACTACATTTAATAAAACATAGTCACCCGTCGCGTTTATCCGTGTACCTACGCAACAAACTCTAAAAGCTACAGAACGGATTTTCATACGGTTTTCACAAATGGACATAGTGGTTTATTTGTATAATTGATTACAGGGTTTAGTGTAAAGTTGCAGATATATGATAAACTTTAGGTCACGAGGGGCGGAAGCCTGTACTTTATAAAACAATGACCCCCGTCGCGTCTCTGTCTGTATGTACGTACGCGGTTAACTCTAACACTGCCAAAACGGTTTTGTACAGATTTTACTAACAGAAAGACAATTTATTTTAGGAACGTTTTAAGCTATAATTCATGAGGCGCCTATGAAACAGCGAGCGGAGAGCCACATTTAATTTGCATGGCAATAATATAAGAGAAAAAATGAAATAAATTAATAAACATATATTAAAAGCTCCAACGTAATCACAAAATTTCATACTATAAACCATTCTAAATAGAAACATGAGAATCCTGCTATCTCCTCTCTCCCTTATCTATTGTGATAAGCCAGGAATGTGAATTTAGTAAAATCACCACGCAATACAAACTACAATTGAATCTAAAACACCATGCAGATCTTTCGGTATCTCATTTCCTGGCCAAGTATCTGCAGTTGGCAGTGACGTACTGGTTCAGGTAGTAATTGCTTTGTAAATTTGTATTGAGAAAAAAAATCGGGTCTCCGTTTGTCCGTCCGTGTGCGGACAGATAAGAAACAAAGGGACCACGTTACTGTTCGCACACCCGCTACCCGCTCGCACCCTTTGTAATATTATAAAAAGGACTTTCTTAAAATAGGTACATTTTAGTAGAAAACACATCGGGAATTGATTTATCATTTAAAATTTAAAGACACTTACAATTATCACAATTCCTTATCATTTGACGACCGATATGGCGTGGAGGTCAGTACACCTGCATTTCACTCCAGAGGTCGTGGGTTCGATTCCCACACAGGACAAATCTTTGTGTGCATGAACATGAATATTTGTTCTGGTTTGAATGTTTTCCTATGTATATTAAGTATGTATTTACAAAAAAAAACAGTATTTAAGTATGTTTATCCGTTGTTTAGTATCCATAACACAAGTTCTTAATGATACTTATTTTGGAACTAAATAATTGGTGTAATTGTCAGATTTATTTATTATTATCACAATTATCATGTCAGCCTTATAAAGTCCACTGCTAAACATTGTCCTTCCCAATAGATAACAATCAATAGGGGATATTTGCCCATAATCACCACGCCTGGGCAGGTGAGTCGGTGATCGCAGTTTCAGCCAGAACGCTGAAATGACTGAACTGCCCATCACCCCGTATCTCTTCGTCGACACTTACGACTCCCCGTGAGATGAGAGAGGGTGGCACAATTCTAGGCCAATATTATGGGGACAAAAGTTTAGTTTAGGAAGAAGTCTTTCATTTTTATCCGGGATGTCTCCTGGACTTATGCTTAGGGTTTAGGGTTTACTCACTGGTCTAGCACTAAATTTGATTTCCTATAATTCAGATCACTTAAGATTTTTAAAAGAAAATTTGTTTGAAAATTGTTGTACAGTGCGTTCAAAATTTCAAAACCTGTTTAAAACGATCGAAAATCCGAGACTAACTCTGAACAAACGGTGCGATGCGGTGGCGGGATGTCTAATTTTCTATTTTGGTCATTGAACTACGAAAACCAAAAAAAGATTGTCTCTAACTCGAGAAAGAAATTTTATGATTTCTGATTCCGACGGTGATTTCGGTGGCGTAACTTGCGCTTATTTACTTAGTTGCGTCTCTTAGGAAATACGATTTTTTCCGGGATAACAACAGTAGCCTGTACTTTTGCAGGATCCCGTGTATTTCTATAGCAAATTGACAAAAGCCGTTGATATTGACACAAAGAGTTGACGGGATGCCGCAAAGAAGACAGCATAAGAAATTCGTAGACCAATTCATTAGGTTTTCGAGAACCGGCAGGACGAGAAGGTTCTCAGCAACCTTTCATTAGAGGTTAAGTGTGTGCCAGGATCGTAGCAAGTGGAAACATGAGACCTCTGCCAACCCTTACGGGAAAAAGGCGTGATTACATGTTTGTAATCATAGCTGCCTACAAAATGCTTGGCCATGCCGCGTTGCCAGTGGACGCAGACCCCTATTCTACCTTCAATTTGTGGGGTAGTGTATTATGGAAACATTGCGCTTCATTTCGGCGGGTGCTTATTGTCTCAGGGTGCTTCATTCGACAATTCACATAAAATGTAATGTACATACTTTGTTATATGTATTGGGGTGTATAGGGATCCTACCAACATTCAAGGAGCCCAAGCCAACCTTACCTACAAGTGGTGCACCTGCCGATCAACGGACGAGGCTCTGGCGAACATAACAGTGCCCGGTAAGCGGCAATAGGCTCGCCATCTATTACGTGGGACCAACTGTATAATTGGCGAAGTGTGGGCGTATAACTTATCTCTGCCTACATAAATAGGCATGTATGTATGTATGTATACTTTGTTATTAATTTGTTAACGTAGCCTAAGAGGGGCGTTATAACATCAGCTACCTGCCAGTGAAAATCCCGTCGTGATTGAAAAAAGTAGCGACAATAATTTTTAAAAAACTTTTCTATTATATTATGAATGAATGAATGAACACTTTATTGTACACTAAATTTAAAAAATAGTAATCAAATCAAATAAACAAATATATGGTACAATTATTTTAAGTTGCTTACGGTACCTACTTTCATATGCTGTAATTAAAAAGCTTTTTTATATATTAGGTCGGGGAAAAAGTATTTTCGCATAACGTAGGTATAAACTTATTATAATTTTTTTTTGACTGTACTATTTGTGTCTGGCTGGTTTTGGTAACATTAAAAAGGTTCCATTATAAAGAAAAGAAAAAAATTAAAAAAAGTTGTTTCCCGCTTTTTTTCATTTGTTTTTCTCTCCGTTAAAATGAGTGAATCTAATGAAGAAATTCGATACATTTTAAAATTTTATTATAAAAAAGGCAAAAATGCAACTCAAGCAGTGAAAAAAATTTGTGATGTTTATGGACCTGATGCAGTGTCAGTAAGAGTAGCACAAATTTGGTTCAAACGTTTTCAGTCCGGAAATTTTGATGTTAAAGATGCACCTCGCTCTGGTCGCCCTGTTACGAATAAAATGGACGCCATTTTTGAAAGAGTGGAGCAAGATCGGCATATTAGTAGTTACGATGTAGCTGAAGAACTGGGAATTGACCACAAAACAGTTTTGACCCATTTGAAGAAAGCTGGTTATACAAAAAAGCTCGATATTTGGGTGCCACACGAGCTCACTCAAAGAAACTTAATGAACCGTGTACTCATTTGCGATTCATTATTGAGACGTAATGAAACCGAGCCGTTTTTGAAGAGATTGATAACTGGCGATGAAAAGTGGATCACGTACGACAAGAACGTGCGAAAAAGGTCGTGGTCGAAAGTTGGCCAGGCTTCACAGACTGTGGCCAAACCTTTTTTTTTTTTTTGATTTACGTCGGTAACAAAATGCATTTACGCACTGTCTCCCGGCCAAAGGGGGACCGAGAGAGGTGTGTGGGGCTCACCACCGGCAGACACGACCGCCAGCAGTAATACCCACTAAAAATCTTCCGACGACGCCCGCCGCTTGTTGAGAAAGAGGCGGGGTGCCAGTACCTGGGTTGCAGCTCTGACACCCCGCCCGCGGCCAACGTCCCCCGGACCAAAACCGGGAGGACCTTCTCAGAGAGACGCAGTGGACGCGCCCCTCCTACCTCCTTGTGCGACCATAGCGTGTGTGGCCGACTTCTCGAAGGGTCCATGGTTAGACAGCAGGGCCCCCCTGCCCCCGCTGCCTAAGACCCTCCTGGCGCTGCTTGACGGGCCCTCCTGGCCCGCCCGCTGCGCCCTCCACAGGTCCCTCTTAGTTTCCCCCCCGGTAGTCAGTACTAAGGGCACCCAGAGTCGCCAATCTCTGGGTGTTACCTTTTCCCTGGCGCCTCCTGCGCCCTACCGGGAGGTACTCAGCCCCCCCACCACGGCAAGGTGGAGACCAGTCGGGGGGGACTGTGGCCAAACCTGGCCTAACACGAAATAAGGTGATGCTGTGTGTATGGTGGGATTGGAAGGGCATTGTTTATTATGAGCTTTTACCGCCCGGCAAAACCATCGATTCTGATCTTTACTGCCAGCAACTGATGAGATTAAAGGAAGCAGTCGAGAGAAAACGGCCGGAATTGATCAACAGGAAGGGTGTGGTCTTTCATCACGATAACGCTAGACCACACACATCTTTAGCCACTCAGCAAAAATTAAGAGAGTTCGACTGGGAGGTCCTAGTGCATCCACCATATAGCCCTGACCTTGCGCCTTCAGATTTTCACCTGTTTCGGTCTCTGCAGAATTCTTTAGGTTCTGTAAGGTTGACCTCAAGAGAGGACTGCCAAAACTATTTGTCCCGTTTTTTTGATCAGAAGTCCCAAAGTTTCTACAGTAACGGGATAATGTCTCTGCCCACAAAATGGCAGAAAGTTATTCAACAAAACGGTAAATATATATTGTAAATAAATGTAAATAAACTTTGAAAAAAATGTCTTGACTTTTCATACAAAAATACGAAAAGACTTTTTCCCCAACCTATTATTTCAAAAAATATACTTCTATGATATTTATTTGAATAGATTTTATTTATTTGTTTAGAATGTAGTTTCTAAGCGTTTTGTCAATAAACAATATACCTAACTATCTTAACTCAAAGCGATCGAAGTCGGGGTCGAAAAGTAGCATTTACCATCAAGTTTATGAAAGCACACGGGGTAATCCTGGCACAGCGGTTTCCTTCACCCCTGGTTTGAGCATGCGCGATGCGCCCAAGGGCCCCCTCGGTGAACCCGCAATATACATGTACTTATACAATATATGAACATTTTCTCCAATAATATCCATTTTACTCGTCAATTTGTCAAGCTCCATTTAGCAGTTTTGATCGTGTCGTTTACTAGGAACAATATCGTCTAATTGCTTGTATAAATATAATTTTACAATCTGTTTAGTATATTAGAACGAGGAAGTAACTTTGTGTATGTGTTACCTTTGGAGTTTTAACATACATACATAATCTATGCGCATATATCCTTCTATTTGGGGTGGGAGAAACCTTGCGACAACTTTTTAAAAAGGGTTATTTATTTAATAAACAAAATAACATTTTTATACATATGTATATACATAAATTCTCTCCCAGTTACTATAAGACAAGCGCAATCACTAAATGTGTTCAAAATTGGAATAAATAAGCTTTTCCTTTTAGAGAAGTAATGTCATGATGCTCAGTGTTCCTATATCATGTACGTATTTATATATGTAGGTTTATTTTATTTAATTAATAGTATTTATTTTTGTTTATGTTTATCAAAATATGACTATATATTTTTATTCTTATCTACACCCCCGGTTTTCATTTAATTTTAATCACTTTCCATCCTAAGGTTGCCTGGAAGAAATCGCTGTAAGCGATAAGGCCGCCAATTGTATCGCTTTTCTTTTGCAATTGTTTTCTTGTTTTATTTTTAATTTGGTGTACAATAAAGAATTTTCTATCTATCTATCTATCCATACATATGTATGAATGTATAAAAAGTTTTTAAACACACAATAAATCACAGAGATGTGTCTATAACATTTTGATTTGATTGATTTGTTAGTTGTATCGAAATTTACTTTTAGCACGAGTTATCTGGGATCGTGTCAATGAGACGTGGCTTAGCCCACATGGACACTGGACGAGATCTTTCTTCCTTCCTTCACTTATTTTAGTTTAGTTTTACGACACCCTCGGGGAAAACATGGGGTGATAGAATTATTTCGGAGGGTCCGCAGTCGAAAGGTTTGCTTTGAGACCTAAGAAAAGAGAGAATAATACCATATTATGATTGTATATTAGAGGTAGGAGGTGGTAAATTCATTAAGTTGGTTAACTAGTTAGTCAAATTATAACGATTTGAAGGGTAACTAGGGGATGTCCGAAGAACTTTTAATCATCCAATTTGTTCAACGAGTAACCTTATTTCTTTAAACGACCGACCTGGGCATTTGATTGTAAGCTGGGGGCCTACCGCCGAGTTCGATGGCAATCGATTATAAGGCAAAATTGATTTCGAATTGATTCTGTCGTACCGCCGAACTCATGGAAATCGAAACAAAATGGCGTTCTCCATTTACCTATTGGTCTGTCACGGACTGAAGGTCATGAATGAGAGGTGGCTGTCGGCAGATTCCCCGGTACGGATTAATGAACGCAAAACAAAGTTTGATCTAGATGGATTACCGGTAATCCATCGAATTCGGCGGTAGACCCCCTGGCCTGTAACCACAGAATCGACTAGCTGAGACTTGGGTAGTTTTTAGATGTAATTCAGATGTCAACTAATTCTAGATCTTTGAGTACATGTGTATTCGATGGAATAGTTTCTTAGTAAGAAGCGGATAATCTCTAAAACTGCCAACAATTCTTTCACTTATGTAAAGCTAAACTATCATAAGGACGGTGAACATTCTTTTGTGTTAACAATGCGGTCATGTACCAATTATGCTGATTAGTTATTTTCGACACAAAAGTCTATATGAATCTTTATGGTGTTTTTCCTGCAATTGTATATCTTTTCTGTGGCCAATAGTAGCATATCACTTAAAATAACTTGACTAAGTTATCGAGTTATTTAAAATGACGGAAAGTTAATGAAGATCATTATTACTGCCTACTTCTGTAGAAATATGGCGAAAGATTATGTACGGAAAACTTATGTATACATATCGCACCTTCGGTAAGACAAGGGCATAACTGCAGTATTTGCAATTTTACAGTATAGCCATTTTAAGATTTTATTTGCGCTCAATGCTATCTTGTTTAGTTAATATTACTCTAAAGTAATTCTCCATTTTATGGTGCAAACTTTACATTATGGTGTCTTTGTCCCACCAGTTGAAAAGGCATTTTAAAACACTTTTGCATACCAAACTAATTTTCTTAATTTTTGATAATTATGCCCTTGTCTTACCGAAGGTGCGATTTTTTTTTTATTGCATATCAAGTAACAACAACAAGTGCAAAGTTGAAACACTCTCTAATAGAGATGTCTTCCAGCCTACCTTCATCATCTCCGCCACATGACGTCCACTGCTACACATAGGCCTCCCCAATAGATTTTCACATTGAGCTATCCAGGGATCCTACCAAGCCAAGGAGACCAAGCCAACCTCACCTGCAAGTGGTGCACCTGCCGACCAACGGACGGACGAGGCTCTGGCGAACGTAATAGTCCCCAGCAAGCGGAAATAGGCTCGCCACCTATTACGTGGGACTACATAATTGGGGAAGTGTGGGCGTATAATATGCCTTTGCCTACCCCTTCGGGGAAATAGGCGTGAATGTATGTATGTATGCTATCCAGAGTCAGCCAACCTTAACTGATGTTAAAGTATGCGGGGTCAATAGTAACTATTAATGACAGTATTCATCAAACATTATTATCTCAATCCATTAACATAATTACCCACAGCTGGAATTGCTGCATTTACTAAAATCTTTGCGACCTTTGAAAAAAAAAAATTGATAGAGATGACTTTTCTATTCTGCCGAATATTGTAGTCAATATTCGGCAAAATAAAAAATATCATGACTTTAACCTGAGTTTCTACTTTGTTATTGTATAATTTTTGTTTTCACAAACAAATAAAACTATATAGATCCTACACAAAAAACAGAAAGAAAAGGCTGTGTTAAGCTGTCTATACGTCTCAATTGAGGTTCTTATAGCCTGTATTATTTAATAGACAGAAGATCCGGCCGAAAGCAAAGACAATGCGAAGCTAGCCAATAGAACAACATGGGACCCATTCATTCACGGAAAGGGCAAGAGGCAGGTAGAAGAGATCTAAAAAGTCTAGTCGTAAAACATTTAACAGCAACCCGTAAGTTTGCATGAAGCTCAACCTTAAAAGCTTTTTTTACATAAAAGTCACATCTTTGCCTTGCCATTTCTTGTCTTTTTACAATTATTATTTTAAAAAAAACTTATTAAGCTGTCTATATACAGTTGTTTTTGAAGAAAAAATTTTTTGTAAGATTCCTAGATAAAAATATAAACAGTAAGTGAAATTGAAAAAGTTTAAAATATAGGTTTCCTTAGTACTGTGATGTACTTAGTATTATGATGGACAAACTCAAACTGGAATAATAAATGGCTTCGAACATATGATCAAAATAAAATAATTTGGAGTATTCAGTGTTTTCAATCGATGGAAGAAAAACTACTACCTAACTATACAAAAGAATTGGCTGATAAGTATTATACAAAAAATTACTTCACATATTTCACTTAACAACCAGGAATAATTGGCAAAAATACGTTTGTGTAAGTAAATGACTTCGTGACCTTTCAGATATCTAAGGAACGGTGTGTTTGTCACACGCTCCAGAACCTTCGAGAATAGGGACGCAATAGCAAACGGTCAATAATTCGACAGGTCAGATCGATCTCTTATTTTGGGCAAGGGGTGCATATTGACAGTCATTTGCGAAGACCGGACTTGCTCAGTGGAGAAAGAAAGCGTACAGAGGTGCGTTAACACAGGAAACAACTCAGAGCACACAGAACAAGAACTACTATAGGTATACCGTCAGGCCCACTCGACTTATGTGGTTCTCGTCTAGGGAAAGTTTCAGGTCACGTCACGTCACGTATCCACGTCTTCAAGGAGGTGCTGGAAATTTCTGGCATTGAACTACCGCACCAAGAGATGGAGGCATTCCCATCGTTAAAAGTCAAGTCAGACGCAACAGGTTCCAAAAGGTAGGCTTCAAAGTGGAATTAAGTTACTATCAGACTTACGGAGTATTGCCAAGGACGATTGACAAAAGTTCCCCGCTTTTGCAATCGACCAAAAATCGCGACTTCCAGAAGATGAAGTTCGAGGATGTTTTAAACTGTTTGACTTGCTACTTCAAATATGCGATTAAGTAACCTGATTGTTTTCAAATATGTTGCAAAACATTTGTAGAGAGAGGGATTTGCGAAATTAACATTTGTAAAATGAAACTTTTGCTGAACAAGTCGTTTATGAAATGTTGTTTTTAAAGTCAAAATTTGTCAACAATATCTGAGTTGAACTTTGGTGGACTAAGTTTGTTTGTTTCAACTTTTATGAGCAAGTCGACTTCTAAGTTGTTAATTATTTTTTCATATTATTTTTACAATTTGATTGATTTAGAGTGACCGACATAGCGAGGCGATGTTAGTGGGCGAGCCGCATAGCACGAAGAACAAACAACCTAAACGGTTCTTTAATAGCGCCAGCGAATCGGCAAACGAGTAGAGGACGGCCTCCTACCAGACAATGGGCTGAAGATATGATAAATACGATTTATTGGGGAATAGAACGAAAAACCAAATTCGATTTTATATGTTTTAATTTTTGCACCATATTGAACCATTAAAGAGCTGGTTAAGGTGGCAGAAAGAAGAATATAGGACACTTAAGATTGACCAACGTGGAAAACCTATGGGGGGTCTAAATTCCGTTGTACTTTAACGTTTTAATAGCTGATGTCCCAACATGACGTCTGCAGTGATTGCCTGACTGTTCCTAAATCGCACTGTACGTATCGTGGTAGATTTATCCAAGTCAAATTAGCAAGGAAAGTAGCAGCTCACTCTTTGGTTCACTAGGACTTAGCACCATATGTCACGAGTATTCTTCGGAACCCTATTTGAGCGAATCTGACTCGCACGTGACGAAGTTTTTTTCTTAGAAACGTAGTCTTACCAACATAAATTTTTTTACGTGCCCCTTGATCAGAAAAATGTGACGACAACTGGGATAGTCCTAAAAACAATCAGGTGATTGTGAGAAAAGTAACACGGCTTACGAGCGCATTCTTTTACTCAACTGCGAAACATTTGTGTTACCTTAACCCCTAGACCTTATATCTAGTTTGGAAGAATAGCTGCTGTTTACCCTTAGCTGCTGAATACCCATAAATGCTGTTGCTAAGTCTATGCCTTATTATCAATAAATTCCTGACTTGAGAAAATATTTTGAGTCTCTTGGAATTAGGCCTTTACCCCTAGCCTTTAAAATTTTCCATCTGAAGGAGTCTGATGGCAGCTACTGAATAGGCTACTTCAGCATCCACAAGTAGCAAGTTTTGACGAACAATATGGTGTGGTGTTTAGTATAGCAGCACCCCCTCTTGAGGTTCGATTCCCACAGAGGACAAATCTTTGGTGCATCAACATAAATATTTGTTCTGTTTTGGTTATTATCTATGTATGTCAGTATCCAAAACTTCAATTCAACAAGTTCTTAATGATACTTATCTTGGGACTAAATAATTGGTGTATTGTGGGAAATAATTTATTTATCAATCACACAGATGATGGTGAACATAAGAGCACCAACCATTCCACTCTTCTACAGATTGCATTCATCCAATACCAGCCATGTGGTGTTGGTACTTTTCTAACAAAGTATGTTTTAATGTTCGTTAACAGAAAATTATTGTTATGTCCTGCATCAAGCCTTAATTTAGTCATAAATCATGATTGAAAAAGATTAAAAATTTGTAAGTAGTTATAAAACAAAAATAGTAATAAATAACACTACAGTTTATGTTGAGACAAATCAGAGATGCTCAATATATTCCGTCACATTAAGCATGCTTAACATTTCAGAGCGATTTCATAATCTTCAATTACCATCTGGACTTTCCAACTTGATACTTTTCTATATAAACAAGGAGATGACCCACATTAGTAAAAGTAGTCCGCATTGTTTGTAGACACAAACACTTACAAAACTCATGAGTATCACTGGCATATTGCTGATACTAAAAACCCATTTTTAAGAGCCACATCCTGTAATCTTATGGGAAAACCTCACCAGAGATGTAGGGTAAGTGAATAGGCCACTCACCCTACATCCCAAGTGCACCAACATAAATTAAACTGCATTGAATGTCATTATGACACCTCAATTAATCTCAATACTCTAAAATAAACATTGCAACCAAGTTACACAGAAAAGTTTACACACAAAGGTCATTTTATGTTCATCAATATATTGGTTAAAAAAGTTATTAGTGGAAAAGTTATATCATATTACAAAACCCATTAACAAGCATTTTTACAACATGTAAAAACACCTAGTAGGAAATAGATGTTTGAAAGTAAGCATTAACTGTCCATGATAACTCCTCATTAAATATGTATAATTGGTTCATTGGAAGGTGAATACAAATCATCAGACAAGTTTAGCAACATTGATTGCAGTATGAATACAAATTTTATAGGGAAAGATTTGATAGCGAATATCGTCCAAATATTTAAAAAATTTATAACAACTGTTAACAACAACGAAGAGTACAACAATGGAGACTGCCGATCAAAGTGAAGAAAATCATTGTTGGCTGAAAGTAATGTAACAACTACTTACCAAAACAAAACTTGTGTCCCCGAACAATCAGTATTAAATAAGAATCACAAGCATTATAACGTCCTTGTGCATTTAACAGTTTATCGAAAATTATAAAATTGCAATTGTTCCGTCACCAGTAACTATACACAGTCATGAAAATATCAATGCCCGACGATGCAGGTAGATTGCATAAAGATATTTTCACTCCGAATGTCTCCAATGGTATATGCTTAGAAAGTATCAATCATTTATTATTATTGCACTAATTACGAGTAATGATGACTGTCAGAATTGTCTTTAAATTCGCATCAAATCGTCTATATTTATTTATTTTATCACAAAATAACACTGAATACATCAGCGGTGAATGAACGATCAATGATGAAGATTTTTTGTCTATGGTATAATAACTTTTTGACATCTATAGGGAAGTTCGTATTCAGTCAGAATTACCGGTTTACTGATTAATAAATAACTAATACGAATGTAATACTCAGGTGATACGTAACTTTCTTTAAAAAAGATAAACTATTTAAAGAAATCTCAACAAACATTTAAAAAAAGTCGACATGTAAATAACACTTAAATTTCTGAAATAATATGTAACTATGTTCCTTTTGAGACGAGAAAGGAGGGTTATAATTAGAATTATGAATAGAAAAACAGATAAATTTCATTTCAAATTTAATAATTTCAATAATATTACTCGTGGTGTGATGCTTTCGTTGTACAAATATTTATTTATATCCAAGCCAGCAAAACTTAAACAAACATCTCAAAACGTCATTGTCAAAATACGCGCCAAATATTGTGTTTTAACCTACACGCTTCGGAATTGTTGTTGTTTTGTTGTTATAATTTAATTATTATAGTAAAGTGTTTTTAAACAATGTCGACACCATCAAAGCGCCCGTCATCGCGTGCTTCTTCTGAAGCAGCTACACCATCACGTAGGACTCGATCGTCGCAGCAACTGGTTGTACCGGAGACTCCACAAAGATCAACCGGCACTCCATCGAAAGGTAATTTATTAATACCGAAAAAATACGTCATAATTATCAATATATATTCTTGTTTTATTTTATTACACCAAATGAAACAATAAATAATTATGATGATTACATTAAGGTAATAAATGTAGTGACTATTGAGTCCACTTTTCATTTAAAACGCTCCGTTTCATTTATAACGACTTGGCCGTCGAATTAAGAAGAATCGCCAACCCGCTTGCAAAGTTACAAAACTTGCAAAGATACAATCGCCTAATGTGTCTACAATAAATACTAGGTGTCCACGGAAGATCAGCGTCGTGACATCCTATAGTGACCGACAGTTTGCTGAGTGGACACCGTTTCAGTACATGTTTTAATGTTGTATTTTGCTTGTGTAAAATTTATCGTTTCTTTTTCTGTGTACTTACTATGTTTATTTGTACTGAAAAAAAATATTTTCTTTCTTTCTTTCAAATGATGAGTATTAAGCTTGTGTTTGATACATTGTTGACAACATGACCAAGATTGAAAGTGTCAACCAAGGTATTATAAGACTTATCTAACAGTCAATATATCTAAATTGATAAAATTTCAATATATTATAAATCTAGATAATTATACAAAAAATATCTCATTAATGCAACACTCAAATTCAAATCTCAAGATTACTAAGCTTGGGGACTACGAGTAATATTGTACTACCAATTGGTAATAACTGTTTTTATTTATTTTCAGGTTTCATAAAGTGTTGACAAAGATTATTATTTTTATAATTTTAGAAATTTGCATGCGGCATTTTTATTAATTATGTAATAAATTTCCAGATGGCACCCCTGGAACGCCCCATAGCCCTCGCCGCACACCGCGCACTCCTCGAGAGGCGCCTGGCACTTCACCTGCCCGACCTTTACCATCAAGCCCTCTTGGTACTAACTCTATTCAATACAAATAATTTAAGATGTATAAATTATTTATGAAGGATATTTTTAGGTTTAATATACATACATAGATGATGATGGTAGGAGGGTTCAAATGTATCCTACCATGGTCTATGGAGCCCAAGCTAATCTGCAGGTGGTGCACCTGCCGATCAAAGGATGAGGCTCTGGCAAACATAAAAGGTCCTGGTAACCGGCAATAGGTTCGCCACCTATTATGTGTGCAACTGTACATATAATTGGCGAAGTGTGGGCGTGTAATATTCCTCTGGCTAACCCTTCGGGGAATCAGGCATGAATTTATGTATAGTATATAGTTTTAAACCTATACAATGTATTGACTCTATAGTCATTGCTGAAATCTTTTATAATGTGTCATAATAATATCATAATGGCCACACATTGCCTAATAGTAAGTTATTGATGCAGTGCTACTAATTTAATTTTATTTGTTTATGTAACCTTTATTGCACACCACCACACTTAAAAGTATTACAGAACTTAATGGCCTTACCTTTGAATAAGCATGGTAACTAACACACACACTCCTTAAAAGATTATGTTCTAATTGTAATAAAAAAACAATATTCCTTATATGTCTCCATATAAATTTATTTTCTTTTCTTATATTTGAATTTAATAGTTCAGTTACTATTAATCTGCAGGAACAGACATAGATATGAGTTCACCACTAAACTATGGCACACCAAGTTCACTCAGTACTCCGCGGTCCTTGCTCCGTGGTGCCATGACTCCTGCGAGGCAGCGGGCTGACCTCAGGGGACACCAAGTTGGCCCCAATGTACCAGCCCCTACTCCCACTAGAAGAGTATGTATTGACTGCATATAACAAACATTACATGTATTAATGATATTTCAGAAATACATATTAACCATAAGTCAGAGGCAGACGTGTTCTGTTAACTGGCAGTTGTTCCCCTCCTCGTAGATTAAAGATATTTTTTAAGACACCCTAGTATTCAAAATGTTGAATAACTCTTATTTATAATTATTTTTAATCTGTAAGTGGGACTCCAGTTATGTGAGGCAATTTTAGTGATAATACGACCTCTCTTCTCTCCTTGGTGAGAGGTCTTGTGATTTTTCTAGACCTTTCTAATCAGGCAATGTAATTATAATATTGGTTTGGATATAAATTGTTATGTAAATAAATATTACAAACAATAATGAATAAAAAATCAGAGAATTTTTTGGCCTAAGAGATAAGTATATTTTATCACCATTAAATAGATTCTTTCAATCTCTAGGCAGAAAATGGGACAGATGAACCGTCAAGTGAACCCCAACTGGTGGTGTGGGGGACAGACGTGGCCATTGCCGAGTGCCGAGAGAAATTCATCAAGTTCATACAAAGATATGTGGAACCCACTGCTGTGACCAACGACCCGCTGTATGAACAGAAGTTGGAGGAGGTATGTGTTTGTCTACTGTAAAAATATTATAATAGGTTGGGGAAAAAGTCTTTTCGTATTTTTGTATGAAAAGTCAAGACATTTTTTTTCAAAGTTTATTTACATTTATTTACAATATATATGTACCGTTTTGTTGAATAACTTTCTGCCATTTTGTGGGCAGAGATATTATCCCGTTACTGTAGAAACTTTGGGACTTCTGATCAAAAAAACGGGACAAATAGTTTTGGCAGTCCTCTCTTGAGGTCAACCTTACAGAACCTAAAGAATTCTGCAGAGACCGAAACAGGTGAAAATCTGAAGGCGCAAGGTCAGGGCTATATGGTGGATGCACTAGGACCTCCCAGTCGAACTCTCTTAATTTTTGCTGAGTGGCTAAAGATGTGTGTGGTCTAGCGTTATCGTGATGAAAGACCACACCCTTCCTGTTGATCAATTCCGGCCGTTTTCTCTCGACTGCTTCCTTTAATCTCATCAGTTGCTGGCAGTAAAGATCAGAATCGATGGTTTTGCCGGGCGGTAAAAGCTCATAATAAACAATGCCCTTCCAATCCCACCATACACACAGCATCACCTTATTTCGTGTTAGGCCAGGTTTGGCCACAGTCTGTGAAGCCTGGCCAACTTTCGACCACAACCTTTTTCGCACGTTCTTGTCGTACGTGATCCACTTTTCATCGCCAGTTATCAATCTCTTCAAAAACGGCTCGGTTTCATTACGTCTCAATAATGAATCGCAAATGAGTACACGGTTCATTAAGTTTCTTTGAGTGAGCACGTGTGTCACCCAAATATCGAGCTTTTTTGTATAACCGGCTTTCTTCAAATGGGTCAAAACTGTTTTGTGGTCAATTCCCAGTTCTTCAGCTACATCGTAACTACTAATATGCCGATCTTGCTCCACTCTTTCAAAAATGGCGTCCATTTTATTCGTAACAGGGCGACCAGAGCGAGGTGCATCTTTAACATCAAAATTTCCGGACTGAAAACGTTTGAACCAAATTTGTGCTACTCTTACAGTGGAGTTGCATTTTTGCCTTTTTTATAATAAAATTTTAAAATGTATCGAATTTCTTCATTAGATTCACTTATTTTTACGGAGAGAAAAACAAATGAAAAATAGCGGGAAACAACTTTTTTTTATTTTTTTCTTTTCTTTATAATGGAACCTTTTTAATGTTACCAAAACCAGCCAGACACAAATAGTACAGTCAAAAAAATTTTATAATAAGTTTATACCTACGTTATGCGAAAAGACTTTTTCCCCGACCTAATATAATAATAATATTTCCTGGAACTTTAAATATTTTTTTATAATTAATTTTTTTACGAGATTTGTTGGATTTAATTTAACTTTTTTCCAGGTTGATGTGTGCAATGCACCTAGCTTGTTTAGGATTAATACTTAAGGTTGTGGGATAGACCACTTTCACATTCTATCCTTCCTTATTTGTTACTTATATTACAATAAGTGAAAGAAGGAAAGGGCAGATCAAAAAGTGAGAAGGTTAATGAGTGTGAATGAAACTAAGTGTGTGTGCCATGATCGTAGCAAGTGGAAGGAAGTGTTCTCTGCCTACCCCTATGGGAAAGAGGTGTGACATTATGTATTATAAATTATATAAATTCTAGTTTACATATTTGTTTCATATTCATTAATTAACGTCTCACTACTGAGCCATACTGCACCACGCAGACGCAGTGCGTATTGGCGGAAGCAGGTGTATGACGTCCTGCTGTTAGAATTTTTCAAAACGCCCAATTAGGCTTCTAAGATAGCTTAACAACTACCATGTGTAGTCATAACCAGGACCAACCTCTTATCGTGCCTTCCGAAGAAAGGAAGTACTCGATATTAAAATAAAATATACTTTGTTGTCTTTAAGATCAACAGGACCATTTAGATTCGTCAAACTTTTAATGTATTCTTTGTCAGAATTTGTCAAGGTTTGTCAGTTATCTGTCTGTTGTGGTTTTGTTCTCAAGATTCGTCAGTCTGTCGGGGCACGGGGGTGACAGGGGCGATCTGTTAGTCAGCCTGTCATGATTCTAAAGGGGGAGGGGGTAACGAGACTTCCAAAAAGGCAACGAGATTGAGAAGAATGCCTCAAGAAACTCATCTCGGCTTTTTTTTAATTAGGTCTTTAAAAAAATCTATGAAATGCCACACAAACGATCACACTTCTAGGGACTGACCACTGAATTATGCTTTACTTTGAAAATCTTTACCGACCACTAAGCACCACGAAGCTACGAGCGCTTCAATTCATGATATAATTATTTGTTAATAATGTTTATTACTGATACTACTTTCAGATTCACACACTGGAAGAACCATTCTTAGATGTGGATTGTGAACACATCAAAGTTTTCGATCCTAAGCTGCACAGACAGCTTGTGTGCTACCCTCAAGAAGTAAGATTTGTTTTTTATATCTATATTTCATCTTAGCCTCTCTAAAACCAAGGTAATAGTGATTTTCAATAGATTTTGTTAAAAGACATATCGAGGGTTCCGTGCTCAAACCCGATAAGTGACAACATCAGATACATAATTTCTGCCGCTTTTTCTTGTGATATTATCAGATTAATCGATTTCAGAAAAGAAGACTGAAAACTGAGGACTTCATAATCCAATAAGTAAACCTTTTAAGTTTCATTTTTTTTAATTAACCGATAAATTCTTATAATTACTGTTTTAAGCCCAAAAACACTTATCGGGTTTGAGCACGGAACCCTCGATATACGATTTTGACGATTTTCTTGCCCGTTCTTTTACGATCAAGCTCCCGCCCGCAGTGAATGGGCGCGCTAGTTTTTAAGTTTTGACCTTTATAAGAGCTCTTTTGAGCCAAACTTGAATAAATTATTTTGACTTTGACTTTAAACATAAAATTCATGTATTCAATTCAATTCTTCCTATTTAATATATTCTTACTTAAGCACTTCAGTACGTCACTCAAATCTAGAAGCGTCTGTTAGAAGCAACCTCCCGAAAAATAAGTTGCAAGATACTTAGGTCTTATTGTGTACACTTCAACTTACACTATCGTATAATTAGCAGCAGTGATAGATTGCTTGTTATCTATATAATAATGGTTCCTATTTTGTAGGTAGTGCCGGCATTCGATGCTGCAGTCAACGAGTTGTTCTTCGATAAGTATCCGGCAGCCATTCTGGAACACCAAATACAAGTGCGACCCTTCAATGCTCCGCAGAGGCACATGAGAGATCTTAACCCAGAAGGTAACATTTTTGCCGTTTCTTAATTCTACTTAAACCTTAGTTAATTAAAGAGACACTTAAGTGTCCTGTGCAAAATACATAAATGTTATGGTGAAAGAATTATCTGCTCTATTTAAACTAATTGTCTGGATATGCTGTCATGTATTTGTAGCTGGCATTGTATAATTTGCAAGACAACTCTAAATATTTTGAGATTAAACACATACAGACTTATCCCCATATTACAGAACTGTATATTTCTTCTATGCTACAATATCAATAAAATTTTATTGGAACCCTATTTTGATTACATAAATCGCTTCATGTTGGCTATACTTTAGCATCTGAACATAAGTTATGATTATTTCAAGTACTTGATTATCAACCAGCTGGTGACATATCTGGCATGGTAATCCTAACATCGAGCATAGTCTGGAGATGCTGGAGGTGTTTTACCGTTGCGCGACATGACGTGTTCTGATAATTTTATTTTCTAGATTTTTTTACATTGTGTTATTGTCTATACTTAAGTACTCGGTTAATTCTGCAGACATCAACTAGCTGGTGACTATATCCGGAAACATGACCATAGTCTAGAGATGCTGGAGGTGTTTCACCGTTGCGCGACATGACGTGTTCTGATAATTATATTTTCTAGATTTGTTTACATTGTGTTATTGTCTATACTTATGTACCAAATTAATCCTACAGACATCGACCAGCTGGTGGCTATATCCGGAAACATGACCATAGTCTAGAGATGCTAGAGGTGTTTTACCGTTGCGCGACATGACGTGTTCTGATAATTATATATTAAGCTTTGTTTACATCGTGTTAATGTCTATACTTATGTACCAAATTAATCCTCCAGTCATCGACCAGCTGGTGGCTATATCCGGAAACATGACCATAGTCTAGAGATGCTGGAGGTGTTTTACCGTTGCGCGACATGACGTGTTCTGATAATTATATATTAAGCTTTGTTTACATCGTGTTAATGTCTATACTTATGTACCAAATTAATCCTACAGACATCGATCAGCTGGTGACAATATCCGGCATGGTGATCCGAACATCAAGTATAGTTCCGGAGATGCGGGAGGCGTTCTTCCGATGTGCAGTATGCGGCGCAGCAGCCTCGGCAGAGTTGCAGCGGGGCCGCGTGCCCGAGCCGGCACACTGCGCCCACTGCAGCACCGCGCACTGCTTCCAACTCATACACAACCGGTCACACTTCAGCGACAAACAGCTTGTCAAGCTGCAGGAGTCCCCGGGTGTGTACTACTTATAATTTGTGTATGCATGTGCATGTCATCATCATCATCTCAGCCCATTAACGTCCCACTACTGAGCAAAAGCCTCCTCTCACATACCAAGGTGCGAGGGTATTGGGTCATACTCCACCACGCGGACCCAGTGCGGATTGGCGGAGGCAGGTGTAGGCGTCCTGCTGTTAGAATTTTTCAAGCCGCCCACTTAGGCCTCTAACATGGCTTAACGACTTCCACATTTAGTGCTAACAGGGACCAACGGCTTAACGTGCCGTCCGAAGCACGGAAGCGCTCGATATCAAATGCCACACAAACGGTCACCCATCCAAGGACTGATCTCTGTAAACTCTGCTTTACTTCGGTAATCGTTTCCGACCACCGAGCATCGCGGAGATACGAGCGCTTCATTTATCTGTGCATGTAAATACTTTGAATTTGTGTATAGCTTGATTTTATCGTTTCAGCACATCAACATCCCACTTGGCTCAGCAAGTTCTTTAAATATTTTGATGTTATATTATTAAAAGTAATGAAATCCTTTAATGTCCTCTTCTGGCACAGTCCTTGACTCACAATCCAAGGTGAGAGGAATTTAAGGCACTAAACCACGCAGACCCAGTGCGGATTGGCAGATGCAGGTGTGCAGCTTCTCGCCGTTAAGTTTTTCAAATATTTTCATTTACTATATGCATGTAGGAATCTGGAAAAAATAGACTGGAAAAAATGGGTGTATTGGGATCCTTCTAAGGTTAGCGCAATAGGCTCCCCAACTGTTACGTGGGACCAACTATATTATTGGCGAAGTGTGGGCGTATAATAGGCCTTTGCCTATCGTTCGGGAAAACAGGCGTGAATATATGTATAATAAAAAAAATATTTAATACAGAAAATTTAATAAAATGGGTCTGAACTTATTTTTTATATACCCCAAGCTAACCTTGTACTCCATCGTATATGTATTCCAATCCATATATTAAGATTTTCAACAATATGAGTCTAAAAGCTTTGCTATATTATCGTTTTAAGCACTTGCTACATTTTTATAATAATTATTTATGCCGTATTTTTCTTCTGTGATATTAATTCAAGTTACACTTTGAGCGTGGTGATCTATAAGAAAACAAATTTTAGCCACCCGATACAACCAATGCCACCTAAAGGCGGGTTGCTGAACTAAAGAGACAAGCATGAGATTTTAAGTCATTAAAAGTTTTGCTATTTATCGATAGATGGAATAACTAAAAAGTATCACCGCTGTGCCGGTCGGAGTGGGGGGTGTTAGGTTTTTTCGTTACGGAATTTCTGGATTCGGTCTTCACCCACGCTCAAGGCCCGCGATAGAAGCTATGCAATAGCTTAATTATTTTAATATTTTTCAGACGACATGCCAGCCGGGCGCACCCCAGCCACAGTGAGCGTGATGTCTCACGGCAGCCTAGTGGAGGCAGTAGGGGCAGGAGAAAGAGTGAGCGTCACAGGAGTGTTCAGAGCGGCACCAGCCACCGTGCATCCGAGGAAAGCCACGCTGAAGGCACTTCATAGGACGCATATAGACGCCCTGCATTACAAGAAGGTCCATAGTGATCGGCTACTCGAGATTGAGGAGGGGTGAGTTTGATACAGTTTATAATCTTCTGAATTAGCTTATAAATTGATCTCGAAAGTTTTATACATACATACATAATGTCCGGCCTCTTTCCCGCAGGGGTAGGCAGAGATCACATCCTTCCACTTGCTACGATCTTGGCACACTTAGCTTCATTCACACTCATTAACCTCCTCATACCCGCCCGTCGGTTTAGGGAACATTTGACCTGCCCTTTCTCTAAAAATTTTTGAATTTGGTCATGGAAGGTTTTATGACAAGTGGTATAGATTGTTGCTTATGATCTCGAAAGGTAAATGACACGATGCCTTCTTAGGTACGATTACTGCCACATATAGTGTGTGCTTTTTGTTTTGACCGGCCTGCCTCTTCTCGCACACTACACATGTCTCAGGAAATAATAGGGCAATTGGGATAATGCTAGGATATGATGTTAAGATGTAGTTAGTAGAAAACAAATTGTGTATTGATTTAGAAATTTATGTTATTTCAGCAAAGAGCATCGTTTCCCGCCCGAACGCATCGAGTTATTCAAAGAGCTGTCTTTACAGTCGGACTGCTATGAGCGTCTGGCTCGAGCTATCGCGCCGTCCATCTATGAGAACCTGGACATTAAGAAAGGTGTTCTACTGCAATTGTTAGGTGGCACTAAGAAAAACTTTAACGCAGCTGGGAGGACTCATTTTAGGTAAGTTTAATTTATTTTTCTGTCTGAGCCTTCAAAACTCACTTTCTTATCCATCCCCGCCCTCTCCATTCCTGTCTCGAACAATATGCGCTGTTATAAACCACCTTCGGACAGTGCATAATAACAGCCCATGACTTTAATTTTTCGTGGATAACAAAGCAGGTTGTTGCAGCTATTTAAAAGTAGCATAATAGTTTTTTATTTCAAATTATTTATTTTCTTTACAGAGGTTTACATTATAAAATAGTGATCGAAGCCGCCTAGTAAGCAAACAATGCCTATGACAAGCTATTTCGCTCTTCCATAGCAGTATTGCCATATAAAAATTTATTATAAACATATATACTAAAGAGTTTATACATATAAAATATAATGGTTGTAAATGTATTTGAATATAATTTTACAGCAGGTTACAAAAATGTGTCTTGTAAACATGAATTCTGCATATGAGTATGTGATATTTAAAGTGAAAGGAAAACCATAGTCGTAACAAAGTTCACTTTTAGCACAGACATTCTCGAGGTGAAACGTTTTAAATAATAATAGGTGCCTAGCCCTCCGCCTACATTGCCTCAAGACAAGATCCCATCCCCATAGTCCCTTTTTACGACCCCGTTGGCAAGACATGAGGTGGTAGAATTCTATAGCAAACATACGGCATACATATACAATAGGAGTGGGAACGCTATTTTGTTACAGATCTGAAATAAACATCCTTCTTTGCGGTGATCCTGGTACGAGCAAGTCGCAGCTTCTCCGATGGGTCCACGACTTGGTCCCACGGGCCCAGTACACTTCAGGTCGAGGGTCGTCGGCGGTGGGTCTCACTGCCTATGTCACAAAAGACCCTGACACCCGCCAATTAGTGCTACAGACGTATGTCATATACTACTTGCTTCTCTAGTTCTATCGCTTGCTCCCATAGACCCGATACACGCCAGTGTGAGGTTCATCGCCAGTAAGACTTACCGTCTACTTATTGGACCCCGACTCTTAAGGTGGGTATAGACTACAACATTTGTTGGAGCATTTCTGTGTAATGTAACGTTCTTACGAATGGTACAATACAGGCAAAAGCTCAGTTTCCAAAGCATTTCCATATAATGTAACGTTCCTGCGAATGCTCGGCGTTATGTTACGGCGGGTGCGTCTTTCGTCCCGCTCCCTCCGCGTCACTCCGCAACCGCGCATCGCCCGCACTTGTGGCTCTACGAAATGTTACACCAATATGCTCGTTGGTTTATAACAAAGAGGCGAGCGTGCTCGACGTTTAGTTCGTAAAAGGATGATACACTAGAACATATCATAGAGCGGCTCGTTGTTCTGTTACAAGTAAATGTTGTAGTAGAGGCGAGCGTGCTCGACGTTTAGTTCGTAAAAGGATGATACACTAGAACATATCATAGAGCGGCTTGTTGTTCTGTTACAAGTAAATGTTGTAGTCTATACTCACCTTTACTAGTTAATGCTGCAGAGTCAGGTCTCACACTATTCTCACTTAACTGGGCTGTGTCAGTGATTTGGTCCCACAGACCCAGTACATGCAAAGGATAGGCTCTTCGACTGTCTAAGTAACTAAATAATTTAATACCTGCTGCTGCAAATGTATATCACACAATTTTCACTTTTACGACTTGGTCCCACGGACCCAGTACACGCCACGATTAGGCTCATTGTCTCTAAGCCTCATTGTATAAGTGACTTAAGAGCCTGACCTATTAATGCTGCAGACTCTAGTCATCCATTACTCTTACGTGACTTGCGTCCTTAATTCCTACGTCACCCTTGGTCCCTCAGACCCAGTACAAGTCTTAGTGATTAAAAGAGTTTTTTTTGTTTGTAATAATCAGAGGTCGGAATTAGGTAGAGTTATTTATGTACTTGCATCGAAATGTTGATATTAATGTGGACCTTCCCGGGATTTCAAATGCAAAATTTTGCAACTTCGGTCATCCAATATCATTGATGTAAGTTTGGCAACGTCGCGCGTGCAGTAGTCTAAATTAAAAAAGTAAAAGTAAATAACTTTTTATTAAAAAGTAACGGGATTTTTTCTATTCTTTAAAATTAATCCCGGGATTTGAGGCATATCCACTATATTCTTTCGCTGTGTGAAATCAGTGTAAGTACATGAATAACTCTACCTAATTCCGACCTCTGGTAATAATACTGGCAATGCATTAAATTAAAAGAAGATCACAAATAAAAACTAGTGTCTGATATGTAAATATATCTAATAGTCTATATTGTGATTATTTTGCTTATGACATTTTATTAGGACAAATTGACATTTCTTATTGGTATTATAATATTTTGTCTACTATTATTATTGACACCCTTTCAGGATTAAAACTGTCTAATGTTTGTGCTTTTCAATCGACTATAAATCTTGTTCAAATAAATTGTTTTTGTGCAGTGGCGCGCTGGTTCTGGCTGACAATGGGATCTGCTGCATCGATGAGTTCGACAAGATGAATGACTCCACTCGCAGCGTTCTACACGAGGTAGGGTATTAAAATTATTTGAACAGATGTATGCTTATGCTTCAGATGTCTATACAGACCGAAAAAAATAAGATCGCTTCTTTCCCATGGTGTAACTAACAAGCGTATTCATAAATGAGTGACTCACCTATCTAGTTCATAGGTATCACTTATTCGCTCTAGTCCAAAGCAGTTCATTTAGTAGTGATATGAGAACTGAATGAGAGTAAAACGAGCCGATATATTTGTTAGTACTGCAAGAGCGAGACAGTCGCACGGTCGTGTGACCCCGCCCGGTAAGAGGTCAAGCTAGTTTCGCGCCTAATCCGACATTAGGCGCGATTAATATGTAATATTTTAGGTTTTATAATTTTAAGATTGTAATTATTCTTGACTGCCGATATTTTATAAATATTTCAAAAGTAGAATTAGAATTCATTAGAATAGATCTGTCTCCCCGTGATGAACTGAATAAAACAGTGTATAAGTCTTGAGATCAACTGAACTAAATGAATTATTTGAACTAGATGAGATGTATCACTTATCTTTAAATCCCACTAAACTATTTCACTTTTTTATACATCATATTAAGCTGTATGCACGCCCCTATTTAGGGCAGAGGCATGTTTTACACCTACACTTTGCTAATTGTTTTGTTAGTCCCACGTAATAGGTGGCGAGCCTATTGCCGCTTATCGGGAACATTTATGTTCGCCATAGCCTCGTCCGTTAATCGGCAATCACTTGCAGGTGAAGTTGGCTTGGAGTCCTAAGTTGATCGTAGGGTAGTACACCCGTTAAGTTACTGAAATTTAATTTTTTATTAATATTTTCAGGTGATGGAACAACAAACGCTATCGATAGCGAAGGCGGGTATAATCTGCCAGCTGAACGCGCGCACCTCCATACTAGCGGCCGCCAACCCGGCGGAGTCCCAGTGGAACAAGAATAAGACTATTGTGGAGAATGTGCAACTGCCACACACTCTCATGTCCAGGTACATATACAAATTCACGCCTGTTGCCCCGAAGGGGTAGGCAGAGACATATTATACGAACACATTTCGGCAGTTATATAGTTCATTTATGTTAACTTTGGATCATTACGTGATAAATATACTTTGTCATAGTACTCGAGAAGATAAAGTAAATACAAAATAGACAATACCTTCGCCGAAGCAAAAAAAAACTGCCAGTTTTTATAATGTAACAAAGAGCTTTTTATGCAATGCTCAAGAAAGTAAAAAGCTACTCAACATACATACGATCATGCCTGTTTCCCTGAAGAGGTAGGCAGAGGCATATTATACGCCCACACTTCGCCAATTACCCACCCACGTAATAGGAGGCGAGCCTATTGCCGCTTACCGGGCACTGTTATGTTGGCCAGAGCCTCGTCCGTTGATCGGCAGGTGCACCACTTGCAGGTGAGGCCTGGGCTCCTTTGGTCTTGGAAGGAACCCTATACACCTCTAGGTTACACGCTTTCTAGGTATACTTTATTTATTCTTAAATACATAATCTTACGCTTAAATAACATATAGACTTTTTGAGGGTGGGTAGAAAGTTTTATCTTAAAATATCTTAGTGACAAATGGTGAGAGGGGGCTAGCCCCTTAGCGCCCTTAGTCGTCTCCTACGACACCCTCGTGCAAGACATGGGGTGGATGGAAGTATTATGTAAAAGTGCCTTAACCATACGACATGGTACCATGAAACCAACAATAATACAACAAACGCTATCAATAGCGAAGGCGGGTGTAATCTGCCAGTTGATTATACCCGCCATTACTACACCAACATCGTTAAAAACGGCAGTTGCACATACTCCTATGTCTAGGTACACTTCTAATCTTCGGTGGGGGTCGACGTCCTTCCGGCTCACGCAGGTGCTTTCCGGGCACGGTTGTTTCGGAAAGTATCTGTGTGACATCGCCGGGGGGGAATCGATCCGGTGCTGCCACCACTGTGACTGCGCGGAAGACACCGCGCAGCACACTTTGGTGGCGTGCCCTGTGTGGGCGGGGCCGCGGTCGACGTTAGCCGCGGCCCTGGGTGGAGTGACTCTCTTGCTGCCGACCATCATGCAAAAGATGGTCGACAGCGAGACGGCGTGGGAGGCGATGGCCTCCTGCGAAGTGGTGATGTCGCAGAAGGAGGCCGCGGAGCGGGAGAGGAAGTGGGATCCGCTCTCTCTCCGGCTACGCCGTTGGCGCAGCGGGCGGGCCAGGAGGGCCCGTCAGGCAGCGCCCGGGGGGTCTTAGGCGGCGAGGGCAGGGGGCCCCTTCCGTCTCGCCATAGACCCCCCCCGAAGTCGGCCAGTTACGCCATGGCCGCACATAGAGGTAGGGGGGGCGCTGCACATTGCGCCTCCCTGAGGAGGTCTCCCCGGTTCTGATCCGGGGGACGTTGGCCGCGGGCGGGGTACCAGAAGCTACAAATCCAGGCACTGGTACCTCGCCCCTTTTCAACAGCGGTGGGCGTCGTCTGAAGTTTTTTAGTGGGTAGAACTGCGGTGGTCGCGTCTGCCGCAGTGAGCCCCACACCCTTTCCCGGTCTCCCCCTTTTGGCCGGGAGACAGTGCGTAAGCAGCATTTTTTAACAGACGATAATAAAAAAAAAATAAAAGAAAAGGTACACTTCTAATCTTAGGGCTATTAAGTCATATCATATCCTAGCATTATCCCGGTTGCCCTAGACTTAAGCTTGGGGCCAGGGTCTGTTCTCTGGTTTAACCAGATTTTTACTGAATTTCAGTTATTACGTGGAGCGACTACTGTCTGACCTCCGCAACCCAGAGGGAAACATCATTGTATGGTTAAACAAGCTGTCAGTCTGTTAGTATGCATTGACTTCCTAATAACGACTGCCATAGATGTTTATGACAGCCGGGACCAACGGCTTAACGTGCTTTCCGAGGCACGGAGCAAACGATATTTACCCACATAACTTACGCACCAGGGTTTGAACTCGAAATTCCCTGAATTTAAAGGGGTCACGCCACTGGGCTATCGCCGCTCTTAGTAAAGCATAGTTCCAAGAGGCCTTGGATAGGTGTCAGTTTGAGTACTATGTAATTTCGAGCACTTTGAAAGGCACTTTATGATGTTAGCTATGGTAGTCGTTAAGTCAAGTTATTGTGCGTTTAGAGAAATCTTAACAGCACAACAGTGACAAGAATTGAGAAAGGTATGCTTAGATATCTCACTCTATCACGCTCAAGCTCTATCACGCCAATACATAAGGATGGACCTACTGATATTCCCAGCAATTACAGGCCTATATCGCTCCTCAACGTCTTCTCTAAATTGCTGGAAAAAGTGGTAAACAGGCGGTTGGTAGGGTTTTAGAGTCGCACAATCTTTTATCGGATAGGCAGTTCGGGTTTAGACGCAAGAGATCTACTGAGGATGCGATTAAGTTACTCACCGATCTTGCATCTTCGTACCTTGATGAAGGGTCTCACTGTGTGGCAGTGTTCCTGGACCTAGCCAAGGCCTTCGACACAGTCTCAATCCCGATACTTATTATAAAGCTAGAGAAAATGGGCATCCGTGGAGCCGCACGGTGGGCTGAAAAACGGCTTTCATAGACATAGGAATCAAAAGTGGCAAATATCGAATTTCTAATCGGATATCGCTTCTACTACTTATTACCATATACTCAAATGATACTCGTATCAATCTGCACAAAAACGAAGGACTTATAATTTTTTTTACGAAAAATTTGTATGAAGCTAGAATAAAAAATTTAATTATCTCTTAAACGGCAAGGAAAACCGTAATATCCTTACAGGTAGTTATAGTACTAATTATTTATGATTTTTTGACGTACTCCAAATAACGGTTATCACTGCCGATTTTTTTTTAAATTCATTAAAATATTTTTATTTATTTTTACATATGAAACGGTTCCCTTTATTGTCTAACTTAAGAAAATTGATATTATGAATGTGGTTAACTCAAATGATATGAATTTATAGGTATAAAACAAGAAAAATATAAAAAAATGCTGTTTATTTTAAGTTACAAAAATGTTATTAATTATACAAAATATTCAATGAAATTTATAATTGAACCAAATAGTACAGTAATCTTACATAATTAATAAAAAAAATAAAAAATGAGAGTGATAAAAATTCGTATTTTTTTTTACATTAGAAAGAAAGAAAGAAAGAAAAAAAAGAAGTATATTTTTCTTATATTACGAATTTTCATCATTCTCGTTGTCGGATTCCAATTCTGAGTCAGAATCCAAATTAGTTACATCTAAAAACTCGAACTCAGTTTCCTGAAACTGGATTAAGTCGAGAGTTTCAGCAAAAAAGCTTAGTTTTCTCTATCTAGCTTAGGCCTTTGTGCACTTAATAAGGGATCAGAGGAAATGACAAGCATATTTAAAATATCTTGATTTGAATCATGCCTGCTTCTTTTTCGCGAATGATTTTCCCGGAACCTCCTAAAATCTTTATTTCGCGACTCTGAGGCTTCTTCTGAGAGAGCCCCAATAGGCACAATGTCATTTTTCTCAATGATGTCAGCCCCGTGTATTAACAATTTATGTACGGTTGCCGACATGTAGTACCAATCGTATAATTCTACGTACTTTTCTGCCGTTTTGCGGGAAAAATCTTTGAACTTGTTCACATCGATTTTCTCGCCAGATGTTATTGCTTGCAAAATCACAGCAAATCTTTTTATAAGCTCCTCATCCAACCCGGTAATAGCTGCAGTTGTATTTGGAAACTCGAAAAACTTTCGTGCGGTATTGCCATCATTGGTGGTTCCCGAGCCCTGTTTTACTATATCAATCAACAGATTGAGCTCATCTTTAAATTTGTCCTGAATGTGTTTTTTTCTTGTCTGCAACATTTCTTTGTGCTTATTACTTCTCGCTGCCCACTGTTTGAAGTCAAGCCTGTACGCAATATGTAACAGACATTCCATGCAATTTATACGGGCGTGTAAGGATGACAAACCAAATTCATATACGTCAGAACACACAGTCTTCGAAGTTACAACATCTAATCGGTTCATTTCTGTTGGTTTTGCTAAGCACAGGTAGCACGATGCGTTTGATCTGGCTTCAGAAAGGTACGTGCAGACTTTAGCGTCGATCATTGTCATCATTAGATGATGAGTCACCCTGTTATTATTACTGCTCTCTATGGGGATAAGATCCTTAATTTCATCATCCATTTGTCTTTTGTGATCAATTACAACTGCTTCACTCTCTTTAACAAAAGTAAACTGGACTGGACGACAATACAAAGCTGAGCATGGTTTTGGGTTCGTCCATCTTTATGGACTATAATACTTTTATTATCTCCATCTGTCAGTTTTAGTGGGACCAAAGAGGTCATAAAAATGCTAGAATCATCCTGCTCGCCCTCCATTTTCTGCTTGTACCGGCTTTGGTTGGAGGCACCATCAAATCCCCACTTGGATATCAGCTTTAGCTGCTTATTTTGCACATCGTCAGAAAGACTTTGAAGAATCCTCGTCACTGTGATGTCCAGTAAAGCTTGAAGTGTAATTCGAGCCGATGAATCCGTAACTGACACTGATTGATTCGGAGGGTAGCAACTAAGCTTAGTTTGTTGCACTTTGTAGTAAGATGGATATATATCATTAGCACCTTCGCGAATGGCAGCCTCTCGCAATGTAATATATTGCCACTTTGATAGTTTTAGTGAAAGAAGCAATCCAAGCGCTTTCTCTGCTGTAAAAACCACTTTTTTCACTGGTTTTTTAAGCGTCTCACTAATTGTAGCCGCTGCTTCAGGATTTTTCATCATATATTCAATCGCTGAAGCGATATCTCCATGCCCTTCTTCTTTTAAACGTGCTGCAGCTGCATAGGCCAATTCACTGGAATCTTCGCTTGTATGGTCATCAGATCTTCTCTTTTTCTGTTTGTTTCCTAGATCTTCAAAGGGTTTTCGGGACCTTTTTGTCATTGTCCCAACAGACGATGATGTTACTGCACTAACGGACGATGATGTCGACGGTTCTTGAGAGATGGTGTGTATATCATCAATAGTTTCTCGATTAACCAAAGTTTGCACACAACTTGGCCAATCAATATTTGCTTGCAGCCAATTTCCGTACAGTCTTCTGAAATTATCAAGGAATCTGCTGGATTTCTGCCACCTCTGTAAAGCAGCTCGCGTAAACCTTCGACAAAATTCTTTAACAGTTGCTTGATCTTCGACAGAAAGGCAATCGCCTATGCGGGATACAAGTGCACCAAACAATACTTCATGATTAAATGAAGTAGTCTCACTTTTTAGAAGAACAAACAAGTCTAAATTGGTGATTAAACTTTCCATTATTTGATTTAAAATCACAGAGCAAATATTATTTAGTGTTAACAGTTACACGGATGTGAACAATTTAAATTAAAAGCAAAAGTTTAGTCCTTTTATAGCCAAAAATCGATAATTAGTTAACTACCCCCATTAGACTTTTCAAAGAAGTACTAAAGAAAACTTATAGTCGACAATATAACACATTAGCACAACTAATTACCACATTAGCTAATCAGAAAAAAGTGATGCAGTCCAAAGATTGCATTGTTGCGCGATATTGCTAATTATTTAATCACCTATTTAGTCTCTTCAGAAGCCTAAATTATTAGAATTACTTAATCACTTACCTAGTTACAATGAAACTAAACAATTACTTAACAATTCTTTACGGTATTTTTAATGTATCTAAAATTGAAAACTTATTTTGGTTGATCAATATGCCACTGAGGCCGTGTGGTGTCCGGCAGAATAGAATAGCACCAACCCTCCATACACAGGGGTGTCGTAAAAGGCGACTAATACGCTTGTATTAGTCGCCTTTTAGCCTGAGCCTCAATAGACCAGAAAATGGGCAGCAGCATTTTCATTATACTATGGTCTTTTACTGCGATCTCCAACCCGCCTGCCAAGCGTGGAGATTATGGCAACATCCTCCCACGGGAGAGGCTCAGGTCCAGCAGTGGACTGTTATGGGCTGATGATGATGAATATCCCACTGAAAATAGATGTCTAAGTGCGAAAGTACAATAAACTTTTGCCTACCCTTTTGGAAGTAGACAGGGGATGCTATTTTTATATTTTGCGTTGTTAAAATTCTGTGTTTCTCAACTTAAACACGAAAAGGAACCGTTTCGTATGTAAAAATAAATAAAAATATTTTGATGATTTTTAAAAAAAAATCGGCAGTGATAACCGTTATTTGTAGTACGTCAAAAAATCATAAATAATTAGTACTATAACTACCTGTAAGGATATTACGGTTTTCCTTGCCGTTTAAGAGATAATTAAATTTTTTATTCTAGCTTCATACAAATTTTTGGTGAAAAAATTATAAGTCCTTTGATTTTGTGCAGATTGATGCGAGTATCATTTGAGTATATGTTAATAACTAGTAGAAGCGATATCCGATTAGAAATTTGGTATTTGCCACTTTTGATTCCTATGTCTATGAAAGCCGTTTTTCAGCCCACCGTGAGCCGCCTTGGACTGGTTTCGGAGTTACATCTCGGACAGGGGACAGGTTGTGAGAGTAGAGGGATTCGAGAGTGATCGTCTCCCAATCAACTTCGGCGTTCCTCAAGGAAGTATCCTCGGCCCCACCCTCTTCATTATTTACATGAATGATATACATAGGCTTAACATCCCCGACGCTGAATTAATATGCTATGCTGATGACACAGCTGTCCTGTTCAGAGGTACGGACTGGAGTGCTGCTCAGTCTAATGCTGAAAAGGGCATGGAGGCGATCTCAGAGTGGTTAGGGCAAAATCTGCTTACCTTGAACACGAAAAAAACCCAATACATGTGTTTACATAAATCCGCTGCGTCTAACCCGATAAACTTTAAGTTACAAATGCATAATTGCGCGGGAGACACAGGAGCCTGCAATTGTGACTTTCTACAGCGAAAAGATAGCCTCAGATATTTTGGAATAATACTGGATGAAAACTTAACTTTTCACTCACACATTCATATGCTGGCAAAAAGAGTGAGGAAAGTCATAGGTGTAATGCGTATACTAAGAAATGCGGCAAATATCAACTGCTTGAAAACCGTTTACTTCTCTGTCTGCCAATCGATTTTAGCATACGGTATAGGGGTATGGGGTGGTTCTGCAAAAACCCTAATGATAGAGCTTGAGAGGGCACAGCGATCAGTACTTAAAGTGATGCTAAGAAAGCCTTACAGATACCCCACCAATGACTTATACAAGGAGCTGAATGTGCTGCGCGTTAGACAGTTGTTTATTGTCAATGCATGTCTGTCCATCCATCGATCTGGTGCAAGGCCGATTCTTTCAAGGGGTGGAAGACGAATCTGCAAATTACTGGTGCCTCTTGTCAAGACTAGCTTTGCCAAAATTTTCCCCTGTTATTGTCACGTCTCGGTATACAATGCGGTCACAAAGAGTTGCTGTCTTAGTGATATCTCGGTTAGAGAAGCAAAACTAAAAGTAGTACAAATGCTATCTTCACTCGACTATGATCAAACGGAGGCTCTTATCCCACACCGATAAACACAAATTACACAGCATAATATACACACACAGAGACTTACATTATGCTCACTTAATTTTATTTAATTTTTTGTTTTCTTTATAAAAGTGCAATCAATTTTAAAATTATAGTTAATTTAGCTCATTTATATATATTTTTTTTCTTCCTATTTTTAATCTAAACTCTGTAATCCAATGAAAATTGGTAACCCAAGATACAAGCTTTTGCTTAGTTTGGGAACCCCTGGAAACAATGTGATGTGATTTTATATTTCTACATTTGTAACCTTATAATCCTAGTTTGTAATGATACTTGAGTTACAATAAATACATTTTTCATTTTCATTTTCAGATGGTTTGGTCATATTGAGAGGATGAATGAAAGTACATTAACGAAAGTGATTTATGATGGACAAGTGATTGGAAGTGTTGGGAGGGGAAGACCACGTAAGACCTTCCATGACTAAATTCAAAAAAATTTAGATAAAGGGCAGGTCAAAAGTACCCTAAATCGAAGGGCGTGTATGGGGAGGTTAATGAGTGTGAATGAAGCTAAAAAGTGTGTGCCAAGATTGTAGCAAGTGGAAGGATGTGATCTCTGCCTACCGCTACGAGAAAGAGGCGTGACATTATGTATGTATGTCTATTATTTTGCATGTCGTGGCAGCCTGTAATTAAGGCGTTACTTTGAAATGTACCCGTTGAAGTGTGTTGAAATAGATTTAAGTAATGTTTTGTTGGTTGTCCTTAAATAAATACGCAATATTTAAGTGACAAAGGTTTTGTTCGCAGGTTCGACCTAATATTCCTGATCCTGGACCCTCAAGACGAAGCATTTGACAGGCGGCTGGCGAACCATTTGGTGTCTTTGTACTACAAGGACCCAAGTAACTCGCAGGACGACTCGGATTTTGTTGTGAGTTTTATTTTGTTGTTCTACTTGGAGAAAAACTCCCTATGTCAGTTTATTATACTATGTCATATTACTAAGGTTAGTTAGTTGGTACTTGTTTAAAAAAATAATATCTCTTGCTAGGTAGCACAGGTACATAATTTTTGTAAACATATTAGAAATATTTATTTCAGAAAACGAGTTTTTATAAAAATGTTAAGTGCCAGGTTTTGGTTTTGGACAGCCAATTTTGGAGGAAAAATTCGAATTATATAAATAGATTTTCAAATATTGAAGTCAGTTATAAATTGTTTCAAAGACGTCGCTAACCTAAACCTAAATTACTTGTGTTTGTAACAAACTTGACGACAGAGAATCCTCTCACCAACCAATCTATTAAAAGTTTTTCAAGCCGCCTAAGAAGGACTTTAAGGGTGTTAACAGACCAGTCGATCAATTTTAATCGTAATCTGGTAAGACCCTAACCTGCCTTAACGATTATCACATGTAGTAACTGGGACCAACATCCAAACGTGCCTTCCCAAGCACGAAAAAGAAAGTACTTTTTCTATCACCTACTCAAGTTTACGATTACATAGTACTATTTTCGCAAAATGCCCCCTGTAAGAATTTGAGAAATTGACTATTTCTCAAATCCGAGACATCAGCAAAATATAAAATCTGAATTTCTTTCACGGTTATAAAAAAAATCCTTAACCTATTAGACTTCTTTTAGATGTTTAGGACGGTGGGAATTTTGAGAAACGGACATTATGCGACTAGACTCTATATAGTCTTAACTATAGCTGTAGCGAAACCTGAATGTTTTGTTTGCAACAAAGAACACACATGCATATGGGTTAACGAGAACGTGTCGAGTTTCGTGCCCAATTTTTTCCACTTAAATTCCTGCCCATATTAAATGGGCGCATTTATATCTTAATTTAAAAAAACCCAAGATGAGTTTCTTGAGTCATTCTTCTTAATCTCGTTGCCTTTTTGGAAGCCTCATTAGAGTCACCGACAGACTGACTGACGGACAATCCTCTCCCTCTTAAGAATCACGACAGGCTGACTGACAGATCCCCCCTATAAGAGTAACCGACAGACTGGAAAATCTTGAGAAAAAAACCAAAACAGATAAACTGCCAAACTTTGACAAATTCTGGCAAATGATTAGTTTGATGTGTATAAAAATTCGACGAATCTAAATGATCCTGTTGATCTTAATGATATATGTTATTTTATTTTTACTTCTCTTAATTCCTAATCCATCAGTGGCCTTATTAAATAAAGCATTAATTGGTAATTTGAATTTTCCAGGACATGTCCCTGATGCGAGACTACATCGCATTCGCTAAAGAGCACGTGCAGCCCACGCTTTCGGAGGCGGCGCAGCAGCGGCTTATTGACGCCTACGTCGATATGAGGTTAGCTCTTATAATCACTACATAGTATAAAACAAGGTAACTTTCCTATGTATATAAAGTATATATTTACAGAAAAAAAAAAGTATTTGAGTATGTTTATCCGTTGTTTAGTAAAGTTTAAAAATTTACTTTTATTAGACAAGCTATACAAAGACGCTAATTATTATTTTGGTTTATGTAAAAAACAAGGATTTATAAGCCAAAAAAAAATGGACACAATAAGAACACATGAAAAAGTAGTATAGAGTGTATGTGAGTTTATTGATCAAGATATTACTCTCGGACATTGTATTGAAATATTGGTAAACTGTTGGGTAATTTCAATTATATCTATTATGATGATTTACCTTTAAAAAAGTAATGTTGGTAATCCACTAATCATACAGTACGATTACATAATAAAATATATACTTTGATACTTATGTTTTATTCCCTTTTTTTTTTAATTTAATAAAATCAATGGGTCGATTTAACTAGAAAAATTAATTTCGATGGTGTTCTGGCCCCCGTAATCGGCCGACTTTTCCTCTATTATTCCCACTACGTGTAATATGGACCGCGGACCAGAGGCCAGTTTCCTCCTAACCCCATAAAACATTGTACAAAAAAAAATATCTGAAGCCTACAAAATACTGTACTCAGCATATGCTGCAGTGGAGGACCACAACAACCCTGATTGTTTGGCTGGTTGAACTGACGACGGAATATAAAATTTGACATTTGTTTTGTTAGACAACTAATAGGACGCCACTATTAAGTAAAATAAAAGTTAGATCATAAGTTAACATTTATATTGTCCAATTTACTATTTAAAAAAAATGTGTGTAATGATTTGGCTTGTGCAATCAAAAACTAAAATTCGTTTTGGTTTCAGACGTGTTGGTAGTGGGCGTGGCCAAATCTCGGCATACCCTCGACAGTTGGAATCTCTCATCCGACTGGCGGAGGCCCACGCCAGGATGAGGCTAGCGGCTGTTGTGGAAGTGTCTGACGTCGACGAAGCTGCTAGGTACCAATTACTTAATTGAAACTCTGCAAATAATTATTTACTGTTTTTTCATTACTGTTCGTAATGTCATAAAGACAGTGCCCGGTAAG
Organism: Musotima nitidalis; assembly: GCA_949126915.1. NCBI lineage: Eukaryota > Metazoa > Arthropoda > Insecta > Lepidoptera > Crambidae > Musotima > Musotima nitidalis. The sequence continues at coordinate 5,406,262 of OX421427.1, read as the reverse complement.
CGGCAATAGGCTCACCACCTATTACGTGGGACCAACTAATCTAATTGGCGAAGTGTGGGCGTATAATATACCTCTGCCTACCCCTTTGGGAAAACAGGCGTGAATGTATGTATGTATTGTTTTTGATGGGCACTAGACCAAAACCACCCATCCAATCGGATTTTTATACCACAAGGAGTCCCATCTGATGAAGTGTAACCGCAGCCCATTGACGCTAGCTTTTAAACCTTTTTTTGGAAAACTATTTATGCTATAATTTTTTGGGAAAACCTCGCCAAGGAGCTTTTTTAAAGCAGAAGGGGAAAACAAAAGAAATGCTGTTTGCATTATCTCAAATAGCTCCATTATTCAACCATTAATCTATTTTCAGACTCCACCGCGAAGCTCTAAAGCAATCAGCTACAGACCCAGCATCAGGCCGTATTGACGTGGGCATCCTCACGACAGGCCTGGGAGCGGCCGCGCGGAGACGCAGGGCGGACCTAGTGAAGGCCCTTCGTGAACACCTACAGCCGATGTCGCGGCCACTCACTACTACACACGCGAAATTGCTGCAAGACATTAATGCGCATTCGCAAGTCGTAAGTTCATCATTCTCAGAGCCTAGCATTATCCCAGTTGACCTAGACTTAAGCTGATTTTCGAGGGTCTACTTACTGGTCAAACCAGTTTTGGATGAATTTCAGTTATTACATAGAGCGACTGCCGTCTGACCTCTGCAACCCAGAGAGAAACGTCATTCTACGATTAAACCAGCTGTCAGGATGGTAAAAGGCACTGACTTTCTAATAACGACTGCCATGGATGTTCATGACAGCCGGGACTAACAGCTTAACGTGCTTTCCGATGCACGGAGCAAGCGATAATTACGCACATAACTTCGAATCATTGGACGAGGACATAGGAATCTATAAGTCTCGCACTGGGCTATCGCTGTTACCCAGCTCGCAAGTTATAAGTTATCTATACTTTTAACTTAAGCATTCGTTTCTTGGTAAAAGCAGCTCTGTAGAAATAAATATACATTTTAACGTCTTATTTAATACTATACCGGGCCAATAATTTTATCATAGTCGGGGATACAGTTTACAATATATTCTCTACATCCCAAATTAAATTATACCACTGAATAGCTAAAGGATCAATTAATTCATGACGATAACCAGCGACAGTCACGCATTGCGTGCACCATACATGCATTTTAACTGTTGTTATCAAACTATTCGTTACATTATTTCATAAAATAAATAATAATAATATTTTAGTGACCACATCCTGCACGATGGTAAGCTAGACCAAATATTAGAACTTTTGCTATGGGATAAGCCAACAGTAAATTAAGATCAGCGTCGCGACATCTCTGTGATGTTCGACAATTTGCTGAGTGAGTACCTTTTCAATACAAGTTGAGTACTTCTTACACTTGAGTTATTGATTTGTGTTTTTATTATTTTATGTTATTTTTTTTCTTGCAACTTGTATTGAATAAATATTTTTCTTTCTTTCTAAATCTGACTCAAACTTCCGCACCACACACAGCGAAGCTGTAATTTTTTGAATTTCCTTCCGTAAAAAATGCATCGAGAATGTATGAGCTGAGCTTAATTTAGCATAGATCGTGATATCGAGAGTGAAGAACTAACGAATATAATTTGTTGCCACGTTTTTTATTTCAAAAACCTTAATTCTGTCTTGTATATGGGCAAATAATTTGATACCTTTGTCTTGTTACAGACCGTCACCCGAGATTTATTGGATGAAGCTCTCCGCGACTTGCAGGACGAAGGGAAGGTCGTTATTGTCAGCCACACGCACGTGCGTGTCTGTTAATTACAAATGTCGTTGTATTTTGTAAGGGACATGCATATTGTTAAGTCCTATTTGTATAATTTCTACCGATGGAATTGTCATTTGATTAGGTTGATTCCTTCTTGATAGCAAACTCTTTTGTAAAATCAAAAAACCTATACAGTGGACCCCCGGTAGTCCGACAAACATTTTGCAGGGCAGTGTCGGACTATCGAATTTGTCGGATTATAGAGTACTGCCTAAGACCCCCTATAGTCCGAATTTTTAGTCCGAAGAGTACCTTGTAATCCGACAAATTACAGATCCAATGATAAGATTTTTTATATTATATATATGTACTCTGAAGTACAAATCATACTTCATTATGTATGTAAAATTTAGTCAAATAAACAAAACAATAGAGAGCTTACGTTTTATTATAAAATTAACGTCATGAATGCTACAGAACTTACAAAAAATATGCAATAACTTTACGTTAGGAAATAATTGTGTACAAATAAATGTACATACTAAAATAACGTAGTCAAATTCAAACTAAGCAATCAGAATCAACACAATAGCCTACGCGTCGAGCGCAATAGTGATGGTGCGTACAAGTTGTAACTTTTTCAATCATGAATTAGCAAATACATATTATCAAAAAATATTCAATAATAAATAAGTAATAGACCATGTCGGATTAGACAAGGGCCGGATTACCGGGGGTCCACTGTATTTGACTTAAGCTTCGATAAAAATCTCAATAGCTGCAAATTTATAAAAATCACGAAAGTTGAAAGATAATTTAAACGTTGCCGCTATGACAGTCTTGAGTTTGTATTATAAAAAAATATTTTTTTAATCAAAGTAAGAAGCCTCGCTCACGACTACTTTATATATCGATTATGTCGTCCATTCTCATTGATACAGTCGCGATGCAAACGATTCAGCATCGTCTCAGAAATTCGATGTCGTCAGAAAGGGCCGTGCATGTGAACGCTTACATAAAGCTGAGTGTATGCATAGTTTCTGTCACACTTTACAACAGCGACTTACGCTCAAAAGTAGCGAAGCAAAAGCGCGTTTACAAAGCATGACATTGCTACAAAGTCTCCGTGAGCTTCTTACTGATTACAAATGAAACACATTAGCAGGACTAATTTATTATTTGTAAAAAGTGTTTTATATCATTTTAAACTGCCCGATTTATCTGATAATATATATATCTGTTTATTTCTCTCACACTCATTATTTCTTATAAAACTCTTGTGATTTCAAACTGGCTAAATAATGAAACGTGAAGATGAAGTTTCATGACTTGCAAATGCCCAAAGCAACATAAGATTCCGAATATTATTGTTATTTTCCCAATTCCAGCATTGATGCCATCCTCCGCCTTATTATGAATAAGAAATGTTATACTTAAGAATATTGTTTGTAAGTTGAATACCATTAAACGTTATTATGTAATGTTGTGTTTGATTGTTTACATGTTCACAAGGGCCTTTGAATGAAGCCATCATTGCCGAAACTCTTGTAAACATCAATTAACTCTAGAAGCGCTACTTAACTAGAGCGGGAGCCTGCTACATGAAGCATTTATTACAAATACTTATGACAGTTGAAAGTTGATCGGGATTGACTTTGTACAAAAACATTCAGGGAAGAAAAAAACAGGGTTCATTCACAACCTATATAATCATTTCGGCCATTCAAATTCCACTGCTGAATATAGGCCTCCCCAATTGCTTTCCACGTTGATCGATCCTGTAGCGCCTGGCTACACTGTCTTACCGCCGCCTTGGCCAGATCATCGGTCCATCGGGTGAAGGGCCGCCCTCTACTACGTTCGCTGATTCGTGGTCGCCATTAAAGAACCAACGCCTCATCGGTCGTCGGTTCTCCGAGTGACTTCAGGTTGCAAGTTATATATGTTTTACAATGTTTTAAGAAATATACTTTAACTGACAATTTTTTTTGCAAAACACTTCCAGATGCTATAAAAAATGCCAGATTCATCATTTACAGTGGTAGTTAGTACGTTTCGTAATATTTCAAAGAAACGTTTGGTACGACAATCATATTTCGTTTTGGGAGACTACTAGTAGGTAGGGTTCGTTTAAAAAATACCACAAATATTTCATAAATTATCTTTATTTACAATCAAACAATACTGTGTATCAAACAGCTAAACATATTTAACAATAACTAACCAATAATATTACAGCGTCAACAGACAATACAAACATATTTATAACAATCCGGTAGTGTTTATTGTGAAGAAAGGATAGTAGAAATGCTCTAACGCCCGAAATGATAACCTATCTCAAAACAAACAACTGGGTATCGTCTCAATAACCAATTGAATGATTTAAAACTTTAAGAGCTATTGAAACCAAGATAGTTCGGGATAATCAGTGACTAATGTTTGTAGAAGAAAAATAGTACGTATATATTGCAATGGTGTAACACAAGTCCTATATTAAATTGGTCCAAAATAAAACAGTGGCTGATTATCGGTTCTAAAAAAAGTCAACGTGAGCTGGCAGCCTAAGGCTACAGGGCTACTCTTAAAATCCGTGTTGTATTTTATAACCCTTTAACAGGCAGAGGACGAAATTTCTACCTTAATATAACTGCATAAGGTTCAATTTATAGTGGTCATATATTGACCACTGTCTGATAAAGGCATAATTGGTGGCACATAACTTGATCAAAAAAGGAAGTTGCCTGCACTGGACAATTGTAGACAAAAGAACTACGAAAACTTATTACGCAACCAATATTTGTTTAACTTATGCGCCGCAGACTACCCTGCTTTTTTATACATAACAAAAGATACATACAAGATCGTCTTCACTGCGTCTCTTTAGGAGCGACAAGTGGTCTTTCAAATGTAATAAATATTTCATTTCATATGCTCATTATATAGGTTTGTGTAAAGTGAAGGTAGTTTTACCTACACAACGTGCCAAATTCAATACTCTGTTTAATAAATATTATCGATCCAGTAACCTAGAAAACTTTAATTATATCGTTTCTCGTCTAAGAAAACATTGTTAAGACGTAAAGCTAACTATTTTGTTTCTTCAGTTTAAATTGGGTGTGGTATCAGCATTTGTTTGTTTTATAATTTCAACATAAAACTTACCAATCTTTCATTGCATAACTTTTGCGCTATTGCATTAATATTATAAAATTAGGTGTTCTCAATAATTTTATTGCATTTAATAGTCTAACAAAAGAATTACAAGTCAATTACCCCCTAATGTCTGTTCGGTGGAAGTTTAGAGAGCGAGGTTTACCCCCTACCATAGGGAAGATCTTCCATCGCCCGGGGGCCGCAGCCCAACCGATGATGGTTTGAATATATAGCGACGGACCCGTAGGAAGCACGCTTCGCTCTCTACAGAAGCAGGACAACAAAATCAATAGTGCTATCAGTAAAATAATTGATTTTGTGCTACTAGCTTTACGTGAGTAAAAGGTGAAGGTATTAAGAGTATTATGCTGCTAAGTTTTATGTTAAGTTGAGCTGGACCATAAGTTTATAATATTATTGACTATTTGAGCAGTTTACTCTGGCTCAGACTTCCGAATTAATTTTAGTAATAGCATAGATCCACGAATACTTCAACCATTACATAACACAAGCATATTAATTGCTTAAGTAGAAGATGCATATAATTTTCTGTTTAGATACAGTAAAGCGCCTAGTTAAGTGTAAGGTAAGTAGTTATAAGTAGTATTTTTTTTAGATAATACCGAAATATGCGTACTGTATAGTTGGTGCATTCTAACAAGAAGAACGGATGGGTTGATATAGTTATATGTGTTTTTTGGCAGTTAATGTTCGCTTCAAACTGAGTACAAAACATAGTTAAAACTTGGTCCATTTTCCCTTGGTCCTTTAATGACTTGAGAATGGTATGGTACAGTATATATGAGGTGTGCAGAAGACCGGGTTCTTTGGCGCTTTTTGGGAAAGGACTATGTTAAGCAGTGGACGGCTGATAGACGACTAACCCGTACGGGTAATAAAATAGATCACGATGTATAAATCGTCATCCATGTATAAAGTAAGAACAAATAAATAAACTGGTTTTACTTGAAAAATAAACTTAAATGCTATATATATAAAGCTCTTAGGGGCGTGCGAGCATGCTCCCGTGTTAAGCCCTTTTTAGTATACTTTGAACACCTTAGTATCAGCTGACTATTACAAATCAATAGTTTTGCTTCCACGGGTTGACCTTTTAAGGGGCAGATCAAGTTGAAAACATTATGGTGAATATATAAGGTTAATTTTATTGTAGAAATATATTGACCACTGCTTTAAAAGAGTTCAAACCACTGAATTTTACTGGTTTTGGAATGTATAAACATACAATTTTGAAATACACATAATACTTATTTTTAAAACAATGATCACTTTACAAAATGGCAGTATAATGTTTTTCAAATACTTATAATGTTTATTTTGAAATATATAGTTACATGACACATTTCCTTCACTTTATTTTTCCATCTATTCAAAAAAAAGTTTCTTAATTTTTTGTTACCACTATTTCGGCAATGGTGTTTTGACAAAATTACTTATTTCCAATGTTTTATCTAGTAATACATTAGTGTGAAAATGTACGCAAAAGCTAGTATTGTAAAGGTAGCTGATGTAAGCGGAAGATTTTAGAACATTGTAAAAGTGATTTAGTTAACAACGGAATAGTTGAAAATACTTTAGTAGATTTAAGCTTATATTATACGTACAGAAGATTTGTAATAAGAGATTTGCTACGAGTGCATTGCACTTCTCTGGATACATTTTATTTGAAAATGCGATATTTACCATTGGGTACTGTACATTGGTTGTCATTTGGAGTTACCAACAGACTGACTAATCTCAAGAAAAAATCACAACAGACAGATAAACTGACAAAAAATCCATTTGCTTTAATTTATTTGATTATGGTACCGCGCATATCTCTTTCATAGTTGTTACAAAAAAATAATTTCCATTTTGTGTGTAAACATTTGACGAATCCAAATGATCCTGTTGACCTTAAAGACAATAAAGTATATTTTATTATGTTTTTCAATTCTTTTTATTGGTTGACTTTGGTCCGGCTTCATTTTAACTTTGAGCTATATATAACGTATTTCCGGTATTCGTGTTGCGACATTACATATTATATAACTTATCTTTATATTTCTATTAAATATTTATCTAAAAACAGCCTAGCAGGTTTATAAAGTATTGTGCGCCAGTGATTATTCAATAGTTAAGAGTTATTAGGAATATTTTACGGTTCGTATCAAAATACTTTGATATAAGGAGTTGTATTTTACGGTTTGTATACAGATACTTGAATAAAATGACGGTGCTTATCAAGATACAGTAGTTGAGTATGAGGCGGTAGAGATGTTTGGGAGAGTGCTTTTTTGTTTGTCGTCAAGTATATTTGTAGTGCCATTAAATCAGCACTTATTTTTTAACTTTTAATAAATATTTATCGAAAAACAGCCTAGCAGGTACTTTAAGAAAGCATTGTGCGCGAGTGTTTATTAAATAGATTGGAGTTATAATTTACGATTCCTATCAAGATACTGGGTGAAAAGAAGGAGTTATGATTTACGGTTTGTTTGGAAACACTGGAATAAGAGAAGTTTTATTTTACGGTTCGTATCAAGATACTGGGATAAAAGGAGTTATCATTTACGGTAGCATCAAGATACTGGAGTTGAATCTGAGGCGGTGGTTGGTGGGAGATTGTCGTTATGTTTTCCGTCAAGTATTTGTTTTTGTTGGTTGTCGGATGTGTTGTGAGGGTCGCATTGGTCTGCTCGCTCGCATGTTTCCAACACGAACTTGTTGAAGAGATCTGGCTTATCTAGGTAGACGTGATGGCCGGCTCCGTTGATTACCTGGATGGGAGGTCAATTATTAATATTTCTCTTACAAACACATATTTTTTTTAAGTCCCTGATTTACTTGGGTCTCTGACATTTACGATACCCTTTAAGCTTCCACGGGCATCAAGAGCTAAAGTTCTTGTCGATCTGCCTAGCAGATCCAATCTTGGACAGAACGCACCCATAAATCGAATTATAAGGGAGTTTAATGGCGTCGATAAAACCAAAAACCTCGATTTGTTCATGGGTGGTATTCGCGGGTTTAAGAGGTCTCTCCTCACATGACCGCAATTTGTGTGATATATAGTTTTATCTTATTTTATTCATCTTTAATTTAGCTTTTTAATAATGTAATTTATTTTGTTATTGTGTTTTTAAACCATAACTTTAATAAGGAATTTTCGTTATAAACTGTTTTAATTGCATGCTGTCTTCGCCTATAATTATAATGACATTGAGCTAAATACTGCTATGGTTCATTTTTACTTGGTATTATTAATGTTTAATATGTTGGTGATCATTTTAAAAAATAAATAAGATAAATAAATAAATAGTTTCTGACAATTTCACCTATACTTTAGTTCCAAGATAAGTATCATTAAGAACTTGTGTTATGGATAATAATCAACGGATAAACATACTTAAATACTTTTTTTTTTGAAAATACATAATTAATATACATAGGACACAACCAGACCAGAACAAATATACGTGTTCATGCACACAAAGATTTGTCCTGTGTGGGAATCGAGCCCACGACCTCAGGAACGAAGTGCAGGTATACTGACCTCAACGCCAAATGGGTCGTCGAAGATAAGTATCCTCAAGGACTTAAATGGACATACAACATAATAAATACTCTTTTTGAAACATACATGATAACATGTACCTACAAATATTTGGTATTTTTGCGAAACTAGTTTAAATAAATAAGCGCTCTATTTTATATTAACTCAGCAAATTGAAGTCTTAAATTGGGCCCAAAACCCATGAGGCGAACACAAAATAAATTCCAAAGCCGAATCGTGGTCGAATGGGGGGTTCGTTTCACCTGTCCTATTAACTTCTTTAGGTGATGGGCAGATCTTGGCAGTTTGAAAGGAAGAAAATAATTTATTCGTAGGACGTTGACAATACAAACAAGAAAAAAATAATGCTACAAAATGGGCACCACTTAGTTTATGCCGCCTTCAAGCTTATGTTTGCCTATTCTAACTTCCATACCTGCACATGAGTGTTGGAGCCCTGTCTTCTCTCAGTCAGCACCTGCCCCGTGCTGTTGTCGACCCACGAACGGGACCCATATAGCACCGTGATGGGCAGATCTGGACACAGTTGGTCTATTCGCTTCACCATCGGGTTCTTGGCCCAGCCGAATCCGCTCATCAGGGTGTGAAACGCGCTCTCACCGCTGAAATGTAAGATTCAGTATTATAATTTTTTGCAGTTATATGTAAAGATAATCAAGAGACAATGAATAGTAACAAGATTATAATAGTTGGTATTCTATATGTTTTATTTTAGAGGAAAATCTGCATTTTCTTTTTAAGCCCAGAGCTGTTAAAATGCAGCAATTGCATAATAGACAAACTTAGCTGATGGTCAGCATTCGATACAGACCAAATAATTTAAGCGCTCTTTACCGTGGAATAATGTTGAATCGTCTTCACGAGAATAGACAAACCCTGGCCGATTGTCAGCATTCGATCCAGACCAAAAAATGTAAGCGCTATTTACCGTGGAATAATATTGTATCGTCTTCTGGCAGACCCATGGTAGAAAACCTCAAGGGTCTGCTAGAAATTTTATTGCAGGTTGTCATAATTGGGTGCGCTTGTACGGAGACAAACCCATAACGACCTGCATTAGGATTAATTGAAAATTATACTTTATCAATAATTACCTAGGCGTCTGCGAGTTGCACTGGTAGATGTACTCCGGAATAAGCTCTTCAGCATCAGCAACATGCCTCAAAAACTTCTGCGCCAGGTCCGGCCTGGTTTTCCTTACGAGCCACCGACCGGCAGGACCGGCTGCCCTCACTGCACTGAGAGGGTTGAAGGGCTGCACTGCGGTCACTACTGCGCGTACCCATAGTGGGTGCTGGTTCTTCTCGTGAATATTTGAAGGCTTCTCCGGGAAACCCCAGGGGTCTGCCAGGATTAGGTGGCGAACTCTAAAAAGAAATAAATATAGTTTAATTCTGGTGAAAATAAATTATTTTACTTTGACATGACAGAAGGTTTATAAAAAGTCATATAAAATAAATAAATAAAATAAATATTTCAGACACTTACACCAATTATTTAGTTCCAAGATAAGTATCATTAAGAACTTGTGTTATGGATACTAAATAACGGATAAACATACATAAATACTTTTTTTTTTGTAAATACATACTTAATATACATAGAAAAACACCCAGACCAGAACAAATATTCATATTTATAAACACAAATATTTGTCCTGTGTGAGAATCGAACCCACCCATATAAATCTGGAATGACCTATTTTTTCTTATTGAACATCATACTGATCAAACCATCACATCACATCAGCCTTGTCCTTTCCACTGGCCTCCCCAATAAATAAAAAATCATGTTGTATATACAGATGTTTTATAAAAGGTAATGTCAAACATAGACCCGGATAAGGCACAGCAAAATAAATAAATTATTATTATTATCAACAAATTGAATTAAATTAAATTTTAAATCAAAATAAAAAAAATTAAAAATTATAAATGTCAAAACAAATTATCATCTCACTGGAAGATAATTATTTTACTAAAAACATTAACATTAATGTGTTATAACGGTGGATTATTAACAGTAAGTGTTGGTAATACGTGAGTTTTGGTAAATCAAATAAAGCAGCACAACATCACTTTTCAAAAACTCTCAAGGAGTCCATGTGAGATCTCAGTATAGTCCCACATCTTTACTGAGGACTCAAGGGGCTTAGCGGAGGGTATCTAATTCCCCCTCCCCCCCCGACTGGTCTCCACCTTGTCGTGGTGGGGGGGCTGAGTACCTCCTGGAAGCCGGGAAAAGGTAACACCCAGAGACCGACGACTCTGGGTGCCCTTAGTACTGACTACCGGGGGGGAAGCTAAGAGGGACCTGTGGAGGGCGCAGCGGGCAGGCCAGGAGGGCCCGTCCAGCAGCGCCAGGAGGGTATTAGGCAGCGGGGGCAGGGGGCCCTGCTGTCTAGCCATGGACCCTCCGAGAAGTTCGCCAAACACGCTATGGTCGCACAAGGAGGTAGGAGGGGCGCGTCCACTGCGCCTCTCTGAGGAGGTCCTCCCGGTTTTGGTCCGGGGGACGTTGGCTGCAGGCGGGGTGTCAGACGCTGCAACACAGGTACTGGCCTCCGTCTTTTTCTCAACAGGCGGCCGGCGTCGTCGAAAGATTTTTAGTGGGTATTACTGCTGGCGGTCGTATCTGCCGGTGGTGAGCCCCACACCCCCTTTCGGTCCCCCTTTGGCCGGAAGGCAGTGCGTAAATGCATTTTGTTACCGACGTAAAACAAAAAAAAAAAAAAAAGGGTATCTAATTTATCATCTTTATCACCACTTATTCTCATTTCTATGATTTATATATTATTAATATATCACTGACTAAATGTGCTAGACGAACGAAGCCATTATTTACAAGAAAAAAAAATACATATTCACCGTTGCGGGTATTTAATAGCGTATGCTGTGGCGATGTAGCCGCCAAGACTGTGCCCCAGCAGGATGACCTGGCCGAGGTTCACCTCCCGCCGCCACTCCTCCACCGACTCTACCCACTGGGCCTCGGCTTTAGTGGCGTCACTCGCAAACTTGGGCCGGGAGCTGCGGCCGAATCCTGGAACAAATTACTTGTAAGCATCATTACCTTAGTCCAATAACGCTTCCGCTCAAGAACCAAGGTGAGAGAGATTGAAGTTATACTCCACCAAGCTGACCCAGTGCGGATTGGCAGAGGCAGGTGTGTGGCCAGAATTTTTCAAGCCTCCCTAATTAGGTCTCTAAGTCAGGACTTATGACTCAGGAACTACTGGTATAGAATAATAAAAAATTGTTTTGCTAATCCATTAATTAAGACGACCGATATGGCGTCGAGGTCAGCATAGCTGCACTTCACTCCATAGGTCGTGGGTTCAATTCCCATACAGGACAAATCTTTGTGTGCATGAACATGAATATTTATTCTGATCTGAGTGTTTTTCTATGTATATTAAGTATGTATTAACAAACAAAAAAAGATATTTAAGTATGTTTATCTGTTCTTTAGTATCCATAACACAAGTTCATAGTGATACTTACCTTGGAACTAAATAATTGGTGTGATTGTAAGAGAATATTTATTTATTCATTTATATTAATTAAGAAAAGCATATCACGCTACGACAAATTGCCGGGGTTGCGGGATTGTACGAAACGGTTACCAAAGCCCAAGAATATAACGGGCTAAAGAAAGAACATGGATGGTTTTTAGTCAGTAAGTGGCTGACACATTCCTTCCGGCCCACCCACTGCAAGAGGCTGTCATTTAATAATTATCCATCCTAAAAAAAGACTACGACTAATAGGTGCAAAACATCAAAGAAAAATCCTGCTAAATCTTTCGTTGTGTGGGCTGTAAACAGTAACTAGAATATACTACATATTTAAAATTATGTTATAGTACTTTATGACACGTGAGAGGCTTCTATTAGGAACCCCTGTGGTCTTGGTTTGTGACTGGTTACTTCAGTAGCCAGTTGATATGCCGAGAGGTTTATTACAGGAGACACGAGTATAATTTTGCATTTTCACTCTGTTTTGGCTGAAAACTTTCACATTACTCACCTCTCTGGATTAATTACGATCTATTGTACATGTACTAAGAATAGCTTTTTGTAGAGGAACTAAACTTATTTCTAATGCCCAAAGAAGCTTTGTGCTCTATTCTTAGTTAGTTTAATTTAAACACAATTTTATTATATTTTTGCTATGCATGAACGCCATCTATTGTAACTAGTAGATTTAGCACTGAACAGGATTAGTGACTGTTGTGCAATATGCCCTAAATAAACATCTATACTACCTACGCCATATAAATGCATAAGAGACATACGCTTGATTACTTATTATGATAATTATGTAGGCATATATATAAACAAAACAGTGAACACTTACAAACGTTTTTAACCCATTAAGATTAAAATGGTTTTATGTTATCTTATAATTACGCATCACATCGCGACGCATTGACAACTAACGCGACGGGACTAGTAGGTAAATAAATAATGAGGTTTTAATTGACTTCAAAAAAGGATTTTTCCTACTTTTTTCGGAAATTGTTTAAAAGAAAAAAAAATCTCTATAGATGCGTTCGGAAGGTTGACGATAAAAAACTTCTACTACATATTAAAATATAGAAAATCAACCGTAATTATGCTATGTTGTGTCACTACGCCATGAGGCCGCATACTTTGTACTATTCATCGCAATATCTCGCTGCACGCCGGATCATACAACGTGCGAGCGCAGTGAACTATATTGCTCGCCTATTCCACTTATGGGTCTTAATGCAACACGCAGTGAAGCAAACCGAGCGTATAGATATGTTATCGGTAAATGCTTAGAAATTTGAAATAAAATATAAGTCTAATTTTTTTGTACGATCTACATTTTCTAAATGCCACCCATTCAAGAACCTAACTCTGCTTTATTTCTTTGATCGTATCCGTCAACCTAGCAAAGCGGAGCTACGACCGCTTTATAGTGATAAATCCTATACATACGACTTTATTGAATAGAGTCTTATGCTGTGATTTCGTACATTATCTGTACTCCATAGATATTAATAGATTGTAGTAGTGTCAAAGCTTTGGGGCCTTATTACAAAACGAGATCTAAAGTTATACCAGGTTAAAAGCTAGTGCTGTCACTTTCATTTGATAAGATAAAGACAGAGACAGCATTAGTTTTAAACCTGGTCTAACTTTAGATCTCGTTTTGTAATAAGCCCCTTAGTGTCTAGCAAGTCGATCGCTTAGATCGGGCGGTCGGCGGCGAGCGAGACGTCGGACGGTGCGGAGCTCCGAGGCTTGTTTGGTTCTTATATTCTTTATATAGATATATATATATATAAGTGTGGACATTCTGAGTTGGAAGATAAGTATAATGTTATTTTGTTTTAAGGTGTGATGATTGTTGATAATAAATTAAATTATTATCTTTAACAATTATTTCACGGTTGTACCCTTATTGTTTCTACGATTAATGTTTAGTTGGTGATATGGACAGATATATGAAATGCTTTGTAATATACAAATGGTTGTACTGATAGTTACACTAGCAAGTGTAGTTCTGTCATATAATGTTTGTACACATGGTTATTAATGTTTGTTTGATTTTATGTGGGTCCATGTGTACTAATATGTTGGGCTTTATAACTGATGCAATATGATTGATATAAGTTATATATTTTGTTTATCTGCTTTAAGACATAACGTAGGATATATGGCATAACTGTAATTCTGTGTTTACTATTTGATGAAACTAAATAAACGGCTATAACAATAAATATATATTACACTAAATAATAGTTCTCAAAAATAAACGGAGTGTAGTTTAAAAATAAAGTGTTCGAAACACTAATAAAGAACTTAATAAATAAAATAGTTCAAACCGTTTTATTTAGATTAAGACACTATAGGTCGACGGCGGCGCCCATCCCGTCTAGCAGCAATATTCGGAGAGTCCTCGTTTCGTTCAGCAATATCGACCATTCGCGGGCTTCAAGCCAGAGGGGCGTATGAAAAAAAATGCATTTTTTTTTTATTACGTCAATCTTTTGGAATTTTATCGATATAAACAACCTAATTTTTTTTAATTATAGGTAAAATACCTTAAAAAATACTAATTACTAAGCACATACATTAGAAAAAAGTTATTAAGTTTTTTGCTATTCCTGAAAAGTAAGGGTATAGCTTATTCGCCCTTCTGGCTTGAAGCCCGCGATATCTTGTTGTAGTTTCAGAGCGTTTGTGTTTACCTAGCAAGTCGATGGCATAGACTGGGCGGTCTGCGGCTAGCACGTCTAGATTGGGACACCATAGCGCGACGCCGGCGCCCATCCCGTGCAGCAAGACCAGGGGTGTGTTGGGGGAGTCTTCGTTCAACGATATCGTCCATATCTTGTCGCTCTGTCCCACCACTGAACCGATGTCCACGTAGAAACGTTTGTACGCTGTCTTCAAACCTGGTGACATATAGATTTAAATGAGTTTTTTGAAATATATTGTGTACCGATGGGGCGTTAAGGTTCTTGAATCAGCAAACGTAGTAGAGGGCGGCCCCCCGCGCGATGGACCGATGATCTAGTCAGGGCAGCAGGGAGCCGGTGGATGCAGGCGGCAAAGAATCGATCTACGTGGAAAGCAATTGGGGAGGCCTATGTCCAGCAGTGGTCTTCAAATGGTTGAAATGATGATGATGAATTATTATTACGATCTCAGCACACTAAATACCCATACTGAGCACGGACCACCTCTCATGATCCAAAGTGATAGGGATTGAGGTCAGCAGAATGCCGGAGGCAGTTGTGGCATCCTGCTGTTACACATTTTTCAAACCTCTCAATAAGGCCTCCTAACATGGTCTAACAATTACAACATGCAGTATTAACCGGGACCAACATCCTAACGTGTTTTGAAAAGCATCGAAGCGCTTGATATTAAACGCCACACAAACGGTCACCCATCAAGACTGACCATTGTAAACTCTGCTTTACTTCGGTTATCGTTCCTGAAACCCTATAGTTTGACCGCAAGCGCTGTACCGCTGACCAGTTCATTAGGGAAGGCTTTGACTGACCTAGTTACAGGCTCCGGTCATGACGAATTCCCTTGCACATAATAAGATAATCTCAGCCAATTAAGGCTCTGCACAAGTCCATATTATATACGCATAGATCAATTTTACAACAGTTACATACAACGGTACAGAGCTTGCGGTCAAGCTAAAATACCGCGGAACTATTTTTTTTTTATTTATTTAAGGATTTATGGACACAAATTATTACTGATTAATTAAGGTATAATAGTGCTGCATATTTCAAATAGATTTTTTCCCAGCACTCCTGGAGAACAGGACAGGACAGGCATTCATAGTGAAACATAATAATCTCTGAGGGGACATCAGAAAAGGCACGCGTCGTAGAATATAATAGACGGCGATGGACATATTACAATTGCTGCACCGTAGGGGACTAGACGGCTCATTATATCATCAAGAGCTTCCTGCAATCAGTGCGTCGCGTTTTCATGCTTACTGGGCCGTTACGAGTTTTTCATTATACGGAAATTCATACCATAACACTGAAGTGCACAATTACTATAGGAAAATATAGGATTAAACTTATAAGAATTCAATATACGCATATTTTGTCCCAATCTGACACAACTGAAAATCTCGTATTTTTCCCGTCTCGCGGCAGTCGTTCGGCATCTCTGAGATCAAGTCAGACTTTGTTATACCTTCAGGACGTAAGCTAGGTTTTTTTACATAAACAGAGACAAGACGGGGTGACCACACGCTGCTATCTTTTAGTGGTTCTTATAGGTGGTAGTGTCTTATTACTTCAAATGGGAAAACGCAAAAAAAACGATTAGTTAACTAGTCTATAGATGATTGGGTCTTGGAGATGAACAGAATTACTATGCTCTTTCATAAAAGCTTATTTTTCGTGTAGTAATAATAATAGACTGATGTGATGGAAGGTTCCCTTAGAGCTACTTTATTGGTTACGGCTTCGGGGAACCCTTTCAGTATTTTCAAATATTTACTGTGTGTGTTTTGTTGTGTTATATTTGATTGATAATTTCAAAAGAGCATAGCCTGTGCGTTTCTTGTCAGTTCTTCTCACAGAGCGGGGGCTCGGAACTGGCACTTAGATTCACTTACACCTCATTTTTATTTATTTGCATGTAAGTGAATCTAAGCTTCGTGATTTCAGTGCAGTAATGATGAAATAGTTTTTTTTAAATTAATATTTTGTTTTGACGTGTTATGTAATAATAATATATGAAATAAAGAACTTTTTACTTTTCTTTTTTTTTTATACGAAATATATAAATATACGAAAAAAAAACTGGGAAGGGATGTAATGTTGTACGGCACACCAGCAAAGAAGCGTGCAACAGCTAGTGAAATCGAAACAGTGTGTTTTATTGTTTGTGTGGATCGAATAGGTTACCAAAAATACTTCACCGATTTGAAAAACAAAATCGGTAGATAAAGAATGCAAAGTACATTTTTCTTGAGTAACGTAATCTATATAATTTACCGATTTAAATTTAAAATAACTACAAAGTATGTAAAAATATAGGTCACGCGAGCGAAGCAGTGGCCGGAAGCTAGTATGTTATATTGTCACGGCCAAACTGCTAGATCGTTTTCGTATATTTAATTTATATATATATGGCTTAGATATGATAATTTATAAAACTAACCTAAAGCATCATGTTAATGCCAAACTAAGAGGTATTATTATTACCTTATTATTCCAAAATTATGTATCTCATAATAAGTGAACTCATTGTTTTTATGAGAAATGTCTTTAAACCTAAACCTAAGGCGCTGTCTCCACGAGCGAGAGAATCGCGGCGATATTATCGCCGTGCCACGTTTTTCTATACACTCTCTATGGAACCGTCTCCACGCGGCGATATTATCGCCGCGATGCGACGAGTGGCAACGAGCGCGCAAAATGTCATTACATCGTCGCTAGCCCGCCGCGACTAGCAACGCGACCGCCGCGCGCTCGCGGCGCTCTCGCGACGAGCGCGCGGCGGGCGCGCTGTCAAACGCAGCGTCATTTCATTATATTATCGACTGAGACACTACTTATTTCGCTCTCGTCTGGCACGTAACTGAATTCCTTCTTTCGCAACGTGACGTCAAGGAAACGCGGCGATACCGTTACGAGTCGCCGCGATTCCGTAACGACTCGCGACGATACGCGGCGGAATTATCGCTCGTTCGTGGAGATTATCCGACGATATAATGGCGGACTCGTCGCGATTCTCTCGCTCGTGGAGACAGCCCCTAAGATAAAAATTACACACAATTAAGAGTTCAAGCATATCATTATTATGTGTTAGTAGGCTTTTTTTATACCAATCAAAAAACAAAATGACGCAAAAATATTTTTCTACAATGATACTTTAATCTGCAGATGGTATGGTTATTATGTGATCTCAAGATCAAATTTATAAACAAAGAAAATTGCTCGTATAAGTCCTACGTGTACGTTGATTAGTATTGATGACTAACGCGGGATCCGGTTATAGTCCGTCATAGATAATGGCCATGAGTCCATGGCATGACTTTGCAATATTTTACCTTCAATGACGTAATATCAAAACAAATAAACTACTAAATTCCATGATTCCGACTATTCTAAGCGTGACTATTCTTAGACTACTTCACCTAATATTCACGGCCGATATGTCGTGGAGGTCATATCTGCACACCGCTTCTGAGGTCGTGGGTTCGATTCCCACACAGGATGACAGGTAAAATCTTTGTATGCATGAACATGAATATTTGTTCATGGTATCTATTTACAAAAAATAAAAAAATGTATGTTTTTCCGTTATTTAGTATTCATTACACAATACACTAATATAAATTAATTTACCATCGAAACGCATAAAAGAAAAATAATTAAAAAAACTTTTACCATTCAGTCCAAACAAAGACACGACATTGTGTCACTTCAAGGACATCATTTAAGTAACTAGATAAAATAAAACAACTTATATAGAAAATAATTGTAATCGATTCGCAAAAATAATCTGAAGTATATAAAAGTGGCAGATAAAATGAGATACATAACGTTTATTTCCTTGTATCGAGGTCATCTCTGCGCAAAAAATATATATTAATTTAGGCTATTGCATGCTTATATTCACTTATCACACGCAATCAATTTGGCGTGAAGTTTTTTTAAATATTTTAGTCAAAACCTAGGTCACATCCAGTCTTGATATTTTGATTGAACTCGTTCTGCGTAATGATACTAATAATTCATTCGAATAGACACCAAATATTACGCTGAAATGACATTTTTAACATAAGGCAAAAAAGCCTCGTTTAACAGTAAGAAAAAAATAATCCTCGCGGGTTAAAAGTCGGGAGTAGCGAGACTGCATTATCGGTGAACACTTTCATCTTTTTCATGATTGATGTACACTCGTATGCATGTACATGAGATAAATAATTCCAATTTTTTTCTACTTAGAAATTGCATTTACAATGAAAAATTTTCGTCTCTAAATAATTCTAAAGAACTAATCGTAGCCCACTTCATAGCATACTGAATTAACGCTTATTAACTAAGGTTAAATAAGGCTTCAGGTACTCAAAACGCTCTCATACTCTACACTCGGTCCAAGTGCGGATTGGCGAAGGCAGTTGTATGGTGTTCTTTTATTTTTGGGATGCTACATCATCAAATGACAACCTTCCGCTGTGGATGGAGCGGTAGGGTATGTCAGACTTTTACTGACTAAAAACCACCCGTGGTCTTTCTTGAGCTAATTGAGAACAATTCCGCAACCCAGGCTTGGTCTCTCTATGTTAACTGATATCTCTCTAAAGCGCGCGTGGAACGCGAACGCGCCGAGGTGTATGGCGTTCTGCTGTACGAATTTTTCAAGCCTCCTAGCAGAGCCTCTGACATGGCTTAACGTGCCTTCCCAAAGCGCTCGTAGCAAGCTGAACTAGGTAGAGAATCGTTAAAGTAAAGCGGCGTTCACAGAATTTGGTTCTTGAATGTACGAAAATTTGTCTGGCATTATTCAATGACACATAGATTTATACTATCAATAAAATATAAGGGTAACTTACAGGATAATATTCTTTTTTCAACATTTCGTAGCATTTCATCTGACTGACGAGTCCAGCTGAACCATCCACCAGTCCAACTAAAAAAGCAAAAGGAGTATTAGTAAGAAGGTTAGATAACAATGAAGCATAAACAAAAAGAAGCAAGTGTTAGCCTATATACTTCAAGCATTAATCATAATAACATGTTAGTGGTAGTTAATAAAGTCAAATCCAATTCCTTATATCTAAATGTCATAACTGTTCTTATTATTCCACAGAGGAAGATTTATTTAAAATACTTTCTGACGTCATCAGATATACTTTATTTACAAGGTCATTTAGATATATACATGTTAATAAAGATTAGATTTTATTATTTTTTATAAAGTGTAAGATTAAGTCTTCCTGTCTTTTAGTATTTTTTCTTTTTTTTAACGATTAGATGTAAATGTAAAGCACATTCTTGCCAACTTTATCTAAGCCATCTTTAGCTGGACGAAATTTCGTTATGGAACTTTCTTTATAAAATTTTATTTTATTGTAAATAATTCGATGTAAGTAAATGTGTATACTAAATAAATAAATGAAAAAGTGACTATTCAAAATCACAAAAAAATTAGATAAAACTGAGCAAAATAACAGTGAACAGCAGCTTTAATGTTATTTCAAATCTTACTTCCAAATTATGGATAAGATACATCCAATCCATGTTCGGCTTACTATACTGTAATATGGAAAATCACATTTAATATATTAATATTCTTTAATGTGATTTTAACTAATATATATTTTGCATACACAAAATTTCCAAGCAAAATATATTTTAGCTAAAATGCTCTTTTGTAAATTTATTAATTACGATACAAATATAAATGTTGTCATTTCCATTTATTTCATAACAATAATTATTATTAGTGATGAAAAAAGGTTAAATGTTTATGATAATTCTAAGACATTAAAGAAATTAAATACATACCTATATTTAATTTATTTTATTTAATATACTTATAGTACTATGTTTTCCTTTAAAATTAATCACCTGATTTGTTTATTTATATCTACTTGTATTGTGTAAATATAACATAGAAATGAAATCTAGACATGATATTTAAATACTTAAGTAGGAAGTATATTTTGTATATATATAGTTTATTTTGGTATATCATGAAAGCAATTTTAACATTTGTTGTATTGCTCTGAATGTATTATTATTTTGTTTGCTTAACATCAGGCTCAAAATATATATTATTTCAAAAAATTTTAGTCAAAAAATATTACTAATTTCTTGTTGGTAAGAATATTAGTGGTAGGGAAGTCAACACATACTATACCCAGTTAGTTAAAAAAAACTCAGATTATATGTATTCAGAAAAAAAAATTACATTTACACTTAAATGCACATGCACAGAGATTTATACGACAGGGCATAGATGGTCAAACAAGTGTAGGTATTGAAAATTTAATAAGGTTAATTACGAAAGTATGTATAGGGTATAAAGGGTCATTTATTTTGAAACAGATCAGATTATGTCTGAACAGCCAATGGCAGAAGACAATGACAAACAATTTAAAAAAAAATGATGCAATGCTTATTTACATGTATGATGTGCATGCCACTTGTCTATCTCTACACGCATTTCAGAAAACAATGAAAAATTTAAAAATATTGCTTTAGGCACAAAAAAAATCACAACAAACAGTACAAAAACAAGCATCACAACACAACTTGCTTGAGAAATCCCATTGGTGAACGTTGTATTGAATTAATTATCTGAAAGAATCGTAAATTTAGTGAGTAATAGATACTTACTACAAGTGTTTACCTGACTTGACGGGAAATATATTTCTATGAATATTATTGTGGTATAATCAGTTATGGATTAAGGTAACTGTCGAATTATTTCTCTTCAAAGTAACTTAATGGTAAATATATTTTTATGAAGAGACCTAAGGAGCTCAAGCCAACGTCACCTGCAATGGGTGCACCTGCCTATCAACGGACAAGACTCTGGCGAATATAACAGTGCCTGATAAGCGGCAATAAGCTCGTCACCTATTGCATGGGATTAACTATATAATTGGCGAAGATTGGGCATATAATATGCTTCTGTCTACCCTTCGAGGAAACGGGTGTGAATGTATTAATGAATGAAGAACAAAAAGGTAACTAAGGTAGTGTGATAGTAGATAGACTGCTGGAGCATAATAAAGGATATTTGATACTTTATTTGGTAACAGATAATTTTTCATTCAAACATTATTAAATAAAAACATTTTTGTGGCATTATCTCTTTTTTTATTTTGATTGAAACATCATGAACTCTGATTGAATATAAACACTGCAAAATTAGGTTAAATGTAAATAAAATTTCAATTCACTATTTATCTAATTTTACAGTGTTCCTTCTATGCTTATTAAAGGGAGTATCTAAATACAGACAAAAGCATGAATAAGTAGGTACACTGTATTACAGAACTCTAAGGTGATAACACCATGAATGACATTTTGTATCAAATGATAGTAAAACAAATAATGTGTCCTATTGAATTACGATACAGATAAAAGTCGTAGGTGCTTAATTTTTATTTCTATAATACACAATATCTTAAAATAAATGAAAATAGACAATTACCTCAGGATGCTGGTAATGAGATGAAAAGTAACTGGTAGTACAAACTTATTCCAAATGTAAAATGACACATGAAATCTGGGCATAACAGTGAAAAGGCGTTACTCCTAGAAAATGAGAAACATCTAAGCATAAATAAAAAAGATATAACTACAATTAACTGAAGCAATTGCGCAATGTTTAGCGAATGAAAAGCGAGAATATAAATAAATAAGTAGATACCTGGATCTTGCAGTCTCGATTTTCAAGTCACTAGCCATTTGGCCACTTGCAATGGCAAATCAAAATGTACATATCACAACTAACACAATTGTAAGAAACAATTTTTTGAAGAGGAAAATACACACGAAAACCCTATCGACGTCTAAAACAAAAATGTAGTAAGAAAATGACAATGATAAAAATTTATCTTCTACCCAAAAACTGTCACTCATGTCACTGTCAAGTACATATGTGTCATTTCAATGACAGAAGATATCCGGTCAGCAAAGGTCTAATACATGGTTGGCCTGTATTCATTTTTATTTAAATTATAAACTTTCCGAGATAAACAGTACCCCACTTTATACTCATACATATCAGTATTATAATAAATCAAGTTTAGATTTAAATAAAAAAGAAAACATAAATAATATAAAACGTTACTAATGTAGCGAATTGGCCTTTTTTAACTACAGTTTCAGATATAAATATTCTATATCCATCTATAAGTTTGTATAGGTACTAACGAGAAACAACTCAATGTTTAATTATCGTCGACATACGATATCTATGATAAATACGTGGAGCTTAATATTGTGTTGTACCACTGCTGTAACCATAGCAATGAATATTAAAAATATGCATTCAAATTAAAATAAAGCCTCGTTTAGACTTTTAGAAATAAACAAAGCAATACTAATCAAGATGCAAGTTTCGACAGTCCAGCCTGTTTTTAAATTAGAGTTAAATCACAAAGTTACACCAGGCGTTGTTATTATTGCTAAATTCGATGGCACCCATCCTTGTTTAACTGCATCAGCTGGTTATGATAAAGTAAACAATATTGATAACACGGAACTAAGTTATGTGATCAAATAGGACATGAGAATATTTAGGGCCAGACCTTTATAAAGGCAGACAAAGGAAAACATTAATATCGTTGTACTAAGATATAAAAATATATCGATAGTAGAAACAGGAAAATAATGTTATATTTAGTCAGTACTACGTATGGTAGCTAATTATGTATGTACCTAACTTGTTGGTGTCCCTACAAACTCAGTTAACTCCTACAGATAATAATACACCACCCTCATGGTAGTGTGGCAACTGGACGAGCGCAGCGGTCGCAGACTCACGGTGAGGTGTCAGAACTGAACCTCAGCCAGGCAGTCATCGCGCTGGCAGCAGGCCCGCTTCGGCCAGATAGCAACAGAGACATCTTGCTAATTGGGTCTCCTTCGCAAATACTTGGTCAGTGCAATGCCTACTTACCAAGTTCTATGTTTTTAATTGGAGACTGTCGATTAAGGAAACCATTGTATCTGGATACCTACCCATTGACTAAAAAGGTTACGCGATAAAACCTTTGAGTATAGTTAGGCATCATTTTGAGCATTTGTTACTGATATTAATATGATTTAAGATAAGAGCTTTCTGAATTATTCAACTAGTGCTTCATTTCAAATAAGTACCTACAGATTTTACATAGCAAATTTCTTAATAATGAAATACGTTATGAGAAAAAAAGATTTACTCATTGAAACCATGTCATAGTAATATCACATCACCTCCACTCAGGCCTTATACATACATACATTCACGCCTGTTTCCCGAAGGGGTAGGCAGAGGCATATTATACGCCCACACTTCGCCAATTATATACTAGTTGGTCCCACGTCCTAGGTGGCAAGCCTATTGCCGTTTACCGGGCACTGTTATGTTCGCCAGAGCCTTGTCCGTTGATCGGGAGGTGCACCACTTGAGGTGAGGTTGGCTTGGGCTCGTTAGGTCTTGGTAGGATCCCTTTACTCAGTCCTTATAGTTTTCTTAATATCTTTCTTTCTTTATCTATAGCATATGACGTGCACGACAACACAGATCTCTTCTTCAGAGATTCGCCAGATGGTGTAAACGTGATCATAGTCGGTTCTTTTGGGAAGTACGATGAGCAACTGGCTTTTGTAGGAGGCAACAGCTCTGTGCAAGCCCTCAACTCGGAAGGAACCGAGGTACTCTGGAATGTTGTCAGCGGAAAGGTGTGCGCTATGATCACGTTTGATTTTGATAAAGATGGCGAAAATGAGGTAAGTGCTATATTCGAGAGCAACCAAATCGACTCTACTGACTCTACATTCGAACATTGTTTGAAGTAAAAGTATAGGTATAACGTTTCAGTAAAAACAATATTTCATTTGAAAGCTTGAGACTGAAGCGTGTAAGTTTTATAGAAAACCCTATTTACTTATACTGAAAAAGCAATGAATTACAATAAGTCATGGGTTTAAACGAGAGCTTATGAAAGCTTTTTTGAATCAACAGTTGTTGACGTAGGGTTGACTAAAGAATTCTATTGTCGACCAAATTTCACTCGTAACTTCTATGTATTGTTATCAGCAGAGGTCGGAATTCGGTAGGGTTATTCATGTACTTACACTGATTTCACACAGCGAAAGAATATAGTGGATATGCCTCAAATCCCGGGATTAATTTTAAAGAATAGAAAAAATCCCGTTACTTTTTAATAAAAAGTTATTTACTTTTACTTTTTTAATTTAGACTACTGCACGCGCGACGTTGCCAAACTTACATCAATGATATTGGATGACCGAAGTTGCAAAATTCCAATACGCAATTTGTTGTATGGTATGTGTATCTTTGTTTTATTTGTCTATCTATGATGTTTTTATTATTATTTATTTGTAATATTGTTGGCCACACGGGATTGTCCATTTGAAATCCCGGGAAGGTCCACATTAATATCAACATTTCGATGCAAGTACATAAATAACTCTACCTAATTCCGACCTCTGGTTATCAGGGAAAAATAAAACTTGACCATATGGTCATAAAATGGTTGGACTCATCTCAAAAAATTAATGTGCAACAAAAAGTTTTCACGCTCTTTTTCTTCGTGATCTTAAAGGGCCCATTGGTCACAAAGTTTCACAGAAGTTATTTTTAGCTACTTGTGGGCAGTGAAGATTCATACATTCGGGTGCTGAAAAACAATCAGTTCATGGTTGAAATTGCCGAAACAGGGCCAATTATATGTTTATCGCCAGTAACAGACGTGAGATTCTGCTATGGACTCGCAAACGGGACAATAGGAATTTACGAAGAGGGAATGCGACTGTGGAGAGTTAAGGTAAGTATTCGAACAATTGAGGTACTGAAATGAAAGCTGTTCCATGTGCTTTTGTATCGTTGATGACCACTTCTGATTTCTTTATTAAGGCCGTGAGTTAGGTGAAATTGCTAAAATTGGCTTTTAAAAATCCATTTTTTCCTCTGAATCTACATCATTAAACACATGAGAACGGGTGGTTAAAATTAAATAATCAGTTTAATTTCTCAGTAATATACATTTAAAGTTGCGTCTCGTTTTTTTATGGCCATTTCAATCCTTAACTCTCAATCACAAGTTCTTTTATATTACTTCAGGTTCTTAGTGGATACCGAAGATAAACTGTCTGTCACTTCTTGCAGAGAGCCCTGATGGCTCTACGCGGACCCTATGTTGATCGTCATAATGGGGTGGTGACCAGTCATAGTCGGCATATAGTAATAAGCAGTTATGTAAATTACTTGACAGGAATAACAATAATTTGTATGTGATGTGCAGTCTAAACAAAATGCTCTGGCTCTTCAATGGTCTGGAGAAACATTAGCCTGCTGCTGGAATAATGGACGAGTCGATTGGCGAGAAGGAAGCACCGGGAGAGTGCTCAGACGGGTCCAGATGCGGACTGGAGCTGCGGCTATGTTACTGTCGGACTATCGGTCAGTGGGCGCTCCCGATTTAGTCTGCGTTTCAGACAAGGGCGAAGGTTAGAATTGGCCACTTTTTGTGCTTAATATGATAATATATTTTTGGAAGAGAAGCAACTTACAATTAGATAACAAATTGACATACCTACAGCGCCAAAAGTTTTAATTACTTGATCTTTAGCCTAACTGACTTAAAATGTGAAAAGCGCGTTTTCGTCATAGCTTTTATTTTTTATATAATCCGAGTAAAGGAATGTACTTATATACATAAACTTAATTCATATTGTAACTATAATCCGGTGTATAGGACCATACAAATAATAAATATATGTTTGCCAGTAATGGGATACCCTCCTTACCAAGAGAACACGGGATTTAATGCAACTTCAAAGAAGCTACCTTCAGAAGAAGACCGTCAAGCCATCACGGAACTGTTCAACAAAAAGCAAGCACTCATGGTGGAACTTCAACACTACGAAGCGAATGCGGCGACCGGCAGTATGAGCTTGGACCACGCTGATCGTCCTTCCTCTGCAATGCCTACCAACACACGACTTCAAGTTGCGGTCAACGCTTCTCTGGAAGACGTATGCTTGTTTCTTTAACAAAATCATAATTGCCAAGTAATATATTATATCAAGCCTTATATACCTACTGGCAGGAAATCTCCACCCATGTCTTCTATATTTTTGGCCGATTCATCAACTAACATTTAAAATTTTATGTTTAATTAATTACTTACATATGTAATTATTTAGAATTTCATACATTCTAGTTACGACAGTTGAGGATGTAGTAGCTAAGACACCTCTCGAACTTTTATGTACCTATCGCGCTATTACCTTGAACTAATTAGCGATGTCTCTCCAATATACTTATATATAAATACCAATACCAAATGTAATAACGTTCAAATAGAAAGGTCACAAATTACTTAATTATCTTATTAAAGTGAAAAAATTCTTAAATTATGACCTACTTCTGTCAGTGTATTGTACCACATCAAGCGTATTTAAGGTGGCTATTTAAATCATTTTAGAACTGCTTGGACCTTACAATATCAACAAACAATGAGACAATAGTCCGAGCAGCCTTGGTACTTGCTGAAGGAATATTCGAAACGGGCGAGACGTTAGCCCGGCATCCTTCGCCGCAGCACCTCCGCTCCATACTGCAGATACCGCTGAAGCCTCCGAGAGATGTACCAGTGGATGTCCACATTAAGGTTTGTGTTATCCTATCTTTTCAATATATATTTTGATATTGAAATGTGTATGTATTTTCTTGTGCGCAGAGTGCTTGTTACGCTCTAAAGGTCGTGGTTTCGATTCTATTAAATAAATTTGTCTGCATGAACATGGGCATTTGTCTCGGTTTTGGTGTATTCTATGTCAGTTTTTACAGTTATAAAAACTATTCTAATATTTTCACCTTTTTTTTAGTTTGGTACTACATGGCGTTGGGTGAAATTTTAAGTAAAGATTACTAAAGTTACTTATTTTTCGTTAAAAAAAATTATCAAATTCTGCTTTTTACTTTTGGGAGTCAATAATATTAGGTCCTTACGTATGAAATTGGCGTTTGGCTAGGAATTCCAAATTCAAATTTATTTCATTTTAAAGCTTGTCTAATCGTGTTTTCAATGTGATAATTTCATTGTTTTCGCGCCATTTAATTTGGTTTTGATATCGTTCTGTGCTCAAAATGAAAAAATTAAAAATGTCACATTATTTTTGAATACGAGTTCCATTGTGTGTGTGTACTCAGAAGCCACTGTAAAAGAAAACCTGGTACGTTTTTGGTCCCAACGCTTTTGTTCTGGAAATTTGGACCTTCAGAACGGACGGCCGGCAAGTGAAGAAGCTTGAAAGATGGGTATACCACATGAATTAAGTGAAGCAAACCAAAAAACACGCATCGACTGCTTCGTCACGTTACTCAACCATCATTAGATTCTACTGTTTTCTTCTGTCTACTGAATCAGTAGGTAATGTTAATATTGGTAAAAAAAGAGTTCTGTCTCCCTTTTTTTTTTTTTTTTTCAAATCTTGTGACTGCAGAACACAATTGTTTTAATATTATGTATTTTAATTGTAACTGGCGGGAGAAAAAACCAACCTTGACGATTTTCTTGCCCGTTCTTTTACGATCAAGCTCCCGCCCGCAGTGAATGGGCGCGTTAGTTTATAAGTATGACATTCATAAGAGCTCTATTGAGCCAAACTTGAATAAATGAATTTTTAATTTTTTTTTTTAATCACAAAAACGAGGGGATTTTGAATCGTGTCATTACTAGTGATGAAAAATGAATCCTTTGCGAAAATCACAAACACTCATCACAGTGGTTGAACCCTGGTGAACCGGCCAAATCTTGTCAACAAAGAAAGTTTACCCAAAAAAGGGTATTGGTTAGTGTATGGTGGACTAGGGTTGCTGTTACCACTACAGCTTCCTAAGATCTGGTCAGACGATTACGGCAGATCTGTATTGCCAACAACTGAAAACTATGAAGGAAAAGCTAGCCGTTAAACAACCAAGATTGGTAAACTGCTCTAGCACTCTGCTGCCTTAGGACAACGCTACACCACACACTGCACGACATGCGGTGGCGAAACTAGGTATAGGAGCTAGGATTGCTGAGTCACCCACTAAACTCCCCGGACCATGCTACAAGCAATTAATTTTTTTTTCAAATTTGTAGTTAATTAGTTGAAAAAAATCCTAACTCCGATGAGGCAGTCCAAAACGCATTAAAAGATTTTATTAAATTCTCACTCCTGCTGTTTTTTCAGCTAAGTAATCAATGAACCCCCTATAAAATGGAAAAACTGTATAAATAATAATGGTACATACTTTGATTAATTCAATTATAAAATTTTAAGAAAGTACTTTTCTTTTTCCATGTAAAACATCAATTTCATACGTAGGGATCTAATATACAAATGTATATTAACATTTATGAAAACTTTTTGAGGATTAAATAATATAATAATACACAATAATATTTTGAACCTTGTTTAATATGTGAAGTCGAAATTGTAAATGTTATTTTTTATTGACAGGCTCTAGTTGGGTATCCAGATAGTGAACAATTCCACATTTTCGAATTGACCAAACAGTTGCCGAGATTTTCTATGTACACCATAGGTCAGTCAAGTCTGGTGGCACCAAAGGAGAACAGTTATGTGGCCTTCCGCATAACAGAAAGAGTGCAGAGAATTTATATCTGGCTAAATCAAAATTTCCTTCTCGACAAGGAGTTTGAACTTGAAAGTGAAGATGTAAAACAAATGCATATCACTCTGCATTGTCTTAGGGACCAATCTATGTTGGATATGGATTTTGCACCTGATGGACAAGTGAAGATCTGCACACCAGACATAAGACTAGCTGGTGATATCATACAGAGTTTGGCTGTCTATTTGAACCTTACAGATTTACAGGTAATTGAAAATAATCCTCTTTACACATTTAATGCTAATAGAAATCACTTAATAGTAATTCTAAATTCAATAAAAAAGGTGTAATAATGTCACAATGAAGAACTGAAAGTACTTGTGGTACACTGATGTTAAGACCTGATATTAACAACATATTGAGCATATAATTTTAATTGATAATCATGGTCATCTGCATTATTATTTAATTGTAAATTTTCGGTTTTGAAAGCTAATGCAATAACTGCTTGATATTTTCTTTATAATTTGATTAGTTGTAGAACTTTTATGCCATAGATTTGCAAAACAAAGTAAATCTTTATTATTTCCTATATCATCAGACAGTAATTCCATATTAATTTCACATTGAACTACAAAAAGTTGATAAGCAAGAGGAAGAATTTAAAAAACTGGAAAATAACTTACTAGTAAGAACAAAACAATTCAAACCACAGAAGGATGTTTTAAATTATAATTTCACTTACGCAACTTAAATGTATATACAGATCGAATTCACTGACCATAGAGTTCAACAAAACCAACACACTTCAATGGGTTGAAAAAGAACATGTTGTTGTGTGGGGGCTCCCGTTGACTCACTGCCTTGATGACCTCCTGACCCATTACTCCTCCTACCACTGCTGCAGCCCCAGCTATTGTTGAATAAACATCAGAAAGAAGAGCATCACTCACAAATCCTGCTGGTAGTGATAGTTCTTTTACAAGTTCATCTCTCATACGTAACAGGATCCCCGAGTCTGTCTTGCGCTGTGCTGGGTCAGGGTCCCTGTTGTAATCATCTCTGAATCTTAGAAGAATTTTAAGCACAAAATATGAGGGATCACCCCGGCGCAATCTTGAACGTAGTTCAGGTTTTGTCCAATCAGCTGACAAAGCATTTTGCAACGGTACGTAAATAGCGCGGCGCTTTACGGTTATGGATACAGTTTCTCGTGCACTCTTCTCAGTGTCGTCCGGGCCACGTTTCACTGCTTTATGTTGAACTATTTCTTCAGAATACTCGTGATCAACAAGGTCTGCAAACATGTAACCAAACATGCCCCAAACATCGCCACACAAGAATTTCTTGTTACTGTCTCGACACACATTGTTGATACGCTCCAACTGTTCTTGTTTTAAGCCGGTGGCACAAACTACATCGTAGTTTGTGAAAAAGTCATCAGGTAATTCGTCGACACCGCGCGTTTCGGCGGTAATATCTACCATTGGATTTAGTGCTCGCGCTCGTTGTAATGAGACAACAGCTCTATTTTCGCCTACCTTATCCGGTGGTGCCAAAAACTGCGAATATAAATCGATCTCTTTGAGTTTTTCATTGTCGAGAAGGCATACACTTTTTACTCCAGACAGTATAACATTTTTAGCGGTTTCTGTGCCCAAACCCCCTAAACCGATGATAAGTACTTTTGAAGCGCGTAACCTCTTCTGTGATTCTAAGCCCCAAAGTCGAATTTGACGATCATATTGTTCAGCCTCAGCTTCGGAGAGCTCTACTTCATTATTTTCAACCATGTTTGTGTACTTTCTTCTTATTTATTAAAGGTAGTAAGGTAAGTATGCAACTTGTACTTGAGCAACAAGAACAAATTTCCATGCATTTGACAGGAGACGCCAGCCAGCTTCCCGGCCTCGTAAAATGACGCGCCGCCATGTTTGTTTGTAAATAGAGATGTGCCTTTTCCACCAAAGACAAGTATATTTTTATGGTTATTATCGGTTACCTCAATCTTCTTTTTTTATTATTTTAGATTAAGTAAACAGTAAATTTAAATTCTTCTGTTGCTTCATTGCGGTATAAAGTAACATATCACGTCAATAATTATTATAAAAGGATTATTTAGTGTGTGGGTACTTGGTAGTGAATATCCGATCTGTATAGAGTACTTTTAGTTATTCGGTACATTATTAGTTTCTTATTCTATTTAACCTTGAAAATATATTAATAATTTGACTGCTCAAATCCCATGAAATCTAAGATTGCAAGTTCTTTGCCGTAAAATATAGTTAATTCTAAACACAAATTTTATTTGATATTTCCCTGAGAAATAAGAGGTGGATAGGAATAGCCCCTAAAATAAATTATAAAACCAAAAAGACGACCGATATGGCGTGGTGGCGAGTATACCCGCATTCCACTCCTGAGGTCGTGGGTGCGATTCCTACTCAGGACAAATATTTGTGTGTATAAATATGAATGTTTGTTCTGGTCTGGGTGTGTTTCTATGTATATTAAGTATGTATTTACAAAAAAAGTATTTATGTATGTTTATCCGTTATTTAGTATCCATAACACAAGTTCTTAATGATACTTATCTTGGAACTAAATAATTGGTGTAAGTGTCAAAAATATTTATTTATTTTCAGTCCGTAGCGCAATTTCCGGAAACAGAACATAAACTTCGACATGAAATAGAAATCGCCTCTCAAGTGGGGGAAATGCGATCGCGTCTAGCGGCAGAGACAGCAGAACGAGCTCAGCTTATTACAGCATTGCTACCAGCGGCACAGGATGCAGCGTCGTATGACTTGTAAGAAATTATATTTATTACTTGATTTACTTGTAGTTTGAAATATATATACTGATTTTAAAATCTTCTTACAACTTTAAGGTGAACGAAACGAATTTTAGATATAGCCGTAACGAACCTCACCGTATTTTATAATAATATAAAGAATTCTAGATTTCGTTGGACTCCACTCCAACAAGTGTGCGTTCACCTTTAGACTGAAGGTTATAAAGTGAAGTGCACACTGGTATGCATATCGAGTGTCACACTGTTCTGAATTCATCGCCCTTAATCCAAAGGAACAAGATTTATTTTCCTACCCTTTATCACAGAAAAGAAATGCTGAGTCGATACAAGGAGGTGATATTGCTAAATGAGGAGCTCATAGCCGGGTGCCATGTGCGACGAGCCACTCAGGAACAGGCTGTAACTGCGTTGAAGAATCTGCACACTATATTACAACAGGCAGCAAGACTAAGAGGTACTAAGGCCGAAACACGCGTGTGCTTGCATCTTGTGTTGTCCGCGTATCTACGCATTAAAGCGATTTAGGCCCTAAGGCGGTTATCCACCCCATTCAGGGTGGATAGGACACGCGATTTCGAGTATTCGTCTTAGGGTGGATAAAAGGAATAAGCGGGGCAAATGACAGAAACTCAATCGACTGGTGCTAAAACGTCTAAACGTCACTTCTCCAAATTACAATATTTTCGTGAGAAGCTCTTGAAAATTTGACATCCCATAAATAATATTAAAAGAAATTCTAAACTAAAGCAATGAACTATTATATGTAGTTACATTTAATATAGCTCTTGGCAATAGACCTGTGCCATTTAGCGCTTTGGGCGTTACCAACTAAATTACGCAGACTATTTATTAGTATTTTTCACATATTTATAAAAAAATTAGAAAAATTGCATATGTTATGTTGTAGCACAATAAATGAATTAAAGTGGGTATTGTCAATCTTTGAATTTCTGTTTTAGTTGGCAAATACAGCAAAGCAGTTGTTGCGGCGAGCAGAAAAGCTGTGAAAGAAGATAATATTGAAGCACTCATTAAGATTCTACAAGTAGGAGACTCCCAGACTGTTTGAGCTTAGGAATAAATAAAAAATACATTGATCTTTTCAAATTAATTTTTACACATAAAAAGTATTATTTACGGTACATTATTAGCAATAAAATTGTTTAATATCTACTAATTAGTCAGTCTTTTAGTACATTTTAAATCTGTCAACTGAATTTTCTCTTGTTATAGTTCTGTTCTGGTACATTCACTTGTATAAATAAATTATTTTTTTAATAGTTTTAGTTTTCTGTGTATCTTTTTTTTTGTTTTGAGTTAAATATCCTTTTCCATTCCGATCAACTATTTCAGTCACTTGAGGCCCCTTATCTTTTAATTTTTATTCGATTTCTTTAAGGACAGCCAACAAAAGATAAACGAGAAATATACACAAAACACGTTTTTTGCACTCCCAGTTACAGGCAACTAACATATTCATGATGTTAAAAAAAAAAAAATTCATAATTTTTTTTATTTTCAAAGTTGATCAACACAAAAAAATAAGTTGATCGCTCTAATGAAATGGTTAACGTGTGAATATTTATTGCTGTTCCGGTTTGATTAATTTGAATTCGTGGTTCTCTTTAAGTGTTATTTATAAGGCTATATATACCATCATAATTATTGTTAATTAGAGCACTCTATTGCGCTACCCTACGTGTATACTTCTTATCATGTCCTGTCCATCCCAAGGTTGCCTGGAAGAAATTGCTGTGAGCAATAAGGCCGCCCATTGTACAATTAATTTTAATGTAATTTTTCAATTGCTGTATTTCTCTTTATTTTGGTGTACAATAAAGTGTTCATTCATTCATTCATTCATTCATTCATTCATTAACGTAGGACAATAATAGTTACTTCCTTCATATTTTTTAAAATTATTTTAAGCAAATATTTCTCGTGTAGCATAATGCACGTCGTCGGCACTGACGTTCAAAAGCAGTCTCGGTTCGGCTGGTTTCGGTTCTATGAGCAGCAGTTTTAAAGCCGCCAGTCTGGAACATATAGCTTGGGCTTGAGAGGGGGTTGGAGCCCGAATCGCAGCGGTGCGGTACGGTCTCCCGTCTAAAGCCACTATAGCGGCCGCTGTTGTCAAGGCTCTTGATAGAGTTGTCTCGTCTGTGCCCGTTCTTTCAGCCTGAAAATTGTGTACAATGATTAAAATTTTACTATTACTATAGAAATTAGGATATGTTCGAAACGCTGTATAAATATTCATAAATACGAGACAAAACGGACGGCCTTGGAAGAGCAAGCCTTATCAGTTATTCGAGCACAGACTACAGGTCATTATAGTCAGTTATTCACAGAGGTTAATCTTTTACCAGCAAGCGCGATCGGTTCAACTGGCGTTATTAAAAAAAAATGCATCAAGACTACATGTCTGGCTCTACCAACGCCATAACCACCTGGTTTCCTTAATGAAGGTCAATGACCTGAATCCCTCTTATGTTGGTATGTAAGAGGTCTGATTCTGGTCGATGGTAAATGACCTGACCTCTCTAACCAAAGTGGAAAATAACATAGAGGTGCGAAAGATGCAAGCTATCTCACCTCAGCGGCGACGGCACGCAGCATAAGCCTCTCGGCGGGGGCGCAGGCCCGGATGGCGCGGACCCAAGCCCCCGAGGCAGCCTCCCCCAGCGCCCGCTGCACCTCGCCGAGTCCCGCGCGGTTATCGCCCGCTAGTTCCAATGCCCGCGTGCACAATGCGAGCGCGCGTCTGGCGTCACCTGATACTGCTGCTACTTTCCTGTAACATTACATGACCATGAATGAAGTCTGTTGGTAATTCTATGCATGTCTGAAATAAAAAGACATAATTTCACTAAAAGACATATTGTTCATAAAATTCTATTGCAAATGTTAGTTAGTTAGCGTAACTTTATAAGTATGACATGTATAAGAGCTCTATTGAGCCAAACTTGAATAAATGATTAAATGAAACGATAGTATTTCATTAAAAGACTTTCGCCTGTATAATGCCCCTAAGCCCCTAATAACTTCAAGTCAATGGCGAAAGGTTTTGAGTAACCAGCACAATGTTCTGCAGTAGTGTATGGGAGTACGAAGGGAAAGAGTCTGGTGAGCCCAAGACGAGATGCGACACGGGATGACAGTGCTTGTTCTGGAAGGTCGTGGTATTCGCTACTGCCAGGGCCGAGTGTCCTATTCTAGAATGGCAATTCTGGGTAGTAAGATAACTTACCTTGCAATCAACTGTACAGCATCTGCAGTAACATTACACACGACACACACATAAATCACACACACACTACTTACACAATTCACACTTTAGTGTCATATATTTTTTTATCTTAGCTAATCTTGTTCTTTGTTTGTTTGC
Source organism: Musotima nitidalis (assembly GCA_949126915.1). Lineage (NCBI taxonomy): Eukaryota > Metazoa > Arthropoda > Insecta > Lepidoptera > Crambidae > Musotima > Musotima nitidalis. The sequence goes on along the minus strand of OX421427.1, from coordinate 5,370,713 downwards.
TTTACATTAAAATTTATAATATAACATTGTATTACACCTGATCTGATCACGACCATAATTTCTCTATTTGTTATACATTAATGTTGCATTGTTTTTTTTTAATTTTTGAAAATGATGAAGGAGACTGGCCTCCACGACACAGGGAATCCTAGTGTGGAGACCAGTGACATATGTTCTAACTATGTATTTTTTCTGAACAATAAAGCATTATTATTATTAGCTCCGGTTAATATCACAACGTATTACTAAAAATCGGACGTCCTACACTAGAGTGAAAAATCTGGGTATTTAGATGACTCACCTTGCTATTAACTGTACAGCATCTGGAGTAACATTGGCCCCGGCCAGTCTAGAAGCTACAATGTTCTGCAGCTGTGTATGGGTGTACGGAGGGAAAGTGAGTCTGGTGAGCCCTAAACGAGAGGCGACACGGGATGCCAGCGCTCTTTCTGGAAGGTCCATGGTATTAGCTACAGCTAGGACCGAGAGGCGGGCTCCGGGGCCGGCTGCCCATTCCACCAGGCTGTATATCACGTCTTGTCGACGGCTGGTTAACGCGTCCAGCTGGAAGTTTTTGATTTTGATTTTATATTCGTAGCAATATCTCGCTGCACGCCATCAGAAAACATGCATCATTAAACATGCAAGCGCAGTGAACTATATTGCTCGGCCACTCCCACGGTCTTATGACAACACGCATTGAAGCAAAACGCGTATCGATATGTTGACGGTAAATGCTTACAAAATAGAATAAAATAAAACAATAAGTACTACTGTTTTGTACGATCCACATATTCACTGTTTTAATATGACCCGCATTAACAAAAAAAGCAATATCTGTACAAGTTATTCCTCGGTCTTCTTATAATTGATATAAAACGTATATTTTACTCACTATTTTTAGTCCTATCGATAGCGCGTGCTCGAAGTAAGCACAACACTGCGACGAGTATGATGATAGTTTTGCAAGCACAAAAAGCAAGAAATAAAACTTTTATACTAAATCTGTTATTAGCCCAAGTATTTTACAAGAGTTCGGTTTTAGATTTTTGAACCACGTCTAGTGGTTATTACTAAAATCAAATTCAGTAAAGATCGGGATGTCACTTTGAAATATTAAACTCTAAAAGATATAAGATGTTTCCTTTCTGATACCAAAGAATGTATATTTAAGTAGTGTAAATGTGTAGTTGCAGTAATTACCTCATCAACCAGCAGTACTGTTGGTATCCTTCTCGGTCCAGGATTTGTAAACCGCTTTTCCAATAGCGAGCAAGCTTGTTCCCATACTACCGTTTTACCTGCAAATAAAGAAGTTAAGATGCATTATGCTTATACTTCATAAAGTATTAATATGTTTCGATGTTTTATATGATTACTTATGTGATATTTTGTATGATTACTGAATACTGGGATTAGGGTATAATTTTCATTTTCTGATCCAAAAGTTGTAATTAACAACCTAGCAAAATGTAATCATTTGTTTTTCTACAAAATTTAGAAAATAACATAATATAATTATACTAATAAATTACCAGTTAACTGCTTGTATATCTGCACATAAGCTTGTCTGGGCTCGGCTATCTTCATTCCATTAATCTCTACGAGTTGAAATTCAGGCAGGTCTACATCCTCCTTAAGGATCTTCAAAGAGGAGCACACAGTCGCAGTTTTACCAGTGCCTGGTACCCCAGAAATGTACATACATCTGCAAATATATTAGATTTACTTAGTACATACCTGGGTACTAGCTCTTACTTGCTTTAGCTGTTAAGGCTTGTGTTAGCTGTTTAGCTGTTCATCCCTTTGTAGTAACAACATAACATTGTAAAATTTTTCAGTTATTATGTAGTAACTTACCCACTGGTGCCATCTAATAATTTGTTTTTCACAAAAGATAAGATTTCTTCCATTTGATTTTCGCGTCCAGGAAGTGATTTATTATCCTTCATGTACTCTGAAAAAATTAAATTCACAATAAATATATTTTTTTCAATCTCTAAACCGCCTGCCTGGGTGGTGATTATGGGTGATATGATTATTATCCAACACATCAGACTATATAAGGCTGATATGCGTACATGTATTTTTTTTAGACATTTCACACAGCGCATGTAGCCCTAAACTAAAAACAGAATGTTTCAAGGTGCCTGGACAATAGATCAAATATACAAAGTTGTGTGTCAAACCCACAATTTTCGTAGCAGAGTGCATATATATTGACCTCTGCTCCATATCAGTTGTCCTTATGAAACTAATATGAGGAATAAGTATTACCATCAATATTATCAACAGAATGTGCTCTTGACCGTAAAGTGGGGGTCAATTCAGTCATAATTTTCCTTGATACACTATGCCTTGGTGTCTTTACTGGTGTAGCCTTTGAAAGGCGAGGAGTTCTAGGAGTCCTCGGTGTTTTAGGAATAGGTTTGAAGTCATCATCCATATCTGTATTCTCAAATTTACGTATGGACTTTCTTGGTGTCCTTTTTAGTGGTGAAATGTCTTGTTCCATGTAACTTATTGCAGCCTTACTAGCTCTAGTTGATCTAGGAGTTCTCTTTACAGGAGAAACGTCCTGTTCCATATATGTTACAGGATTTTTAATCATTCTTCCAGATCTCGTTGCATAGGTCTCTTTTTCATCATCATCACCAAATAATAAAACCTTTTTTGGAGTTTCATCAGTGGATTTTGATACAGATTTTTTCCTTTTTGGTGTAGCTGGCACGTTTTGTTTGATAATCAAAGTGGGCAGTTCTTCATCAGAATTTTCTTGTAACTCCATTGTTAATCTATCTTCAAGGGTCCTTCTTGGTAATGCTTTGGAACTCTTAGGAGTCTCTGGCACAGGTGTACTTTTTGGAGTAGCCTTAAGAGTTTTTTTTGGTGAGTCCTTTTCTATTTTATCTGCCAGTATTGCTCTTTTTAAAAGAAGTTTGGTTCCATCATTTTTGCTAACACTCCAGCTATTGTCATCATGTATAGACACTCTACTCATACTTTTAATAAGACTACTTGGAGTTTTGTGTACTTTATTTGGGGTTGAAATTTTATTTGGGGTACGAAGTAATTGTAGGGCTTTTCTCTCTTCCTCCATTATTGGCTCTATTTGGACTTTGCGTTTACTCATAGCCATCAGGCGGTACCGACAAATGTAGCTGTAAGGCTTATTTACATTGAAATCAATATCTTTGGTAAATGTTTGAGTGATTGAACAGCTTTTATAAAATGTCTCAATGGAGACATCTGTATCGAATGGACGGTGATCTTCAATAACCTGTAAATTAAATTAAATTTATAAATTTTAATACATAAAATCTATATGTAACCAATTCAATTACTTCTTGGAATTTTATTATTTTAGTCAGAAAGATTACAAATATTTTGTAATTACCTAAACATAGTTTGTTTTATTGATGTGTACTTTTTGAAATGAAATACATATGTATTTAAAATTAAGATGAAACTTAAAATAAAAATAAATAAAAAAAAGTGAAATATATATGAGGAAAAATGAAAATATTGATTATTTTTACCTCTCTTTCCAAAAACTTAATAGGCTGGTCCATCTTGTTAAAACACCAACTAGGCAGATCACTAGGCTTTGAGAACCATTTAACTTTAGCTCGGAATGGGTCATGTCTATTGGAAGTGTCCTCATACAATTCGAGTATTTGTCCCGCGTCACAGCCTTCTTCTGTATCTGGTTCCGCTGCATCAGCGTTAGAAACCAGGACAAAGTCACCTATTTCAGCAATTAAACTATCAAATTTGAACTTTCTGAAAAATTTATAACAAGTTATTGCATTTCTGTTTGATTGTAAATCAACTGACCTTAATGATAAATAAAAATAGTGCGACTGCCTAGTATTCTATCGACATAGAGATAGATTATTTAGTTTGGCTTTAAAACTTACTTGTAGAAATGAAATGAATCGGACAACGTTGGCTTGTCGGTCACTTCTTCGCTTAACCATGTTACAGGTTTGATAATTGGTTTTTTCGGCATATTTATTTCTTATGATATTTGAATTAAATTATTAGGAATTATATTGTTATTACTATTCTATACTGTGGCTTCAATCGTCTGTGTGGTGACGACTGATTCTGCCAATGTCAAGTGTTTAAGGAGACACTATGGAGATGACCAGATCTTGTTTTGGCCGGTGTTCGTTTTGCGAAAATTCTCATTTATTAAGGTTAAAAATAAAATGCTGATACAATAGAAATGTTGGTTGAAGTTATTTTACTTTAACTTAATGTCAGTTGTCAGATTTCGCGCCAATAGGTTTGTTTTGATATGGTAAAGTTTAAGATCACACATCCTAATCTTCAAACGGTGACAAATTGCTTAGAAGAAATTAATCATTATTTTAATATTAAACCCAACTAAAACCTTTCGTATATTTGCTTGATTTTCGGTCAAAATATAACATTTCGCTCAAAATACTATTTTTATAAAAATGGTAACATAAACATTTATAACTTTTGCATAGTTAGGCACCGTTAATCAAATAGTTAACTTCGTTAATCGTAAATCCGCTACAAAATAAATTAGCTTTGTTAAACGTTAAAGCGTTACATTTCAGAATAATTAACGCAAGTTAACGTTAATCCGTTAATATGTGTAAAATTGCATTTTTATATCTTTGCAGTATGAACTTATAAAACCTTTTGGTTAAGGTTTTGGAAGAAAGTTAACAGGATAGGAACAAGACCAAAAAAATACATACTTGTGTAATTCTAAAGTGTAATTTAATCGTCAGGCATAATGTGCATTATTTCCCTTCATGAACATTAATATGTTGAAGTTCTCGTCTGAAAGCGAGGCTCGTTTTGGTGTTAAAATGTCTTTACTTGTAGAAAACAGACGTTTAGCTGCAGCGCTTGAGGGTATAGCAGTATTGTATTTAATGAATATATCTGTTCTTTCTGTATAAAGGAGTCTTTTGATTTCATTTCCAACCACATTTTAACGAGACTTTGCGCTATACTCTTTAAAGAGTTGGAGCTCTTTGGTTTTTCTTTTTCTATAGACTGAGTGACAAAATTGAAAAAGTCTTTCTCGTCATCATCCCTCCGCCACTTAAACTATATCTGTCCTTCGAATTTACCGCTGCATCTTGCCGTGAGGCATCTTCTACCTTTTTTTTACATGCACTTTTCTACTGCATCCTATTCTATGTTCTACTCTACTGCTGTCATACGTTTCCAGCTATATCAACCGGAACTTTGGGTGAAATGCCGTGGCAAGTTGGCACTGTTCATCATTCAGGAGGAAACCTTTTCTCTATGCCATTTAATATGACATTGGCTAAAGCTGTGCAATTTACTAGATTTAAAATTTGTAACTTATAGACAACTGCTGCAACCGTTGGTAATAGTGATCCAAGTAATGCTAAAGCTTTTCCTTGAACCATGTTTCCTGCCGCGCCGCGGTGCCGTGCGGTAAATAGTAGGTGTTGGATTAACGATTAACGAACTTCTGCATATTAACGGAAGTTAACGTATACATTTAAAAAAGTTAAATTCAGAAGTTAATCCGTTTATCAAAATGTTAACTTCCTTAATTAACGGATTAACGAGTTAATGCCCAGCTATAAACTTTTGCTTTTAAACAGATGGCGAGACATCGTGGGATGCATATAATTTGCCCCTACCAATGCCTTTCGCCATAATGACGACCACGACCGCTCTGGCCTCTGCTAAGAGCTCCACGATAAAGATTTTTTTTTCCTTTAACACTGTAAGTAAGGTGCAAAGCATCCAAACAGAGTTCCACGATTATTTGTTGTTATTGTTATGACGTGGAACTTTTTATTTCTTAAATAATATTGGTTGTAGCTAGATGATTAATCTATCAGTTACGATTAAAAACTAAATTATTATTATTGGCCTAAAGAAGCTGAGTTCATGTTTGCAAATAACAAATAAAATGTCAAAACATAATTGTCAAAAACACGTGTTCATTGCTGTTGCGAACTTGCGAACCTTAAATATTTTTATTTATCTAAAGTTTTAATTTAACAATAAAAATGAAAATCAAGAAAAAGAAGTCTTCTAACATTACTTTGTCTGAAAAAATCGCCGATGCTTTGACGATAAAGCCGCGCGCAGACATAGAAGATGATCAAGTTTTCGCTACAAAACCACAAACAGTATCTCGTGCGGATTTTAGTTCTTCAGATAGCGAGGAAGAAGCTGCTATCAGTGATTTCCGTAAGCGCAGTGTTCATTTATTAAGTGAGATTAGTAAAAAGTATGAAGGTGAAGTATGTTCTCGCCAAGATATTGAAGAAGGGTCGGACGATAGCAATGGCAGCGATTTAGATATTCCTGCAAATGGTACTACGAATACAATCGATGAATCATCAGAAGAAAGTAAAGATTCAAAAACAAAAATCTTTAAGAAATTGACAAAAGTCGATGATTCTGACAGCCCTAGTGAAGGAGAAGAGATTTCCCCTAAAAGTAAGATTAAAAATAAATCTAAGTCTTTGTCAGATGCCAAAGATGCGTCAGAAAGTGAAGGCGAAAGTGATGAATATGACATAGTACAGTTTAAAAAGCAGTTGGAAAATGATGAATCAAGTGATAATGATCAATCAGACGACGATGATGAAGGCTCAGGAGGTGATGACGAAGAAGGCTATGATATAAGTCAAATGACAGAATCTGCTCAAGAGGAATTTAAACATGTTAAAAAGCAGAATGTGTCAGAAGAGTCGAAAAAAGGTGCTTGTGTTCGGAACCAGTTGCTCCTGTGGGAAGGTCTGCTAGAAATGAGAATACACCTGCAAAGATGCATGAACACGGCCAATCAGATGCCTTTACCCGAAACATATGTTGATATAAAAAAAAACCAAGAGTTTATTGAAGAGTGCAATACAACAAAATCTAATATTTCCAATACTTTAGACAAGTAAGGTTCCTAATTTTTAAATTAAGTCCTAAACCAAGTAAAAATTAAATCCTAACCCATCTCAAAAAAAAATGTATGTTTATGTACATTTTTTAATTTAATAATTTTGAAAGTGTTTACAAATGGGGAGTGGCAAAGTGGCCTTTTTCTCATTACTGAACTTATATATAATATGTTTGTTTTTTACAGATTTTTAAACCTACAAAATGTGCTATTGAAGCATTTTCCTGAAACAAAATCATTGCCTATAGACCAAAAGCAAACTGGCAAAACTACTGAATCAGCTAAAGTAGAGAGTGATGAAGAAATCCCCAGTGACACTGACAACGAAGAGATACCGTCTGACACAGAAGATGAAGATACTGTTAAAGAAGAGAAAAAACCATCAAAACAACCAGAACTAAAGTCAAATGCTAAGAAACGTAAACTTGAAGATTACGAAAAAGCTTTATCTACAACACATAAAGTTTTTAAACCATTCAGAGATACTACAATACAGAAATGGAATGACAAAACCCGTCTTGCTACAGCCAATATAAAAAATAATCAGGTAAATTCAGTTTTGCAACAAATTACATACATTTTAGCTGATAGAGAGAAGTTGATGCGAAGAACACAATTAAAGAGATCAGAATATGATATTGTAGGTTACAAAAGGGACGTAAATAAACCAGTTCCTGAAGATCATAATGGTGAAGAAAATATGCAAATGTTAGATAAAAAAGATAATGATGAATATATAACAGAAATATTTGACGATAGTGACTTCTATCATCAATTGCTTAGAGAGCTTATTGAATGCAAATCGGCTGACATTTCCGATCCTGTACAGCTAAGTCGTCAATGGATTACTTTACAACAGATGAGAAGTAAAATGAAAAGAAAAGTTGACACTAAAGCAACAAAGGGTAGAAAAATTAAATATGTAGTTCATAACAAACTTGTAAATTACTTGGCACCAGAGAAATCTGAGACGTGGAGCGACGAAAATGTCAAGGAGTTGTACAGTTCTTTGTTTGGTAAAATGTTTGAGCAGAATAATATTGGAGTTAATGATGGTCTTAGTAATGTATGTAAATAAAAATAAATTAATTATGCTTATGTTTTTTAATTTAAATAAATAATATTAACCAACTGTTTATTACACAGGATGCTTAAAAAAGTTTTATTACTAACAATGAATGAAATTTGGGTTTATACAGATAAATAAAACCTTTTAGCTATTTGAAAATTTCAGCCAACCCATTTCAGCCAACCCATTTCAGAAATTGTCACTATTTTTATTAGTACTTAAAATTAAATTGAATAATGGCAAGTTCTTCTGACACAATCTAGGAACGGTTTATTTGTATCTCGATTTAAACGTACTCTGGTTGCTTACTTGCATTTAAATATGTGTAACCAAATCCGAATACTTTACCAGTAGTCCTGTAAAAATACAGATCATACAAATACAGAAAATACATCAGAACTCAAAAAAATACACAATTACCCATAGAGATCTATAAATATCAACATTTCTATGATGTTACCTTATTTCATTCCATAGACTTAACAGATCATTATACCCTTGCTTATCTAAACATTAGTCAATATATTTTTCAATCCGTTCTTTTGTTGCTTCATGAGCAACAGTTATCAAGACTAGGAATATCTAAGGACTATTTCTTAGATATGTTGCTTAAGATAAAAATATTTAACGTATATGTAATGAAGCAAATTATTGACATGTTTAATATATCTATGTTATTCAATTATAAAAATCAAAACAACTTAAATCTAGCAAAGTAAATATTTTTTTGTTGAAGTAATCACCTCCCAAACCCCACAAGTCATTTAAAATAAACAAAGCACATACCTCCAGAGACACTTTAGCGCTTACGTAATATTTATTTTAATGGCGGCTTTCTTTAAAATTTACCCACATGCTATTCTAGCGACAAACTAATTTAATGTAATTTAATTGGTAATGAGACCTCTGTACCCTCCATAGTAACAACAATGTACTTACCTATTATCGCATTTTCAATGTACAGCATCGTGTTCCCTAGATGTGAACGTTATGTATATACATATAGGTAAATAATAAATAAATAAAATCAAAGAACTTCGGTAAGCTTTTTAAATTTGTTTGTAGAAGTAAAATATGTATTTTTCACCTTATGTTAAAGCAAATCTCACTAGTCTTTAATTATTGCGATAAACGTGAAGTCACTTTTTATTTATCCCGATGAGGGGTCTTATCTTCCTGGTTATAATTTTCATTGCATGTCTAAGACTAAGCTACTTTCCATCTCAATATGAAATTTCACAAGTTCTAATGATCCTCAAGCCGGTCAAAGCAGCAGAAGAAACCTCCTTGTGGGTAAAATTTTTAAGAAAATAGTATACCCCCACCTAGATAAATTTTTTCGGAGCATCAATTTGGCTTCAGACAGAAATACGGCAACACAGAACAGATGCACAGTGCATCTATAAAGCGATATTCAAGCCTGTATGGACATACGGTATCGCACTCTAGGGCTCAGCATCTAACAAAAACCTCGAGATTCCAAATAAAGACTATGAGGAGCATGTTCAATATACCAAAATATATCGCTAGAAATATTTACTACAAGACCTGAAACTAAATACTTTAATAATATTTTAATGAAACAGGAAATCACTATCAGAAGTCTTAAATACCAGAATAAACTATACAAGCATGTAAATGCCTGAGCTGCTACGTTATCAGATAATGGTAGAGTCCAACACTTAAGACTGAGGAGGAAAGCATTCCATTCCTTCACAGACAATTCCTAACATGACAGTGGTCGAGGTCAATGGATCCTCCCCTAACAATAAGGCATACCCAGACTTAGGTCACATAAAATAAGCAGCTAATTGTGATAAACAGATTGCTGTGCTATGCAGGATATACAAAAATATATATATAATTGAAAATTGAAGAGCTGTTTGACTTTAAACTTCCATTTATCTAAATACATACATACAGTCACGCCTGTTTCCCGAAGGTGTAGGCAGAGGCATATTATACGCCCACACTTCGCCAATTATATAGTTGGTCCCACGTAATATGTTCGCCAGAGCCTCGTCCGTTGATCGGCAGGTGCACCACTTGCAGGTGAAGTTGATTAGGTCGTGGTAGGATCCCTATACACCCTATACACATATATACCCTATATATATACATTAATAAATAAATAAACATAATTAATGTCTTAAGATTAAGCTACGCAATAAATAAATAAAATAAATTTCCGACGTGACGGATTGCAGGCAGGAATTTTAATCCGTCACGCTGGAAACTTATGGGAACCCTATGTACAGCAGTGGACTTCCACGGAGTGATGATGATGATGACACAATAAGTGGATCAATGTCTCCAGGCGGACTGATGAAGATGGAGCCGACACGTATTGGAGTAAAGACCGTGTTTGGACAAAAGTTGTATTTATTTAGATCACCAACAGTTCTGTTTCAGAGAATTTCTGATAAGTTGCCAATCACAATCAAATATTTATATGTTTAAGCGAAAGCTATCTGGACTATTAATCCAGAAGTGCCACTATTCAATTCAAGAATAGCTTGATGACAAATTTATGTGACATTGTTTTTACTGACTGTTTGATATAGGTTGTTTGATTTTAATCCGATGTTATTAATATTATTTACTTAATTTATTGCTTTTATAGTAATCAACTTTGACTTTAATAATATTTTAATTGGACATTTTGTTAATAATTGTACTAATCTATTGCCTTTATAATAACTATTTCTATTTATTTTGCCATTTGCTTATTGTTATGACATTAAATTATTAGGTGTTTCGTTATTGTCACTCACAATTGACTGAGTAAGTAAATAATTGAAACTATTATTCAATTTGATGTCTGTTTGCCTAAAATAGTACTTGTACTTGAAGCTAAGAGTAAAAATAGTGTAGATATTGAGTAAAAATAGTGATAGACATAATTTTAACTTAAGAACTAAGAATAAACTGGCTATGCCCAAGTATAGGTTCCATAAAGTTACAAATTCTTTTGCGGGGAACAGTATTCGCATGTACAATACGCTGCCAGATGATGTAGCAAATAATTTATCTATAACTAAATTTAAAAATTACATAAAGTGTAAATTGTGCCAGAAGGCTTATTATAGTGTGAAAGATTTTATGAACTACAAGTCTGCCTGGAAGTAACATGAATTGCTCCTTTCTTTCTTAAGACTAGATGAGATATGATCTTTAGATATTAGATTTTGTTAGTTTTAAGAACAGTGGTGATCTTAAAACAAATTGAAAGAAGCCTCGTTAGAGTCACCGACAGACTGTCTGACTGACGAACAATCCCCGTGATTCTAAAGGAGGGATCCTTTAGAATCACGACAGGCTGACTGACAGATATATACTGACAAATCTTGAGAAAACCACAACAGACAGATAAACTGACAAATTCTGACAAAGAACCCATTTGCTTTTACTCCTTTATTATGGTACCGCTCATATTTCTATCATTGTTGTTAAAAAAATATATGGAATTTCCATTTTGTTTAAATGTTTGACGAATCTAAATGATCATGTTGATCTTAAAGACAATAAAGTATATTTAATTTTTTTATTTTATTTTGCTATTTATTTTATTCTAAGACCACTATTACCTGTAATAACAAATAAATTATTTGATTTGAGAGTCGTTTTTAGAATTTTGTGAGAGATTTAGAGAGAGAGATGTGTTTTTAGAAGAAGTGCGAAGTGATTGGCGCTATTTAAAGGAGGCAAGTGTGATCCTGTGAAGGGCGCAGCGGGCGGGATAAGAGGGCCCGCGAAGCAGCGTCAGGAGGGTCTTAGGCGGCGGGGGCAGGAGGCTCCTGCTGTCAAATCATAGACCCTACAAGGAGGTAAGAGGGACACGTCCATTGCGCCTCTCTGAGGTCCTCAAGGTTTTTGCTCGCGGGACGTTGGCCGCCACTCTGCTCCTGAGGTCGCGGGACGTTACAAACAATATTTTATAATCTATAGTACATACATTTTACCTTCGGAAAATTTATTGAAACAAAACTGAAGGTCACACCAATTATTTAGTTCCAAGATAAGTATCATTAAGAACTTGTGTTGTCGTTATTAAAGAAAGCATAAATACTTTTTTCTTGTGAATAAATTCTTAATATACATAGAAAATACCCAGACCAGAACAATCGACCGATATGGCGTGGTGGCGAGTATACCCGCGCTCCGCTCTTGGGTTCGATTCCCATACAGGACAATTCTTTGAGTGCATACTAATTTATTATAATTATATTTTAAGTGTGTTTAATGTTGCTCAGAGATAGTGGTCACTATCATAGATAGTCGGAAGTCAGTGCCTTCTAACATCCTGACAGCTGGTTTAAAAATATAATGAAATTTCCCTTTTAGTTGCGGAGGTCAGACGGCAGTCACTCAATGTAATAACTGAAATTCAGCCAATTCTGGATAAACCAGTGATCAGACCCGTGGCCCTGGGCTTGAGTCTGGGGCATTCTGATGGTTATTCGAAAAAAAAATCTGTTCTCTTTATTATATTAGTGTAGGTATAGATTTTGGTACTAGTTATGCTGTTTATAGACACTATGTGATTTAAGGCGATTTTTCATTGTTCGATTTTTGGTCCGAGGGTGGACTTCCGGGAGCGCGTTGCGCTAGCGGCATGCTCGCCACGTGAGCCGAGGTGTCTTTGTCTCATGTCGCTAGCAAGTGGCACAACCGTCCGCTACTTGACAAAGTGTCCAATTTCAGTCAATATTTTTTTGTGTTATTTAAATATCATGATATATTTGCGGCCACTCGCGATTTCGTCGGCGTGCATGTGTATAACATGCACAATGCATGTTATATTATATTATTGCATGTTATGTTACTGTGTGTGGGGAGATATAATTGGTCTGTTGTTATTTATCCTTAATTCTAAGTTGTTCGTAAGCTGTTGATCTTCTAAAAAATATTAATTATAAAAATATAAACTGATAAAATCGTAGCCTCATAAAGCTACGGTGCTACGAATATTGCTACGGTTGTCAAACATTAATTAATATTAACGGCTAGTCAACATAAATTAAGTGTTTGTGCATTGTGCGTTTAATTTATGCATAGGGATCCTACCAAAACGTACCTCGGTAACAATATGAATTTATGCACTGCCTCCTCCTCCACTGCCTCCTAGGGGAGTGTGGGACTTACCACCGGCAGACTCGTCCCCTAGCAATAATACACACTAAAAATTTTTGGACGACCCCCGCCGCTTGTTGAGAAAGAGGCGAGAGGGGGGTCATTATCTAGGTTGCAGCGTCAGACACCCCGAACGCAGCCAACGTCCTCCGGGCGAAAACCAGCCCAAGCCATCCTCACATGCAAAAGGTGCACCTGTCGATCAACGGACGAGGCTCTGGATAAGATAAAAGTTTTTGGTAAGCGGCAATACGCTCGCCACTTATTACGTGGGACCAACAGTATAACTGTTTACAGCAATTGAGCCTAAATAAATTTAAATTAACAATAAAACACAAGCTGTCTTCAAAGGGATACTATTCTATTAAAGACTATATGGCAGATAAAAATGCTTGGGATTAAACTGCCGTTTCATACAGGCTATTCTAATATGAATGACTTGAAAACATAAATATTGTTAAGGTTATGTTATATTGCATTGTATAGCTTCACAGACAAATGAAGATTGTAATTCTAGTACCAAACTAATGGACATATTTAAAAGAGCATAGCACTTAGATTCACTTACACTTAATTATTTTTTGTTTTTAAATTGTTTTGTTGCATGTAAGTGAATCTAAGCTTCGTGATTTAGTGTAATATTATTTCGATTGTTTTTTTTTTCATTTGTAATCATGACGTTTGCAAGTACTATGTATAATAGGTTATGAAATAAATATTTTTTTTACTTTTACTTTTTACTGTTGAAGTGTGGGCATATAATATCCATCTGCCTACCCCTTCGGGAAAACAGGCGTGAATATATGTTAATTAATTTAAATAAGTTAACGCTACGAAAACTCCCGTAATTTTAATTAGGAATTTCTTAAGTTTTTACAATAACGGAATACCTCTCAAATTTACCATATCTAATGATTAATGATTGTAAATTATTTTACAGAACCATTGTGACTTTTCCACGGAACCCCAAGATTCCTCGGAACTCACTTTAGGATTCGGTGATGTAAACAATATAGGGCACGCGGGCGAAGCAGTGGTTAGAAGCTAGACTTATAAATACATTGTATCTATATATACGAGTATTTTTACGTCGCCTAATGGAGCTTCGTCTGAATATCTTGAAATAAACAGCGTCTGACTTTGACGAAGCGCCGCGCGAAACTATCTTGGCATTTCGATCTTCTACCATCAATCTTTATATGTATGATAAAACATGCATTAGTAAGAGTTAAATATTACTCTCTACAAGGTTATGGCAAAATTAATTTGTAAATCCTACTAAAATTATAAATGCGAAAGTTTGTGAGTATGTATGGATGTACATTTGTTACTCTATCACGCAAAAACTACTGAAAGGATTCAGATGAAATTTGGCATGTTATCCAGGTTTTTAAATCTACTATTTCCATGGGAACGGAGATCACGCGGGTTATACCCCGGGGCGCTGCTGGTATATTTTAATGTTTGTTACTCTTTTACGCAAAACTGTGCGATAGTCCAGTGGCGAGAACACTTGCCTTTAATTCCTATGACTTTTCGAAGTTATGTGCGTAATTATCGCTTGCTACGTGCCTCGGAAAGCACATTAAGCCGTTGGTCCCGGCTGCCACGAACATCTATGGCACCCGTTATTAGGAAGTCAGTGCCTTCTAACATCCTGACAGCTGGCTTAACCACAGAATATTGTTTCCCTTTGGGTTCCAGAGGTCAGACGGCAGTCGCTTCGTATAATAACTGAAATTCAGCCAAAATCTGGTTAAACCAGTGAGCAGACCCTGGGTTAAGCCTTTTTTTATTTTTTATTTACGTCGGTAACAAAATGCATTTACGCACTGTCTCCCGGCCAAGGGGGGACCGAGGGCAGTCACGACCGCCAGCAGTAATACCCACTAAAAATCTTCCGACGACGCCCGCTTGTTGCGAAAAAGGCGGGGGGCCAGTACCTGGGTTGCAGCTCTGACACCCCGCCCGCGGTCAACGTCCCCCGGACCAAAACCGGGAGGACCTCCTCAGAGAGACGCAGTGGACGCGCCCCTCCTACCTCCTTGTGCGACCAAAGCGTGTGTGGCCGACTTCTCGGAGGGTCCATGGTTAGACAGCAGGGGCCCCCTGCCCCCACTGCCTAAGATCTTCCTGGCGCTGTTTGACGGGCCCTCCTGGCCCGCCAGCTGCGCCCTCCACATGTCCCTTTTAGTTTCCCCCCCGGTAGTCAGTACTAAGGGCACCCAGAGTCGCCAATCTCTGGGTTTTACCTTTTTCCTAGCGCCTTCTGCGCCCTACCGGGAGGTACTCAGCCCCCCCCACCACAACAAGGTCCAGTCGGGGAGGGCCCTTATGACATTACAATTTATGAGGATATTGAATAAAGTTCCAGTTTGCGGTTACCAAATTGTAAATACATAACCCCACGCTCATATATTCCTATTGGGGTGGCAGAAACTTTACACACCCAGCGGTGCCACCCGTGTGGCTCCTGTTCCCGTGGGAATGGCGGGCTAAAAAGTATCCTATGTGTTAATCCAGGTTATAAGCTACCTGGGTGCCAAATTTTATTCAAATCCGTTCCGTAGTTTTCGAGTGATAGAGTAACAAACATACATACTCACAAACTCGCATTTATAATATGACGAGCCCCTATGCAAAATAGTTCGTCTATCTTAGTTATTTTTACCCACTTAGGTAAACAGAAAAACTTTTCTACCATCTTATGGTCGGTTACTTATTCGCTTTTTAAAGTTGAAGCAATAAACTATTTCAGCCTTTAAATAAGGAGATATCCTGCTTTTAAGTTGAGCAAATGGTAACCAAAATAGTTCAGCTAGTTGTTAATCGGTGCAAAAGAGTTCGTCTATCATTTAGTTTAAATACTTTTCTTCGCTCGTTTAAATAAACTTTGGAATGTTACTCACATAGTGGTTTTCTTTCTTCTTAATTTTCTTAATTACTTTACCTAAAAAAACTTCGCATTATTTCATATTATCTTATTTTTCATAATAGACGAACTATTTTGCACCTGGGCTCGTGTAGGAAGTAGGATTATAGTGATAGGCAAGTTTGAGGCAACATGAATCTTGAGATGAATAGTTTCAAAAGGCGAAAAGTGGCTAGCCCCTTGCCTACAGTGGTTAAAAGACAACCACTTAAAAGTGAATTTAGAGAAAAGTTGTGTTGTACATTTTCACTCATACAATAAACTAACAAAAAAAATTGACATTAAATTTATGAACGCATCAGTACCGCAAGTCAATTATACAACTTTTTGAGGGATCACTATTGACAAAAACCTTAACTGGAATGAACACATGGACAAAGTTTGCACTAAATTAGATAAATTCGTGTTTGCTCTTAGACGCTTACGATTAGTAGCAAACCGGGAAACTGCTTTGACAGCTTATCATGGATACGTATCATCTGTGCTACGATACGGCCTTATTGTCTGGGGAAATTCCGTCAATCTTAATAAATTATTTATAGCACAAAAAAATGCGTAAGAGCGATTTGCTGAGCGGATTATCTTGACCACTGTAAGCCCCTATTTAGAGATCTTAATATCTTACCACTACCCTGACTATATATATATGAAATTTGTATGTTTGTAAAGAAAAATCCTGATCTGTTTCCCCTACATGACACGGTCAGTAATAAAAGAAACACTAGACACCAATATAAACATAGACTGTATGTACCAGCGAAGAAACTGAAACTATACAGCAGCAATACATTTTGCATTGCTATTAAGGTGTACAACAGATTGCTTACTGAATTAAAAGATTTGCCTGTAAATAAATTTAAGCAAATATTATTTAAATTATTAATTAAGGAATGTTTTTATACGACTATAGAATAAAAGATGTAATTTATTTAGTATTAGCTGTAATGAGGACTTAATGTAAAATGTGATTTATTTAATTGTAATATAAACCGGAATGTACTCTAACATTTCCACGCCGACGGTGGCAGAATATGACGATCATCATAATTATTTGTAACACCATATTGTATACCATATTCTTGGAAATAAATGAATTAAATTGAATTGAATTTACATTGACACAAGAGACGAGATTCTGTTTCTTAAGTCACCTTCTAAGAATTCTAGCAACCCATGTTTTGGCCCGGGGGTGTCCGGGCCAAAACATGGATTGGTAGAATTCTTTGGAGGTGCTGTTACTGTAACAATTTGTTTTATTATCTCTCTGCTAAGATTTTACAAAGAACAAATATTAACGATTATTTTTCATATATTAAATCTAAAACGTGATGAATTCATGTTTGACCCTTTTCCACGACCTTTTATTAAGTTTCACCTATAACTAATTAACTCTAATGTATATAAATCGGGCTCGTCAAATTTGACCTATTGATCTGAAATTTCAGTAAACTGTTTATGAATATCCAGTTAAATTTCCTTGATGGGATATTTGATTAAGTGAACGATACAAAATTGAAAATGTCTTGTTATCTGTCATTCACGATTGTATTTGTGACTTTTCTTTTTGGAGGGATAATAATTTATCTGACTTGATATCTTTTATTCAACGACTGAAAATTCAGCCCCAAACTCAATAAGGCTTCAAGATGGCGGATGACATTTTCTTTACAGCGTAATTTGAGGGTCAAATGAAAAATAGAAGACGATAAATAAAGTGAAATCACACAAAATTATAAGTAAAATCTAATACAGTTAGTAGTCATCTATAGATGTGTGGGTATATGGGGATACCTCAAAGATGTTAGGATCTCAAGCCAACCTCACCTGCAAGTGGTGCACCTGCCGATCAACAGACGAGGTTCTGGAAATCACAAATGTTCCCGATAAGCGGCAATAGGCTCGCCGCCTTACGTGGGACGAATACTGTAACTGGCGAAGTGTGGGCGTGTAATATGCCTCTACCTACCCCTAAGGGGAAACAGGCGTGATTGTATGTACGGAAGTATTTTTACAGTGAAGTTTATAGATTACAATCTAAGTCCGTTAGTAGGGACGGCGTATTAACGGTATTGAAACAAGTTTCATCACAATATACATATCGTCAGTCTAACTTTCAAACTGGGTAACTCCAAAAATATAAAATTTGACTTTTAATGCACTTTAGTATAAAATTTCAAGATCTATCGATTTGAATATCTCTCAAGTCCCATAAATTAATATTTAAGTAGTTACAAACGAGTTTGAATAACACCTGTATTTAGTGCCTTAACTATAAAATATAAACAGTTTTTACTTCCTCGTATTCAGTTTGCTCAAAAGGACATAAGCAGTTTCAAAATTAGGCTGACGATATTTGTATAATATGTCCTTTGATTAAAACACATAACTAACAGGTAAACAAAGATAAAAGATTTTTTGTAATTACTTATTTAATTTACACAGGACCCACCCAGGCCAGAACAAATAATTATGTTTAGGAATGCACACAAACAATCCTGGGAGAGAATAAAGCCCACGACCTCAGGTCAAGTGCAGGTATTCTGAACTCGTATCTATTATCTGGGGACGTAAATATATTTTTTACTTAAATGTAGAGTTAGATCTTTTGTACAATATATAATTTAACAATATAACGGCGGCATACAATATCTCACAATGACCTAGGGCAAGCGCGGCGGGTTATCGGCGTTCATACAAACAAGATTCACATTACCCACAGGCAAATAAGTCAGATAATGTACATTCGACTCCATATTTTATTAGTTAATGCGTCGTTAATGCTGGTGCCTCAAAACTCGAAATCTGTCACTATTTCCCTCACTTTACCATTTGTACACAAACGATTGCTTGCTACGTTCAAAAAGAGCGCATGTGCATTTATATTGACGGTGAGATGGATGCTGTACAACTTTCGTAGTGCAAGCAATTTCAATTACGTAATAAATAAGATGTTTTCTTGTTGGGAATTCAGAGGAATGTGGTAACCCGAAGCATATTGGATTTTTTTATAGATAATAGATGTATTATTGTACTTAATTATTAGTCATGATGTTGTTTACTTATTTGTAATTGGCTGTTGCTTGTATATATGCTTTTCTTTTTGTTATTTGTGGAGATAAGCTAGTTTAATAAAGTAGGCTACTCCTGAGGGTGAATAGGATTTCAGTGAATGATGAGAAAATATTTTTTATAACGGTAGCTTTATTTCTTTTAATAAATTCATACACATCCGCAATTGCTTTTCTAAAAGTTCCATTCACTCAGGAAACTGGATATCTTAAAATAAAGTATTTCAATATAACCAAGATTATTGCTATACCAAAAATACAGGGAAGTTAGCGGAAAAACGATATTGAATTGTCAACAAACATCAACGTATTAAACCCTATAGGGCTTATGAACATGAACATTATATCAGGGGGCCTACCGCCGAATTCGATGGATTACCGGTAATCCATCCAGATCAAACTTTGTTTACGTTCATTAATCCGTACCGGGGAATCTGCCGACTGCCACCTCTTATTCATGACCTTCAGTCCGTGACAGACCAATAGGTAAATGGAGAACGCTATTTTGTTTCGATTTCCATGAGTTCGGCAGTACGACAGAATCAATTCGAAATCCATTTTGCCTTATAATCGATTGCCATCGAACTCGGCGGTAGGCCCCCAGGGTACACAGCCTAAATCCGCTTGTAGTGAAGTGGTAGCCCAGTGGCGACCTATTGACTGCAATTCAGAGGGATTCAGCTTGAGAACCTGGTGAGTGAGATGCGCATCTATAGTCATGTGCAAAGTGGGATCCGCTCGTTTTTCGGCTACGCCGTTGGAGCAGCGGGCGGGCCAGGAGGGCCAGTTATGCAGCGCCAGGGGGTCATAGGCGGCGGGGGCAGAAGCCCCTACTGTCTAACTATAGACCCCCCGCGAAGTCGGCCACATACGCCAGTGGTCGCATAAGGAGGTAGGGGGGCGCTACACACTGCGCCTCTCTGAGGAGGTTCTCCTGGTTCTGATTCAGGGGCGGTGACCGTGGGAGGGGTTTCAGTATCTTTAAACCTTGGCACTAGCCCCCCGCCTCTTTTTAATAGCGTTGGGCATCGTCGGATTATTTTTAGTGGGTAGGACTGCTGGCGGTCGCGTCTGCAGCAGTGAGCCCCACTATCCCCTCTTGGTCCTCCTTTTGGCCGGTGGGTAGTGCTTATAGGAATTTAGTTACCGACATAAAAAAAAAGACTGTCTTGAACATCTATGGCAGTCGCTTTTAGGAAGTCAATGCCTCTTGACAGGTGGTGGCGGTGACTGTGGTGGCTAGTTCTTCGATCTCATTGACCTTCCAAACCTTATGTTTATAAAAGGTCTACTGGTTTGAAAACGTGGGCTGTTCTAATTTATTATATATTAATTTTTAATCGCTTGCGTTATGTTCATGCTCCTTAATATTAAAGGCACCGTAAAAGCCTTTATTTTACACCCTACATTTAGATAATATCACTTATTGGTAGGTTATACTCAGTAAAATAAAGCGTTTTACCCTCTTAGAGAGGATTTTATTACTAAGATTTTCTATTGTCGCAATAACAATACACAGGCTTCTGTTTAAGAAAATACACTACTTCGGTATCTACACTGGACAGCAAATAAACCGGGCCACCCGCTACCTTAAAACTCTGATTCGATGTTCTCAAAAAGTATAAACCTCACAACTATCAAACTTACACCTACAAAAAGTGCGTGTATAATACTCTCTGACGTCGATCACTTTCTTGTAGACTCACCCTGGTCTCATCAGTAAAGAGTACATTGCGCCACTGCTCTAACGTCCAATCCCTATACTCTCGAGCAAATTCAAGTCGTGCTCTACGGTATGCTACGGTCAATTTTGGGCCTGTAGCAGCTCTCTTTGAAGCCAGATTTCGTTCAGCAAGTCTCCTTCTAGCGGTATCTGAACTTATGACCACTTGGCGTTCGTCACGCAGAATTCGTTGGACTTCAACTGCGTTGAGGCGGCGATTTCGCAAAACAGTAAGTTGGATATAACGATCATCTGCTGCTGATGTAGCCCTAGGTCTGCCCATACATGGTCGGCGATCGAATGCTCTAGTCTCTAAGTATCGTCTGTAAGCTCGTTGTACCAAAGATCTGCTGATTCGAAGTCTCCGAGCAACTTCACGTTGCGAAACGCCTGCTTGAAGTAGTGCTACAGCTTGAGCTGCTTTTTGAGGCGTCGTATCCATTATTGACCATAGAAAATAGCAAAAATACACGCGTCTGGAGCAAATAATGGATGGGAACTAAAGAAACCATAAGAGAAATCCGAATATCCTCATTTAGAAAAAAAGAACGCTAATCGCAAACTCTAGTCAAAACAGAGCAAATCGTTGGTATTGTGTTTGTTGCTTGATTGCAATGTGAATTGAGGGTACTTTGGATAAATTTGTGGTCATTTCTCAAACAACATGAAACGCACTTTTTGTAGATGTAAGTTTGATAGTTGTGAGGTTTATACTTTTTGAGAAAATCGAATCAGAGTTCCAAGGTAGCGGGTGGCCCAGTTTATTTGCTGTCCAGTGTATAATTCTTAAATATTGTAGGACCTTTTGAATCTTGTACTATGTTACGGGCTACTGTGTGTGAGTTCGATTCTTATTTGTGCAGTTTTATTATTTGGGGTAAGATATAGATTAGCGGCAATAGCCCAGTGGAGACACCCATGGACTTCAAACTCAGAGGGTCTCTGATTCAGATTACTTTTACGTACAGTTGTTTAGGAAATTGATCTAAAAACAGGGTCGGATATTTTAAATTCGTATTCGTGTAAAATAAACGGATATACCCAACGGATATACCCAACGGGTATACCTAACGTATATACCGAACGGATATACCGAACGGATATACCTAACGGATTGGTGATCGTTTATGTGGAATTTGACATCCTAAGCCAAGTAAGCGGTAAAATTTCGACTTCTAACAGCAGGACGCCACATACCTTGCCTTCATCAATCCGCACTGGGTCGCATGGTGGGAAAAACAAATGTTTATGTTCATGCATACAAAATTTATCCTGCGTTTTGTAGGAATCGAATGCATGACATTTAAAGCAAAGAGAGCTAACGACCTCCTTGCAAAATTTGTCGTATTGTTATTACTTTTATACTTGACTTCGTAAGTAGTGCTAATGCCGAAATCCTTAAAAAAGCTGCCTTCCAAGAAAAGAGGAATAATGATAACAAAGGGTTCAACGCGTCTATTTTGTTTTTCCAAGAATTACTTACAATACAGACTCTTACAGGAAAAATCGATAATTGGCCTCTTGACCTGCTATCGATTTTCCCTATCCGCAAAGTTGCCATACTTTTCACCGCAACAACTTTATAGATCGTGTTTATTGTAGGCTCTTGACTTTTCAGGTGATTCTTTTTACTTTAACTAATTTATGTCACGTACGTGCGTGGTAAAGGTACCCCTATCTCTCTTTCATTGTTGTTAAAAAAATATAAATATTTATTCATTTTGTTGTATGTCATCTATATTATCAATGTTGTTTGCGAAAATTTGACGATTCTACATAATCTTTATCTTAAAGACTTTAAAAGATATTTCTTGTATTTTGTACAATGTTTTGATAGAAGTAGTAGGTACTACAGTTAATTCAGTGCGGTCAGTGCCAAAGTATAACTATATAGGGGCCAACACCCCTGGATCAGAACCGGGAGGACCTCTTCAAAGAGGCGCAGTGTGTAGCGCCCCCCTACCTCCTTAGGCGACCACCGGCGTATGTGGCCGACTTCGCGGGGGGTCTATAGTTAGACGGTAGGGGCCCCATGCCCCCGCCGCCTATGACCCCCCCTGGCGCTGCTGGACGGGCCCTCCTGGCCTGCCGGCTGCGCCAACGGCGTAGCCGGAGAGAGAGCGGATCCCGCTCCCTCTCCCACTCCACGGCACCCTTACGCGACATAACCACTTTGCAGAAGGAGGCTATCGCCTCCCATGCCATCCCGCTGCGGTGTTCCACGGCGGCTCAAAAGCGACTCCACCCAGGGCCGCGGATGGCGTCGCCTGCGGCCCTGCCCACGCCGGACACTCAACCAACGTGTGCTGCGCAGTCACAGTGGCGGCAGCATCTGGTCGAATCTCTCCACGCCATATTTGAAAAATAAACAATTACTTACAATTACACCAATTACTTAGTTCCAAGATAAGTATAATTAAGAACTTGTGTTATGGATACTAAACAACTGATAAACACACATAATTTTTTTTTTATAAATATACAATGTACATACTTAATTTAAATACGACAACACATAGAGCAGAAGAAATATTCATGTTCATGCACACAAAGAATAGTCCAGTGTAGGAGTTGACCTCAAGAGCGTTGTGCGGGTATTCTTGCCACCACGCCATATCGGTCGTCAATTAAGAAGATAGAGGTCGTAATTATCAATATAAATAAGAAATAACGTTAGCTAGCATTATTATACATCGTCGTAACAGCCATGTTTTTCTTTGTCCTTTCGACCGTAATTGGCTGAAGTTACAATGATCCCTTATTAAACAGAGATTGTGTTCTTTGCTTTGAATGGAGAACAACTCTATACTAATAAACTATTCTTTTTACTTATGTACATAAAATCATCTCGATACCCTCGATATCTTTTGTAGCAATATGCCCATAGTTAATAAAATTCTGTCTGCAAACTATTTTGCTTTGTACAAATAGGTAAATTCGTATGTTACCTGAGTAAATCGATTGATAATCTAAATTTAAGTTCATAGTTCTAGCTAATGTTAGTCAATTATTGTTTGTGGAAGCCAGTTATTGGCTTTTAGATGTTCAGTTTTTTATAACTATTTGGTAGTATTCGCTGTAATTAAAATAAAATAATTATATAGAACGGTGAAAGCTTAGTGGCGAGACATATGCTTCAAATTCGATGTGTCTTGCCACTTTTATGTGCGTAATTATCGCTTGGTTTGTGCCTAGAAAAGGCATGTTAATACGTTGGTCCCGGCTGACAAGAACATCTATGGCAGCAGTTATTACGAAGTCTGTCTAATATTCTGACTGCTGGTTTAACAATACAATGATGTTTCCCTCTGTATTGCGGAGGTCCGACGGCAGTAACTTTATAAGTTCCAAACATTCATCCAAATCTGGTTACGCCAGTTAGCACACCCTGGATGCTAAGCTTAAGTCTAGGGCAACCGGTATAATACTAGGAGACTGTACTAATATTATAATGTTAAAGAGTTTGTTTGTTTTTACGTATGAAACTCAGAAACAGAAGGCTCGAATTAAAAATATTTCTGTCTTGGAGTACGTGAAACGACACTGGATCCGCGTATTGGTTGGAGGAAAGAAAGAAAAACATACATACATACTATCACGCCTGTTTTCCAGAAGGGGTAGGCAGAGGCATATTATACGCCCACATTTCTCTAGTTATATTGTTGGTCCCACGTTACAGGTGGCGAGCCTATTGCCGCTTATCGGGAACTTTTATCTTGGCAGGCACCACTTGCAGGTGAGGTCGGCTTAGGCTCCTCAGATCTTACCCCCCTGAACAGGTCTCTACCTTGTCGTAGTGGGGGGGGGGGGGGGGGCTGAGTACCTCCCGGAGGCCGGGAAAAGGTAAAACCCAGAGGTTGGCGACTCTGGGTGCCCTTAGTACTGACTACCGGGGGGGAAACTAAGAGGGACCTGTGGAGGGCGCAGCGGGCGGGCCAGGAGGGCCCGTCAAGCAGCGCCAGGAGGGTCTTAGGCAGCGGGGGCAGGGGGGCCCTGCTGTCTAACCATGGACCCTCCGAGAAGTCGGCCACACATGCTATGTTCGCACAAGGAGGTAGGAGGGGCGCGTCCAATGCGTCTCTCCGATGAGGTCCTCCCGGTTTTGGTCCGGGGGACGTTGACCGCGGGCGGGGTGTCAGAGCTGCTTTCTCAACAAGCGGCGGGCGTCGTCGGAAGATTTTTAGTGGGTATTACTGCTGGCAGGAAGGCAGTGCGTAAACGCATTTTGTTACCGATGTAAAACAAAAAAAAACAAAAAGGCTCTGCAGATCTTGGTAGGATCCCTATACACCCACAAAAAGAAAAACGTTTATACATAATCGTGTACAAGACTAAATATTAAATGAATGATGGATACTTACATCTCATATACGCTATAAATAATAATAATAATTAATTTCTGTACAATAATTAGCCTAATTACATTATTTTACGAACATAAATTGGGTTAGTAATGCAGTTAATTAAAGTGTTATCTACCTAAACTAAGTAAACTTAATTAATTGTGTCTTAGGTATTCATAATAAATATATGTTAGTGCTTATTTAACAAAATTCCTTAGAAATAACAATGAAGTGTTTTACGCAATTCTATTTATTTATTTGCTATATTTTACTTGATCTAGCATTATTTCTATTACTTAAAGGCCATCGTACTACTTAACAACATTCATGGACCTGATTAGTTGTCTACTCAGCTTTGTGGTGTGATATGGGCAATTGGGCACCAAGTAGTCTAGACGACCGATTTGGCGTGGAGGTCAGTATACCTGCACTTCACTCCAGAGGTCGTGGGTTCGATTCCCGCACAGGACAAATCTTTGTGTGCATGAACATGAATATTTGTTCTGGTCTGGGTGTTTTCCTATGTATATTAAGTATGTATTTACAAAAAAAAAAGTATTTAAGTATGTTTATCCGTTCTTTAGTATCCATAACACAAGTTCTTAATGATACTTATCTTGGAACTAAAGAATTGATGTGATTGTAAGAGAATATTTATTTATTTATTTATTTATCCTTCTCAATTAAATATAGTAAGTAAGTAAAGTAAAAAGTTCTTTATTTCATAAACTATTACATAGCACTTGAAAACAAAATATACATGAAAAAAAAATTTTTTAATATCAACCCTGAAATCACGAAGCTTAGATTCACTTACATGCAAATAAATAAAAATTAGGTGTAAGTGAATCTAAGTGCCAGTTTCGAGCCCCCGCTCTGTGAGAAGAACTGACAAGAAACTCACAGGCTATGCTCTTTTAAATTATTTTTATTACAAAACACAATTATAAAAAGTGTAGACCTTATTACAAAACCAAATCTAAAGTTAGAACAGGTTTAAAACTAGGGCTGTCACTGTCTTCATTTATCACATGAAAGTAAAGCCCCTATAGGTGCTACAAAGTGTGAGGCCGACGTTACTTAGATGTTTTATTTCAAAAATGATTTCAACATGGCTGTTTGATCTGATTGGTTGATTTGATGATTTTGAAACATGATCTTAAAAGAACAATAACCTCTAGCTAGACTAAAGTACCACCGTGCGAAATAGGGGCGTTACTTAATGTATACTTTAATTATTCAAGTTTGACTTAATAAAGCTCTTATATACATATAGACTTAATAAACATATTTTTGAAAAGAAACGCTCACTTCGGAAGGGACTTGACGTTGTAAGCATTCAGTGTCATAAGTATGTATGTATTTCCATAATGACAGTAAAGTAAAGTAAAAAATATTTATTTCATAAACTATTATACATAGTACTTGAGAACGTCATGGTAAAAATTTAAAAGAAACAATCGAAAATTATTACACTAAATCACGAAGCTTGGATTCACTTTAGTAGTATGAGAACGCAGCTTAGTAAGAGTGCTAAACAGTTGTCAAGTTGTTAGCTTGGTGTTTACGTATATCTTTAACTGGCACCAATTGACGACAACAGGGTGCCACTGGGGACGTTGAGCGGGCGCGCTCAAGTCATAAGCGATAGCGATTTAGACATATAACATGCCTTTACTTGTGAACATATAGGTTTCACGTGATTTGAATACATATTATCTACTATTATCAGTAACAGACGACTTATACCTGGAGGTCAAGGCTCGATTCTCACATTTTGAAATTAATGTCTAGAAATGACGAACGTAATTCAGTGCTATATATTTTCTTATAGGACGCTGTACCAACTACATGCAGGCGAGGATAAAAGCCGATGGTAAGAAACATCCTAACAGAGGACTTTTTTTGCTCGCTTATTCGGCGAAAATAATAATAAGAGCCATGCATCATTACCTAGTTTCAAAAAAGTTTAAAAATGAGTCTCCAGCGTATATTATAAGTATTTATTAACTAATCGAACCTCGATTCACCTATTGAATATAAAGTGGGAAAGATTTTGTTATCATATATGTACAAAAGAAGTTGCCACTTGAAAGTCTAAATCTGGTAATTATATTTATTAGTTTTATACCTAACTTTAGATTAACCTTTAGCTATGCAGCTAACTTTAGCTTAACTTGTAGGTTTATCACTTACATTTACAAAATTCAGTTAGCTTGTATAATTATATCTATTTGTAAAGGCGAGCTATATAGGGAAAATGTTGTAAGTGGCATCTTGTCAAATGAGCCATAAGAATCAAATAGTTTTTATTATGGGCTATTATATAAACCCGTGTATATCCAAATAATACAAATGCAATAAAACGTAATGTACATAACTAGTTAAATTACAATTTTTGTTCAATCAGGCTAAGCTTGGTATTAACACCACAACAGAGGGACGCAGTTCAAACCTTGCGTCTTGAGCTTACCACAAGCACATCACATTGTAATTAACCTTTTTAAAATATACATCATCATCATATCAGCCTTATAAAGTTCACTTCTGAACATTGGCCTCCCCAATATTACAATTTGTTGGGGGTATTTGCCTATAATCGCCACACTGGACAGGCGGGTTGGTGATCGCAGTTCAAGTTGGTACGCAGGATGACGCTATTGCGATTCCCCTTGTGATAAGCGAGAGAGAGAGAGAGTGGTATCATTTTAGGCCAATACCACACGGTACATATAAAATTTCATTCAAAAACTTACCAATAAAAATCATTTCATTTATTTTTAGGCTTCTATTTCCATACTTAAGAGTATGACAATTTCACTAAACATGATTTAAAATAAATAGAAGATTTTAAAAATTTATTATCTGCCATTATCATTGCATATCTGAAAAGTCTACAGCAAATATACGTGAATTTTTAAGATAAAATGGCTACCAGCTGCCTGTTCGTGTTATTTGTAAAGATGCAATTTTCGTTCCACAACATCTGTTTCGTGTACGCGCGGACAGTACATTTTTAGCTGCAGTTGCGACACTAATGTAGCCACACGTGCGGAACATTTTCACTATTATTTTTAAATGTTTTTCTGGTGCCAAAATGGTAATAGAATATAGCTTTTCATAATATGGGTCTCCACTCCACAGGAAAGTCTGTTAAAACAAAATATAAGCTTTAATTGTAATATGAGAATTTAGTGCCTTGATATAACTCTTTATACTGTGTGTGTATTTATTTGATTATTTAGTTAATTAGAGAAGTTAATTAGGGGCACAGTTAAATTTTTAATAAAATATTATCTACCATTTATTCACAAGCTATTACTGAGCAAAAACCATTACTGATTTATTACCTATCAACATAATTAATCTAAAGCTAGCGAACATTAGCTTTCAACTCATATTATTTTTCTTATAAATAATATAAAAACAACAAAATAAAATCCAAAAAGATCTTATCAGTCACCGACGCGCTACAGCCTGTCACTTGTGCCCCCTTGTTACCGAGATGAAGATAACCTCTGGGCGGGCCGCCCGCCTGCGTTCGCCAGTACAGAGACCGCGCGCGCTTAACACCCACGTCTGGACAGCTGGCGTTCACAGTACCGCCATCCGTGACGAGTCGTCGAGTGTATTAAGTGTGTCTATTGTTTTTAGAACTAAACCAAACTGAACACATTTTTTTTAAACCAAATTAAACAGAACAGCTGCGATCGTGTGTTGTTTTGTGTTAAATTTGGATGATATAACTTTTTGGTAAGTGCAAAAAGTTTTGTTTTTAGTTTTAATTTAGTGGTCCGCTGACCAGAGGTGGAATTTTAAAAGCGCATTTGTTTTTCCGACCCTGAACGCAAGTTTTAGATAAAAAGAGCTTTAATTTTACTAATTGCTTACGACTTAATGACTTAGGTGGAATGCCGATAATTTTATAAAATTTGCTCTTATTTAATTTAGCGCGAGCATTTTCACTCCCAGTGATAAGAGATAAACTAAGCCTGTAATAAATATAATTGTGTAGTTTTTTATATCTTCCATAATAAAAATGAAAGTCAGGCTTCTCTAATATTTTTAATCTAGAAAAAGAATAGAAAATGAAATATTTTTTTTAGTTCAAAATAAATAATAAACCTATAACCAACAATACCTTTACTTATATTTACAAAATATTGATTTACAATTTGAACTGCTAAATACAGAGTATTCTTAAGAGTACTTACATGTCTATCTTACGGTGACACACAGACTATTTGCTAGGTTATATTTTGAAGAAACCCTTTTAAATATTTTCGCAAGGTTTCTGAATACCCCAAAAAGGATATATAGGCGCGATATTGTGTTTGAAATATACATAGATACCTTTTTCGTAAATACAAAAACATTAACTCTTTATTGTCTAATTAAAATAAACACATACTTAATCTAGTTATATGTGATTCATTTGGCACTGAATAAACTTCAACATGTTTTGCAAACAAGTCGATAAACAGTTAAAATCACTGGCAAATTGTGTACAGTGACAGTAGGGTCAAACAGTGCACGCAAGACCCACGCAGACCTACGCATCACTTTGTACGAGATAATAATATCATAGTTCAAATAATCGATCAATCATCATTTCAGCCATATAAAGACCACTGCTTGACCGTCTCCAATAGTTAGTTATAGAGAGAGAATTAGCCCATAATTACCACGCTGTGCAGGCGAGTTGGTGATCGCAGTTCAAGCCAGTACGCGGTATAGTTACTCTGAGATCCAACGTGATCCCCCTGGTGGGGGTCACGGCTCGGTTCCGGGGCGTGTGCCCCCTGGCCCTGGTATCTGACGGCTCCCGTGAATACGGGAGCGGCGTTGGGGCGGCTATTCAGCCTAGTCTTCGTCCGTGAGTGTTAAATCCGGTGTGTGGGCCGCGATCAAGCCCTGGGCGATCAGCGCCATGGGGCGATCAGCGGTGATAACGCAGTATTACGGATGCTGCCCATCATCCGGTAGGATTTCTCTTTGTCGACTCTTACGACTCCCCGTGAGATAACAGGCCAGGAGGGTGGCACTATTATAGGCCGGTATCACATGGCTCAATCGATCAATCAATACAGTGTGTTGACCTAACTTGAATAGTTAATCTGTTTTCGCTGTAAAGGTTGTAAGTTTGATCTATAAAACAAATCAATATTGATTTCTAAAGCTGGAGAATCAGCAAAAGAGATATTAAATATTAACTAGAGCCGTACTGAGGAGCTCACTCCCCCTGATATACATCTTTAAACACACTTGCTTATAGTTTCAGGACATACATATCTGTCTGGATGGATGTTTTCATAATTTTCGTTCATTTATTGAAGATCCATAATATATCATTTAGTCACTCAGTTTTCATAAAATCTTGGCACTATTAAAAAAATAATTATCACATTTAGTGCAGTCATTTGAAAGTTATGCGCGCCAATACGTTTCGACGATTAATTTTTATTCATAAAAGATAGATGAATTTAATACTTTATAATTAGAGATGAGTGTAAGATGAGAATTTAGTTAGAAGGCGGGCAATATAATTTGGTTACATAGATACGTTTCAGAAAACCCTTTTTCAGCGAATGATCACTTCTTAATAATTTATATGCTGATGACAGAGCGATTAATTCAGTGCGTTAACCTGTCAGTCATATTTTCCGAAAATGACCTCGTTAATTTTGTTGTACCCAGACTTCGTTATATTTAACTAACTAACCCAGCGAACTTCGTACCGCCTCAGAATCAATAAAATATGTTGTGTGAACTTATCAGCTAAATCAAATTCAGAGTTTAACTAAGATAAATTAAAACTCAAAATAAATTATGTTTAATAAGTACAAAAATCGTAATTGGTATTATTTCAATCATATTGAAATGAATGTATTTTAGAATTACACTGAATTATGAACGAACGAACGATGCGTGGAAAATCAAATTACCGATAGGATTGATAATCGATGCGCGCATGATGGCAAGCGATATAACCTTTCACAGTGTGCACTTCATCGAACTGTATATATATGTATATAAATATATTTTGACTATAATAGATATCAGACTGAAATAAAGAAAAATGTAATGAAGATTCGGAAAAAACGTCGTCCTTTTCTTCTAAATTAACAACTTCTTAGTAATAACTGTTGCTATGGATATGAAATAGTTATTATTGAAATAGTTAAATAATAGGTTGGGGAAAAAGTTTTTTCGTATTTTTGTATGAAAAGTCAAGACATTTTTTTCAAAGTTTATTTACATTTATTTACAATATATATGTACCGTTTTGTTGAATAACTTTCTGCCATTTTGTGGGCAGAGACATTATCCCGTTACTGTAGAAACTTTGGGACTTCTGATCAAAAAAACGGGACAAATAGTTTTGGCAGTCCTCTCTTGAGGTCAACCTTACAGAACCTAAAGAATTCTGCAGAGACCGAAACAGGTGAAAATCTGAAGGCGCAAGGTCAGGGCTATATGGTGGATGCACTAGGACCTCCCAGTCGAACTCTCTTAATTTTTGCTGAGTGGCTAAAGATGTGTGTGGTCTAGCGTTATCGTGATGAAAGACCACACCCTTCCTGTTGATCAATTCCGGCCGTTTTCTCTCGACTGCTTCCTTTAATCTCATCAGTTGCTGGCAGTAAAGATCAGAATCGATGGTTTTGCCGGGCGGTAAAAGCTCATAATAAACAATGCCCTTCCAATCCCACCATACACACAGCATCACCTTATTTCGTGTTAGGCCAGGTTTGGCCACAGTCTGTGAAGCCTGGCCAACTTTCGACCACGACCTTTTTCGCACGTTCTTGTCGTACGTGATCCACTTTTCATCGCCAGTTATCAATCTCTTCAAAAACGGCTCGGTTTCATTACGTCTCAATAATGAATCGCAAATGAGTACACGGTTCATTAAGTTTCTTTGAGTGAGCTCGTGTGGCACCCAAATATCGAGCTTTTTTGTATAACCAGCTTTCTTTAAATGGGTCAAAACTGTTTTGTGGTCAATTCCCAGTTCTTCAGCTACATCGTAACTACTAATATGCCGATCTTGCTCCACTCTTTCAAAAATGGCGTCCATTTTATTCGTAACAGGGCGACCAGAGCGAGGTGCATCTTTAACATCAAAATTTCCGGACTGAAAACGTTTGAACCAAATTTGTGCTACTCTTACTGACACTGCATCAGGTCCATAAACATCACAAATTTTTTTCACTGCTTGAGTTGCATTTTTTGCCTTTTTTATAATAAAATTTTAAAATGTATCGAATTTCTTCATTAGATTCACTCATTTTAACGGAGAGAAAAACAAATGAAAAATAGCGGGAAACAACTTTTTTTTATTTTTTTCTTTTTTTTATAATGAAACCTTTTTAATGTTACCAAAACCAGCCAGACACAAATAGTACAGTCAAAAAAAATTTATAATAAGTTTATACCTACGTTATGCGAAAAGACTTTTTCCCCGACCTAATATGATATATATGTTAACACAATAACATCCTTATATTAAAAGAAGTGTGTCTACTATAACAAGCCTTGATTGCTCATTCTTAGACTGTTTGTTGATGTATTGTTTTCAGATAATTACAGAGTTTAATTAAAAAAAATATATATATTGTTTGTACTATGTTTTTTTTTTGCCATTTGTTGATAAAGCGGGAATAAAAAATAAACACTATGTCGACATTTTTATAGTCGCTGACATAAAGACCCACAGCCGGTTTACCGTATGAACTGAGGACGTGCCGACTTCTTGGCGGGAAAGTGAAGCGTCATGTCTGCAGTTTTGTTTTATTTTCTAAAATTTGTGATATTTCTAACATTAATGTGTAATAACGGTGGATTATTAACCGTTAAGTGTTTGTGAACATACACGAGTGTTGGTAAATCAAACAAAACAGTGCAACATCACTTTTCAAATTTTCTCTCAAGGAGTCCATGTGAGTTCTCAGTATAGTCCCACATCTTTACTGAGGACTCAAGGGGCTCAGGGGAGGGTATCTCATTTACCATTTATCATTTTTATCACCACTCATTCTCATTTACTATGAATTATATATTATTAATATATCACTTACTTGACACTGGCTAAATGTGCTAGACGCACGAAGCCATTATTTAAAATAAAAGAAAGAAAGAGG
The DNA here is from genome assembly GCA_949126915.1 of Musotima nitidalis. NCBI lineage: Eukaryota > Metazoa > Arthropoda > Insecta > Lepidoptera > Crambidae > Musotima > Musotima nitidalis. Next base: position 5,337,373 of record OX421427.1, on the reverse strand, counting down.
ACGTGCCAATGTCTCTTGGTTATAGAACCTTATAGAAAATGGTATAAGAACAAAATAAAGCAAGTATAAGAACACAAATAAAAAATAAATAGTAATTTTATATGGTGAAATATTAAGCTTCATCTTAATTTTTATACAGGTTTCGCTCTTTTGGGAAAGTTAAACGAGCAGCAATGTTTCACAAACAATGGTACCATCTTTAATTTCATATTGATTTGGAATTATTCCCCACTCCCTTGTCTAAAAGACCATAGCCAATCTAATATTGAATTTTCTTCAAGCGTTTATTGAAGAATAACTTATTGGATGAGAACGACGTTACAATTTACTGGTAAACATAGTTTTTATATGTTATATTATATTATAATTCTTCTTTCAAAATTACATGGATAAGTGAAGAAAAATTAAAAAATACTTCAATGTAATCCATCGTTGATTTTGCTTTTTCTTTCTTACCAAAATTCGCGGTTACGGTTTGCCTAAGGCTAAACCTACCGAGAACGTTGGTCAAACCCACTTTAACTTTTTGGAACCGTCTGTGTACTATAGATTGCCTTAGGACGTGTTTGCGGCTCTAAGCCTAAAGGGAGTTTAAGAAATAATCATGTTTATTAAACGTGTCATAAAACGTTTGATGAATCTTGTTTATATATATTATACATATTATTTAAATCTGATTTGTCATTTCTTTTATTTTTATTGACATAATTATGGAGTTTTATTTTTATTTCTCATTATTTTATTTGTAATGCCTATGTGTATTTTTTATTTTCTTTGACGTGTAATTTATATTACCAATAAATGAGTTAGGTAAGGACATCGGTTTTATAACATATTTAGGCAAAGTTGTTTTTAATTAATAATGACAGTTGCAAAATTGTCTTTAACATTTCTTTTATTTTTGCAACGAATAACAATTCTTTCGAAAATAGGACCTCTGAAAATTATATACGCTGTGATAATTCTCTTCATTAGGTTTGGTCCATATTTGTTCGCCAATCGTTTGATTGCTATATTGGCATTAATTGTTTTGTGATCTGGTTACTTGCCCATTATTTTTATCGCTATCACACAATGCTATGATAAAGTAAGGTAAAGGTTATCTAATATAATAAATGAGTTAGTAACGATTGGAATTTAGTTAGTGTAGAAATTCAACTAATAACAAAATAATTGTTTTCTTAACCACCTTTTTTATTTTTTTGTTTATTATGAATTGGTTTTTGATAAAGTAATGTACGTAATTCACGCCTGTTTTCCCAAAGGAGTAGGCACAGGCATATTATACGCCCAAACTTCGCCAATTGTATAGTTGGTCCCACGTAATAGGTGGCGAGCCTTTTGCCGTTGGTTTAAGCTCCTTAGGCCTTGATAGGATCCCCATACACCCAGAAGTATTATATTATAAAAATGCTTCATATTATTATACACCACAGTTCGTATCACAAAAAAAATTGTTTATTGCATTTTGTTTAATACATTTCGGAGATAATTTTTTATCTATATAGTAACTTATAGGTTATTAGATAAAGTAAGTACAGACAGCAAACTAAAAGGAGTAAAGGTCCGCTTGCATAGCGGCAACAAAGCGCTCTTTGGTGACATAATCCCGTTAAACCCTTTCAGGCTCATAGAGAATATCTCTTTGAAGTTCCTACTGGAAATCTCGGAAACATTGTTGAAAGAACCTCTTTCCTTTCACTACACGCATACATGCGCATTACTTATGTGACACAAACCTCCTTCCGCAGCCCGTTGAAGTTGAAAATTGTATGCCGCCTTTTTTAATGCATTATTGTTGGATTAGTTCTGATATCTGGTTAGAACAGTGAACAGCCTTAGCGTAATCCTAGGATGATAATGAGTGTTGGATTAGTTCAAAATTAAAAGTCATTCATTCAAGCTTGGCTTCATATCGAAGAACTTGTGAACGTCACTAAAATCTAGATGCGCTATTTTTCTGGAGCTTGCTGTGAGAAGTATATAGATGGAAAAAATCGGCCAGGTTCTGTTTCCCGCCGATCTATATAAGTTGGTTAGGAAGTTCTCTTAGAAACCGTAACAGGTGTATCGCGGCACTAGGTTAGCGACTCCGGGCCAGCAAGGCCGCAACCGGAATAACGCTCAGATGATGATGCTGTTTTGTTAGGTGATTGGAACATATATACATAAAATCACGCCTGTTTCCCCGGAGGTAGGCAGAGGTATATTAAATGCCCATATTTTGCCAAATATATATTTGGTCCCACGTAATAGGTGGTAAACCTATTGCCGCTTATCGGAGCGTTTATATTTGCCAGACCCTCGTTCGTAGATCGGCAGGTGCACCACTTGCAGGTGAGGTTGGATTGGGGTCCTAAGATCCCTTTACACCTCTATGTATATAGGTATATTAGGTATGAGGTATATTCTAACCAAGCAAAATACTCCATGTAGTAAACGATATTATTCCCATAACCGTTGGCTTTTAAAGCGTAAAAACGCGATATATTCTCTATTCTGCCTAATTAATTAGTCGTCAATGTTTGCGATGGTTCTTACATCAGTGCCACTCGACACGCCTGTTCCATATTCATAACAATACAATTTCAGACTCAAATTAGCACTCTCACTCTCCTCGCAACCTCGCTAAAGAGTATGTAGTACTGTTTAAAGCGATACTAAGCCGCAGAATCTGCCTTATCGATAATGTGCAAATTGTATCAAGGCTGTATATACCTAAGCTCTTTGAATAAAATTAAATTGATATCAGAATCGTGAGGGGCGGGAAGTTGAAAGCAAATGAGCCGATAAAATATATATTTACAAAAGTAATTCCCGCGTTCGACGATGTTCGGTTCATCTATTTGAATGCCGATACGTGTATAAGGAATGGAGAAGTATAAAGTTGGATTGATGCACGATTCCGTGTATACATAATGATCATCTCAGCCAATCAGCGTTTCACTAAGGGTCCAGAGAGTTGAGCTATGTAGAGGGCTATGCTTGGTATTTCTTTAAGGGATCAGATCAAAAATAAGGTGATTTGACAAATAAAAAAGTAATTCATGTACTCATGAACAAACAGTCTCATTGTATATATATATATATAGTAAATACAATACACTACACTACATATATAATACACACTATGAAAGTTAAATACCTAAAAACAAATAGTTCCCTATCTTATTTTAAACATATTTGTATAAAGTACATTTACTGTATGTATATTTTTTATATAGTAAATAGTTCCCTATCTTTTTTTTTAAATTTCTAAGATCTCATCAATGTTAATAAATTGTATTTTGCTTTGAGTATAATATTAATAATAATTTATTTATTCTACATGTAGTATACAATTCGCTTACAAAAACCCTGGCTTTCAAACTAGTTATACTTATAACTGTATTTCAGCAGCCAGTTTCTTCTCAAATTAAAAATTTACAACATGGTAAAAGTATGTAGGGTCTATCAACAACTTAGGAGCACAAGCCAACCTCACCTGCAAGTGGTGCACCTGCCGAACAACGGTCAAGGCTCTGGCGAATATAAAAGTATTCAATAAGCGGAAATAAGCTCGTCACCTATTACGTGGGATCAAAAATATAATTGCCAAAATGTGGGCATATAATATCCTTCGGGGAAACAGGGGTTATATGGATGTATTAACATGGTAAAAGAGTGTAAGTATTTGTGTGTGTGTTTGAGTATTCCTATAATTATGGCACTTAAATGCTTAAATACTGCTAGTACTTCTAAGTACCAGCAGTCTTTAAGAATTGCTAGCAAGTTATATTCCTTGGCAATACTCAACATGATCAAATCTACAAATTGTATACGAGTATAAATAGAATATCCACGATGTACAGATGGTAAGTGGATCTATATTTAGCAATCCGATTGTTAAAAGGAGCTGATGGAATAAGTTAATGCAATTTCATCGCACATCACTCCCCATCCTCCTTCAAGTGTTCTGTAAAAAACCGATAGACCGCCAAATTTTGAAGCAAGACATTTATACAAGGGCTTCGGCGAGATGCCAGCGAAAATGACGGCTTAATGCCCGAAAATGCTCTGTGAATTCTGCTTAACTTTGGTGATTGTTTTACGCCACTTATTAGCTGAGAGGGCTTTATCACGAACTTTGTTTGCAATTATTTTAAATGTTAATTTTTGTTTACATAATAATAATATCGTCAAATATTTTACAGTGCCATTTGACTGGCCCCAAATTAAACAGAGCTGTATACTTCGGGTACTAAACATACTTTGATACTTTTTTTGTAAACATTAACGAAATATACGTAATACCTAACCCCAATATAAATTTCCATTCTCACACAATATATTCGCTTCATATCGGTCACCAGTATGATATACTTTTCCGAAGTTAGTTCAATTCCAGTTAGGTACAAACCATTATTATTTAACAAATGGGATTTCTAATTACACAAAGCTTTGTAGCACGAACAACAGCAAACATTCCTAAAAAAGGTAAAATTCTGTTTAGTATTCCACAAAGTAATAAACAAAAGAATGAGCACAAAACGTAATTAAAACAACAAGAAATAAAGCGTTTCGCAATTGTGTATTCTTTCAAAAAATGTGTTTTTAAGCGTTTTCTGTTCTTAATGTTCATGTTTTCGGACTGGGAGTAACAAAGATACTGGGTTTGAAGATGTAGCTGGGCAGTAATTGTTTTACCTTATCTTTTACAGTACTAACATTAGGCAGGGTTTGTCGTAATCCCTTTATAGAAGTCCTTTGTTAATTGCTAAATAGGACTAAGCCAAGAAGGGGTTTCATATTATATCCCTTTAGTTTTCAAAGACACATGTTTTGACTCCAATGTCTTCCTTTGTGATGATGGAAAGTGTATAGGTACAGTACATAATTAAATGTAACGAACTAGGTGTATTATCATCATCATCAGAACCTTCATCAGGCGTCATCGCTGCTGTTCTCGATGTTCATGTGCTGGGCGTGAATTGTTTTATAATTGGAACAATATTTTAAAAATATATGGGGCTTATTAAAATACAAGATCTTAAGTTAAAACAGGTTTAAACTAATGCTGTAACATTTATTTGATAAAATGATGACAGTGACAGCACTAGTTTTAAGCCTCGTTTAACTTTAGATCTTATTTTTGCAATAAGCTTCAAAATCTTTGTAAACCAAATGTGTCCTGTCCTGCTAGTTGAAAGAGTAGATTTGGATCGGGTTAAAACACAAAATTATTGGATACACCCCTTCACAATGAATGTTTCATGTCTGATGAAAAGTACAGTACAGGCTCTGTACTAGTAGGTAATTATATCGCTTATCTTTTGCAATTGTTTTCTTGTATTATTTTTAGTTTGGTGTACAATAAAGAATTTTCTATCTATCTACTAAGCTATGTATAAAAAAATAAGCTAATCTAAGTAACTAAGCAGAGCTCGTGCTAGACAACGGATAAATAACACTGAGATCCTTTTTTCTCAAATATAGAAAAAAAGGCTTGTTTATTACAATGGCATTTCAAATATAATTTATAAGACTATAAATAAATGTATTTACATGCAATTGTTAAGATTTTTTTTTCTGAAAAAACATTGAAATTCATACTAATATTATAAATGCGAAATAACCCTGTCTGTCTGTCGCGCTCTCACGCCAAAAATAGTAAATAAATTAAAATTAAATTTGGTACTGTGGTGAAATCTACCGCCTAATTAATATAAAGAGGGCTTGAATTTAGATAAAAGTTTAGTTTTTGTAACATTAAATAATTATAGAGGTTGGGGTAAGCTCGTTTTGAACATCAAACAACAATCGCCTACACTAGATTCTCGATATAAAAGTGTAATGACAATCAATTGTCTTTCATGGTATTATTTCTTTGGAATATCAATTCGAAGTCCCTTTGAACAAAGAGCTCGAACCCAGTGTTTATATATCCTGCGTTCTTATTCGCACTCGTTCATATAAAGTCTAGAGCCTGAGAAAGGACATAGGCTACTTTTGAAATGGAAAAAAGTGTTGTAAATGGTTCTTCGTTCGAGTGCTGATAGTTTGCACAGTATGTGGATGGTTCCTAAGGCCAGCACGTGTTATTCGGGAGAGTAAAGAAGAGGGCGGATTAAGATCGAAATGCTACGAGTACATCGACGAGGTCAGGACTAACTCCGTGATAGCTTCTTAACAGAACGCTCATTTAATGGTTTACTCAGCATCTCATGTTACATCGTCCACTACTGAACATTCTTTACTCCCCTGCATTCTTCCCTGCTTTCGCGAAAGTTTTCCACTGATGTTGAGCCCCTTTATCTACCGGCTTCCCACCACCTTTTGACCAAATCATCGGCCTATTGAATGTGTTACTGTCGTGTCCGTGCTTCTGTTGTTAAAGATTCTAATAACAATATGTATCGTGTTATATAATTGCGTATGAAGCTAATTTGTTTTTCGATATAGATTAAATAATTATTATTGTAGCGAGACCTTGTCCTAGTGACCTCCATTATCGGCTTTGTCAATCTCATAATTTAATAAAAAACTTTAAAGATTTTATTACGTAAAAACAAATTAGACAAATATAATAACAGATCTTATTATGTACGAAGTTTATAATTTGATAACGACATAACTCGATCAACTTACTTACAACTTTAGCTCACGATATACCTCTTGTGTCACCTTTAGTACGTTGCAGTTTTAATGAGCTAAATAGGAATTCTTCAAAGGTTCCAAAGGTTTTAATTTTTAATATTAAATCAATCAATTCCTCTATTTCATGTCACATTACACTGTATATAAGATGGTAAGTACATAACCTATTACCTAGATCTAGTCTACTAGTAATCATAATTATAATCATAATTCTTTATTGTTTCATTTGGTGTACAATTAGGTCTTAAAAATAATATTTTGTCCTCAAATGAACCCTGCAAGGGTTTCACAATTTAAAATAGGAACACATTTCTTCCTTATATTCTATATAGAAATTAAATACATTATAAATTAAACAACCATAAAAATCAATCAATATCATATATATACATTATGTTTTTACTAATTATATTAAATGTATGTAATGCCCTCTAAGAGCAAAGCAAAATAGTATATATAGTATAATAGTATAGTAGTAAAGGTATAAAGCATATTTGGTCAAAGTCTTAGTCAAAGAAGTTTATGCAAGTTTTAAGCACATAACAAATATTTTATAAAAGTTACTTTAAAAACTGTTTTAATGCGGGCAGGAGCTTGAGTAGAAATAAATTTTGCATTAAACTTTTGTACATCACTTTTTATTTTCAGCCAGTGGGTCGTAACTCCTTTTTTTATATAACACGTCATTATGGCGACATTCTGCCTTTACTTTACGCAAACAGTAGAATTTGACCAAAGCAAGCTGTTGATGCATTCCAAAAAATAGAGAGCGCACGAATTTATAAACAGAAAATTGCCATGAAGGCAATGCAATTACTGAAGTATCGTAATTGATGTTGTAGTTAAGCTATACGATGGCAGACGGTGTGGGACAGGAAACAATGGAATTTCAATTGCGTCCCTAAGACCCCCAACGAAATTTGACTTGAAAGGTTACGAAAGTAAATTAGACTGATCTAGGCTTCGAATTAAACTCCGTCATATAATACATGCTTTGTAACTTTTCGAAAGCAAAAGTTAGAAAGTCACGCCTTGCTATTCGAATTTTTTGGGTTTTCAAAGGCGATGAGCGATAAGACTGCCTAGTTTTCTAATTGGCAAGGCATTTTAATCATACTAATTTTTTGATACATTTTAGACCTTTATGGAAATCGTAGATAGTGAGTAAGATTCTGTTTATTGAACATTGTTCTTACGATTATGATCAACATTTCAGCTGAAAAATAGTAATTTTGTTGCAGGTATTAAAAATATTGATCGCGATAAGACTTATATTGAATTTTAAAGTCAGAGGTTATATCATATATTTCTAAAGACTTTCTATCTGATATCAAATTAGAAGCTACAATTTCTCTTATAATATCTTAAGGTCTGGTTCTTAATAAGTGACGTGTCGCGTGTCAATGCTGTATAAAGGTAATTTTACTTTTCAAGCGCTTTAGATGGATACATTTTCATCAGTTTTACCCCGAAAAGGAAGCGATACTAGGTTATTGTTCGCGATCGTAGATCGTTAAGCTCAGTTCACAGAGGTCAACCTTTCATCCTCCCCGGACAGGTTGAGGTGTTGGGGGGGATAGGGCGGAGGAGGCCGCTGAGGAAAAGGTAACTCCCAGAGGCCGGCGACTCTGGATACCCTTAATATTGGCTGCCGGGTAGGGAAGATGAGAGAGACCCGTGGAAGGCGCAGCGGGTGGGCCAGGAATGCCTACCAAGCAGCGCCAGGAGGGTCTTAGGCGATGGAGAAAGAAGAAACCTGCTGTCTAACCATAAACCCTTAGAGAAGTCGGCCACACACGCTATGGTTGCACAAGGAGTTAGAAGGGGCGAGCTCGTTGCGCCTCTCTGAGTGGGTCCTCCCGGTTCTGGCCCGGAGGACGCTTGCCGCGTTTTGGGGGTTTTTGGGGTATGACCCCAAACCCAGGTACTGGTCTCTAGCTCCTTTTATATACAAGCGGCGGACGTCTTTCAATTTCTTGTAGGCGTAAATGTAAATGCAGTTTGATGTCGCAGATTTACCTTTTCATGAAAGAAAAAGGATTGCCGAAATCTTTGTATTAATTAAGCTATCACAACACTTTATAGATTCCCCTAATTTACTTGCTGAAGTTTATTTAAATACTAGCTGTTACCCGCGACTTCGTCCGCGTGGAATAGTATCTTTGGGTAGCATTTTTATTATTTAATAAGAATCATTAGTAGGTATAGTAGATATCAGCGGCGGTGATGCAGAGAATTCGTTAAAAGGAACTATAACTTCAAAAGCCAAAATATTTTTTAAACTTGATACACCCAAAGTTTTTAAATATCACGTTCCTAGAATAGTTTGGCGTCGTAGTTCCCGTGCCGAATCCGTTCCGTTCCGTTCGAATTTCGAGAATTCCGTTTGTAGAAAAACTCTGCACATCCTAAGAGACCTACGTACCAAGTTTCATGGTTTTATCTTCAAAAATTAAGGACACCCATAAAAACATTCAACCCCTATTTCACCCCCATACTGGTAAAAATTTCAAAATGCTAGAACAAACGATTTTTGTTTATTATTTAGTGCCTAAATACAAAATGTTATATTTTTATTTTCAAAAATGACGAACTTTATACAAACTTTCAACCCCTATTTTATCTCTCACAGGACAAAATTTCAAAAACGCTAGAACAAATGTTTAATTATTTCCTATCAAGTGCTTAAATATTAAGTTTCATGGTTTTATCTTTTAAAATTAAGAAATCCCATACAACTTTTCACTCCCTCCCCTTTTTAACCCTTTATAACCCCCTTTTCGAAATAAAAAGTAGCCTATGTTCTTTCTCAGGGTCTAGACCATCTGTATACCAAATTTCATTCAAATCCGTTCAGTAGTTTTGGCGTGAAAGAGTAACAGACAGACAGACAGACAGAGTTACTTTCGCATTTATAATATTATATTTTATAATATTATATATAATATATATAATATATAAATATATAAATATATATAATATATATATTATATTATTATTATTATTATAGTAAGGATACCAAACAGGACTGCAGTAAGGGGGCCTGTGTAAGTACAGACGGAACTAATTTTTTATAAGAGCTGCTAAGCAAATAAACAAACTGGTTGTCTACCCTGAACTTGACTTGTTTAATTTAAAATACAACTTATTCAAGAATACATTGGCTAAATCCTGGTTTAACGATTTTCATACTGTTTAGTTAATCTATTCATTACATATATATTTTGTATTTATATAAATTCTTGTATTTGTTTTTGTTAATACATGCGTAATATTAGTTGTACATATGCAAAAAAATGCAACTAAATTTCCGATGTATATGTTCCTTATAATAAAAAAAAGAAATGTGTTGTACCCGGTTATCATTTTAAATGGTAGCTAAAAAATTAATAATCCTCACATTAGTTGCTTAAAAAATACTTCCTTGGGGAGTCATCATCTGATTGAGTATACATATCATAAGTACTATTATGTTTGTGTATAGGTATAAATACATACAAACATACAATCACGCCTGTTTCCCCGAAGGGGTATGTAGATTGTAGAGGCATATTATACGCCCACACTTCGCCAGTTACATTGTCGGTCTCGCGCAGTGCCGTAACTAGCCTTATATGCAACCGGTGCGAGCTTTCAAAACTGCGCCCTTGGAAAATGCTCTGACCAGGCTCTGAAAATACAGGCCAGGTACAGTAGGGCGCGTCTACACTATGCTCGCAATAAATAAAATGTACCTACTAGCCACCATGCATGTCATAAGACTAGATACTATTCTGGTTATTCCTGCGCCCCTCCAGGGTCTGCGCCCTGTGCCTGGGCACTGCTGGCACCGCCCTAGTTACGGCACTGTTCTCACGTAATAGGTGGCGAGCCTATTGCCGCTTGCCGGAATCTGTAAAGTTTGCCAGAGCGTTGATCAGCAGGCGCACAACTTGCAGATGAGGTTGGCTTTGACTCCTTAGATGTTAGTAGGACCTCTATACACCTGTATAGGGGTCCTACTAACTAATGTATATTATTATTAATACATACATACATTCACGCCTATTTCCCTGAAGGGGTAGGCAGAGGCATATTATACGCCCCCACTTCGCCAATGTGGCGAGCCTAAGGCCGCTTATCGGGCACTGTTACGTTCGTCAGAGCCTCGTCCGTTGATCGGCACTTGCAGGTGAGGTTGGCTTGGGCTCCTTGGGTATTGGTAGGATCCCCATACACCATATATTATTTAGGTAGAATTTCATGGGTCAAAAAAAAACCTTGATTTTTGTTCCCTTGTTTGTTGTCTGCTTAGCTTACCTGTTCAAAATTCTAATTCATTTATTTAAGCTTGGCTTCATTATGAAGTACTTGGGAACCTTACTTAAATCGAGGAGCGCAGTTGCACTAAACAGTAACCTATGTATGATGTTGGGACAGGGAATTCATACTAAAATAATTTCGAGGCAATTCATCCTAAAATAATTTATACCTAACATCTTGTGTTGTTTCGCGTGAAACAACTTTGTTTAGACTTCTCTTCAAATTCTATTTACTTCTCCTAAACTTAGGCCAGGTCAGGGATTTCTCATTGGTGTTTTCCGAGGGCTCGAATTTGCGTAGGTGTTGCTAGCTATTTTTAGTGAACGAAAACAAAAACGTGTTGTAGAGATTCTTGTACACCGACTGAACATAATAATTTTAGTAGAACATTGTTTACGATCCGGGACACTTTAACATCGGAGTCACATGAAGTATATGGTGAAGACCAGTCTGTATAATCAGTGTGGTGGTCATTTATAGGTCAGCTTTAATAACTAAACAAATATTCTTTACAATCACACCAGTTATTTAGTTCCAAGATAAGTATCACTAAGAACTTGTGTTATGGCAATCACGAATGTTCCCGGTAACTACAATAGGCTCGCCACCTATTACGTGAAACTAACATTATAACTGGCCAAATGTGGGCGCTTAATATGCCTCTGCCCTTCGGTGAAAAATGTATATGTATGTATAATATATATGGTTTCTTGACTTGACATTTGATGAAACGCCAATATCAAATAATATCATTTAATTGGCTAGATCATTAGTCTAGCCAATTAAATGGTTTACATTTTTTTTGTCTAGGTAACTAAGGGAGATATCTCACTAAGTTACTTGCAATAAAACAATGTTAATTGAAATATAAAGTCTAAAGAAATTGACAGTTATTGATCTGGTAAATCGGCTCCAAACATGACACACACTCTACGCTGATTCAACATAATTTTGTACCTGTCCATAAATCAGGCAATGTAACGTTTGGAATGTAAGAGGAAAAATATATATTTTTTAACATTTACGGGTCTTATTTTGTATTATTCGTTGTTTTTGACAGGTAACATTACCTATGTTGTTGTTTTTATTATTGTAATTTTTTTTAAATATTTTTGTTTTTTTTGTGTGCGTTTTTTTGTAACTGTTTGATCTAATTTGTTTATGTATTTTGTAAAAAATATTCTTATTCTTATTATTCAACAAGTGACTATACTTATGATACTAAAGAAAACACGAGGAAGACTAAGGCGAGCCATGGTCTCTGTATGGTGATGGAAATAAGCTACTCGAAGTACTTATCTAGCTAGTATCTTCATAAAATAATAATTTCAATTCATTCAGTAGATTTTGCGTGAAAGAGTATTAAAGATCTATACAAACTTTCGCGTTAAATAAATAATAAATAAATATTTTCAGATAAGTACTCCAATTATTTAGTTCATTCCTAAGTAAATACCTATACAAAAAAAAGGATTTATATATGTTTATACGTTTATTAGTATACATATCACAAGTTCTTAATGATACTTATCTTGAAGCTAAATAATTGATGTAATTGTCAGTAAATATTTGTTTATTTATTTATGTGCATGCGATATATTTTAGGAAGTTAATTGTAGTTTAAGATCTTATACGTTTGTATAAAGTAATGTAACAAAATTCAATGCGTGCATCAATATATTATCTATATAAATAAAAAAGTTCTCCATTTTATTGTCACCACCGAAATTGAAGCGTGTGTGCGTTGAAGCGAGACGATTCCAATACTCTTTGTAGCGTCACGTTGCCGGCAGATTTGCGTCTGACATATACTGAAAAACTGTTTTACCGAACATGTTTATATGATTTATGAAAATACGTTGGGTATTCTATGTATGAGGTAAACGAAAAACATCATTCACTTTTATACTTTATTTTTTTATCCTGTTCACGTTTTAGGGATTATAGAATTGGACAATTTTGTAAGTATGTTTGACCAAAGATGTAAATTGTTTGACCGAAATGTTTGACCAAAGATGTAAATTAAATAAATAAATAAATGTCGGTTACGAATTACAATATCGGAAAGCTGAATGCCTTAAATGAAAGGTCGAAAATTTGTGGATAAAAGATCTAATTCAAAAACACCATATTCGTCGTGAAAACTAACATTCATATATGAAACGCAAATAACCAAAACTTTCTTTCTATTGCCTAAATTTGCATGCATGCATTCGAATGTAGATTTTTCAACGTTAAATGACTCAACTATGTAAATTTATATCAAAAAATCAAAATTATTTATTCAACTTTGGCTCAATAGAAGAAATCCAACCATTTTATTTAAACGACTGAGAATAAAAAATAATACCATAAACTAAGAAGTGGCACTGCGATGACACCAAACAGGATGTCCTATGTCACAATAAGGACCATTACATATTCCAGTAGTTATGTATCCTGTTAAAATATGAAAATGGCAAAAGGTCAATATTCCACAGTAACTACAGCAATGTATTGTCCCTGTTGTAGTTGTTGAAATGTTCATACGAGAAAGATTTCCCAAGGGTAGTGCACACTCTTTAGCGGAACGAAAAACAAAACTTTTTTTTATGTGCCACGTCATAATGACTACATCCGGCCTGATGGTAAGCAGACGATGCATTAAAAAAAAATTAGGCGCTTCATACCGTTTTTTTTTTTAAATTTACGTTGGTAACAAAATGTATTTACGCACTGTCTCCCGGCCAAAGGGGGAGACCGGGAGGGGGTGTGGGGCTCACTGCGGCAGACGCGACCACCGCAGTTGAAAAAGGGGCAAGGCGCCAGTGCCTGGGTTGTAGTTTCTGGCACCCCGCTCGCGGCCAACGTCCCCCGGATCAGAACCGGGAGGACCTCCTCAGAGAGGCGCAGTGTGTCGCGCCCCTCCTACCTCCTTGTGCGGCCATGACGTGACTGGCCGACTTCTGGGGGGGTCTATAGCTAGACGGAAGGGGCCCCCTGCCCACGCCGGGCACTCCACCATCGTGTGAAGGCGCTTCATACCGTGGAATAAGCACGGTACAAAGCGCACCCACTCATGACGGCCTGCTAAAATGCCGTTTCACGCCCCGTTTAAAGGACCCGGGATTATAGGAACTAGGAAAGACATAAAAAAATATGGGTTTGGCCATAGGTATTTTGATTTGGGTGGGGTAAGTTCTGTGGGACTTTAAAAAATATGGGGCTTATCACAAAACAAGATCTAAAGTTGGGACTTCTTGGCGGGAAATTGAAGCGTCATGTCTGCAGTTTTGTTTATTTTCTAAAATTTGTGATATTTCTAACATTAATTTGTAATAACGGTGGATTATTAACCGTTAAGTGTTTGTGAACATTCATGAGTGTTGGTAAATCAAACAAAACAGTGCAACATCACTTTTCAAACTTTCTCTCAAGGAGTCCATGTGAGATCTTTACTAAGGACTCAAGGGGTTTAGGGGAGGGTATTTCATCTTAGATTTATCATCTTGATCACCACTCATTCTCATTTACTATAAATTATATATAATTAAAATATCACTTACTTGACACTGGCTAAATGTGCTAGACGCACGAAGCCATTATTTAAATGGAAGAAGAAGAAGATCTAAAGTTAAACCAGGTTTATAGCTAGTGCTGTCAGTGTCATCATTTTAGCAAATGAAAGCGACAGCACCACTTTTAAACCTGGTTTAACTTTAGATCTTTTTTGTAATAAGCCTTTAATATATATATATATTAAAGCATGTTTTACCCGCTGTACCTACATGCATGTCATGTTCAAAGAAAAAGTAATAGTTATTGTTTTACAATAGGGTCGCTACCTATTACGTGGTACCATTATTAAAATTAGCGAAATGTGGGCGTCTGCCTACCTCTTTAGGGAAACAGGCGTGATTGTATTTATTTATGAAGTTTCAAAATTCTATGTAGCATTTTTGAGTTTATACGTTCCTATATCATCATTTAATAACTGCTAAAGTTAATTATTTACTAGGAAATGTTAGTTTCTTTCACATATTTATTTATCGTGCAGCTTAACAAAATCTTGATTAAATTGGGCTGAATCTTTTTTCGCTGTACTTCTTAATTAGGCCTCACTATAAATCGTACTTTGTAAGAGGTCACCCATTTCTTCTAATTCACAGTGTCTTATGTCTTGTTCCTGTTTTATCCTTGTTTTCGTATGTACCCTAGATCTTATTTGTCCTTTTTTCCCATGCTTACTTTAGATAATTATTTAATTATAATATACACGACATGTAACAAAAATTAGTAAACTCTAAAATATTTTAAATTCGCCTCCAAGCAAAGGCCCGATTTAGTGAAGTTGTGCTACTAGATTTAAGTGACGTTCAAAAGTGCTTCCGAATGAAACCAAGAATAACTTATTTAGAATTTAAACATGTTCGGTCTTAATAACATCAGATAAATATTTATAAGTCTAACACAATACGAAAGTAATTTAATAAATAAAACTATTATATGTTATAAAATTAATACATTCCACAATAACAAACCTGTAGATAATCTAATTACTATCTCTTAACTAGACTAAACCAAACTTACTAATTATTAATATTTAGGTCGTAACAGCGATCAAGGTCAAATAATACAAATATTATTAGGAGCCGTGTGGTAGACACACCTTAAAAAATTCTACCATGCCATGTCTTAGCTGGGGGTATCGTAGAAGGAGAGTAAGGGTATGGGTTCTCGTCGTGTCTGTATGAGCGAAGAGCTCGCATCCCACCATGTGACACGTTTACGGATGAATTTTGCTAGACCGTATCGTGCGCGAGCCGTGCCCCGTACGTGACACTGAAGCGACACTGATTCAAAATTTTACGAACATTTTAATGATACGGTACTTGCTATACCGTGTAGCGTACGCGTGCTGAACGAGACTCAGACGTCGGACGCCGATACGGTCTAGATTAATTCAACCTTTGATCTAGAGATATTTGCGCTAAACCTGAACTATGTTAGAACTATATCCATACATTTTAAATAGTTTAAGAATTGTTTCTGCCAAGCCCAAATGGGATATATGGGCGTAAGGTTATATATGTGCTTATGTAATTAATGATTTATGTACACATATATGGGTGTATAGGGATCCTACCAAGACCTAAGGAGCCCAAGCCAATCTTACCTGCAAGTGGTGCTGCCGATCAACGGACGAGGCTCTGGCAAATATAACAGTGCCCGGTAAGCGGTAATAGGTTCGCCACCTATTACGTCGGACCAACTATATAATTGGCGAAGTGTGGGCGTATAGTATGCATCTGCCTACCTCTTCGGGGAAACAGGCGTGAATGTATGTATATATGTATGTATCTATGTGGCACTCAAGCATGCGGCCCACCTAATCGAAAGTTTTTCAGTCACATAGATTTATATGACACAAATAATTGCTTGAGATATGGAAATATAATTAAATAGTGCTACAATCACACAAGTATATGTACAACTCTACGAACTAAAACGTATCTAATTATGTATAATTCAATAGGGAGTTTATTAATTAATTAATAACGATTCTAATATATAATGTTTTGTCTGGTTTTGATTAATTAAACATAGCAAATTTATTCGTTATCAACAAGTAAATAATTTTAAAATATCTTAATTAATACCTACGTACAGTCAGCTATAATAACTTTTACAACGCGAAAACATGTAAGTCTATGTAGTAAGATATAAATTGGAATGCACATATATAGTCAAATGCAATGATATGTACACTCGTCATCTCATAAATAGACCCATAACACATTACAACACGAACCTAAAATACAGTGTAGGTAAATTATTGTGATGATCAGTGTACATGACATTGCATATGACTGTACTAAACAAAAGGCATAAATAATAGAGTACAAACTATTTGTAGAACAGATTTTTACAATGTAAAGAGATTGTGTTAAGAATATAATAAGGTCTGTAGTATATAGGTTAGTTTTAAACTCCTTGCCAACAGACGGTTCAGACTTGTGACCTATCAAAATTCAACATTATCATTTCAGTTCATACTCCAAGTAGATTATGATATTAGCGCTTATTGGTAGAAGCAGTTTGTGGCGTTTTGCGTAAATATATCTAATTTGGTATCTACTTTGGCTTAATCGGGTTTTTATGCTCCTGACGTCGTGGTGGACAAATATTTGTGTGCGTGAATATAATTGCCTGTTCAGGTCTAGGGTGTTACCTATGTATATTAAGTATCATCAATATATTCAAGCTCTATCCCGGTTGCCCTAGACTTAAGCTTAGGGCCCAGAGTCTGCTTACCGGCCACTAACCAACAACCAGACAACCAGATTTGACTAAATTTCAGTTATTTATATTAATTATGTATTTACAAAAAAAAGTATTTATATATGTTTATGCAGTTTTCAGAGTCCATGACACAAGTTCTTAATGATACTTATCTTGGAACTAAATTAATGGTGTGATTGTAAGAGAAATATTATTTATTTACACCGACCTGTAGTTTTAAGTTCTTTTTGTCACTAAAGAGTATACCTATATATATATCTAAAGTCGATATCAAATGCTACACAAGCGATCACCCATCCCGCCAAAACCGGAAGGACCTCTTCAGAGAGGCGCAGTGGACGCGCCTCGCCTACCTCCTTGTGCGACCATAGCGTGTATGGCCGACATCCCAGTGTGATCATAGCGTGTGTGGCCGATTTCTCAGTGGGTCCATGGTTATACAGCAGTAAACCCCTGCCCCCGCCACCTATGATCCTACTGGCCCGCTCGCTGCAACCTCCACATAATTATCTTCTCTCTCTTGGTTACCCTTCCGGTAGTTAGAACTAAAGAAACCCAGAGTCGCCATACTCTGGGTTAATGTCAAGATGGAGATCTGTCCAAGTGGATCCCAGTAATAACCTCTTTCAACGCTGCTTAACTTCGTTTCCAAATCACCTAAGATTTACGGCCTAACAACGCACTAATTAACTCAAAACAATGGCTTTATTAAGTGTCTCCTGAGTGTAATCGTCCCCGGCACGTGGCCAAAGTTTGGGCATTATTCCTTTGTAATTTCAATAGGTTCGGTGAATCCTATAAGCCTTTGTGTGCTGATAGGATTGAGATCTGCGAATACAAAACTTATCACGAAACTATTATCAATTACACTTCTGCAGACTTAGATGGCCGAGCGCGCCAAATTGTGCTCTATAAATACGTATTTGAATTATAAAATTTGCTGTAACTTTACAGCTAAATAACTCACGCTGGGGTATTTTATCTGGGTTTGTGAGAGGAGTCCTGTGCTTAGCAATAGGATATAAATAAGCTGAGATACTGATGATAAACTTACACTGAATAAAAACTATACATAAACAGTTGCTAAAGATGAATATCTACTTACATATGGGAAGATATAAATAAGGTCAATCCAAATCTATTTATGGATTAAATCTCGGTTTTTTACACTATTTTATGCCGAGACTACCCATGAGCAGAAATCACATACATACATACAATCACGCCTGTTACCCCGATGGGGTGGGCAGACGAATATTCAGAAATCACTGTTAGTGATTAATGATTAGTTAGTGAAAACTTTAGTAATTGAAACGTTTGGAAATAAACGAGAGTGTGAAATAGCGTAGTCTAGTGTTTTTCATAGGAGGCAGGTTTTAAAGAAAAAAAGAGAGACTAGAAAAGATTGGCGGAAGCAAGTTTGGCGTCCTGCAATTAGTCTTTGGCTTATCGACTATCATCATCATCATTATCATCTCAGCCCACTAACGTCCCACTACAGAGCACGAGCCTCCTCTCACATACCAAGGTGCGAGGGTATTGGGTCATACTCCACCACGCTGATCCAATGCGGATTGGCGGAGGCAGGTGTATGGCGTCCTGCTGTTAGAATTTTTCAAGCCGCCTATTTAGGCTTCTAACATGACTTAACGACTACCACATTGTAGTGATAACCGGGACCAACGGCTAAAGTGCCTTCTGAAGCACGGAAGCGCTCGATATCAAATGCCACACAAACGGGTGATCCAAGGACTGACCTCTGTACACTCTGCTTTACTTCGGTGATCGTTTCCGACCACCGAGCACCGCGGAGCTACGAGCGCTTCTATTGACTATCACATCTAGTTTATATTTTAATGTGCCTTCCAGAGCGCACTATTTTTATTTATTTATTTAGTACACACACAGAAATATACAAACAGAAAAACTAAAAAACATTGGGTACAGGGCACAGCTTATTCCAAAAAGAAATATCTTCCAGCTGAAGGAAAAATGCCACAAAAGCGGTCACTCACAGGCATGTACTTCGTGTGCTCGAACCCTGACCAATCGTCGAGGATGGCCGCCGCTACATATAGTCCACGAGCTTCTGTTGTTGTTTTTAAATGTGAACGATTTCACGTATGAAACATTTATCATTAGAGGCATCGGTGTCACTGATTTAGTTTGGATTTCCCGTCACTTAATATCGGCAGTGACGTCACATTAGGTGTTTAAAAGTAGGAACGCTTGAATTCAATACAAATTGTTATACATGCGTTATATATCAATATCTGTGCGGCCACTCATCCAACGAACCTTCGTGAACTCTGCTAAACTTTGAAGATCGTGTCCATTCACCTAGCCTAGCAGAGTACTACCCTCATCAAAATCATTTTTATTTAAAAGTTATCTTTATGAAAAACCATTTTAAAACACCGCATCAGTACCAAATACCTCTCTCAGTGGTCAGAGCTCGCAAATATTTCAGCGATGTAGCCAAGGCGACTTGTACGACATAGCTATGTAACTAAGGCATTTGCTGAATTTCTTTTATATGTACGGATTTTTAAAGCGCTCAACGATCAAAGTAACGTATATCACAGATATATACATTTATTTGTATTATATCGTGACCCGATCGTTAAATTCGTACCTATTCTATGCTCAATAAAATCGCGGGAAATAAACTAGGATTATCATTAAAAAAATCCAGATAATATCGAGGGTTCCGTGCTCAAACCCGATAAATGACAATATCAGATACATAATTTCTGCCGCTTTTTCTTGTGATATTATCAGATAAGTCGATTTCAGAAAAGAAAAATGAAAACTGAGGACTTCATAATCCAATAAGTAAACCTTTTAAGTTTCATTTTTTTTAATTAACCGATAAATTCTTTTAAGCCCAAAAACACTTATCGGGTTTGAGCACGAAACCCTCGATATCTGGATCTATTTCCTAAGGGTTAACATGGACTGAATCTGCCGAGAATTGATCTGTAATAAGAGACATTTCATAAAACGATTCACGTAAGTGAAAGCACCAATGACTTTTCGAAGTTATGTGCGTAATTATCGCTTGCTGCGTGCCTAAGAAAGCACGTAAAGCCGTTGGTCCCGGCTGTCAGAAATATCTATGGCAGTCGTTATTAGGAAGTCAGTGCCATCTAACATCGTGACAGCTGGTTTAACCATAGAAATTTTTTTTCTCTGGGTTGCGCAGGTCAGATGACAGTCGCTCCATGTAATTACTGAAATAAAGCCAAATCTGGTTAAAACAGTAAGCAGACTCTGGGCCCTAATCTTAAGTCTAGAGCAACCGGTATAATGCTAGGATATGATGATGAAGCGACATTGCACAAAACGTCTTGTCTTACCATTATCTGCCTTTTATTTTACGTCGGTAACAAAATGCATTTACGCACTGCCTTCCGGCCAAAGGGGGTCCGTAAGGGGGTGTGGGACTCACCACCAGCAGACGCGACTGCCAGCAGGCAGAGGCATATTACGAGTATACGCCTAAGCTTCGCCTATTATATAGTTGGTGGCGAGCCTCATGCCGCTTATCAGGAACTTTTGTTCGCCAGAGCCTCGTCCGTTTATCGGCAGGTGCACCACTTGCAGGTGAGGTTGTAGTTCTTGGTGGAATCCCTATACACCCAAACAATAAATTAGAGATATGAAAAAATTCATAATAATAAATATTATCTCTATAATATTTATTATTATTATTAAATTATAATATTATTAAATAATATCTCTAATTTACAAATCTAAACCTATTGCAATATTTTATAAAACATAAATCCAATTTAATCGTCAGTTTAATTACCTTTCCCTGTATTGGAAGCAAGTACATTAACTCTTCAAAGTAAGTTAAGATTTCCGTAAAGTAGTACATTGCCCTCTGAGATTTCTTGAAAGCTCATACGAGTTTGCCGACTCATATGCGAGAGCTTTCATAGTTGGTATGTCAGGAATCCTAATATTGTTCGCAAATTATTGATTAAGTGGCCTATGGTCCAGGAGTTTCAAAATCTATTCAATGCAAACAAACATCTTTCTTTTTATAATATTAAGTGTAAGAATTGATAAATTTAAAAGGGCATAGCCGTTAAGTTTTTTGCCAGTTCTTCGTACAGAGCGGTGCTGGCTCAGAACTGACACTTAAATTCACTTACATTTGTATTTTTTTGTCTTTCAATTGTTTTGTTGCATGTAACTAAATCTAGGCTTTGTGACGGACGAGGCTCTGGCGAACTTAAAAGTACCCGGTCAGCGGCAATAGGCTCGCCACCTATTACGTGGGACCAACAATGTAATTGGCAAAATGTGGGCGTATAAAGACTTAAGGGCTCAGGATCTACTCACTGTCCTAATCAGATTTGGCAGCATTACAGTTATTTAGGCATTGATATTCATCTTGGACAAAAGAAAATCAGAGTGGACACGATCATTTGTTGTGGTGTGGGTATTTCGAAATATAATATAATCTCCGAGTAGAGGTCAGTTCTTGGATGGGAAAATCTGTTGGTACCGGTTATTAGAAACCCTTTCGTGTGGAATCTGGATTCCTCTTACCATGGAAGTATAATCTGGACCTAACCATAGTTCGTGAAAGGAGGCCCGTGATCGCATAGTGGAACGTATTAACATCATCACCACCTGATGATGGTGCGAAAATTATGCGGGAAAACAGGCAACATTCGAATTACATTTGTGTCTTGAAACTGACAGCAGCAAGGCCAAAAACGATTAAGTTCACCATAAAAAAGTTGAAGAAAAATGGTTTGTTAGCATTATTGTTTTAAAAGAATGCCTAGGTCTGAAAGTTAAGCTCAATTTTAGTTAATATTACTTTGAACAAGAATGTTGATCTTTATGATTAAATTGAATATTTTAGGACTAAATTTATGTATTCTGATTTATATAAATTCAGTAATTCTGAGTTTTCGTAATTTATATAGAATTAATCTTGTCAATGATTTAGAAGGTAAAGTTATACCAAAAAATTATTTAGTTCACAGACATGGTTTATTGACACGTTAGTAGCGTGTCACCGGTGTCACTTAAGTATACTTTTGATAGAAAAAGTTAATGTTACTTCATAGTATGGATTACTATTCGAGTGTACAAATTATTCTATGCAGACCCAACATTTATTGTATATTTATTTCAATTCGTGTGATAGTTTTAAATTGCCAACCGAATTTCCAACGAACTGCCCAAATTTATTTGAATTCTAAGAAGTATTTGTTTGGTTCGATCAACAAAAAAAATGATTGAATGAATGAACACTTTATTGTACACTAAAAAAAAAAAGTAATAAAATCACATAAACAAATATATGGTACAATGGGCGGCCTTATTGCTAACAGCAATTTTTTCCAGGCAACCTTAACCCAGATAAGCCTGAAACTAAAATTTTCTGAAAATTTTGAAAAAAGTTACATTATTTAGTTTATTAGATCTTATGCAACATAAAACAAATTATAAAAAAAATTAAGTGTAAGGCTTTCAGGGAAACAGCCGTCCTATATGTAGGACAGTAGGATAATAAGAGGAAATAAAAGACCATTTATGACAAAACAGAATGTAATCAAAGAGTGTAGTTTATTAGATAACTATTGATTATATTACCCATTGTTATATGTAATTTACTAGATTAACACTATTTATGAATGATATGTTTCAAAACACTTGACACACACTCCAACATCACATTTCTTGCAACGTGTCAAACATTTTTTGTGACATTGACGACAGTGTGTTTGCTTCGATTGAAGAATAACCAGATGATTCATTTGGTCTTTACGACTATCAGCATGTTCATGATGGGAGGGTCGGCTAGGCCCTCTTTTGGCATTTTTTCTGTTTGATTCAATCAAAGCAATTGCTACCCTTCTGCGAAAGCCAAGATGATCCAGTTTTCCATGATTTATTTTATATAACTGCCATGCATTATGTTCGGCAAGATCAATCATGTGTGTGAGCAACGGCATGTACCATTTCTACCTCGTATACCAATTCGGTAATGTGAAATATTTTCACCAGACCGATCCACTCCTCCCATATATTTGTTATAGATGGACACCATATGTGGTTCTTCTATGACAATGTTTCTCTTTTCACTTTGTGAGAAGCGTTTGGCAGATTGTTTAGGATTTATTCCTACAGCATTAGAAGCAATACTGAATATAATAGGTTGGGGAAAAAGTCTTTTCGTATTTTTGTATGAAAAGTCAAGACATTTTTTTCAAAGTTTATTTACATTTATTTACAATATATATGTACCGTTTTGTTGAATAACTTTCTGCCATTTTGTGGGCAGAGACATTATCCCGTTACTGTAGAAACTTTGGGACTTCTGATCAAAAAAACGGGACAAATAGTTTTGGCAGTCCTCTCTTGAGGTCAACCTTACAGAACCTAAAGAATTCTGCAGAGACCGAAACAGGTGAAAATCTGAAGGCGCAAGGTCAGGGCTATATGGTGGATGCACTAGGACCTCCCAGTCGAACTCTCTTAATTTTTGCTGAGTGGCTAAAGATGTGTGTGGTCTAGCGTTATCGTGATGAAAGACCACACCCTTCCTGTTGATCAATTCCGGCCGTTTTCTCTCGACTGCTTCCTTTAATCTCATCAGTTGCTGGCAGTAAAGATCAGAATCGATGGTTTTGCCGGGCGGTAAAAGCTCATAATAAACAATGCCCTTCCAATCCCACCATACACACAGCATCACCTTATTTCGTGTTAGGCCAGGTTTGGCCACAGTCTGTGAAGCCTGGCCAACTTTCGACCACGACCTTTTTCGCACGTTCTTGTTGTACGTGATCCACTTTTCATCGCCAGTTATCAATCTCTTCAAAAACGGCTCGGTTTCATTACGTCTCAATAATGAATCGCAAATGAGTACACGGTTCATTAAGTTTCTTTGAGTGAGCTCGTGTGGCACCCAAATATCGAGCTTTTTTGTATAACCAGCTTTCTTCAAATGGGTCAAAACTGTTTTGTGGTCAATTCCCAGTTCTTCAGCTACATCGTAACTACTAATATGCCGATCTTGCTCCACTCTTTCAAAAATGGCGTCCATTTTATTCGTAACAGGGCGACCAGAGCGAGGTGCATCTTTAACATCAAAATTTCCGGACTGAAAACGTTTGAACCAAATTTGTGCTACTCTTACTGACACTGCATCAGGTCCATAAACATCACAAATTTTTTTCACTGCTTGAGTTGCATTTTTGCCTTTTTTATAATAAAATTTTAAAATGTATCGAATTTCTTCATTAGATTCACTCATTTTTACGGAGAGAAAAACAAATGAAAAATAGAGGGAAACAACTTTTTTTTATTTTTTTCTTTTCTTTATAATGTAACCTTTTTAATGTTACCAAAACCAGCCAGACACAAATAGTACAGTCAAAAAAATTTTATAATAAGTTTATACCTACGTTATGCGAAAAGACTTTTTCCCCGACCTAATATTATTGTCATGCCATTTAGCAATAATGAACGTGTTGTCATGTGTCGTTCTGTAATCGACAGCACCACGTTCCTTTTTTTTCAGTAACTTCGATGTAATCAGAGGACCACTAGATGTCCTGTTTTCTCGAACTGTCCCAGTGCAACGAAGGCCTTTCTTTGTTATCTCTACCAGCAAGGGCGTCCCAGTAAAAAAATTATCAAAAACTAAGTGGTAAGGAAGGTCGAAGCCACGTGAAATCAGCACATCGCAAAAAGTGAGAACAACGCTTGCACCCAGCCCCAATTCTTTATATATTGGATTGCACATAGTTGTAGCACCTTGGTATGGTTCCATCCATAAAACATACCCCAACCGTGTAGCACCAACCCAAGCTTTGAACCCGTACCTAATAGGTTTACCTTTTATGTGCTGTTTGCAGCCATGTCTACCATAGTAGGGGATCATGGCCTCATCTACACTGTAATGCTCTCCAAGAGGAGAAAACTCTACTCTACTCGTACTTTTGTGTATTTGTCTTGCAAATCCAGATTATCATTGACATGAAGGTGGCGAAAAATAAAGTCAAATCTATCCCTAGTCATAGCCGAGCTGATCAATTCATTCTTTGTATCAGGGGAGTTTTCCCAATACATTCTTCTACGGGGGAGCCATGAATAACCACTAACCAACAATATGCCGATGAAACATTTCATATCTTCAGTGGTTATGTCTCCAGGCAAATTCTTTTTGACAGCATATTTATTGCTCTCTGACACCAACAAAGAAATAACATCTTCATCTAAGAAGTTTTCAAACCACTCAATTGGGCGCTTATCTTGGCAAGCGCCTTGAACATCTGGCCAATTTACGGGATTTTTTGCCAAGTCCCGTTTTCTCCATGCGTAGGTACGCCTACGTTTAGTTCGACCTGTAGAATCAGAAGGTTCTTCTTCTGTATCACTCACCATAATCTGCCCTTGAATCATTACTTCAGCTAGTTGAAGCAGAATGTTTCGTGGCAAATTATTCAAAGTTACATTATCTTCTTCACCCGAATCTTCGTCAGTGAGACAGTCAGGATCAACAGGAGGAGGTAGAATACATATCAGTCGTTCTCTATAATCTTCTTCATTATCAGAAACATTTTCTAAAGCATCTAAAATTTCATGCGCAGCTAACGGTCTGTAAAGAAAAAGTTGTATTATTGTACTAAAATCATGTATATTATCCTACTGTCCTATATATAGTACGCTAGTATTTGTAACAAGTTATACGTAATTTATTTATATTATTTTGCTAGAATATTTATTTAGTACAAAAGTTAAGATTATCATCTAGATATTAACACAGAAAAAAACAACTCACGAGTAAAATATAACTTTTTATACATACCTGTCATTTGCCATGTCTGCAACGCACTTTTATTACACACTTATAAGGTAAAATATAAGGTAAAAACTGTTGAAATAACTGTCTTTTTATTTTTTCTAATAAAGCTGACACGTTTCTTACTGCAAATCATAAGACTAAATAATCTTAGATAAAGAGGGTATTCTGATATTTTTTTTTATTTCTACTGTCCTAAATATAGGACAGTAGGCTTATCTGGGTCAACATTACAATTTTAATACGTGTACGTATAAGCTTATTGAATGAAAAAAAGAAGGTATATTTTACACGACTTTCAGCTTGTAGGAAATTCGTTTCACATCTGAAAATATTGTCTTATTTCATAAATAAAGTAGAACGTTCTTGTTTTGTGTTTTTTCAGGATGCAAAACGAACTAGAAAAAATCAAAGAAGAATGAATAATTAATAAAAACACTCAAAAAACACAATATTTTATATTCAACATAACATATTGTTGTATTAATTAATTAATTTTGTAAAATAAAAATAAAGAAATAACTTGAAATTTAATATTTCAAAAGTGTGGAGTGCTTTTGAATATAGTTTTTAAATATTTTTATTTTTACGAATAAATACTATTGATTTATTTAAAACAATCCATATCGATAAGAACTATTCTAAATCGTTTAAATACTCAATGCTCACTCACTTTCACAAAATTTTTTTATAAAATGTTTCTACATGAAGTTAGTACATGTATGTATGTATTCATAATAAGAAGATATATAAATATATATAAACGCCTATTGGTTAGAACAAAATATTACAAGGAGGAAATCTTCCTCTTACTTCACTTTAACTCAAATGTCTGTCGAGAGTCGGGCTATTGAAAGAAGGAGTACACACAGCCCCAGTAAGGTGTAAGGTGTAATGTAACATTTAAAGTTCAAGTTTGACTCTGATTTTAGGGCGTAGGTACGTCAAAACCTTGATCTGTGGTCGTCTGAAACTATTGACGTCTGCCGAGAATCGGGCTATTGAGAGCGAGTTACTGCACGAATAGGCAGGTGAAACATTCCAATTTCAAGATTGACTCGTATGACAAGGCGTGGAATGTCAAAAACTTGATCTGTGGTCGTCTGAAACTTTTGACGTCTGTCGAGAGTCGGGCTATTCGGAGCGAATTACTACACGTATTTGAATTTCAAGAGTGACTCGTATCATGGCGTTGGTAAGTATGCACTTTAAACTGGTTGATTGAAACCATTGATATCTGTTGGGAGTCGGGCTATAGAGCGCGGGACACTATACGGAAAGCCCCCTTTTTTTTTTTTTGTTTTACGTCGGTAACAAAATGCATTTACGCACTGCCTTCCGGCCAAAGGGGGACCGAAAGGGGGTGTGGGACTCACCACCGGCAGACACGACCGCCGGCAGCAATACCCACTAAAAATCTTCCGACGACGCCCGCCGCTTGTTGATAAAAGAGGCGGGGGTCAGTACCTGGGTTGCAGCTTCTGACACCCCGCCTGCGGCCAACATCCCCCGGACCAAAACCGGGAGGACCTCCTCAGAGAGGCGCAGTGGACGCGCCCCTCCTACCTCCCCCTGCGACCATAGCGTGTGTGGCCGACTTCCCGGAGGGTCCATGGTTAGACAGCAGGGGCCCCCTGCCCCCGCTGCCTAGACCCTCCTGGCGCTGCTGAGCGGGCCCTCCTGGCCTACCCGCAGCGCCCTCCATAGGTCCCTCTTTGTTTCCCCCCCGGTAGTCAGTACTAAGGGCACCCAGAGTCGTCGGTCTCTGGGTGTTACCTTTTCCCTAGCGCCTCCTGCGCCCTACCGGGAGGTACTCAGCCCTCCCACCACGACAAGGTGGAGACCAGTCGGGGGGGATACGGAAAGCCCCTACACTAACATACAAACTTCAATTGTATCTAAAGTATAAATCCAAGGATTGGTTATTGAGATTCTTTACTTGAAATCAGGATTGATTTATCTATCGCAGAATGCCAATTGTAGAATTGTAGAGATAGGTAATTCATTTCGGGACGTGAACTATTGACCTGCGGTTTATTGAACTTTATCTCACTCTACAGATAGCAATCTAAAAAGGGTTTTTTATTTATTTTTTCAGAACCGATATGGCGCGGTTGTAGTTTGGGTGTAATCGTCATCCGCATTTCGCTTTTACAGGGTTATAACAACATTAGTGAAATGAAATATTATTTATTTGACGACCGATATGGCGTGGTGGCGAGTATACCTGCATTCCACTCGTGAGGTCGTGGGTTCGATTCCCACACAGGACAAATATTTGTGTGTATAAATATGAATATTTGTTCTGGTCTGGGTGTTATTCTATGTATATTTAGTATGTATTTATAAAAAAAAGTATTTATGTATGTTTATCCGTTATTTAGTATCTATAACACAAGTTCTTAATGATACTTATCTTGGAACTAAATAATTGGTGAAAGTGTCTGAAATATTTATTTATTTATTTGCCAGAACATATGGATTGGATATACAGGTTGCAAATAAAGCGTTGCAAATGTTCGCCTTATACACAAAGGCATGCAAAAAATGTAAAGTCACTTATATCTAATTCAAACTGTAATGAACAAATTGTGAGACATTTTCCTGAGTGAGTACTATTTCAGTACTTAATCTAGTCTATGTATTTTTGTCATTGTTTGTATATTTTATTTCTTTCTGTTAGTGTGAACACAAGTTTAAAAGTTATATATTTTTTTAATAATGTAAACAATAAATTCGTAATTTTAATCAGAAATATTAAACGATTCACGGAAGTGAAAGCACTAGCTGGAGCGGCGATAGCTATTGCGAGACCCATACATAGCCTTTAAAATCAGAGGGTCTCGGAGCCAAAAACTGATCGCTTCTATGACTTTTCGAAGTTATGTGCGTATATATGCTGATATCAGATTTAACTATAGAATGATTTTTCCCTCTGGGTTAAGGGAGGGAGGTCAGACGCCAGTCGCTCCATGACTAACTGAAGTTCAGCCAAATCTGGTTAACCAGTGAGCAGACCCTGGGCCTTAAGCTTAAGTCTAGGCCAACCGGGAGAGCGCTAGGATATGATAATGATGAAGTTTCTCCAGTAAGAGCTATGTTGAGCCAAACTTGAATAAACTATATCAACACGACTTTTACAGATCTTATAAAATGAATAGAGCTGTCGCAAGGTGACGTGGTAATTTATCGTGAGTCGTACCTATCGGCACAAACAGTTTAATGTTCCAGCGAAAAAATATTTGTAGACAAAAACAAATATCGACGTTTACAGCAAATAAACAAACAGCATTATAAAAATAGTTTTCAGCATGAGGAAGCAATAACTCGTTGTATCGGAGATACAGCCCGTATTGATAGCATTTTGACGCGCACCAGAATATTTATAGTATATTCAGTACATAGCAAAGTCGACAGGTGTGCAGCCAGACCAGACAGGAATGATAATTAATTTATTTTATTATACAGAGTTGTCGTTTCGATACGGACTTTGCCAGAATTGTACATGCTAGTACTGACAAGCAATATGACAAAGTTTTATAATAATTTCAAATATAAATTTCTAATCCCAAACCGATAGTTACACATACATACGAGCATATACACAAGCTCTTGCAATTTATTCTTGTTTCTTTTTACTAGTGCCATTTTTTAAAAATCTTGATTATGAATACAAATAAAACTCTGTAATCCAAAGTAAACTGGTTTTCCAAGAAACAAGCTTTTCTTTGTTTGTTACCACTGGAAACGATGTAGAATGCGAATATTTATTAATAACTTATTTATAATAATAAATAAAAATAAATAAAACTTAATGTTAACTGAGTTACAATAAATACATTTTTCATTTTATAGTCGCATTTTACGACTGGGAATAATAATTTTCAGGGTCATAATAATATGTGTCTTGAGCTATCTTTTCAATACATATATGCAAATTTGGAATTTAATACTATCGCAGAACAGTAAAATTAAAATTTGTACAATCATAATCGGCATCTATCGGTTCCCGCCTGTTTTTTCCGATCATCGCAGTTTTAGTCGCTGAGATTATGACTTTTATGTTCTTCGTATCTTTAGCCATCTATATATCTTTATTCCCAATAATCTGTTCGAGTCGTGAAGGTTTAGGCGTGATACGTAATAAATAATGAACTTCGCATTTGGTGAAAGTTTCGACTTCCAATACATCATCATCATCAGCTCTAGATACTCCGCTGCTGAACATAATGACATATATATTTTTTCTATTATATACCAACAATTGGTAAATCATAGCCACTGTACCCGGTCAATGTCTGCGGGCAAGTTTTAGGTACCTAAAGAAATAACTAATTTAGTGAGAGAACTTTAAAGAAACGGTTACCACACCTATTAAATAATTTGCCCGAGAACATATGATATAAATGCTTTTAGAAGAACATTTAAGAAGTATTTTTTAGCACACATAACTTAACATTTGAGTTTTTATTTTGTAAGTTAGAGACTCGTCCCACAGACAAACTTGCAAATAGTTTTGTGGGACTACTGTATTTCCTCGAAGCGCTCGTAGCTCTGCGGTGATCGGTGGTCGGAATCACCGAAGTACAGCAGAGTTTACAGAGGTCAGTCCTTGGATGGGTGACCATTTGTGTGGCATTTGATATCGAGCGCTTCCGTGCTTTGAAAGGCACGTTAAGCCGTTGGTCCCAGTTATCACTAAATGTGGTAGTCGTTAAGCCACGTTAAAGGCCTAATGGGCGGCTTGATAAATTCTAACAGCAGGACGCCATACACCTGCCTCCGCCAATACGCACTAGGTCAGCGTGGTGGAGTATGACCCAATACCTTCACATTTTGATATGTGAGAGGAGGCTCGTGCTCTGTAGTGGGACGTAAATGGGCTGAGATGAGATGATGATGATGACTGTATTTTCAATGTTAACCGCTTTTAGTTTAAAAGCTTTTAGTGTAAATAAATATAATAGCCCTACCCTAGAACCTTCCAATATAATCGATAAATGGCCAGCATCCATCGTGAGACTGCAACCTTATAAAGTAATAAAATAATTTATTGGTGCATCATATAATACTATTCGTATTTGACGACCGATATGGCGTTGAGGTCAGTATACCTGCACTTCACTCCAGAGGTCGTGGGTTCGATTCCCACGCAGGACAAATCTTTGTGTGCATGAACATGAATATTTGTTCTGGTCTGGGTGTTTTCCTATGAATATAAAGTATGTATTTACAAAAAAAAAAGTATTTACATAATATATGTTTATCCGTTGTTTAGTATCCATAACACAAGTTCTTAATAATACTTATTTTGGAACTAAATAATTGGTATTGGTGTTGGTGGTGTATTCGTGATTAAAACACTAAAAATAAATACTAATATGATGCAACAAAATGAACCATCGCAGCATTAGCTAGGACAATCCCTAGCGCTTGTTTTCAGTGCAGTGCAGAATATTAATTATAACTTACAAAATTGAATGTAAACCAAAGTTAAAAGAGGAAAAGAAGAAAGTAATGTAGACATAAGAAAATAAAAAAAACAACAACATCAAAATACTGTAAAAAACTGTTATTTTGTTTTAATTATTTGATAATAAAAAAAATTATCTTAGTGAATGGTATCTGCGACTAATTGTTTTGGAGTTGATTCTATAATAAGCTACTTTTTTTTTCAATTTAAAACTTGAGATACTCACACAATATCCACATAATTAAAAAACTACCTATTCAATAAATTAAACTAGAATTCGACAGATCGAAAGCATTTTGCATGGTTTGTCGAAACTATTGAACGTCTGGTGCTATTTTACATACGAAGCCGTTAAAATATATTAAAACAGCAAACAAAATTAATTTTAAACTCGCGTTCGCGCGAAAAGTATGCATCTGACAGGCGTTTCCAAAAGACTGAAACCATTATGCGTTTTACATATTTATGTTTATATAATTATAAAAGCGTTTTAATTATTAAGTTTTAATTATTTGCGTATACATTGAATTCTTCTACCAGTATCTTCTTCTTCTTTTAAATAGTGGCTTTGTGCGGTTTGCACATTTAGCCAGTGTCAAGTTAGAGATATATTAATATCATATAAATTACAGTAAATGAGAATGAGTGGTGATAAAGATGATAAATGGTAAATGAGATCCCCTCCCCTTAAGCCCCTTGAGTCCTCAGTAAAGATGTGGGACTATACTGAGATCTCACATGGACTCCTAGAAAGAAAATATGAAAAGTGATGTTGCACTGTTTTGTTTGATTTACCAACACTCATATATATTCACAAACACTTAACGGTTAATAATCCACCGTTATTACACATTAATGTTAGAAATATCACAAATTTTAGAAAATAAAACAAAACTGCAGACATGACGCTTACTTTCCCGCCAAGAAGTCACCAGTATCTTTATTTACTTAAAGTATTTTACATATGAGTAAAGAGGTTATATACGCGACAGTTAATTAAAGGTTGTAAAATAGACTTCAAAGAGTAGGTAACTCCTTGTCTGAATACTTCGAAGATAATAAAGTTTACGGGTAGGTGGGTAAATGAGCTCTTGTGTGTAAGAGAATAAATTACTTGTTTACATATGGAAGTTTCATAGGACCAAAATAATTACAAATAGCATAGGAACAGCAGCCATTCCGTGAACTCAGTACGCAGTGAACTCACGAGAAAATATTGGAATTAATTATGTCGTTTTGTGGACAAGAAATTAAATAATGGAATTGAAATAAGCTTGTTACTAAAAACAACCACATTACTTGATGAAATTAATGTGATTTTTTCTTTATCTGTGTTTTTTTTTTTCTTTACCTTTTATGCGTTAAATTCAAATTCAAATTCATATTTATTTATTCAAGTTTGGCTCAAAAGAGCTCTTATGAACGTCAAAACTTAAAAACTAGCGCTAGTTTATTTATGTACACTCTGATGAATGT
Organism: Musotima nitidalis; assembly: GCA_949126915.1. Taxonomy (NCBI): domain Eukaryota; kingdom Metazoa; phylum Arthropoda; class Insecta; order Lepidoptera; family Crambidae; genus Musotima; species Musotima nitidalis. The sequence continues at coordinate 5,304,368 of OX421427.1, read as the reverse complement.
CAGTCTCTTTTAAACTTCCTATCGCGGTTCTGCTGAAAGAAATTCCCATGAAATAAGTAGTACCTTGAATAAAATTTTGGAAAAATACATCTATAAAAAAATAGTTTAATGTAATCTATAATTTTTTTATATTTACTATGTAATTTATTAAATAATTAAAATGGTTTGGTAGATAAGAATCAATTTTTATCCGAAATTACAGGATAAGCACTATGTAATTATATTTACGTATAACTAGATAAGGACTTGGCAGAGAGATTGTTTAAAAAGTGGCAGGATTAGTTCATTGGCAATCAAACCCTTACTAAGGATCGATTTAACATAAGCCGGTTATGCAATATAGCTGCTGTATTCATAATATTTTGTCTCATTGTCATCATTATTATTTCCATCAAATATAGTTGTATAAAAATTACTATTTACCTCGAAGTAAGTCTAAAGACCTTGTATAACGCATTTATAAACATATAATTTAAAATAACAAACAAACGCACAAGGTAAAATATGAAAGGAGATGAACACTATATCTTTTCAAAGTTGGCGACAGAATACTAAAAAACGTATAAAACAATTTAAACGTTGCTTTTCCTTTAAGAGCATTTCTACGAAACGGTAATTTTTTCTCAATTCTGTGGTTTGTTTTTCCCTCTTTTTTTAAGTACCTTTATCACAAACATTAAAGTGTAATCCATCCTGAATATAACAAAACACGTAAAGGAACAATAAAACTTACTGTAATAAGCTATATAATTGTTTCTAACTTATTATAAGAATAAGTATTCATACATACATTCACGCCTGTGTTAGATTTAAAGTTCTAGTTATCTATATATCAAATAATAGAATCAATAACCACTATAAAAGTGCTGTAAGCAGGTAAAGGAATTCACAAGTAAAACAATAAAACGGTTTGAACTATTTTATTTATTAAGTTCTTTATTAGTGTTTCGAACACTTTATTTTTAAACTACACTCCGTTTATTATTTAGTGTAATATATATTTATTATTATAGCCGTTTATTTAGTTTCATCAAATAGTAAACACAGAATTACAGTTATGCCATATATCCTACGTTATGTCTTAAAGCAGATAAACAAAATATATAACTTATATCAATCATATTGCATCAGTTATAAAGCCCAACATATTAGTACACATGGACCCACATAAAATCAAACAAACATTAATAACCATGTGTACAAACATTATATGACAGAACTACACTTACTAGTGTAACTATCAGTACAACCATTTGTATATTACAAAGCATTTCATATATCTGTCCATATCACCAACTAAACATTAATCGTAGAAACAATAAGGGTATAACCGTGAAATAATTGTTAAAGATAATAATTTAATTTATTATCAACAATCATCACACCTTAAAACAAAATAACGTTATACTTATCTTCCAACTCAGAATGTCCACACTTATATAATATATATATATATATATCCATATAAAGAATATAAGAACCAAACAAGCCTCGGAGCTCCGCACCGTCCGACGTCTCAACCGAGAATGGCCCAGATCGGTCGGCGCAGGGGCTTTTATAGGCGGTAACAAACAACCATGAGTCATACTTGTTTGTCACCGCTCGAACGTTGGCTTTCCGTTTATTTTAATATTGTTACATACTTACTGTGATTATTTATAAATATATTATTACTTAATTTACTAATATTATATATTTTATATCTTATACATAGGCATAAACTATCACCTACTTCCCCGAAGGTATAAGGGTAGGCAGAGACATGTTATACGCCCACAAAATTTGCTCTCTTTGTAGAAATGCACTCAACCATTCTGAATAATCAAAATATTTTTACAGAGTGAATTAATATTTATATCTATTTTTTAATAATTACTCTTTACAGCTGTCGAAATGCACTTCATTCTTTTCATTTTACATTTAAAACCTGAAATAAATAAAGTTGGTTGATAAGTAACTGATTAGTGATTACTAAAAAGCTTCAAACTAAAATGTGAATTTAAAATAAGCTGACTATTTTAAATTAAAATTGTTATGCCTTTCAGTCTAGTGTCAACATTTTATAATAAATTTAGTAATGTCTACTATTTTTAATGAATTTATCGAGTCTAGACTGAGAAATTCTAATATTTCGTACATATTAGCAGCTATTTGCAACTTTGTCAGTTGGGTTTTCTAAATAAAATTTAATTCATATTGTTATCCACTATTAACGCGATTATACAATATATGTTATACATCTTAACTTTAACACGGACTTCTTGGCGGAAAAGCGAAGCGTGATGTATGCAGTTTTGTTTCATTTTATAAAATTTGTGATATTTCGAACATTAATGTGTAATAACGGTGGATTATTAACCGTTAAGGGTATGTGAACGTACACGAGTATTGTTAAATGAAACAAAACAGTGCAACATAACTTTTTAAATTCTCTCAAGACGTCCATGTGAGATCTCAGTACAGTCCCACATCTTTACAAGGGGTTTAAAAGGAGGGCATATAATTTACTTTTTCTCATCTTTATCACCTATAATAATATAAATATATCTATTACTTGACACTGGCTAAATGTGCTAAACGCACTAAGCCATTATTTAAAAGAAAAGAAAACTAAAATACATATTACGGTTTTTAATCGCCGATTAAACTGTTTTTTACTTTACAGTAATATGTGGCTATGGATAGACTGATGACAGATGTAACCATAGATAGAGTGACAAATTTGAAACTACAAAATGAATGGATTAACGGCGACTTAAAATATGTAATATTTAAATTTAATTCATATTGTAGCTTATAACGGTGTTAATATTCATAAACCTACCATGTGAAATGCAGAAAAATAGAAAGCTGTACTTATACTATGATATAAAACGAATAAAAATTCACTAAAGAATACCACAGATTTAGAAAATAGATCAAGTTAAAAAAACAGCGAATTCTAAATAATCCGTTTATCTCGGAAGAGGTTTGAGATTAGCCGAATTATTATCAAAGAAACTTAAATTGCGAATAAAATTAAGAATCACTTAAATTAGAATTAGAATCCTTTGTGAGCTTTCTAATTGTAGATAAAAGTCTGAGAACACATTTTACAGACTTTTGTTTTTCTTTTATTTTGTTCCGTGTTTTATTTTAACGTTTTTTTAGTAATGGTAGTAGTTATAAATAATAAGATAATACTTGAAGTGGACAGAATTTTTTTAAAAATATTATTTTAAAATTAAATTCAGATATCAATTTTCTCGCCTAAAAGAGAAACTACTTACTTCCTTACTTCGCTAGTTCAGCGACTCGGAGTATGTCTTGGCCTCGGACATCAAGTTCGCAATTTCTTCCGGTCCTGTGCCAATTAGTTCCATTCACGCACATTCAGAGTCATTAAGTCTTTGGCGACATTGTCTCTCCAGCGATATCTTTTACGTCCTACCTATCCTACTGTTGGTGGTCCAAGATACGTTATTTTGGCCACTCGTTCCTAATTCATCCTCTCCACATGTCCCAGCCAGCGAAGACCAAATGCTTTTACCTCCCCAATTATGTTCGGTTCGAATATTAGGTCTTCTATCCCCTGGTTGAACCTTACCCTCCAATTCTCAAACTCCCCTGTGGTTGGCCCCAGAATCTTGCGGAACACCTTCCGTTCCGCCACCAGAAGCTGATTAATTGAGCAGAAATTAGGCTTAGTAAATAAATACGCTTACATTATGATTGTTACGCCAAAACTTTTCCTTCATAATTTAATTCGTTATCGAGATAGTAGCAAAACAAGATAGAGTGAGTGCCAAGTTGAAGTTTCTCGAATTTACTTTATCCGAAAATCAAATTACTATATTTCTTACTATTCTATCTCTTACCCAGTATACTATTATATTATCTGTGGTATTACTAAGACTTTTTTCTAAGAGATAGAGAAATGTAGGCCGCTGCTTTGATGCCTGTAAGCAGCAGTTCGAAAAACTTACAAAAAAAAAAGTTTTTTTTTGGTATGTCTTTCTAAATAGGCAATTTAAGGAGTCTCATAAATTTGTTTTATTATTAAAAGTTTTTGTTGCTCAAAATTTTCGATAGCAAGTATAGATAGTGATTGAGTTTTATAAAGGACTTCCCCGTTTGTGAACTGTTTGCGTTATTTCTCGCAAAAATCTTGTCAACGTGCCGTCAACACGTTCGACGCCATGTCCTTTAAAATTTTAATGAAGACGCGCGGCTATCAGAAAATGTGCAATATGACAGCGCAGGTCGCTGATTAAATAGGAAAGAAGTGGACTGTATAATTATAATAAAATGGCATTAGAAAACTCCCCATAGAAGAACGTCGCCCACGTCCTCGCCCCTGGAAAGGCACTGCAAAAAACGGAAACCCACTCTTCTTTTATCCGGAACGTCCCGTCAGCAGCGAGTCCAAGGGACATGGCACCAGGTACTATTCTTATGGTAGGTAAACGAAGGTCCGCGGACAAGGTCGCACACTGAAACGTTTGAGTCTGTGGTTGAACGTCAACTAACTTTTTTTTTTAAAAAAAAGGTGGTGCGAGCGTGCTTGCAGTTAGGGTAGCCTACTTAAAATTTGATTTTCTACCCAAAATAGTACACGCAAAGGAAGCATGCCTATGCAGCCCAAGCTTCACTTCAGTAAATGGGCCTCGTTCCCGTCACCATCCAAGGGCGAGGACGTAACAAGATTCAAGCTGCCTGAGTAGTTTTATAGCGTCACGCCGTCCACTGCCGCAGCTGCTGCATGAGCTTAGAACTGCTGAAATAAAAGCTACGCACTTCTACCAAAACTATTCAGCCCCTCTACTACGTCAAGGAGTCGGGGGGGTCATTGTGTTAACATGGCACATAATTTCTCAACGTCTACGTGGTTATTTTTAAAGAAATACCTCGGTTTTCCGGTTGTTTTTTCTAAATGTCAGTTCGTTTAATTTGTCCAAATACTGCAAAGGTAATCATAAAATCTTAAAACGTACACGTAGGTCGGAACCAACATATCTGAATGTTCGAGGATAATCTCTCAAAGCGAAAAATTCCTAATATTAACCTTAAAGCCTAAATACTGCCTCTTTCAGCTCGGTACACGTCATTTAATATCAGATTGCTCTTTCAAGAGAAATCTATCAGAAATCTGTATTCATTCTCCGATTTAATAACGAAATAATAACGGCTATAATTTTGAAAGCCTTTAATAACTGATCAAATTAAATATGAAAGCTTAAATGGTAAGATAGAAATTGTTTTGTTTTGCATTACAAAGTACGGACTTTGAAAAGCTATGATGTCTACGGAGACATCGTAGCTTTCAATTAAGTAAATACCTAATATATACATTTAATTAATCAGGCAAGATGCCTCTAAAGGTTAGGGAAAAGGTATGTAAGGCAGCAATAAGACCTGCTTTCTTAAATGGAACCGAACGCTGGGCTATAAATAAACACAAATAAACTGTCAGCAACAGCAGCTAAATACATAAAGCCATTTTTATTTCATACCTGCTTGGTAAACTTAAGCCCTAATCTTGGATATAGTAAGGCAGTCGAATGCGGTTTTGCCTACGGTTTTAGCTGCGTGCCAGGTTATGGGCTAAACTTTAACTCTAAGGAGATTTTAGCCCTGGATTTAAGCAGATTTATCTTGCGGTCTGCGCGTTTGCCCCAGATAGCCTCCAGATAGCCTCCAGATTGAGACACCTGTCTAAACCTACCTATGTTTGCTTAAACTTAACTACAAAAGTTATTATGCTTATTAAACGTTATATGTCACCGATTTTTGTATTGTTTTAGGCTTATTTGTTTAATTAAAAGTTTTAAAGTATCCGTCTGGGACAACATACGTAAAACAAAAAGCTGATACAGAAAGTAATATAAAACCATCAATAAACAGCAACGGTTTGAGAAAAAAGAGACTAAAACAGACATAAAACCTTCTAGCGGACTGGAAACTTCTAGCGCATGCTTTTCTGAAGTCTTTGTTAATAAAATATTAGGGCCTTATTACTAAAATAAGGTCTAAAGTTAAGCCAGGATTAAAACTAGTGCTGTCACTTTTATTTTATAAAATAAAGACAGTGACAGCAAGTTAAACCTGGTTTACCTTAATGTTAAAAACAACATAATTATGACTGAGTTCTTTATAGTTTTATAGAGGATTGTTTGATAAACTCGGTGCGAATTTTGTACTTTCACTACAATTTTTAGCCCAATTTGACCGGATCCTTATAAATTATACACGATTTTCAACAACGACCTAAATGTTAAAGTTATCAAAGTTTCTAGTTTCACTGTTATTTGAGGGAGTTCAACTTTACAATAAACTACCAAATGACTTACAGGACTGTACAAATATAAGTATGTATAAAAATATAATGCCATACTATAAATTAGTAAGGGGTTGTGAATATGCCCAGAGGTATTATTATTACTTTATAATACCATAATTATGTGTTTCATTGTGAACTTATTGTTTTTATGAGAATAAATGTCTATAAACTTCACGATCAAAAAAAGTATTCTACCACATTTCGTACATAATAAAATTTCAATTACCATTAATGAACTAACGAGTATTATAAGCGATTAAGTATGATGTCCCAACACACATTTTATAGTTAGAATCAATATTTTCTTCCACTAATAATGAGTTTATGAGATTAATGGCCTATTTATGGGTCCGTGCCACATAATATGGCGCAGTATGATGTAATAATCGTTTGAACGTTATGTGAACCCCGAAATCATTGGGTCAATGCAAATAAACGGTCTTCAAGGTTAGAAATCTTCGTTTATTGCATTACTGACAGCCTTTATTGCGTGACTTTGTTTGTTGCTGAACATATATGGATTTGTTGCAAGTTTTTTAAACATGGGTTGATATTATCGTCATCGTCCACTGCTGGACATAGGCCTCTCCAATGGCACTCTACTGAGCTCGATCTTAATCTCTTTGCATCCACATCGCTGCCAGACGATTTATGTATGTCGTCGCTTCACCTCAAAGCCGTGGTCTCCACAAATCTACCCCAGCGGTTGCGGTCCTACGTCAGATATGACCGGGCCCACTGCCACTTCAGCTTACTAATCTTTTGGCCTTTATCAATAGGCTTTTGTTTGTTCGTTCATCTCATCTTACGATGCATAGCTCCTTCTTTTCATAGCTCGCTGAGCGACTTTAAATTGGTGGACCAGTCGTAGCGTTAGTGTCCACTTAAAAGATTGCTGCTATGACAAAACGCAGTCATTACAGACTCATTTTTGTCTTTGCTTTATTTTAATATATGGAAATGTACATTTATATTTAACGTAATTAATTTGACGTGTTACATATAACAGTGCCATTTCTCTAGTTTATAAGCAATAATAGTACATAAAAATTCCTTAATAACGAACATCCTTTATCGCAGTCCCATTATTTGCTTAGGATTTATGGAAAAGGCAAACCTTCTTTATTTGCAAGGGATTTGATCTCCTTTCTCCTGCAAAATATAATTTTCTTCTATATTAAGAGCTGAATAACGATACAAATAAATAAAATTTAAGGGTGGGGTCGTAATGTAAAATAGGATTATAGAATGTAATGTATGAAATTCATAATATCTAATTGAAAACAAAGCGGCGATATTCCAGTAACGAGAATGTGAACATCTATGGCAGTCGTTATTAGGAAGTCAGGGTCTTCTAACATCCTGACAGCTGGTTTAACAAATTATGTTTTCCACTGAGTTGTGGTGATCAGATGACAGTCGCTCCATGTAATAACTGAAGTTCAGCTAAATCTGGTTAGACCAGTGAGCAGACCCTCGACTCTGGGTGCCCTTAGTATTGACTACCGGGGGGGAAACTAAGAGGGACCTGTGGAGGGCGCAGCGGGCGGGCCAGGAGGGCCCGTCAAGCAGCGCCAAGAGGGTCTTAGGCAGCGGAGGCAGGGGGCCCCTGTTGTCTAACCATGGAACCTCCGAGAAGTCGGCCACACACGCTATGGTCGCACAAGGAGGTAGGAGGGGCGCGTCCACTGCGTCTCTCTGAGGAGGTCCTCCCGGTTTTGGTCCGGGGGACGTTGGCCGCGGGCGGGTTGTCAGAGCTGCAACCCAGGTACTGGCGCCCCGTCTCTTTCTCAACAAGCGGCGGGCGTCGTCGGAAGATTTTTAGTGGGTATTACTGCTGGCGGTCGTGTCTGCCGGTGGTGAGTCCCACACACCTCTCTCGGTCCCCCTTTGGCCGGGAGACAGTGCGTAAATGCATTTTTTTTTACCGACGTAAATAAAAAAAAAATAAAAAAAATAAAAAGTGAGCAGACCCTGGGCCCTGGGTTTAAGTCTGGGGCAACCGGAATAATGCTATTATATAATAAGAATTTCCAATTGAAAACTACCACTGACAAACCTTGACAAATTATGGCAAAGAATCCATTTCGTGTTTATTTCTTGGTTATGGCGCCGCTCATCCTTGCTGTTAAAAAAAAAATGTTTCCATATTGTTTGTAAAAATTTGACGAATCTAAATGATCCTGCTGATTTTAAAGACAATAAAATATATTTCATGCCTGTTTCCCCGAAGAGGTAGGCAGAGGCATATTATCGGCACGTGCACTACTTGCAGGTGAGGTTGGCTTGGGCTCGCTAGATGTAAAAATATATGTCTATTGACTGTGGGTAATATAGAGAGCGTAATTTGGCTACTTTTGAACTCAAGCCGATAGATGCTTGCAGCTAAAAATCTTGGGGACTAGGCCTCCTCAGCTGGTCAGCAGTGGTATATTTTTAGTATAGGTCCACTTATTGTGTATAATAATAGTAAGTCTATTGAAGAAAACAATTGCTAAGTTAACATAAAGTTATCACTATTCCTAAACTAGTTTGAACTAAGTTTAGTAATAAATGTTAGTGGTTACAAGCTTAGAAGTCAACTGAAACTAGTATGAGTGGCTCTTGGCATAAGTAAATATTTGAAGAGCAAATAAGTTCTACATTATATCGGCGTGTTTACTGAACAATTCCAGACGGCTTTAGACTTGACGACCGATATGACGTGGAGGTCAGTATACCTGCACTACGCTCCTCAGGTCGTGGGTTCGATTCCCACACAATGGACAAATCTTTGTTTGCATGGATATGAATATTGGCTCAGGTCCCGGTGTTTTCCGTATATATGAAGTATATAACTATCTCTCCCACTTCAGTTAAGGTTGGCTGGAATAGATTTCTTTTAGAAAAAAGTCCACCTTTGTACATCGTCTTTTTCACATAAGGCTTTTTTTGTTATTGTTTTTTTGTGCAATAAAGAATATATATGTTTTTACAATAAAATATGTAATAATGTATGTTTATTCGATCATTATTATCAATAACACATGTTCTTAAGAAAAATAAATTTATCATTAGACAGTGTACCACAAGTACGTTAAGACTAAAATAAAATAAAATTATTGGAACAATATATTTTCAAATATTGTTATCAGAATTATACGTACTTATATCAAAAGCCAGTTATAGTAGTTAGTTTTTCCAGTATGAATGTTCGATATCAACGTAATGGACTAAGAACTAATGTTACAAAATTTAAAATTTTCTTAATTTAAAACATAATATGAAACTTGACCTACATTTTTGAATAAGGACCTGAAACTGTTATATTATTCATGATCGATGAAAATATTGTCAACTAGACCAATGATTAAGTGTTGTTCTCATCATAGTAATTTTGAAGCTGTAATGAATTATACGACGTTAATTGAAATTGACGTGTCTCGTTTTGTAGTTTATATACGTATTAATGAGCTACTCTTTGCCTCTCTTGAACTTTACCCTGTGGCAGTTATTGCTAGAAGCTTCCGTGTGGCTTTAATTTTATTTTTGGAATTCTTAATTTTTTTTAAGATACATTGACTTAGCAGCGATGCAAACTACTTGGTATAATTTCGAATAATTTCTAACATATTGGATGAAATTTGAATCTGTTAAAGTACTTTTTTCTCTATACAAATCAAAAAGTTTCTTCCCACTTCAGTATGACTATGCCGTGTGTCAGCGGCTGCTAAAATGAATGTTTAACCCGAGAGTGCTGTAGAAAGCGACTGAGAATCTCGTCTTGAGTTAAGCTCCTTGGACTATCCCTTAACATTGTATACGTTTCATCTAGAGATGTGCCATAAATAAACGTAGCTACAGCTATGTTGATAGTCTTTTTTAAATTTCTTTTCTATTGAAAATTTTAAATATGCAAATTTTGCAAGAGAACTTCGGTTGGCAACCGATGTTTGTACCGGAGGTAAGCTCTCAATTAATTCTATTTCACAAAGTAAACAAGTTCAAGAACGTTTGTGCTTAAGTTCTATAAATCTCTATTGTCTTCAAGGTTTCCTTGTTAATTGGTTTTTCGAACTGATTGCTGAATTAAACTTAAATACCTACACGTAGTGTTATCTCCGTGAAACACAAATGGGAACAATCAATTGTTTCCTGCGCAGATCGGTTCAGTAAGATCAACATAATTAGCGACCTTAAATCGACTTTGTCCCGTCACTATCTCCGAAATAGCTGATAAAATAATTAATTATCTATTTACTTAGGAATTAGCGGTCAATAGGTAAGCTTATTATTTATTGAAAACAGCTGATTGATTATATGGTATACTAACGTCTGTCCATGCCTTATCAGGGGCAGTTTATCATATCTCTTAAGAAGCATGGCCCATAGCCCACACGATTTTTTTTGCCAATTGTCAAGGTCATATATCAATCACAATCTGCGTATCAAATTTCATCTTATTTGATCTGATTGGCGTGAAAGAATAATAGATAGACATAGTTTATTTAGTATTTATACTTAATATTCATTTATATTGTATCCTACTAAGATATGAGAAGCCCACTTCACCTGCCAGCGGTGCACCTGCTGAACATCCAACGAGGCTCTCGCGAAAATAGAAGTTCCCAGTAAGTGGTAATAGGGCTCGCCACCTACACGTGGGACCTACTATATAATTGGCGAAATATGGGCTTATAATATGCCTTTGCCTACCCCCTCGGGGAAACAAGAGTGTTATTATGTCTATGTCTATATGTATAATATTTATCATATCATTCTATTATTATATTATACAGGGCTCGGGCCTCTTCTTACCAACCAAGGAAAGGGATTCAGGTCTATCAAACGGGCCCAATTTTATAATATTAGCTATGGATGGGTTAACGAATCTGGTCAATAACTAAAGTTTGTAAAGAACATATTTTGTTTGGCACTCGAAACCACGATTTTATGAGGTTCATAATTATAGTTAAATACTGAATAAACCCCAGGTTAGGGCCGAGTAAAACTATCATGTGAAGCTGCAATCTATGTCTGTTTTAAATATTATATAGTTTGGTTCACAGGATAATGATATACAATTTAAATCATCATCATCTCTCAGCCCGTTATTAGCCCAGTCCCACTACTGACCACGAGCCTCCTCTCACAAATCAAGTTGTGAGAGAACAATTGAAATAGAAAAAAAACCATTTACACAAAAAAGACTTTTGTAATGACGATCAATGTTATCTCCGTAGATCTCACAGACATTCTGAATAGGTTGAACGCATCTTGACACTGGCAATTTTTAAATTGCCTAAAAATTGGAGGGAAAAAGAAAAAAGAACAAATACGCCCAAAATTATTATACTTCATACCCGAAAAAAATTTGTATAATAAAATGTCGATGTTGCAATCGGTTTGATATTTGCCTGCCTAAGATATTTCCCGGCAATTAATTTGGTAATTAAAGGGATCTGGAAACAAAGATAAGTGCTCTGGTTAAGGCCCCATTCCACAGCCCTTGGCATAATTAAAGGGTAGAAGACATTCACCCCTCCATTTAAATAATGGGTGAGGCACATTTCTACGGTTTGTTCACTAATTTACTGATCAGAAATTCGACAGTTCATGCTACCCGTGGTAGAGAGAGAGAGTGTTATATACTATCTTTGAGTGTATAAGATATGACTGCCACAATATTAAAAAAATCCTTTTTAAATAGTGCTGAATAAACTTATTTCTATCTTTCATATTACAGTGCGTTATTGCATTAAAAACTAAATAAAAGACAAAGTATAAAGCTTTTTTTAATCAGTACCTATTTGAGTGCTAGTTAATCTGTAAAATTTTGACCTTATATTTGTTTAATTATCGGGGACTGGTATTCTCTCACAAGCCATGGCGCTTTATACTCTTGTGTGTATTGGCGGAGCAGGGATGTGGCTTCCAGCTTTTAGAATTTTTTGACGCCATTTTTTTTAAACTATTATCATATAGTGATAATAACAGGGAAAAATTGCCGTAAAAGACTTTCGAAGCACAAAAGCGACCGATATCAAGTACATTTAAGCCGTCAGTCTGCAAAGCACTCGTACTTCCTCGATACCAGAACGATGCTAACGATTACAGAAGTTAAGCAGAGAACTTTGGTGACATTCCTACAACCTAGTATCGTGGAGCTATGAGTGCTTCAAAGTTTATTTAATCTGTTTATACACATCGAAACGTCAATAGCCCACTCTCTAACTTTACAGATTAATAAATTTATCAAGCAGGTAGGGGACCGTTCTGCGAAAAACTTTTTAGCCTAGATGAGGTATTTTTGGCATAATAATTTATATTTCAAGATAAATGTCGGTGAAACTTTTTATGTCAAATTAAATATCGTTTCATTTCAAATAGGTCTCATTAATTTAGTTCTAATTATTAATTAAATTTGTCGTATAACATCACTTTCTACTTCTTGACTTATCTTTATATATATAATTCTAATGTACGTGTGTATGTCACTGAACTCTATCTAAACGGCTGGACCGATTGGAATGAATGGTTTGTCCTGGATGGTTTAGATTCACAAATCAGTCCGGCGTTGAAATTAGGGATAAGGGAAATATATTATAACTTAACCACCCTATAATATTTTCCGACAATATAACCTTTTTATTGTAACCATGGCGTTTGACATTGCTGTCAGTCGTTTGACAATCAGCGGAATGGACAGATTCGTTTGACAATCAGCAAAATGGACAGACATAATCTTTATAAGATAGGACAAACGGTCTGTCAGGTCAGCTTTGGTTGACAAAAAAAAATTAAAAGGTCCGTTTTGACTTTTGAGAAAGACTATTAAAGTCTTCTTGGCGGGTAAGTGAAGCGTCATGTCTGCAGTTTTGTTTTATTTTCTAAAATTGGTGATATTTCGGACTTTAATGTGTAATAATGGTGGATTATTAACCGTTAAGTGTTTGTTAACGTACATAAGTGTAAGTAAATGAAACAAAACAGTGCAACATAACTTTTCAAATTCTCTCAAGAAGTTCATGTGAAATCTCAGTATAGTCCCACATCTTTACTGAGGACTTAAGGGGTTTATGGGAGAGCATCTCATTTACCATTTATCATCTTTATCACCACGCATTCTCATTTACTATAATTTATATGTTATTAATATATCTCTTACTTGACACTGGCTTAATGTGCAAACAGCACGAAGCCATTACTTGGAAGAAAAAAAAACTACGACTAACAGCAGCAGCACAGCCATGATTAAAATGAAAAGTTTTTAATGAAAAAACAGTATAGGGCCGTTTAGTTTTCTTAAATTTTCTAATTTTACGCCCGAGTTCCTTACTCTTTACTACCATACAAACCTTAAAGAACAGAATTATCCATTTAGATGCAGTCATTCTAAAGTTATGTGCGTACATAAATTTCAGCGATCAATATATAAAGTCCTTACTGATGAAATAGACGTTTTAATAAAATATATTCATGGACAAAATAACTGCAAAATAAGAAAAGGTCTGAAATTGAAAGAAACTATATAGGTACCAACAATAAAAAAAGAAAAATTTTTTTTGCGTTAAATAATATTGTACAATATATTACGAGTATTCTTTTTGCGCTTACTTTAAAATAGCATGCAATTTCTAATTATTACGAAACGTCTCAGAAACAGTCACTAATGTTGTAGCCAATAAATTACTGAATTTTATCAGCTTAAATCGATTTTAATAAATGAAAATGAAAAAACTTTTTATTTCATAAACTATTACATAGTACTTGAAAACGTCAAAATTATAAAAAAATAAAAAAACTATTAAAATATAATTATACTAAGATCACGAAGCTTAGATTCACTTGCAACCAAACAATTAAAAAAACAAAAAATATTTAAGTGTAGGTGAATCTAAGTGCCAGTTCCGAGCCACCGCTCTGTAAGAAGAACTAGCAAGAAACTTACAGGCTATGCTCTTTTAAATTATCGATTGGTTATAAAATAATATTATATTATAATATAAATTGCAATATAATATAACATTAACAATATTCATGTTTTAAGTCATTCATATTAGAATAGCCTGTATGAAACGGCAGTTTAATCCCAAGCATTTTTATAATTATTACATTTTTATGAATTATAATAGTAATTAAATAATGTGTACTGATCTGTACATAATATTTTAAGCAAGTGCAAGATCGCGTCGCAGAAGCACTTGGAGTCGGCAGAAAAACCGTTTAAACCATCTTGAAGGAGAAGTATGTGCCTTCCGGTACTGAATAAAATGTATTATGTACGCTGACGAAGAGGAAAGTTCAGCGTAGCCAAGTTAAATTTTTTTCAAGTCGGTATTTTGTTTTTTTTTTCGTAAAAGCCGCTGAATTATTTCGTCGAAAGCGGGAAATATGAAAGAAGAAGTTTTGAAATATTTATCCTTATTAAGTTTAAATGTGTTATATTTAATTAGTGTATAGGGATTCTACCAAGTCCTAAGGAGCCCAGGAAATATGAAAGAAGACCATATGTAATGAGAAGGTTTAAAATATTTCTCTTTATTAAGTTTAAATGTGTTATATTTAATTAGTGTATAGGGCCATCCTCACCTGCAAGTGCCTAATACATCTGCTCCATCTGCCGATTAAAGGACGAGGCTCTTGCGATCATAGCAGTACCCTATAATAATATATAATGTAATTGGCGAAGTGTTGGCGTATTATATGTCTCTGCTTTACCCTTTGGGGCCACAGACGTGAATGTATGTATATCTGTAATTTAGATAAAAAACGGTACGCCTCGCATAAATCAGGACGCCTGGTCAAGCTGATAAGGATGATGGATCATTTACTTATTTACCAAGATTCCACTCTTAACCTTTTGCGGGTATCATCCACCTGATAAATTACATATTTCATTTGAATAATATGATATGAATAAAACCTATATATCCGGGATTAAAGATAAATTAAAATAGAATGATTTTGAACACAGATACGCCTCACTGCTAATCAGTGAGGTGATTCATTGAAATCATCAGTGAAAGAAAACCATTCAATAAGGAACGAGAACAAGCCCTCCTCCTAACCCTCAACCCTAATGAAAGAGTCATAACATAATTAAGCATCGCCGACTCAAAAGGCTTTCGGGGAAATAACGCTTTAAATGCCTCTGCACGTCTGAAGTAATTTCCGATGTTGATTTATGTATTTCAATCGAATTTCGTAGGTGATATTTACATTTTGTTTTATAAAATACTCGCGTGTACGCCTCTCGATTGGAAGTGATTATCGCAACATATGATCCAATAAACCTTATTTTACAAATACTTATTTTAAAAGTGATATCAGAAAACAAACGTCAAATCAAAAGTTCTCTTACGAACACAATGTATTTTGTAACTAAATGAGTGTTATTTAGAATATGTGATATGTAGATAGATAGTGGCACTCCTAGGTTTAAGTGACGTTTACAAGTGCTTCGAAGGGAATCCCAGCTTGCATAAATGATTTTAATCTGAATTTGGAATATGGATAACGGATAAACATACATAAATACCTGTATTTTTTTGGGAAGACATACTTTACATACATAGGAAACACTAATAACAGAACAAATATACATGCATAAAAAAACTGTCGCTTGTAGAAATCGAACCCTTGACCTCAGGAGCGGTTTGCAGGTCACCCCTACTCAATCGGTTGTCCAAAATAAGTAATTAAGCCGCAATTTAAATACATAAATTGAGTTCCATTTACGAGTATAATCGCGGAAATAGGAAAAACTAATTTATGATCGAATATTTGCGAAACATTCTTACTTCCAACAGATGAGTAATTGTGATTAACTATGAGAAACTATCTTAAACCCATTAAACTATCATCAATCAAAAATGATGGATCAGATGCGCAGGGTAGGTAGGTAATGATGGAGCAAATAGGAAGAGGGCAAGAAATAAAAATGTTTGTGTGTAACGACTCAAGTGGAGACCATCGACGTCCAAATTTTTTATCCGCCCATGTGTTTCCCAACCCGGTAACACTTCCGATCAGCCCCGCTACCCCCAGCATCTTAGCGTGCCCTGGCGGAAGAATATTCGGCTCCTATCTTCTGCCTGCCTGATTGCTAAAGACGACTGACCTGCCTGTAAGCTTGTTATGAGCTTAATAAAATCTGTGCACAAAGCTGCGGCTGACTACAGAAACGGTCATTTCAATCGATGTTCAATGATTGCTTTTCATGCTTTGACTTTTAAATGCGACCTTGGTTCAATTATCCTCTAATACGGACCAATACCTTTGACTTCGAACCACGACCTCTGGAGTGATATACAGGTATGGTGACCCCTACGCCATAGAAATTGCAAGCGTCCACAATAACTACTTTAGGTATGCATAAGGCGTAGCGCAGACGTCACACTTTTTGTGCGATCGAGTCTGCTACACATGCGTTACCGTATATAATTACATATGTTCTATTGTCACAGACTAAAAAGTGCGTCACAGATAGGCTCTCGTGTGCGCTGCACCTGAGTGTCACTTTGTGATTATGAAAATAAAAATGCATACAACAATAATGTTAAGAATAATTTTATTTGTATAAATGTTCATTGTTTTTGTCATGTTAGGTATCTTATATGGTGATTTATAAAGCTCAGCCACGAACGCAGCGATGTGACCAATATTTTTAGATGCCAGTAATTAAAATGTAAATCAGCGAGAGGTTGTTAAAATAAGTGTAACATATTTTTGGCTTGACTCAATATATAAAACGAGTGGAGCACTTTCTATAAGAAATAACTCTTAGTTCCGCAGTGCTAGGTAGTCGGAAACGATTACCGAAGTAAAGCAGAGTTCCCAGAGTTCAGTCCTTGGATGGGTGACCGTTTGTAAAACATTTAATTTGAGCACTTTGGTAGGAACTTTGAGACATTTGGTCCCCGTTATAATTACAAGTGGGAGACGATAAATAAGCGGCATGAGGCAACAAACCTGCCTGGAATAGTACAGTGTATACCACAACAAATTAACGAATTGCCATGGAAAAACGCAAATTATGTAAAACATAAATGAAACTACTTAATAATTAAGTACTTCTTTAAGAAATCGGTAAGTTCGAATCTGTTTTTTTACGGCAATCTAACAGAGATGCAGCCTTGAAAGCGACTTAAAGATAACAGAAACATGATCCCGGTATTTTCCGGACTTTATCGCTGGCCTTGAAAAGATTTAGAAGGAAGGGTGCCTTAAGGCAACATGAGCCAGGGTAATTCTCGTCGTAATAATATATTACTTGGATCATATTTTTATTGCCTAGTTTTGAGGGTTGGCAACATGATACCCATCAATTAATTATAATAGTTAAGATTTAGGCACTATAACGATATGACATGAGGGGAAATGGAAGACTTAATGAATTTACTTTTATTTTTTAGGTACTTATGAAAAGCAGCGACACGCCTCTTGTGTACTAATACAATGTAAGTACATTTCAACTAATTTACATATGAATAAAGCTAAGAGTGTGTGCCAGATTCCCGTAGCAAGTGGAAGGATTTGATCTCTGCCTACCCCTACGGGAAGAGGCGGGACAATATGTATGGATGTATAGAATATAACAAATATTAAAAACCATGAAGTTTGATTACATTCCACTGCCACTGCGACAAGAGAGCCACTTAAGCCACAGTATAATGACAGCAAATTTAAATGAGAAAGGTTTTAAGTAAGTTTAAATTTAATTTCCGTTTGAACATAACGCACACACACAACACACAAACATGCACTCTTTTACCATGTAGATATAGCATTGAAATGTTTATTTTGGGAAGAAACTGGCTGCTGAAATACAGTTATATAACTAGTTTGGAAGCCAGGGTTTTTGTAAAAAAATTGTGTACTATATGTGGAATAAAGAAATTATTATTAATATTAGAATGATGGGTTTTTGAAATGTCACGGGGTGACATTGCAAGCTTCGATTTTTCGTGATAAGCTCTAGCATACAAAAAAGCCCTTGGGGCTGCCGATGCTCTGTCAAGGGACCAACGTCCAAACGAATCTACCAAAGGACTGAAGCGTTATATAAAATGCCACACGAAAGGTCACTCATCCAAAGACTGCCCCTTTGTAAAATCCCTACAACATTTGGCGAACTTTTCTTCACATACGTAAGGTATAAGTTTAACTTGTTTTCAGACTTATCAAAGCAAAAGTGTCACGAACACAGGAGTGCCCTTCTCAAATGTTTTTTTCTCAGAACTTGTTCGTTCATATGCCTTCAAAAGGAAAAGTACGACATAGAGACAAAATGTAGGGTTAGGTTATCTATGTGTTTGATATTCTGATATTTTAATAAAAATTAACTTTTTAACAAGCTTTCTAGATTCACTACATGATTTATGTGTTAAATAGTTTTTTTTATATTTTTATTCATAATAATAAATTATCATCAACTGCCCAAAGACGTCCACAGCCGAAAATAGATGATAAATGTTAAATGCGCCAACGCAGAAAATGACACATGGCGGCACTATTAAATTTTCCAAAACTAGTGTAAATTCAAATTAATAAATTAAAATATTATCTAAATTATTCGTTTTTATGTGCAAATATAGTGCGTACAGTCTATACTTTTTTTACTTAGACATAAATTCTTTGGCTATGTATACAAATGTAGGAAAGTGGTATATTACTGTGAATTGTTTTTTTTCGTGGTGATTACACAACTCCCTAGAAGCCTTTAGTAAAGTCTACACTATTTTACTGGGGTATAACTCTGACTTGACTCGACTATGTTGGATTTTTATAACTTGACTTTACTGTACTGAATAACGAATATGATGCAGTGCCGTAACTAGGGTGGTGCCAGCAGTGCCCAGGCACAAGGCGCAGACCCTGGAGGGGCGCAGAAATGACAAGACTAGTATCTAGTTTTATTTCATGCATGGTAGCTAGTAGGTACATTTTGTTTTATAGCGAACATGGTGTAGACGCGCCCTACTGTACCTGGCCTGTATTTTCAGACCTCGGTCAGAGCATTTTTAAAGGGCGCAGTTTTGAAAGCTAGGCTAGTTACGGCACTGCATATATGCAAATAACTTGATTAAGTATTTACTACTTAGTATAAAACAAAGACGCTTTCCGCTGTCTCTCCCTATGTATGTTTAGATCTTTTCAACTATGCAACGGATTTTTATGCGGTTTGTTCTCATAGATAGAGTGATTCACGAGGAAGGTTTATATGTAAGTCACGCGGACGAAGTAGCGGGCGGCCAATAGTTTAAAGAGCTGACAAGCTATTACGGGTACTTATTTTATAAGTTTTTAAGCTTCCATGTTTTTTATCTTAGTTCATGTCTTTATTCTGCAGTTTCTCAGGAAAAATCACGTACTGAAGCTTATCTTAAACACGTTCTCAGCTATCTTCAAGCAAAATATTTGCTTCCTCAAACGAAAGGTCAACATAACAGAGATTAATAATTTTGCATAAATTATCTTTATTTAACTGGCTCAAGTAGAATATATAAACCTATCGTGCAATTCTGTTATTTATTAAAACAGTTATAATATCATGTTGCTGGCTTAATGGAGTATGGACATAATTCAAAGGAATGATTTTTGGGTGCGTAGGGATCCTAACAAGACCTAAGGAGCCCAAGCCAACCTCACCTGCAAGTGGTGCACCTGCCGATCAACGAACGAGGCTCTGGTGAACAAAACAGTGCCCGATAAGCGGTAATAGGCTCGCCACCTTTTACGTGGGACCAACTATATAATTGGCGAAGTGAGGGCGTATTAACATGCCTCTGCCTACCCCTTCGGGGAAACATGCGTGAATGTATGTATGATTTTTAGGACATCATAAAAGAAGATTTATCATATTTGTTGACGCATAACATGCAAGAGCGATATATTATTTAATCATGCTTCTTTTGAACGTTAGATTAACATTGATGAGATCTCAGTGAAAAATAAAAATACTGTCTTTACGTAACTTAAAACTGACCTGTCCACTAATGAGTCTATGTTTCTTTAGGCCAGAGCGATGTGTTTTCTTTAGTTTCAATAGACTGTTTTGTTTTTCTTTTAAATAATGGCTTCGTGCGGTTTGCACATTTAGCCAGTGTCAAGTAAGAGATATATTAATATCATATAAATCATAGTCAATGAGAATGAGTGGTGATAAAGATGATACATGGTAAATGAGATCCTCTCCCCCTAAACCCCTTGAGTCCTCAGTAAAAAGGTGGGACTATACTGAGATCTCATATGGACTTCTTGAGAGAATTTGAAAAGTGATGTTGCACTGTTTTGTTTCATTTATCAACACTTATGTGAGTTCACAAACACTTAACGGTTCCACCGTTATTACACATTAATGTTTGAATTATTACAAATTTTAGAGAATAAAACAAAAACTGACATGACTGTTCACTTTCCCGCCAAGAAGTCTCCAATTGACTGTTTAACTAAGGCCGGCTGGCACATACTGCTATTAAAGGTTTAAATATAATAAATTCAGAACTTTGTCTATGGCTTCATACAAATCTGTCAAGTTAATTTTGTTTTAGGCCACACTAAATTCATTAATTTCGTGTGTCGTGCAAGTGTCCGATAAAAGTCATTGAAATTAAAATAAATATGTAAAAATTGTTTCACGAACCCAAGCTAGTTACTTTATTTATTCCAGCTTACAAGTATGTTTACAAGAGGTTGTTGTTGTAAACAACACACTAACAATTCATATATAATTGAAGATTATCACAATGTCATATAATAATAAGTAATTTATATTCTTTTACTCTAAGCAATTACTTAAAATTAAGATAAGAGTTGTTAATGATTACTTCTTATTTTATTTATTAGAAAATTAAGCTCAGGTTATTAATATGGCGGTCATAGGGGTTTAATACATTTACCTATTCTATTTGTTCTATTTGATTGGTAATTTAAACAAGCATAGCCTATGAGATTCTTGTCAGTTCTTCTCACAAAGCGGTGGCTCGGAACTGGCACTTAGATTCACTTACACTTAGTTTTTTATTTTTTTGCTTGTAAGTGAATTTAAGCTTCGTGATTTCAGTGTAGTACTATTTAGTGTATATTTTTATATATTTCTTGATGTTTTCAAGTGCTGTGTAAACTAGTTTATGAAATAAAGAACTTTTTACTTTTCCACCTAATCCTTATCTTATACTATGGTAACAGCACCTTTTAAAATTTCCTCATATCAACAATATGCTCAACATTGGTCTCCCCAATAAACTACATTATATTGGTAACCGCAGTTCAGTACGCAGAATGATGCTGCCCATCATTCCATAGGATTCCTCTTCGTCGACCCTGACGACTCCCGACGTGAGATAAGTGGGTCGGAACCATATGGCACAATTTACTTATATACTAGCAAGAACACACATGTAATTTCAAACTAATATTGGAAGATAATTGCTACACTAAAGCCGAATCTGGTTTGAACTGAGAGCAGTATCTGGGCCCTAAGCCTGGAGCACAAACGGATTAATGATTGGATAATGATAAAAATTGACAATGTGACTATACAACTCTACTACATAGTATAAAACAAAGTCGCTTTCCTATACCTTTGTATGCTTAGATCGTAAAACTACGCAACGGATTTCGATTCGGTTATTCATAAAAGATAGAGTAATTCATGACAAAAGTTTATATGTACGTCACGCGAACGAAGTCGTGGGCGCTAGTATATAAATACACGTTTTAAAAAAAAAAATTAAAATGTGACTCGTCATAATGACTACATCCTGCCTGATGGTAAGCAGCCGATGCAGTCCAAAAAAAATTAAAGCGCTTGATACCGTGAAATAAGCACGGTACAAATCGCATCCACTCATGACGGCCTGCTAAAATGCCGTTACACGCCCCGCTTAATTACTTGCAATATTAACTAGAAGACAGTGCCATCAGTCGAACTCATACAATACTAACTACCAAACTTTGACAAGCTGGCCTTTAACGGTCCTAAGTCTTATTACAGAGGAGCCATACGTCAGTTGTGAATTCTGTCAACATTATTTTTTCACTGGTTTAAAAAACATGGCTGTTATAAGGACTTTGAATGATCACAAGAGCATCGTCACGACTCAATACAGAATTTTAATGATTTTTCCGAATTGAATTTAATCCCTTACTGTCAGAAGCCTGTTTCAATAAAAAAATACCTACTTGAGCCGTGGCCTTCGGAGAGGAAATTCCACAATAAAAACTTGGGATTGAATCCTTAATTGGCCCGAATGGCGTATGATTCGGACGAGGCGGGGGCGAAAGGCGCAGAGAGGATTACAAATAAATTGTGCGTCAAGTATAACAGACAATAAATATCACCATCATTTTATTCGCGGGAAAAGCTTGTAACGTAAAGCATACCTACGAAAAAATCAATGCGAAATTTCTTTTAATTGCGCTTACTGTCAAACGACTAACTACGACTAGATTTCTGCGGTTTTGTTTTATTTTCTAAAATTTGTGATATCTCTAACATTAGTTGAAGTTTGCTTGGGTTTCTACAAATACAATACATTAGCGCCTGCTTCCCCGAAGGGGTAGGCAGAGGCATATTATACGCCCCCCACACTTCGCCAATTATATAGTTGATTCCACGTAATAGGTGGCGAGCCCATTGCCGCTTACCGGGCACTGTTATGTTTGCCAGAGCCTCGTCCGTTGATCGGCAGGTGCACCACTTGCAAGTGAGGTTGGCTTGGACTCCTTAGGTCTTAGTAGGATCCCTATACACCTATAGAGTTATTAACTGTCGAAGTAAAACGAATTTCTTTTATATATATTTAATGATCCCAATTTAAATCGCTTTATGTCCTATGACCATGTTACTCACAAATAATGTAGCTATTTATTAGTAAAAAAATGTTGTAAACTCCAGTACTTATGGAGCTTATGCAATACAAACAAATGATTCCTTATCATATTATAAAAAAATTGAGGTATGCTGTATAGACAGAAACATTATCATGCTACATTATAATTATTATCTTTGTAGTTATTATAAAGTTGTGTACTTACCCGAATAAAGTAAATATAACTTCGTAAGAAGTTTATGTGCTCTTTAAGTTAATTCTAAGTTTATTAAGTAATATAGTAGCGATTTGGAAAACTTTATTATAATCCGATACAGGTTTTAGTTTTAAACTTTTTGGTTAAATCAACGATGCGATGAATTCGGTTCTAAAACTTCGTCAAAAGTAAATTTTAGTCGAGTCATTATCATTATAATAATCCGATATAAATTTTAGTTTAAAATATTCTGTTTTTATATTAAGTTTTTGTATTTTAGAACTTTTATTTTAATAATGAATTTTAACATTTTGAAAACTCAACTAACTTAGTTATGTCACAGTTACAAATTTAGCACGCGAGTTCATATTTTTGATCGATGTAGTAATTATTCTAGGTCTCTAATTATAGGCTATATAAAAGCTTTAAGTTACATAGCGATTAAGAGGGCTATGCTTGGGGAAGAAATGGGAAGATCCGTAGGAGAACTAAAGTTACCGACATAGCCCAAAGAGTGAGCAAGATGGTAGGAGAACTAAAGTTACCGACATAGCCCAAAGAGTGAGCAAGATGGTAGGAGAACTAAAGTTACCGACATAGCCCAAAGAGTGAGCAAGATGGTAGGAGAACTAAAGTTACCGACATAGCCCAAAGAGTGAGCAAGATGGTAGGAGAACTAAAGTTACCGACATAGCCCAAAGAGTGAGCAAGATGGTAGGAGAACTAAAGTTACCGACATAGCCCAAAGAGTAAGCAAGATGGTAGGAGAACTAAAGTTACCGACATAGCCCAAAGAGTAAGCAAGATGGTAGGAGAACTAAAGTTACCGACATAGCCCAAAGAGTGAGCAAGATGGTAGGAGAACTAAAGTTACCGACATAGCCCAAAGAGTAAGCAAGATGGTAGGAGAACTAAAGTTACCGACATAGCCCAAAGAGTGAGCAAGATGGTAGGAGAACTAAAGTTACCGACATAGCCCAAAGAGTGAGCAAGATGGTAGGAGAACTAAAGTTACCGACATAGCCCAAAGAGTGAGCAAGATGGTAGGAGAACTAAAGTTACCGACATAGCCCAAAGAGTGAGCAAGATGGTAGGAGAACTACAGTTACCGACATAGCCCAAAGAGTGAGCAAGATGTAGAGGTAGAGGGCAGAGCACATAGCTCGTAGAAATGACGGCCGTTGGGACAGAAAATTTCTAGAATTGAGACCTTCGGACAGAAAGCGTGGCGTTTATTTTTATAATATAATATAACCTTTATGGTACATAAAACATAAATACAAAAGGTATTTAGAAAGTAAAAGTAGCCTACCCTAGCAGTTGTAAATTAATTTGTAGGTACGGGATTCAATTACTTAATTATTAGCAGCCATCTTATAATATACCTGACCAAGCCCAATAGCTTCTATAATGATATGAGACTATACAAACACAAACACTGTTGTTAGTATCTGACAAAAGTATCTTACTGAAGAAGCAATCTTGTTTATAATGTACTGGAAATGTACTAGAAATGTACTAGAAATGTACTAGAAATGTACTAGAAATGTACTTAGTTATAATAATTTCAGTATATATTTCAAATATATTCACGTCTGTTTCCCCGTACGGGTAGGCAGAGGCATATTATACGCCCACACTTCTACAATCATATTGTTGGTCCCACGTAATAGGTGGCGAGTTTATTGCCGCTTACCGGGCACTGTTATGTTCGTCAGAGCCTCGTCCGTTGATCGGCAGGTGCACCACTTGCAGGTGAGGTTTGCTTGCGCTCCAAAGATGTACACGTGTAAAGGGATCCCTATACACCTGTATACACGTAGTTTTAATCTTACGCTTATCGAAATAAAGATTATGCTCGTACATGATCGAACAAAAAGTCCGTCGTCTACGTGGACCTTTATATTAATTTTATCTATTAGGTAGGTATGTTTACGAAAAGAAATCTTACCTGTAATGTGTACCCGGATTCAATAAATTATCATTTCTTTGTAAAAACCGAAATAATAATTCGGTGACAAAAATCACATCTTAATTAGGTGCCAAGTAAAGTAAAAACATTGTTATCTCCTGTTTATCGGGTTTGGGAAGGTCGAGGGGCGACCCCCGATAGCATGATGCGACGTAGGCATTAAACTAGCATCATCCGCCTTGTTATTTGGATTGAAAATATTTACTTTTTTATCTCAATACTTCTCCATATTGAAATAGTTTAATATAGCATTATTCATATTGTAACTGAAATTCAGCTATATCTGTTTAAACCAGTGAGCAGACCCTGGGTCTATAGTCTTAAGTCTAGGGCAACCGGGATAATGCTAAGATATGTTGATGATATTCATATTGTAAGACATATTTCACTGCATACTTACAGACATAATAATCCCGCCTGCTGTGCCCTTGTGGTTTTGGCCTTTTTATTAATGTTTACGGACTTGAAATTCGATTTTCCTGAGAGGTAGCCTGAGTAGTAACCATTCACGCCTGTTTCCCTGAAGGGGTAGGCAGAGGCATATTATACGCCCACACTTCGCCAATTGTATAATTGGTTCCACGAAATAGGTGGCGAGCCTAATGCCACCTACCGGGCACTGTTATGTTCGCCAAAGCCTTGTCCGTTGATCGGCAGGTGCACCACTTGCAAGTGAGGTTGGCTTGGTCTCCAAAGATGATAGTAGGATCCCTATACACATGTATGTAAGGTTATGGAGTCCAAACTAAAACAAATATATAAGCACCAAAATAAAAAATATGACATACCCATATATTAAAAGAGTAAGGAATAAACTGATACTCGAGAAAATACAAAATTTTGCATCAAAAATAGTATTTGATCGTCTAAAGGAGACTTTGAGAGGTTTAGTTAGTAAACTTGAAGGGCAATAAAGTTCAGTTAGATTTGTAAATTATAAATTTTGATTAAACGTCAAAGACAACCCTATATAAGTATTTCTATATCAATTGTATACCTCGATCCCCTGCCTCGGTGATTTGGTTTCATTTCGGCCAGTTATATATTTATTCCAGTTTACAGGAAAGTTTACAGAGAAGTTCCGACACACTTGGGTAAGTCATAATTATTAAGTGAGGTGACAACAATGTCGAAAACAAATTACATAGTGTTATTCACTAAGTAAATATCTACAAATTCAATCAACAATATTTTAGGAAACTAAGGGTTTTGTGTATGATAATGGATGAAGTTATCAAGATGAACAATTACAGAAAATAACATGTCGTGAAAGTTACTGACTCGGTGAATCTCTCGTGTGGTTTCCGTTTGTTCGTATCTTGTTAACGGCGGATATTTGCTTCGGCAAACCTTGTAACCAGGATTATCCATCAGGAACTTGATCTATACTCGTACATACATATCGACGCCGTAGAGCGAAAAGTCTCTAAGTTGACATTTAGCCAAAATTTTGTTGAAAACATACGATTGAAATACTTTTACATGTGAAGATATAATAATATATTACATTGGAAACATCCCGTCCAGTTTGAAACAAATATCCATGTTCATGTATACAATTATTTGTATTGGGTGGGAATCAAACACAACATTTTAAGCTGAGGACGGGTGTACCGACCTATCTGTTGTCAACAACCTCTTTGAAATAAAATTGTATTATTTATCAATATGTGAAACTTTGTTATTGATTGACATAACTATGGAAAATATTATCGCATTAGCGCAATTATTGAAGCAAAAACAAATTAAATTTTTTTGGTCCGTGTACAAACTCGATGGGTCACAGACATGTTATTGGTTTATCTTTAAATTTTTTTGCCAATTTTTAAGACTTTAGTTATTACTGCTATCTGCTATATATTCTCAATAGGTAATAGACGATTAAGACAAGTAAATTAACAAAATAAACGTATGAAACGTTTACTTCATGGTAAATAATAAGCGCACACATAAGATTTGGAGTAAATCCTGATTAACATTGCACAGAGCTCATCAACTTGATACATTAGTGATCCATACCTCATATTTCTAGTAAATCTGCGTCGTCCAGTCTATGTCGTCTCACAGAAACCACAGATTTGACAGGGTGTATGGGGATACTACCAGGACCTCACGAATCCAAGCCAATCTCACCTGTAAGAGGTGCACCTGCCGATCAACCAAGGCTCTGGCGAAAATATCATTTCTTGGTAAGCGGCAATAGGGGCCTATTAAGTGCAGGGCAACTTAAGTGGGACCAAAAATTAAATTAGCAAAATGTGGGCGTGTAGCATTCTTGTGCTTACCTTTTCGGGGAAAAAAAAGGTGTATTTTCATACAAAAAAATTCATTAAACTCGGCTCGATGGTTGAGGCGTCATAGCATTCTAAACTTTTGCAGTAATAATGTTAGTAAAGATAACTACAATTAAGTAAGATATCCTATTTCTGATAGTTAGTAGACACAAAAGCAAATAAAATTTAACAAGACGTTTTACGAATCTCCATAGACATTGAAAACAAATTAATTGTTCTAACAATGAAATAATTCGCTTTATTCAAATATTTAAGTCTGTTTTGGGCTAAGAGTTATGTCAGGTCTTAGAAATCGAAATAATAAGACAGTGGAAATGATTTGTGCCGCGTCAAAGTAACGGAACGCATGTCGTCAATTTGAGAAAGTGACACTTATTTGAGAAACGTAAGTTACTGTAAACTAGTCAAAAAATTACAATTTGTTATTGTATGTTATATTAGTTTATTATTTTACGTGTATATAAAATTCAAAATTCAAATAAAAATTTATTATTCAAATTTGGCTCAATAGCGCCCATTCACTGCGGGCGGGAGCTTAATTGTAAAAGAACGGGCAATGTGTTACGCACCGTGGATACATTACTATTACCATTTACTCCGACTGTACCTACCACAGAGAATTCGAAAATGTCGTTGTCGTCCATAGTGAATGACAACATCAGTCTTATACACATTACATTTATTTTTTGAAGTGCGGTACGATTTAGAAATGTTAAATGGACTTCTTGGCGGGAAAGTGAAGCGACATTTCTGCAGTTTTGTTTTATTTTCTAAAATTTGTGAAATTTCGAACATTTATGTGTAATAACGGTGGATTATAAACCGTTAAGTGTTTGTGAACGTACATGAGTGTTAGTAAATCAAACAAAACAGTGTAACATAACTTTTCAAATTCTCTCAAAAAGTCCATGTGACACATATTATTATATAGTCCCACATCTTTACTGAGGATTCAAGGGGTTTAAGGGAGGGCATCTCATTTCCTATTTATCATCTTTATCACCACTGATTCTCACTTACTATGATTTGTATATTATAAATATATCGCTTACTTGACACTGGCTAAATGTGCTAAACGCACGAAACCATGATTTAATACAAAAAAAGACATCAAACACAAACCGAAATGTGTTTAAAAGTTCTAATACACGTTCCGAGAGAAACTGATCGGTAAACAAACGCTAGTGCCATACAAGCACCGGTGCGACAGCGATTACAAGCACTCATTTTTTTCTACTAATTCATAATTACTTCTAGTCATCGTCATGGGGTCTTTTAACTGGGGTTGGCCACCCCAAGTTGCGGGCCTCGAGCTTAGGCTCTTGCCCTGGCGCCTTCTCTGCTGACGTGTCAGCAGTGTCATGAGTAACCTCTTTGTGAGGCTAGCCATTAGCGTTTAAGTGTAAGTGAAGTTAGGTGCCAGTTCCCAGCCCCCGCTCTGTAAGAAGAACTGGCAAAAACTCACAGGCTGTGCTCTTTTAAAACTATAATACTTCATAGATTCTATAATATCAAACGCGACCTTTAGCAGCAACAAAGGTCGACATAAAACTAAAATGTAATAATACATACATACATACATTCACGCCTGTTTCCCCGAATAGGTAAGCAGAGGCATATTATACGCCCACACTTCGTCAATTACATTGTTGGTCCCACGTAGCTGGCGAACCTATTGCCGCTTACCGAGAACGTTCGCCAGATTCTCGTCTGTTGATCGGCAGGTGCACCACTTGCAGGTGAGGTTGGCTTGGGCTCCTTAGGTGTTAGTAGGATCCACAAACATAAAATTTAATAATTGTACAAATAAATGTCAAATCGTCTCCTAGAATCCAATCCGAATGAATTCTTGAAAAGGGTCTACTTACCCGAGTCGCTCTCGGATATGAACATAAAATCTGATCATATAAAATAATATGACATCAATAACTTATTTACGTGGGCGATTGGATTTTACAAAACCTTTTTCGATGCGTGTAATATAAAATATTTATTCCTGTGTCGTAATTATACTCTTTGTTTTGGTAATCATTTCCTCTGTGTAACGGCAATAGCCTTAGGCGAGCGATCGTACCGAGTCATGCGGGAATCCGGAATTCCTCCAAAAAATTGCGTATTGCTTGAGTTTTATTTTGTTTTATATGTTATTGTCCGATCGTTAAGCGGGGATGTATGGTTTTTTATTATACTCAAATTATTCCTGAGCACTCGGTGCAGTTCAAAAGAACAATTAAAAATAATTATAATAAATATTTTGAAACCCATAGACCCAGGGATTAAACCCATAGGTCTCGGGTTCAATCCCTGGCGCACCCATGACTGTTCGAAGTTATGTGCGTAACCATCACTTGCTCTGTACCTCGGAAAGCACGTTAAGTCGTTGGACAACGGAAGTCAGTTCCTTCAAATATTTTAACTACTGGTTAAACCATATAATGTATTTCCAAGTGATGGATTAAAAAACGAAATGAAACTCTCGTTTCAGCGTTGGTCGTGAAGACATCGTTGTTCTGAGGCTCCTATCTTACCTGAAGATGCCCTGTGTAAGGGCGAAACACGTGTCGTGTTGAATAGTTTCTCGATTTTTCGGGAAATTATAGTAGCGCGGGAATTGTTACAAAGATATTTTTAATCCATCACTTGCTTACAATGGATTTCCGCAAAGTAACGTCTGATTCAATAAATTAATGTATTTTCCTTTTAGTTTTGGAGGTCAGATCGTCGTCGCTCCATGTAACAACTGAATTTTAGCCAAATCTGGTAAGACCAGTGAGCAGACTCTGGGGCAACCGAGGTAATGATGGAGAACGTGTAGTTTGAGAAAAGAAAGGAGAGAACCAGTTTAAGTATCAAGCAATTTCATGAGTTACCAGAATCATTGCGGACACTTCTGAAGAACTTTCTGATCTAATCATAGAACCCGTGACAATAGCTTGCCTAAGGCTTTCAAATAAAATGTTGTTTTTTATTTAAAAGTTACATACTTTTACTTAAAACAATGTTTGAATGTAGACTTAGCGGTTGAGTCAATTTGGTTGCTCGCGAGTGCAGTTAAATATTATTCAAGACCATTCTTAAGGCTTAACATAAAATACATCAAACTTAATAAAATATCATAAAAAATAATAGAATTGATTTAAAGGGTGGCATTTTATGAATACCCCTGGGTACCCCCGTCGCGGTTTACTCAATTTAACCACGGCACGATGTCACGTATCGTCGTCATCTTTGTATTTTATTATATATTTTGCCACGGATATGAAGGGAAAAAAATAACGAACTTCAGCCATTCTCTTTGTGAAATTAAAGCCTTTAAGCTTTAGAAGTAGCTACGCATTGTAGTACTATGTCGCGCCAATTATTGCGTTCACATAGTAAGTTGTGACTTACTGATTTTTCTTCTAGTTAGAGTGACAAAGTACTAAAATGATCAAGTACTTCCAAGGCCGACTATATACACTCTTGACGATACTATATTTTAACTGAAATCAATCCAAAACTGGTTAGACTAGTAAGCAGACGCTGAGCCCTAAGTAAGTCTAGGCTACAACCGGTATAATGCTTGGGTAATGACTACGCTCTATTTTAATGGTTTCAGTAGACGATTAAAACAGAACAGCAATTATCATGGCCCACACACTTCGTTCCGGTCACATTCCTCTCAATAAGTTTAAGTATCTCATGCGAGTAGCAGAATCTCCTAACTGTGAGACTTGTGGAGTAATTGATGACGTATTTCACTTGTTGGTGGAGTGTGAGCGGACTCGAGGTCTGAGACAGAACTCGTTGAGAGTAATGGACTACAGCGTCGGTCACTACATATCACTTTTGGCTGAGCCAACTTCGAGCGCTACTAAAATTTTAGCGAATATATAATATTATTAAAATGTAGTAGGTTAAGATTAGGATACGATGGAGCAGGCATTATCAATTATATGATCAAAGCTCCTCCTCCTTCGGGGAAACAGGTGTAAAAGTATGTATGTAACAAAAATAAAATAAAACATTTAAAAAATATAAATACAACTAGCTGTTACCCGCGACTTCGTCCGCGTGGAATAGTATCTTTGGGTAGCATTTTTAATTATTTAATAAGAATCATTAGTAGGTATAGTAGATATCAGCGGCGGCGATGCAGAGAATTCGTTAAAAGGAACTTTAACTTCAAAAGCCAAAATATTTTTTAAACTTTATATATCCAAAATTTTTAATTATCATATTCCTAGGATACTTTGGCGTCGTAGTTCCCGTGCCGAATCCGTTCCGTTCCGTTTAAATTTCGAGAATTCCGTTTGTAGAAAAACTCTGCACATCCTAAGAGACCTACGTACCAAGTTTCATGGTTTTATCTTCAAAAATGAAGAACACCCATAAAAACATTCAACCCCTATATCACCCCCATACTGGTAAATTTTTTATTTAATTTTAATTATATCTTATCAAGTGCTTAAATATTAAGTTTCATGGTTTTATCTTTTAAAACTAAGAAATCCCATACAACTTTTCACCCCCCCCCCCCCTTTTTAACCCTTTACAACCCCCTTTTCGAAGTAAAAAGTAGCCTATGTCCGTTCTCAGGGTCTAGACTATCTGTATACCAAATTTCATTCAAATCCGTTCAGTACTTTTGGCGTGAAAGAGTAACAGACAGACAGACAGAGTTACTTTCGCATTTATAATATTAGTTAGGATAGATAGATAGATAATACGTTTATTTCGTTTAAATAGTACAAGTTATATAAAAACATATCCCACAAAACCGTTTGACTGGTTTGTCTGTGGGTCACAGTCTCTTTTATACTACTTTATATTAGGTCGGGGAAAAAGTCTTTTCGCATAACGTAGGTATAAACTTATTATAAAATTTTTTTGACTGTACTATTTGTGTCTGGCTGGTTTTGGTAACATTAAAAAGGTTCCATTATAAAGAAAAGAAAAAAATAAAAAAAAGTTGTTTCCCGCTATTTTTCATTTGTTTTTCTCTCCGTAAAAATGAGTGAATCTAATGAAGAAATTCGATACATTTTAAAATTTTATTATAAAAAAGGCAAAAATGCAACTCAAGCAGTGAAAAAAATTTGTGATGTTTATGGACCTGATGCAGTGTCAGTAAGAGTAGCACAAATTTGGTTCAAACGTTTTCAGTCCGGAAATTTTGATGTTAAAGATGCACCTCGCTCTGGTCGCCCTGTTACGAATAAAATGGACGCCATTTTTGAAAGAGTGGAGCAAGATCGGCATATTAGTAGTTACGATGTAGCTGAAGAACTGGGAATTGACCACAAAACAGTTTTGACCCATTTGAAGAAAGCTGGTTATACAAAAAAGCTCGATATTTGGGTGCCACACGAGCTCACTCAAAGAAACTTAATGAACCGTGTATTCATTTGCGATTCATCATTGAGACGTAATGAAACCGAGCCGTTTTTGAAGAGATTGATAACTGGCGATGAAAAGTGGATCACGTACGACAAGAACGTGCGAAAAAGGTCGTGGTCGAAAGTTGGCCAGGCTTCACAGACTGTGGCCAAACCTGGCCTAACACGAAATAAGGTGATGCTGTGTGTATGGTGGGATTGGAAGGGCATTGTTTATTATAAGCTTTTACCGCCCGGCAAAACCATCGATTCTGATCTTTACTGCCAGCAACTGATGAGATTAAAGGAAGCAGTCGAGAGAAAACGGCCGGAATTGATCAACAGGAAGGGTGTGGTCTTTCATCACGATAACGCTAGACCACACACATCTTTAGCCACTCAGCAAAAATTAAGAGAGTTCGACTGGGAGGTCCTAGTGCATCCACCATATAGCCCTGACCTTGCGCCTTCAGATTTTCACCTGTTTCGGTCTCTGCAGAATTCTTTAGGTTCTGTAAGGTTGACCTCAAGAGAGGACTGCCAAAACTATTTGTCCCGTTTTTTTGATCAGAAGTCCCAAAGTTTCTACAGTAACGGGATAATGTCTCTGCCCACAAAATGGCAGAAAGTTATTCAACAAAACGGCACATATATATTGTAAATAAATGTAAATAAACTTTGAAAAAAATGTCTTGACTTTTCATACAAAAATACGAAAAGACTTTTTCCCCAACCTATTACATTACAACTAATTTTATATACAACATGGCACAGAATTAACGCACACCCTCAGACACCCCAATTAGAATATTTAATTATAATTAAAAAACATGCAAAATAATGTTACTTTTATTTAATTAAATATGGTTTATTTAAGTTACTAGTTATACTCATCGAGAGCAAATCGTATGGGCATATTAGCGCTTTAGCCTACCGACCTACACACACAGAGAGACACGCACACACACACCGCTTAGCACCAAAAAGTGCCGCAAAAAAAAAAACAAAAAATAAAAAAATTTTTTTTTTTAAAAATTACCTATTTTTTTAAATATTTTTAATCGATTGAGTAGCCGATTTATAACAAACTATTTTCTTGGTGTAACCCTTATTCTGTTACATGTTGTATAGATAACTTACAATTTTTCACTTAAACCAATATAATGCTTTTTTAAATTTGTTTTGTACTTATTTTTGTTTGTTTCCATTCTAATGGCTTCAGGTATACTATTTAATAGGTACGGAAGCCGTTTTTTTATAGTTCTGTCACCATAATTATTATAAACTCTGGGTACATTGAGTTTACCGGCAGTCATTGAGCGAGTATGAGTAGTGTTGTCGACGCAAGTTAGACCATGCTCCCGACTGTTATAGTTGTTAACTGCTAGCAAATATTTATACTGTAATCTAAGTGGTAGAATATTACATATTTTGAATAATCTATTGTAGTCGCTTTTACTTTTATCTTTGGTTTTTTTACTTACTAATAATTTTAAGAAACGTATTTGTAGTGATTCTAGTTTTAGCAAATTTTAGTTAGGATACAGTTAATTTACATACATTTTGTTTGTATAAAAATTAAGTTATATTATGAATGTATAGCAAAATAATAATATAATGTTCTGTCGCTAGGTTAAGGATATACAGTGCTTACTTGCATGTACTGTGCGCACGCCACTAAGTTTAATACTCCTCTGCAGAGGTCTTGGTGTTAATTTCCAAACAGGATAAATATGTCTGCAATAAATTACTGTAATTTAGCCTATGTGGCCTTAGCTATAAAGCGTATAAGTGACTGCTTGCTAAGCAAAAACTTGAAAAACTTTACTTAGACCATGATTTCTTACTGAAAACTATCCGACCTATTACAGTTCTCCGTAACATTGATTAAAGACTGAGTGAGTCAAAACATTTATATCACATAAATATTGTTTTATTTTTCGAAATATCCAAAAAAACTAAAGCTTTATAATTTAATGAAATAAAAACACAATTTTAATATGCTTAAATAATTATTTAAGCTCTCATTACAGATTATGTCGGATCGTAGTCAAAAGTAATTTAACCAGATTATTTTCAATATACCAAACCCATGTTTGTCTTATTCCTTTCTCTATGTCGCGTCGCAAATCTCTGCCTGCCCTGAAAAGGGTCCCTGGCTTATTACAAAAAAGGGGTTTATTTAATAATAACGTCAGAAAGGTCGAGGATTAACCTGAAATGTTTGAAGTTCGCATCGGCCACGCGGCGGATTAGATTCATTTATGTTAACTTTGGATCATTACGTGATAAACATACTTTGTTATAGTACTCGAGCAGATAAAGTAAATACAATATAGGGAGTACCTTCGCTGAAGCTAATAAAAAACATAAAAAACTGACCGTTTTTTATAATGTAACAAAGAGCTTTTTATTAAATGCTTCAGAAAGTAAAAAGCTCTCAACATACATAAATACATACAATCACGCTTGTTTCCCCGAAGGGGTAGGCGGAGGCATATTATGGTGTATAATATGCTTCTACACTTCGCCAATTACATTGTCGGTCCCACATAATAGGTGGCGGGCCTATTGCCGCTTACCGGGAAGTTCTATGTTTTCCAGGGCCTTGTCCGTTGATCGGCAGGTGCACTACTTGCAGGTGAGGTTGGCTTGGGCTCCAAAAATAATGGTAGGATCCCTGTACACTCAAAACAATACAAAAAAGCTATTCTTAACAAATGAAAATCATTTTTTAAAAACATAAAAAAAATTACGTAATTTTTGATCGAAGAGTGAGTACTTTGAGAAAAAATAAATAATTCCTTAGGAGCTTAGACACCAGAACTTTTCATATATAGTAAATTTGAGCGTAATGTAGGTAAAAATGACGAGCGTAACCTTTGTGAACAAATAGTGCGCACTGACAATGACATTAGCGGCGGACAGGAGATCGCGATACGCCGCTAACGACGCCGCCGCAGACAACCGGCGACCTCGCGACCCCGCGCCGCCAAGGGCTGCCCATGACTTTCTAGGGCTGACCAACTGAACCAACTTCCACATACACATACTTACTATCACTCCTGTTTTCTCGACGAGATAGGCAGCAAATGGCACTAATAAGAATTTCGATCCAACGTAATAACCGGGAACTTTTATGTTCGACAGTTGAGGCTCGTCCGTTGATTAGCACGTGCACCACTGGCACGTAATGTTGGCTAGCTAGATGGTTGGATCCTCATACAAATAAATGTTACGTAATTCTCTATAAGTGTGTTTTTAATATCGTGCGGATTTCATCAAACACGCGGGGCGCATGACGGGTCGTAAGTGTTCTTTGCATACACTATTAAGCATAAATATTTACCTATGAATATTACAATTGCGGTTGCACGCAAGCGGCGCATTCCCGCGTGCATGATTTAGTCGGCACGTTACTAAAAATATCGTTAAAAAGACGCCCAAGGCATGCCTGCTTGTGGCAACATCTGAAAAGCGTCAATGAATCGCGCTACAAGAGTTTCTCAAGCACTGCGCTATAAATAAGACATCTAACAATCCTGATTGCCAGTAGTCTTGTTCCCGGTTTTAAGGACCTTTTCCATTATAAGGTTTTGTACAAGACGACTCGTAACTTTATTTGTACCATCTTAGAGCTCATTTTTTTCAGTGAAAATATTTTGTGCGCGACTGTATCTCACCGGATAACTACACATATCGGATGTGTGGTATATGGAAGCATTGTGTCCCTCCCTCTACCAAGATCTGATCAGATATATTTTATTTATCAATTGGTTAGTTATTTAATGTCCTTCTACAAGGCACGAGTCGTACTGGATTCGTAAGGTGATGAAACTAAATCCGTCTCACCTTGACAAGGTGAGAAGTGGCTCAGAAGAAGTAGCGAGCTCAGAAGTGGAACATTATTTTATTTATTTATTTATTGACAGACTTGCTAAAAACGGAAGCTCAATTTTAAAAGGTTGATAGGTAGAAGCGATACGAGAGGTGTATAGTGTTTTTTATAACAGCTTAAGAGCCCAAGCCAACCTCATATGCAAGTGAATTATCTGCCGATCAACGGACGAGGCTCTGGCAAACATTAAAGTTCCCGGTAAGCGGCAATAGGCTCGCCACCTATTACGTGGGACCAACTATATAATTGGCAAAGTGTGGGCTTATAATACTCTCTGCCTACCCTTTCGGGGAAATAGGCGTGAATGTATGTATGTATGTAAATTGCATCTAATGTTACAGTATTAACAGACTTCAAACGGATGCACGTTAACGCTTTTAACTTTAGTACCAGTGCCAACCCTACCACGGATCCGTAATTGTTTTTTTACCACTGACGGTTGGATAGTTCCGATAAACAATGATTGTCGCATAGTTTTCCACGATAACGAAAGTTCATCGCCACATGGGTGCGTTGGTAATGCGCAGCGCATTTCTTACAAACACTTGTTTACCAGATTTTAGGTTATGCGTCATCTGATACCAAAATATACTACCTATAATGACTGTAGTTAACAAAGCCTTTCCAAACCATGTACTAAGTACGAAACTCGTAAAATTTTGTCCTCCGGCAAAAATTACGAAGTACAAAACACTGAAAGAATTAAGGGTTTGATAAGCCTGTAAAAAGTTGTGTTCTAAGACACTCACCGAAAATACTTTTTAGTATAACAAGATTATCAATACCCATACAATAGTCACGTGGTACCGGACTAGAATAGTGACCCCCCTCTAATCTCATAAGTGGTAGTAGTCGTAATAATGTTTAAAAAGAAACTTAAAAAATATTTGTTACAGAATTTTATGTCGCAAAAAGATGTTCCGAAATGAATTGTTTAGCTATAGATAAGTTTAAGTACCGATTAATTAATGTTTTAGTTTAAAATGTATACCTAGAAATTGGGAGCGTACGTCGCCCACAAACTGTCATGCAGTTTGGCGATAACAATACTTAAGTTTTATGTATGTACTATGTTATTATAAGAAATAAATGAAAAAAAAAAAAAAAAAAAAAGATGCTAGGAAGCAGTGTCATCCTGGTTACGGAACATCTGTTTAAATGTATCAGATCGGTATGTGGAGCGTGAGGCTGCTCGTAGAACTTACTGAGGGAAGCACCGATGCCTCGTGCCATGCAACTCATCAATCGACTTGCAGATTGCGAAGATGTTTTTTGTGGTTCTCTGAGTGAGCTTTATATGAAATTAGTTATTGTTCAGGCATAAAAATTTATATAATTAATGTTTATCGTATTAGGTATGCAATACCTGTAAAGATAAGTAAGTTTGGATAAAGTAAATAAATAAATAATGCTATATGGCGGTAACTACAAACACTAACCCGTCTGCCCAAAGAGGTGATAAAAGGAACTTACATTGTAATGAATACTCATATTTAGAAGTGGATGTATGGCTAAATATAAGATGATGACCCAACAAATCCTTTAAAAGAGCAATAATTGAATCCCATTACAAATGAATGGGGGCGTAAGTTATTAAGTTAACGTTAATTGAAGTTCAATTGATCCAAACTTGAATAAAAAATTTGACTTTGAATAGTGGTGATTTGAGGAATACTTTCCGGAGGTTGATAATGGAACTCCTTATCAATTTATAGGAAAGGCCGTGAGTACTATAAGTCGTCATCATCTCAGCTTATTTGAGAGCGACAATTGCCTAGTGGCGAGACCAATAGACTTCTAATTCAGAGGGTCTAGGGTTCAAACCCTGGTGGCGCACCTATAACTTCTCGAAGTTATATGCACAATTATCACTTGCCTCGGAAAGCACGTTAATCCGATGTTCCGGGCTATCATGAACAACTATGGCAGTCGTTATTGGGCAGTCAGTGCCTTCTAATATTCTGACAACTTTTTAACTATACAATGATGTTTCCCTTAGGGTTGTGGAGATCAGATAGCAGGGGCTCTATGTAATAACTGAAGTTCAGCCAAATCTGGTTAGACCAGTGTGCAGACCCTGGGCCCTTAGCTATAGTCTGGGGAAACCAGGATAATGCTAGGATATGATAATCTTAGCTTACAAACATCTCACTACAGAACACGGGCCTCTTTTTACGAACCATGATATGAGGGAATCGGGTCTTAAACCACCTAGAGCAAGGTCGTGCAGGGTAAATGATAGTGCTATGAAGTATAGGTGTAAAGGGGCTCCTACCAAGACCTAAAGAGCCCAAGCCAACCTCGCCTGCCTCAACGGACGAAGCTCTGGCGAACATAACTGAGCCGGCTAAGCGGCAGTAGGCTCGCCACCTAATATATGCCTCTGCATACCCCGTGGGGGAAACTGGCGTGAATATAGTATTGAGGTAAAAAGTACTATCTATATATTGTTTCCAAGCAAGCGATTGGAAACACAAGAAGGTTGTATAACCTTTACGTGGTAACCTGGATTAACTTCTGATAATAAATAACCTTTATTATTTTTTTACTGCTAAAGAAATTGCGAATTAATTCGACTTTGCATGTAACGTGAGCTTTCGAAAAAAAAGCGGCCAAGATTACAGCTAAGTTTGTAATTTAAGTATTATTAAGAACGTAGCGTGAAAATTGGATTTATTTTGTGCTATGGCAACATCTCTGAGGCTTCAATGGATTAAAAACTTTGTGGCTTTGTGGTTGTTATAACGATAATGTTTTAAGCTTTGAGAATTTAAGCTTTATTTGATTTCGTTAAAATTAAAAGTAAAAAATATTTTACAGTGGAATGGACAGTGGAACGTTCTAAAGTTTCGGACTAAATTGCATTCGACCATAATTATTGTACATAATTCGTATCTAGAATACAAAAAAATATATGTCAATAGGTTTTAGGACAGCGTCACGGGGTATCCTAACATCTTGGTTTATGGGAGGTGATCCGGGCTTGAAAAGTCGTTCCTGTTTAAGACCAAGCTCTGCAATTTTCTGCCGACAAATGCCCAATAAGACGCTTAGTCAGTATGTTGATGCAAAATCACATTGTCTTTTTTAAAGGATCAGTTTATTATATTCCCTTAGCTTGGGCGATTTGGGCGATCGCCAATCGGCTACAGCTCATTTGCGAAAGCCCAGTGGTGAAACCCATATTCAAACCCTGGTTACACCTATGACTTTTCGGAACTACATGCGTAATTATCGCTTGCTCCATGCCTACTTCATGTCATGAACATCCATGTCAGTAACAGGAAGTCAGTGCCTTCTAATATGCTGACAGCTGGTTCAACCGTAAAATGTTTTTTCCGGGGTGTGGAGATTAGATGAAAGTCGCTCCATGTATTAAACTGAAATTCAGCCAAGTCTGGTCATACCAGTAAGTAGACAAGGAAAACCGGGAAAAATGCTAGGGTATGATGATTTTGGAAATAGATAGCTCTTTGTCAGGAATCCGATTATTGAGAATATTCAACATTAATTTATCTCCATAGCATAATATACTTAGCAAGTCAAATGACTTTGTGACAATTTTCGCGCAACTGTAATCTCCCGAAAAATCGAGAAACAATGAGTTGTTTCTCGTGATGAGTCACAAAAGCTTCTTTAAGTTAGAATATTAAATAACCCTAGAGCAACGCGTGTATCAATAAATATTTTATAATTTTGTTATTTAAGGCCGAGATGCACTACGAGTTCGCCACGCAGCGTATATGTATATGTACACGCGGCATAATGTCGCACTGCAATATTGTACAAGGTTTCGTTAAAAACTGTTGTTTTAAATTGTATCTCGCGCACTCAACGGCAAAGTCTTCGCATCGAAAGCTCGTAGTGGGCACCAGGCCTAAGGACGAGTCTGGCCTAATAATGTATGGAACTAGTTGTTGCCAACATTTGAGTGACCCCCTGGAGGACTTTATCAAAATTTTGACTTAGGCGCGACTATGTGCGCCTAAAAAAATGCCAATAAAAATGCCAAGAAACAATTTGGCTTCAAGTTGGGGTTTAAAGCACTTATTTAAAAAGCAGCTGCGAATGAGCGCTATTAAAATAAATACTAATTTGCGCCACTTGTCATTTAGCGCTTTTGACCTGATGCTCCTAAACCAATACCTTTGATGATAAACTTTCCGGGCCTAAGCAACTCCGGCATGAGTCCGCAATCATACAATTTATTTTATACGTGATACCAATACACAACGCAGCTAATACGTGTGTCTTTGAGGCCCTGTGATTGTGTGCCTTGAAAGGTAAAATAAA
Source organism: Musotima nitidalis (assembly GCA_949126915.1). Lineage (NCBI taxonomy): Eukaryota > Metazoa > Arthropoda > Insecta > Lepidoptera > Crambidae > Musotima > Musotima nitidalis. The sequence goes on along the minus strand of OX421427.1, from coordinate 5,263,222 downwards.
TCCGTCTGATGATTAAAATGTAATGGAAATTAGAAAAATCAACATGAATGTTGGACTATATGATCAAAAAGCCGATATAATTCATTGAAATAAGATTTTTGTATTATGAATTTCATTTTCCATTTCTATAAGTATTTTCAGGAAATTTTCAGGATGTACGACGTTATAATTGATACTGTAAATCTATTAATACAACGAGAAATGTGATATACGAATTTGAGGAAAACATTTTGTCTTAATTATTTAAATTTTCGTTTTGTCCGTTGCTTCTTTGTAACCACGATATAAATATATACATATATATGCTTCCTCTATTGATGACTCCATTAAGGAGTCTGACTCTCAATGAAATATCGCGTTTGCCATCATGAGAGTCAATTTCTTTTAATTTATTTGCAGTGACTGAGGACGAGTTGAGAAGGGTGGTGGAGTCTATAAAATCTAATGCTTTGATAATATCAGCAGAACCATGATTATGGAAATTTTAGATCCGGTTCTTCCTGCTTTATCCCACATCATTAATTTCTCCTTAAGCTCAGGATTTTTTCCAACTTGCTGGCGTAAAGCTTATATCCGTCCTCTTGGCTAAGTTCCCAATCCTTCTGCTTTAAATAATTTAAACCTATATCCATATTACTTTTTCTTTCAAAAATCCTTGAAGCCACTGTACTTAAACAATTATCAACATTTGTTTACAAAAACTCGTTTCTCTCCTCATTCCAGTCTGGCTTTCGTCCCGACCATAGCACAAGCACAGCTTTGCTGAAAGTCACAGAGGACATCAGAGATAGCATGGAGCACGGTAAGATCACTGTGTTGGTTCTGATTGACTTCTCCATTGCTTTTAATACGGTTGACCATGACCTGCCATTGCTATCCTATCCAAATTAAATTTCTCGAGGATATCCCTAAATTGGTTCAAGGGCTAACTTCGTGGTGGATAGCAGATTGTTAAAGACAATAAGCATCTGTAATATTAGGTAACATACTGTATTTACACTATGTTATCTGTACTGTACATAACATTTTGCCTCGGAAAGCACGTTAATCCGTTGGTCCCGGCTGTCATGAAGATATATGGCAGGCGTTGTTAGGAAGTCATTGCCTTCTAACAGACTGACAGCTGGTTTAATCACAGAATGATGTTTCCTTCTGGGTTGCGGAGGTCCGACGGCAGTCGCTCCACGTAATAACTGAAATTTAGTCAAGTCTGGTTGAACCAGTGAGCAGACCCTGGGCCCTAAGCTTAAGTCTGGGGCAACTAGGATAATGCTAGGAAATGATGGCTGTATATAACGTTTTGTGGTCGGATGTTCCTGAGTAGCATTTGGAAACGTTGCCAAACAAAAAGCAACTGCGGTGTTTATTCACCGTTACACTGCTTTCCAAGTTTACAGTACAAAAAACAGATAAAACACACCTACTTGCATTGGCACAATAATTGACTTCCGCGATAACACTTTTATTAATAACATGCAAACTATATGACAGTCTATGATAATATAAATGAAATATTTGTGTCATTTTTAAACCTACTTTATTGCACACTGACAGAAGTTATATTTGAATAAATGCATAAAGTTGCAGCATTCAGAACTCATCGCTGCTTGTGGTATTGTGAGTTGGATTTTATTTTATAAGAACTAAGGTTTGAAATAGAAAGTTATGTAAAGACTGTTTAGTGTTGTTGGATATAGTTATATGTGTGCAATTATGCAGATGAGGTTAAAGAGTACGGACCAACTTTATTACAACAGTAATTGCGCTATAATGCCGACAGTAAGTACTTTAGGTACCACTACGTAAGCAGACGATGCTGGATTAAAGTAAAGTAAAATTGATCTTTATTTCATAAACTATTACATAGCACTTAAAAATGTCAAAATTAAAGACAAAAAAAAACCTAAATACAACTACACTAAAATCAGGGTAATAAAACAAACGGTATTGAGTAAGTATACCATTTTAATTAAGTAAATCAGCGTTAAACGTGAATATGCAGTCAAAGCGTATGGAAAATCTGAGTTCTAAGAAGTAACTTCCTTGTATCGAATAATGAATGGACTTACTAGAAGACTTCTCAAAAGATTTTATCGTGAGTCTTATAATGCTAAATGATTCGTATAAAGAGGGAGAATTGTAAAGAAAATTCGAGGCTTAATCCTAAGGATGAATTACAATAATTAATCTAAAACGGTTGCGTGCATGGTTTTATCTATTGCTGGTTTTATTTGGGTGTGTGTATGTGTTTTTGCTTTTTAATAAGCGGTGAAAGCCTAGTGCCTAGATCCATAGACTTTCAATTCAGAAGTTCTCGGTTTGGCCAACTGATTTTTAAAGCATATCTATGGCAGTCTTTATAATGAAGTCAGTGCCTTATAATAATCTGACAGCTGGTTTACCAATAGAATGATGTTTCCCTCTGTGTTGCCGAGGTCAGACAGCAGTCGCTTCGTGAAATAACTGAAATTCAGCCAATATCTAGTAAACCAGTCAGCAGACCCTGGGCCCTAAGTTTTAAAAGAATTAATTTATATTTAAAAAAAAACTCAAATATTATTTCAAACGTAATTTTCTTTTTATATAAGCAAATTCAATTTAATTAAATTAATTGTTTGGGCATTAGGGAACTCTCTTTTCCCTTCAAGGCTTCGACTCAAAAGTACAAACGGCAAACAATAATTACCCCATCAAAAGTTGAGCGGTATGAGTACACCCATTATTAATTACAAGGACTACGCACACATGTATAAAAATCCGACCGATTGTGGGTAGGGCCTACGCGCTTTTGCCTTGGGCTTGTTAGGGTAGGGTAGCCTTTTTTAAGTATGGCAAAAAAATTATGAAGTGCGAGGGCGCAATTGCACTGAAAGGAAGTACAAGATTTTATGGAACAATTACGTTTCTTGTACCTCTTTTGATAAAGTTTTGTTATCTATCAATCTACCCAGTTAACTTGGTTCGTGAACTCGATAAATCGATAAAATCGTAAAGAAATATTACATAAAGATGTAACTAGCTAATCCAATGCCGGCTTTATTCCCTCTGGAACAACTGTATAGCTCTATTAACAGTCAATCTATAGCTCTCAGCAAATTATAATACATCTTCAATCTCGATAAATTGACAGGGTCGCAAAGAAATATAACATAATAATGTAACTTGCTAAACCATTACCGCCTTTATTGCTTCAAGAGTGGATGTGTAGTGTTATTAGCCGTCAATCTATAGGTCTGTGCAAACTATAATAAAACATCTTCAATCTCGGTAAAACGACACAGTGGCAAAGAAATTCCACAAAAAAAAACGTTTCACCAAATACGGCCTCTTATAAGCCTTGCCAATATTCGAATCAAAAGTAACTGAGGGCTGAAGCTATCGGTAAAACCTCTAGTTTATCGAGAGCCCCCGCACTCAGCCGACCTAAATAAAGGCCCTCGAAATATATTCAAGTGCACTCTTAACAAGTAGGTATTTTACAAGTTTTTGAATTGATACTCAGTGATCATAATATCAGAAAACTATGTTCAAGTAAGATAAAAGTTTCTTCAAATAGTGCTAAAAACTAATCCAAAAGTACTATTTTAGATATTTCTTCATTGGAATATCTGCCCACTTACGCCTGAAATGACGATAAAAAATCTGGCTTTATATAAAAGGCAAATCAGTAATTATTTCCTTTATTTGTCGTCTCAATACCCAATTCTTGAATTGAAATATTAGGTAAGTATGTTATAAAATGTTATTAGGTGAATAACGTTAGTATTTTTCAAGATAGACCGCCTCTCGACGTTTTATTGCTATCTCGTTTTGTGACAGTACAATTAGGGGGGAGCGTGATATAATATTTCTGACACTTACACCAATTATTTAGTTCTAAGATAAGTATCATGAAGAACTTGTGTATTGGATACTACATAACGATGAAACATACATAAATACTTCTTTTTTTTTTGTAAATACATACTCAATAATATATACATAGGAAAACACCCAGATCAGAACAAATATTCATATTTATACACACACGGATTTGTGCTGTGTGGGAATCGAACCCACGACCTCAGGAGTGGAGTGCGGGTATACTCACCACCACGCCATATCGGTCGGTAGGTTACTTCTATATCTGATAAACATTCGAGAGGTGCTCGTTATTAAGTGTCGTAACGAAGTAGTTCGTTCTTATATAAATCGCATACCATAATTCAATATTTTAAAATACAACCTCACGCAACGTAAACCGTACAGTGCAATAAATTTATCTGACCCGCTGACCGAAATTGATACAAAGCGTAAAACTGTAGAAATTTTATTTAGCGGCAATACTAAATTCGACTACAGTGACACCGTCACCGGTTCAGATAAGTTTGTGGCTTAGTACAGAGGCGTAAACGAAACCTAAGCATAAGCTAGCATTAAAAAGCTAACTTGACTTGCATCATTCGTCTTTACGTGGAAGTATCGAGCTGACTTTGATATGATTTGGTATAGATGTAAATAGAATATTCGAATGAAGATATCGGTAAATTAACAATACGCATTCAAAGCCGCAGGCGAATGCTGATTTTCAAATATAAAAAAGAAGAAGGACATATAATAATGGTAGCCTTCATGAGCAAAGTTTTAGGCGAAGTCTCGTTATTAATCATCGGTCCGGTTCCTTTATTCCTATCAGTAAGCCACACGTTGCGTCCGAAAATTACTTATTTAGGTACATTCTCGTACAATGGGCAGCCGAAATTCGGCAACCTATCTACATTGTACACAATAAAAAGGGTAGAAAATATCCTCGCAGAAAGGGAAACATATTATGTGGGCAGTTAATTCTTATTTACGTCCATTAACTTTTTTGTCGAACTTTTGTGTTAAACTGTCTCTCTTTAAGCGTTCGTAGCGATTCTAGGTGGTTGGTAATGATAAATTAAGTAAAGCAAATCTCACACAAGGGGTCATTCCTTGGGTAGGTAAAGAATTCTCAGGCATTTAATATCAAGCGCATGGAATTTCGAGAGGCATGTGAGGTAGTTTAGTTCATTTTTATCAAAATGCAGACTACTGCAAACTAAGCCAACTAACTAGTGCTAACTAAGACTACTTAGAGCGAAGATGTAGAACCTGTTTTACATTTAAACGCCACTTATCCGCGCGTTCCATATTATAAACACGGTTCATGACACGGTGGATACGAGTATATTTTCATGCACTTTTAGTGAATTCGCCAGAACTGCGTTAAATATAATAATTTATCAGTTACGTTAGATTTAGAAACTATTTTGTAAATATAGGATGTAATACTAAAGTTATATATGAGGTAGGCTAGTTTATGTTATATTTAAATAATATTGTAGAATGATAATTAAAAAGATAGAATATTGTATTTATTATAAAAATTGCTATGCTATCGCATTAGGTTTCTTAACCTATGCCTGTAATGTAATGTACTGTAATGTAAAATACCACCTGTAATGGTAGCATAAGATTATAAATAAATAAATATTATCGTAGTTTAAGTCCTATCACTATGTAAGTTATTTTCAGAAACTTTTCAGGAAATTCAAAAAAAATTGTCTGTCAGTCAGTGTGATTGGCTAATTTTAAAGGTTTATATTGGTCGTTTCGTGATTCTGATTGGGCGAAACGACGCGTTTTTCTATTTTCTAACGAATGATATGTGGTAAAGGAACTTAAATGACAATATACGAAATATCAGGGTAAGCTACGTTTCTTATCATCATCTTAGCTTATAACGTTACAAAAGTGAGAACAGGTACCCACTAAGGATACCCCACCACGCAGCCGATAAGCGAAGGTTTTTCACATTATATTCAATGTCAAATTAATGCGCAAAAAAATAATAATAAAGATTATAAATTTTCAGGAGTTCTTTCAGGCTACTAGATAAAGATGATTAATACCTTATTGTGATTATAAGCGCTTACTCGGTAAAAATATGTAGATGGTACTTTACATCACCCTCATTTATCCTCCACTACTTCGCACCAGTCCAATATGATGGAGTATCATGGATCGTGAAAGGAGGCCTGTGTTCTGTAGGTAGTGGGATGTCAAATGGCTGGGTAAATGACAACTATGGTATATAGAGCTCCTACCAAGATCTGAGGAGCCCAAGCCAACCTCACCTGCAAGTGGTGCACGTACCGATCAACGGATGAGGCTCATGGCGAACATAAAAGTGCTCGGTAAGCGGCAATAGGCTCGCCACCTATTACGTGGGACCAACAATATAAATGGCGAATTGTGGTGGTATAGTATGCCTCTGCCTACCCCTTCGGGGAAACAGGCGTGATATTATGTATGTATGTAAATGACGACTTACAGCATTTATCATCATAAACTAGTATTATCCCGGTTGCCCTCAACTTAAGCTTAAGGGCCCAGTAACTGCCTACCTACTGTTTAACCAGGTTTGGCTGAATTTCAGTTAAGTTGGTTTTCGAGCTTGTGTAATTAGATTTAAATAAAAAGAACCGTGTTTATTGAATCTAGGGTCCCTTTATAACGATAAGCCGCTGTCTAAATAAAAGCTACTTTAAAGTTAAATTGCCCTGGACGGAATATGTCCAAGGCAATTCCACTTATTAAATTTATCATATTTCCTCTCATCCAATCTAAACTTTAACACTTTGTGAGAGTGACGGTTTTTGATTAATACTCTTCAGAGTCAATTTGTTCGACGAAACTGTACATAATTATGCTTTTATCTGTGAAAAAGCGTTGGGTCTTATCTGAATTTGATTCTAATCTGTGGAATGGGTTGTTCATGTCAAACGTAACCCAGTTTATCAAAGTTTGTAGAGTTTACATTTTCTACTAGTGGCCACCTGGGACTTTGTACGTGTTGTCAAAATTGTAAGTAAAATTTACTTTAACTAAAATAAAATACTATTGTTGCCATGACACAAAATTTTAAGTAATAACTTGTCAGTGGAAACTTTCAAGGCAAATGTAATAATTAACTTAACTGTCACTTACTGTAATGACTTCTCCAACTTCATTAAATAAAAACTATGTTTTTTAGGATATAAAAGTAAAATAATAAAAGTACTTTAGTAACATATAACATAAGCTATTGGCTAGTAAAAATCCCAGCAAAATTAGTTCACTTGTTTTGTAGAATAGCCACCACAAACAGACAGACATACAAAAAAACACATGTAACGTAGTAGTATTTTGTAACTTTGATATTAATTTAATAAAGACATATTCATCATCATGTCCTAGCATTATCTCGGTTGCCCTAGACCTAGACCTAGCTTAGGGCCTAGAGTCTGCTCACTGGCTCAACCAGGTTTGACAGAATTTCAGTTATTACGTGGAGCGACTGCACTGACTTCCTAATAACGACTGCCATATATATTCATGACAGCCGGGACCAATGGCTTAACGTGCTTTTCGAAGCACGGAGCAAGCGATAATTACGCAAATAACTTTAAAAAGTCAAAGGTCACCAGGGTTTGAACCTGAGGCCCTCTGAATTGAAAGGCAAGGGGTCTCGCCACTGGGCTATCGCCGCTCTTAATATTGTGTCATTAAAAGCTTTTAATTTATATGTCGTATTTTTGATCCCATAAATATTTAAGGCCTATGATACTTAAATGTTTATATGTTAAAATGTTCGTTGCATACATTAGGATGGTAATATATTCTTCCATTAATTATATTCAGCAAAAACATGCTTCGGTTTTGAACGGAAATTTGTGATCCAGGCATTATTCATTGTTTATTTTGTAAATTGCGCTGATTCCTGACTACAATGGGCAACTTCATCCATTAAGTAATGTTAAAGTTATAGGCCTTTTAACTTCAACGAAATACTATATCAATATATTAGCTAATATTACAAATATCCGCCCTTCTTTTATAATCGTTTTAAGGATTATTACCGGTACAAAAAATATACTATATCTTGATTTGGTTCTGGGTTATTTGCGGCTTAAGCGTAAAAAGATATTTATTTGCATTTAAAATATTAGCACATATTTGATATAAATATGTAAGTAATAATTACGTAAGTATACAGACATAAAACAAGTTTCAATTAAAATTTAATATTAAGAGCGCGTTTTAATATATTATCAAACGAAGTTTATATAAAATTGTATTAACTATGTTATTGAGGAACCTCGAGCTCCGTTTTATCAGGCTACCCTCTAAAGGGCCAGTCAGAAAGTTATTTCATTACTCGAACGTATATCAACTGAACGGTTCAGTCATCATCTGTGAGAGTCTAATTAAAGGGGTTATTCTCCTTGTGTCGATATAACGCTTTTTATTTCAGTTATTGTCGAATATTTGCCAATTATTATGGTAAATATATTTTAAGAACAAATAATTGTAAATGGTTCGTTTAAGCTTTAATCCGTAGAAAATTTAGAAATCTTTATATGAGCTGCCCTCTTACCTCAGCTGCTGAGTTCGTGAGAGGAGGGTCTTTAGTGTAGATATATCGCCAGGGATAGTGCAAATCCGCGTAACCAGCTTTGGATAACTCCGCGTATCTGAAAAATTTTGATAATTTAATTTAATGCGCGTAATTGTCGCAAAGCCTAATTATGTAACTTCAGAAAAATCTTTGTACAACAAGAGTTTTTAATTATTAAGTTTTTTTACCGTCCCCTGTAAAACTAGATCTATTGCAGATACGCGGACTTTACGTATGGTAGTTTCGCGAATTTTCACTATCCCCGACGATATGGTAAAATTATGACAATAATTAATAAATAAATATTTTCCGACTATTACACCAATGATTTAATTCCATGATAAATATAATTAAGAACTTGTGTTATGGATACAAAATAACGGATAGACATACATAAAAACTTTTAGTTTTTTTGTAAATATATACTTAATATACATAAGAAAAACCCAGACCAGAACAAATATTCAAGTTTATACACAAAGATTTGTCCTGTTTGGGAATCGAACCCACGACCTTCGGAGCGAAGTGCTCGGGTATACTCGCCACCACGCCAAATCGGTCGTCGATAATGACAATGGAGTGAAGACTAAGTTAAATTTGTCAAAGGCAGACAAACTTTGTTATGTATAAAATGTATGGATTTTACATAAGCCGTTCTTAAATGACGTGGTAATTTATAAATTTCAAGTCTATATTTTATAATTATTGTATTTCATTTTCGTTTCCCAAATGTTACTTTCCCCAAGCCTCCTGGTTAAACAAGCCGTTTTAAATGAAGTACAAAATGAAATTGTGTGTTTACCACATCATGTTATGTTATCAAATTAATTACGACTGTTTGACCCCTAACCTAGGCACAAACTGTGTTCTTATCTGTACAAATTAACTATGTCATTATATTTAACAAAACTATGATAGGTATCAGGCATAACTCTAAGTTAATGTTGATTTTTGATTGAAAATTGTAAACTTGTTATTACGATTGGCCAAATAAATATTTATAGGTTCGAGTTTATTCTTGCTGTGGCTTACACTCGAATTCCAACTTACACAATAACTTAATCAAAACTGGAGGTTTGTATTTCATACTCAAAAAAGAAATTTGTAACAAGTAATCTTACAGTGTAATATTATTCGGTTGTGTTTTATATAAAATGCCGTACAAACAGTCATCCAACCAATATAAATATATAAATAAATAACTTCTCCAAATTTTGCTTATTTGTTTGGATTATTGGGTGTGTGGGGACCTGAGGAGTCCAAGCTAACCTCACCTGCAATTGGTGCACCTGCCAATCAACGGACGAGGCTCTGGCGGACATTAAAGTTCCCGGTAAGCGGCAATAGGATCGTCACGTTTTATGTGGAACCAACTTTGTGATTGTTTAGGTGTGGTCGTATTATATGCTTCTGCCTACCCCTTCGAGGAAACAAACGTGAATGTACTACCCATGATCACACTCCAACAGCGTTCTACTACGGGCCTCCTCTCACGATTCAAGTTGATAGGATATAGGGTAATAGGACCCAATGCGGATTGGCGGAGTCAGGTGTGGCGTCCTGCCTTTAGCTTGACTTAACGACTTCCATATATCGTGATAACCGGGAAACTCAGTTAAGTTATGCCACGGAAGTTATTTCATGATCTATCCTAGTTTCAAATATCAAGTTAAAGGGTGGTTTAGGAAATAATTTATCAAATAAAGAAAATCCTATATTTTGAAATCATCGTTGGTGTAAGATGAATAAAAAAAGAAATAGAAGGGATAGTCATAAAACGTGAGGTACTTGTTGAAAAGTTTCGGAGTACCTAAAGTGCTCTCTATATTTCATATTGAATCTAACCAACACATATCGATAGGTAATAAAGTTCGCAAACTTCGGGCACAAGTTCCCAAGTTATAGACATTTCTTATGATAGATTTTCTGTAGATGTACCTTATTACCGCTATATCTTTTAGAGGCTTTGCAAGCAAGTGTATATGGCGTAAGCAGTTCGTACACTTAGAACAAATTTCGTATAATTTCTACCTTTAGAAACTTTTTTGAATATACATGTAAAGGGATCGCCAAAATGTATGTACGAGCATAACCTCTGAATGATTTATACAAAGAAGAAGACACATCATTTCAAATCAAATGTCTTTATTTGCTTTAAATAGAGGGTAGGTATATAAATTTGATCTTAAAATTACAATTACAGGAGCTTAACCTATTTAGCCGTGTAAAAAGGCACCTTAAACATTATAACACGTTATTATTGCAATTAAAATAAGATTTTTAACATTACAATATTAATCGAAGTTCACACTTACTACAGGGGTCCTACCGCCGAATTCTATGGATTACCGGTAATCCATCTAGATCAAACTTTGTTTTGCGTTTATTAATCCGTACCGGGGAATCTGCCGACAGCCACCTCTCATTCATGACCTTCAGTCCGTGACAGACCAATAGGTAAATGGAGAACGCCATTTTGTTTCGATTTCCATGAGTTCGGCGGTACGACAGAATTAATTCGAAATCCATTTTGCCTTATAATCGATTGCCATCGAATTCGGCGGTAGGCCCTCAGTTCGCGGTCAAACAATATGGCTTTTCTTTTGTTACATACAATCTTACAGCTTTTTTCCCTGAAGGGGTAAGCAAAGGCGTGGGTATTATACGCCTTCATTTTGCCATGCCTTCATGGTCCCACGGAGGTAGCTAGTAGGTCGACTACTAGCAAGTGGCTGTTGGTTCCGGCTGTCATGAACACCTATAGCAATCGCTATTATATATTAAAAAAAAAACAAAAATATGGCAGTCGCTATTAGGAAGTCACTGCCTTCTAATATTCTGACAACTGGTTTAACCATTTAATGACATTTTCCTTTGGCCTGTAGAGATCAGACGGCTATCGCTATATAATAACTCAAGGACAGCCAAAACCTGGTTAGACCAGTGTGCAGAACCTGGGGCCTGGACTTAAGTCTGGGGCAACCGAGATAATGATAGGATATGATGTAGGGCAGAATATCTAGCTCTGTAGTAGATTTTTAACTATCCGCCGTAGCCGTGACTCGGTTAGGCAAACTACTGGTGGAACTGGGCCATTTGGAGTTATATAATTAGCTTTCAAAGCTACTAAGAGTTATATACTGGCTCAAAAAGTCAGCTTCGTAGTCTGAATAGACCAGTTTCAAAAACTGGCTTAAGAAATCAATCTTCTATCAAATTACGTTAAGGAAAATGGTATGTACCATGACATACAATTTTCCCTTTCACCTTATAACATCTTAACTGATTTACTAACTTGACGACCGATATGGCGTGGTGGCGAGTATACCCGCTCTCCACTCCGAAGGTCGTGGGTTCGATTCCCACGCAGGACAAATCTTGGTGTGCATGAACATGAATATTTGTTTCGGTCTGGGTGTTTTTCTATGTATATTGAGTATTTATTTACAAAAATAAAGTATTTATGTATGTTTATACGTTATTTAGTATCCATAACACAAGTTCTTAATGATACTTATCTTGGAACTAAATAATTGGCGTAATGTCAAAAAATATTTATTTATTTATTATACTAACTAATACCGTAACTTTACCATAACAGTAGTACGTATATTTCGAACTTCCGAACCCAGAAGTTTGTGATATGGTAAACAGGTATTACGTCCTCAATAAACAATGTAAAAGGATTAAAATACCTTCGGCGTATTTAGTTCGAAGCCAATAAGTTTGCAAAATCAATAATTTTAACTTTAAGGTATCTACTCAACTCAATTTGCATTCTGGCTCTTCTTAGAACAAAGCGACTTGTTTACAATCAAATTCAAAGTAGTTTCAATATATGCACCTTTAATTACTATCTATTGTATAAGATGTACGTTCCACACTGCACCCAAAATGGCCCAGCTGAAAACCGCAAAAGCGCTAGAACATTGGACTAGCATATGCTGAGTTGGGTAATTTTGGTGCTGCATATTGTGTATCGATTTTAGTTTTAATTTTAAATTGCACAATGCACCAATAAACATATTTATTATTTATTGTAATGCTAGTAGTAAGTATATTAACAATAACAATTATATCAATTATAGAACTTACTTATTTAAGTTTTATAATTGTAGTCTAAGCATATTAACAATAACAATTATATCAATTATAGAACTTACTTATTTAAGTTTTATAATTTTTAGTGCCTCCTGTTTTTTACTACTTAGGGTATGGCACTGATACTAAAACAAAAAGACACACTAAACAAAATAATTTGGTGGTTACTTACTATTACAACTGTCAAAAAGAGTCATGGCATCGTTATGAACAAATATGTACTCAAACAAATAACTCAAGACATAGAAATATTTTAAGGACTCCTGAGTAATGAATTTCTACACTTTTTAAGTATTTTTTGTGCAATATATATTTTTATTATGTGAAAGGTATCGTGATCCCTACTTAAGCAACCGTTTATCCTTGTCATATTAATACGAGTGAATGGCCTGCCTAATGCCAATGATATGTAAAGCGTACTCGATCAACGAGAAAATCGTGGAGTGGAGAAACTCGTCAATTCAAATAAATTTTGGAGTCCTTTTTGTGCTTCTATCAATCGATTGATTTATGTACAAAAAGGACTCAATCATTTTAGTCACTAGAAGTCCACTGCAGAATATGAGTCCCATTTATATTCTACGTTGATTGATCTTGAGACGCCTTCATTCAGCGGTTTCTTGTCGGCATGACCTAAATATCGAACTTTTAGGTGAGAGGATCTACTACGTTTGCCGGTTCGTAGTCAACATTAAAGTACCTTAATCCGCCCTATGAGTTATTGGTTCTTCAAAGTCCCTGTCCACTACCACTTGCAAATCGGTAACTTCAGTTTTTCTATGAAATTTTTCATTTATAACTCCACTTTTGTGGTTATTTAATTAAATTCTACTATGCTACTGTAGCAACATTTTAATTATTATCTTATTGTTTCAGGTACTCAAAATGTTGTTAGCTACACAACAAAGAAGACTTTCAATGACAATTATAAAGTGATTGACAGTGCAATGTTAAACTTAAAATGAATATAGACGAAAAAGTGTCGGGGCCCGGCGGGGCTTCGCAAAAGAATTGGACGCACCTTAACACCAGTTTTGACGAGTTGCCTTTGGACATGCGGTTCAACCATGGACACATGGTCTCTATAACAGTGTACAGTATTCTCATGGTGATATCTGCCACGGGAAACATAACAGTGCTCTCGCAGCTGATGAGGAGAAGACGAGCTGGCCGCGCCAGCAGGCTGGATGTGCTGCTTATGCATTTAGCTGTTGCTGATCTCATGGTGAGTTAAAGTAAAAATATAAGCATAACAGTCATCATTATCATTTTAGCCTATCAACGTCTATTGACCACTCTCATGAATCAAGGTGAAAGGGTTTCAAGTAATATTCGACCACGGAAACCCCGTGTGTGGCGGAAGTAGATGTGTAGCGTGTGCCACTCAAAAGTGTATCAACTTGGCTTAAGAACAGGGTCCAACGTCTTCACGTGCCTTCCGAAGGATGAAAACTATTCTAGTGCATAATGATAATTCATCAACAACATTTCCTATAACATCTCTCAAGCGGCGAGACCTTTTAGTTCAGAGGGCCTCGAGTTCGAATCCTGGTGGCGCACCTACGACATTTCGAAGTTTTGTGCGTAAATATCGCGTGCCTTGGAAAGCACGTTAAGCCGTTGGTCTCGGCTGTCATGAACATCTACGGCAGTCGTTATCAGGAAGTCAGTGCCTTCTAACAGACTGACAGCTGGTTCAACCATAGAATAATGTTTCCCTCTGGGTTGCGGAGGTCAGACGGCAGTCGCTCCACGTAATAACGCAGACCCAGGGCCCCAAGCTTAAGTCTAGGGCAACCGGGATAATGCGAGGATATGATGATGATAACAGCTTGCTGGCGGCATCATCATCCTTGCTGGAAGCAGGAGGCTCAAGATCAGTCAATTGTGGAAATCTATTGGGAAAGCATATGTTCAGCTGTGGACGTTATTTGGTGGAGATGATGATGATGATAATAGCTTGTGAACCAAAACACCAATGATAATAAAATAGCGCCATACTAGTTTAAAAAAGGCGCAACTTTCAATTAGGCTATCTGAAATACGTCATCCACTAGTACTAAAATTGATAAAGACTTCGTAACATGGATATGCCTAATCTCATTGTGAGCTTCGAATATCGGTCAAATACTTTTATCTTAAATACTATAAAAAAACTTTTAATAAAACTAAAGTTAATTATAAAGGCAGGTTTCGGTGTATCTTTCGTAAGATCTCCCTCTTCACTGGAAAAAAGAAGAAAAAAATATATAAATTTATTCAGTACAAAGAAACATACAAAGAAATTTACAGATGCAAAATACAAAATAATAATTAAAAAAAACTATCTATTACACCAGTTAGTTCCATGATAAGTATCATTAAAAACTTGTGTTTTGGATACTAAATAACGGATAAATATACTTAAATACTCTTTTTTGTAAATACATATTAATATACATATAAAAACCCAGACCAGAATAAATAATCAAATTAATGCACATAAAGATTTGTACTGTGTGGGAATGGAACCCACGGCAGAAGCGGAGTGCAGTATACTGACCTCCACGCCATATCGGTCGGCAAATATAATACATATTCATTATAATATAATTCTAAACAATAATATATAGGGTGCATAGGGAACCTACCAGGAACTTAGGATCCCAAGCCAACCTCACCTTTTTTTCTTTTTTTTTTGATTTACGCCGGTAACAAAATGCATTTACGCACTGTCTCCCGGCCAAAGGGGGACCGAGATAGATGTGTGGGACTCACCACCGGCAGACACGACCGCCAGCAGTAATACCAACTAAAAATCTTACGACGACGCCCGCCGCTTGTTGAGAAAGAAGCGGGTGGCCAGTACCTGGGTTGCAGCTCTGACACCCCGCCCCGGGACCAAAACCGGGAGGACCTCCTCAGAGAGACGCAGTGGACGCGTACCTCCTACCTCCTTGTGCGACCATAGCGTGTGTGGCCGACTTCTCGGAGGGTCCATGGTTAGACAGCAGGGGCTCCCTGCCCCCGCTGCCTAAGACCCTCCTGGCGCTGCTTGACGGGCCCTCCTGGCCCGCCCGCTGCGCCCTCCTCAGGTCCTTCTTAGTTTCCCCCCCGGTAGTCAGTACTAAGGGCACCCAGGGTCGCCAATCTCTGGGTGTAACCTTTTCCCTAGCGCCTCCTGCGCCCTACCGGGAGGTACTCAGCCCCCCACCACGACAAGGTGGAGACCAGTCGGGGGGGAAGCCAACCTCACCTGTAAGTGGTGCCTGCCGATTAACGGACGAGGCTTCGTAAAATATAACAGTTCCCGGTAAGCGCTCGGCTCGCCTTACGTGGGACTAACCAAAAAATTGGCGGAGTGTGGGCGTATATAATGCAACTGCCTACAAATTCAGGAAAACAGGCTTCATTGTATGTATGTAAACCACAGGATGTAAACCACGACGCTAATCTTCCGTGGCATTTTATTATAATGCAGTCCAGAAAAACACTACAAAAATACGATTTTGACACATGTATTTTTGATTTCGTTGAATAATTTAAATAAATAATATATGTCATAAAGCAGGTACAACATTAAACACCCCTTGTAACAGAATACTTTTTCAAACTACTAATAATTAGCAAGTCAAATGCTAGATACATAACTATATTAACTTTGGTAACCATAGGGTTAGTAGGTAAATATAGATTTACTTTGATAATTAACTGAAGTGTGCTTTTACCCAAATTGCAATAACAGTATTTTAATTATTACATACTAGCTTCTTGGCATGATTTCGCCCGCGTGACAATTTTTTTTACAATTATCACATATCAATGTCCATGGACCGAACTAACATTAACTTTGAAAACTCGCAGTTATGTGGGTAGTTACATATAGCCTTAGAAAAAATATAGCTTGCTCTGGGCTTCGAAAAGCATGTGAAACCGTTAGTCCCGGCTGTCATGAACATCTATACGACCGATATGGCGTGGTGGCGAGTATACCCGCACTCTTGAAGTCGTGGGTTCGATTCCCACACAGGACAAATATTTTTCTGTATAAATATAAATATTTGTTCTAGTCTGGGTGTTTTCCTATGTGTATTAAGTATGTATAAACAAAAAATATATATTTATATATATATATTTTTATCCGTTATTTAGTATCCATAACACAAGTTCTTAATGATATTTCTGTTGGAACTAAATAATGGTGTAAGGGTCAGAAAAATTAAATATTAAAAAAAAAACAAAAATATGGCAGTCGCTATTAGGAAGTCACTGCCTTCTAATATTCTGACAACTGGTTTAACCATTTAATGACGTTTCCCTTTGGCCTGTGGAGGTCAGACTGCAGTCGCTATATAATAACTCAAGGACAGCTAAAACCTGGTTAGGCCAGTGAGCAGACCCTGGGCCCTGGGTGGTCTGGGTCAACCGGGATAATGCTAGGATATATTATGATGATAATCTTAGACAAATACCAAATGATTGAATAAAATATCGATTTGTATGTGAACAGGTAAACTGAATATACTTAGTTTGCCTACATTGTACTTTAACTAAACCAAGTTGGACGGCGTTGGAAGGCGTTGGACAGTCGACAAAATATTGTACTTCAGTAATTGTACATGCTGGTATTGTATTACATACCTATATGTTAGTTAAAATTACCTGTTTTTATATTACATCAAAAAGTTTGTACTTGTATTTAATTATTGTAAAAAAATACAAATATCTGGCCAAATCAGCACAACCGCAAATTACATATAAAAATCACCATTCTTTTAACCTACTAACAATGAATGAGCTTATCAAGGCACCGGTATACGAGTACAATTAAAATTCTATTGTTTCATTTGTCGGGTTCGGAAATGTATATCTCAAAATTTTAACACATGACATGGGACACAACGTAAATCTAACAGAAAACAAACCCTTTATATCTTTATTTTATTAATTCTTTTGATTGTTATCTGATATCTTAATAGTGCCGTGCGGTATCGGTCTAGAATGGTGCCACCCCCTCTTATCTCACGGCAGCAGTGTCACTCTGCTAACTAGCTTGAACAAAGCGGCTGGGGGCGGTTGGAATAGAAGAGCTGAAGATGACCCTCCGAGAAGCCGGCCACTCACTCTATGGTCGTACAAGGAGGTAGGATGGGCGCGTCCAATGCGTCTCTCTGAATTAGAATTAGAATTAGAATTAGAATTAGGACAATTAGGAATGAGGAGGACCTCCCGGTTTTAGTCCGGGGGACGTTGGCCACGGGCGGGGTGTCAGAGCTGCAACCCTCGCCCCCCGGCTCTTTCTCAACAAGCGGCGGGCGTCGTCGGAAGATTTTTAGTGGGTATTACTGCTGGCGGTTGTGGCTGCCAGTGGTGAGTCCCACACACCTTTCCCGTTCCCACTTTGGCCGGGAGACTGTGCGTAAATGAATTTTCTAAACGACGTAAATCAAAAAAAAAAAAAGAAGAGCTGAAAATCGAGCTCAGTGACGTTCGAGGTCTGTATTCAGCATTGGACGAGTGTAAGCTAATGATGAACTGAAATTTAAATAAAACTGGTAAGATCATTAAGGGTCTGGGCCCTAAATGTTAGTCTAAAGTAGAACCGGGACAATGCTAACATCATAATGACTTATGGTTACAAACCTTAAAGATAAGGCGATTAAGAGGTTAGACTGTAGGTTTGATACCAACCTAGTATTTGAACGATCTTCACATTAGTTCAGCCTATTAGGTGCCCACACTGGATAACATAATACCCGCCAGACATAATCCACCTGCGACTTTGAGAGTTAACTCCGATATTGATATATTCGCTTCACTGAATACTGTTTCTCAGACAAGCAATTTGAATATTATCGATATATTAGACCGATAATAGTATTCTGTCTATTCCGTACTAATATTGTAAGCCAACTTCCAATCGTGTCGACCTACACGTGTGCTACATACTTCTAAATACTTCTCAAGCTATAAACAGCGATACTGCAAATTATCAAAAACTCCCTGTGGCAATCTAAAGCAAAATAAATAATATCTGAATAATTCGCACTTATAAATATATTTTTTTTTTAAATAATGGCTTTGTACGTTTTGATGAGAATGAGTGGTGATAAAAATTATAAATGAGATGCCCTCCCCTAAACTGCTTAAATTCTCAGTAAAGATGTGTGTATATATGGGCTATATTGAGATCTCACAGTGTTTTGTTTCATTTAATCCACCGTTATTCGTTTGAAATATCACAAATTTTAGAAAATAAGACAAAACTGCAGACATGACGCTTCACTTTCCCGCCAAGAAGACACTTTTATAATAATATAATAAGAGACCTGTCTCATAAATACTTTTTTGGGAATCGGCGAAATATATTCACGATCTATCTCTCTTTATTAGTTTCGGTCCGAATGGAAGAGACCGAAGTATGAGTATGAGTGCTCTTTTTCTATAGTGTCTTCTAGAGTGTTTCTTATAGAACTTTGTTTTAATAAAAGTCGATGCAAATTGTTGTCTAGAGTCGTTTCATGACTCTAAGTCGAAACTTTCAAATTTTGAATTAGGTCTTTATAATTCTGAAGGTGCGAATTACGCTGGTCCAAATTTGGTGGAGAATTCACAAGAATAATATACACTTCAAAGTGGCAATGGTGCTGAACTTGTCCTTTAACACCACCAATGGAAACAAGCTACCTGGTGCAGCAGTACTAGAATCAGATGCTATACACAAACAGTTAAAATTCCACCAAAAAATAGACATGCTTTCTTTCCTGGACATTGGACTAAACACCTTTAAGATCGGAGGTTCTTTATCAATCTCAGTGGTGATGTATAGTTTTATATATTCTATACATATAGCTTTTCTTGTAATTGTAACTGTCCCCTTTCAAAAACTCATCTGTAATGAATTTTCCGATATCATTTATTTTGCTTTGATCCAGTAATCATTCTGTCAATACTGTGAAAGGTTTGAAATAGGACATTATTTCGAACATTAAATTATGTTATATATATTACTTAGATTCCATTTTACTTTTTTATTACTTTCTTTTGTACACGTGCCTTGAGTAAGCCCGCGACCTTCTGGCTTCAGCAAGCGTTCAAGCCCAAATATTAGGAGCACGGTAAAAAATATGCTCGGTAATTTGATATTACGATCAGATGTCACATTCTACACAAAATAAGCGTAGTGTCCCCTGTGGATTCGAAAACCTTAAAGGCGTGTACGCACTTATGATCACGAATATCGAGCACTTATGTCTCAAGTATAAGAACATGCAGCGTAACATTACAAGTTACTTAATTAAGCTGCTCAACAAGTAAGTGGAAGTGTCTCAGCTGTTGATCAAGATCTAGTTTTCCACAAGGTTAAACGTTTTATATGAAGTAAGATACGAGATTGTTACAAAGTGCGTATTCATAACAAACCTCAAACACAGTCGTCGTCAAAATACACTGGACAGCAAATAAACCGGGCCACCCGCTACCTTGGATCTATGATTCGATTTTCTCAAAAAGTAAAAACCTCACAACTATCAAACTAACACCCACAAAAAGTGCGTATAATACTCTCTGACGTCGATCACTTCCTTGTAGACTCACTCTGGTCTTATCAGTAAAGAGTACATTGCCCCACTGCTCTAACGCCCACTCTCTATGCTCTCGAGCAAATTCAAGTCGTGCTCTATAGTAGGCTACTGTTAATTTTGGACCTGTAGCAGCTCTCTTTGGCGCCAGATTTCGTTCAGCAAGTCTCCTTCTAGCGGTATCTGAAGTTATGACCACTTAGCGTTCGACCACCTTTTGAGAAAATCGAATCAGAGTTCCAAGGTAGCGGGTGGCCCAGTTTATTTGCTGTCCAGTGTATTTCATGGCGATCCAATTTGTCTAGTTTTAGGGTTCATACATACATACAATTACGCCTGTTTCCCCGAAGGCATAGGCAGAGGCATATTATTCGCCCACATTTCCCCAACTATATTTTTGATCCCACGTAATAGGGGGCGAGCCTATGGCCGCTTACTTGGGGCACTGTAATGTTCGCCAGAGTAATTTGTATGACGTGTGATTATCGTGTATTTGTCGGTACACCCTCGATGTTATCGATGTCTACTGAAGATATTATAATGTCAAAAAGTCACATACCTATAGACTGGCTTTTCCTTAAGGCGTGTAGACACGAATGAACAAAACAAGGTAAACAGTTCACACAACTGTAATAGTAACAGTAACTGTACACACAACACGGTAGTTAATTATCGATAGTGAGGTTTGTACAACTAAACAGGGAAAAAACTCTTTTTTTGACGCCGAGTGTAGTTCTTCTATCTATCCGCGGCTAACAAGGCTGAGCACATAGACTCTCGGTTGTAGAGAGATGTAGTTTGACTTGGGTAACACTTTAAGCACGCCAAAAAGGGGTGCATAAAACGATGAAAATATTCTCTTAGGATATCTAACGTAATTCATTTCTCGTCTGTTCATAGCAGGGGTATCCTTTTTTGTCACGACTAAAATTAGTTTTTTTTTTGTTTGGATGATATGAGAACACACAAAGAAAGTAAATGCATTAACAGATACATTAAAAGTTTAGGATTTGGTCCAGTTTCTTGAAGACTGGGAATGTAGAGTAGAAATCGACCACCCATAATTTCTAATTATGAAGATTTGGATGAATGAATGAACAGTCTTTATTTCAGAACATAGCCCATATTTTGTTAGTAACAATAATTGACTTACCTGCTAGTGCTTTAAAGTGCATCACTTTTAGATTCTAGTGTCCCAGAGGTGGAACTCAGTGTAATTTAATAATAATTTTAGGAACACAAGTATAATTATACTGATTGTTATGATTCTTTTCACATAAAGGCTGCTCAACTTTGGAACAATCTACCAGCTAGAATAAGACTTGCGCAGAGCAAGCCAGTGTTCAAACAATTGATTTTTAAGCTTTATTTTGAAGAGTCATCGTTAGTTTGATTCTCCTTGCTGTCATATTTTAGTATAATATGTTTATAATTTTATGTAGTTTATGATAAGTGTAGTTTATATTTTTTTATGTTTATTAACTACCGCACCGCCTTTAAAGTTTTCTGCTAACGCTAAGGTTAACTAGCAGAGAATGTCTTATGGCATTAAATTCGTCTTTTGTAATACTTTTAAGTGTGCAATAAAGATTAAATAAATAAATAAATTATATGTATAATAAGGTATAATGAATAGGTAAACATTTCATCTTATTATTTATATATATTGCTATAGCAATGTACTTGCAAAGTTTTCAAGTTATAGAAAAAACATGTTTGATTACAGGTGACATTCCTGATGATGCCGTTGGAGATCGCGTGGGCCGGCACGGTGCAGTGGCTGGCGGGAGATCTAATGTGCCGGCTCATGATGTTCGCCAGAACCTTCGGCCTTTACCTCTCGAGCTTCGTGCTCATCTGCATAGCTATTGACAGGTAAGCAGTTAAGGTAATATTTACACAGATATAATGATATTTGCCGCAAAGTTAAGTTTTAATTAAGTACATCATTCATTTATGAATTTAGAAGCATAGAATTCTACCAAGATCAGAGAAACCCAAGCCAATCTCATCTGAAGTGGTGCACCTGCCGATCAACGGACGAGGCTCTGGCGAACATAACATTTTCTGGTATCCGGGCTCGCCACCTATTACGTGGGACCAACTATATAAATGGCAAAATATGGGCGTATAAAATGCCTACCCCTTTGGGGAAACAGGCGTGATTATATGTATGTACGTATTAATCTTTAAAGTTCCCTGATAGCACATGTGTAACAATGATGGGACTTAAAAGCGAAACGTAATACCGCATCTATGTAGGCCGCCATGACTGGATGCCCTTGTTACCATGCGTACTTGATGATGTGGAGCGCTATCATATTTTTAAGACTAATCATCATCTGGCTGGACATTGTCATACGCTGAAAGTTATTTGCTAAACCGTAATAATTGGTTAGAAAAGTGCCTTAGTTGGTTATCAGGATGAGCTGTACATTTACACATTGCAATCACCAAAATTCTGTCAAGATACAACCTGAACTAAATTGCCTTTCAATGAGTACTCAACAAATCGCCAAACTCATCTGCTAATCTACCGAACATAAATATTTCGTGTAGTATATTAAGCTATTGCATAGCTTCTATCGCGGGCCATGAGCGTGGAGACCGAATCCAGAAATTCCGTAACGAAAAAAACCTATCACCCCCCCCACTCCGACCGGCACAGCGGTGATAACTTTTAGTTTTTCCATCTATTGATAAATAGCAGAACTTTAATGACTTTTTGAAATATCACGCTTGTTTCTTTAGTTCAGCAACCCGCCGTTAGGTAGCATTGGTTGATGCGTTAAATTTATCAATTAAATTTATTAACCAAATATTATGACATTTCCAGATACTATGCTATACTGAAGCCCCTGAACGTGACGTGGGAAGCACGCGTGAGACGCGCTCTGCTCATAGCGTGGGGCTGCGCAGTGCTCGCCAGCCTGCCGCAGAGTTTTATCTTCCACCTGGAGGAGCATCCTGAAGTTAGAGGGTATGTACTATGTAGTCAATGGGATGTATTATAGCATAACTTATTACGTAGACGTGTGTTTGTGCGGACTAGACTATCGTAAGGTTTTATCTTCCACCTAGAGAAGCATCTTGAAGTTGGAAGGTCCATATGATGCTCTCATTCAGTCGTACGTATTACTTCTAACGTTGACGTGTGTGCTCGCCACTTTAGAGCTAAATAAGTTTTATCTTAGAAGGGTATATATTAAATTTATATTAGAGGGTCAGTATACTATAGTCACTTAGTTTAATTTGTGTCTGGACATTACCTACGATTATAATGCAGACACGTGTAGCCCTGGAAAGCCCGACGCTAAGTGTGATCTTTCACCCAGGTGGTCTGAAAGAATACTGAAATTCGAGGGTCAATGCAATGAATCGGCGTTCGTCACTTTTCGTTCTCTTTGAAACTTTACTTCTACCGTAACAATACGCAGTTTTTTATCTTTTACTTGGATTAGTATACATTAAGATATAATGTGCTTTATGTCTAATACTTATGTCTGCATCTACAAAGCAATATACTATAAACACTGCGTAAACAATCATGGATTAAAAGGGCTTTATATATCTGCGAGTGAAAGACATCTATTTGGTTAAATTCCCAATTTCTGCGCTGCGAAATCTTAAGTGAGACAAGGTTTTCCGTCTCAATGTTTCAGATACTTCACTGGAATCTCCAACCTCAAACGAATACGTAAAATATTTTACGAAGGATCCGAAATCGACAAAAGAATTTTTAATTCCAATTTTTGCTTTTTCACCAATAAAATCTTCAAAGCTTTCACTGGACTGTTGGGGATCAAACGGTTGATTTTGTAAATATGACTTAATTTCCACGTAACGAATCGGTATCTTCTGATTTGAATTCAATGTTTATTTTATGTCAAGGAAAAATTGTACACGATATAATAATGATACACATAGGATACATCCATAATCTCACGCCCATGTCTTTCATATCATTCCCTCACGGGAATCAGAACCTTCCAAATATCGAAGGTAGCAATTAATAATGTCATAAGTGAAAAGCCGTTATTTTAATTATACTATTTGGAATGGGAATCACATCCTTGCATATATCGACGGTACCAATTAACAATGTCCTAAGTAAAAAGCTTCGTAAGTGAAAAGTAACTTATCTCTTATGATATTGTTAAAAGCAACGACTTTTCACTTACGAGATTGTTAATTGCTACCAGCGATATGTGCGCAGTATGGGATATATATTTGTAGCAAAGTTCACTTTTATAAGAGAGATCTCTATATGGAACGTGTCAAATGGTGATTATGATACACCTGTCCATAATTAAAAAGGTAAACATAAGGTAATACATAAGTTGTGGTAAACTTCACTTTAAGCACAGAAAACCAAAGGTACCAACCAAACGTAGTGTTTATCGTGGTAACTCTTACTTAATTCGCGTTAGCAAACTTTTTGATTATAAATATATCTTCTGTAGCAATGTGTCCAAAACAAAATTCTGTCCGCAGAGTACTTCACTGTGTATAAATGGGTCAATTTGTTTGTTAACTAAGTAAATTGATCGGTAATCTAAACTTAAATATATAGTTCTAGTTAATGTTAGTCAAATGTAATCTGTAGAGGCTTGTTATTGATTGGCTTTTAGAAGTTAAGTTATTTTATAATAATATAGTTATACTAGCTGTAAAAATAAAGCGATGATACATAATATATGTTAACAATCAAGATACTGTAATTTCACCAATATTAACGGTACTTTAAAGTCATCACGTCATCAAAACATGTTCATTCCATTTGCATCTCCATACCGAGTATTGTAAAAATAAAATAATTTCTTCTCAAAATAAAGCTTCGATTAAGCATGATTAATGAGAAACATGAATCAGGATTCGCATTATGTAAGCCCTTTGAACATTCATGGGATGCTTAAGCTTATAAAGTTACTCACGAACCGTATTATTCTGTTACGCAGTTGCTGGCAAACATAATTCTATAGGTAAATAGAAAATACAAACAAGAAACTCATTGGGATGTTTGTGAAATACATTAAGGGCTCTTCCAATTTAGTCGTTTGTTGACTTCGTGTTGCAGTACCGAAGCGGCACTTTATCCGTACTGTGTTTAGATCGTTGTATTTTTAAATACCACGCGCACCGCACCGCACGTGCACGACAGCAGGACAGCAATGACATTGCGTGAGGACGATTGCCGCACCGTGTTCTTTGTATAAAAAAAAACGGCCGTCCGTGCGCTATACGACAAACGCACTGCTTCGGGACCGCTCGACCGAAGCAGTGGCGAGAATACCCGCACTCCGCTCCTGAGGTCGTGGGTTCAATTCTCACTTAGGACAAATCTTGATTGTGTGTGTTGAATGGTGAAAGTGGCTGCATCCACCGGCACAAAATCGATCAAAGTGAAAACAATTGGGGCTATGTTCAGCAGTGGACTTATCTTAGAACTAAATAATTAGTATATTTTTCAGAAAATATTTATTAATTTATTAAATAAGGTTAGGTTGACAATTATGTTACGAAGGTTCTGTGACGCAGACATGCGTGCAGTGCCAACGTAGTATAAAGTTACTCTGTCACCTCCTTGGCACCTTACGAGCAGGAAACAGTGGGGTTTAGTCTTGGCCACCACCGACTCGGCCAGGGAGCCCCACATAACTTTGTGCTGTCCCCTCGGTGCAAAGTATGCGTAAAGTAACCACTCAAAAGGTTGGCAAGTTATTAATTTTGATGACACATTAAAGACATGATAAATCTGCCATTATTTGCAGTCAAATTCCCTGCAGTCGTCGGCCATCTTACAGATTATGTTAGAAGTACGAACAATAAACAACGCAAATATGTGTTATAAATAACAACCTCAGACTGTAGATCAAATAGTTTGCGTTTGGCATGAGTTCCTGATTATTTATTGGCAGATACTTGTACTGTAATAGAAATGGACAAACAAACAATAGTTAATGGGCTGAAATGATAGATATAACTGTTTTGTATAGCCAGTCTCTATTTTTTTTTTTATACATTAATGGCTTCGTACGGTTAACTCATTTAGCCAGTGTCAAGTAAAATATATATTATTAATTAGGGACCTGACAATATGGAATTGCATGTTTGCATATGCAAACGCATATTTGGCCTGTTTTCATATGTTATGGCAGATTATACCTAGAATCTTGTTATTGCTTAAATGCAGTTTTTTTGTTGGTTTTAATACTGTATTATTTTAATTGATGAACTTTCTGTGTAAAGTTAAAGAAACGTTCATTTAAAGCAACAACTCAAGCTTTGTGCATTTTTATCAAATTTATAGTTCTATCAATGACAACAGTTAATTTTGCCAGGAACATTACTTGCTAACATGGCACACATATAAACTTCTGCCTTACTAATTCAGTGGATGTTTAACGGTCTTATTACACCCAAATTAATATTTTATATTTCAACGTTATTGTTGACACAAATGTTGATGTGCAAATTGTTAATTAATTGATAATATTCTGTCGATATCTTACTTACGATATGTAATATTGAAATGAATAAACAAAAGACTGCTATGACTTTCTCACGCATATTTGCATTCACATTTTAATATTTTTCTCTTGCATATAATCCGGTCTCTTAATTAATAATATATAATTCATAATAAATGAGAATGAGAGGTGATACAGATGATAAATAGTAAATGCCCTCCCCCTAAAACCCTCGAGTTCTCAGTAAAGTTTTGGTTCTATACTGAGGATCTCACATCTTCGAGGACTTCTTGAGAGAAATTGAAAAGTGATGGTGCTCTGTTTTTTCCATTTACCTCATGTACGTTAACAAACACTTAAAAATCCACCGTTATTACACATTTATGTTCAAAATATCACAAATTTAAAAAAAAAACCAAATCTGTTGACATGACGCTTTAATTTCCCGCCAAGAAGTCCGGACCTGTCAACGCATAGTCTCTAAACTAAAAAGTATATGTTAAAAAGGTTAGCATGCTCTTAGTTAGCCCTCCTAAATAGTTATATCCTTGCAGGGCATACTTTTTGTAACTATGCAGACCTTTTATGTACCAACCAACTTATGTATCTTTAGAACATTTTTTGCATGGAAAATCAACAAATGACCGTGTCCCGCTGCTTGTAGAGCGAGAGGGTGTGTCAGACCATTACTGACTATAAACTATCCATGTTCCTTTCCGAGCCAGCTATGTATGTCCCGGGCCGCGGTAACCCTTTCGAACATTCCCGCAACCCCCGCAGGCTTGGCCTGCTGTTATGCCGTAACCGAATTGATTTAAAACTGTACATTTTCTTGTAACTGGCGTGAGAAAAACCAACATAAACGATTTTCTTGCTCGTTCTTTTACGATCAAGCTCCCGCCCGCAGTGAATGGGCGCGCTAGTTTAAGTTTTGACCTTTATAAGGGCTCTTTTGAGCCAAACTTGAATAAATGATTTTGACTTTGACTGTTTTTAAAATGAGTGCTTCACAGTTTTATGAAATTCAAATTGAAATAATTGATTGCATGTTTCATAAGATGTTGGATATAATTGCTTATCATGCGACGCCAGGGCCTAGCAATTTAGGAAAGCATTTACCCGGTTACCCTAAACTCAAGCTTAGGGCCCAGGGTCTGCTCACAGATTTAACCAGATTTTGGCTGAATTTCTGTTATTAAATGGAGCGGCTGCCGTCTGACCTCCGCAACCCAGAAGGAAACATCATTCTATGGTTAATCCTGCTGACAGGATGTTAGAAAGCACTGACTTCCTAATTACGACTGCCATAGATCTTCATGTCAGCCGGAACCAACGTCTTAACGTTCTTTCCGAGGCACGGAGCAAGCGATAATTACGCACATAACTTTGAAAATTCATAGGTGCGCCACCAGGGTTTGAACCCTCAAAATGCGGGTAATAATTATGCAAATTACGGTCCCAAACGAAGCTATACGTATTGCACGATAATTAAACTGCGAGTGACTGATGAAACCTTTCCCGAAATTGAACGAAATTAAATCTATTTTCACACTATAAATTGTAATTTCACAGGTACTTCCAATGTGTGTCGTACGGATCACTGCCGACCGTGAAACACGAGTTCGTGTATTTCCTAGTCAATATGCTGCTGATGTACGTCGCTCCGTTGGTGTCCACACTCTATTGCTCCTCCGCTGCGCTCCTCGAGATCATACGACGGGCGAACACCTCCAATGGTAAGCGTACCTCTACTATTGATCGTATACAAGCTTTGTACTCGAGTAAACACTGCGGTTTGTGGCTTAGAGCTCCCGAAACCCTTTGAGGTATATCACTTGTGACGTCTTAGTAAATAGAGAACTTATTTAATTCCCTTCCAACCATAATGTTGTAAGAGCTTACAGTGATATGGGGTTGTGTTGGATCGCTTAATTTGCACAGTAACGGGTGTTTTAGTTTATTACCAAAAGATTTAACTTATACTTTTGTTATAATAATGAAGTAAAAATTTAAGAATAACATTAAGCATATTTTCATTTTTCCGTGTTCTTAAAGTCTACTTTAACATTTTAGTAACAACTATTACATAAATTGTTCTGAAATAATAAAATCACTGATTTATTCGTATTAAACTCTTCTTTTCTTTTTCTATTTCAAAATTATTTGTTTACCTTTGCTTATGCGTAGACTTTACAATTAACCTAAATTCAATTTTGATAATCATTTGAATAGAGGAGACTATCAGATTTCTGCAGTCATCATCATTCTCGAATGCGATTCATTCTTTATGTGCAGCGATAGCCCAGTGGCGAGACCCACTGCATTCTAATTCAGAGGATCTCGGGTTCAAACCCCGGTGGCGCACCTATGACTTTATGTTATGTGCTTAATTATCGTTTGCTCTGTGCCTCGAAAAGCACGTTAAGCTGTTGGTCCTAGCTGTCATGAAAATCTATGGCACTCGTTATTAGGAAGTCGGTGCCTATTAACATTCTGCCAGTTGGTTTAACCATAGAATGATGTTTCCCTCTGGGTTGCGCTGTAATAACTGAAATTCAGCCTAATCTGGTTAAACCAGTTAGCAGACCCTGGCTTAAATTCAGGGCAACTGGGCTAATGCTAGGCTATGATGATGGTCATCATTCTCGAACGATTACAATTTTTTCAGGCGGTGACTATCGAAAGGTCTAAATAAACTCCTCAATATAGCCGTAGTGCAACAGGAGGCTTGTAAAATGTACTTCCCTGGAGTTCCTCGGAATGTCGAGAGGTGTGCACCGTTCTCTACAGAGATAGTAAAGACTTCATTGATCTGATAATGTCACCTATATTTACCAGACTCGCAGCCGGTCTGGCTTATTTAAAAATACTTCAGTGATCTTAATATGTTCCAAATACCAGTCGATTTAATAATAACATTGTGCCGTCGCCATTTGTCAGCCCATCTTGATATGTATTCGGAATAATTAAATTAATTAATCATTCTATATACCTTATACTATCTATATACCTTATCATCATAATACCTTTGTGTATCATCATAATAAATGTTTGACAGTTTGATTTAGTATTGAAATCATTCCAAATTCCCGGAGCTTTCGTTATTTTAGTATGTCTTTAGGTTTTGCTGTACATATGAGAATTGACAAACAATATACTTGCGTACTCACGAACGTACATACGTTTCATACATACAGACATAATATCACGTCTGTTTCTCCGAAGGGTTAGGTAAGTATTTCGCCATTAATATTCTTGGCCCCACGTAATAGGTGGCGAGCCTTTTGCCGCTTTCCGGAAACTTTTATGTTCGCCAGAGCCTCGTCCGTTGATCGGTAGGTGCACCACTTGCAGTTGCGGTGGGCTTGGGCTCTCAGATCTTGGTAGAAGCCCTATACACACGTTTCACAGTATGTCAAAATGAATAGCTTTCCTACACCCAATAAACATTATAGGGCTTACGGCAGCCTTTTTTAGAGATCTTTGTATTATATATGGTATTTATGAACTCCCATAGCAACATTCGACTCTATAGTGAGGTTGTTTATAATTAATTAAACCTGCCAGCGGGATAACAGTAATAAAGAAAACACGTAAAGAATTAAATGAATGTAGCATACGCTTATCGAACCCAATATATAAATTATTCTTATAGTATTAAGCGGCCCTAACCAATGGTGTAATTGTCAGAATACTTATTAAAACTAATAATTGCAATTGAAAGGTGTCTACTAACACTTCCTAACGGCAGATATTCCACTACTGAGGTGGTAAAATGTCTTGTCACATTGAATCTGGTCTGGCTTGGTCTGGTCTAGCTTAGTCTGGTCTGGCTTAGTCTGGTCTGGCTTGGTCTGGTCTGGCTTGGTCTGTTCTGGCTTGGTCTGGTCTGGTCTAAATAAGTTATAAATACTTCAGTGATCTCAATATGTACCGAACACCAGTCGATGAATTAATAACATTATACCGGTGCCATTTCTCAGCATATCCTGGTAATGTATGTACACGAAGTAATTCGGGGTCGAGAGTGGATTATATTTTTCAGCCATTTCTTAGTTTCCTCTCGACTGAATATCTGTCCGTTTCCTAAGAGATTTCCATTCAAAAGTTAACCTTTATAACTTATCATTCAATATGAAAATCATTTTCAAATCAAATCAAAATCATAATAAAAATCATTTATGTAAATGCCTACTTAAACTACACCAATCTAAGACATTTATCCATTTTAACCGCAGGACATCACACAATGCCTCTGTCAATCCACTCTATGTCTGTGTGATAGATCTAAACTTCTCTTACTTCAAGCCTTGGTTTGTGAAATGAGTCCTGTGTCCAGTCGTAATGGGCTGATGATAGAAGTACATACGTGAAAGCAAAGAACTGGTGCACTGACCTCACTCACCTTCATCGTCAAGACATGGTTCGATATCGAAATAAAAATGTAAGCGGTTGTTTTTCTTTTCTAGATAAAATGCGTCGCAGCGGTGTGGGCATCTTGGGGCGGGCTCGTGCACGGACCCTTAAGATGACGATCACCATCGTTCTGGTGTTCTTCACCTGCTGGTCACCATACTACTGCTATTGCTTATGGTAAGCAGATTTACACATTACTAGCGGGCACCCGCGACTTTGTCTGCGTGACTTACAGGTGTACATTTGTGATTAAGTATTTGAGTTAAAAGTAAGTGGGGCATCAGCCCAGCCAATCAAAAAACAAACAACAATATAAATAAAAATTGTTTTGTATACAATATTGTAGTACATTTATTAAATACCTATAAATATTACAATACGAACTGACACTTCAATTTTATTTTATTGTACAGACATAAACCTTTATCTATCATTGATTCCAATTGAAAGGCAATTGAATTCAGGAATAGGAACTGTGATAACATCTTTTATTCTTTTAACTGATGTGTTTTGTGAAAATTTCAAACTCAATTCTTTAACCATTCTTATTACTTGAATGGAAAAGCAGGCAATAATTTATTTATTGTTTATTGCACGCAAAAAAAGTATTACAAAGGCGAACTTAATGCCGAAGGCATTCTCTACCAGTTAACCATAGGGTTAGCAGAGAGGGTTAACGGCGGTGCTACAAACTTGTACTACAAAAAAAAGTCTTAATAAACTTACATAAATTAACACACTTAAGAAAATACTAATAAAGTACTCTACTTATATATGCAATAATAATATAATAATAATAATCTCAGAGAAGCTCGAGCTATATGAAGCCCAGACTTTATATCTCTTCGAATCAACGTGTTTTTCGAAGATTACGAACCAAGAAGACCAATTTAGTAAACAATTTACCGCTTTAGCGACAACTCAAACAAATTAACTCAAAATATGATATTCGTGTAGTTTAGGAACATTTCCCAAAACTTAGTTGTTCCATAAATAATAACTCTGACCTCAAGTCGCTAAGAGTTGACTTAGGAGAACATATTCTTTGCAAAGTCCTATTAATTTTTGGTTAGAAGTTAGAATAGAATATTTTATTTGCACTTGATTGAGGTACATTACAGTTCTTTTACAATAAAATAAAGCTCCGCTCATTTAGCCAACAACGGTAGCATGCAAATTATAATTAAATTACACATCAATTTTTAAAAGAAAACTATACTTATAAATCATTAAAATGTCAAAAATAGGAATAAGCAACTAGACATAATTAAATTTTAAATGTATAAATGTGAGTTATACTATCAAAGACGTCTACTCTTTCTATCTAAGGCTGCGTTTCCACCAGAGCTGTGCGAGGATGCGTTGCGTGGATGTGTTTATTCATCATATCAGCCCATTAACGTCCCACTACTGAGCACGAGCCTCCTCTCACATACCACGTTGCGAGGGTATTGGATCATTCTCCACCACGCGGACCCAGTGCGGATTGGCGGAGGCAGGTGTATGGCGTCCTGCTGTTAGAATTTATCAAGCCGCCCATTAAATTAATTAATCATTCTATATATATAGAATGTTAGGCATTCATATTAGGCCTCTAACATGGCTTAACGACTACCACATTTTAGTGATAACCGGGACCAACGGCTTAACGTGCCTTCCGAAGCACGGAAGCGCTCGATATCAAATACCACACAAACGGTCACCCGTCCATGGACTGACCTCTGTAAACTCTGCTGTACTTCGGTGATCGTTTCCGACCACCGAGCACCGCAGAGCTACGAACGCTTCGTTTATTAATAACTAATAAAGTAGTCGTCCCTAATATCCGAGAGAATTTAACAATATATCTTGATACCCATTTTCTAAACTAGAATTATACTACTGGCAGGTTCTGGATAGACAAGGAGACGATACGAACCCTGGACCCAGCCCTGCAGAAGGCCATGTGGCTGTTCTCGTGCACCAACTCGTGCGCCAACCCCATCGTGTATGGGGTCTTCAACCGCAGTCGATGGACTTGGCGGACAGGACCGGTAAGACAGATTTATTAAATGAAAATGAGCACTATGACAATAGATCAAGCCATTGGAAATTAATCATTAAACCCTAAAAACTATGCCAGATATGCGACAGCATCAGATAAGAAATTACAAAATGAAAAGCGTGCAAGTAATTTTTGGCTTTTTAAAAATTTTACCTCTTTCTTAATTTACCTATTTTCTTTTGTCCTTTTTAAATGAATTGTTGTTATGTATAATAATGACTTCGGACTTTACCCAACGCCCTCTACCTCCTAAGCAAAACTATACAGGGGGTAAGCAGTTTTTTTTTTAAATGGGCTTTTTAAAGGACCAGCAATACGCTTGTGACATCAATACTGTAATATCCCTGTTATTGTAGGCGCTCTTAGGGCTCTGATGACACCTGGTCTATCTATTAGGTGGGTCGCACGTCCTAATGTCACTTTGTAATAAAAAAGACTGCCGCGGTAAAGCTATTGCATAGCATTTTATATCAACTGATGCAATTATAATCATTTATTTATTTTATATATGCAGTATTTTTTTTGCTATTTATCGATTGATGGAAAAAGAACCACCGCTGTCCCGGTTGGAGTGGGGGGTGTTAGGTTTATTTCGTCACGGAATTTCTGGATTCGGTCTCCACGCTCAAGACCCGCGATAGAAGCTATGCAATAGCTTAAAAAAAGACAAAAGGGCATGTGTCCCACATCGAATAAATAATTGTGTTTATATTATAGAAGATAAAAGCTCATATTTCCCACATAGAATAAATATTTGTGTTTATAGTATCGAAATCTGGCACTGCCGTGATAACTTGTAGGCATCTTCTGCTATAAGGCTGATCTTATGCTCTTGCTTCTTACAGAATGCAAGGTATCGTGGCGGCAGCGCAAGAAGGGGTTCAAGAGCGCCATACTACGGCGAGTCCATGGAGATATCGGCAGCCACCCTCGCTCGGGCGCGGAACTCTTTGCAACACGAGCGAAATGGCCAGAAAGAAGTTGCATATGCGAAACAAAACGGGACGCAAAAGCACATAAACAACAATAATCATGATGCTAATGGCATGGTTTAGGCTTAAGACCGATTACTTTGTAAAGATGTAAAATTGATAAATTAGTCCTACATAGTTTCCAGATCCAATTCCACTGTTTTTCTAAACTACGTTATTCGCGTTACATCATCATCAGCATTAGAACGTATGAGGCCGTGAGAAAATAATTCGAAACGAAGCTGCCCATTACACGTGATGCCTTCAATTTTCAACAATCAAGTCAGTCCATTTATCGTATTTTAATTTTATTATTAGGTACATTTACAGCGTAATAATAAATCACAAGCTTTCTCCATCTTCTCCTTTTATATATAGATAGAATTATTTATAATTAATGTCTTCAGGACTCAATTGAAATACTATTGAGTAAAACATATCTTTCGAACTTAAAAAACAGGATAAATGGAATGCCGGGTCCCATAGTAGTACATTCCATTTCTCTATAGAAGACATCCTTATGATGTCTTTTGATTTCAATATCTTCACAGATTATCCCAGCGACAAATCAAGATTCGCAAGAATTTTGGGTTCGATGTGAGATTTGTTTTACTTTGTATCTATAATTGCGTTAATAGTAAACAAAATGAAATTCAATTGTTTGATGTCTCCTAGCCTCCTGGCAGTCGTCCGCCAACTCATAGATACCGAGAATTTTAATTTCCTACTCCAAATCCATGTTTTGGCCTTGGACAATAAAGTTTGAATTATTTCTTTATATTTTTATAGCTATAGATATCTATCATATATCAGTAAGTGACGGAGCACTTCTTTCGCTCTAGGGCTCTTCCTTCCCCAGTGTTTAAAGTTTATCTGAAATTCCTACTATCTAAGAATAATTTTAGATATTTTATTATACC
Source organism: Musotima nitidalis (assembly GCA_949126915.1). Classification (NCBI taxonomy): domain Eukaryota; kingdom Metazoa; phylum Arthropoda; class Insecta; order Lepidoptera; family Crambidae; genus Musotima; species Musotima nitidalis. The sequence goes on along the minus strand of OX421427.1, from coordinate 5,228,298 downwards.
CTAGTATAATTGGCCTTTAAAAAGGCCTTTCATTGGCCGTGTATTTCGTGTATCAACGCATAGTCTGTGAACTAAAAAGTATATGTTAAAAAGGTTAGCATGCTCTTAGTTAGCCCTCCTAAATAGCTATATCCTTGCAGGGCGTACTTTTTGTAACTTTGTAGACCTTTTATGTACCAACCGTCTTATGTATCTTTTGCACATTTTTTTGTATGGAAAATCAATAAATGACCGTCTCCCGCTGTTGGTAGAGCGGAAGGGTGTGTCAGACCTTTACTGACTATAAACTATATATGTTCCTTTCCGAGCCTAGTTTTAATTTTAGCTCATTACGTGAACTTCAGCGACAAAGTGATCCACGTGTGAGTTGAGTCGCTCACAAAATCGCATACAAAAGTCGTTGATAAAGAGTTACGATTTTATAAGCTACAAAAAGTAGTACGTAAGCGAGCAGCTTAACTCTGCTTATTATCAATTAATTGTCCTTTAAGAAAAATGCAGCTTGGCACTAAACAACAATGGTCACCCAGATATCAGTTGTTAAGTTATCACAATGGCAGCAGGTGAGTCGCACACAGCAGGTATTCCAAAAACTTTTCTTAATCTCCACATTTACAAATAAAGGTGAATGCGCCAGTCGTATTCTGTCAAACATTTTATTTGTGGCATTGTGCCTGGTTTAAGCCCCAATTCTCAGTGTAGCTTGTTAAATTTTACTAGTAACTTTAAGTTCCTATGCACAGTAAACTCCCCAGCTACATTCCTTTGAAAGTTTTAGCAATCATATGTTCCTTCTACATCATTACATGAATGACATGAATCTAAATACTCTTTGCATAAAATTTTTCTAGTTATACGATTATTAGTTTACAGATAACTTATGTAAGGACAATAAATAATACTCTATTTCAATAAACAAAAGTAAAGGTATGAAACTGTATAGATGTAATTAAATGTATATATGTATAAATGTAATGTAAAATTTTTGTATATGTTCTTTCGTGTGAGCCGCTTGGAGTTATCGGTTATAAAGATAATGTAGTAATCAATGACGTTATAATAAGAAAGTGGTAGATACAGTCACTTACGTCGTACGGCAATTACCTTGAATTTGCTTGAATGCGCATTAACACATTTAAGGGTCACTATCGAAGTGCGGCGTGGGGGGGTGGAGCGTTACTATACCAACGCGACGATAGAACGCTTACGCTCATGCGTTTAGTCACTTTCTTTTGCGGCACACTCCGCTCCTAAGGTCGTGGGTTCGATTCCCACAGAGGACAAATCTTTTTGTGCATGAACATAAATATTTGTTCTGGTCTAGATGTTATCTTATGCAATATATATTAAATATGTATTTACGATAAAATGATGTATGTATGGATGTTTATCCGTTATTTAGTATTTATAACACGTTCTTAATGATACTTATTTTGCAACTAAATAGCTCACGTGATTGCCAGAAAATATTTATATTTTGTTTGTGTATAAAAAGTAGCACCACAAAATTGAGCACCTGAGTGAAGTTCTTTACACTGTTGCAAGTTATGATGCTCATACTTTAAAACATTAGTTAGATGATGAACAAGATCAAGTTATTTCGGCACATGTGGCAATATGAAATTATACCCTGTAGGTGCTATGTTACAACTAACAACCGCATTCTTATCTTATGTTCACGGGGGCCACAGGCGAGCCAGCAGCGCACTTTAACCCTTAAGTCAGAACTTTTGTGCATCCATGTCTTTCACTCCAAATCTCCAAATATTGCGGTCATAAACTGGTGTCCATGGACTCCTCTTGAACTCTACATCTACGACATAGCGATTATTGACATTTCTAGGCTTCGCAAATGCGCAAATGTACTGATATTACATATCTACAACTTTATATTCTAATTATAATTTGCTATATTTATATAATTGCTAGTTCTTATAAAAGACACCAGTAAATATATATACTCAGGCATCGTACACAGCGCATTCTTTTACCAAGCCAACCAAAGCATGTAGTGTAGATAGTTCACTACTAGGCATTAGATAAACATATTTATATATGTTACTTGTGAATACATACTTATTGTATACAGAAAGCACCAAATCAAAGACAGAGTTGTTTGTCCATACACAAATTTCTATAGTCGGGAATTCGAACCTACGAAAAAAAAAAAAAAAAAAAAAAAAAAAAAAAAAAAAAGGTAGGCAAGTAGGTATATAATTGTTTTTTATGACCAAATTTTTTATTGCAGGATTAATTGCATTGATGACTACTTTTAAAGCGGTAATAGGAAACAATTATTGATCACATAACTTATCAGATGATTTAGCGTATATAACATATTATACAGATCAAATGGATTGAATAAATAAGACCAGAATCTGTTTTAACTTGGTTTGTAAGGGAACCCAGTGGTGGACTGGACTGATAACAAGTAAAATATTTTTTTATCTTTAAGATCTATTAAATGAATAAGACCAAAAATGTGTAAAAATGATTCAAAATCATTCATAAGTTTGGCTCTTATGAAAGTCTTACGTATAAACTAATTTCATATTAGGTATAATCGGTGGCGCAGAACTAACTTGGGCAACCACGGCATTATTAGGTCTCAATCGAAGGGCGGGAAGGGGGGTGGTGCGTTACTTTAGCAACGCGGCGACAAATCGCTTGCGCACATTGCCCGCGCTTCAATTTCTGCTCCTTTCTTTATTTTTTTGTTGCACAAGTAAACCTTATTCTATCGGTAGTTTTTGTTCAACTGACGTGGCGGCGACTATATAATATATATACATATAATATACTAAATAGTTTCATTGGTACTTTGCTATAATTATGTAAAAACCTACCTACATAATAATATTTTAAATGCGTCTTAGCTCTGTAAAAGAAAGCTTTAAAATTTATATTAAAACATATCTAGAAGAGTATAAAGCTAAATAATTATTTAAAATGACTATTTTCTATGTTATCAATTAATACAAATAAAACGCAAAGTCACCATGCCATTAAGACGCAAATCGCTTAAAAATAATTTTTAATTATCACATTAAGATTAAAATAAAATAATATTTGTACTTGTTTTTAAAAAGAAGACGCAAATGTTGCTATACATTTTCAGCCTCTTGAAAGAACTAATTATCATAATTTTGACATAAAATTAATTTTAAATTCTTTGACTTTCGTGCCATACTAGTAATTCCAGTGTTACATTCCTATGTATAGATTATATATTAAATTAAGTCCTTCTATAAAATTAAATATAGTTTTACATTTTTCCTAAATATACAAGTTTTTGTTGATGTTATTTATGTAAATAACTGTATTTTTATTTAATAAGACTGATTGACCGCTGACCGAAAATGCCGTTGATCAACAGACGGTTACATGTTCGTTTGTATAAATGAAGTTTATTTAAATTTATACCTAAACTGTATCTTGGCTGTGAGGTGATATAGACTCGGTTCTAATAAAGTTACTAACTCTAAACTGATGTAATTTTTTTAAACTGGTCATTTGTAATAAATAAAATTAAAACTTGATAAATGTCTTGTTATTTTTACCTTGATGCACGAGTTTTAGAGGCAGAGCAAGTTTAAAATTATATATACCAAATGTAACTGAATGATTAATTTTATGGTGGCAATGTGACCACTGCCAAATGAAGGAATAATAAACTTCCGTAACTAAAATTGTACCCTGCAAGAAACACTAGTTCAAAAAGCGATATTTACAAAATGAAAGTTTTGATTTTGTTAAACCTGAAGTGCGACTATATATTACATTCGATATGAACCGATATTGATGAAATTATATTATAAGATAGAAGCCGTTAACAAAAGAAGAAGTAAAGTGAGACGTTGCCTTACATCGTGTATAGCATTGAACTCTAATATTTGTTTTTTTTTTATAAAGCGCGCGTTGCGGCATCGGTACCGCGCAATAGCGTTGCCAATATGCTGTCGTGCATGTGCGACGCGCTTTGTATGGAAAATACGACCGTCCGTATGCAGTAAGACCACCGTACCGCTTCAGTACTGCAGCAGAACGACAACAAACGTCTAAATTCAAAGAGCCTTAATAGCCAGCTTTAGTCATTCCCAGGGTAATTAATAAAACATTTAATCACACAACAAGTGTTTATTAACTAAAATAAATAACATCAATTAGGTATTTACATGTTATACCACAAGTAGAAGAATCTGAATTCACTTAAAATATATATGTTTGTACTGCGGCACCATTTTTTTTGTCCCACTTTGAATTTTTACATTTTTTTAATAAACTGGTAATCCAAAAAGTTTTGATATAATTTTTCCATAAAATACTTTTTTATAGGTAAGGTTTGTCTCAGTACTGAAGTGTGCGTAGATTTTATGTGTATGAATAAATTTTTACATGGTAAAACCAAGGCAGTTTCAACCCAGTGGAGTGAAGAGAGACCCAGGAAAGACTACCGATTTTGGAAGGTAAACACGAAAACAGGAGATATTTTTTAATGAGACTGGAGAATGTCATTTAATGCTATTACCATAAATTTGAATAAGTCGTGCGAGCAAGCTCACACTCTAGGTCTCGAGATTTTAAGATTTGTCTCGACGTGCGTTAACATGACATAAAAAAACCACTCGATTTTAATTTTATTTGACAAATTAAAAGACCTCCACCGAATTTAAAACCACCTTAATTTTATCCTCTATTATATCAGACTAGATATATAGAAATACAATAATTTACTTATATGAACACGGTTATGTACTACTCACGTATAAATTTTATCATTTGAGGCTTAGTCCGAGTAGCGCCTATTTTAATTGTTAATATAACGAAACATTATTTTTAGTATAATTTAAAATAACATTATATGTATTCAAGATATGTACTAAGGTATCAACATTTTAAACAACGGTAACTTTTTTAAATAGTAATTATTAAAAGGTAATATTCTATATATTTATCATTCTTACCAAATCGTTTTTACACCAAACACACATTAAAGAAAAACTAATCATAATACGAATTTATACTCTTTTAATGAAGGATAAAAAAAACAATTGTTAGAAATGTAATATAAACAAGCAAGTAGTAGATAAAAAAATGTTTTAAAACCTATAGTGGCAATCTTAAGATCAAAAATTGATTGGAATGCAGCGATATAATTTTTATCTAAAAATACTGTCTAAAAGGTCTTAGAAATCAAATTAACAAAAAAACAATTTACTACCGCACATTATTGATGAAAATAAATATCTACTGAAATGTACATTCATACAAAAATAGAAAGATAGTTTTAGATACATTTCAAAAGATATTTCGCCAAAACTTTTACAAATTTTGTTTTTTATTTATTTATTTTGGACTCAGTATACGTTCATTTATCAAATCGAGGGTAGTATAAATTTTAATTCTATAAAATATTTTATGCACACAGCGATGTAGATATATATCTCAAAATCCATTTCAAGAGATCTCACAGGGATGGTGAGAAATCATGAAAAAGTTTTTAAGTACAAAGATGTATGAGCCTTAATAAATTGGAATTATAGTCATCGCCATGTACAGTTGACTATGTAATATAATGGCACATCGAGAACACACCGACCATAAAATTAACTAATTCTACAACATCGACACATTGCTTATTATAGTTACGTTTACAGTTTCTAAATATAAGAAGAATCATAAAATATCTTTATATCTCATTTTTTATTTGTCCATTCATATATTATTTTGAGTTAAGAGAAAATCAAGTTTTTTTTTGTTGTAGATAGCGGCATACTATGCATGCAGTAGATTCATGTCATTTAAAGCCCAATATAATTTTTATTGTTTTTTGTTTTAGTATATTTTATCCTCAATAATAAAATCGCATCTAGATATTTCTTATCAATCTACAACTATCGTATTTATTATTTTTATACAACTTATCAAAATAACTTTAATATTGAATTAAAAAACAAGTTCCTCTTTTAATATAAAATTTTGTTTAAATAACACCCTATAGATAGACGGAAAATAAATACTTTGGCATTCATAACAGCTATACAACAAGATTCATAATCTTACTTACAAAACTCATTGTAAAATCACAACTTAACACAAAACGGTGTAGACCGTTATCATTATGTCTTGATAACGATAAAGTTATTTGAACACAGAACGGCTGTGGACCGTTATTATGACTTTAGTATAATAAACGCATGTTTGTGGAAACAAACGTTTACGCAATCAGTAGTTTCACAGTAAGCACTTATTAGAATTAGCCATGATTGGTTTAACAATACTATTATGGAATAATATTAAAGAAACAGTGTTGCTAGTTCAACGGAAAACATCCCAAATCAAATCAGTTTATTGTAAATTCATATCTCAAAGTTGTGGAAAATTTCAAAAAGGTATAATTTTAAGAAAATAAATAGCAAGTGATTAATTTTACTACTCAAGTTTAATGATAATCTAAGTTGAGAAAATATTTTTTCGACGGCATTGTAGAATGGAAGAAACATATAAATTCCCAAACAAGTAGGGACATCTATCGTCGGCTAGCTTAACCATGTGGCAATGTAAAAGGGGGCGGGATCTGACGTCACGCTCGCGCCGTGCAGTGCCACGAATCATTCAATAGATAAATAGGTATTACAACAAGATCTTTTGTATTTGTAGGCCCGAATGCCGAGGACAACGGATCATGTGCAGCAGAAAAAATATTTAAATTTATTTCTTAATTTAATTTTTATAGACATTATTAATTACTAATAATTCGAAGTAATTGTATTGTGATTTAATTGAATGTATAGTTTTCTTTTTCGTGACATGTAGTGTTGTTACCAATATATGAGTATTTGAGTATTATGTCACAATTTTTTTACAGATTCAATGGGATGCATTCGATGACGAAACTCTTTGCTCAATGATCCCCTTTTTCCAGTTCTGTGAGTTCGTGCGCGGCAGCAGCCTCGCGGTCGTTCTGAACAGCTCGCGTCTTGTCAATGTCACCCTGGGACAGTGATGTCACAATAATGGCGCCCAACGCATCACATACTACGTTGATGGTCGTCCGGAACCGGTCACTGATGGAAGGAAATATTAGAAATTAGTAATTAATTAATAATTTTCTATTAATAACTTGCAGCAGGCCATGGCTTCTCTTGAGTTACCTACAGTAATCGTATTTCACAGGCAGTTGTGGCGGTAAACGGTAGAAATTAAATGGAAATCTTTGTAATATTAGAATTTGCTTACTAGTTTACTTACAGAACGCGACTTCAAGTTTTAATACGCAAAAAATAAACGCATAAAGGATTTTTGTTTCCTTTCTGGGAAAGGATAAAAAGAAGGGACATGTCGCTATTTATGTATAAATTTGATTTGATTGGTTATTTGACCGACAAATTGATAGAGCAGTCCATCTACTTCAATAGACGTGTACATATAAGGGACAGCTTTTCAGTGGTCGCCATCGTGCTGTCATTATTCGCAAAAATCTGACCCGAGGTAGTTAAAGTTGTCAATCCCGTTAGTTTGCGTCTTAAACAATTCGAAAAAAGGAACGCCACACATCTGCCACCGTCAATTCGTATCAGGTCCGCGTGAGAACTAAATGCCTCTAAGCTTGGTTTATGGGACGCAGAACGTTAAAAGACAAAGAGAATGATGATCAAGATTACTCACAGCAGCCAATCGACAGCAAGGATGATGGAGACGTCCTCGGCGGGCAAGTTGACGGTGTCTAGCACCATGACCATGGTGACGAGCCCCGCCTGCGGGATGCCGGCCGCGCCAATACTGGCCGCCGTTGCTGTCACACTGGAATATTCACATGTATTAAGACGGAACACAAAATACTGTTATAATTTGTTCACCCGAAAGTACTGAAAAATACAACCGAATTAAAAAGTTTAAAGAAAAATATTGCGTGTTTTTTTTTATCATTACAAAGTAAAGTTTTAAATTTGAAGAACACAATTAAAGTTATACAGCAAAGACCAATAACATAATATATAATTCATAGTAAACCCTCCCCTAATCCCCTTGAATCCTCAGTAAAGATGTGGGACTATACTGAGATCTCACATGGACTCCTTGAGAGAAAATTTGAAAAGTGATGTTGCACTGTTTTGTTTGATTTACCAACTCTCATGTATGTTCACAATCCACCGTTATTACACATTATTGTTAGAAATATCACAAATTCTAGAAAATAAAACAAAACTGCAGACATGACGCTTCACTTTCCCGCCAAGGAGCCTCGACAGACACCTTATTGACTGCACACAACGCAACTAATGAATTTATCATTTTCTTCTTCTCTTTTGTTTTTTTTCTTCGTGAAGTTTTTTTTTTATGAAATAACTACAAGGAACATCGGTAAAGCTTTTAAATTGCAAGTCATAATTGAAGATTGTTAATGTTTACAGGGCATTTAATATTAATCCTTTAGTCATGCTAGACTAGCCAGTTTTACATACCTGACAGCGACAATCTTCCCGAAGGACATTTCCACTTTGCGCAGTTGCGCAATGAAAATGGCTGCAACGGCTTCGTAGAGAGCGGTGCCGTCCATGTTGATGGTGGCTCCGATGGGGATCACGAAACGGGTGATGCGCGGGTCCAGGCCCATTTCATCACAGCACCCTATCGTGATGGGCATCGTCGCTGAACTGAAGAAGATAATAAATTTTTACTTGTAATAAGCAATACCAGACTCGTTGGAAACCGTTTCACTGTTTATTTGTTAAAATATGCATGCGTATGAAAATGTATATGCTTAGGTCTGGTGAAATGAAATATTTTAGTTGCTATGTTCATTCGTTGTTTGGTCAATCAACCATATCTGCTTAGGTTTTATTTATACCATAACGTGGCATAACCTATTTAATAAAAAGACGATCGCGGCCTACGGACGATTACAATACCAGGAGCATAACTAGTATTAATAATAATTGTTTTGAAGACTAGAGATAATATTGTCAGTTTAGGTTTAATGTCTCATTTTTTGTACCAAAAAATCATTATAATATTCCCTTACCTTGAAGCAGTTCCAAAAGCAGTAGCCATGACCTGCCCCATCTTGGCGATGTACCGGCAAGGCAGTTTCCGCGTTGTCAGTACGAATAGCACGCTAAGGGTGCCGAACCCGTGCAGGAAAAGCCCAAGTAGCACTGTCATGAAATACATTCCCAGCCGGCCCACTAGCTCGCTAAACGAGTCTATTTCCATTATCTTAGCTGTCACCAGGAAGAAAACTCCAAGGGGGGATATCCTGGAAATAGATAAGTTTTCATAGCCAATTGTTGACGCGTTTTTCAAGAAGCGTGCATTTATGTCTTTTGCTTTGATTAACCGTATATTATGTAGACATATCACAATCGTAACCACAGTTATAAGTGTGAGAACCGTCAGATAATATGTAATTAAAAATGTCATTATATTTGTTGTTAATTTATTTGAAAGTAAAATTTATAAAACTTTACTTTTTAGAGTTAAATGTACGAAACGAGTGTCGTTTTGTAGATTTAAATATCGAAGTTCTTCAAAGAAAGTTCTAAGAACTTCGAAGTTTTGGCGTTTTCCAAAAGGAATATAAGATACGAGGCTCTAAAAGCTATATTAGTTTCTATTGCATTTACACGACAAATCTGTTTAATGCCATAATTTTCACTGAGAATCTGTTACAAAACAGAGATCGTTTTGTTCATTAATTTAAATAAAATCTAGAATTTTGCTTACGCAGTCGTAATCTAACTTCTTCTTTCAGGTTAGATTACGAATATACGAGTATACTATAGACAAAATAACGGACAAAACAATCGAGCTGACAAAGCAACAGACCTGAACAAGTAAGTTAGACCCTTCTAAAGCTTCATATGGGCTACATAACATTGCCTTAATAATTACTTGCATATTGTTCAATATAATTTTTTCTAAGCTAACTTGACAAAGATTTTTACCCGCTTCGAACAGTATTTCACGTACAGTTTGAGGATAACAATATTGGCACAATAACCAAACCAAACTTCTTACCAAATAACCCAGCCTGTTATGATCATCATGGCTTCAGACAGGGAATGAAAGAAGTTCTGCAGCGGTCTACTCTTCTCGCCCATCTTGCCCAGCGTTATGCCCAGCACCACGCTGAAGCAGACCAATCCCAACACATTGCTGCCACTTTGGTAATCGCCTTCGATCTTGTACGTCTCAAGTAAACCTGGAAGTTAAGGTACATAGTGTATAGTTAGGACCTGAACCCCGAATACTCGGGATGCCGGATTGTTCGAAAGAGTTCATGCACCAAATATAGATGGTTTTTAGTCAATAAAAATCGGGTGTTATTTAACGTGTCTTCAAAATTAATAAATTGCCAACCTAACCTAACCTTTTTGTGCATCAAAATTACTGATTGAGCACCTAATCACCTCATTAGATGCTCACTCAGTAATTTTGATGATCAAAAAAGTTTTTTTTGAGGTTCAGTTTATTATATTCCATAAAAATCTAACATACTTTCCGCTCCACCAACAGCGCGAGACAGTAACATGATCACTTTCAATTCCAAAAAAGATTTTCCAGAGAAGATGAAAAAATCCTTGGGGGACTTTCCTTTCAAAATCAACGGATTATAGGAAATACGCTTAAACAGGTTGGAACACAATGGCGAAATAATGCTTTAAGATTTGGAAGTATCCGAGGTATAGATTAGGCTGTAAGGTAGGTACTAGTGTAAACCATATAACTTTTTTTTACACCACTCCATACGTTGTCCTAGAAAATCAATGGAAGTTTTTTTTAAGAAAGCCGCTAACGCGTAACTCCAGATGTTGCAAACTTTTAAGGGCTGTCGTAACCGTAAGTAACCGTAAGTCTTACGGTAAGCAGCAAGTTGCTTGTTCACTGCTAAACATTGGCCTCCTTAATAATTTATATTCTATTAGAGGTACTTGCTGAGCAAGCGGGTTGGTGATCGCAATTCCAGCAAGTCAAACTATCTATCTTCGTCGACTCTTATGATTGGCCATGAAAGAAAAGAGGGTGACACTATTCTAGGCCGGTACCATACGGCACCAATCAGCAAGTTGCCTAGTAATACAAAATAGGGTAAGTACCTTTTTTTGCTTTAGTATCGCTCGGATCGTAGACGAGTCGGGTGCGGTACGAGGCTATGGTGGCCTGGGCAAGGTTCTCCGGGAACACGTTTCTGTAAAATAAACATGTTCCTTATCAACGTAAATTCTACTTTACACATAATTATTACTTTTTTTTCTTTTGTACTTAAGATTGCAATCGGGGTAACGCTCGGATGATAACTGATTGATGACAGGTGTTACAAGTCAGCTATTATTCATTATCATCGTCAAAATAAAATACAAAACAGTTTTTTTCTAAGCTTTGCGCGCTTAAACCAAACAAACACTTTAGCATTATATTAGTTATATAAATAAACACATAAACAAATCAGCTATAGTAAGAAAACTAAAAATAAGTACAAAGTTATACGTCTGAATTACGCCTCGTTACTTGGTAATGTAAATAAGTACTATTACGCTATATTTTCATGTTATTTTGGTTAAAGTCAACAATAATCTGGCTAAGCCAAATAGAGACGATTCGTGGTCCAAATCTATGGTACAGTTAGCGTATTTAATAGGTGGCCCATAGCGTCATATGTGTCAGAACCCACCCGCTCTTGACAATAGTTGTCAAACTTTATGACGCTTTAAATGTCAACATTTTTACCATTTTTATCCTTAATTATGTTCATCTTGCTAAGGATTGAGAGATTAATATATATATTGTTTTCTTTTCTTAAAATTTTGTGACTGCATAACTCAAGTTTTTTTTTGTTTGTTTGTAAACTGTGTTTTTAGTTCAAGTACATTTATAACTGGCGGGAGAAAAAACCAAACTCGACGATTTTCTTGCCCGTTCTTTTACGATCAAGCTCCCGCCCGCAGTGAATGGGCGCGTTTAATTTTTAGTTTGATCTTCATAAGAGCTCTGTTGAGCCAAACTTGAATAAATGGTTTTGAATTTAGATTTTTTTAACAACTATATTATGGCGCTGACTGTACCTACATGACATAATGATGATAATACAGTTCCGCGACGTAATGGCACCTGACATTATTTTCGCGCCACTCTCTGTCATTTGTTCAACCATTTAAACTGATTGATCACTCGCTATGGTTGGCACTGTATTGTATTCAACGAGATAAAATTGGTGAGAGTGCATGACAAATGCATATGCATAATAATTTATTGATTCAGGCGTTACTTTGCGGAAATCCATTGTAAGCAAGTGATGGATTAAAAATATCTTTGTAACAATTCCCGCGCTACTATAATTTCCCGAAAAATCGAGAAACTATTCAACACGACACGTGTTTCGCCCAAACGAGAGTCTCGTTTCAGCGTTGGTCGTGAAGACATCGTTGTTCTGAGGGTCCTATCTTACCTGAAGATGCCCTGTGTAAGGGCGAAACACGTGTCGTGTTGAATAGTTTCTCGATTTTTCGGGAAATTATAGTAGCGCGGGAATTGTTACAAAGATATTTTTAATCCATCACTTGCTTGCATATGCATAGTTTTAGAACGAAATCATAAGCTAGGAAAAACTGTTTATATTCTATATTTGACTATTAAGTTGAAAAGTATCTGACTGCTTCAAGATGTCGATTAATAACATGACAGAGAATATCAAGTTATAATTTTTATTTTTATTGAAAGTACAAAACTGTACTTATCTCTAGAAGAGATCTCTACCAGCCAACCCTAGCAGTTGTAGAATAAATTGTATTATAAATAGATATTACTTTGAAATATAAATAAATATTACATAGGGTGTCTAGCCGCAAACTAAACATAGCTGGTCATATAAAAAAGTTGATATACTTATGAACCGTACGTAGTTATGGAGTAGTTTTTCTGGAGGACAATAAAATTATTAAGTATCTCAAATGTAACTTAATAATGATAATGTTCATTTCGTTAATATGCTTTAAATGAATAAATAACTCTTTTATAGAAGAATCAAACGGGAAAAATAATAACTACTTGATTATTCAAAACCAAATGATAATTTAAAAGAGCATAGCCTGTGAGTTTCTTGCTAGTTCTTCTTACAGAGCGGTGGCTCGGAACTGGCACTTATATTCACTTACACTTAATTGTATTGTTGCAAATAAGTGAATCTAAGCTCCGTGATTTTAGTGTCATTATATTTCGATTGTTTTTTATATTTGGTTAAGACGTTTTCAAGTACCTGTAATACTTTATAAAATAATAATATTTGAAGTTTACTCCTTGTGGTCCCCATACAACTTATCGACATCCCTAATAACGCAAATGTAGGGCGCTATATAAATAGTGCAATGATGAAGAGTGACGACTAGGGAACTGCTGTTTGAACCACTTCTCTCCGATCACCAAGCTATCGCTGTTCGTAATACACTGCTTTGTGCGCAAATAGTCCAGCTTGACAACGAAAGCGTGAAGCGGCAATGAAGACGAATCATATCAACGAACGACGTCTGTTGATTTGAGAGAATATTTTTCGACTTGTTAGGGTAATAGATGAATGAGTGGGAACTGAAATTGCATTATTATAGTTTTCTTCTATGTAAGCTCATACCAATAATTTCACCTTAACCTATAGAAGCAGAAAATAGAAAGAATTCTACCAGCTCGATGGTGCTGTAGAAAGCGACTTTGTGAATGGAAAGGCGCCTAGTGTTAATAAAATAAAATAAAATAAAATAAAATATAAAATATGTTTAATTCAGATTTCTCCATATTGTGTTAGTAACATTATGACTTAAACAACTATGTTAGTATTTAATCATACAAAAAATAGGTATACAAACATCAAGAGCTTAATTCATGCACCTGCCACTTTCTGGGGCACCGGGAACAAGCACATGCGTTCGTATCCAATGCCGCTGAATGGAGCAGTCTGGCTTGTCAGCAATGACCGATAGGATGGTGTTGGTGCTCCCCCGCACCCTGCGCATGAGCGAGGCCACGCGGCGCCTCACTGTCACCCCGAATCCTTCCGTACGGGCATGTGCAAACATGGCTGATGCGCTGCAGTACCGTGGGAGCCCCAACATCACCCTAAAGGCATTGTTGTATTGTACTCGGAGTGCGTTGAAGGCCCGCTGCGTATAGTTGACCCACAGACTGCACGTATATAAGTTTCGACAGTATGCTTTGAAAAGCGTTATCTTCACTTCCACGTTGCATCGCGCGAATCTGCGAGCCAGCATGTTGCAGCGGACCGTCAGCGCCCTCCTTTCCCTCTCCATGTCTCTGTCATCCTTCAAATCCTCGGTAACCACATGGCCGAGGTATTTGAATTCCTTAACTCTATTAAGCGCGACACTGTTAAGCAGTACAGGGGGTGCATTTATAATATTTCGACCCCGGGACTTAAATATTAGCAACTCACTCTTTTTATCATTATATAAAAGTCCATGTATTTTCGCATAATCCTTACATATTTCTAATAACCTTCTAAGCGCAGAGATTGATGGACTAAGCAGCACCATATCGTCTGCGTAACTTATACTGTTGACGATGTGACCGTCAATCGAGCAGCCAACCCCGGTACTACTCAGATCAACAATCAACTGGTTTATGTACAGGTTGAATAGTGAAGGTGATGTAAGTCCACCCTGTCTCACTCCACATTCCAACCTATACTCGTCCGAAAGCTCTCCAAGCCATTTGACCTGGTTAGTTTGGTGACCGTACCAGTATCTAAATACGTTAACCAGTTCCCCAGGCACACCCGCTTCAGTTAATTTAGACCACATAATATCATACCTAACCAAGTCAAATGCTCTGGAAAGATCTAGAAAAGTGGCATAAACTGGCGTACCCCTATCAGTGTAGTACCTAACCGTATGCTTGAGAGACATAATAGCACATTCAGTCGACAGTCCGGGTCTGAAACCGAACTGAGCGTCGTGCAGCTTGAGATGATTTTTAAGCTGTCTCTCAAGGACACAGTCAAGAACCTTCGCCGCAGTAGTAGCCAATGAGATTGGTCGGTAATTGCATTTGTCCGCGAGATCCCCAGTCTTATTCTTAATTATAGGTACCACGACCGTTCTCATCAATTCATTCGGTAAATATGAATGTCTCAAACAAAAAGTAAATAGCATTCCTAAAACTCTAGGTAGGTGCTGTCCAGCATACTGAAAGTGCTCAATGCTGAGGCCGTCGTGTCCAGGTGACTTACCCCTTGTCATACCTTTAATTATCAAGGCAATATACTTTGCGGTAATTCGCTCCGGCACTCCCGACATCACGGCCTCGACATCTTTATGCACTTCTTTGAGTGGGGATTCCACCTGAAAGTGTAGCCGGAACATATTTGCTATACTTTTAGGATCACCTATACCCTCTACGCTCACTGGTACGCTAGACTTAGGGTTTAACTTTCTTGTTTCTTGCCAAAAACCTTTAAAATCTTTACGCTTGTGCTTCGTAGCTAAATTATTCATTTTAATAAAATCTTGGTTATTTTGGCAATATTTTAGTTTCTTTTTAAAATCTTTCCTAGACTCATACATATCATTATAGATATCCCCGGAAGTCGGACGGCCGTAAAAAACCCAGTTTTTAAACTTTTGTCTAGCGTCCCGGTGAGCATCGCGAACATGTTTATTCCATCCAACGATTGAACGGCCACGGTTGGGCTTTTCACCTTGGTCCCTACCCTCAAAACTGAGCACAGCGGCCTCTTGCATTGCAGTTATAATTTTTGCGTACAAAGTATCAATTACCATAGTGTGATCTAAGCTCATATTTTTACACATACTGTCACAACAATTCCTAAATTCATGAGGGAACTCGATATTGCGTAATTTATTATTACAAAATTCAGTATACATATTAGTTTGGTCTGAGCTCCTTTTACCCCATAGGACTTTATTTGTTTTAGCGCGCGGCAGTACAAAAGTTTGGCATACCGATTTAAAGTCACAAACAATTTCTAAGGGGTAATGGTCCGACCAATAAATGTCATTATGCACCTTCATTGATATTACCGACTTCATGCCTGACTTAGTGACCAAGCAATGGTCAAGCCACCTAAGACTGCCGTGCGCTTCACTAACAAAAGTGTACGTACCTGAGTTCATACCAAAGTATTCGAAATCAGCACACACCAAATTCTGCTCCACACAAAAACTTAACAACTCGTTTCCAAACCTCTCCCCCGGATGAGCATTAAAGTCACCTAATATGTAAGCGGTTTCTACGTCATTGTTCTCAATTATAGCTACGATTTCACTTAGGCACTGTATGTATTCAACTAGATTATCTGGTGAGTCTGTGGGCATGTAAACAGAAAAATATAGAATTGACCTATCTGAGGCACACACCTTAATCGCGATTAATCTATCACTTTCACACTTTATCACTGATACACAATTAAATCTACTGTTTCTCCACAAAAGCGCCACTCCACCGTAGGGCCGCCCCCTCAATATTCCACTTGAGACATCAACAGCTGATTTTCCACAGTAACTAAAGTCACTGTTAATTTCACGTAGCTTTGGGATCTCGTTAGGTAACAACCAGGTTTCTTGCAACGCGATGAGGTCTGCCTTTTGACTAATCGTTTTGACACATTCCTTAGATCTCTCGAAGGACTTACAATTAAAACTAATTAGGCTAACGGTGTTAGTTGAGTTATCCATTAATTAATTTTGAAGAGCAGGATCAGATGTTACTCTGTCTATGTCTCGCTTACGGAATTCTATAAAACGTCGAAATGTTATACCGTCAGGCCAAAGACTCGAATTCATAAATAAGCTCAGCTTATGTTTTGGTATAAAGACTTTATATGAACTGTATTCCTTTGGCTGTTTAGGTTTCATTTTCTGCAAGGTGACGTCCACATTAATTTTATTCTTTATGTAGGATACTATGTCACTTTCACACGTCTCATTGTGTACATAATTTATAAATAGAGGTAGACTAGTGTCAGCAGCCTTGAATCTCCCATCCTTGTCTTGGCACGTTCCATGTTCACCTATAAAACGATTTTTCAGCCTTCTTCTTTGCACAACATGCCATTCATCGTCGTTTTGTCTATTAGCTGTCCGCGGAGACGAGCATAATTTTGTAGTTTTAGTATTGACATAACTCGCTACCGCTGTATAACTGGCCGCTTGCTCCGGTGAGTCACTTCGATGTTGTGCAGCGCATCTATCGTCCATAGTGAGCGGTGTGACTGCAACGGGACGATACTCGGCGGGCGGCTCCGTGCTGTCGTGCGAAAGAGACGGCGAGTGCCGCTCCTGAGTGCACGGTGATTGTGATATTGTAGTTTTGGCGGTAGCTATGTCCGTTGAGTTGGAATTAATTTTCTTGCTACTGCACTGCACTGATTGTGGAATATGTATAATTCCAACAGGGCCGCTGTCATAATTAAATTCGCTACTATCTGGAATATTGCTTGCACCCCGTTTTTTATTTACAAAGTTATCACAACGATAATTGTTAACAACTGACGTATGCTGCAAATTAACGACTTCATTTCTCAACTGGGTGAACTGATTTAATGGGACATATGTTTCTTTAATAATTTCAATTTCATTTTTCATAGCAATTAAATCTCGTAGTAGTCGTGTCGCATCTAGGTGGTCAAATGTTACAGGGGGAAGTTTGTGTAGTTCACGAGCTACAAAAATAGGCAATCCTTCTGGGTCTACTTCTTTTATCAGCAGAATAATATCCTCCAGTTCACGCTGCGTTTTACCCTCCTTTTTACGGCTTACATTTCTTTTAGCCGTTTTAGTTTTTACCGCCTCGTACAAAAGACTTTTTGCCAAAGTTATTTCCTCAGGTTTGAACGCCGTGGAACACAAACGTATTATGCTATATTCGTCCATAACATCACATTTGTTTTGAATAAATGTTAAGACTTCATTAATCACTAAATTACAATTCGCGCACTTTAAACTGTTGGAGGTCGTTACCCCCTCCTTTCCACTCATTGTCAACGTTCGCATGCTACGACGCGCCGAGCGAGACTGGAGACTGTTAATGTGGGCCCATCGGCTAGCCGCATCTCACCATTAGATATGTATTGTCTAAAGATCTCTTTGCTAAAAGTAAACTTTACTGCAACTACGAGTATATAGCTCCTTTTTTAAACGTTGTTGCCAGGGTTCTCCCCACTCCTAATGTAATATAAAGGGGTGAAGTTATTTATATAAGTATCTAGGTTCACACTAGGCTCTTTGTTACATTAGCCCTCAGAAGCCGAAAACAGATTGGTCCACTTCTCATTTGGTCTAGCGATCAAAAAATCTAAAGGAGCCTAGTAGGTTAAGGCTTTTTTTATAACCATGTGTAAGCAAGTCAGTCTTCATAATAGGTTGGGGAAAAAGTCTTTTCGTATTTTTGTATGAAAAGTCAAGACATTTTTTTAAAAGTTTATTTACATTTATTTACAATATATATGTACCGTTTTGTTGAATAACTTTCTGCCATTTTGTGGGCAGAGACATTATCCCGTTACTGTAGAAACTTTGGGACTTCTGATCAAAAAAACGGGACAAATAGTTTTGGCAGTCCTCTCTTGAGGTCAACCTTACAGAACCTAAAGAATTCTGCAGAGACCGAAACAGGTGAAAATCTGAAGGCGCAAGGTCAGGGCTATATGGTGGATGCACTAGGACCTCCCAGTCGAACTCTCTTAATTTTTGCTGAGTGGCTAAAGATGTGTGTGGTCTAGCGTTATCGTGATGAAAGACCACACCCGTCCTGTTGATCAATTCCGGCCGTTTTCTCTCGACTGCTTCCTTTAATCTCATCAGTTGCTGGCAGTAAAGATCAGAATCGATGGTTTTGCCGGGCGGTAAAAGCTCATAATAAACAATGCCCTTCCAATCCCACCATACACACAGCATCACATTATTTCGTGTTAGGCCAGGTTTGGCCACAGTCTGTGAAGCCTGGCCAACTTTCGACCACGACCTTTTTCGCACGTTCTTGTCGTACGTGATCCACTTTTCATCGCCAGTTATCAATCTCTTCAAAAACGGCTCGGTTTCATTACGTCTCAATAATGAATCGCAAATGAGTACACGGTTCATTAAGTTTCTTTGAGTGAGCTCGTGTGGCACCCAAATATCGAGCTTTTTTGTATAACCAGCTTTCTTCAAATAAGTCAAAACTGTTTTGTGGTCAATCCCCAGTTCTTCAGCTACATCGTAACTACTAATATGCCGATCTTGCTCCACTCTTTCAAAAATGGCGTCCATTTTATTCGTAATAGGGCGACCAGAGCGAGGTGCATCTTTAACATCAAAATTTCCGGACTGAAAACGTTTGAACCAAATTTGTGCTACTCTTACTGACACTGCATCAGGTCCATAAACATCACAAATTTTTTTCACTGCTTGAGTTGCATTTTTGCCTTTTTTATAATAAAATTTTAAAATGTATCGAATTTCTTCATTAGATTCACTCATTTTAACGGAGAGAAAAACAAATGAAAAATAGCGGGAAACAACTTTTTTTTATTTTTTTCTTTTCTTTATAATGGAACCTTTTTAATGTTACCAAAACCAGCCAGACACAAATAGTACAGTCAAAAAAATTTTATAATAAGTTTATACCTACGTTATGCGAAAAGACTTTTTCCCCGACCTAATATATAAGAGAATTAAATGAACCTTAACCGAAAAAACACACAAAACAATGAAAGCCTCTCAAGGTGTCCCTTCTTCTGAAATGTAGTAAACGAGCGAGAAGACTAGATAGTCTTAATATATAGGTAGGATAGGCTCAACTCATACAGTTGCATTGTCAATTGCAAATCCTCCTCAAATTCAAAATACTATAGTATTCCCTAAATAAGGAATAGCAGATAATAAATTAGTAATTACTGTTGCACCTCCAAAAGATATTTGTCCTCAAGGTAACACATATCCTATAAATGCTGTAGCTATTAATAAAAATAAAATTAATACTCCAATAGTTAATGTATATTTTAAATTAAACGATTCATAATATATTCCTCGGCCAATATGAATGTAAATACAAATTAAAAAAAATGATGCCCCATTTGCATGTAAAGTTCGGATAAATCATCCATAATTTACATTTTTACAGATATAATTTACTCTATTAAAAGCTAATTCAATATTAGCTGTATAGTATATTGTTAAAAATAATCCTGAAATAATTTGAATAATTAAACATAAACCTAATAAAGATCCAAAATTTCATAATGTTATCGATATCTCGGCAGGTCATCTGACTTGGTTTGGCAGTATGAGTGTCCTTGATAGGACCTTAGTGGCGTTCGGCAGCTGGTAGGCCTCAAAGACCTTGCCCAGTTTGATGCTGGAAACCGGCGTAATGGAATAAATGTATCTTACCTGACGAGATCCAACAATGTGTCGGCAGTAAGCGTATCCTTGATTGGGATTTTGGTGGCGTTCGGCTGCTGATAGGCTTCAGGGTCTTTTCCCGGTTTGATTGTGGTGACCAACGTAATGCCCAGGATCACCGCACATACTGTCGTCGTCATGTAGTACATGATCGCCCGGAGACCCACTCTGCAATTTTTTGTTACTATTAAAAAGTGTTACAAGCTAGTAGTAAATGTTGCGGGACTGTTCGCAAGGGTTGCGGCGGCGATCTTTTGCGTTCGGGCTTGGTGGAGGCCATGGTCCGGAGCAAAAGAGAATAGGGTGCTGTCGTCTCCTTTTGCGAAGCAGTCATGCTAGCAAAGGAGGCGGCGGAACGAGAGAGGCATAATATCGCCTCTATCGTCTCGATCCCAGCCGCCGCAGTGGACGCCCGAGACGTCGGGAGCCGCGAGACGACTCTCGGCCACCATAGGCGCTGGCTTGTGGGCAGCGAGTAATGGGTAAGTCGCCGCCCATCCGTCTTCTATAGGCGACAGGCAGCGTAGATGGCGCGTTCGTGTTCCACGCGCGCCTCAAAGAGATGTCAGCACCCTGAGGAGCCCCCAGAAAGGGGGTCATGCCTGCCGGGATTGCGGGACTGTTCGGAAGGGTTACCGCGACCTCGGTACGTAGCAGGCTCAAAAGAAGGAACATGGATGGTTTTTAGTCAGTACAAGTCTGACACAGCCTCCCGCTCTACCCACTGCATGGAAAGGTCATTTGATAATTTTCCATCCTAAAAAAACTAGTAGCAAATAAGTAATAAAAATAAGTGATAAATAGTTTGGACATTTCAATCAGTGCCATCTTGCTGCAAACTAACCAAAGCTGATTCTATGGCATCATCAACAATATCATTTGGTTGCTGTCGATATCTTGATAGTTTAATTTCTTAATAATGAATCTTGTCCCTTCGGAATTATGGAACCTTTTTGTCATTATTTTAATTTCGTGGAATGTTTTTATTTTTTGTGTCTATTGAATTACCTACTATATCAATCTTCATATATTTCGGTATCTATTATTCTTCCTTAGAGTGTTAAGTTTAAGAAAGAATTGCTTTTGGCAATAACGGAACCATTTAGAATCTTATTTCAAAGTGCCTAATTTAATTTTAAATTATTTTTCGTATTATCACGTAAAATTTGACAATTAAAGCATTCATTAAAATCACACTTAAATTGAGCTAAATTTATTATATTTAAGACTCACTTGCCAGAAAGGCTCAAATCCAATGACCCAATGGCAGACACTATCGAAGAGACGAGAAGAGGTACGATCAGACATTTCAGCATTCTCAGAAACAGTTCTCCAGGATATTGGAAGTACATCACCTCTCGCCGGGTCCACTCGTACCTAGGGAGCATACACGAGTATAAGTCCGCAGTCTATAAGTTGAATAATGACTGGATGTGCAGTAAATATTATAGGGTCTTAATCAAAGTGCGGCAACTATGACAACGTGGTGACGTTAAGCGCACACGCATGCACTTAGTCACCTTTTGTACCTTTGCAGACATCACCCATTATTGTTTAACTTACTTGCTGCCGATTTATTTAGATTTATTGACAAGAGGACTCAGCAGACGCTGGGCCCTAAGCTTAAGTTTGGAGCCACCGGTATAATTCTAGGATATGGGATGATTGACAAGAGGACAGAACTTACACAAAGCAACATTTTGCTAAATTACAACGCCATTTAGTGAAGTCCGTAAACATACTCTATGCTGAGCCCCAAGGTCACCAATCCATTATTACTGCGTTCATCTCCTTTTAGGAGCCGTTAAAATACGAGGTAGATCAAATTTTTCATTGGTTTAGTGGCAATGAGTCAAATCGGCAACGATGATCGAGAGAAAATAAAATAAAAATTTAAGTATATTTTTAGTGGTAATAGGATTATGTGATTTTATTACTCGTCTCATCGGTGGTAAATCAGAGTGAGTGACTTTAGGTTTAATATCTCGTTAAGGACTTACCCAGAAACTCGAAGTCCCCATCCCAGCAGTGTACCCGAGACCACGCCGATGACCGTGAGCAGGGTCAGCAGGTTGCCCCGCAGGAAGGAGGTGCAGCCATTTCTCGGTAGCTGCAGCGGCATCGTGGACACGGGGTTCTGCAAGGATAATTGAGGTGGTGAGGTTTTCAAACAACCAAGATAGACTTTTACTCTTACATATATCTCAGACTTTTACTCAGACGTAAATACATTTTATCACGCCAGTTATCTTGAAAGGGCTTAAAATACGTCCATATTTAACTATTAATATTTTTGATGCCACATAATAAGTGGCGAGCCTATAACCGCTTACCGGGAACTTTTATGTTCGCCAAAGTCTCGTCTGTTAATAGGCAGGTGCACCACTTGCGTTTTTGGAAATTCCATATTTTTTTATTTGATGTCAAAAAGGTTTATTTTGGGTGTGTGGGAGGATGTTTTAAACCCACTTGGACGACTTAATTGAATTTATAGAAATTTGGTACCCTTGACCTGTATATTTTTTACTGCGGGAAATAACTTTTATACACGGAAAACAGGATAAAGCATAAAATCAAATCTCATACGACGAAATCTCTACACTTTCAAAACTAAGATTATACTCCTACTCTTCTGAGAGCGGATCAATCTCTACTTGTATCTATATTATTAATGACATTATAAATTACTTTACTTTGAAACTTATTTGTGAACGTCAACTATGTCTTGTTGGTTTTGTGTTTGTTTTGTATATTTTTTTTTTTTATATGATTCTTGTTAATTTTTACACAATTTTTAAAATTTTTGTTTTTTATTTTTCATGTTGTAATCTGGCTGTCTCTCTTTTACATTTTTTAATTATTTTATACCTTTTATACACAATTAATTGTTGATGACTAATATTTTTACGTTAAAAAGCGATAGAATATGTTGTAATAAAAAACTTGAAAAACATGTAAACTTTTTCTAAATATTAGCTTCTTTTTCTTAAATCTTGAAATTTTTATTTTTGGCTACGTGTAAAGTCATTTAAACAATTAGTTTTCGGACACGATAAAAATCTTCTTCATTGTTAGCTAAGCCGGTAGAGAGTTTAGTATGAAATAAGTCATGCACCTGAACATTGTACAATTCAAATTTTCTCTCCCAATTTATATTTTCGACTTAACATACATACATACATACATAATGTCACGCCTCTTTCCCGTAGGTATATTTTCGACTTAAATGGGGTAAAATTTACTTACAGTTGCATCCTTTTCAAATATTACATAACGATTCACAATAGTCGCAGCTTAGGAAATCGTAAAACCAAACTTCAACGCCAACCACACCCAAAATAGTCCGTTCAAGTTAAAAACTCCTTGCAGTACTACATAAAGGAACACTGTAATTGGTGTAGGACACTGCACTGTCTCGATGTCGCGTATTTGATAATATTAGACGACAGTTGGCAACGGAGTTAGTTAACTATTGTTAAACTGGCTCCACGTGGACCAGATGCCGCATGGGCTAATAGCACATCTAGATTACCGACTGACCCATCTCCTATATTCACTGCACAATACTTGTCTTTTGTTTTTATTTCATTTTTGAGAGCTGCTATTCTGGGCCTATTTAGACCATTATTACTAGTAATAGCCGCTTTTAAACAGACAGCCAGTTTATCAGCTATGCACCTATAAGGTATTATAGTATTTGCTTCGTTCGTGTGGTCGGCGGTAAACTGGTCAGTTTTGATCTATTGTGGTCGCCCCTTTTTACAATTTCCAACCTTACCCCATTATCTTAAAGCAATGCTATCTTGTTGGTCCTTGATTTCATCAGGGAATAGGAAGTGTTACATTTTTGTCGAATGCCATCTCATCCCCGCATGCAACATCATTCAATGGTTAAATCAGTCGTCAGAATATTAGAAGGCGCTGTATCCCTAATAACGACTGCTAAAGATGTTCATGACAACCTGGACCAACGGCTTAACGTGCTTTCCGAGGCACGTAGCAAGCGATAATAACGCACTTAACTTTGCGCCACCAGAGTTTGAACCCGAGACCCTCTGAATTAGAAGTCTATGAATCTCGACACTGGGCTATCGTTGCTCATAGTCATTTTCTCTGGCAAGGAAAATGCTCCATTTTCTGCTGATAAGCCTAAGCGAAACTCTCTTAGGCTTATCAGCAGAAAATGGATCTCTTTTGACATAACTTTAACTTTTTGAGACACGAGTAGTGATAAAATACAAATTAGGTATATGGATCCTGACCGCCGGCAGTCATATCACCACCTCACTAGCTCTGAGCACAAGATCTCTTACCTCACTTCTGAGCATCTAAAGCGTAATAATTAGGCAATTAAGATGACATTAATCAACACATATAATTGCATCTGTCACGCGACAATGGGCTTGCATGCTAACGAGCTTAATCTAAATGTCAATTTTATCTGAGGGTCTAAAACGACCACATTAGAACTTTGCAATTCTTCTGAAATTAAGTTAGTTATTTGATAGATGTGGCTAATACGATTCTGTTAATGCTAATTGGCAGAAAAACAGGAATTTCGCAAATCTTGAAGAATCGAATAACATTAAATAAGAATTATGTTGCATTATATATGTAAATAAATGTGTTATGTACTCATAGCTCGAATAAGTAAATCAAATAAGTATTTATAAGTAAGTAAGTATTTTCTAACAATTACACCAATTAGGTATTTAGTTCCAAAATAAGTATCATTAAGAACTTGTGTTATGAATACTAAATAACGTATAAACATACATAAATAATTTTTTTTTTGTAAATAATTACCTATTATACATAGGGAAACACCTAGACCAGAACAAATATTCATGTTCATGCATACAAATATTTGTCCTGTGTGGGAATCGAACCCACGACCTTGAAGCGGAAAGCGGGTATACTCGCCACCACGCCATATCGGTCGTCAAAAAGTTCCAAAACAATAGTTTATATTATTAGAAAAAGCAGGGTCATCCAGCACAGCTCATACTTAGTTAACAGAGGACATCAACCATTGTTATAGATCGAACAGTATTTTAATTAATAGAACCATGTTGAAGTTTTTAATCATTATCATCATCGCAGCAGTAAGAAATCTACTGCTGGATATATAATACAATAGGCCTTCCCAATTGTTTTCCACGTCGAGCTTTCCAAGCCGATGAATACAGAAAAATCGACGTTGATATACGTGCAAAACCCATCGGGAGGCCTATGTTCAGCAGTGGACCTTTCATGGCTAAGATAATGATGTCAAAATTTGTTTTAAAAGCTGTAGCAAACTAGCTAATTGCAAAATTGAATATCAGCAAGATTTTTAGTGGTATGAATGTCAGTAGCGTGCGCTGGCGCACGTGGGAGAGAGGGCCCCGCGCGGATGTGCCACGGAAATCTTTATTTAGCGGCATCGCGATCAATCCGCGATCCCCTCGACGCTCACACGCATCAGCCACATACCTGGCATCAATCGCTAGAGCCCCTACTAAGGACCTTCAAATATACATATCATTATTTTACGTACTGGATTTTACCAGTAATCAATTTTAGTCTAATCAAATTTTAATATTACCAGCTGCAAGAAGGACATTTATCTGTTTTATTGTAAAAAAAAACGCATTTATACTGGTTTATCAAGCAGGTCATATTTATAGGTCAAACTATATATAGTTATTGCTCTTTACAGTTACATGATATTAAAGAAAATAAAGATCATCATACTCTGTCGGGCACGGCAAAAACAAAACGGCAAAGTCTTAACAATGTTACATCTTATGGTCAAGCCTAATAATTTGTAAGAAAGTATTTCTCATCTGTTATATTACATGTTTATGACATTTTTAAAAGTAACACATAATTTACGTTAGAACACCAAACTTTCTAATTTCCATATATATTAACACCAGCTTCCCGCAATATGGAAAAAATGAAAGAATGACTTACCAGTCAAACACTCGAACGAATTTTGATTAAATTGAAAATATTGTTCAAAAAAGAGTATTTCAAACTTATAAGTATTTTTATCCATAATTAGTTTTTCATGCAATTTTATTATCCTTATTTCTACAACTTGAGAAATCCCTTGCATCTTAATCGAAGGCCTGCGTCCAGTTAAATTCTTAAATTACTTGAATTGATTACGGTGACAATATGTAGGTATTATTACATTTATTTGCCCTTAGAGTTTATTTTATTTTTGGTTTCTTTTAATAATGTTAACTTCATTCTTCATATAACTTACTTTAATTATGAACCATTTAAATTACAAATCATTTTAAGTGTATATTTTACCTGAGAGATAGCAAATAAATATACAGCGCTCTAAATATACAGATCGCGTCTCTTAAAATGCCATTTGGGTTACGATGACCATCGAAGTTTAACTCATACTCACTATAGAATCGCGTTAACAAATGGTAGGGGACCAGGGTCAGTTGGTATTGGGGCTCTACGGATATAATTGGTTTGAATTTACAAACAATCAAATAGAACTGTTATCCAATGAGCCCGATGTACATACTGTTATAAACTATAACTTTTATCCTGACACAAGATATAATGTAATATTACCAGAAATTTACCACTTATCATCTCAATCCATTATCGTTCTACTGAGCACGGCCTCCTATCACCAAGGTGCTCTCACCTCACTCTCTCAAGTCATATTCCACCACACCGACTTAGTGCGGATTGACGGAGGCAGGTGTTTGACGTCATGGCCGCACAAGGAGATAGGGGGGCGCTACACACTGCGCCTCTCTGAGGAGGTCACCCCGGTTCTGATCCGGGGGACGTTGGCCGCGGGCGGGGTGCCAGCAACTACAAATCCCCTGGTGCTGGCCCCCGCCCCTTTTTCAACAGCGGAGGGCGTCATCGGAAGATTTTTAGTGAGTATGAATGCGGTTGTCGCGTCTGCCGCAAAGAGTCCCACACCCAGTCCCAGTCTCACCCTTTGGCCGGGAGACAGTGCGAAAATGCATTTTGTTACCGACGTGAATCAAAAAAAAAAGACAGGTGTGTGGCGTTTAACTGTTTTCTTTAAGCCTCATAGTAAGGTCTTTAACTTGGCTTAGCGACTATCACATATAATAATGTTACATTACATGCCAATTGAATTAATAGTTTAGGAGTTACGGTCGATCAAAGTTACACCATTTTGTCACTCACTGACTCACTGACCAATCATCAAAAATCTAGCAGACTTATAAACTTCAAATTTTGCACTAAGATAGGTCATTAGCCACATATAAAAGAAAAATTATAAAAACATTAAAAAATAATATACCACAGAAAACAATTTTATATTTGCAGTTTGGCAAGAACATTGTGTATGGATTTTTGGGCAAATTTTTACACATTATGTATATGTTCATCTTTTTTCTGGAAGTACATAATTTAGGCTCTGCAACATTTACGACCATTAACTTAATTTTTTCAGTAACGCGAAATTATCCAATGCTAGTTACGCGGATTTGCACTATCCCTGACGATATGGTTTATGTCGAAAGCGCTAATTATAAAGCGAAAAATACCTACTCAAAAGAAGATTCAAGACCCCCTAGGATTGATTTCTGTGATGAAAACTATATAAATAAAAGTAGCTGTTGTTCAGCGCAAAACTCGAGAACTGCCGGATCTTTATATTTGCTTCAAGGCAGGACCAATTTGTGATTTTTTTTAAAAATAACTCTTTTCTTTTTTTATACAAACCGGCTGTCAAACATTCGATAATAGTAAAAAATAGTAAACTTATTTTTGTAAGCAATGCTGTTTATTGTTCTGACAAAAATAACGTGAATAAATACTCATTCCGAAATATGATTTATTTATATTAATAAAAACATTTAGAATACAAACATTTATAATTTAGAAACATTTATAATTTAGAATAAAAAAACGAAGTTGTAATATAATTTTAAAAAAATGTTTATATCATCGCTGTAGAACCAATATGTCATATGTCAAAAAAACTATTTTTTTGTAAAATTCGTATGAAAACCACTTATTTTATAATACGGCAAAACTATATTAAACTTAATTATACTTCATTAAACATTATTTTTTAGTCTAATTAGATTTAAGAACAGAAAACCTCTTATGTCATTTCTCTGGCATAATCCAGTTGAGTAATGCATTGGTTAATAGCATAAATAAGTCCTTTTTATCATTCAAAAAATGAGACAAAAGCACATAAAAACATATTAAACTTAAACGAAATGAACCGTTCTTTTCGTTTCCTGTAATGTTTGGATTTCTGGACATACGAGGTTATCATTCTACAGCGACGATATACAGTATTCGATAATATTCATTTTCCAACAGTCATGAACAATTCCTCATTAGTCAGCTCGACATGATGCTATCATCAGAGGCAGGTGAGTCTCGTCGCAAAGCTCCGTGCGTGGCTGATCCCCACTCGGCCCCTTTCGGGACAAAGGGCTGCCGACCTATATAGAAGGATTACGGCTTAATATCCAGGGATTTAAATGTCTGTTATCGACATTCGGAGAGACGGCAATCAGTGATATTATACCTAAAGAATCCGAAATAAGAAATCATTTCTGAATTTTATGTAATATGTATTTGGAAATATTCATGCTAAACGCAAAATTCTGGTTGTTTGCTTGTTATGCTCTGACGTGGAATCCTTCGATATATTGCCGTGAATTTTGACTTACAGTATTGATTCAGAAACGAAAGCCATGCCAATGCTTCTTTCCTACGCTTGTGTGCGTTATCGAAAAAGTTATATTGAAATCTTTTTACCGGGGAAATATTATTTGATACGGGTAGGTAATCTTCAGATTTACTGTTTTCTTTCGTATTATAATATGTAGGTAAGAGTTCCTGATTAGGTAATTAAGTAAACGTCTCTTATTTTTAATTGACCGTTAGTAGGAAGTCAGTGCCTTCTAATATCCTGACAGCTAGCTTCACCATAACATTGATTTTCTCTCTGGTCTGACCTCCAGACAAAAGTCGCTTCGTAATTATTGAAATTCGGCCAAATCCAACTCATAAGTGTGTGTGTAGATCCTGGATCCTTGCCGTAAGTCTAAGCTACAACTGGGATTATATAAATAAATAAATAAATATTTTTGACACTTACACTAATTATTTAGCTCCCAGATAAGTATCATTAAGAACTTGTGTTATGGATACTAAATAACGGATAAACATACATAAATACTTTTTTTGTAAGTACATACTTAATATACATAGGAAAACACCCAGACCAGAACAAATATTCATCTTTATGCACACAAAGATTTGTCCTGTGTGGGAATCGAACCCACAACCTCATGAGTGGAGGTATACTCGCCACCACGCCACATCGGTCGTCAAGTATGCTAGGTTTACCTTTTTAAAAATATGATCTATTCTGTTGTTTTGTGCCCATAGTACATTTGGTGATTGATATTGTTGAGAGAAATTTAAAAAGATCGTGTAACAATGTCGTATTGGTCCACGTTATTACTGAAATAAGTTTGATTGGCCTTCCAAAGTAATATTAATGTGTATGCTTCTCATCATCTCAACATTATTCTATGGTTAAACCAGTTGTCAGAATATTAGAAGGCACTGATTTCCTAATAGCGATTGCCATAGATGTTCATGACAGCCGCGACCAACGGCTTAACGTGCTTTCCGAGGCACGGAGCAAGCGATAATTACGCACATAACTTCGAAAAGTCAGAGGTGAAAAAGTTTGCATACAAGATCCCATCTGTCAGATGCAAATTTTAACGTCAGTTCCAGCAATCGCCCTTTGTTTACATATATGTTACGTAAGATGAAATCGGTAATCGGCCTGAGGCATTTAGATAGCTTGATTTTTATTTAAAATATATGAATTTTTATATTATCCTGTAACAAATAAAACAAACGCAAAATGTGTTTTTAATTATTACTTTGACATGATAGCCCTATTTTTATCTACCTTTCGAAAAGCATTTTTCCAATTACCAAGATGTGTTCGATGTCAAAACAATGTGAATTTTATTTTTACTTAGTTGTCTTATTTAGTTCTAATTATGGCTTAAGAGTACCTACTTTTAATACTAGTATATTTACTATTCTTTATCTTATGACACAGTACCTATGCAGTAAAACCTTTTTAAGTTATACGCACTTTACTAGTGTGAGATCCATGAGTTTCTGCTGTGGATTACTTAGTAGTATAAGCCACACATAGAATGATTGACATCAAGGTGAAATACAACACAGGTAGACAGGTACTCCATTGAATATCAAGTGCATAGTTGTATGTGAAGCGTTCTTGGTTCCGCAGTACTAGGTAGTCGGAAACGATAAACGCAGTAGAGCAGAGTTCAAACAGGTCAGTCCTTGGATGGGTGACCGTTTATGTGGCATTTAATATCAAGCGCTTCCGTGCTTCGGAAGGCTCGTTAAAATATTGTTCCCAGCTATCACTATATGTCGTTATCGTAAAGCCATGTAAGAGGCCCAAATGTAGTTACACCACACTCCTGCCTCCGCCAATACACACTGGGTGGTAGAGTATGACTGAATCCAACCGTTAATGGGCTGAGAAGATGATGATAAACTTATCATCATCCCTAATGCCTAACTAGGCATGGGATCATTATGTCCTAGCTATGTCACGGTTGCCCTTTACTTAAGGTTAGGGCCCAAGATCTGCTCACTGGTTTTACCAGATTTTGGCTAAATTTCAGTTATAACATAAAGCGACTGCCGTCAGACCTCCGCAACCCATAGGGACACATCATTCAATAGTTAAACCAGCTGTCAGGATGTTAGAAGGCACTGACTTTCTAATAACGACTGCCAGCGATGTTCACGACAGCTGGGCACAGAACAGAGATAAGTCAACTCTGATCTGTGGCCGGGATCAACGGTCTAATGTATTTTTTTAGGCACCGAGCAGGCGACAAAAGCAGTGGCTCGGAACTGGCACTTAGATTCAGTTACACTCAATTTCTTTTTTGAATCTATGCTTAGTAATTTCATTGTAGTTATTTTACGTTTTTATTATTTTTTATATTTCTATTTGACGTCTTCAAGTGCTTTGTAATAGTTTATAAAATAAAGAATTTTTACTTTTAATACGTTAAATTAGATCAGAACCAATTAAGTTAGGCATGGGATGATTGACATCAAGGCGAAGTACGACATAAGTACTGCCCACAGATGGGACGTGCGTTTAAAATTATTCTTCTTTAATTAATTAATAAACAAGAATAGCAGTCACATAGCCGTGGCACATATCTAACACTTTGATATTGATATGCGTTACATAATGTATGTGTAGTTGGTGCAGTTGCATTTCAATTATTCACGATGTCCTGGTGTCATCACTTCCAATTAATAATTCTAATGATTGTCCTAGATCAAATTTCTGACACAGTTGCTTATCTAGCCATCTAGACCGAACCGTACAGAATTACATAGAATGTCATCATTGGATGTAATTGTACGGTTAGCGAGAAATCGCGGGAAACATATAGCTAAATTAAGACGATTATTCTCTACATTATACCATGAAAGGTCATTGGGCATGGTCCGCCCCGTTTTGCGAAATATTTCCTACAGATATAAAATTATTGGTAAATTAATAAGTGCAAGTCTACTTTAAATTTTGTGTAGTTTTTTTTTCTTTTAAACGCGGGAGAAGTGTAGAAAACAACTATAATAATATGTTTAAAAATATAACATAACATATTACATAGCTATCAATTAAGTATTGTAAATCAATAAAACAAAAACTTAATAACATAAATAGGCGCGTTTAACAACGTGCGAGTCAAAAAACATCAGATTGTTCCCACTGAATGCGGAGAAAGAATTTATTTTTATTTTTAAGGTGCCCAATAGACTTATATTGTTAGACCCAACAGTCTTAGTATTGATAGAGCCAGTAGACGAACACGACGAGTTCATTTGCTCCAGCGTGTAATCAAGACGCCCATTCAACAGAAATAGTCGGAAAATGTCTCATCACTAGAGTATAACTATTTTAATTTTTTATTAAAAAAAAAAAAATTAAAAATTCATTTATTCAAGTTTGGCTCAATAGAGCTCTTATGAATGTCATACTTATAAACTAACGCGCCCATTCACTGCGGGCGGGAGCTTGATCGTAAAAGAACGGGCAAGAAAATCGTCAAGGTTGGTTTTTTCTCCCGCCAGTTACAATAAAAATACATAATATTAAAACAATTGTGTTCTGCAGTCACAAGATTTGAAAAAAAAAAAAAGGGAGACAGAACTCTTTTTTTATCAATATTAACATAATTACGGATAAACATAGTAGACATGAGCAAACGCGTTACGCTCAACCATAGTTTAGGGAGCGCAACGATCTGACGCATGACGCTACCACCGCGGAAACATATAAGTGAGCGTGATATACTCAAGCTGGATAAAAGGATTTAAGTAAAAATAACATTAATATTAGAAGACTGAATTATTTTAAATGTGCTTTTTAATTATACTTTCTTTTTTAATTTTTTGGACAGATTCCCACATTCTGCAATGATTCGACATATATATTCGTAAACTAGGGACGTTTAACTAAACATACAAACCAATTTTATTATTGTAGGCCGTAGATATTTTTTCCATACTAAGTGCCCAATGACCTTTGGATTTATTTGAAATACTACATTACTATAATAGTTCAATATTAAACACTTAAATTAAAGCTCAGGATTTCTATAATTATAATAATGTAGGTACTAAATCTTTTTTTTTTCAGAATATGGTTAGGTACATTATATTTCATTACTCCAACATATCCCACAAACTAAATTCTCTATCCCAAGTTAGAAGGCATAATTAAAGAATGAGGCATTTTTATTTAGCATTAAGTCCAAATTTCGAAGCAAGTTTAAAAAATACAAATATAAATAATATATTTAAACAATAACAGTGTTATTACAAAAAAGTTAAACAGATGTTGAAAAGGCTTTTAGAAAAAGCTATTTCAAAACCTTGTCTATTGATTGCCTAAAGTTAAACACATCTTAGACATAGTTTAAATTTAACGTGCTGGCGCTTCTTTAGGTCGCGTTTTACCTTAAACCGTTGAAATTTTTGTGTATCGCTGCTGCTGTTTAGTCAAAATAAATATCTGTAATCCTGGTTTTAAGCCTTATCGATTATTTCATCGATATTAAAATTGCATTGCATTTCAATTTTAATGTTTAGTAACCTCCATAATAAATAATAAGAAATGTTCCTATTGTTTTTGAATATATTCAATTTTGACGACCGATATGGTGTGGAGGTCAGTATACCTGCACTTCACTCGAGAGGTCGTGGGTTCGATTCCCACGCAGGACAAATCTTTGTGTGCATGAACATGAATATTTGTTCTGGTCTGGGTGTTCTCCTATGTATCTTAAGTAAGTATTTACAAAAAAAAAAGTATTTATGTATGTTTATCCGTTATTTAGTATCCAAAACACATTTATTAAACGTATAGCTTAAAAGCGGTTCGAACTAAACGCTTGTTAAACAGTGTTTTGGAATAGAGAAAGTTAAATATAACTTTAAAATCGTTTAAATTTTTAGACACTGTCATATAAACGTATGTCGAAGGACTGCAGAGTTGTTAATAGTACAAAATAAAGTTAAGGTGCAGTTGTAAAAGAACAGGATGTATTAACTATAGGTTCCACACTAGGACTAACTTGTATCGTGAGCACCCAAACGTTATAAACAGGATGGTGACATATCAAAGACATCTGAAGATGCCCTGTGTAAGGGCGAAACACGTGTCGTGTTGAATAGTTTCTCGATTTTTCAGGTAATTATAGTAGCGCGGTAATTGTCACAAAGATATTTTTAATCCATCACTTGCTTACAATGGATTTCCGCAAAGTAACGCCTGAATAAACAAATTATATCAAAGTAATTCATATAATTAATTAAAAAATGCGTATCGACACATTTTTAGAAAAACCTAATTAAAACGCTCGCTCATAAATGTTAATTTCTTCATCATCATCACCAGCGCTATATCATCTTTCAATGTGACTGATTGTAGGCGGCCTGCGTTTAACGTTGAAGGGGTCTTCATTTCACAACTGTCCATTGCTCGCTGAGCGACTCGGCGCTTCCTCATAAAGCCCATTGCACAGTTGTGGAATAGGTTGCCAAGTGATGTCCGGGACAGTCTTTCAATTGCATCTTTTAAGACAAACTTAAAGAAGCACTTGCTATCAAGCTAGTCATTATGATTGTTATTTAATTTTTGTTTTCTCCTTATATTGTAGTGTCATATTAATGCCCGCTTACTATCTCACTCACGTCAGTTAAGGTTGACTGGAAGAGATTTCTTTTAGAAATAAGTCCACCTTTGTATTTCGTCTTTTCCACGTAAGGCTTTTTTTGTTATTGTTTTTTGTGCAACAAAGAATATATATATAATATAGTAAGAGATTTTCTAGTTTGATTTATTAATACGTAAATCAAAATAGTAACACCCCCTTTCTTTAGTAGGAGGTTTAAATATGTAAGGTATACCCTCTTGTTATATAAACCAAAAGAAATTTTAGCTTTTAGGAAATACAATACTTTTAATACTTCAGGGAAATATTAAAATAAAAGCTTTTCTAATCAACATTATTACAATTCTCAAATACCTCCGTAACTTTTGACGTCTAGCGACTTATTACAATTTCTTTGTTCAATTCGTAAATGTATTTTAAATCTTTGTGAATTATATTCGGTGAAAACAGATTTTGTAAAATAAATATAATTAAAATTATCTAAAAAAGCAAAATTGTCGTCAAACATTTATTTATGTCTTTAGTAAACTAACAGTCAATTAGATAATTGCTCTTGGAGTGCCAAGCAATATTTTTTATATTGATTTTAGTTCAGACTTCAATATCTTTGAAAGAAAACTTTGAAGTATTGATCTCAATTTTGTTTTAAACAATTTTGACGTTTTATAGGTTTAGATACAAAATATTATTCAATATCTCTGTTTCCCTTATTTTTATATAAATAATTACCGTAGGAACTTTGTAAAACAGCTATATTAAATGCTATATTCATTCAAATTGTTTCCATACAAAAGTTTCTGTAAATTGAGTTCGTTGTTGGATAGTACATATTTTCTTTTATTGTTATTTCCACACTTTCTAAGTGGACTTTTCTGGTTTATACATAGAATGTTTTACCTCTTGGTTACGGAGGTCAGACGGCAGTCGCTCCACGTAATATCTGAAATTCAGTCATATCTGGATAAGCCAGTAAGCAGACCCTGGGCTCTATGCTTAAGTCTAGGGCAACCGGGATAATGCTAGGATATGGTGATGATTTCTAAGTGGACTTCCCCTGTAAAGGCCTATTGATGTCTCATTTGGAAAATATTTTATTGTTATTTCACAAAAAGGTGTTTTATGATTCTGTCTGTTTAATTAAAAAGAACATTCAAAACGACACACTTTTGTATAAAATTACAATTCTGTTATTATTTTAAATGTTATTATTTTGTAATTCTAATATCATAAACATTTTGGTGTCTATTATGTCCAGACGCGCTTATTACAAACGTAAAAGTATATTTTTGTAAATATTTGATACCCTTTCACGCAAAATCTACTGAATGGATTTTAATAAAACTTTATATAAATAATATAGGATAGGTGTATAGGGATCCTATCAATATCCAAGTAACCCAAGCCAACCTCACCTGCAAGTGGTGCACCTGCCGATTAACAGACTAGTCTCTGGCACATATAAAAAATCCCGACAAGCGTCCACAGACTCGCCACCTATTATATAATATACCAAGTGGCACCAACTACCTAAATGGCGAAGTGGGGGCATATAATATGCCTCTGCCTACCTCTTCGGGGGAAACAGGCGTCATGTATTTATATAGAATAATTAAAAATTTACATTATAATAACAACATTAAAATTAAAAAAATCTAATAAATAAATAAAGTATAATTTATTGTCTTTAAGATCAACAGGATCATTTAGATTCGTCAAATTGTTAACATATAATTGATAAAGATTTACTGAATGGTCTTAGTAATCACTTCCAAAATTATTTTATCACACCTTTGTTTACCTTTATTGTAAGATTCAATTCAATTATTTAATCATTCAATCAGATCATTGTCGTGACCATCCCTTATTGTACAGGCTCAGCTCAGTTTCACAATACATACTTACTTGACTGTGATGGAAGGTTCCCTTAGTGCTACTTTATTGGTTACAGCTTCGGGGGAACCTTTCAGTATCATCAAATTTACACATATTTTTAGTGTGTGTTTTGTAATAAAAATAATTTAAAAGAGCATAGCCTGTGAGTTTCTTGTCAGTTCTTTTCACAGAGCGGGGGCTCGGAACTGGCACTTAGATTCACTTACACCTAATTTTTATTTATTTGCATGTAAGTGAATCTATATCTATATCTATCTCTAAGCTAATCTATATCTAAGCTTCGTGATTTCAGGGTTGATATTAAAAAAAATGTTTTTCATATATGTTTTGTTTTGACGTTTTCAAGTGCTATGTAATAGTTTATGAAATAAAGAACTTTTTACTTTTACTTTTAATGGGGACTCATTGTATGGTATTACAACTGTGTGTGCATCCAACCTGTGTCATTGTAGCTTTATGTTTGAAATACTTAAATGGTTGACTGTAGATTATTTTATGTTTAACATTTTGAATTTAATAAGAGTTTACTATTGAAAATTATCTAAAAATTAATTATAATTAATCAATCAATCTACCTGTATTAACAAATTCAATAAAAAATTTATACTCGTTACTTGTTCAAGGGACTCGCGAGACAGCGAGTGCGATTTGCGTGTGTCTGTATTTGTTCGTGTATACTTTGACGACCGATATGGCGTGGAGGTCAGTATACCTACACTTCACTCCAGAGGTCGTGGGTTCGATTCCCACACAGGACAAATCTTTGTGGGCATGAACATGAATATTTGGTCTGGTCTGGGTGTTTTCGTATGTATACTAAGTATGTATTAATTAACCAAAAACAAAGTATGTAAGTATGTTTATCCGTTGTTTAGTATCCATAACACAAGTTCTTAATGATACTTATCTTGGAACTAAATAATTGGTGTAATTGTCAAAAAAGATTTATTATTATTTAATTATTTATTATTATTATTTACAATAAAAGTCATAGTTATAAATATCAACAGGTATACCACAAAGCCCTGCTGCTTAATGTTTCAATGTCAAATACGTATTTATGTCTGTAGGTATATTTTATTTAAGTAATAGGATCTCTTTGTGTTTGTCTATTACATACAGTTGTGTATTTGTTCATCTGTTTCACACGCCTGGTTTTCTTTTAATTTTAATTACTCTCCATCCTAGGTTGCCTGGAAGAAATCGCTGTTAGGCATAAGGCAAGCGATAAGGCAGCAAATTGCATCGCTTTTGTTTAGAAATTGTTTTATTTCTAATTAAGAATTTTCTATCTGTCTAAAGTAGTTGATGTTACTAAAATACAATCCGTAACTAAAAAAATCCTATCAGTAATAAATACGTAAGAGAAAGGTCCGCAAAAAGCCATAAAAGTCCATCAAATAAATATGTAGCGATTTGCGTGTGTGCGTGCTTGTTCGTGTATGTGTACTTACGATGAAATATAGTAATAAATATTGGTATACCTTAAAGTACCGTTACATACAATCATCCTTATGTAATAACTGATAGTACTAAAATAAGTACCATCAGTAACTAAAACAAATTTTCTCTGAATACCTAATAAATACGTAAGAAAAAAGGCCGTTCAATCCGCAAAAACCCGTGAAAGGCTCTCAAATAAAAAGGTTGACAAGTTGGAGAGAAAATACAAAAGCTTTCAACTAATCACGGGACTGGGAGCGTCTGTAACGAACTCTGGCGAATGCAATTTGCCTCAACTAGCGCTTCCGCTCACCGCCAAGGCGAAGCAACAGTCGGGCATAGGGTGGACCTACCTCTTCACTTATTTTTTATTTTATCGTCACCAAATGATATTATTTGAGACATTTAATTTTTCATTGAAAGAAAGAAAGAAATTAAATTTACTTATTGCGAGGCTCTTTAGGAGGAGGAGGAACTTTAACTTAAATAGCGTTTTTAGAATAAAATTGTTAAATATGTTTCTTTTTTGCACCTAAAAGATCTGCAGAAGCGCTTATCTGGTAATCTTAATCTACCTTAAAATATCAGAAAAATCTATTTATCTGCTCTTTTACAGCTGTTTTGTGATATGTTAGAACACAAAGAGGCTTCTCCTTTAAAATTTATAAAATGAAGATTCAGAGTTTCTGACTTTTATTTACTGCGGGTACGATCTGATAATGCAATCATTTTTTATTTGAATCATCTTGCTCGCTTTATTTAGTTTGAACAATTTTTTTAAATAGTTCAAATTTAACATATTTGTGATTAATATTACAATTTAATAGCATAATGAAACTAACGACGAAAGTAAAGTAAATTAATTTTCCAATTACAATCGAGACCATTTCTTCCCCGACTCTGGGTCTATTCACAAGATTGATTTGACTTTGAAGAATTGGAATAGAAAAAGGAACAAGAGTAAGTCATAATTTTTTTTTTAAATATCGCAAATATATTGTAACTGATAGCGGAAGATGTACAAAAGTTATTAGAGTTTATTAAAGCATCCGCTCTACCGGATGGCAAATTTCAACTTACAAATTACCTATAATTGGGTTATGGTTCACATATGTACAAAATACAATGGAAGATAATTAAGTCAAGCTTAATACGGCGACACATAAATTGTGAGCAGAGTTTCTGTTACAATGTATTTTATACACAATTTTTCCGTTTAGAATGTGTATGAATTTTGCCTGAAAGAAAAAGACTCGCTGGATTCGGTAGTTTCTACGATAGGACAAGTTTTACCGATTTTTTTGTTTCACAAATTGGAACTTAAGCAAACGGCTTAGCTTATGGTCAACACAGTCTATGGACGCTAGCAACATAAGGAGCATCACTAACGCAAGGCCAATGCGATATAGGCCTTTTTAGAAAAGCCATGCCTATGATTCCAATGTTTCCATATAAAATAATAGCTTGTTCTGTTCTGTAAACTCCAATCAAAAGCTAAGAAACAGTATAGTAGTAATATCGCTTAATTTAATGAATGTGGAGTCTTCAGCCTTAAGCAATGCCCCATAAGATACCCAGCAACAAACTAGGGACTTGTTGATTCCTCCGAACCTCACCAGTTGAACTCCAACCTGTTGCGGTCGACCTGTTCTCTTAGCTTGCTCGACTAAGCAAAACTTACTTCACTTACATAGTTTATATTATAAGTTGCTTTATCAACGTGTAATTTATTGATTCAGGCGTTACTTTGCGGAAATCCATTGTAAGCAAGTGATTATCAACTTGCTTATCAACGTGTATATTCATATTAATAAAAATTACTGTTAAAAATCAAATATATATTTATATGTAATAAATAAAGTAAAATTTTCTAGAGTTTATGTCCAATTAAGTAGAAATAAAATAGAAATTAAGTAGAAAGAAATGTATTACAAATTAAAATATGAACGATGTTCGCAGTAAAAATAAAATATGGACAAAATTACGTTTCTATATTTAATTTTCATCTCATATTTCACTGTTACAGGGAAAGCAATACCTAAATGAAAATGGCTGCTGTCAATCAATAAATTTTACTAAATTTCTATAGGTTATTGAAATGATCGACGCAGTTTACTACATGAAGTGTATTATAAAATTTACAGGTATAAATTCTTGAAACAATATATATGCATACATGTATTTATATTCAAAAACTTGTTAAAAAAAACCGAGAAATTTATTATGCTTTTAGTATTTTTAAATTGCGGGAAACGTCAAGAATATCCATATTAGTCTATCCGTAGTCCAGATTTGCGATCTGTCGCTACCAGTTGATGACATTCATTACAGACACCCATTTATCTAAGTGGGATCAAAGCAACTCTATTACGCCGCCATTTTTTGTTAGTAAATTGAAATAATAATTCAAATACTCATTTTTTTTTTTCTTATTTACAGAAATCGTAATAGGACAGATAATTTTTCACTTATCTGTTTATAAAAAAAATAAAAATCACTTACTTTACTCGTCGAGGAAGATCAGGGAAGATGCGTCGCAAAATCAGTTGTTTACAAATGATAACAGCATAACTGTGTGTCGTGTGTGTCCGCAGCCGCAAGCGACACGTGCGTTCCCCGCGGGAGCTGGGTCCTGACTGGCTGTCCTGATGTCTGATCCCGTGGCGGAGGTCCTGCGGGAGATGCGGGGGGTGCGGGCTGAAGGGGGAGGCGATTGATCTGCGGCAGCATCCGTCCTGAATGAAGCCCGCCCAGCAGTCTCAGGCCCTACGCGACAGCTAGAGTGGACGACACACAGGCCAATTAACATTCGTCTCATTTCTGTTAACATAATCAACAATACATTTGCATACTCATTTCAATGAGAAGCGAGTAGCAGTGATGCTTTCATCACCTTATCTATTCATATACCTGTTTCTTGTATTTGATGCTCAGCTTATTTTTGAGCTAAATGGCGTCGTGTGAAATGTTCGAAGATATTCTTACAAGCCGGTTCTCCTGTTAAGTCTTCGCAGGATTATTAGTCTACATCTTATCTTTATAAATTATAGCTGATGTGTTCTGTTGTAAAAAATATATTAGAATAAAATTTTATTTTTAAGGATTTAAAAATCCTATAGTGCTAAGCCCAAAACCATTCAGTATTTCTGCTTGAAATAGTAACAGACATCATGAAAACTTTCTTAACAAAAAGAAGCGATAAAAACCGATAACTATAGAATAACTTAACTATACAAAATACTTGTAGCTCGTAGCACCTTCGTAGCGTCGTCGTAGCGTAGCAACATCGTAGCAAGTCTGTATAGGTTTTATCCAAATTACCGACTTTGAATATTTTCTACTAGAATAGTTAAATTTGAAGTCGCTCATCATGCAATGGCAGGCGCAATGCTCGGTACCAACGATATTCACGACATTATACTTAATATTAGTATGTTAAAGTGGAAGTGGGCCGATCAAAGTACACGAGGGTACTAAGTGTTTAGAAATAAAACAACGTAAGCTAAGGTTAATAAATTATATGTAACTGCAAAGATGGTTTGTGATGTAACTATATGATTTGAATAGTTAAATCATTATTTTTATTACCTCATTATTTTCATCATTTCAGCCCATTAATGTCCCACTACTGAGCACGAGCCGCCTCTCACATATCAAGGTGTGAGGGTATTGGGTCATACTCCACCACGCTGACCCAGTGTGGATTGGCGGAGGCAGGTGTATGGCGTCCTGCTGTTAGAATTTATCAAGCCGCCCATTAGGCCTCTAACATGGCTTAACGACTATCACATTTAGTGATAACCGGGACCAACGGCTTAACGTGCCTTCCGAAGCACGGAAGCGCTCGATATCAAATGCCACACAAACGGTCACCCATCCAAGGGTTGACCTCTGTAAACTCTGATGTACTTCGGTGATCGTTTCCGACCACCGAGCACCGCAGAGCTACGAGCGCTTGTTTATTACATACATACACACAATCACGCCTGTTTCTCCGTAATAAATCCGCCTGTAGGCCTCTGCATATGAGGTGAGCAGATGAGGATATTTTTCCAATTAATTCTTCCTTTCCTTTCCTTTCCTTCATTCCTCAGACCTAAGTCAGAGTCTTTAGTGGTTGGCTTGAGTTCCTTAAGTCTTCCCCCCGTCAGGTCTCCGCGTGGCGTCACCTTGGCATGATAGGGGGGCTGAGTACCTCCCGGAGGCCGGGCAAAGGTAATAACCAGAGGTTGGCGACTCTGGATGCCCTTAGTACTGACTACCGGGAGATTTCCTTCTTAGTTTCCTAAGAAGGACCTTTGGAGGGCGCAGCGGACTGGCCAGGAGGGTACTAAGGCAGTGGGGCAACCCTCCGAGAAGTCGGCCACACACACTATGGTCGCACAAGAAGGTAGGAGAGGCGCGTCCACTGCGCCTCTCTGAGGAGGTCCTCCCGGTTT
Organism: Musotima nitidalis; assembly: GCA_949126915.1. Lineage (NCBI taxonomy): Eukaryota > Metazoa > Arthropoda > Insecta > Lepidoptera > Crambidae > Musotima > Musotima nitidalis. Next base: position 5,185,824 of record OX421427.1, on the reverse strand, counting down.
TGGTCCGGGGACGTTGGTCTCAGGTGAGGCGTCTCAACAAGCGACGGGCGTCGTCAGAAGATATTTAGTGGGTATTGCTGCTGACAGTCGCGTCTACCGGTTGTGAGCCCACTTGGTCCCCCTTTGGCCGAAAGGCAGTGCGTAAACCCATTTTGTTAATAATTTATTGATTCAGGCGTTACTTTGCGGAAATCCATTGTAAGCAAGCGATGGATTAAAAATATCTTTGTAACAATTCCCGCGCTACTATAATTTCCCGAAAAATCGAGAAACTATTCAACACGACACGTGTTTCGCCCTTACACAGGGCATCTTCAGGTAAGATAGGAGCCTCAGAACAACGATGTCTTCACGATTATCTCTCGTTTCAGCGTTGGTCGTGAAGACATCGTTGTTCTGAGGCTCCTATCTTACCTGAAGATGCCCTGTGTAAGGGCGAAACACGTGTCGTGTTGAATAGTTTCTCGATTTTTCGGGAAATTATAGTAGCGCGGGAATTGTTACAAAGATATTTTTAATCCATCGCTTGCCATTTTGTTAATGACGTAAAACAAAAAAAAAGGATTCCTTAGGTCTTAGGCGGCACACAAATTTCCCGGCACCATCTCGGCCGGGGAGCCCGACATAACTTTGTGCTGTCCTTGCGGCGCAAAGTGTGCGTAAAGGCATTTACCAATATAAAAATAAAAGTGTTTCCTAGGTCTTGGCAGGATCCCCACAACCATTATTTTTATTACATTTTTTTTTTGTAATTCGACTAAAACTGTTTTCTTATCTCTTCGATCTTAAAGTTGCGTACCCGACAGGGTCCAGAACATTGTTCTCAAAATTGTTGAACAACTAAGTATACATGTAGAGGTTATGTAGATGTATACTTACAAAGGTTCATACTTGAATAGCTGACCGTTTTTTGTTGTCAAAGTAAAAGTCAAAATCATTTATTAAAGTTTGGCTCAATAAAGCTCCTATGAAAGCCAAAACTTAAAAACTAGTTGCATTTTATAACCACTGTTATCGTCCTTCGCAAGCCATTTTACAATATTGGTCCCGGTTCGCGTGCTCTGTCTCTGAACGTTCGCTTAACACTCGTTTTTGGGCTTCACTTCTTCTTATGACTACATCCTGCCTGATGGTAAGCAGACGATGCAGTCCGAAAAACGAAAGCACTTCATACCGTACAATAAGCGCGGTTCAAAGCGCACCTACTTATGACGGCCTGCTAAAATGCCATTTCACGCCCCGCTTTCCCTAACAGAGACCAACAGCTTTCAAAGCACGGATGAGATTGATATTATACATCACATTCAAACGGTCACCTATTCAAGGACTGACCCTATATTTTAGCATTCCAGCAGACTTTAGCATTCCCTAGTCAAATTTCAACCTCGCTCTAAATGCCAGTACAGCATTTTAATTTACATACTTTATTAGTATTAGTTTACTGGTATGTACTAGACAACCTGAAACGCGAGCACATTGTAATAATTAACAACATCCTATTTCTATAAAGTATACTGTTACTGAAGACAGGCTAGATAGTTTGCAACCGAAATGGCGCGGAGTTCGGTATACCAGTTCTGCAGAGTTCGATTACCATATAGGACAAAATATTATAAATTAATAAATAATAATAATAAATATGTCTGACACTTACACCAATTATTTAGTTCCAAGATAAGTATCATTAAGAACTTGTGTTATGGATACTAAATAACGGATAAACATGCATAAATACTTTTTTTTTGTAAATACATACTTAACATACATAGAAAAACACCCAGACCAGAAAATATTTATACACACAAATATTTGTCCTGTGTGGGAATCGAACCCACGACCTCAGGAGTGGAATGCAGGTATACTCGCCACCACGCCATATCGGTCGTCAATAAAATTTTTCTTATTACAATTTCTTATTTCTTATGACAATTACGAAGTGTGACATGGTGTGACTATGACGTCTACTACACTTTGACACACTACGTCATCACATATCACTACACGGAGGGGGGGTAAAAGATCACGAAATTTATGAGAAGTAATTTATGGATTACCCCTACCAAATAACGGATAAACATTTATTTATTTATATTTGACTACGGTTCCGCTTTTGGTTCTCAATGATATTAGCATACCATTTAGTTCCAGTGTTCGGGATCTTGGCCTTCACATTACAGGCCTCTACTCTTAGCTGGTCTACGCACATCGCAGAGGTCAGTCGGAAAATGACTGGTGCTTTGCCTGCCCTACATAGATTCAAATATTTTCTTCCTTTCAGCACCAAAGTTATTTTAGTGCAGGCCTTGATTATCCCCATTATTGATTAAGCTGATGTGTGCTTTAACTTTATACGATTTAAACAAAGACCTTTTACTAAAATTGGACCATCTACAAAATAGTACTAATCGCTTTATTTTCGGAGTCCATAAGTATGACCACATTTCACCCTATCGTTCTCAACTTAAATGGTTATCTATTCCGCAGCGTCCCCAAGTAAGGCTCCTGACTACCTCTGACTGCGTGGGAGACATGCAACACACAATGCTGAACTGGTCCGCGTGGACAGACCGTGGGCCACTCTTGTCTCGGAGAGCCCGAACGTAACCTGATGAGTTACCACCGTTCGTTTGATTTTTTAGGGGGTGTCTACCTTGCCGGTGTTTTTTCGAGCCGCTGCAGGAGTCCCACATTGTTTTATTTTTTTTATTTACGTCGGTAACAAAATACCTTTACGCATTGCCTCCCGGCCAAAGGAGGACCGAGAGGAGAACGTGGGTCTCACTGTTGCAGACGCAACCGCCAGCAGTCCTACCCACTAAAAAACTTCCGACGACGCCCACCGCTGTTGAAAAAGGGGCGGGGGGCCAATGCGAAAGTATAAAGCTTCTGACACCCCGCCTGCGGCCAACGTCCCCCGGATCAGAACCGGGAGGACCTCCTCAGAGAGGTGCAGTGTGTCGCGCCCCCCCTACCTCCTTATGCGACCACTAGCGTATGTGGTCGACTTTCCGGGGGGTCTATAGTTAGACGGTCGCATGATGGTCGGCAGCGCCTTAGCAGGATGGCTCAGATAGAGCAGTCAACTGCGCAGTCACAGTGGTGGCAGCACCGGGGTCGATTCACCAAAGGAGTCCCACATAACCTAACTGTACCCCGGCCGGATAGATAGGTATGCGTAAAAGTATTTTTACAGCCAATGAAAATAATGATACGGAACTTACTCATACCTAAGTTTGTAAAGACACCATATTACAGTTAATTGTGATTTTCCATGCCGATTCCCATACTCCATTGAACCTTTACTGAAGTCTTAACATCTTTACTAAAGTATGACTTTGAGTTGTCTCGACTGTGGCGGACTTTAACTGTGACTTATTGACGAAAACGCTGCACGCGGCCTGAACTACGATCACACACCCGCCTGCCCAGCGTGGTGATTATGGGCAAAACCTCCAGTAGAATGTAATCTATTGGGGAGGCTAATTTTTAATAGTGGACTAACATACGGCTGAAATGATGATGCTCAAATTACTTGACACTGGCAAATAGTCTATATGTTTTTGTTTCTTTCAAATAATGGCTTTGTACGTTTAGCACAGTTAAATATATTAATAATATATATAAATCCTCTGAGAAATATGAGATGCCCTCCCCCTAAGCCCCTTGAGTCCTCCGTAAAGATGTGGGACTATACTGAGATGGACTTCTTAAGAGAATTTTAAAAGTGATGTTACATAGTTATGTTTCATTTGCCAACTCTGTTACCATACTATTTGCCATCTATGTACACTCATGTACATTCACAAACACTTAACGGTTAATACACATTAATGTTCAAAGTATCACAAATTTTTGAAAATAAAACAAAACTGCAGACATGACTCTTCACTTTTCCGCCAAGAAGTCCCTAACCGATTTAGTCCATAATTTTTTAAGGTATGCTAAAGAATACCTTTATTTTCAACACTACAGAAGTATGCACGATTTGTTTACAGAGACTTGTCATCTGGGATTGGTTAAGAGGAAAAATAAAATAACTCAGTTGAAATCATCATTTCGTCATCGTTATAAAAAAAATATTACAAACAATGGTAACCGTAAAAAACTGAGGTAGGAACAACATTGCAGCAAGTTTGTAACATTCCAACAAAGAGGAATGAAACCCTTCACTTCTCTTAAAAGTTTTTTTAGCTGTTTCTCAAACTTGGTTCTAACGTTTTTATACAATATACATGCTCAATTAACAAATACTGTTTGCTAACTGTTTCTGAAACTTTATTGCAACATTTTTAAATCAATTAATGGGAGAAGTAATTAGAATTTATTTTTGAACCAATAAATATTTGATGGCAGAAGTATGAAAGCTTTAACTCTCTGAACAACCTGACGCTTCGTCACAGCGGGGAAAGTATTTCAAAAACGTTAGGTTATAACAAACGATCAATTTTCAAACTCATCATCATCACAGCCCATTAACGTCCCACTACTGAGCACGAGCCTCCTCTCACATATCAAGGTGTGAGGGTATTGGGTCATACTCCACCACGCTGACCCAGTGCGTATTGGCGGAGGCAGGTGTGTGGCGTCCTGCTGTTAGAATTTTTCAAGCCGCCCATTAGGCCTCTAACATGGCTTAACGACTATCACATTTAGTGATAACCGGGACCAACGGCTTAACGTGCCTTCCGAAGCACGGAAGCGCTCGATATCAAATGCCACACAAACGGTCACCCATTCAAGGACTGACCTCTGTAAACTCTGCTGTACTTCGGCGATCGTTTCCGACCACCGAGCACCGCAGAGCTACGAGCGCTTCAATTTTTTTTTTTCAAATTGAAAACCTGCAAATACATGGATTGCTTGTGATTGGGAACGATATCGATATAACTACTTCAGTTCTCACTATTACTTACCATGAACGGTCCGTTATAAAGGTCGAGGTTTTAATATTGTCTTCAAAAAATTTGTAAAAATTTTGTACATTTGAATGTTTTATTAAACATTCCAAATTTATTAAATATATATTTATATTATTGTTATTTTATTTATTTAGTAATTAATTTAATAAGTTAGTTATAGTAAAAATTTGTTTATTTTGTTAATTTTAATAATAGTTACTACTATATAAGCTTATATTGCTAAGCCCTTGCAGGTTTTAGGCGCTGTACTGAATTGAATATAACGTAACATCCTAGACCTAAGCTACATGTAACGCAATAAACTATGTGCTTGAATTTTTTTAATTAATATCAGTGTGTAATTACGGTTGCGTCCAAATAATTTTTTAATACACTTATTAACATAAAACGGACATCACCAAATTTCGACGCTTAGCTAAAATAATGCACAATTCCAAATTTGGTCATAATAAATAAATAAGTAAACAGTCTCTAACAATCACACCAATTATTTAAATATCATTAAGTAATTGTGTTATGAATAGTAAATAACGGTTAAAACATACATAAATATTTGTAAATAAATACTTAATATACATAGAAAATAATTATGTTCATAACCAGAACCGATCAAATATTCATGTTCATTAAATTTACAAAGTGAGTTCAACAAAAGTTGCCCTGTGTAGAAATTTAACCTTAACAAGACCTTAGAAGTGAAGTGCAGATATACTAACCTCCCCGCTATATCGGTCATTTTATTACGTTTTACGCGTCATCGCAGAGATCTTGGTAAACCAATGGTGTTATTGTGCTAGTTACTAAGACCAACACAAATAGCCATGTTACTATTAGTGATGTTCCGAATATCCGTATTCGTATCCGTATCCGCGGATATCCGAGGCAAAAGATAAATCCGTATCCGTATCCGTGTCCGTTACATTTCACGCGGATCTTTTACGGATCTTTTTCAGGTGATTAAGTAGAATTATTAAATAAAAAACTCAAATTAAATGATAATTCTCATTAAGTAAATTAATACTGCGTGTCATATAAAGTTTAAACATAAGCTTACATGAGTGAGTAAGGACAGGAAAAATTAAAAAAGCTTGAAAAATTGATTAATCACAATTGAAATTAATGGTAAATTGTATTTCAAAAAAAGCAACTTCGCAGCTGAATAAGAAGATCCGTATCCGTATCCGTGGATCTTTACACTAAATATCCGTATTCAGATCCGTATCCGCGGATATACATTTTTAACGATCCGGCACATCACTAGTTACTATATATCGCATTTAGAAACCACGAACATTGGATGTAAGGACTGGTTACCCGACCTTAAAGCTAGCTGTCTTTAATCAGAGAAAGAAAAGCGCTTAGCGTGTGATATTGAATAAATTCATTGCTATAAGTTCCTTTACCACACTTGAGGCGACGCCGCTAGACTAGGCGGTCAGAAGTCAGAACGATTACCAAATTAAGTAGCATTTACAGCAATCAGTTTGCAGATCAATGACTGCTGGTATGACTTTTGATTTCTAACACACTACAGATAATATATTAAGCGACTGATCCCGTTAACATAAGGTATATTTTAGTTGTAGCTAACAACTAATATATTGTTAAATCGTATACGTATAATAATTATACCAATTATTTTAACGAATACTAATATTATGTATCTTGTCTGCAAAGAGATTTAATATAGTAATAGAGCGGCTATTAGAGACTATTTCATACAAACACATTAAGCTGGCGCTGACGTAGCGCCATCTAACGTTGAAAAGTAAAACAGCATATTAAAAACATTTAGAATAAGTTTTATCTACGCCGCGGTAGGTGTCGCTCTGTAGTAGTGATGTTTGCTTAGAATTCGACGTATCGATAATTTTGATTAAGGTTAACCAAAATCGATATAAAAAACATAATAACATGATCCGGTGTTTCCAATGATTCTTATTATTTATTTAGTAAAAGTGTTATCTTTTTAAATTCAAAAAAATAGGTTTAAGTTATAGTTATAATAAATTTATTTAAATATATGACATGACAATTTTAAAAAATATTTATTATAAACGATTATTTGTCGCGACATCCGGCGGAAACCAGTGTCTCTACAGCCGGAAGACATATTTAAATGGGGCCTTTCGGAAAGGTGGCGCCACTGAGGCGAGTGAATAAAACTCGCCTCGTTGCTGCCACGAGGCGATTTTGCTGTTGAACGTCGAAGCGATCACATTAAGAACTATCTGGAGCGTTCAATTTATAGTCTGATTTTATAGTTACATTTAGTTTTTAATAAATCATAGTTTGTGAGTAGCTGCTTTGTTATTTCGTCAACAAATGTAATAATATAAATAAAAAAAATAACCTTATGTAAAACATTATAGAGAGCAATAAACATTAAATTGAAAGTTTTACTATTACAGTGTATAACAGTCCCCCAACGCAATGATTATTGAATCAGAATATTACTACTTACCTATATTAAACTTGGCTGAATTGTCGTCACTACCCTTGATGACATAGTGCCATTAATTTAAAAAAGAAGAAGTATATTAAACTTATACTTACAATTTTAATATATTATCTATTACATTAATCGATAAATAAAACGACATCATTTGAACATCACTTAAGCATCGACAAGTGTAGCGAGATCCTAAAAATAGTGCTTTTGCTTTTCACCGCTAGAGTTCGGGAAAGGGCATAGGTAATGTTTTAGAACAAATTATTGGAAAATATTATATAGTCTGATTATTAAGTAAATATAAAAAATACTTACGAAAATAAACTGTAATTACATTCAGCCATTTTACCATAACGGGATTTGCAATATCGCAATACGCAATTTGGCATATTTTCTATAGAATTGGTCAAATCTGTTCACGCACAAACACAACTGCACTGGAGGGCGCATAAAATCAAACTGAGCGACTTGTTACCACTTGGTAATAAGTTGTGGATTACAGTTTTGATCTCGATGTCCTGTCTATAGTAATAGTTAAATGTCTTTGCTTGTCTGTCATAAAATTACTGCGCAGACATTTAAAAGCATGCTTTTGTTTTATTATTATTATTAGTAACCATTCTAAATAACAGTAGAGGCATAAACGATATAATTCCAGCCTCGTAAAATCTATAAAGCTGATTGTTTGTATTATTTGTTTTGACAGTTTTGACGTACCATTCATCGTCATCGGCATTTAAACTTTGTTGTCGGTAAAAATAACAAAACAGCAAGATAGTAGAAGAAAATTAACTGCAGTTGTATAAAAAGTTATTTGTTTATCGTATTTAAATAAGCCTATTCTAATTCTAAGTTAATAAAAATGTCTACCAAAAATCTTTGGGGTGAATTGGAGGACGATGAAAATGACGAAACTATCCTACAAAATGTGAATTTCAATCCTATTATAGAACTGGGTATGCAAAACATCCCTGAAATTCCAATTACAGTAAAGTCTTCTCCAATCGAACTACCGACGCCTAATTTAATCACTCACACAATACAACTACACTCATATTCGAGACAGTTAGCTGCCATTCTCGAACAGACAGAAAATGCTGTATATGAAGGAGCAAGACTGGATCCCATGAGTTTACCAAACGTTCCGCCTGAACCTGAGTTGAATATGGAGCATGAGGCCACCCCACCAATAAACTTTCTGCAGAAAAAATATTGTGACTTTTCCCTTGGTCGAGGACCAGTGACCCAGCCATTTACACCAGAGAGTCATAACCGTGCTTTGAAACAGTGTGCGGCGATTGCTATTGGCCATGTAGGCATCGCCACATCCACTAACACAGCTCTGAATGCTCTGGGAGATGCACTAGATATATATCTTACTAATATGTGCAAACTTATGAGAACTGTTATGGATCAAGACGCAAGTGGACTCAAATCAGGTTTCCCAGATGTAATTTCTAAAGTGTTTGCCGATCTTAATGTTGGCAACCTTCATGAGTTTTATAACACCCGTGTAGTTAACTACCATGCTAAAATTAAGAAAAAGTGTGAAGATCTAAGAGCTCAGTGTGAAGCATTAGCAATTGGGGATATAGCACCACAACTAAAGTTGGAGGAAGTACCAGAATTACATTTTCCGGCTGTGTTAGATGGAGCGTTTACTCCATCCTTGGAGCCTGGCTTTCAAATGCTGCAGAGTCTCGAACAGGAACAGCTGCAAGGCCTAGAACTCCTTGATACTGTCAGTACAGATGATATAAAATTGGAACCAATGGAGTTTTCGCAACCAGATACTACCAAGTTACTATGTCTGTCACCAAGTGCCAAAAAGAAAAGGAAATAAATTATTAATACCACACTTTTTTTTCTTTTATAACCAAATTAACCAGCTTAAGCCAAATAACAATAAATTGTAACAACATATGAACAATGGTTGCGAATTGACTAAATATTCTATTTTCAGCCACAAATAATAACTCATTCATTTATTCTACATTGTATTCTACGGAGCATAACTAATGCACACTGGCTTGCAAAAAATAACGAAATTTATGAATATCTTAATGTACCAACAGTATCCTCAGAGATCGAGGACTATAGAGAGCTACATATGGAAAGGCTAAAGTACCACCCAAATCCTCTCGCTTTGCAATTGCTTGATACTGCTAATGTGGGGAAAAGATTAAAAAGAAACCACATGCAGAGTCAGAGGCACTGGACCCCCTTCTTTACAAACAACATTACTTTGACTGATTGCAGATAAAGACGCAAAAAAAACTATTACACTACATAAAAAAAATATTGTTTCATTTTATGATTAATATCTCTTATAGAGAGAAGCGCTCGTAGCTCTGTGGTGCTCGGTGGTCGGAAACGATAACCGAAGTACAGCAAAGTTTACAGAGGTCAGCCCTTATTTGGGTGACCGATTGTGTGGCATTTGATATCGAGCGCTTCCGTGCTTCGGAAGGCACGTTAAGCCGTTGGTCCCGGTTATCACTAAATGTGGTAGTCGTTAAGCCATGTTAGAGGCCTAATAGGCGGCTTGAAAAATTCTAACAGCAGGACGCCATACACCTGCTGTTAGAATTTATTTACGCCATACAACTTGTTGCGGGACTGTTCGAAAGGGTTACCGCGGCCTTGATGTAACAGGCTCAAGAAGGAACATGGATGGTTTTTAGTCAGTAAAGTCTGACACACCCTTCCACTTCACCCACAGCGGAAGACGGTCATTTGATAATTTTCCATCCGAAAAAAAAAAAAGACGCCATACAACTGCCTCCGCCAATCCGCACTGGGTCAGCGTGGTGGAGTATGACCCAATTCCCCTCACACCTTGATATGTGAGAGGAGGCTCGTGCTCAGTAGTGGGACGTTAATGGGCTGAAATGATGAATGAATGATAGAGATATTATTGTAAACATCAAAAGGTAAACTATTGATAAGAGGAGGGACAATTAAACCAATTGTCTGCTTGCCATATGCATTGTTGGCGCTTTGTGGAAGTACACAAACATGCTTTACTTAAACTGTTAATTCAAAGAGCAAAACGCCAGTCTTGTAGAGTACAATGTTGTTCTTTGCGTCGGGTTGTCTGGAAGAGACAAGTGATTTCAACTAACGCATCTTTTTAAAGTGTACAAAATAAAATGCATATTGAATATTTTGAAAAGGGCCCTTACGCCATTTGCACATTATCAAGTAACTTGTGCCAATCAGATGAAACTTGGTAAAGTTGTATCTCTATTCAGTTAACTCATAGAATGATACAGGTAACTAAAAGTTTTTGGAACATATATCTTTGACCAGTACTTGCATTCTTTCAAACTTCTGCTGAGTGGGCAAGTCTACACCTAACCGTTCTACACCTAATGCTATGTTACATGCATATCTGTGAGTGAAACCTTGCAAGTGTTTTGAGACTTCTGACTGCATTGACCAAAGGGATCTTATTTAAAAGTTTATTTTCTTATGGCGTGTATGATTTGTCTAAAGTTGTGTTAGCTTCATATCTTACTTCCAGAATTCACAAAGTCGACATAAATGGCTCTGAATAGTCGCAACTTATGCTTTGTTGGTAGTCCCACAGGGCTAAATCCTAGGTACTCTTTTATTTTTGGTGTATTATAACTATAAATTACATCAAGTTATTGACTACCTTTTTAGCAATTATGTCGCAAAAGCTCTGCCGAATATGCTGTTGAAGTCTGGACCTATATGACAAAACGACTCGGTAGAATGTCATATGAGTTATAAACAATACATTCTATGAATGACTTAGTTATAAGACAACCTTGAACCTACCGATTCGAATGTTAAAACATAATAGGTTGAATAAACCGAAAGGCCAATGTGCCACCTGTGACTGGTTGTAAATATGATGGGGCTTATTACAAAACAAGATCTACTCTTTTATGAGATAAAATAAAAACAGTGACAGCACTAGTACCTGGTTTAAGTTTAGATTTTGTTTTGTAATAAGTCCTTTTAACTTTGAGTTGAAAATAAAACATTTACATAACGTAGCACCAAATAATTTATTTGAATCCAATTGTTACTCAGAAATAAAGCTTGATAATTGAGATGGTGAAAAATTGATTATAATTCTACATTATTTACATTAAAAAATGAGCTTTAAACTTGGATAAAATACTTATGTTACAGGAATCACTAGACTATGAAGAAGAAATTACTAAAAACTAATTCATATCCTAAAATATTAAGACACTTAGCAACATGAGAGTGGACATAACAAGTTGTGATACCACTTAGAGCAATAACTGCCTGATTTATCATAACAATTTTGTTCTTTACAATGTTTATAGCTTAAGAGATATTCTATTATGACATGACCCTGAAAACCAGTTGATTTTAAGTGTTTTCTTTACATTACTTTTTTATAAAAATCCCGTTTCTCTTATATGTACACATGACCATGATAAGCGTCTATTAATGGATTATCTTTATTTAAACAAAATAACTATGGAGTGGCTCTATGGAATATCTCCTCAAGTGGCATTGGGTAATTGCAGCGTAAAAGTGAGGCCTAATCATAGAAATCACTATATATACGCAACAATAATAACATTATATATCACAATAATAAGACACAAGAAATAGTATGTGCCGCGTAAAACTATCAGACACATATAACCGAATTTAATAGGAACGCATTTCGCTAATTTGAAAATGTAAGTTCGAGAATGACATTGCTGTCATTGATTAGGGATTACAAGTTATTCTTGAACACAGTTCATTGATTGTTTGTAATGAGGTAGGCTTCGAACGAACGGACGCAATTGGCAATGAATTTAATAGTTCTGGATGCACTGGTGCCATACGACACACCAGTACACCAGCGATTTTACGCGCGCACAGCACTTTTTTTGTTAAATTATTAAGATTTTTATGGGCCTAATGAATCAACTTGGCATGTCCCATCAAAGCATATTATTGTAGGTTTAAAAAACTTATGTACATTATTTCAGTAGCTTAATCCTTCAAACAAGTGGTATGCTGCTTCATTTGCGATGGCAATGAGATGTCATTATCACAAGTCAGAGATGGATCATGTCATGTAGAACTCAAGCGTAATTCTATATAAAAACAAAAATTATTACTACCCTCATTTCATTTAGTATCTAGCTAGCAATCTAAAATTCACATATTATATTCATATTCACAACTAAATTAGGATCTGTCAAACCTGCATTAAATACACTTTAGTTAAATTTGTATGACAACACTAAAAAGAAACAGATCTTGAAATTTGTATCCCGATGAAACAAATATTATCACAAGATGTAGACATTAAACTCAAAATATTTGAATGATGAACTATAATTTAAAATAAACATTTTAATTGATATCAATTATTAGTGGAACATTACAATAGTACAATAGCAAAAAAAATTGAATTAAAATAGAATATTCACGAGACACAACAACAGCATCAATTCAAAACACAGTAAAGACTAAAATTTTATGGTAGAATGCACACGCACGAAGTCAGTCTGACAAGTAGTCACGATTGTGAAGTACAAAACTATAAACAAATTATTTTTATGTAAATTAAATAATGTATAATATTAATACATTACTTCGAAAATTACGCAATTGATATACTCTTTATTGACAAAATTTAAAAATTACATAATAAAAAATGCCAATATAAACGGTGTTATCGCTAAAAGCAATCTATTCCAGACAACCCGACGCAAAGAACAACATTGTTTTGAAAAGCATCTCTTACTGGGCATTAGATTTGATGCTATTGTATATTAATAAAAAGGTCTTTGTTATAAAATATTCACCATCAAATTAAAGTCCATGATTATATTATGGCACTAAATCTGGAATTGCTATTCAAAAAATATCCAGTTAATAATTATAGAATGTAAATGTTGTAGATATGTCATACAACAATACAAAAATTAAAAGCAATAATTAATTCTTCAACATTCATATCAAACAAATGTTGAAAGTTAGTTATTTAAATAAAATCACCAAGCAGCTTAGGTAACTAAATTAATAAGTCACAAGATAAAAACTTAATAATAAGGAATGAAAAGTAAATTCAGCCCACAGCAAACAATGTTAAAAGAAAATGGGGATTTTTTTTGTCATTTAGATAATACAATAGACTTTAAGTAATGTTTTTTTTTTTAAATATATATGAATTATACTATTTACAAATGTTAAGGCTGTTAATATGCTATGATAGGGTAAAGTCATAATAACAAGTGAATAACTTTGATAATGTAATTGTTGGCAAACTAAGGCCACAAAATGCACCATAAATATTTAATATTTCTACATAGACCAGGTATACAACTTGAATAAATCCCATCTTTTAAGTGATTCTGGTTTCTATCCTCAAACCATGCCCTTATCTAATATTGTGTATGTCGTGCCCTAACACCTGCATGCGGCCCAAGCTCATGATTGCTCCAAGACGAGCAGTATGTGTGGCTGAGCATTGTACTAATCTAATATAACCATCAAAACACCAAAGAAGGCTTGCACTATTCAAAAGCAATTGATGTTTATTGATACTATTGGAATAATAGTTGCTGTACATCTCTCCAAGTGAAGGCAGTTATGATAGCTTTTAAGTACTACAAGTGCTTATTATTTTAATTTGAACAAAAACTTAGTAGTTTGAAATTTTTGGACCAAGATTTAAAAGGCTTATAATCTCGCAAACAATATGTTAATGATTAACAAAATATGAATTTATAAGTTTAATTGTTAAAAGAAAAATATATGTATATTTAAATTTAAAATCTTTGCAGTGGGCCGACTCCTAATCTAACACTTAAATCTATCCATAAAGGAAATATACAGCATGACAAACCATCTAAGTGTTAATAATTACTTCTTCTCAGGTGGAGTAGTCTTCTTTCTTCTGAATAATAGAATATGGGGTTCTGAAATTAAGAGATGAGCAAAAATAAACACTTTGGAAAATAAGTTTATTATTCAGACCCTCCATAACTAGGAATAAACTGAACTTGGAAGCCTTAAAATATACCTCTTAGATATGTTATTATAAGTGCTAACCTCACAATGATTTACAATTCTTGCTTTATGCTGAAGCACATAGAACTATATCAACTGCTTACCATCAGGCAGGTTGTGATCATCATGATAACCATCATCAAAAAAATACCTTTGTGCAAACTGTGTTAAATTTGTGGGTTTGTTTTAAACTCAGTTCCAAAACTTGAGCATAGAAAAATAGTACTACAACACTAATTTAGCTTAAAAGCTTTTTGTAGCTCAGATATCTTTTATATTAATTGTATGTATTATTAACTATTTCTAGATTGAAAAATATCACAAGCCATTATAAAATGTATACACGTGAATTCAAATTTAAATCTTGTGAAGAAGTGTGAATATATTTCGTTGCAGCTGACTATAGTCACTTATACAAGTGTGGGTCAATCTGGGGATGCTATGTGAGATGTCTTGAGAACCATCAATCCATATTTGAATTATTCATAAATGATAATATAATACTTAAATTATTATTAATAAATAAAAGACTTCCAGAATGTTCCATTTGCTATTACCGTAATGTTGCATGTTGCCTTGGCCTTTAACATCAACAAATTTAAAAATAAACTACATAGATATTTATAAATGATGCAAAGACGAACTTTGATAATCTAGACCCAAGCCCAGTAATAGTATCCCAACTGATAGTTTGGACTGCCTGCTTGTAAAATAATATAGTGAAAGTTGCAACTGAGGTTTTATATAAAGGATTACTTCAACCCCTTCGCATCACAACTGCATTGATGCCCTTTAATGCACTTATAATGCGTAGTGCATTAATGCACCTTAGTATATTTATTTCTTTTCTTCTATTTCTAATGTCTTTATGTTATGAAGACAAATAAACAATTATCATAACTTAAGAGAAAGAAGGAATAAAATTAAGCAGAAACATAATGTATATTAAACTATTTTAAAGTGTGTTATAATTGTTTTCTTGATCAAATAATACTTAATAAATGACAGGCACAACACTTAACGGACTCCAAATTTGTTAAACCTACAAATTGAGATTGTTAAACATATTAAATTAATTTCTGTAACTGTGCCTTTAAATATTTAAATATTATTACAGATTGAACTTAATAGAAACCTACATACCTGGTTGATGGGTCATATAGTGCACCCAACCTTGGCTTTGTTGTACACCAATACCACGCCACTCCTGCTCAGACATCAAATGGTTCTTTGGTACCAATTTAACCATTTCTTTAGGCAGAACCACATGTCTATAAAGAAAAAAAATACAACAATGTATGTTATGGACATAGATGCTAAACTTGTAAAGGAAACAATATTAAATTAATGACATATATTATAAAGTTACAATAAATTTAAGTAACTAGTGAGAATTTTGTGGATTTACATAATATGATTTTATTTTACAAGTAGAGGTTAACTTTTCAAAATAAACAACTTTTGCATTTTTTATAAAATTCACATGTAACTAAATTACTGTCCAATATTCTTACCTGTATTCATGATCCTCGTCGTAATATTTCTCAGAATAATAAATATCTCTCGTCATGATTTCAGTTTAGATTTGACAGACACTAACTTTAAAAATATTTTGCTTGGATTGGAGTGGATCTTGATTTTATTTTATAGTTTCTATTGTATTAAATCAATAAACGCTCACTTCGGTATTATCAACTCAAAATAAAATTATAACACAATAAAGTTGAAACAAAGCCGGCGAACTTAAACCATCGATTTGACATTCAATGAGAAACGTTAACGAACGTTCAAATTTGAATTTGGAGTTCTTCTTTATGTCATTGTACAATACAAGAAGCAAAGCGGAACATTTATACAGCTTTCTAGGTTTTATGTTAGGTCTAAATATAAAAAAATATAAAATTACAGGCTGTTTCCATAATAGTAAGAGTTAAGTACTAAATAGCCTTATGTCCGGTGGTAACAAGGTATGTGCCTTAAATGATTGGGTTATGCCCTTGCTTATTTATATCTTTGGCATACTAAGGTGGACTCAGATTAAAATATATCAATGACGCCAATTGATTGCAGGGTTCGCCAACTGTAAACGACATCCGCATTTGATTGTAATGAGAATTTACATCACGGACAGTCAACTGATATTGTTTTGGTGGACCAATCAGAGCGCTGGTCAATTTTTGTTCGCATCCTAGTTCCACATGACAAAAATCTCGTGACGGCCGAAACAGAAAAATAAAGAAAATATATGGACTTGGAAACTACTGCCATATGGGATGTGGGCTCAGCGACAATTGTTCCGATAGTGGTTACGGTCATCGGGTTGATAGCGAATCTTAAGAAGCTCAAGCTAGGTAGCTTTTCAAATGCATTTACGCAATGCTTTCCGGCCAAAAGGGCACCTGCAGACGCGACTGCCAGCAGTAATATAATATAATGACCCACTAAAAATCTTCTGACGACGCCCGCTGCTTGTTGAAAAAAAGGCGGGGCCAGTACCTGGGTTGCAGCGTCTGACACCCTGCCTGCGGCCAATGTCCCCAGGACGCAGTAAACGCGTCCCTCTTACCTCCTTGTGCGGCCATAGCGTGTGTAGCCCACTTCTCGGAGGGTCCATGGTTAGACAACTGCTTGACGGGCCCTCCTGGCCCGCCGCTGCCAAAGTTTATCTTAGTTCCCCCCCTCCCCCCCCGGTTGTCCATTTTTTATATTTTTTACAATATTTTAAATATTATATACAACAAAAAAGATTTATTCTTTTGTTTTGTATGGATATTGTCAAATATGTAAATTTGACTAATAAATTACTTGTGTAATAGCTAGCATAATTACATTACTTTACGTCCATAAAATGGATTAGAATGCAGTCTCCATCGGACAGGAAGGCGGGAGAGGCGGCTGGGAAAGGGCTTAATTAAAAATAAAATTAATTATATTCAAAACACCCAGAAGTCAGTGACAATAATAAAACTCTCTAAAAATTTAAAAATTATGAATGTAGGCTAAGAAGATTAAGCTAGGCAGTATGGATTGCGAATTTAGCCTTTTCCGCAAGGAAACAAGAAAAAGTTAACCTCTGTTGTTTTGTTATTGTTTGATTATAGCCAAAATAAAGAAGAAAAAATAGAATTAATAAAATAAAATGTATATATTAAATTAAAAGAATATTGCGATTGTTTCTTGAAATATTTTAAATAAAATTTATCCATTGTGGCTTATAACAAAATATGAATATAGCTAAGCAGCTGCAGACGTGCCGAATCTGTCTGACAGAGGGCAACAATATGAAAAATTTATTTACAAAAAATAAACCAAAATTATCTCATAATTTAAGTGAAGTTGCAAAGATACATGTAAGTCTTATTTTGTTCCAAAAGTCATACCAGCTTCTTGGCCTTTTTATATATGTAGAACATTGATACAATAGTACTTTACTTTGACTTTAATAATCTTTATTTAATAACATCAAGAACGTCCCAATTACAATAAGATAGGTACGTAAACTATGTGTTTTAATATTACATACACGGAACCTTTATAGATTTAATAGCAGCCACTGCACTAGCTCTTACGAATGTCATACTTATAAACTAACATGCATATGAAATTATATTATACCATGGAGAATAGGACTATGTTCTCCATGTGTTAGACTATTAGTTAACAATTGTCCAATAACACTATTCTTATTGTTCCGCGAAAACTCTTTAGTAATGTTTTCTTATTCACAGTATCAGACTAAACTGACACTACACTAAATTAACTCAGAAGGTTTTGGTCTTCTCAGTCTGTGCGTTGTAATATAATAAACACAAAGAAAAAAAATCTTCGAATCGAAAAAATCGAAAAAAAATCGATAATATGGCCATACAAACATATTATCGAAATCTCGTACATAATTGTGCGAGGTTAATACTTGTAAGAAAGACCACAAATTTCGTATTTGTACCAGGAGCCTTGTACGATTGGCAACCTTGCCTCTATAATTTTTTTGTCTGACATTTACACCAATTATTTAGTTCCAAGATAAGTATCATTAAGAAACTTGTGTTATGGATACTGAATAATGGATAAACATACATAAATACAATTTTTTTTGTAAATACATACTTAATATACATAGGAAAACACCCAGACCAGAACAAATATTCATATTCATGCACACAAAGATTTGTCCTGTATGGGAATCGAACCCACAACCTTAGGAGCGGAGAGTGGGTATTCTCGCCAACACACCATATTGGTTGTCAATAATTGACTCTACTTTTTTATTTTCTTTTAAATAATTTGAGTCGTCAGAAAAGAGGTAGGTCTATACTGAGATCTCACATGGACTTGTTAACAGAATTTGACTAGATTTTGCAGCAGCTCGTGTCAAAGTGATAACATTAACCGCGGCTCAGGGTTGAGTTGCTCTCTCGCTGCCGATTGTCATGCTTATGATTGTCGACAATGTGGAGGGCGATGGCCTCCTTCTGCGAAGTGGTGATGTAACAGTAAGAGGCCAAGGAGCGGTATCCGCTCTTCCTCTGGCGAAGCCGTTGGTGCAGCGGGTAGACCAGGAGGGCCCATCAGCCAGCGCCAGAGGGGTCCAAGGCAGCAGGGCCAGGGGGTAAGACCCTACCAAAGACCATCCGCGAAGTCGGCCGTGCTCCCGGTTTCTAACCCGGGAGACGAGTACGTAAATGCATATTGTTAACGACGTAAATAACGGATATCATCATATCGCTCCTTCGGTAAGACAAGGGCATAATTGTCGTGTTTTAAAAAAGTGTTTTAAAAATGCCTTTTTAACTGGTGGGACAAAGACACCATAATGTATAGTTTAAACGTAAATGCATATTGTTAACGACGTAAATAACGGATATCATCATATCGCTCCTTCGGTAAGACAAGGGCATAATTGTCGTGTTTTAAAAAAGTGTTTTAAAAATGCCTTTTTAACTGGTGGGACAAAGACACCATACTTCATGTAAAGGAGAATTACTTTAGAGTAATATTAACAATAAAAAATATTGCACTGAGCGCAAAAAAAAATCTTAAAATGGCTCTCCTGTAAAATTGCAAATACTGCAATTATGCCCTTGTCTTACCAAAGGTGCGATAACCTAGCATTATCCAGTTTGCCCGCCTATGGAGGGTCTCCTCACTGGTCTATCTAAGTTTGGCTGATTTTCTGTAATTACATGAAGCCACTGCTGTCTGTCTGTTGTTTACTGTCAAATAGAAATGTCTATTTAATAAATAAAACCAATGAAACTTTTTTATTTAAAGTTGAAACTTTTAAGAACTATTATTAATTTTCAGATATATCCTGGCGATGGTTTACCAAGCAGAATCTGTATAAACTGCATTTCCAAACTGAACAGCTGTATAGAATTCATTAAGCTATGCCAAAACTCAGATGCACAATTAAGAACGGTCCTGAGTAGAAACAAAGAACATTCTAGTCCAGAAATTATAAAATGTGACTACGAGGATGATGACGTGTTGTCTAAAATTGTAGAGGAAAGTCCTGATCTAAGTAATAATGTATCTATATTAACTGCAGCTGAGAAACATATAAAATTAAATGATAAAGAAAAGTCTGCCAAAAGTTCGTTAGAAAAGAAAATAGAGAAACAGCAATGTTTTACCTGTGGTAAAGTAATGTCATCAAGGTAATTTTGGTTTAATTCCTTAACACGTTGAATGCCAGCAGTCCCTGACAATAGAAAATCCATTGTTGTATTTTAAGATTTTACCTGGGAAACTAATAGCCCTATAGTTTTTAGTTTAAATATCTATAGTTTTTAGTTTAAATATTAGGTCGGGGAAAAAGTCTTTTCGCATAACGTAGGTATAAACTTATTATAAAATTTTTTTGACTGTACTATTTGTGTCTGGCTGGTTTTGGTAACATTAAAAAGGTTCCATTATAAAGAAAAGAAAAAAATTAAAAAAAGTTGTTTCCCGCTATTTTTCATTTGTTTTTCTCTCCGTAAAAATGAGTGAATCTAATGAAGAAATTCGATACATTTTAAAATTTTATTATAAAAAAGGCAAAAATGCAACTCAAGCAGTGAAAAAAATTTGTGATGTTTATGGACCTGATGCAGTGTCAGTAAAAGTAGCACAAATTTGGTTCAATCGTTTTCAGTCCGGAAATTTTAATGTTAAAGATGCACCTCGCTCTGGTCGCCCTGTTACGAATAAAATGGACGCCATTTTTGAAAGAGTGGAGCAAGATCGGCATATTAGTAGTTACGATGTAGCTGAAGAACTGGGAATTGACCACAAAACAGTTTTGACCCATTTGAAGAAAGCTGGTTATACAAAAAAGCTCGATATTTGGGTGCCACACGAGCTCACTCAAAGAAACTTAATGAACCGTGTACTCATTTGCGATTCATTATTGAGACGTAATGAAACCGAGCCGTTTTTGAAGAGATTGATAACTGGCGATGAAAAGTGGATCACGTACGACAAGAACGTGCGAAAAAGGTCGTGGTCGAAAGTTGGCCAGGCTTCACAGACTG
The DNA here is from genome assembly GCA_949126915.1 of Musotima nitidalis. Taxonomy (NCBI): domain Eukaryota; kingdom Metazoa; phylum Arthropoda; class Insecta; order Lepidoptera; family Crambidae; genus Musotima; species Musotima nitidalis. Next base: position 5,164,915 of record OX421427.1, on the reverse strand, counting down.
TGGCCAAACCTGGCCTAACACGAAATAAGGTGATGCTGTGTGTATGGTGGGATTGGAAGGGCATTGTTTATTATGAGCTTTTACCGCCCGGCAAAACCATCGATTCTGATCTTTACTGCCAACAACTGATGAGATTAAAGGAAGCAGTCGAGAGAAAACGGCCGGAATTGATCAACAGGAAGGGTGTGGTCTTTCATCACGATAACGCTAGACCACACACATCTTTAGCCACTCAGCAAAAATTAAGAGAGTTCGACTGGGAGGTCCTAGTGCATCCACCATATAGCCCTGACCTTGCGCCTTCAGATTTTCACCTGTTTCGGTCTCTGCAGAATTCTTTAGGTTCTGTAAGGTTGACCTCAAGAGAGGACTGCCAAAACTATTTGTCCCGTTTTTTTGATCAGAAGTCCCAAAGTTTCTACAGTAACGGGATAATGTCTCTGCCCACAAAATGGCAGAAAGTTATTCAACAAAACGGTACATATATATTGTAAATAAATGTAAATAAACTTTGAAAAAAATGTCTTGACTTTTCATACAAAAATACGAAAAGACTTTTTTCCCAACCTATTATTTATATTGAAACAAATATATCTGTTTGTTTGTTTTAAAAACGCTTAAGTCCACACAAACACACCGACGCGGCATATGTGTGTGCTACTTTAACACCAAAAATACATACCAAATTTCTCAAAAAAAATAATTTGCGTACAGAATGTGCAGGCGTACGCCTTTGACCTTGATCATAAACATCCTATATTTTGAAACCTTATTATTACTTAGTGAAAAGTTTTGCCACTGTAAACAAAAAAACAATTTTATATAATAATTTAACATTTAACTAACAATATTTATCTATTTCAGGTTTCGTTTGAAAACTCATTTACGGATACACACTGGTGAAAAACCTTATTCGTGTACGCACTGCAATAAAACATTTTCTTTAGCACAAAATCTTAAAGTTCACATGAGGACTCACACAGTAAGTTGTCTCATTATATTTTCTGTTTAAGTTATATAAATATCTGAAATTCAGCCTAATCTGGTTAGACCAGTTAGCAGACTCTTCGCCCTAAGCTTAAGTCTAGGGCAACCGAGATATTGCTAGAATAATGATAAAAATTCAAACAATTTTATTTTCCGATAGAAATCGGCATTGCCCTTCATAAAAAAGCAATTTGATAATGTGACCGAAGACGCGGGAAACAGCTAGTATTATATTACAATCAGGGATGTTGCGGATGTGTTTTTTTTTTACATCCTGAATCGAGCAACATGGCAAGATCACAAAATCAACAGCACTGACGTCCTGTACCTAAGGTCCTTGGTCGTTCCGCTGGCCCTCCCCTTTCTTTCTTGTCGAGACCTGCCAAAGGTGTAGCAGGCCGCATAGGTCCGCTTTTGTACGGATGCGGATGTCTAAATTGATGCGTATGCGAATATTCGTAACATCCCTAACTACAATAGCTGTTCCCCGCGTATTGTTTAGTTGACATTGACATTATAAATTGCACCAAAACTTTCTAAGCCAAGTTTTATTTTTCAATACCCTTGCAAGCAAAAGTTTGGAATCTATATATTTCTATCCCACATACAAAATTCTCACTCCTGTTATGTTAGGGTTGGCTGGAAGAGATCTCTCTTAGAGATAAGCCCACCTTTGTACTTGTTTAATTTGTATATGTGTCTCTTTGTTTTGTTTAATGTGCAATAAAGGATATAATATAATAATAATATTATAATCACTTACATACTTGAAATTGGTTCCGCGCCATCTTGGGTACTAAATAATAGTCAAGATCGGGCAAGGCGGAACCAATTTCAAGTAAGGGATTCCAAACTTCTGTTTGCGAGTGTAGGATGATTGATTCTATTTGCAATTAATTACTGATGTAGAGATTTGATGACAATAATAAAATAATTTTGTGCCACAACCAGGGAGAGAAACCTCTTCAATGTCCTGTTTGTGGAGAATCCTTTGCCCAGTCTGCAGGTCTTGCCGCTCATAAACGGAAGCATACCGGACAATTGCCATACAGATGCGTCTTGTGTCCACGCAGCTTTAGAACTGTTGGACATCTACAGTATCACATAAGGTATTTTTGTTTAGTTGGAACTGTTTATAAAATGATAAGTTGAATGAGTTAGGAATGTAGAAAATTTTACCTATAGGTCCTACGGGACGCCGAGGGTTTCTCGCGGTAGATTCAAAGAATCTGTATGTGCATGTTAGGCAGTATACATTATGCCACATCTGTTTGACTGATCCAGAGAGACTAGGCTAAACACGCTGCAACAATGTTCCTGTCGATCGTAGATTCCCGAATATCGTAAAATGGCAGAATTTCAATTTATTTTAAGTTTAACGTGACTATCATAAATAATAACGTATTTAAACTGTATTTCAGACGACACACAGGTGAAAAAAATTTCGAGTGTGACACCTGCGGTAGAGCATTTATAACAAGAAGCGATCTAAAACAGCATCTTCTAACGCATACAGGAGTTCGACCTCACGTATGCTGCATCTGCGGTCTTCGTTTGACGAGGTCTTCTCATCTCAAAAGGCACATCCAGCACATACATAATGGACTTAAACCATTTAGCTGTACGGAGTGCCCTCTAACGTTTACCAGTAAACCTGACTTTGATAAACATGTGAAGGAGTGTGTGAATAGGAAACTTATGGAGGGAAAGGATACATAGCTCTGAATGTATTTACTTCTGGAAAAGGAGTTAGGAAGAATTTTGGAAAATTGTCGGTGAAGATACACTAAAGAGTGGAACATAAAATCTCCTCCTTTTTAAAAGTCTTTGGAAAACTGTATAATTCAGGAGGTCTCTCTTTGCAGCTCTAGGTGCCGTGTTTTTGTACTTTTTACAATATTGTTTATTTAAAATTCATATTTATATTAGGAAAATGTAAATAACGTGTTGATAAAATAATTGTAAACAATATTATTGAAAGTAAGCAATCATAGTCTATGGGTTAAGCGTTCGCCCAAATAACCAAATGACACCGAGATCAAACCTCGCCGATATAATACATCCGTACCCCACTCGTAACACGAGCACTTTAGACATACAAGAGGTTAACGGGACTTATAACAATTTTATTTAACATTGCTTTTAGTCTTTTAAATATATTTATAATTGTAAAACACAAAATATATGCAGCTTTAAATATTTAGTGAATAAAAGTAGGTATAAAATTGATTAAAAGGATCCATACTATTTGTATAAAGGTATTTAAATATGTTACTTTATTATAATTATAATATCTTTTTCCTTAAATAAGATTTTTATTTATTATTTTAAGTATTTTTATTAATTACAATATGATGAAACGCTTCTGGCAATTTCTGATTAAGGAAGTCATAAATCATGGTCACCCTTCTCGTAACTTTCAATTATGTAAAACAAACGGACAGATCTAGAAGATATCGCGGCCAGCATCTAGTGTTACCCAAAATGCACACATATTTCTATAGGAAAAGTAGTTACCCCAATTGTATTGGAATATATAATAAGTTGCCTTTTACTTTAATTGACCTTAGTTTATCAGAATTTAAAAGTAAGTTGTTTCGCTGGCTCAGACTGAAGTGCTTTTATTCAGTCCAGGAATATTTAGACATTAATATAAAAAAAGAAGTTATGTAACAATTCTAATGATTTTATTTGACATTTTATTGTGACCATAATTTTCAACATTTTTTGACATTCATACGCCCTGCGTTGGCAAGATAGTAATAGAACTTTAAGAAATTGTTTTAAGATCCCTGCAACATTATCTTTTATGAATAAATATTTTCATTTTCATTTTCAAACTTTCAATTAAGTTCTAATGCAAAATTTCTATGTTTTATCATAGTACTAATTTAAATGTATTTAGATGAGTACCGCGTTTGGGAAAGCGTAATGTAAAACAACGTGCGGGAAGGTGGACCGACATCTTGAGGTAGCTGGTAGTGGATTGATGGGTTCTGTAGAGGACCGGGATGGTTGGCGCTCTTTCGGAGTCGCCCTTTTTTTACGTCGATAACAAAATGCATTTACGCACTGTCTCCCAGCCAAAGGGCGACCGAGAGAGGTGTGTAGGACTCACCACCGGCAGACAAGACCGCCAGCAGTAATATCTACTAAAAATCTTCTGACGACGCCCGCCGCTTGTTGAGAAAAAGGCGGGGGCCAGTACCTGGGTTGCAGCGTCTGACGCCCCGCCTGCGGCCAACGTCCCCCGGAACAAAAGGATCGGAAGATTTTTAGTGGGTACGACTGCTGGCGGTCACGTCTGCCGCAGTAAGCCCCACACTGCCCTCTCGGTCCCCCTTTGGCCGTGAGGTAGCGCATAAAGGCATTTTGTTAACGACGTAATAAAAAAAAAAAGTTCTTTCGGGGAGTCCTAACGTTCAGTAGTGGACGGCTATTGGCTGATTGATTGAACTAAGTACTTTTAAAAGACCAGTTATGGTTCGGTACGGCCGGCATAAATTATTATCTAGGTTGTTATAAATCATGGAAACTTCTCATCTCGATCGATTTGTTATAATGAAGTGCGACAATAAACAGCTTTGGTTTTTCAAGTTGTTCTTATAGCGAAATCGTATTAATAATTAGCAAAAAAATGGGACCTTTACAATGCTTAGCTCAAACAAGCACGGTAACCATCATATACCGTAGGATAAGCTCAGCAACGATCCATATCGTGGAACCAACACTAACATTCTTACCGTGAAACAATCACGTAAACGATTCCATACAGCACACAGCCAACAAGCGCGGTTCCTCACCCACATAAGATTTTGAAGAAGCTCGTGTCTACTCGTGTTAACACATATTATCATAGCTTAGCATTCTGGTTGGGCTCAGGGTCTGCTCACTGTTATAGCCAGGTTTTCTGTAATTTTATGGAGCGACTGTCGTCTGACCTCCGCAACCCATAAAATGCATTGAGTTCTTAATTCCGACTGCCATAGATCTTCAAGACTGCTCTTTGCGAGCAAGCGATAATTACGCACATAATTTCAAAAAGTCATAGGTGCTAGGGTTTGAACCTAAGACCCTTTGAGTTTGAATATGGGTCTCGCGAGCCACTGGGCTATATTAATAGCAGCAGATATTTTAGTAAAATTCACTGCTTTCATTACAAACGCTCAGACTATCCCCTGACATAGTTGTTGTTATACGATCAAAAGACCCACCAAAAAAAAACCTGATTGGGAGACCAAATTGAACTACAAATTACCTACTTATTGCTGAAATTGACTGCTCCATGCATGACCTTATTTGTGCGGAAATTTAAAAATGATTTATGAAAATGTGTAAGGTTGACATTGACAGTTAACGTCAGAATTGCAAACCTACCTATCACCCCCACCCGGCCCAGCTGACCCAGTTGAATTATGCATAGAGTAATTTGTAGGTGTAGGTCATTTATGGAAGTGAGTGTGTAATACGCACAGCGACACACATACAGCTGAGATAAATAAGAAAGTGCTTACTTAAAATAGTTTAGCTATTCAGTCAGTTTCCACCGCCTTGAACGGTTGGTGATAGGTTTGTGAATTGTGGCCCCGTTCCGTACTTTCCTCACCTTTAACGTAACTTTGTTTTATCATATACTAAGTGCTATTTGTTAGAAATGACTCCAAAAATATATCACTTTCCAATTAGCGGGCCTTCACGAGGCGCCCTTCTCGCGGCTAGAGCTGTCGGGGCACCAATAAATATTGAAATCATTGACTTATTAAAGAAAGAGCAATTCAGTGAAAACTTTTTAAAAATTAATCCTCAACATTGCATACCTACACTGGAGGACGAAGGCTTTGTTTTGTGGGAAAGTAGAGCCATTGCTTGTTATTTAGCTGATAAATATGCAAAGGATGACCAACTATATCCTAAAGATTTGAAGCAAAGAGCCTTGGTCAATCAGAGATTGTTTTTCGACGCTACATCACTTTACGTGAAGATAAGAGCTATTTGTGTAAGTGAAATCAATTATAAAATAAATAGTTTAAAAAAATACAGATACAGTGTGGAGAACAGTATACCTCTTGAGGTTGTAAGTTCGATTCCCACACAGGACAAATAATTTTTTGTGCGTAATTACAAATATTGTATTGGTGTTTCCTATGTATTGTAAGTATTTATTTATTAAATAACAAATATTTTAAAAATAAGAATTTCTTTTTCAGTACCCAATTTTATTCAAAGGTGTAACTGAAATACAGAAACACCTTAAGGATGATTTGAATTCTACTCTGGGACACCTTGACCACTTTTTGAGCAAAAGTAAATGGGTAGCTGGTGATCAATTTACTATAGCTGACACATCAATTTACGCATCTTTGTCAAGCATACTTGTAAGTAACAAATTATGGTTTAATAATTGATAAAGAAAAATAAATCACAATATTTTGCAGTGCATGAAAAATTTGATTAGTTTTTGTCGCACTATTACTTCAAAATGTTCTAATCTGGTTTCTCTATAAAATTAAATTAAAATTGTTTAAGGCTGTTGGCTGGGATATATCAAAATTCTCCCATATTGAACAATGGGTGACACAATGTGCAATTATACCAGGCTATGAAGAAAATCAAGAAGGTGCTAAGAAATTTGGTGATGCAGTGAAGAAAAACATCAAACAATAACACATTATTTAAAAATATAACTTTATTTGTTACTTTTAAATTACAATAAATAGGTATTTTTTATCAATTTACTTTGAATTTTTCACCTATAGAATTTTACCACAGATTGATGTTCATTTTTTACTGTTCGCTTGATAACAGTTTCGTTTTTAAATCCAAAATTTGTCATTATCTCACATACTTCCTCTGGAATGTTTTCTTCGATAAGCAAAATATAGAATGTTCCATCATTAGATAACTTCTTTGGTATCATTTCAAGTAGCTTATCAGTCACTTCTCGACCTTTCACTCCTCCTGCCCAGCTAGCTGTTATATCTTTGCACTTACATTCTTCACTATCTGTCACTACATAAGGTGGATTGAATACTATAATATCAAACTTATTATCAGTAAAGGAATCAACAAGATTCATATTTACTGTATCTAATATTGCATTATTGTATTTAGCTGTACTTTTGGACATGATGCAAGCTTTGTTGTTGATATCAGTGCTCATACAGAATGTTTTTGGTAATACCATGCTTATAGCTGTTATTACCACTCCACTGCCACAGCCAACTTCTAAACAGAAAGTTGGTTTCTTTTCTTTTAGAAAATCCAACTCCTTTTCAAGTGCATCAATCAATAGGAAACTGTCTTCAGCTGGTTCGTAAACATGGTCAAAATCAGTTTTGTCTATGTGGTTTTGGTATGGAGTTTCCATGTCAGTTGATGCTGCCTCGTTCTGATGGTAAACCACTGGTGCTTTGTTGAGGTTCTAAATGTTGAGTATCTGTCACAACAGTTATTGGTCGCACACTTTTTTCCTTATTTATCATACGCCTAATTTCATTTAATCTATCCTGAGAAAAAATTTACTAACTTTAGATTCCCCACTCAAAATAATTTGGTTTCATTTATACTTAATGACAACAGAGGCAAAGTAAGTACAAAAAGTGGTTGTGTTGTAAATTCATTAGAACTATCTTATAAAACAGGTTGCCAGCAAAAGTGGTTTCTCACAAAACAAATAAATTCGAGAAATATTTGGAGCTGGAGGAGTCATCATCCGAGCATTACCCTGGTAGGGCACAACGCTGAAGGAGTGTTAACATGAATGGGAACTCACAGGATATAGGCTGTCATCAGTTGTTTTAACTGCCTGCTTGTCAATAACAACAATAATAATAAAATTTACCATTCTGACTTTGTAATTATAAAGATATAACCAGTTACTTGATGAATACTTACTTGTGAAGCCTGGAGTACGTTGAGAACAACAGTAACTTTGTGTTTGCAGGCAATTACTTTTTTCACATAGGGGTCTAAGTCTGGATGGTTATTTAGTGCCTCTCTAACTTTTGCCAGCTCCTCATTCAAAGAATCAATTTGCTGTTTCAGTTCTAATTGTGATATCCTAGGAAATACAAGAAATTGTAAATGCTTTTTATAATACTTTTCGCGTTTTACAGTCCTTTAACAATTCAAGCTAGCTTTAAAGTGAGCAAAGCTCTTGATATTGTTTACAAACAGATAAACAAAGAATATATTTTATGTGGGAGGCTTATCCCAAGATAAATATCCACTTTCATGTTCAATAAATATAATATAAATCAAGAACTAAAAAAGAAAACACATGTACAACAGCAGCTGAGACTAATTATAAACACTGCAGCTTAATCAGTATTCTTACAAAATATTTTTTTCATTTATCGCTTAGGAGTTTTCACAAATAGGTAATATATAATACAGGCATTAATTTGGTTACATTCTCTAATGATAGTTATTAGTTGTGTTAAGTAGAAGAAAATAAGGTTATGTCTTTTCTGTAATAACTCTTACCTCGTAGTCCTAACTCTATCGTCAAGTTGGTCGACAGTGGGTTTTAATAATCCTAAAAGCCCTTCTGCAAGAGTATCTCTTGTTGGGTTATCACACAAATTTGCTGTGTTATCGTCAGCCGATGTAGTCGTGCTCTCTGTGTCGTCCATAGTTTTTTCACAATTTGTCTATTACCACTTCATGATTATTAAACTATATGCTATTAGTATAAGTAGGTACTAAATAATACCAATCGATGAAAAGAAATAGAAATCAAGGGATCAATCCTAATCCGCGACAAATTTAAGTATACTTTTTTTTATCTCAATTTAACTTTTTCCCTTTTTCTTCACTAAAAGAGCTAAGACTAATTTAAAACTGCCTAGTCATAGTATATTTGAAGCTCACATAAATTAAAGAAAGAGAAAGAAAGTAATTTGCCCAATGAAGGTTCATATTTCAGTTATTTATTTCATGTTTTGTGTAGTATATGGTTACAAATAAACAGTTGGACTTCTAAAATTTGTAATATTTCGAACATAAATGTGTAATAACGATGGATTATTATCCGTTAAGTGGTTATCAACGTACATGAGTGTTGGTATTTGAAACAAAACAGTGCAACATCACTTTTCAAATTCTCTCAAGAAGTCCATATGAGATCTCAGTATAGTCCCACATCTTTACTGAGGATTCAAGGGGTTTAGGGGAGGGTATCTCATTTACCATTTATCATTTTTATCACTACTCATTCTCATTTACTATAATTTATATGTTATTGAGATATATCTCTTACTTGACACTGGCTAAATGTGCAAACCGCACGAAGCCATTATTTAAAAGGAAAAAAAGAGTATGCTCAGTTTGATGCTGGCAAATTTAAATTGTCAATTGGGGGCTAAAAAAAATGTTGGTTGCTTAGCCACTTACTTACGTATTATAGGACCTTGCTTTTTTAAATATGTAAATTGACTTCTTGGCGGAAAAGTGAAGCGTCATGTCTGCAGTTCTGTTTTATTTTCTAAAATTTGTGATATTTCTAACATTAATGTGTAATAACGGTGGATTATTAACCGTTAAGTGTTTGTGAATATACATGAGTGTTGGTAAATGAAACAAAGCAGTGCAACATCACTTTTCATATTCTCTCAAGGAGTCCATGTGAGATCTCAGATCTCATCATCACCACTCATTCTCATTTACTATGAATTATATATTATTAATATATCACTTACTTGACACTGGCTAGATGTGCTAGACGCACGAAGCCATTATTTAAAAGAAAAAAAAATTAAATTTGTTTAGCAGTGATTTTTTTCGTATGTCTATATCGATAAAAAGGATTCAGATGTAACTTGTACTTAATAAATATAGATAATAAAAGGCTTTAGATTTCTATATAATATGTTTATTAAATACATTACTAAAACTTATAAAAAGTAAGGACTAAATATTGAGACTATAAATGTAAGACTTACCTAGAGGGATAATAAATAAAAGTCATACTCCAGTAAAGAAGTGAATACTTTACTAATGGTTGTATGGAATTTTGAAATCAACACGGAAAATCACAATTCTCAGCATAATAATACTTTCCTTCACTTGTGTACGTTTCCGAAAAAGTTATGTTTACAAGTCCCCTATATTTACTCATAAAAACTCGAACTTGCATTAGTTTTAGATTATAAAATACTACGCGATGAATCTTTTTTCGCTTTCGTGCCAAAACTCTGTCACATGGGCTGCTTGACGGTGAACTTTATTTTTTTCTCGATAATTATTATTTTAAAAGTAACCTTGTTTGTGCAACAAAGGATTACTTGTTAAACATGAAATGCAAAGCGCCACGACTTCTCTATCTGCTTGTGTGAGTGACTGAGGCCAAGGAAAAGGAAAAGAGCATTATGCAAAAAATATTCATTTAGAACCAACAGCAATGAATACACGCAGTCGATGCCGGACAACGCCAAAACATTTAGTCTAAAAATCTTTTATTGATGGCACTAATGCCTTCGTAGGGTGCGATCACACGAATGTGCCGCGAATGTGCAACTCGCGAACTGCAAAAGTAAATTTTGTACAGCAAAGTATTCACTTGTTTTTGTAAAGATTTCGGCACGACAATGAATCTACAGTTAATCCTAGGTCGTTTACTATTATTGTGGCCAGTGTTTTTAATCCAGTGGGCAGCGCAGCTATTATAATCTTGTAGATTAACACTAATAAACTAAAAACATAAAATAATATTGTACATCGCGACTATCAGTTTACGAAGTATGTTTACTATAATTGAACAACACTGGGGTAAGTAACTAACAAACAGTAAAACGAATGACTCGTTTTACTTTACTTAACTAGTTATAATGCTTTAGGAGCATACTTAGTTGAGCAACAACGACAATATTGATATAAATGTTAAAAAAGTGTAGTAAAGTACTTAATGGGCAGGATGATGTAGATACCTACTGAAGTCCTAAGTAAATTAGACTTAAAATTAATCTCGAACTGGGGTGTTCGAATTAACTATTATTTTTGTTGTATTATTGTACGTCCTGGGGCCCAGGCTAATCCATTGTGTTGTGACTGTCTGTGGTAAAAAAAAACCCTAATCAAAGCCAAAGACTACGCATTCTACACATCTTAGCATAGCAAGAGATTCAGTAATTGTTTTCTATGGACATAACCAAACAGTTTTATTTGGCAAAAACGTCATTTACTTGATTTTAACAAAATCTTAAACAATTTTTGTGACTTCAATAAAATTAAGACTACTTATCTCCCAGATATAGTCTTAATGCTGGTTGGAATAAGTAGCTCTCGACTTTGAATTGGGATTGTTTACAGTTACACCCTAACGCACGTATTTGAATAACCTTGCTAGCACGATTCAGTATGAACATGTTACCCGATTTTGACTTTGTACTTTGTCCACTTTTTGGTATTTATGATGTCATATCTACTAAGTATATTTTAATGTCGAAGGTTTTGTAATTCAACATTTTGAGTTACTCTTCAACATTTTTACCTATCTAAACTAGACCTTGAAATTAAATAAGATAGTCTTAAGATGTATGTTTGTTTAAATTACCTATAACCTTGGTTGTAAATATTATAAATTCATAAAGAATCCATGAGCATGCGCATTTGATCTTTGACATGCGATTCCATGTTGGAGAAGTCTTTTAGGATGTCTTCGATCATTTCCACCAAGATGGTGGGCCACTGCAGCTCGAGGACCCGGAGACGTTGCGCCGCGCCACACGCCAGATCTATCGAGTGCGATAACTGCCCTCTGCCCCGTACTCGCCAACTCATATCCTCCTGTTAAAAAAATAAATAATACACTAATTGAAACTCTTGATTTTCGACACAAGGTATTCACACAGCACGCTGAGGGAGGCCAGCACGACAGTAATTAAAAGTGCGTCCCAAATCAGCCTGATTAATTTGGACAACTTTAATATGCGTGACTAACTATAATGATTGAATGATGCTATAAATGATTTCATTTCTAATCCGCATAGCAACGAATGCGATCATTATGAATATGCTGAGAAACAGCATCGAAGGCAGTACAAGGTTAGTTAAACGTCATCGTTAATGTTTATCATATCAGAACAACTGCCGTCCACTACTTACATCCTTAATGCATACCGAACAAAAAGCTAATTACTGAATACCTACATTTCATACATAACTGCTGATATTAACAGGCTTTCCAATAATTCGCGTATTATTTATAGCTAGGATATGTAGTACCCTGGACCTATTGTCGTCCTCCTCTGTGTCATGGGCGCAGCCTTTGTTAATATTTTAAAATAGTAGAGTGGTACTGTTAACAGTTTCAATGTTATTACGTATTTAGGTACTTTTCTACAATCGTTAATTGTATTGGCAATCGGAGTCATGATTAGATTACTATGTGTAATACTTTCTAAATTCGCAGTTACCTGAGACACGTGTCCTTTTTTATATTGAAGGGCTTCCTTCGCTATAACGTCGCGCAAAGCAGGATCTGTAGCTCGGAGCCAAGCTTTGGCACTGGCAGTGCTGTTTCCACTTCTACCAAGTCGTGACAGCAGTGGCTGTAGAGGGGCGTCTGGCAGCGCACGCAACACTATATCGCTCAGTCCGTTGTAAGTGCAGTTCGCAGATTTGATCTCTTCATCAGTTACCTATAATATAATAATAATAATAATAATAAATCTTTATTACGCATTCCAGTGTTTACAGTAATCATTTACAATGATAATCGCACTAGGCGAAGCCTGTATCGCGGCCATCATTAATACGGTTTCCTTAGGACTAAAGAGATCAAAATTCAAATTTAAATACAAAATTATATAACATAAAGATAACTAATGTGTGAGTGTTTGCGTGTGAGTGTGTGCGTGTGTGTGCGTGTGTGTGTGTGTGCGTGTGTGTGTGTGTGCGTGTTTGTGTGTGCGTGTGTGGGTGTGTTTGTTATATGCAAAATGGTCGGCTTCTTACAGTGCAGGTTTTAGTAGCTGTTCTACTTCGTAGAATGTTAAGTTAATTAAATATTTAGTAGCTTTTGTTTGCATTACGCGCACAGTGTCTTCTTTAGATTCGCAAATTTTACAGATTTTGTTGTATAAATAAGGAAATAAAAAATCTGAAAATCTTTGTGCAAAGGACGTTTTGACTGTGGGTACCGAGACTCTAAATATTCTATTATTAGAGTTTCAAATAAACTTTATCAACTGGGAAAGTAATGCTGAAGCTAATCCATCGAATCGCATTTTAATCGTAATCGTCAGAACTTATTTAGAGAATATGGTATTTGAGACAAATACCTAGTAACAATTTCTTCAAAACATGCCCGAAAATAAATTATGTAAATTAAAATAATTATAAAAAAATTGTAATACCTGTTCATCATTGATCTCCTTTAGGCCCCAGTGAGCTAGCCTGTAAACTGCATATTCTCGCCAAGTTTTGGAATGTATAGGATTGCCCTCAGGCAAAATAGACAGCCCCGTCAATCCCCTTAATTCAGCAAGTGCGTGTAACTGTCCAAGCCATTGAAGACCGGTAGCTCGCACAGATATATGGGTAACATTGGGGAATCTATAAACATCATCATATTAAGATTCAAGGCAAATTCAAGAACAAAAAACGTATGTTATTTTCCTAATACTGACTTTGTCTTAAGATCCGGCAAAGATTGTGCGACAGAATTAAAATGCACATAATGGAATGCAGCTCTAGATACAGTTCGAGCCCTTTCCCAGTCCCAGTCCCTGGCCAAACGGCGAACTGCACCTGCTCCCCAGGCACTCACCACACCGTCACATACCTCCACTAGATAATCAACTCCTAATGAAAAAGACCCACATTAATGTTTTAAACAACCAAATTATTAAAAGCAATTCTTAAAATTTTACCTTGTTCCCTGTCTTTTGATAAAGGCAATGATTTAGGAACCGGCTCAGAAGACTTCAAACTAGCCAAGCTCTTTCCAGGCTTCGTTCGCGCTGTAGATGCTCTGTTGGCTGATGACGCTCGTTCATTTCGTCTTGATATTGTTGCACTTCTGATATTTCTACTCCCGCTTCTACTATTCAATGAACCTTCTCTGCGTAATAATTTACTATTTTGATCACTCCCAGACGTCGACGATGCAGCAATGGATCCCACATTAGTACTACTTGAAATGTTACTAGCATTTTCACAAAAATCTGAATTTTTCGAAGCTTTTATACGCCTGCTTTCTGGGTCGCACACAGATTTAGATCGCACTGTACTAAAATGCTCTCTCCTCCTTAAAGTAGTAGGCATTCGCCTCACCTGTCTTTGTTTAGTGTCTTCCTCGCTATCGCTAGATGAAGAAGGTAGAGAGCTGAAAGATGAATCAACTATAGGGTCTACACTAGATATGCTTTCCCATCTTTTTAATAATGGCTCGCTGTCTTCTGATAATTTAACATTTTCCAAGGAAGATATTATGGGTAATAAAATTGGTGGCAATCTCAAATCGCTGCTGGTCGAAGTAGAATGAGAAGCATCAGTATCTTGAGAAGCACTCCTATCAGAGAAATTAACACGTCTTTCCGACGACTTTTTTACAGTAGCACTTCTTTGTAATTTTCTCATAGGTTGTGATTTGCATGTAACTTCACTTTTCCCTTTATTGTTCGTATCACTGTTGTTGTTCTTATAATCCGAATCATCATTATCGTGTTGTAAGGAGATGACGACATCAGGAAGCTGTGCAAATTCTGCAGAAGTTCTTATGTTTTGTGAAATGGTCGTTGTCGCTATATCTAAAGTGAATTCCTTCGCAAGATCATCATTTTTGGTAATTTTTGCCGCAGCAAAACACTTGTTTTCAGATCTAAAATATTATGTCCTGATTATCTACATTGTTACTTTAGCAAATAAAAATATAAAAGAAAGGATAATATGAGCATGTAAAGATACCTAAGCAGTTCCCAGTTGGTGCGAGCATTGTGTATGATTTGGTCTCGACGTGCGTCCTGCTGAGCTGAGCCACCCAAGGCGCAATACGCGGCATGTGCTGCTTCTTTGTTGTTTCTCCAAGCCATCGCTGCTCTTCTGACCTATTAAAATAATAAAAGCTCACTTTTGTTATATACATCCAAGTGTGCGCAAACGAAATATGTGTCCGGCATTTTTATACATTTCTCACCTGTTCCGTTACATGCATGTTTGTTAATGTGATTAGATTTGGGAGGTATGACACAAGAAATGGCGAACAATCGCCTCCTAATGCTACAGGATTTCCATCTAGTGAGATATCTATAAGAGAAGTAGCTTCAGCTAGAGAGGACACATCTTCAACACTGTAACAGAGGACACATTTGATTATTCAATCTTATGTATTCGTTTATTTATATAAGTTACAACTACAGAACACAATTCATAACATTACAAAACAAAATATCACAAACCCAATATAGAACTAAAATTGCACTTCGTTACTGCGCAGAGCGTTTATTATAATTAATATATCTTTAAAAATTATTTGTCAATGGCTTACCTTTGTAGATCATTGTTACCTAAATATAACTTTTGAAGTTTTGGCGTATTCTGGAAGCCCAGTAATTTTCTCAAGCGGTTCCTTTTTAAGTTGAGCTCTCTTAAAGACACAAGCCCTTGCAAATCGTTCAATCCTATACATCTTATTTGATTTCCAGCTAAATTCAGGACTTTCAATTCATTCAGATTTGATAATCCACCAACTTTTGCTATTCTGTTTCCATGTAAATCTAAAACTTCTAATTTAAGCAAATTTGTGAGGCCTTCAATTCTTTTTATTCTGAAACGTAGATAATGTGTTTTCAATAGTGTTTTTAATGTTAAAGTATCTTGTAACATAACAGTAACATGTTTTTACTTTGCACTCTTAAGTTTACGTTTGAAAGATGGCTCACCTGTTTTTCCCCATTAAGAGAACTCGTAAGCTGAAGAGCCGTTCTAGAGACGTAATTTTGTCTATTTGGTTATCGTACACGTCGAGGAACACTAGTTTTCCTAAGTCTAGAGCTGATATTCCTATAAGGCTATTAATTAAATTGTGCTGCAGTGACAGTAGTCTTAATCCAGGTTCTCCTACTATATGTGGTATGGACGACAATCCCCGCCTGAAAATATGTTGATTTAATTAATTATTACGAATATAGCTTTATTTACCTGAGCTTAGTCTTACCTGTCTAAAGTTATCCTATCAGGTAATCTATCTTTTTCTTGGGCAGTCCTTGAAAGTTGTACTTTACCCTCACCCACTGCCTGTAAGCAAATTGCTTCATCTTTGCCATCATCCTTCGTCACAAAATCATTTCTAAAAATTTATGTTAATGTTAGGTACAGATAATTTACAAACATAGTTATTTAGAAAATACGTACAGTAACTAGGGGCTACCCATAAATGATGTCACACGTTAAGGGGGTGGGAGGGGGTTGACGAAGTGTGACAAGGGGATTGGAGGGATCCTAAATTTCGTGACGTCACTTTACAAAACCCAGGTCCTATAAACATTTTGGAACTGCTGTTTTCAAAAGTCAAAAGTCAAAAATACTTTATTTCATAAACTATTACATAGTACTTGAAAACGTCAAAATTATAAAAAAATAACAAAAACAAATAAAATATAACTATACTAAAATCACGAAGCTTAGATTCACTTGCAACCAAATAATTTAAAAAAACAAAAAACATTTAAGTGCAAGCGAATCTAAGTGCCAGTTCCGAGCCACCGCTCTGTAAGAAGAACTGGCAAGAAACTCACAGGCTATGCTCTTTTAAATTATCGATTGGTTAGTAACAATCTTCATTTGTCTGTGACGCTATACAATGCAACATAATATAACAATATTCATGCTTTAAGTCATTCATATTAGAATAGCCTGTATGAAACGGCGGTTTAATCCCAAGCATTTTTATCAGCCATATAGTCTTTAATAGAATAATATCCCTTTGAAGACAGCTTGCGTTTTATTGTTAATTTAAATTTATTTAGGCTTAATTGCTGTATATTGCTTGGGATTTTATTATAGAATCGCACACATTGACCTTTAAAAGATTTGTTAATTTTTTGGAGCCTAGTGGCAGGTACAACTAGTTTATGCTTATTTCTTGTGTTTAGGTTATGTATATCACTTTTCTTACTCAATTTATCAAAATTTTTGTGTACATATACTAGGTTTTCATAAACAAACTGACCCGCCACTGTCAAAATACCAATTTCTTTAAATTTATCCCTTAGTGAATGTCTACATGGTAGATTATAAATTGCTCGTATGGCCCTCTTCTGCAGTACAAAAATATTTTGAATATCTGCGGCACAACCCCACAGAAGAATACCATACGACATAACACTATGAAAATAGCAATGATAAACAAGCCTAGCTGTTTCAACGTCTGTTAATTGGCGAATTTTCTTTACCGCGTATGCAGCAGAGCTGAGTCTATTCGACAATTCACCAATATGTGGGCCCCACTGTAACTTAGAATCTAATATAACACCCAAAAATTTGGTGGTATCCACAAGGGTCAACTCATCTTCCTTTATTTTAATAGTGGTGTTTACTTGTCTGACGTTAGGCGTCACGAATTTAATGCATTTCGTTTTAGCCCCATTTAATAATAAATTGTTAACGTCAAACCAGTGCACCACCTTTGAGATCGCATTGTTTACATCGTCTGGGTTCTGATATCGCTTTATTTTAAATAATAATGATGTATCATCAGCAAACAATACTATCTCGTGATTTTCCTTTACCAAATGTGGCAAATCATTAATATAAATTAAAAACAAAAACGGGCCCAGAATCGAGCCCTGCGGTACCCCCATTTTTACTACAGAACCCTGAGATCGCTTTCCATTAACTTCAACCCTTTGAATCCTATTACTTAAGTAAGAAGTAAGAAGATCCAATGCGGAGCCTCTTATTCCATAATAATCTAATTTTTTTATCAATGTTTCATGAGGAACACAATCAAAAGCTTTGGACAGATCGCAAAAAATACCTAAAGCGTCCAAAGAATCTTCCCAAGCATCAAAAATATGTTTCAAAAGTTCAACACCTGCATCGGTTGTGGAGCGACCCTTAGTGAATCCAAATTGTTTTGAATGCATTAAGCCATTTTTATTAAAAAATCTTAACATTTGGTTGTAAATAAGTTTTTCAAAAATTTTACTAAAAGTAGGCAGCACTGAAATAGGTCTAAAATTAGTTGGGTCTGCTGTACTGCCCGATTTAAATAGTGGAATGATTTTACTATTTTTCATTAAATCTGGAAACGTGCCGCAATCTATACATTTATTAAATATTATAGCTAAACTGTGCGCCACCGAAACAATGATAGGCTTGGTAACTACGATGGAATTGCCCCAGAGGTCTGCAGTCTTTTTAACATTAAGAGTATTAAATGTCTTAATTATATCTATGGGTGTTACATGATTAAACATAAACTCTTCTGTACAAATGTTTACATTATCTCTTAAAATAGCCTCCGCTAAAGTAGGCGAGGAATTTAAAGTTTTTGTAGTAGACACTGGAATATTAGTAAAGAAGTCTTCAAAAGCATTGGCAATATCTAAGTCAGATGTAAGCGTCTTGCTATCAATGTTGAGTTTAAACTTATTATTATAATTCTTATTTCTTCCCGTTTCACTATTAATAATATTCCATGTCATTTTAATCTTATCATCACTATTTTTAATTTTATAGCTCAAATAACAAGACTTTGCCGTATGACATGCTTTTCTAAATATTTTAGAATATTTCCTTACATAATTATGAAATTGTTCACTATTGTTAACATTTCTTTCGTCATACAGTTCATACAGTCTCTTTCTACTTTTATGTAGCCCAGGAGTAGCCCATTCACTAAAGGCAGCATTATCATTTACCTTAATCGTTTTGGGAGTAAATGTTGATTGAAAACTACTACAAAAGTCGCTAAAAAACATATTATATAAAATATTAGGGTCATTGCTTTTATCTACCATGGGTAAACTAAATGATAATAATTTATTGTTAAACCTCTCAAAACGATTATTGGTTTTTGGTATAAATGTTATTGTTCTTTTAGCCACAGTTTTATTTCTACAAAGCAAAGATATTTGTTGACCACAATGATCTGAATCTAATTGATTAATAATTTTTTTACTGTCATCACTCAGTATAATATCTGTAAATATGTTATCCAAGCAAGTGGCAGTAGTGGCTGTAATTCTTGTTGGCTCTAGAAACACATTTATCAAATTATATGATTTAAAAAGTGCTTTTATTCTTGTACATGCACTCGAACACTCTAGCAAATTAACATTAAAATCTCCACAAACAATAACATTTTTGTTAGCATTATAAACTTTTCCCAGCACTTCATCCATAATACTTTCAAATAAATCATATGAAGCTGATGGAGGTCTGTATACACTCAATACAACAAACCGCTCCATTTCGATACAGGCTATTTCAATAATCCGTTCGGCTGAGAAGCTTACTATATCATGGCGCTCCTTGAATCTAAATTTCTTATTTACTATAATTAATGATCCACCATGTATAGCACCCTCCCTGCAAAACGAACTACCTACCTGGTGATTATTAAAATTGAACATGAACTGGTTACTTTTAATCCAATGTTCAGTAATGCAAAAAATATCAATATGATTACCGTTCATGAACAATTCAATTTCTAGTTCCTTACCCAATATTCCTCTAATATTCTGGTGCACCAGGTTTATAACATTATTTTGTTTAGTAATTACTATGCCAGAGTTTGTCTCTGTTGTCTTAGATCTTAATTTAAATGATTTTCTATATTAGAAATAGAATCAGAATAATTAATGTCAACACAACAATTATTATCTACACTACTGCTTTGCTCAATAGAAGCAATATGTTTAGCCAAATTCTTGGCTGTTATACTAAAATAATAGGATAGCGAATTTGCTATCTGTCGCTTAAAACTAGATGAAAGGTAATATCTACCTTTAGTCATAAATTTGCTGCTAACAAAACTGTTAGTATCAATCAAATTAATACAATCATGATATGTACTTATAGTATGTAGTACACAGTTTAACTTATATCTAAGATTATTTTCCGCGTCTGGCAAGCTCTTTGAGTAGGGGAATGTGAACAAAATAATTTTACTTAAATCAAGAGACAATAAATTATTAATATATTCAATTAAATCCTTTTTGTTAACGTTACCCCTATTCTCCACTAAAATAATAAGAGTATTCTCATTACTAAATTTATAATTTAAATTTTTTTTCATAATTTTGTCATATGTTGCAGATGGCATGCAATAGTTCACAACTGATTGTCCCTTAAGACTCTGAATTCAATTTTGAGCCCATATGTCTACCAATATCATCACTGAACATAATTCTTTTATGTACATCACCTTGTGTACAACATGTTACATCAATTGATGCACACAACGGCTGCTCTGCACTGACACTAGTATGGGAGCTTCCACATAAGGTTTTGGTGTCAATGCAGACCGAAGGAACACACTGTGGAGAACTCAAGCAGTTGTCGTTGCAAGAGTTTTGATTTATAAAAGAACCAAGGCGCTCAGTGTTATCATTTGAGGTTTTAAGTATCTTATCTATTGTTAAAGAACATTTATTGTAGTCCTTAAGGGACAATTCATATTTCCTAGTTAGATACTGAATTTCAAATTGCAAATTTTGTATTTTTGATTCCAAGTGCTTTGTGTCAGTATAGTATTTTGAATGACACTGTTTTAACTCTAGCTCAGACAACTTCCATTGTTCTCTTAATTTAAGATTAGATTTAATATTCTTGCATTTATTCATCAGGCTATTAAAATGTTTTAATTGTTTTTTTGATTTATAGATAAATTTATTAATTTTAATATATTTTTTTAGTTTATTTCTGCTGCAAAAATTGATTTTGATGTAATTATTTCTTGCTGTACAATTGCAAATATGTGACATCACACTAAGGAAGAGGGAGTCCCACAAGTGTGACCAGCTGTGACAAGGACGGATGGGGGGTCAAAAAATTACGGAATTCGTGTGACGTAATTTATGGATGACCCCCTAGTATGCATTGATTTGATTATGCTGATGAAATAATCTTACCCAGACAAAATTGTGTTGGACCTTTGTACAAAGCTTGCTCTTGGGTCGGCAAAAGCTGGTCTAATTTGTAAAAAAACGCGTCCATCGCCTCCGCCTCCAGTATCCACCCTAGGCGCACCAATATCTAGTGATTGAGCTGATCGTCCTCTAGTTCGAAACGCTAATTTCCTCACCTGTTCATAAATTAATATTCCATTACTTACTTTTTATTAAGTAACTTATCACAGCACTAAATATGATTTTATTGAAATAAATACTTACGTTACCACGATTGTACGTAATAGGCATTAGAAAAGCACAAAATTTGGAAAATATGTATAAATTTTATTATTATTTGGTACCCAAATAGTATGTGAGCTTTGTGATAATAAATTCGTCGAAAAGGCAGTAGGTATTGACTGGTCCCTTTTATCAATGTCAATTTGTTGCTTAGTAATGAGTAAACGAATCGTAAACGGTAGAGGTAACCAGGGTAACCTAAATGGGAGGGTGGAAAAGATAGGTAGGTACTTTATATTTTCTTGAAGTACCATTTCAGGGATCTGCATCAAAACATCAATAAAGTTTCTTTCCAATATAATTTATTCCCCAAAGCCAGTAGTTACGTTTAACAGCAGATTCTACAACCAAAACTTTTAATGAGGTATCGATCGGCACGGCAGTTTGATCCATTTCGGGCTTTACTTCACTTCACGAATCGGACATCGCACCGAGATATTGTTGCCAGCGCATGAGTCGTTCAAAGAAAATACATACATAGACCACAATGAGTAACACACCGTTCCCACATGACGGAATATCATTTATTCCTCAAAACTTTGTGTCATCATAGTCAGTTAATTAAGACAAATTCATCAAATAAATTCGAAGACTTGTGTTATATCCCCAGGTGGCATTCGGCGGCACACCTGGTGGAAAAGATAGATGGGCGCTTGAAAAACATTTTCACGCCCTTTTTGCAGTCTTATGGTCTTAACACTTGGGAAAACCACGCTGGGGAGGCTTATTATACAGGTCAAGAGCACGCAGCGGTAAGGTTCTTTTCAAGCGTACTGTACGCGTACCTGTCAATATTACTTGTTAGGATATTCAAAAAATCTTCAAAAATTATTTGATGCATGGCGTGCGGCTGCAAGGCAACCAAGCTCTTATGTAGATTACATGAGTGTCCTAGACCTATTAAACTGAATTACTTCTGAATTCGGTTAACTTCGTTTAGTACTTCATCTAAGCAGCTTCACAAGTGGGGTGGTGAAGATTTAATAGTGTGGGTTATATAGGAAAGCTGTGGATTTTTTAAAGTCGTTGAACAATAAAAAAAGAAATGTTTTTGTTTTGACAGATCATGATAGAAGTGTCAGATACAGAGGATAGATGTATGCAGAAAAAAGTTTAAAACAAAACAGCATCAAATATATAAGCTTCTGACTTCTGAGTCCTGGTACCTGAATATAATATATTATAAGTTTCTTTTTGTATGAAATACAAACATATTTGTCCCTGGACATCACAACGCTTTTCATAAAAGCAACTCCATTCGGCTACATAATGGTTCGATTTTTTCCAAACCCTTTTGAAGATTTTGTTCCTGGCACAGTTTTGGGAATAGATAAAGTTGAAATAACATCGCAGATCGATGAACACCTTAAGATTATTACCAAACGCTTGCAACCATCGCGTAAAAAGGTAGACGGTGGATTATATGTCGGTGTTAGCGGCATCGCCTACATGTTTCACAATTTATATAAAAACACTGTATTATCTGGGAATAAAAGAGAGTATCTTGCAAAAGCCTTAGAATATCTAAAACCGGCCATGGAAACGTCATCTGGAAGGGATAAAACTTCATTCCTGCTTGGTGACGCTGGCACCTATGCCCTTGCCGCTGTGCTAATGAAAGAAGCAGGCAATGAGCAATATAAAGAAATGTTGGCTACTTATAAGTCTTTGTATCACCAATACTTGATCCCCAATTTTCGTAAAAGTGGCAGTGACGAGTTCTTTGTAGGACGAGCTGGTTATCTTGCTGGAGCCTTGTGGATTGAACGTGAACTTCAAACGTCGGTCTTTTCAAAAGAGGAGCTTTATAAAATTTGCGATGTGATGGTAGCCTGTGGCAGAGAATATTCAAGTAAACACAAAAGTCCTTGCCCACTGATGTATCATTATCATAACACTGAATACCTTGGTGCAGCACATGGAATAACCTTTATATTGCAGATGCTTTTATCAGTTCCTGGCTATTTGCAATGTGATGCGACTATAGAGTCAGATATAAAGACAACTATTAATTACCTTGTTTCTGTGCAAGCTGATGATGGAAACTGGCCTTGTTGCTTGGAGGAGGTGAATCTCGCTGACCACAAGTTGGTACATTGGTGCCATGGTGCTCCGGGAACTATATACCTAATGGCTAAAGCATACCTAGTCTTTAAAGATGAACTGTACTACAGTTCTTGCATTAAAGCTGGGGAAGTTGTGTGGCGAAAGGGATTGCTCAGGAAGGGACCAGGAATTTGTCATGGTGTTGCTGGGAACGGTTATGTCTTCCTGCTTCTTCATAGATTGACTGGAGAAGAAAAGTATTTGCATAGAGCTAAAAAGTTTGCAGACTTTATGTGCTCGGAAGAGTTTTTACGTGATGCCAGGTTACCAGACAACCCTGAGAGCTTATATGAAGGTACCGCTGGAACGGTGTGTTACCTGGCAGACTTACTGGTCCCAGATAAAGCAGAATTCCCTTTTCAAGATGTCTTTTCCCAAAACTAAATCCTTTGCAATTACATAAAATTATATGTTTAATAATTCATGAATTGAATGTAATTTGCCTGTCACCAGCCCACTTACTAACATGAAATTTTCAATGAATGGTTAAGTTTAATGTATCACATTTACTCGTCAAAAAGCAATTTTTATGTCATGGGAGTTTTCAATATAACATGTGTTTGTTATACCTGGTTCTTTTATTATACTTTCGAGACATAATGGATATAGTAAACTTTTCTTTCAATTTGTTAACCGCAACAAATATTTTACCTTTTTTAGATTTATTAAGAGTAAAGAGTGTTACTAATGTGGTTAATATAAACTGCAATTATGGTGAAACAATTTTCTGGCAAAAAGTGTTAAACAGTTACAATATTAAAGTAGCAACATTCAAATACCAAAATGAATACACTTGTGAATTATCTTATAATTATCATAAAATAGCAATTATTTTGAACAATACTTGTGATGGTTGGGAACAAGCTTTTAACATATTTAAAGGAAATAGTGCTTTTCAAAATCCTTATATTTGGCTTGTATACACCGAAGATATAGATTCAACTGTAAATTATTTATCTAATAAGCATATAGAAATAGATTCAGATTTAACTATCCTATTGAAAACACAAACCAATTACTT
Source organism: Musotima nitidalis (assembly GCA_949126915.1). Taxonomy (NCBI): domain Eukaryota; kingdom Metazoa; phylum Arthropoda; class Insecta; order Lepidoptera; family Crambidae; genus Musotima; species Musotima nitidalis. The sequence goes on along the minus strand of OX421427.1, from coordinate 5,140,444 downwards.
TAGGTTATTTGAAGCATACCATACAGATTATTCTAAAGGCAAACTCACAGTGAGACAAATTGGCGTCTGGAATAAGACCTTGCAGTTAAACAACATGTCTAGAAGAGATATATCTGGTTTGATTATGAAATGCCCAGTAATGGTGTCAGATAAATTAGTTGATGAAACTTTTAAAGAGTATCTTAGCACTCCCAGAGGCAATAAAGTTGATTCAATGCATAAATTAAAGTTCTTAGTTTTATTAAATTACATTGGTGAAATGCATAATATTAGGTAAGTTGACGAATTTATGAAAGGATATCTATAAAAATATATCAATAATTAAATAACTCGTAATAAATAAAATTTAAGTTCGTTACTCATGGGGTGAAGCGATGGACAAGCGTGGCGAATCTTTGGCCGTAAGCCTGGATGTCGCCAAAGCTTTCGATAGAGTATGGCATCGTTCCCTTCTTTCCAAGTTGCCGGCCTTCGATATGCCGCCCCGCTTGTGCGCTTGGGTGGCTGGCTTTCTAGAAGGTCGGAGGATTCGTGACTTGTGTGAGGGCAGTTCCTCCGAGTTCTACAAAATCAATGCCGGAGTGCTGCAGGGATCGGTACTCTCGCCGACCCTATTTCTTCTGCATATTAATGACATGTTGTCCTTGGGCAATATTCATTGTATGCGGATGACAGTACGGTACATGAGCGGTACTTGGGACATCCTGCGGCAAAGCAAGCCGATATCCTGGTGCAAAGGCAAGACCTGGTTGCCAAAGTGAACTGGACTCTCGATCGTGTCACTTAGTGGGGATCTGAAAACCTGATCGAGTTTAATGCCACCAAAACCCAGGTTTGTGCATTCTCGTCGAAGGTTACTCCTTTCCTTAGTCCTCCCTCTCTTCAGAACGCTCCGTTGCCCATTTCGGCGGATCTCAGCATTCTCGGCATGGACATAGGCCAGGACCTAAATCCAAAATGCGACATCGAGGGTGTTATTTTAACTGCCTCCCGTAAGTTGGGTATACTCAATAAGGTGAGGCGGTTTTTCTCTCCCGAGCAGCGCTGTTTATTGCACAAGACTCAATGCGATCAAGTGTAGAGTATTGTTCCCATCTTTGGGACGTTTCTTCTAAGTACCTCCTCGACGCACTTGACAGACTGCAACGGAGAGCGGTTCGCATTATAGGGGATGCTGAGGTAACAGCCTCACTCGAGGATCTACAGCTGCGTAGAGACATTGCATCTCTTAGTGTCTTCTACCGGAACTACTATGGCGAGTGTTCTGAGGAGCTTTTCGATCTCATCCCGCCCGTCATAAGTGGGCGCGCTTTGTATCGTGCTTATTTCACGGTATGAAGCGCTTTAATTTTTTTTTGGACTGAATCGACTGCTTACAATCAGGCAGCATGTTGTCATTATGACGTGTCACATAAAAGAAGTATAAAACCACTCGGAGATGTTTTGAGCACTAACTATTCCCGCGAAAAAGTCTGCGAACTTCCGCGCGGGGAGCGAGGAACGCACGCTAATATTATTTACACAAATAAATGATTTTAGAAACAAACTAAAACTAAAAATACTTTTTTCAAATTCGAAGTATCATTCAACTTTGAATAATCCAATTTGTTTACACATCTCCGAAGAGAAAACTTTAAAAACAACTGGAATTTTTGTAGTTCTGCTTTTAAGTAGCTATCTAGTAAAAATTTCTTTATCCTTATCACAAAATAAGAAAGAGACTGCAAAATTTATTTAAAACATTGTTCTGTCCCTCCCAAAACAAAATAGTGAAGTGCATAAATATATCAAATGTAAAAGTTGTAGGTACAAGACGCCTTCAAAGTTGTAAATAATCGTTGATCGCAAACAATCTGAGCCTCTGAGCAAAAGAAAAAGACAAACTACGCTCCCTATTCCCGCTGGGGCAACGCAAACTACACTCGGCGTCAAAAAAATCGCACCTTTTAAAAATCTTATTACAAAATTCCTAAACCTTATGTATCTCCATATTCCACCGTCTCCTGGATGCAGGCTTGGGCGAAACGTTCATCCTGCCTTTCGGTATACTCTTCTTCGTCGGTCGTTGCAGAAAAGACACACTCGTGTCTCGTCTGAGAAGAGAACAGCTCCCCATTGCTCAATGGTCCAATCGACGTGGTCGCGAGCAAACTGCAAGCGGGCTCGCCGGTGCGCTGCAGTCAATTTTGGACCTGTAACAGCTCTGCGGGCTGCTATGTCCTTCTCCTTCAGTCTTCTTCTAATCGTGGAGACACTCACGGTGCGTCTGCGAACTGCCTGGAGCTCCTGTTGCAACTGCACAGCGTTTGAGAAGCGATTTCTCAAAGAGTACGACACAACGAATCGGTCGTCTCTTTCCGAAGTGCAGCGACGTCTACCGGACCCATGTCGCCGGATATAGCCACCGGTCTCTAAAAAGCGCTGTAGACTCTTCGAACCGAAAAACGGCTCAGATTCAGTTGCCGGGCGACATCACACTGCCGCAACCCTGCTTGCAGTAGTGCAACCACTTGAGCGGCCTCATCAGCTGTAGTATCCATTTTCCAGATGTTCTTCCTTCAGTAAAATCAGTGCGTGTGTCCTCTTCAACGGTTTAATAGCGAATGAGCCACATCGTAGTGTGGTCTTCTACGTGATCCCCCTGGTGGAGGTCACGGCGCGGTGTCGGGGCCAAGGCCCCCTGATCGCGGTATTTGGCGGCGCCCGTGAATACGGGCGCGTCCTTGGGGTGGCTGTTCAGCCTGTAGTAGTCCGGAGTGTCAAGTCCGGTGGGGCGCCGCGATCAAGCCCTCGGGCGATCAGCGGCGCGTTGTGTCCTTCAGAGTCTTCAGGTCAAGTCCTGGGTCTCCTGAGGGATGAGGCTGCGGGCGTAGGCCCTGGCATCCGGTGGACGCGCGTGTAGCGGCGCCAACCCTCTGATGTGGTCGTGGCTAGACGCATCCGCACGCGCGAACATCGGTCCCGCCAATCGACCTACGAAGGATTCTATACTCTCTAGCCTCAGGTCCCTCGCGATCGTAGCATTTCTCACGTAGCGAGGTGCCTTAACGATGTGGCGAAGGGTCTGGTTTTGAAAAGTTTCTAGCTTCTTCCTTGCCTGCTTCCCGGTGAGCCACATTGACCCCGTGTTGACCCCTTTATACCCACAAAGGTAGCGCAACTCGCGACTTTCCTGAGCAGCAAAATTTCCTTGGAATTTTTGTGACACTTTATTTGTTGCATTAGGTTTTATTTGATAATGAAAAATAATGTTTTTTATTAAGTTAATTAAGTAACCTTTTAAATAAAACTATAATTAATACGACTGCATGTGCATATCAAGAGTTAATGACATTTGAACGTGATTTCCTTAGATGTGCGATTTTTTTGACGCCGAGTGTATGTTAATTGAGCTAAGTTGATTAAATAGATATATAAATATTATTAAAACCTACTTAGATTATTAGGTATATGCACTAGTTTATCTTCATAGTTCTTTATTTGCGTCATGTTGTACATAAAGATCTTAATGTTACATATAAATACTGGTTCTAAAACATGAACCCTGCAAGGGTATTGCAAAAAATATTATAAAATAGTTGAAATTATTATCATTAAATCCTACATTACAAATTAACAATTATTATATTATTACATCAAAAATTATTAGTATTTTGAGTTTAACAAAATAGGGCCTACAATTTTCCATGTTTGTTATATTCACCAATATTCTAATACATCTCTTTTGGAGGACAAATAATTTATTTACATCTGTACTGTTTCCCCATAAGATAATGCCGTAGGTAAGCCAGGCATTAGCGTATGCGTAATATGCCAGATAGTAATATAGTAATATGTAACATAAAAATAATATGTCTTTCCAGAAACTTTGGTTGTAATGCTCATTAATACAGGCATATGTCGTAAATCGTAGCCCAATCGCCCAGTTCAGATAAGCCTAACACAGATGCGTCACATTACCTGTCTTTGAAGCTAAAAGTATTTTTCTTTACCCATAAATGCTAGCTTAATAATGGCTGATGACTGGTCCTATGTCTAAAGGTTTAACAACTTTGTCCTTGGACTAAAATTATCGATAATACCTAAATGTCTGAAACTCATATATACAACAAGAAAGTAGCGTCTCAAAGCTCCTACAATCCACGTTAACTTTACCTTATAGAAACCCTTTGTCAGTGTGTTGGACATTATCAAGAGAGTATTCTACACGAACTGACTGCTGGCGCTTTGCAGAGGGAAAAACTCTATAATCTTATTAGTGTGAGCTCCTATGTACTACGAATTTTTTTTAACCTTCTTAAATTTTTAGCTACGACTTTCAAAGGACGAACTCATGGGGCTACACTCGAAACGGATCCTTCGACGGAGAAGTGGGCGCGCTGCAGCGGAGTGAAGCCGATATTGGAGGGTCTCCTCTCTTCTTCAGGGCAGACAGAGCTCTTTTTGTTGATTATGTAGCAGAAACTTGGACGTCTAGGTACCCACACGAATTACAGCGCACTTTATCACCCGCCTACCCTGTCGGCGCACCCTAGACAGAGTGTAGATACTATCTGCACCGAACCGACAATTAAGCATGCATCACGAAACAAATAGGTGAATCTGGCTCCAGTCAAAAATGTTTAAGGAATTGCGCAAGCGTTTTTCTTCAGCCTTTTTTAAAAATTACCTTAATATAACACATTGAAGAGAGTTAACGTAAGTGAAGAAAATTATATTGTTTGGGCATGTGCAGCTTGCGATCATTCACATCAGTTTTGAATCAAATCACTGTTTAATAATACCATTTATTGCGGACCATATATAGATGCCCTATTTGTGTTAGTAACAATTTAGTTTTTTTACTTTACTTACAAACTATGTTAGTGAATAATTGTAACACATCATAATCTCCTTTATTTAGCAGCTCGGTTCACCTTATGACATGGCTTGAAACCCTGTCTTAGAATTGGACCGTCTACCCTTCCTACTATGCCCTCTAGGATGCCGTGTAGGTACGCTGTTGTCACGAACACGACACATCAGAGGATATGCGTTTGCGAACAATAGACCCAAAATAATCTATTTCTCAACTTAGAATAATAACACCTAGAACGATAGTTCCCTCCAAAGCGGTCTTTCAAAAGCGAGGCAAGAAAAAAGTCTATATGTGCGTAAGATACTTGTATTTACGCTCGACGAAACGCACACAGTGAAAAAAATCATGTTGTCATTTCATTCAATTTTCCCTAAAAGTAGGGAAGTTGAATAGCTATTTATTGCATTTAGTTTATGCGAAAAACCACTTACTTTATAATTTCATTAAAAATGTATTATATTTATCCTGCCTGGGGTGAATAATTTTTCACTACTTATTTATTTAATATATTTAGAGCTATGAAACTCTTAAATTGTTATAGTTAGTCAACTGTTTTATGTAGATAGACCAGAATCGAATAAAACTACACCTTTTTAAGTTGTGATTTATGCCATATCAATTGAAATCAATCAATCAATGCAAAAATAAAGATTTTTGTGTTATCCTATATTAAAGAAATTATTCCACGCGAACAAAGTCGCGGGCGGAAGGTAGTAGCAGATAATTGTCAAATAACATTTTGTGCAATTTAATTATTGTCTAATTGTAACAAAATGTAGGAGATTTTTTCCCCTTAATGTCAACATTTTCATCAACTGTCACGTAATAAATATTGAAATTATTTTTTTCATTTTAATGAATATTTTACTCAATAATTTAAGTTTAAACGCAAAATTTACCCGTGTAATGTTATGTTAATATGTTTCTTGTGCTTTTCCGACGTATTGTGATATCCGTTCATAGCGCAAACCGTCATTTTTAATAAAATTATCAGGAGTAGTTTTCAATACGACACGACCTTGAGCACTGACGGGCCGCGTAACAAACCTAGCCAATATGGCTAGGTTTGAGTTGCCTCACTTTGACGACGCGTACTGGGCTTCTAGGTGTAATTATTCTAAGTTTCTCAAATAATCACAGTAAGAAAAATAATGTACAACTTGACGCGCTTGCGCACCAGTCAATCGCCTATGTTTACCATGATGCTGCCAAGTATACCTACTTATATTAAATTAAAATTAATTTATTCAAAACAGACTCTACTGTAAATGTAACTCGAATCTCGGAACTGCACTAAAAGAGAGCTTTGCTGCTTCCTGCGAGAACTTGGCAATAATCTCTGCCAGGTTCAATTTTCTTCCAAGAATTCTAACATTGTCACTGCACCTGCTGTCATATTGCAGGCAATGTTTCATTCTTCGCCACCCGAAGCATCCAGGAGGCTTCTACACGATCTACACGAGGCCTCTGACGGCAAACGTCTGGTACTGTGTCCTAATCTTGTTGGCTCTGTCGGGAGTCATACTGTGCGTGATGCTGAAGGTGAAAATTCCTAAAGGCGACGACGGCCCAGTGGACTCTTCGTTAAGCTTGGCACTGCTTTTTAATTGGAGTGCAATTTGTCAGCAAGGTACGTAGCAAAGTTTGGTTTAATATCGACAGAAATTTTTGTTACCCATAGAAACGGGTCATATAGAATAAAAAGTACCTGCCTTAACATATTCTATTGTTCTACCTATTTCTAGAAGTATCTACAAAAATACAGCAAGACATTTTGATTCTGAAACAAAACTAAGTCAAGAGCCCGCTCGCGCGACGTTTTGCATGCTATGTTAATGGGATTAGAGTTTAATTTCCAGTCTTTAAAATATTCTCTGAGTGAGTCTGAGAGTTTTTCTTTGAAATGAAAGGATTGTTTTCGGTTCATTTTCTAGTAGGTAGCAGCATATTAACACTAAGGAATTAACATTTTTTATTACAGTACATGATAAAGTTTTACTCGATTTATTTAAATTTTATTATGTTAATCAAAGAAATTACTAAAAGTAAATCGATTTATTTAAATTTAAAATGTAAATTACGTAAACTCTTGCCTCAGCTAATCCGCACTGGGTCTGCGTGGTGGGTTTTTATGACCTGAAATCCGACTCACCAGGGTTCGTGGGAGGTCCGTGTGTAGTGGGACGTTATGAAACTTGCAGGTATGACAGTGGACAAAAACTCTACATCAGTGAAGGTGGTCGTGTTGGTAGTTTTCATTTATGCTGTCACCTTGTACCAGTACTATAACGCGACAGTAGTGTCCACCTTGCTGAGGGAGCCGCCTAAGAACATAAGGACATTGAATGACCTGCTCAGGAGCAATCTTAGAGCTGGTGCGGAAGACGTTCTGTATACTAAGGATTATTTTAAGGTACGTTAATACTAAGTCAATAACGAAATGTATCTTTGCACATTGAATTAATCAAATTCTTTTACCGAAATATATGCTGCAATAATGATGATGCAATAATCTTAGTAGAAACTTGGTTAAATAGTTCGGTTAGCGGTGGGGAACTGTTTGATGATAGATATGAGATTTACAGAAGAGATAGAGAAAACTCGACCTTTGATAAAGGCAAGGAGGGGGGAGGAGTGCTAATAGCTGTGTCTAAGAAGTTTAAAACCCAAAGAGTTGTCAAATGGGAAAGTAATTGTGAAGATCTCGGGATCACTATTGGTACTCCATCAACTGGTGGTGTGCATTGTTTTGCTTTCTGTGCTGTGTATTTGCCACCACCTGTCCATCAAATCCACTGAGATCATTTTATAGCTCATTGCGATTCTGTTTTTGATCGAACTGACTCAAATATATGCATATTCGGAGACTTTAATTTGGGAACTATAGATATATTAAATAATATAAATTATAGTTGTAAGTTGCCTTCTACATGTCAAGCTTTTATTGATTTTGTTAATGTAAATAAACTCAGTCAACATAATTTTATTTCTAACTCTTATCGCATTCTTGATTTGGTGTTGACTAATCTCGACTCCTGTTTGGTTCGGCAAGCCTTTTCATCATTAAGTAACGTTGAAAAAATTCCCCCTCCATAGGAAGTTCCGATTTCACTAGCGAATGACATATATCTTCCTTACAATGTATCAAACAAAAAACATTGAAAGGATCGATAATGTTAACGATATGGTTGAAGTATTTTATGAGGTTTTGCAATCTATTATTAAAAAACATGTTACTACTGGTAGATTAAAAAGCAAAAGGTATCCAATTTGGTTTAATAAAAGTCTAATAAAACTATTAAAGGAAAAAAAATAGATCAGAAAGCGATATAAAAAATATAATAATCCTAGACGAAATTGAATTAAAAACTCTTGCGAAGCGTTGTAATCATTTAGCCACCGAGTGTTACATAGAAAGAACGGAGCAACAGGTAAAATACAACCCTAAACTATTTTGGGCGCACGTAAAGGCGAAACGGGGAGGGACTAGTTCTTATCCAGGCAATATGTCGGATGGCAATAACACCACTTGATGGTACTGAAATATGTGAACTTTTTGCAATACAGTTTTCCTCTGTATATAAGAGAACTTCTTGCCTGATAGAGATCACAATATGCACAATTTGTGGGAAAATAGTAATTTTTTGCCTTTACCAACTATAGATCAAACAGTGTTGATGAATAAAATTAAAAAAAATAGATTGTCATAAGGGTGCCGGTCCTGACGGCATACCTCCTGTTTTTATACTTTCTTGCGCTTCGGCTTTGTCAACTCCATTATTAATAATATACAACAAGTCATTATTAACTGGAACATTTCCCATAGAGTGGAAACGGGCTAAGGTCGCTCCTGTTCATAAATCTGAAAGCAAGGAACTGTTCTCTAATTATAGACTCATATCGATTTTATCAATATTTGGAAAAAAACATTGGAATCATTTTCTGCGGACTTCCTGCAGATTCATATGAATCTGTACCTCAGTGACCATCAGCACGGTTTTGTACCATCTAAATCTACTTGTACAAATCTAGTGAGTGACATTTAAGGAATCTTTGGCTAAAGCAGTTGATATGGGTAAGCAGTATGACGTCATCTACACTGACTTTAGTAAGGCTTTTGATAAAGTTTCTCACAAAATTCTGAACTATAAACTATCTGTCTATGGTGTTAGTGGCTTACTGTTGAGCTGGCTGGAGTCTTATCTGCATAATCGATCTTTTTTTGTTGTGGTTAATGGTTTTCGTTCACGCTATCACAATATCAGTTCAGGTGTTCCACAGGGTTCGCACTTGGGTCTCATACTATTTAATATTTTTATAAACGATATACAGAGCTATTTTCTTCACTCAGAACCTTTTCTATATGCTGATGACTTAAAATTCGCACGGGCAATAAGTTCGTCAAAGAATTCAGAGTTATTACAAGCTGATATAAACAGACTTACGCTGTGGTGTGATAAAAACAAAATGGAGTTGAACCATAAGAAATGTTCCCATTTGAAATTTACTAGAAACATACGGCTGGTACATTTTAACTACGTTATAGGGTGCAATAGAATCATTGAAGTCGACACAATTAGAGATCTAGGAGTAATTTATGATAAAAAGTTAACTTTTGTACCACATATTGATCACATCACTAAGAAGGCAGTTAAAATGTTAGGGTTCCTTATTAGAAATAGCAAACCATTTCGAAATGCTTAATCAAAGAAATTGTTATTTCACAGTCTGGTTCGAACCATATTGGAGTATTGTAGTGTAGTCAGGCGTCCACATTATGCTACACACGTCTTGCGCTTAGAACGGATTCAAAAGCGGTTTATGTGGAATCTAACTTTTTCTATAGGAAAAGCTAATAAGATTAGGAGTTACGAGGAAAGATTAAAGTACTTTGGAATGCTCTCACTATCTAAATGAAGAGATTTTATAGATTTGACGTTCTTGTTCAAAGTCCTCAGAAATCGAATTGACAGTCCTCAATTGCTTGCGCAACTTAGGTTTCGTGCTCCTTCTAGAATGCCTCGAAAGGCAGTCACACCGTTTTGCTCGTCTTTGCGCAGAACGGTTCTTGGTTCGGAATCGCCGGTCCCAAGATTGTGTAGAACAATCAATGGGTGTAGTTACCTCGTTGATATTAATTTTGACACCTTTGGGAAGTTCTGTATGAGTTTGCATAAACATTTAAGCATTTAATTAATTAAATTTTTAAGATAGCTGTGTATTTTATTTTGTATATATCCATGTTATTGCGTGCTTGTTGGTTCACATAATGATTACTGTATTTCCTAATTTTAAGCATGCTAAGTTCACCTGTTAGTAATTGTGCATTAAGCTAAAACTTTTGTAACATGTAGTAGATAAGAATTGATGTAACAATTGTTGGTGATCTCAATATTAATAAAAAAATATGCATACCCTAGGTGGGTAACTTTATAAAAACTAAACTTAACTAACTACGCGTTCGATGCTTGAAACCGAAACGCATTTTTGGGGATTCCCGCAAATAAAGCATCCGCTTAGGCACTCGCTTTAGAACCGATTAGGGGAATTACCCGCGCGATATTCACTTTTCTAAATTTCCTCTGTCAGTGTATTATTAATAATTGAAAAATGTTCACGTAAGCATAGGGGGAGGGTTAAGAGCTTTGCTTACTGTTGCTGACAAGGGGAGGGGGGATAAACAATCATAATAAATCTGCTTACGTAATATTTAAACGGCCCCCAAGAAGGAACATGTATGGTTTTTAGTCAGTAAAAGTCTGACACACCCTCCCGCTCCACCTACAGTGGGAGAAGGTCATTAGATGATTTTCCATCCAAAAAAAAAAGGTAGCACATAGCATAGCTAAAGCATGTGTAAACACACATTGCATAAAATTATAAAGAAATTGCCTTCTTTATGATTATGATTCTATGCATAAATATGGTATCTATTCATATAACCGAAATTAACAAAAAATTTAAACCTTCCTAATTTTCTCAAATTCCAGCGAACAACGGACCAAGTAGCAATAAAAATATATCAGAAAAAGATCATGTCCGACAGCCAGAGCAATTTTTACTCAGCTGAACGTGGCATGGCTCTCGTGAAGAAAGGTGGCTTCGCATTTCACGTGGACACTTCCGTGGCTTACAGGATAATGAGGAGTACGTTTACTGAGAGGCAGGTGTGCGAAGCTCATGAGGTAGTGCTGTATCCGCTGCAGAAAATGGGACTTGTCCTTAGGAAATCGTCGCCTTACAAAAAATATTTTACTTATGGGTAAGGGTCTATCGGTTTCCTAAACGTCATTTAGTTATAGAAATGTGAATTAGACTTCATGTTATCGTACCAGCGCTCACAAATGAAGGGACATAAGCCACGTGTACCCAGTGCGGATGGGCGAGGGTTATTGTGATCTCTGCTAAAATTCGTTAATTGCTCCCGAGTATTTTTCTTTCCAAATCAAAATATTCGAATCTTCGGAGATCAGTGTGGCATATCCACGCGCCTGTTCTGTGTGATATCTACACTACAACACTAGCATATTGTCACGTGTCTATCTGGGAGATCTTTACTACGCTCTTAGCGCTCACCACTGGGGGATTAAGTCATTACCTCGGTCTTAGTGCACTTTGGAGAAATATCACTTTCAATTTAGCAACAGAAAAATTTTCGAGAATTATTTACCAGCCAACACACACCCGCATTTTCTCTGTGTATATTCGGAAAATCTTCACGGCACTCTTAGCACCCACCACATCGCTCCTAGTGCTTGTTGCAAAAATTACAACTTTCAAACTTGCAGGATATTCACTGCTGCATAATTAAATGTCCAATTAATTTTTCTATATCTCAAAAATGTGCAGCGTCAGAAAAATGTTCGAGGCAGGGATAATGCACCGTCTCCGCGCTGTGTGGGACGAGCCGAAGCCTGCCTGTGTCCAGACGCCGGACTCCAGCATATTCTCCGTGTCGATCCGGGAGTTCTCCACGGCCCTCTTAGCCCTCGCTACTGGGATGATTACTTCGCTCTTCATGCTTGTTGGAGAAATAATCACTTTCAAGCTCAAAGGGAATAAATGTGTCCCAAGGAAGAAATAGGTTATCAAGTTCCGGAATTGATTTCAAGTAGTAACCAGAGCACGTGTTATCCTTATATTTTAAGTGAAGCATAGTACCTATGTTTGTGAGTTATGATATTTAGCATCAAGAATTTATATGAAATTTGAGTGGTATTTAGTATTGCGCTACTTTGAGTGCTTGTCTGACGCTTGAGTCTTTAACACCTTGTGTGTCTTCAGTGTCGTCTTCAATCTCAATACCAGAAACGACACTTTTTTTTTGCGCCAAAGCGTTATCTTCAGCACTAGGGTAAATTTATAATGCCCTTTTTAAGAACTCTTGCCATAAGTATTTTCTGTTACGCTGCACCCACAATGCAGTTTTCTTGAGCAACACTCTGCAACGCGATAACATACTGTATCAAAAAACCTTGGATGTTGAAGTTGTCTTGGAAACGTTTCTTAACATCAAATAACTGCGGTGTGGATGCACCATTACACATTGAGACAATCATATACTATATGTAAATTGGAGTTCAGTTTTAGATAGCACTACCATACTTATGTATAAGAATTGAGTTTTATAAATAAATGTAGTAGGCACTTATACAGTTAAGTGTTGAATGTAATTACAAAAATAAACACAAGATTCATCGTTCATCAAATATTTTTATTTTGGGTACATAACATTCTTCGCGATACAGATAAGATCTCTCACAGACCCCATGAAAAATTACAAAGATCAAAAATATGATCAAACAGGCATATCCATTCAATATATTATGTTCAATTACATAATATCCTTTCATGTAGGTTATATATACATATTGCAGCTGTCTAAATACATATAACTCGACTTTGCATAACAGTACTGCGAAAAATTGGAAAAAAATATCAAAACTACTACAGCAAATATAACTACGAATATACTACAAGCCCTGTATATCACTTTATTGTTATAGTTCCGCACTCTTCACACGTAAGCCCAGTGATTCGTGCGAGAGTGAGAAGGATAATATTGAATCGCTTTTAATATAATATGTCTGAATTATATTTTATGAAGAAAAATAAAAGAATATATGAGACGATTTTTCTATTGTCATTATAATCAGTTAGATAAAGTATAATACGACCGAATGTAAAATGCCATACAAAAACGCTAATCACGAAACAGATGATAAATCAGTCGTATTATATATTATTGGACAGATTAGGATCTAAGTGAAGTAACATCTTTTGTGATATTCAGTCATCAGAATTATCGATTTAGTAGAGCACTATTATCTAAGAAGATATTAATAAATAAACAAATAAGAGTTATAACACAAACCACTTTTTTATTGGACAGTACTCACGGAATTAATTTGTCTTTCATATAATGTATTATTATAATCTTAACACATAGATAAGAATATTATTCAGGGTGTTACAACATACATATGTATAATAAATAAATATTTTCTAACAATTACACCTATTTAGTTCCAAGATAAGTATCATTCAGAACTTGTGTTAAGGATACCAATTAGCGGATAAACATACACACTTTTTTTTGTAGTAAATAAATACATAATATACACAGGAAAACCCAGATCAGAACAAATATTCATGTTAAGATTTGTCCTGTTTGGGAATCCTCACAAGCTCAGGAGTGGAGAGCGGGTATACTCGCCACCACTATAGGTCACCAATGTATGTTTACGACAATGTATATTTAGCAGAATACAGCCGACTTACGAAAATATTAATATTGATTTAGGGACATTTATACAGGACCGAATAATAATTTTAATTTCCACATTAAAAGATATAAAATAAGTAACCGAATGGATATAATAATGTATGTAAGCGTCCACGAGGACTATCAGCTGCCGACAAACTGCTACGCAGTTTGGCAGATGTATTGTATTTTATTACAACTGTACGTTTTTTTTTAAACCAATAAAATTGTTTTTTTTTTAAATTATTATTCTCAGATATAGAATGCTATTAAGTAGGTACATAACGTAATCATTGTGATCATAAATTAGTATTATTTGCTACTAAAATTTAATTCATTTATTAAATAATTACAATCTGAATTTATTACCCAGTTCGTGAAATACAAAAAAAGGTTTTAAACGCGCAGGTTGGTTCTGATTTATGAACTTTATTAGCGTATTCGTTAATAGATACTTTAAATCATTTCAATCTCGAATCTTCTAAAAAAATCTAGTGCCAATGTGGGCGAAGGATTAGAAGGAAAGGACGTTTCATTCAGATAGAAGCATTTGTGCTAAAAGTGAACTTTATAGATACCGTGGCCCTTTTTCGTATATGACGAGTTGAATATAAAATCACACTGCAATTTATCTGACATAGAAGAACGTAATTCGAAATAAAATAAAAGTTAAATCTGTATTTTTGTAAATAAAGTAAACATTTAAACACACGTAGTTTACCTTATAATGTTGTAATTTAAGTAAAACTCTTTTAGTTAAGATTAAAATAGCGCGGTATTAAATATAATTAAGGAAATGAAGCAAGTGATGGATTAAACTCACTTCACTTGCTAACATTGGATTTCCGCAATGTAACACCTGAATCAATAAATTATTTAAGGAAATGAAGTTTATCTTTACTAACATATTTTTACAAAAAAAGCTGAATGTAATCGCTTTTTGATTAAATATTTATATTTCTTTACGATTCTATCATAACAAACCAAATTATATAAAAATACATAGCTATGGGACATGAGTTGTGTTTTCGTTTTAGAAACTTCGACATAAAGAATAACATTTCGCACTAAACATATTATTCGTTTGAAGGAATTTGTTAGGGCTTGATAAGTACCACGCAGTAAATGACAGATAAGTAAAGAATACAGTTTTAAATTAAACAACATCGTTACTTTCAACGTTTACTTAAAACGTCAAGCTGTTAAAGCCGGTGAAGGTGAGGGCAATCATAGAATAAGTTTTGTTGAAATGAGTATTAATATTATGACGAACAGAACATTTCCCGGTATATTGTATTTTATATTGACATATTAATCTCTTAATAATTAAAATATAACGAAAATACGTTTTTAACGTTATCAAGCCCTGTTTTAACTTATCGACAATTTTAATTGTTGGAGTAAGATACCTTTTACATCGAATAATCTATTTTAAAATTAAAATTTCTCAAATCGACCACAATAATCTTTATGATAATATGATAGCCAATATTAAAAAATAAACCACTAAGTAATTTAAATAAAACACAGAATAATACATTTATTATGACATTATTTAAATATTAGCTAGACTGTATTATTTTGGGTTAGGGGACAACTCATTTCAAATTTAATTTCTTTCTGCTGGTAACAGTTAACCCAAACTTCAAACATATTTAATACAGTTCGTAGTTAGTCTTATAACGATTAAAAATATTGGTACGTTTTAATTTAAATTCTATATAGTGTGTGCGTGTATAGGAATCCTATTAAGATCTAAGGAGCACAAGTCAACCTCACCAGCAAGTGGTGCACCTGCCGATCAACAGACGAGACTGGCAACCATATAAGTTCCCGGTAAGCGGCATTAGCCTCGCCACCTTTTACGTGGGACCAACAATAGGCGAAATGCCGGCGGATAATATGCCTTTTTACCCCTTTAGGGAAACAGGCGTGATTGCATGAATGTAATTTAAATTCTGTCTGGACAATTAGAATCAAAATATTGTAATGAGTTGCCTCCTAACCTATGAATTTAGCTAAAATATTCCATTCATCGTTGATTATAACTTTGCCCAATAAAATTCTAAAAATGCTTGTATACATATATAGCATTAAATATATTTGTATAAAAAGGTGGATCAGTATGGCATTATTTTGTAAATACAATAGTAGGAATATGTATTGTTTAGTTCAAATGCACGAATTGGTAACAATAAAGTATTCAATTTCGTTTACATTTTCGATTCAGCTTGAATATACTAGTAGGCAATGCTTGATAAACCAGTTCGCGATAAAAATGCAGAGGAATCTGTTTGTGTTTATAAATACTATTTTTTTTTGTAAAATTGCATCTTGCCCTTCTTTACAAAGGTACGACCTAATTGTTTTTTTTGAATTATTCCTTCTAAATTTAAGCGCTCCGTAAGGCATCACTTTTACTTTTATTAGTGAAAGAACGAAAATAGTTGGATGACGAGCGTCGATATTATTGCAAATTTATGTCATTATGTAATATACTTAACATAACATAACTCATGAGTATGATTAAGGTAAAATGACAGCAGCTCCGAGCATAATTATGGTCAAGTTAAGCGATGTTACGACAAATCATAGCTTATTTATGATAAAAACTCGTATATTATTCTGAGGAGTGTAGCATGTAGTAGCATGTATTTAAACAAAAAAACATATTCCTATAACAATTTATCACGAAAGGGATTTAATTTATAAGTAAAGGCGTAAATAACACCCCAAATTTTAAACAGTCGAGTTATACATACAAGGCCGATAGATACGACAGCGCGTCGATTCGGCGTGTTGCCGTCTCGCTCACTCGCGACGCGTGCGAGAGAGACGGCAAGAGGTCGCGGCGCCTTCACCGCTCCTCTAACATCACTGTCTCTTGTGGGCAAAGCTTGAGCGCTTTCAGTGTGCTATTGTGAGATTCTGTTGTGAGCTGAAACAATTAAAATAGTTTTTGTGATAAATCATTAACTCAAAGGAATGTAACAATGCTATGGACCAATCTGGTCAAGGCGATGGGAAACCAAAACTGCAGGTGGCTCGAGTTGGATTGACGTGAAAAGCAGTTAGGGAGGCCTTTGTTCAGCGGTGGAATGTCTTATGCTAATATGATGACATCTCATTATTATCAGACCAAGGAAGTCCATTGCTAAACCTTCCCAATTGCTTTTCACGTTTTTTTGACATTCCAGCGTTTTGCTGTGTTATTTTAATATATAATTGTATGACATTTAAAAAAAAAATTATCAACACATTGTATTTTTATTGGCTTGACATCATATGTAAGTATGCTGATTATGTTTAGTCATTAATTATCATTTATCTGTATATCCATAAATGACGTCACACTTTAAGGGGGAGGGAGGGGGTTGACGAAGTGTGACAAGGGGATGGGAGGGATCCTAAATTTCGTGACGTCACTTTACAAACCCAGGTCCTATGAACATTTTGGAACTGCTGTTTTGATGTAATTATTTCTTGCTGTACAATTGCAAAATATGTGACATCACACTAAGGAAGAGGGAGTCCCACAAGTGTGACCAGCTGTGACAAGGACGGATGGGGGGTCAAAAAAATGACGGAATTCGTGTGACGTAATTCATGGATGACCCCTTACTGGCGCTTTGGATTATATCTGTTAGCCGACAAGAACAATGTAATGTAATATAATAAATAAATAAATAAAAAGGCCTTCCCCATAAATTTCGAGCGTGACCATATCTATAGTCTATCTTGCGGCAGTACGTCCCACGCCCCGTTTTCTGTCGAAGGTTCTCCATTCTACGTGCTATGTGCCCTTTTTTTTTTTTTTTTTTTTTTTTTTTATTTACGTCGGTAATAAAATGCATTTACGCACTGTCTCCCGGCCAAAGGGGGACCGAGAGAGGTGTGTGGTACTCACCACCGGCAGACACGACCGCCAGCAGTAATACCCACTAAAAATCTTCCGACGACGCCCGCCGCTTGTTGAGAAAGAGGCGGGGCGCCAGTACCTAGGTTGCAGCTCTGACACCCCGCCTGCGGCCAACGTCACCCGGACCAAAATCGGGAGGACCTCCTCAGAGAGACGCAGTGAACGCGCCCCTCCTACCTCCTTGTGCGACCATAGCGTGTGTGGCCGACTTCTTGGAGGGTCCATGATTAGACAGCAGGGGCCCCCTGCCCCCGCTGCCTAAGACCCTCCTGGCGCTGCTTGACGGGCCCTCCTGGCCCGCCCGCTGCGCTCTCCACAGGTCCCTCTTAGTTTCCCTCCCGGTAGTCAGTACTAAGGGCACCCAGAGTGCGTGTTATGTGCCCTGCCCACTGCCACTTCAGCTTGCTTACTCTTTGTGCTCTGTCGTTAACTTTAGTTCTCCTACGTAACTCCTCGATTCTAATTCAATCTCGTAGGGAAACCACAAGCGCCCTCTTCATTGCTGATATTATTATTATAAATGCGAAAGTAAAGTCTGTCTTTAACGTTTTCAGACTTATTATTACCTTTACAACCACGGGAATTCAGGTTCCTGTAGGGTTTGTGGAAGTTTATATATCTCTGAGTTATATTTACTAGTTGACGAAGAGAAACATTCGAAACCTTTTAAAGTATATTAGTCTTCAAATGCATAAGTATAACTTTTTAAATTACCACCAAAAACGCAGATAGACTAAGAAACTCGCGTGAAAACAATGTTAAGAAGAAAACTTTAAACACGAAACAGTACTAAAGCACACATACGTGTCTTTAATATAAATTGTAGTACTGTTATGTAATAACAAAATAAATCACTTACGTCCCTCCTGGGCCAGCTTGATATAACTTTGTAGTTTTCTTGTGGGTAGCCTTTTGACGCGAGGAAATCTAATAACGCCTGTAACAATTGCATAATAAAAAATAATTTTATTTTTTTACTAAATATGATAGCTATAAGTATTACGTACATAAAAGTGAGATAATTATTACAGTTGAAACCTTATTAAAAAAAAATTACACACACTTTTATTTATTCTTTTTGAGTAATAGGTAGTGATTGCTAACTGTAGGCCTCCCTAAAAATGTGAAATCATTTGTTCAAGCTCGGCTTTATTCTGAACTACTTGTGAACGTCACTTATATTAGGACTCTAGGGCTGCACACCACATAAATAGCGTTTACGTCGGCGGCCTGTGTAAGAAGTAGTTCCCTCTTTCATCTTCTAAGCAATTCTTGTGCTAACATAATGGGACAACCAAAGTTCTCTCTTCTGACTGAGCAGGGTGCACACACATCGAGTTGGATAGGCAGTGTGTGGCTCCAGTATACACATAATAAATAAATAAAAATAAATATTTTCATACATACACCAATTATTTAGTTCCAAGATAAGTATCATTAAGAACTTGTGTTATGGATACTAAATAACGGATAAACATACTTAATATACATAGGAAAACACCCAGACCAGAACAAATATTCATGTTCATGCACACAAAGATTTGTCCTGCGTGGGAATCGAACCCACGACCGACATAACATGTCGGTCGACATAACATTATACTGTCGTGGTATGCAGTGCTTATTATCATAACGCCACGAGCACTCTCAAGAAGTTAAGAAGACGAGGTTTCTTTAGGAGCTGTGGAAGTTGCCGATCCGATACTGACCGCTAGCGTGTCGTGCTGGTGGAAGCGTCTCTCGAGGCATGCGTCGTGTGGCGGCGGTAGTTTGACTCGCACGCGGCACACGTTGTTGTCTGACGCACTTGGTTCAACCGGCACTCGAGCTGCTGCTACTGAACGCATGGCCTATGCAAAAAAAAAAAAAAAGAATCATAATAACTATTAGTTACGACTTCTTGGTGGGAAAGTGAAGCGTCGTGTCTGCAGTTTTGTTTGACTTTATAAAATTTCGAACATTAATGTGTAATAACGGTGGATTATTAACCGTTAAGTATTTGTGAACGTCCATGAGTGTTGGTAAATGAAACAAAACAGTGCAACATCACTTAGGGCATCTCATTTATACCATTTATCTTCTTTATCACCACTCTTTTTCGTTTACTATAATTTATATGTTATTAATATATCTCTTACTTGACACTGGCTAAATGTGCTAAACGCACGAAGCCATTATTGAAAAAAAAAACTATTATTTATTTCAACTGCCTGCCTAAATCTCTATATTTGACGACCGATATGGCGTGGTGGCGAGTATACCCGCGCTCCACTTCTGAGGTCGTAGGTTCGATTTCCACACAGGACAAATCTTTGTGTGTATAAATATGAATATTTGTCCTGGTCTGGTTGTTTTCCGATGTAGGTATATTAATTAAGTATGTATTGACAAAAAAAAGTATTAATGTATGTTTATCCGTTATTTAGTATCCAAACACAAGTTTTTAATGATACTTATCTTGGAACTAAATAATTGGTGTAAGTGTCAAATATTTATTTATCATATTATTTGGTATATGTGTCAGAAATATTTATTTATTATTATAGTAATAAGCCCAAAAAAGGGCATCTTGTGGCAAGCTGTTGTGAGTGAAGACGCTATGCGCGCAAATTTTATTGCTTAAGGAGATCGTACCACGGCCTCGTCTCCGGTTTAAAAGGAGGCATAATATGCTAGCAGCTCCCTAGTCTCTTGGTTTCTTTCATTGGCTGTCCAGAGTGCAGTCGCAAAAGTTACATGCTCGCATGGTGGAAGTGAATAATACACCAGTAGTAAGTAGATAACGGTGCCACATCTCTCGACACCCTGAAACCATCCTTGTCAATGCTGCGCTCCTGCCGTTGCACTCGACTTCTCTGGAGGGCCCCATTTAGTCCTTTAGCTAGTCACCTGAGACCTGAGGCTTATGGTGACAGCAGATGTCCGGTCCTCTCCTTAACATATACCTGACTTATTTATATTCCAATTAACGGTCTCATTTAAAATTAAATTAATTATAAAATTTGCGGTACAAGCTCGATTAATTTTGAATCTATCGGTGAGGCCTATGTTCAGCAGTGGACTTCAAATGGCTAAAATTATGATAATAATGCAAAAATTTCTCAATTAAAAAAATTGGGTAAATTCAAGTAGTTTACTTTCCTAATAACCACTGATCGTTACCTCTTTCTTTGCTTCTTCCATTAAACGTTCCGATTCTGCTCTTTTTATTTCTTGATTCCTTTCTAATTCTTGTTGTTTCTTTATTTCCTCTTTCGCTCTGTAAAATTAAAAATAAATGTAAGTACTATATAAATACTATATACATACATTCACTCCTGTTGCCCCGAACGGGTATGCAGAGGCATATTATACGCCCACACTTCGCCAATTATATAGTTGGTCCCACGTAATAGGTGGGAGCCTATTGCCGCTTATCGGGCACTGTTGCAGGTGAGGTTAGCTAGAGCTCCTTAGGTCTTGGTAGGATCCCTATACGCCTTTTTTAAAAACTACACTAGTAAAATAGGGACCACTAAGTATTATTAATGTAAAATAAATAAATATTTAATTAAATAACAGTAAAACACTGTTCTTGCGTACAAGCTAACGATTATTTTGAAACATAAACTTTAAAAAATATTAATATAAAATAAAGGCACTTTTAATTTAAATATCCCCCTCTCTCTCTTGATTGTCATAGCCTTAAGAGAGAGAGAGAGAGAGAGAGAGAGAGAGAGAGAAAGAGAGAGAGATAGCGAGAGAGAGATATGGTGGATAGTCGAAGTGGTTCTTACCTGTCAGCCTCTAAACTCTGCTCGTAGGCCTCGTCCTGTTCGCGCTTGACGAGTTGTCTTGCGTCTCTCTCTCGCTCGAGCCGCGCATCCTCGTCTCGTTGTGACGCGAACCTTTCTAACGCCTCCATTAGACCGCCTACTAGTTCTGACACGCCCACATTTCCTGAAAAACATAAAATTTTATAATAAAGAAAAAAAAAATCTCTTACACATGAACTTGTGTTATGGATACTAAAGTACGGATAAACATACTTCAATACTTTTTTTTTTGTAAAAGCATACTTAATATACACAGGAAAACCCCCAGACTAGAACAAATAGTCATGTTCATGCACACAAAGATTTGTCCTGTGTGGGAACCCGCGACCTCTGGAGTGAAGTGCTTCCACGCCATATCGGTCGTCAATATCAATAATATATCTTTACGCTTTTAGTTCTATACTAAGCTGAGCTTCTACTTGGTAAAGGTAGACAAATAACCATCTGATGGCCTATATGGCAGGATGGTCAGTAAACATAGAACACTAGGAAAGGGTTCTGGTGATGTCTAGTACCTGCTTCATACTATACTAACGCATTTCATTCACGTATACAGATAGTTTCACAATTTATGACGGGCTATGTCTTCTTATATATATTATTTATTGTACAAAAAACAATAACGAAAGAAACCTTTCGTGGAAGAGACGAAGTACAAAGGTGGACTTATTTCTAAAATAAATCTCTTCCAGCCAACCTTAACTGAAGTGGGAGAGATAGTTAGCGGGCAATAATATGACACTAGAATATGATAACATTACACATACATACACAAACATATAATATAAGATACATATCAGATATATTAACCTATATACATAAAGAAAAAAAAGGAAAAAAAAAATAAACAACAATCATAATGACTAGCTTCTTGTTAGAGGTCTACGGGGATGGTTCTGATGGTCCGAAGCCACTGTAAAGTTAGCTTCATATAATTGGTAAGATCCAAAGCGCCATAAAAATCGACTCACGTCTCTATTATCATGAGCGTTAGGTCGTGTTTAATAGTGTGATACTGTGTGCTGTGTACTGATGTGCTACCATACATAATGTCACGCCTCTTGCCCGTAGGAGTAGGCAATGATGATATCCTTCCACTTGTTACGATCTTGGCACACACTCTTAGCTTCATTCACACTTATTAACCTTGTCATACACGCCCGTCGGTTTAGGGTACTTTTGACATGTGGTACCAACATGTTTATAAATAGCCTTACCATTAATAACGGAGTATATCTCGGTGTTGGACCGCACTCGCATGATGATGACGAGTGCCGGAAGCCGGTCCACGGGGATGCTGCGGATCGTCATGCTCGCCACTGTACCCAGCGCGTTTGATATAGAGTTTAGTAACCTGGACAAGAAATAAATTAACTTACTTAACTTATTATTTGATGTCTATAAATTAAGTACTACGAAATCAAATTTATTGACAAGAATAAATAAATAACAGACTTTAAGATTTTTTTAAATAAAAATCAGAGTCATATTACGGAGTTTTTTTTAGGTTTTAGTAACCTATGATCATGTTAGGTCATTAACGTTCCAGAACAAAGCCCAGCCCAGCCATCAACATCACTTCAGCCATTTGAAGTCCACTACTGAACATAGACCATCCCAATTGTTTTCTACGTTGATCGATCCTGTGCCGCCTGCATCCACCGGCAACCCGCAGCCTTAACGAGATCATCGGTCCAACGGGTGGGAGGCCGCCTTGTATTACGTTTGCTGATTCGTGGTCGCCATTGAAGAACCTTAACGCCCCATCGGTCGTCTCAAACTCGCTTCGCCATGTCGGTCACTCCAGTTCTCCTATGGCTTTCCAAAAAGGATACTTTTAAAAATGTGATGTGAGACTAAATCGTTGTTTTTAACGCATGTACGTAACGCTGGAAATTATAAAAAAGTAAATGTATTTTGAATAAGTCTAGTATTGAGACTTCTTGGCGGGAAAGTGAAGCGTCATAACAGTGTTTTATTTCGAACATTAATGTGTAATAACGGTGGATTATTAACCGTTAAGTGTTTGTAAACGTACATGAGTGTTGGTAAATGAATCAAAACAGGGCAACATCACTTTTCAAAATCTCTCAAGAAGTTCATGTGAGAGAAGTAAAGTCCCACATCTATACTGAGGACTCAAGGGGTTTAGGGGGAGAGCATCTCATTTATCATTTTTATCACCACTCTTTCTTTTTTACTTTGTATTAAATATTATTAATATATCTCTTACTTGACACTGGCTAAATGCGCTAAACGCACGGAGCCATTATTTAAAAGGAAAAAAAAGTATAGTATACTTACATAGTGTTATTCTGCGGATGTGTAAGGTCCCAGCCGTAGAGCACGAAGTTAGTAGCCAGCGTCTGAAGAACGGCTTCGCAACCGAGTAGTTGAGCGCAGAATACGTTCGACAACACCGACTGTTCGTGGTGGAGATATACGCCTAGTAGTTTACGCTGTAACAACCATTATTACATTATTTTTAATTAAAGTCCCACTACTGAGCACGGGCTTTCAAACCAAGAACAATCGACGAATCAACCAATCAATCATCAACCAAACCAAAAAACCTAGGCGAGAGATTCAGGTTAGGTATTTCCATAAACGAATGTCTGACGGGATTCTTATGCATACATACAATCACGCCTATTTCCCCGGGGAGGTAAGCAGAAGTATGCCTCATAATGTACGCCCAAATTTCGCTAATTATATTTGTGGTCCCACGTACTAGGTTGCAAGCCTATCGCCGCTTACCGGGAACTTTTATGTTAGCCAGACCCTCGTCTGTTGATCAGCTGGTACACCACTTGCAGGTGACATGGTTCCATACACCCAGCCAGGCAGCAGATATAAAAACTGTTTATATTTAAAAAAACGAGCTGTAGGAATGAGAATAGGAGGAAAGCGACTTCTTTTTTATACTATGTAGTGATAATATTTCAAATTTTGTATTAATTACAATAAATATTTGAAAAAACAGTATTCAAATACGTTTATCTGCTTTCTAGCACCCATAAAGCTCTGCTTAAGTTGAAACTAGATAGCGTTGTATAAAATGGCTAAAGAATTATTGTTAAAGATAATATATTTTTATCTATAAAACACAAACACACACGCTCACACACATACATTCTAATTAGTAATTTAATTTGTTATTATTCTTTTTTTGTTTTTCACGTAAAACTTATTATAATAGTAGATAGTTTGCTTTTTGTCTGTTAACTCAATAAAATCTTTGTGAAAGAGCAAGTTATCCCCAACACAAGTACTGCGTTACTTACTGGGGAAACTTAACATGTGTATTTATGATTTATTGAGCAATAAAAATAATTTTTATTTTTTATTTATTTATCTATCTTCAATACAGGGCTTGAGTACAGTAAATAAGTAAAGGTCTATAAGTAAGAAACAAAGTGGGAACTTCGTACCTCTTTGGCGGGCTTGAGACAGGACTCTTTGATGGCGTCCTGCAGGGTTCCCTCGAAGAAGTTAGGCGTGTTGGGCCCGTACCGGGACTTGAACCGCGCCGCGAACTCTATACAGCCTAACGCTTCATCTTCCACGGTTTCTGACACTGAAAAAAAATCAATCATCATCATTATTTTAGCCCATTAACGTCCCACTACTGAGCACGAGTCTCCGCTTACAAACCAAGGTGAGAGGGAATTGGGTCATCTCATCATACTGACTGACGCCTAATGGCATAGGCAAGTGTGAGGCGTCCCCCTCGATAAGGTCTCCACCTTAGCCGCTCGATAAGGTCTCCGCCTAACCATGGACCCTCCGGGAAGTCGGCTACACACACTATGATCGCACAAGGAGGCACGAGGGGCGTGTCCACTGCGCCTCTCTGAGGAGGTCCTTCCGGATTTGATCCGGGGGCGTTGGCCGCAGGCAGGGTGTCAGACGCTGCAACCCAGGTACTGGCCCACGCCTCTTTCTCACAAGCGGCGGGCGTCGTCAGAAGATTTTTAGTGGACGTTACTGCTGGTAGTCACGTCGGCTGGTGGTGAGACCCACGCCCGTTTTCGGTCCCCCTTTGGCCGGAAGGGAGTACGTAAATGCATTTTGTTTAAGGCTCAGTGGACGCGTCCCTCCTACCTCCTTGTGCGATCATAGCGTGTGTGGCCAACTTCTCGGAGGGTCCATGGTTAGACAGCAGGGGCCCCCACTGCCTAAGAATCACCTGGCGCTGCTATCTATAGGTCCCTCTTAGTTTCCCCCCCCGGTGGTCAGTACTAAGGGCACCCAGAGTTCCCAACCTCTGGGTGTTACCTTTTCCCGGCCAAGATGCAGACCTGTCGAGGTTCCGAGGCACGAAAGCGCTCGGTATTAGATGTCACACTAATTATCACCCATTCAAGGACTGACCTCTGTGAACACTGCTTTACTTCGGCTTTATTGCCATTAATTCATGCCATTGTTTGTTTTCCTATGTATATTAAGTATGTATTTACAAGAAAGTATGTATGTATGTTTATCCGTTATTTAGTCTCCATAACACAAGTTCTTACTGATACGTTTTTTTGAACTATATAATTGGTGCACTTATCAGAAAATAAAATAAAATATAATAATTTTTTAGACCATTGGTTTCGGAACTCTTTGCTATTTTAATCTATTTCAAGACTGTGGTAAACATATTACCACTATAAATTTAACCTTCTGTAGTTAAGTTAAGGTAGAAAATCAATATAAAGTTTCAACATGTTCTGCCAATTTAATCTTTAAAACTTACTTAGCGGTTGTAGTCGCTCGGACTGTACAAGGTCCACAAACATGTCGTCTTCAGCGGTGAACCCTGGCTCGTCTATTTCTTCCACTGAACTGTTTTCACTGTCTGAACTCTCTACTATTATCTGTTACGAACAATTAGAATTTAATATTATTATTATTTTATTATTGGCGTAATGTGGGGGTATAATATGCCTCTGCCTACCCCTTCGGAGAAACAGGCGTGGTATTATGTATATAAGAATCTACACACATAATCATCATCATGATATCTAAGCATTATCCCGGTTGCCCTTAAGCATAGGGCCCAGGGTCTGCTCACTGGTTTAACCATATTGAGCTGACTTTCAGTCATAGTCTTCACATATAATATGTAATCATAGTTTAAAACAAAATAATTTTATATTTAAAAATACATTTCTGTATTTGCGAATAAAATTGCATCAGTAATTGTGTGTGATTCTCACACAAGCCTTGACATTAACTACAACATGCGTTAAATACTATGCTAAGCTGTCTTTGTTTCATATTTGAATTACAACAGACTCTTTGTTTACAAAATAATAAAAAAAACCTTAGTAGCAAGCCCTGCAAGATGTACGGACTATCTGACAAGATCGCAGAAACACGATTGATCCAGGCCGCCTACTATAGGTCACTATGGAAATTTATGGGAGAGGCCTAAGTTCAGCAGTAGACCTTCTTGATGATGGTTAATATATAAAATCGTTAACTTACCCTTTTGTACTCTTTCTGCTTGACACTGGGTGCCCGTTTGACGATAAGTTCATGTTGTGGCTGGTCTAGGCCTACCATTGCCAAGACTGTGTCGTCAAGACCCGTTACTGTAGGCCAACCTAACCATGACTGTAAAAAGAAACAAAAGTTCATATAATTATTCTTGTTGCTTTTTAGGCACATTGTTTTCTATTACGTTGTCATATGAAGAATATCCCGGTTGCGACCTTACGGGCTCGGGTTCGCTATCCTACACTTGCCGTCACTTCGCATCACCAAGGTTAAGATTAAATTTTCTGTTATGTAGTTAGGTCAAATATTTGTTATGTGGTATTAAAACTATTAAAAGATACCAGAGAACCCGTATATACCACCTTTATTACTATTTAAACTATACCCTCACACCTTGATATGTGAGAGGAGGCTCGTGCTCAGTAGTGGGATGTTAATGGGCTGAGATGATGATGATTAAAACTAACATTAAAGGTAAGGTTTAAAACACATATTTCAATGATAAAGATTTTGTCTGATCCGTTTTCATTTTAGACTTTTCAAATATTTTTCATAATAATTTATTAGATTATCCTCACACTAACTTCTCAATGCTAATGAGTAAAATTGTTCCCAGGAGCCTAATAATTTAACTAAAAAAACAAAACATGTCAAAGGAAAAAATATTTAAAATCAGAAGTTATAGGTATAAAATGTCGTATATTCTGTTAAAAAAAAGTAAGAACCAAAAACTCAATATAATACTAACCTGATACCGTACAGGGATGTCTGTGAGCGAGTAGATGTCATTTTTGACTTCTTGTACTGTTTTAGTTCCGGGATACTTTAGCGTGTATTCTTTGTCGTCGTTTTTGACGTGCAGCACGTAGGTTGTTGTCAGTCTTTCTGCCACTCTATTTGTAAAAATAAATATATTTTTTTTACATAGAATATTAAAGAAAAAACTATAAAAAAAGCTGAGTTTAAAGTGTGCCCTTAATTTTTGAGGGATATAAAAAAATACTATTATAAATATTTATATATTATCACATAAAATTGATAATATTCCTATAATGAAGCACTTGTGAACGTTACTTAAATCAAAGTCGGTAGCTCGCTACGAAAAGATGTTGGCAAGAAACTCAAGAAGGTTTCTTCCCCCACTGAGAAATGAGAGGTGAGTTCTTGGAGTCACCTTTCATTTCTCATTGTTTTGTATTTAATATCAAGCGCTTCCGGGCATCAGGAGTCACGTTTAGATGTTGATAGAGGCCCTATTAGGAAGCTTGGAAAATTCTAACAGCAGGACGCCATATGCACTGGGTTTGTGTAGTGGAGTATGACCTTAATCGCTTTCCACTTGTGGGTGAAGAGAGAGATTCGTGCTCAGAAGTGGGACGTAAATGGGCTGAGATGATTGAAGGGAGCCTTCCATCTCTGTCAAGTAAGTTTTTAATAAGGAACTAAGCAGAATCTGTTTTTATGTATACTTACTCATCATCTGCCATAATTTGATCAGCTGCCTTGAGCCGAAGTACGGCATTCCGCGGTAGGCCCAGGTTGCCTAGCAACGCCCCAGACGTGGCCTTCGACCCGCCAAGGCCAGAGATCTGCTGGCGACACACCGGCACGCCGCACACTGATTCTAACCGCTTTTTTAAATCACCTGTTCATGGAAAAGTATTTTTTGATACAAATAACCAAAAAAAAATTGAAGTTGAAAAAAAATGGTGTTATAACTTCTAAGAAGTCTGGAAAGGTTTGATACAGGTTGAGTCTATAACAATTTTTCAAAAGTATTTGTACATATTTACTGGAATGCCATAATTATCATACTTTAATATGTTATTTTTAAATCATTTAGTTTCAAAAATATGTGCATTACATATTACTTTATTTTGTACATAAGTACATAGGAAACAACACCCAGACCAAAAGAATTATTTATGCAAATGAATATGCATAGAAATTGTTTGCACACATATTTCCTATATCAAACCCTAAAAACTAGAAGCGGTTTGCAAGGATACTGACCTTCATGCCATATTGGTTATCAAATAAAAAGAAAAAAATCTGGCACTTTCTTATAAATTGTTTGTTTTGATTGTACAGTGATAGATTAAATTTACTGTTACCAGCTCCCGATAAAAGAAAATTAATTGTGGTCTTAGACCAAAAAAAAATTTGGTAGAATTATATTACTTACTGACTGTAGCCACAGGGGCCATTTTAACATTGTGCATCTTATTATTATAGTGAACTTGAAAATCCAGCATATCTGTTGCGTTATTTCTAGGTGACGAGGTAGAGGCTTGATTACTGTCTTCCCGATCTGAAAAGTTTAAGAAAAAGATAGAGTCCAAATATACCAAGGCAGGTAATCTATAAAGTTGTCTGACCCTATTAAAAAGGCGGTTGGTAGCAGCATTCACCGTGGGCTCCACGCAGGTTATAACCGCACTAAGTGGTACCGCACATAGGGAACGCAAATCCGTTCTGTCTCAAAGTACGGATTATCCAGATTTAGTATTAAAATAAACAAATCTACCCATATATACTTTTTAGTGTTATATTCTTAATATCCTTATTATTAACGTAAAGTCTGAAAAATATAAATAAAATAAAAAATCAGAATCCTTGACAAATTATTAACATGATAAAAGTACTTAGCAAAACAATTTAACTTTACTTAATTGACATAATATTTGTTCTTATTAAAATAATCAGTCTGTGACTCGCGTAGTGAGTAAAATGAGCTAAATAATATAATACAATAACTAAGAGATACAAATGAAAAGAAACTCCGTAGATCAAAAATAAAGACAAATAGACCTCTTATCAAATTATGGAACATTACGTACATAAACAATACAAATTAACTTCAATTTAATCAACTTAAATTAAACAATTAAAAACGATCAAGAAGTGTTAAGGACAAACTTGCTCGTTCCGCTTTTTGCGCCTCTTAAGGGGAGAACCGACAAGAATACTCGCGCGGTAATGTAGCCCCCGAATAACAATTCTTATTACTCGGAAAATCTAAACTCAATTAAAAATTAGAGGAAGTCCGGATTTTTCAGTAATGGATATGTAGTCTGCATTGCATTCCTTAAGTGGAGACGAATCATTTCTGGTCGCGATCTTCAGCATTGCAGGACCGTAGAATAAAAAGAATATCGATAAATTGAAACTGCAGGTACATTAGCCTACATCATCTTCACAGTGTAAAATCATGAGGCTTGTTTACCAAAAACCCTTCTTGATCTACAATTTTACAATATTGTTTTTAAACCTATATTGCAATAAAATTTATGAACTGAAGGAATTGAATCTAATCTAATCTAATTATTCAGTACAGTAGTAATAATAGAGATTTAAAAAAAAAATATCCTCTTAACTTTCTATCATCCCACTATTGAAATCAGGCTTCCTCTCACTGATCAGTGTGAGAGAAGGCCCAGAAAGACCCAGTTCTAACTGATAGAGGCAGATTCCTGGTATTAAATATTTCAAAGCCATTTTACCTTTTTTATTTGTGGCTAAATTAAAACAGACAGTGACAATCAGAATTGTGATATACAAAGTATAGAAACACTTAGTAACAAATGCTACACAAATGGTCAGAGAACAGACCTTTGTGAATGCTATGGTAAGGTTACTTATTACGACAAGAGTCAGAAAAGCTTGACTAGGTTTTGACAATCAAACAAACAAAATGTGCCTTCCTAAGAACAGGATCAACTTCTTGGCGGGAAAGTGAAGCATCTTGTCTGCAGTTTTGTTTTATTTTCAAAAATTTGTGATATTTCGAACATAAATGTGTAATAACAGTGGATTATTAACCGTTAAGTGTTTGTGAGCATCCATGAGTGTTGGTAAATGCAGCAAGATAGTGCAACATCACTTTTCAAATTCTCTTAAGAAGTCCATGTGTGATCTCAGTATAGTCCCACATCTTTACTGAGGACTCAAGAGGTTTAGGGGAATGGCATCTCATTTACCATTTATCACCACTCATTCTCATTTACTATAATTTAAAAATAATAATAATATATAATTTCTATAATTTCTAATACTATAATTTATATGTTATTAATATATCTCTTACTTGACACTGGCAAAATGTGCTAAACGCACAAAGCCATTATTTAAAACAAAAAAAAAAGAATAGGATCCTTTAATTTCATATACGAAACGATCGCGTGGACAACACTCTCTGAATGCTTAGTAATCATGGTGATAAATTCAAACCTACTCTCACATTGCTATTACTTTCTCAAACTATTTAACATATAATTAAGTCTCTCATTATATTATACTTACTAACATAAAATAACAAATATTTAATAGCAGTAGCAGTAATTTGTATAATATAATTAACATAAAAAAGATGAAAATAAAAGACTTGAAATAAAAGACATTATTATTATAATTATTACTTACCTGGTGGGTGTGTTTTTGGAGTTATCACAGATATATCATCATCTATCATTTCTACATCGTGAGTGTCATTGGAGTGAATGATCGAGCTATTACCGTCCTGCGGCATCACTCTGTTGATTGCTGCCTGTTAGACAATATGTCGTCCATTAAAAGTAAATTAAGGGATGTCTGATGAATGGTAATGAGATGTAGATGTATATATATGAGTTGTCTTTTGGTGAAATTAAATATAAGTTCAATAAATTTATTAAGTGGTTTCATTAAAGAACATCCCCCAATTTACAAATATGAATAGAGTCCAGTAGGTTTATTTTATACTATAATAAAAGGAATGTTATTGATTTCCCTGATATATTTCAAGAAATAGATGAGTTGTGCAAAATGGATATTCTGAACTATCTACATTAAACTGCTAATTTAAAACTAAGAGACATCTTCATAATAATCTTCCTCCCTTTCTCTCATCTCACGGGGACTCATAGGATTGAACTGGTAGCAAGGAAACGAAGCTGTTAGAGCTAAAGGAATGTTTGATTTACAAGAAATTTTACTTTTCTAAAGGTTCTAGAATGAAATGACATTCTTTTGTTTTCTGTGTCTTTACAATTTAATTGATTATCATAATTATAGAAGGACACAAGCATAAACATAAGTAACAATGATCTAAGATTCACATTATCTGTCTTTAAATTCTAGCTGTCATTGTAACTACATATAAATTTTTCATTTTAGACATTCATAATTGTAGTATTGCTCAACTCATTCTGAATTGTAGCCTTTTCAGTTCTTTGTTTTTACATGGTTTGTACCTTTTTATTAACTTCTATGCACAAAAATATTTCTTTCTTTTTATTGTACTTACGAGTAGATCCCATTTAGCTTCTTCCAAGTGGAAAAAGGCTTCTCCCACATCTTCTATGGCTGTTATTCCCTGTACAAATAATTAAATACTATTCTTTAATCCAATTTCAGGGTGAAAGCCAACTCAGAAACAAGAAGTATTTTCTAGTAAGTAAGAAATTAAATCTCAGTACGCAGTAAACATACCGTTTACCTTGTAACGTAGTAACAAGACGAACATAATAAGCACAAAGAACGATTAGAGGAAGTCGTTGAAAAAACTACATTACGGTGATTACTAACTCAATTTCATCTTCATCAATGTATTTGTAGTCAAAGAATAATCGTGTATTTTCTAGAAAACCATTGATTTCAAAACAATTTTGATCAGTACAAAGAGATAAAGGATATATCCTAGTCACTGTTGTTGTTCACTACATAACCTTCACAAAAACCAAACTATGTAGAAGAAGGAATTATTATGATGGTTATGTGGAAATTTATATAGAAACTTACCTGAAAATTTGCAAGAATTTCCTCTCTATTCTCTGCCATCCTGTTAAATATTGAGCTCAAAAAAATACTAGAATGACATTTACGATTGCAGACAAATCACTCAAACATTGGCAGTAGACAAATATAGCAATTTGCTTGCCAGCGCAGAAAATCATATAAGTTGTCTATGGCCGTGCTTTTTAATGGATTTTTATACCATGTTCTAGATCCGTGGAAGACAGCATCAAGTGGAAAAGCTACTTAAATTTGGAGGGCCTACCTAAACAAAAACAATTACAATATAAATTATTACAACGACTAGCAACAGTATCTACACTGTCACAACTATACTACACTACAAATCGATCCTCGGTATTCAGAACTATGTCGTATCGGATAACAATGAAATTATTAAGATACTTAATAATATTATTATAAAAACACAGGGGCAGGGCAGTCAGGGCAAACAGTTGCAGAACCAAATCCCTACAAAATGGCGCTAGTGTAGCAAGCGAATAAAAAACTTATGTAGCGCATAAAAGTAAAGCTTAGCAGAAAAGTGCGCTAAGCGTATAAAGGTTTTGGCTCTTGCTTCAAAAATTATTGATTTGAGTGAAGTAGCAGGTGCCACAGCGCCATCTTATTTTAACGCCTTTTGATGGACACTTGTGAATATATCAGACATAGTTCTTTTTATCTTCACCGTTTTTTGAAAGAATTATGCAAAAAAAAAGGAATCAAATTTTTAGTAGTCCAAGTTTGAAAATTCAGAAAATAAGTACAATTAATATCCCGCCCTCCTGTAATCACTCCCGAATAAAACGTGTTGGTCTTAACCATCTACTTACTGTGTTATTATTTTACAGAAATGAGTTACATATGTTTTATTTATAAAGTACGGTCCCTCTTTCCCTTAGTTAGAGAGTTGCTTGTTAATCTTTTTGAAATAGGATTTTAAGTTAAGCACAGTTTATATTTAACTGTATTTTGTTTGTATGGTAAAATATTAATAATTATTCTGAACGCAGTAAACGTCACAGCTTTTACACTAAAAATAAACTGTTAAATCCGTTTATAATACTTCAAAAAAACACTAACAAAATTTCGCAAGATATATTGGATTTGCTCTTACATAAATTTTAATTAGCCATTAAAGACGATTTTATTAAGAAAGCATACTATTGTACGAATGATTACATAAATGATAAGACGGCATGGCAAAATTAAATCTGTCATGGGATAAACAAATTTGTGGCCTGCAGCCTCAGATCAAGTAAAAAAAGGTAGATACCTTACGACTAATAACAAAGTGAAGCCATATTTTTAACTATGTGTGAGTTACTGAAGTGTTGCCACTTTTTGAAAATCTTCCCAGATATTACAAGTATAATTAATTAATAATAAATATAAGCGATTTACGTTAGTAAATTTACAAGAATCAATTTACCCGGTGATACCCAAATTTTCTAACGATTTTTGCAAATTTCAGCTCTGTACGAAGTAGAATTTTAATTCAATTAAAACACTTATTGTAAATATTATTACAATTATAGTATAATTTGACATAATGACAAACAGACGCAAGGCAATAAGAAAATTAGAATTTTGCGATATATCAGGCATATTTTAATTATTTTTTTAAACTTTATAGTAATGTGTAAAAAAAACAGACAGCTTTTGTAAAGTATTTTTATTACACAAAGTAATATATTTGGGAGGGGCAAAAACTAAACAATAATCTAAAACACGTTATGCTGTATAAGTTTTTTAAAATGTTTGGGGCTTAGAGCTCAGTGTCATCGTCAGTGTATTTATTTTAGAAATATGATGCAGTCTTATGTCCAAATATTTTTTTATTACCAATCGGATTAAATTTACTTTATGCCCATGACCAGCACTGTAATGGTCATTTTCTAGGTTCTTAAAAGTTTTATTATTACCTGTAAAATAACCTAAAATTTAAGTGACCTTATATGTGTGCTGGTTAATTGTCTCTTTCATCATTGCATCTCTCAGTAATTTCTACCGGAACTACTATGATAGTGTTCTGAGGAGCTTTTCGATCTCATCCCGCCCTCTCCTTTCCTTTCCCGAACAACACGTGCTGGTCTTAGAAACCATCCTCATACTGTGCAGACTATCAGCACTCGAACCAAGAAATTTGGGAAGTCGTTTTTGAGCAAGTGGAATTCACTGCCGGCTCATGTGTTTCCTATTTCCTATAATCCCGGATCTTGTAAGCGGGGCGTGAATCGGCATTTTAGCAGACCGTCATGAGTGGATGCGCTTTGTACCATGCTTACTTCACGGTATGAAGCGCTTTCATTTTTTATTGGACTGCATCGACTGCTTACCATCAGGCAAGATGTAGTCATTATGACGTGTATATTATTACTTGGATGCGGCAGACAAGTATTAAAAGTTTGCCTCACGTATTCATATGCCTTTGGTGAATAATAGTTAAGTGTTAGATAAAATCTCTTTAGTACTGGAGTGTACCTACTTAAAAAAAATTACGCCTTTTTTCTGTTCTTAATATTAAATAAATTTATAATTGTAATATTTTCACTTAATGAATTAAATAAATCTGGGTCTTTTAAATTTAGTTTTTTTATATTAGTAAAAATATCTTTCCTCCGGACCTCCGGACAAAAACAAACAAAATTAAAAATGATTATGGCGAATTTATTTATTTGTGCCAAAGCACCCGATTTTAGTAGGTACCCACATTTTTGTTGAGTATTAGAAATACCAACTACTGCCAACACTGTCTGGTTGCGTCAACTCGGGTTATTTTGTCAATATTTTTTCCGAATAACCTACAAATTATTTTGAAACATAAAAAAAGATAGTTTTGTGTTAACTTATGTGTGAAACGATATTTCTTCAGACTTTTTGTTCGCTTTAGTGTTGTTTTAGCACCATTTAATCACACAGGACGGCATTTTATTGACAAAGTTACTACTCGGTGTCTCGGGAGATACTAACGTAAAACTACGCTCATTTTACGTATGTGTGTGCGTGAGTGCGTGTATTTACACAAATGAGCTTAGTTTTGTGACTTCAGTGCTATCAATGGCCATGCGCTATCTACCTTTTTTTACTTGATCTGAGCCTGCAGCTCATTAAATTTTTATAATATTATTATTATTTTTATTAAATATTTATATAAATATTTTTATTCGTAGCTTGAGTATGTCATGCTCACTTACATATCTCTGCGGTGGTGGCGTCATGCGTCTGGTCGTTCCGTTCCCTAAAATATGGTTGAGCGAAACGATGGCTCTAATAATACGACAACGGGTGTCGCCAGTAGGGACTGGTCTGCTCATGTCATTACGATCTACATAGAATGTTTATTCATAATTATTCACCTAGACCCCCCCCTCCCCAATAGATAACATTCATTTGCCTTTGTAAATATTTTGTTTAAGCCAGTACCTACTCAGGAA
The DNA here is from genome assembly GCA_949126915.1 of Musotima nitidalis. NCBI lineage: Eukaryota > Metazoa > Arthropoda > Insecta > Lepidoptera > Crambidae > Musotima > Musotima nitidalis. The sequence continues at coordinate 5,104,392 of OX421427.1, read as the reverse complement.
GACGCTCAGGATCATCCAATAGGATTTCTTTTCGTCGACTTATTCCGGACTCCTCACCTTTTGTCTTGTTATATTTAAGGATAAAATGAATATGAATATCACCTTATTTAATAAAAGTTGCTAAAAACCTTATATAATTAAATTTTTACTGTATTTTAAGTTACCTACCTATGGTTATACAAAATATACTAACAATACAAAAGTTGGTCCTGAATTTCGATAACTGAAGTATCGAGATATTTTTCAAAGCAGATTTCTTTTAGTTAAGTATTTAGTTCTTTATTTATATGTCATCTTTTCATAAGATAGTATGACATGACAACTACAGTCTAGTCTAAGTAATGACTACTAAGTCATTTTCTTTTAACTTAAACTTCTACATATTTTTAAAGTAAGAATTTGTACATTAACTATTCTTATTCTCTCTATGAAGGCGAAGACACTTGCATAATGTGTTCTTAGTTAGCTATGTATTAATTACAAAAAGTGCCTTAATAATTAAAGCAAATTTTAAGTGACATAATTAGCATCTTTTAAGTTTTATCTACGATTACCTACGTGCGTATGATAAATTCACACATCTACTTCTGGGCAGTGCTGTTGTGGGATTCAGTCAGTTTTTATTTCAGTTACATAAAATTGTTTTTCAACTCCAGTAATTAACGTCTTATAAGTTTTAACTGCGTAAGATTACGCGCGATCGATATATTCACACATCTGTGCGGTGCTGTTGGGATTTAGACCAGTCAGTCTGATGAACCGAGCGCGCTAGCGTGCGCATGAGCACCCGCGATTATCTTACGAAGTGAATTACGCGGGAAAACTGTGAAGGAGTGTACCAGTGATTTTACAACGCGGTAAACCATAACTTTCTTTTGTAAAATAAGTATACCTACTTAGAAGTTTTTCATAGTGCCTGCTAATATTACATGAACCGAGTATTTTTTATATTTTAAATTGACTGTGCTGTTAAAAAATATAAAGGGTTTAAATTTCAGATTTTATATCGTGTTGCTTAAATCGCGGAAAATTATTTCTTTTCAAAGTAAAAGTTTTTTTTTGTTTGCCGTTATACGTAAATATATAAATAAGCCCAGTATTTTTGACATTATATTTATTGTGTCCTGTAAGAAAAGTTTCAGGATGTTTATATTGTAAAAAAAATAGATTTCAGAATAACTTGGTAACGTTTAGTTAAAGTAAATAAATAAGTTTTTAATTGTAAATAAACGAAGTATTTTTATAATTTAAGTAACTTAATGTGTCCAGTTAAAATTTAGGTAACAAAATAACTTCGTAAAAGTTTAAGTGCAATGCTGTTTAGCTTATTTTGCAGTATTATAGCATGCAGGTGGAAGTTAGAACGCAGTATCGCTGTTAAAGAAGCTGCAAAATATTATACTTACAATAGTTACAATGTCGGAAAAAGGAACGACAATGATATAATCCTCACAACCTCAGACTCAGAATTCATACAATTATTGGTAAATTTTCCCTTTTTTCATTCTTTGAAAAAATATATTACTTGTGTAAATTTGTAAGATGTGTAACGTACTAAATACTCTTATGATACGAGAAATAAAACATGAGTTATAACATAATGATGTTAGATAGATAGAAAATTGAAGTGTAAAGTCACCACCACCTTCAGACTACCACGATAAATCATTGAAGGTGTATTTTTAATTTTTGAGTTCGTATGTTCCTTTTTTACTCACTCACATCTTTATTTCCATTTAGAGATTGTATAATGTGCACTTTCTGTAATGTAAATGGTAGGTAAAAAATTAAAATAAGTAGATTATTACAGAGTTGTCATATTTTTATTGTATTGTAAAAAGACATGTTGCGATTAAGTATGGAATAAAATATCCACCAAATGACCCTCACGGCTCTGATCACAGCACGGCACAGAGATGTGGCTGTATCTCTGGGCGAAATTCATGTAAAATTTAATGAAAAGAGAAATGGCCCGATGACGGAGCCGTGGGGGTCATTTAACGGATATTTTATTCCATACTTAAACGGAACATGTCTTCTTTACAATACAATAAAAATATCAAAACTCTGTCATAAAATACTTGTTTTTATTCTTAAAGGAAAAAGTGCACTCTTACTGAGACACCCTTTATATTAAGGTCTAACCTCTGATTGATTGAATCAGGTAACATGGCCAGCGGAGCCGTGTGCGCGTGCGCAGCGGCGCTTCTACTGGCCGCTCTTTGTCACGCGCTCACCATGGACAAAGGCAAGTGTATATTAAGTAAAAGGGTTATGGAACGTGCGCATACGGATTCTACCAAGGCTTTAGGAGGCTAAGCCAACCTCAATTGCAAGTGGTGCACCAGCCAACCAACAGACGAGGCTCAGGCGAAGATAAATGTTACCGGTAAGCGGCAATAGGCTTGCCACCTATTTCGTGGGGCCAAAATTATCTAAGGCGAAATGTGGGCGTATAATATGCCCGTGCATTTCCTATCGCGGAAACAGGCGTGATAGTATGTATATATAAATAATAATAAATAAATATTTCTCACACTTACACCAATTATTTAGTCCCAAGATAAGTATCATTAAGAACTTGTGTTATGGATACTAAATAACGGATAAACATACTTAAATACTTTTTTTTTTGTAAAAATATACTTAATATACATAGAAGAACACCCAGACCAGAACATATATTCATATTTATACACACAAATATTTGTCCTGTGTGGGAATCGAACCCACGACCTCAGGAGTGGAGTGCGGGTATACTCGCCTCCACGCCATATCGGTCGTCAAATATAATCGTCGTATATAATAAGGAACAATATCACAATGACGTCACTTAAAATAATCACTTAGAATGCTTCTTAAGGATTCTTTATATGTGAAAGGATTCTGATCGTGAAATTGGCCAGATAAGATAAAATACCCCTTTTACAGATAAATTCCACGCGAGTGCAACCGCGAACGTAAGCTAGTACATAAATAATTCCTAATATTCCAACTCGCAACTGCCAGAATGTTGTGAAGTTAGGCGAAGAATAAATTGTTCTTCATATAGAGGATAGCAAAGTTTCGCCCAATAATATTAAATTAAGACAAAAGAGTTTGGCTGATATCACATTGTGCTAGGCTGTACACATAAGTACATCGATTTCCTCGCGAACATAGTTTACAAAACAAATTATTCCTAATTTTCCAACTTCTAACTGCCAGAATGTGTGCTAAACTTAGACGAAGAATAAATTGTTCTAAATATAAAAGATGGCTAAAGTTCGCCCGCTGACAGAAGCGGTAGCCGCACTTCCGCTGTGCTTTCGCTTCATCATACCAGGTGTTCCGTTTGGCGGGAATTAGAAATAGAATGTACATTCTGTTTCTCCGCACGCTAATGGCCACGAACATATATAATATCTTTCAGAAAATAGAGTAAATGAAACTAAAAAAAAGGAAACTTTAGAAATGTTATGTGCAAGATAATTTGTTTTCAACGGCACAAAATCTATGCAACTTTTTTTGTCTATGGTAAACTTATTAACGATATTGGCACGGCGCGGTTATTAAAAAAATGTAAGATGATATTTTCATGCTGTAATTTTACTTGTTTTTTTTGTTACTTTAATATACTTGTAATATTAACATTTCTTGATTATATAAAATTATGCCTATTAAAGTAGACAGGACGTCTGACAGCTAACTAGCAATCCTACTCATTTCACAGTAGGTATGGAATGGTTTTAACAAACGTAGTAAAATCAATTTGTCACAGTTCGTTGTTTGAGTGCTCGTCTTTCCGCTCTATGTGCGTTTGACATATTAACCCATCGAGCAACCGGTTTCCAAACGCTGTTCCGAATATTGTATTAAATTGCATTGTATAGCTTCACAGACAAAAGATACTTCTTCTTAGGTAGTTCTTCTTACAGAGTGGTGTCTCGGAACTGGCACTTAGATTCACTTACATATTTTTAATTCTTTCTTTGCATGTAAGTGAATCTAAGCTTCGTGATTTCAGTGTAATTATATTTCGATTGTTTTTTATATTTAATTTTGATGTTTTCAAGTACTATGTAATAGTTTAGGAAATATATTTTTTAAACTTGAGCTTATTGAAATTCAATTTTGTCACGTTTTCCGTTTGCTACCTTGGTCTGCAACGTTGCGCGAAAAATAATATTAAATAAACACGTCAGTAAGTAATTCCGACCAAGCATTAGAAATATGTCCTATGGCTGTAGATATCGACTTTGTTCATCCTTACTTAATATTATAAATGCGAAAGTAACTCTGTCTGTCTGTCTGTCTGTCTGTCTGTCTGTCTGTCTGTCTGTCTGTTACTCTTTCACGCCAAAACTACTGAACGGATTTGAATGAAATTTGGTATACAGATAGTCTAGACCCTGAGAAAGAACATAGGCTACTTTTTATTTCGAAAAGGGGGTTGTCAAGGGTTAAAAAGGGGAGGGAGTGAAAAGTTGTATGGGATTTCTTAATTTTAAAAGATAAAACCATGAAACTTAATATTTAAGCACTTGATAAGAAATAATTAAACATTTCTTCTAGCGTATTTGAAATTTCGTCCTGTGAGAGATGAAATAGGGGTTGAAAGTTTGTATGAAGTTCGGCATTTTTGAAAATAAAAATATAACATTTTGTATTTAGGCACTAAATAATAAACAAAAAATCGTTTGTTCTAGCATTTTGAAATTTTTACCAGTATGGGGGTGAAATAGGGGTTGAATGTTTTTATGGGTGTTCTTCATTTTTGAAGATAAAACCATGAAACTTGGTACGTAGGTCTCTTAGGATGTGCTACAAACGGAATTCTTGAAATTCGAACGGAACGGAACGAATTCGGCACGGGAACTACGACGCCAAACTATTCTAATAACATGATATTTAAAAATTTTGGGTGTATCAAGTTTAAAAAATATTTTGGCTTTTGAAGTTAAAGTTCCTTTTAACGAATTCTCTGCATCGCCGCCGCTGATATCTACTATACCTACTAATGATTCTTATTAAATAATAAAAATGCTACCCAAAGATACTATTCCACGCGGACGAAGTCGCGGGTAACAGCTAGTAAATAATAAAACTATTTTGTTTTCCAAAAGCTGTAGGATCTTTTGTTTTTTTAGTAAACTTAAGTTTATTGTTTTTTATTTAACCTATAAAATTCCTTGTTGATTTATTTAATATTTCGTTCTTCGAATAAGAACTGAAAAGAAATTGAGACCAAAACGTAAGTTTAGTATTCCGGCCTACTAACATAGGTAGTACCTAGGGAACTAAAGGTATTCGTAAATAATGCACCTGTGCCCGAGCTTCACAACGAGAAAGTGTCAAGTGTTTTGGGATTTCTGCACTATAAACGTGGCATGGCCGAACAGACGACACGGGATCGTGGTCTTCTACGTGAGCCCCCGTAGGGGGGTCACGGCGCGGGATCGGGGCAGTGCCCCCTGGCCGCGGTGTCCTGCGGCGCCCGTGAATACGGGCGCGTCGTTGGGTTGGCTGTTCTCAGCCGATGGTAAAAGTCCGGGGGTGTCAAGTCCGGTGGTGCTGCGATCAAGCCCTGGGGCGATCAGCTAGCATGGTGATTCTGTTCTGGTTTAATGGCGTCAGGTCACTCCCTAGGTCTCCCGAGGGATAAGGCTTCGGGCATAGGCCTTGGCGTCCGGTGGTCGAGCGTGCAGCGGCGCCAGGTCACGAAGGTGTTCGTGGCCTGAGGCATCCGCCCGCCCGAACACCAGTTCCGCCAGGCGACCCACGAAGGCTTCAATGCTCTCTATGTGCAAATCCCTTGCGATCGTGGCATTCCTCACGTAGCGTGGAGCATGAACGATGCGTCGTAGGGTGGCGCTCTGCAGCACCTCCAGCTTCTTCTTGCCTGTGGGGCTCAACAATGCGTACCAGGCTGGCGCTGCATAGGTAATCAGGGGTCTAATGTAGATCTTATAGACCCCGAGCTTCGTCCTCAATGCGAGCGTGGAGTTGAGCAATACAGACGACACGGCTGCTTTTGTTTGGATAATAAAAAGGAGACAAAGATATATAATAATATAGACTGGACAAAAAACTAGTGCATATTTTTTTCAAATGTAATTCATTTTTTTAAGAAATCTTATATTTTAAAATATCAATAACAAAAGTTTGGTTGGTCTGACTTTTAAATACTGACTAAAAACCATCCATGTTTCTTCATGATCCAAGGTTACTCATTTAAACTCGTGTATTTGTCATACTAGAAATACCTAAATCCCATTCTGTGATCAAATTATACAGCAGGTATAATGTACAAAATATGGCTAAGTATAACTTTATTATTAGGGCCCAGGGATTTTTGACTCATCGATATTGTGTTGTTGGTTCACTTTACCGAATTCACCGGACCAAAAAGGATTTCGGTTTAGTTTTCGGTGATTGGTTAGTGGTGAAACCGTTTTACACACAAAGATAACCAGATAATGTTGTCAATTTAAATTATAATTATATTTATGTACATTAGCTATAGGTATTGTGAATATAGTGTAATGTTTCCTAGATTTCGTAAAAAGGTTACAAATGCGTTATACTTTGAGATATATATTTTATAACCAACAACTTTATACATAAAATGCATATATACACATATAGACCTGTTGTAAGACAGAAAAAACACTATTATATTGCCTGTTTCATTCGGTCAAAAATCTTCATAATTCATAAAGAAATAAAGTATCAACAAGACGCAAAAATTAATCTTTGCAGATAAAACAATTAATTTTATTCGGAAATAAAAAGATATAATCTATAAAATGCAAAACATTATCTACATTAGCCGTATATCGACATATTACTTGAATCATTTTTTAAAGCTTATTTTATTCCAAGCGTCATGTTGTCATGTCGGGAGTCAGTGGGTCAACCAGCGTATGGTGTGCCATATTCGGAGACCATTATCAAGACTTGCGCAAGAGCATGCGTAGTGCACTCCTCGTAAATTTCGAACAACAACATAAATACAGAGAGTTGAATCATCTTTATAAGGTAAAGCGCAGAATCTATACAAATAAATCAAATTGAGGTAACTGTCAAAAGAAGAGCGTTCCATGAAATCTTTTTGGAAGTAATAATGATACTTAAGCCAAAAACATTTTTTTTTCGTCCGTCTGTTTGTTCGACTAATTCAACTCGGGTGGGCAGCTTTTGCGAAAATGAGCAAGTAATGTCTTCTCGTCCCAAATATCTCAGCAGTGCGACCTCAGACGACAGTCTTTCATGGGTTGCCAGTGATGACTTACGGATCCAAGACGTGGTCTCTAACTACGGGCCTTATAAGGAAGCTCGGAGTCACACACAGTAATGATGAGATCCATATATAGACACATAGCACACAAAACGTACGGCCATTGGGGCAGAATAGTCCTAGAATCCACCCTTCGACAGAAAGCATGGCGCGGGCCGCCTACAATAGATCACACTGGAAATTTATGGGGAAGGCCTATGTTCAGCAGAGTCCTTAGGCTGGTGATGATGATGTCTGTGTGTTGTAGTTAATATCCGAAACAGTAACACTGATTTTGACTTGGACTGGCAGAGAGCTTATGTTATATGTACCTCTTTTCAACCCAAAAATAACTCAGTACTTGTAGGTTACGAGAACAATATCGCGGGCAGCGTCGTCTCGTCACGCCGGTCAAAACAGCTTTAGTCCTTTGTCGATATTTAAAACGTTTGTGAAGTTCATGACCATTGCATTTTAAATAAGGTAAGATAATTATTTTTTCTTGTCTTCTATGAATCTCTTGGCTGTATTGGCCTGGAACGATCTGTTTTTCTGGTATCTGGTTTATCTATTGAAATATCTTATTATCACATCTGGATTATAAATAGTTGTACAGCCAAAAACATGTTGACTGTTAATGTAATTATCGTTGCCATCTGCGAAATAAATAACTAATAAAATTGTATTATACACATTTGTATACTCATTCATGACATAATCTAAATTATGTTAATAAGCTTGAAAAGTTCCGCCGCTGTTGCTCAATATAATAGCTGGAATTCTGTCAAATCTTATTAGACCAGTGAGACTCTGGACCCTAAGCTTAAGTTTAGGGCAGCTAGGGAAATGCTACGATATGACAAGAAGCTTGTAAAGTTGTAAAAACCTTGACATACGGTTTTATCGAAAATAGTTGTTAATATTGGACAAACGATAATCATCGGTCTACAATATAATAAAGAAAGTTCTGGCTACGAGGCAGTCTACATTTTAACAGACTTAATACTCGAGTTCAACCCCAGTTTCGTAGTTTTTTTAAATACTAGAGACCGCTCATGCGGTGGAACAAGCTTATATAGCATTTGTATATAAAATTAACTTCTTATCCACAATTCCACATAAATATTACCTTAGCCAAAATAAATTACCTTTTATAGCAAGTAGGTAAATCAAGTGTAAAAATATACTTGAGAAGTTGAAATGAAATTGTTAGCAATATTTCCATCTACATTAGTGAAGTGCTGCGGATAATTTATATTCTTATTTCAATATTAAGTCCTTTAGCAGTCAATCCCGTTTGATATGCGTAGGAGTTGAGCGCAATACCTAATTTCATAAGGTGATGTCACTTGCAACCGGTTGCACTGCCAGATCTGGCTCATGGGTTTCGAATATACGAGCAAAGGACATTGTTCTGCAGAGTCTGCAAGACCGAATATAATTCCAGATAAAAGGTTAAGTATCTGAGAGTTAGTCAATAAATACATACATACATTCACGCCTGTTATCCCGAAGGGGTAGGCAGAGCCATATTATGCGCTCACGCTTCACCAATTATATAGATGGTCCCACGCAATAAGTGGCGAGCCTATTGCCGCTTATCGGGCACTATTTTGTTCGTCAGAGCCTCGTCCGTTAATCGGCAGGTGCACCAATTGCAGGTGAGGTTGGCTTGGGCTTCGAATCAAGAAAGTGGTTATTAGTTCGTTTGGTCAGTCGTATTCCAGCAGAGCATCAAAATTCGCATGTGTTTCTCATTTCCTATAATCCTACTTTAAGGGGGGCGTGATAAGGCATTTATATAGGACGTCATAAATAGGAACGCTTGTTCCTGTGATTGTTCCACGATATAAAGAGCTTTAGTTTTATTGAACTGCTGACCATCAGGCTGGTTGTGGTCAATAAGAAATGTCACCTAAAAATCATATGAGATTCTGCTACGATAGAGTATCAGGTTAAACGCCTTGTCGTTTTGTGGGTGACAAAACAAACGATGTTTACCTGATGAGAAATTTCTCATCAAGTAAACATCGTTTTGTCACTCAAATAAAAAGAGAGGAATATGAAAATTACCAGACACATTGTACGGGCCGTGGGCACGATATGATTATCGTGCCGGACCCTTTTATGGCCACCGGTCAGAGTCAAATGTGGCACGGTGACGAATATTGCACGCAGCATGAGGTGACGCGGGCCATATTTGGCCGAGCCGTGACAAGTCTATGGCAAATTAGTATCTCGTTAAAAGTAATTGTTGATCACATTTAGATACATTAGTTGTTAACCAAATACAATGTTGTATCAATTGAAATACAAAACAGACTTTTAGTTTCGTTAATTCGAAGTCGTATCGTGTAGATATATTTATTCTATTTTATTTATTTATATAGCACAACCACATTAAGCATATTACACATTACAAAAACTTTTTTTTTAATTGACTTACATCTTAACAATTACGGTGTACATAACATATACTATAATAAAGCATTTTTAAAGTGCTTATTGAACTTAACTATTTTATATAAATATGGAACTATAAACTATGTAAACTATTTCAAACAATAACCATGTGTTACAATTATTTAAAGACTGGGAAGTTAAGAGCAAACAAAAGTATTTTTTAATATAGTTTTAAAGTTGTCAAATTCAAGTTTTGCAAGTGAAAGTCCTATCAAAATTGAACCGTTGGTTTTGAAAATTTGCCAGAACATTCAAAGAGCAGAGAATTTGTTGTAATGGTGTCAGATACAAGTTTTGCAAGTGAAAGTCCTCTCAAAATTGAACCGTTTGTTTTGAAAATTTGCCAGAGCATTCAAAGGGCAGAGAATTTGTTGTAATGAGAATCGCATTTTCATAAGAATTTCCCATAATCACGAAGAAGAAATCGCAGGTAGCCACTACCTCCATTACTGGTATGATAGGATACACAGAATCAATTAAGGTAAACCTTGGGTGAAGGACACAGTCTAAAATTTGTCAGTTTTGCATTTCTAGTACTTTCTTGATTTTAGATGTTTCGTACCCCACCACAGTGACACGGGTCCATATCGGCTCTCATAAAATTTGTATTCATATTTACGATTTTACTACGAATTGGAGTTCATAATAATCACTCTTCATAATTTTTTTCTTTATAAACTTTATGTTCATACATTAATATTCCTATAATCGGAACTCATAACACCCCGTCATCATATTTCTTTATTTCATAATGTTTTCATTAAGAAGGTGTTTAATTAATATTTTTTTATTCAGAATAGTTTTCTTCATAAGAGAGTGAAGGTCGCAGTTCTAACCTAACCTAACCCACCTTCTGGGAGCATTTTGGTTCTGTGAAGGTCGCAGTTCTAACCTAACCTAACCCACCTTCTGGGAGCATTTTATTAACAGTATGATTTTTGATGTATAGGATAAATAGCACTTCTGATTAAGAAATATATGAAAGCAAAAATGAGTACAAATAAATGTATGAACAATAAAATTATGAAGTCGATTCATTTGGCGTTTTAATATTTATTGAAATAAAAATTATGAAGAGTGATCATTATGAAATAAAATTGTATAAAACATATTTTCGGACTTTCGATGTTAGGAGTTAAAAAGTTATGTAAGAAAAAGCGCCCCCCAGTGACACACTTAGGTAGCTAGTAAAAAATAAAATCTTCTTTAAATAAAATACCGAGTAACCAATAAAACATTTACTGTTAAGTGCAGTTGTTTACATTGGCACATAACTACGTAATTAATGGCAGAATGAGATGAGCCCCTTTGCGTTAAGGCGCTGTACAGTTGTTCGGTCCACCATTGGGGCCAGACGCACCAGGAAGGCCTTAAGAAGGAAATACCGCTTTTTGCTGCACACCGTTATGCCCTGCATGCCTATGACATCACATCAAGTGTCTTTTTAGAAACGAAGGCGTCTAGTAGACTCCTTTGGATAATACGCTTGAGAGAATTGTATCAGATAGAGCTTTGGTTTATAGAAAACTAGCGGCCCGTCCCGGCTTCGCACGGGGGGGGGGACTTAAGATTTTTTACATAGTTTTACGTTTTATTTATATTTATTCTCAGTTTTTTTTATTTAGGAAGTATTTACCTTTTGAAAATATTTTTCCGGACTTCATTTACTTATTTCATTTATTTAATTAATTATTTTCTTCTTAAATAGGTACCTACCTATTTTGTTGTTGTTTGTTTTGGTTGAGGTAAAAGCTTGTTTTTGAATTGTTTTTTTACATTTATTCTAAAGCTATCTTTATCTAAAGGTATCTAAAGATATCTTTTGGATGAATTAATAGTCTAAAGGTAACCGATTGAACAATTCAAAAGTTATCTAGAGCAAACTTTTATAAGGATTAAACCATTTATTTCGAAATCCCGTCGCCAAAATGACATTACTTTGGAGCAAACATCTAAATCATTAAAACGATTGTTATGGGTAAACTATAAAAGGTAGACATATGCTCTCGCGGACTTTTTTAAAGATAATGTTAAGATGAACAATTCATCCATAGACTATTTTTGTATAACTTTAACTGTATGCTCAGCGCACGCCACGGAAGGCCTCTGAAACGATACTTTTCCCCCGTTTTTAAAACATTTACGGTTACTGCTCCACAACTATAGGACCTAGCGTGATATTATATAGCCTATGTTACTTCTGAATAATGCAGCTTTCTAATTGTGAAAAAATTATTGCAATCGGTCCAGTAGTTTTTGAGTTTATTCATTACAAACATACAAAAATACAAATCTTTCCTCTTTATAATATTAGTATAGATTATAAAGCTGTTGTATAAGAGACAATGTTATTAGATGAGCTTTGATAGGTGACTAGTAAATAAAATTGGATAATGGGCTTAAGAAATTGATAAAAATTGTGCTTTGTTTTTTAGAAACAAAGGCGTTCAGTGGTTTCTACTAGATTTTGAGAAAATCTTCAAAATATTGAGTTAGAGAAAATTGTATGAGCGCTTTGATTTTTAAGGCGAGGGCTATTATGTAATCTAATCAAATAATAAGATTGAGAAAAAGATAAAGAATAAAGTTAAGTTTTCCAGAAATAAGGGGGCGTCTAGCTGTTTCCAGTGAATGTTGAGCTTCAAAAAAGTTGTTACATGAGCTTTGATTTTTAGAAACTATTTTTGGTTCCCTTTGGATACAGCGCTTGAGGAAATGTAACTAGATAAAGTTTGATTTTAAGTAACGAGGGAGTCCAGTAGCCACGAATGGTTAGTGTTTTAGAAAATGATAAAAAGTGAACTTTGCTGTTTAGAAACAAAGGCATCCAGTGGATCCAGACTGGATATTAAGCATATTTTTTATTATTATAGCATCTTTATCATATTTAGAAACCAGACGTCAACCTTTGGGAACAAGCTAAGCTTAATTTAAAATAACTGAGACGTCTATGGATAATGTTAGATAATGATCTTGAGAGAATGGTATTAGATGAACATTGATTTTTAAAAACAAAGTGAGCGACGGTTGGTAATGAGGTTAAAAAGTTTAATGATGATTAGATTGAATGTTACAAGATGTGATGTTTTTTATAAGTACATACAACCACGGCTGTTTCCCCGAAGGGGTAGGCAGAGTCATATTATATGCCCACATTGCGCATATTATATTTTTGGTTTAGGTAAGGTCCCTATGCATCTGATATGTTTTTGATATTGGCGATTTAACGGTTCTAATGACCCATGTTGTTGTTTGAAAATTTGAGTTTATTTAATTAACCTCGAGTCGAGTCCCTTGAAAGACATGTCCTTTGTTTCTTTTATTTAGAGTTTAGGAATGTCTAATGCTTAAAAAAAATTCAGGGTCATTCGGTTTTCTTGAAAAAAAAAATTGAGGTAATTATTTTTTTGTTTAAAACTATTTGATTAAAATTTGTTCATATGTTTTTAGATCAATAAGTACGTAAGTGTTTTATATAAGATAATTATGTTATTAAATTAAAGATTGTAAACACAGATATATCTACATGTGTTTTACCTTCATAAAACATTACTAGATACATAGTCATCATTTGCCACTAAATAGTAAAATATAAATTTAATTGTTCAAAAACTATTTGGACATATAAGTTTGTTAAAAGTTGGTCCAGTATTTTAGTAGCTATGACTTTAACTAAATATTCAAATTCATATTCATTTATTCAAGTTAGGCTCAAAAGAGCTCTTATGAACGTCAAAACTTAAAAACTAGCGCGCCCATTCACTGCGGGCGGAAGCTTGATCGTAAAAGAACGGGCAAGAAAATCGTCAAGGTTAGTTTTTTCTCCCGCCAGTTATATTAACTTCACACTGAAGAACAATAACGTTAAATTGTTGTGAATTCTAAATAATGCAGGGGTCGAGTTCAACTTTGGATATACACAGTTTAAATTATCTGAAAAGTTGCAACTGTCGCGCATGATATTCTACAAAATGTGCTCACTGCAGTAAAAGTAATTTAATTAAAAATTAACGAACCCTTTCATTTCAGTTCTAAACAAAATAAATCTGTTTAACGACAGACGGCGTGGAGTTAAAGTACAATTCACTCCTAAGCTAAGGTTGGCTTGATTTATCACAGCTCTAATATTACAGTCTAATATTATTATTATTATAAATATATTGATATTTCTTAGTCTCATTGTTTTCTATACCATTTTTGTAAGTAATTTCAAAAAGTACCGTTGTCAACTTGAACTTGTCCACACACTTATGTCTGTGTATAAAGTACCCGCATTTACAGTGCATTTGAGCACAAAAAATGATTATAATCTAATAGCTGCTGACAGTCGGGTGACAGGAAACAATAGAATTTCTATTGTGTTGATAGTCCTGTCTAGAAAGGGTGTGAAGTGACCGACATATTTTCGGAACAAAAAGCGCCGTAGTGTCTTTAAAGTAAATCATCCTGTATTGTATTTTTAGTAACGCATTCTGTAAGCAATATCCAAAATTCCAAAGAGCATATTTTTAGAATTTTGAACGAAAGTAATAAAAAATATAAGTAGTACTAAAAGTGAAATAGGTTTTTACAATATTATTATTCACTCACTTAAATTATTAATACTAAAGTTGAGTTCATCGATGCGAACTTATTTGCATGATTAACTTGCAAAAAGGTTGCACTGCCATATAAGGTTGTCATTCATTGTGCCTTTACATTAGTACCGTTATGTATATGTCTCATCTCTGACATCACTTACTTTTATACTTAAAGGTACATAATAAGTAATGTGTATATTTCTTTAATTTTTATAGTGCCTCAAAGTCTTACAAAGATGGGGTAACACATTTAACTTCAATTTTTTTTAGTTTCTGAATTTGACTAATTTTAGAAATGACTAGAACAGTAAATGATACACTTGTTCGTTATGAGTATAATCTTATTTGGAAGATTCGTGAAAACAAAGTTCAGAAATGACTGTCTATAAAAAGGATATCCCAATTTTTTTGTTTTTATAAATATGAGCTTACACAACAGTAACGGGAAATTTTATGTAAAAAAAAAACTAAGTTTAATATTGATAATTTGAGGAAGACCGAGACTCTCTAAAATATATATTTTCATACGTAAAAGATTTTAACCAATGAAACGTAAAATTAGATTAGGTAAAAGAAAGCAAAAACCTTTAAGGGTTTTTTGTTCATGCTCAGCTCAATGATTTTGTTTCCGAATTTTTTAGTCAGGGTCGTCTTGATTGGTCAAAGCCTTAATTAGCTTTGGAGTGAGTTAGGTCTAACGTGTTATTCAAGTCTGCAGTGATTAATATACTAAAAGCAAATAAAATTGCGGA
This sequence comes from Musotima nitidalis, assembly GCA_949126915.1. NCBI lineage: Eukaryota > Metazoa > Arthropoda > Insecta > Lepidoptera > Crambidae > Musotima > Musotima nitidalis. Next base: position 5,089,339 of record OX421427.1, on the reverse strand, counting down.
AGTTTTGCGAAAGCGTATGATGCTTAGATTATGAAAGATAATAGCTGTTTATACAAAAACATACATACATACATACATAATGTCACGACTCTTTTCCGTAGGGGTAGGCAGAGATCACATCTTTCCATTTTATAACGTTTACTTTTTTAAGACAGTTTACTTAAGTGACAAAACGCGTTTGTGACATCCGGCGCCGAATCCTTAAAAAGTAACAGTAATAAAAGCTTATTTGATTGAATACTTAATCTATTAGAATATCTGTCTAATCTTAAAGTCGACCGATATGGCGTAGTGGTAAATATGGGCAATCCGCTCTTAAGGTCGTGGGTTCGATTCCACAGGATAAATCTTAGTGTGCATGAATATGAACATTAATTGTTCTGGTGTGAGTATTAACATTAAAAAGTTTTTTCAATGTTTATATATATATTTAGTATACATAACACAAGTTCTTAATGATACTTATGTTGAAACTAAATAATTAGTGCAATTGTCAAAAAAAAATATTTATAAGTCAAGCGCGACTTGTATAGAAAGAAAATAATTTATTCCGTGACACATGATACATTGGTCTACAAAAATAAAAATTAATAGACACATATGGCACCGAAAATTCTTGTACTCAGCATATGCCGAGGGGTCACTATAGCCCCGCGGCGCTGGTTAAACATTTCAACATATAAATTTTGCATACATAAAACAACAAAACACCACTTAAATATACAATTTGTTAAAATATATAATAATACGGCTATAACAAAAATCAAATAAACAAGAAAACATTAGAGCAAACGAGACAGCTAAATAAACTGAACTAAATACCTTTCTGGGAGCATAATGGGACTTCTATAAAGCGAGCGGATCGATATCAAAGTTTTACAATTTCTAATGGGTGGGGGGATATTATTCCAGCATTTCGTGGCTGAATAACGGAAGCTTCCACGAAATGCTGCTGAGCCGTGTCTTGGACAAATAAGTCTAGATGCCATCCGAATCTTGCGATGAGAGAACATTAACTTGGAGTAGAGGTAGGAGGGTGACCCAGTTTGCACAATGCCGATCAGTAGACAGGCAAAGTGAAGACAGCGTCCAGACCCCATATTTAATAGATTTCTCCGGTTAAGGAATGGTGTTATATGAGCTCTACGAGGGACGTGAAAACAGAATCGCGCACAAGAATTCATTGTATGATCTTTTTTGTGTAACCAAACAAACATGCACCCACGACCGTGTCCGCGTAACTCACTTTCGACAATATTAACGTTTTACAAAGTTTAACTCTTACATCTACATTTATATAATTGCGTACCCTATACAACAATTTAAACCAATAATAGCAACTTTTAACAAAACGTGATTGTGAAATTTTAATCTGTTATCAATAAGAACTCCAAGATTTCGGGCTTCGGTAACTTGTACAATAGCTACATCTCCAATTCTAACTTCAGGATTAAAACTATTGATATAGTGTATAATGTTACATGTTAGCCAGTGTTCAACGTAACTGTGATTGGTGTGAGTCAGCCCATTCGTTTCCCTCGTGTCACCGTGGTCAAGAATAGATCACTGGAGTCAGGCAGGATCACTCGTTTTTTTCTCACTATAAATACACTTCCAGCAAACATACAATAATTAGATTTCTTTAACCTCACTCGCCCTATCTGTAAAATCAATGTGAATTAAATGCGCTTTGCTTTTTCCATGTTAACTTTTACGGGTTGAAAGATTTTAAAGTCGGAATATTTGTTCTTACGTTTCATAGATCGTGGCTTTGTTCCAGAACAAGTATTCAAGTCAAGTGTATAAATAATGAACATAGATATGTGCCTTAGTGTATTCTATGCATTATGATGTGCAATTATTATAAGATTAACGCAGTTACTGAACCTTCGAACATCATTATATATGTAATCATATATGTAATCCATAGTTGAAAACACTAGCGCGATTTAACTGAAGATAGTGACATCTATTGACAGTATGCGGAATAATTATTCTGACTAAAACAAACGTGACTAAACGAAAATATATTCAATCACAACATACTCTTGGTAGAGTCAAAGTTTGGATTTTTGGACATGCCTGCAACCTTGGTCAATATACATTAGTATACCAGAACAGTAAACTTAACCAGCATCATAACTAACTGGAACTAACTGAGTTAATCTATTTAGCAACAGTCGACTCGTATCTACCAAATTACAAGATCACTAGGTCAAAACTCGCTTATCGGCAGGTCAACGACAACGACAATATTTTAACAATATGCCTATCTATTATATGCTTATATTTATTATTTATTTATATATTTTCGGGTACTAGTCTATTTCTACTATATGTGTCCATAAGATGCGGTGAATACTTCCCATCAGGTCGCATCGGGCCCCATGCTTGAGTGCAAACTTGTGGTATAAAATTATTAGCTTATATACAAGCAAGTATATTTTCATACAGGCTCTTCTGGAATGAATGACTTAAAATATGAAGATTGCAACTAATCAATTGATAATTTTAAAAGCATAGCCTGTGAGTTTCTTGCAAGTTCTTCTTACAGAGCGGTGGCTCGGAACTAGCACTTAGATTCACTTAAACTTAAATATTATAATTATTTTGTTTCAGTGATTTCAGTGTTATCATTTACGTTAAAAAAGGTGTCAGGTTATTACAATTTATGGTAGTCTTTTAGCCAAGGTAGAACCTTATTAGGTGGATTCAAAATTCCAATGGCATGATACCACACACCGGCTTTTAGCAATCTGTACTTTATCGGCGTGATGGAGTCTTAAACCCCTAGGTTCGTGAGCGGAAGCTAGTGCTCAGTAATGGGACTTTAATGGGTTGAGATGGAGAAGACTACTCCTTTAACCAATAATCACGACGATCATAAACACCTAATTATTTATGTTCCAGACGTCACTAGCCAATTGATGTCGGCTGCTGCATCAGCTCGGGACGGTGGGGAAGTGGCTATACTGCTCCGAGGTCCACATGGCAGGAATGTGAAGAGAGAGGAGCTGTTCCACGCGAAGGGACCTGAAGACTCCTCCGTCACGGTCTACTTTCACAGGAAGAGTAATAAAAGTAAGTTTCATGAAGTAGAAAATGTGAATAAATTAAAAAAGCTTAATTTAAGTTGGGTTTCGATGGAGCATTTATGAATGTCAATGTCGCTGTGCCGTGTGGTATCGGCCTAAAATGTGCTACCTCCTCTCATCGCACGGGGAGTCGTAAGAGTCGACGAAAAAAAATCTTACCGATTGATGAGCAGCAATGTCATCCTGCGGAGCTGCGATGACAACTGACATGAATGTAATCTATTGAGGAGGCCAATGGTCAGTAGTGGACTTTATAGGGCTGTAATGATGATGATTTTACGTGAAAGCTAACGCGTTCATTCTACGGAAAGGAGATTGAGTGAAGAGGAATCTGGCAAAACAGTTTGAATTATTAAAAATAATAACAAATAAGTGGAAAGTGCTACTGTTGATAAATATACTCAGGAGATTATACGCAATATCTGGGCTCAGATGATGATTAACATACGCAATATATGGGCTCAGTTGATGATTAACATACGCAATATATGGGCTCAGTTGATGATTTATATACGCAATATATGGGCCCAGATGAAAATTCATATACGGAATATATACGCTCATATGATGATTTATATACGCAATATATAGGCTCAGGTGATGATAACTATACGCTTTCTAAGATACGCAAACTTTCCTGTGCTATTTCAGAATTTTTTATCCTGACATCCTGAGTGTAATTAATATCAAAGCCAATCATTGATACCAATTGATGTAAAATATATTTTATACTCATTCCATGCTAATACGAGTATGTTCAAGACAATGAAAACTTTTATTAAACTAATTTAAATTTTCATATTGAAACCTTAAAAATTAAGAACAAAATAGGAAGATGTCGTTTACTAAGTAATGTAGTATAACTTGGAAACTCATAGCCGGTTCATTCAGTAATAACTCAGTCGTTAAAACTTTGACTCATCTTTTACGATATTGAACGTACGTTATGATCTCATATACGAGAACCGAAGGTTTACTTAGTAATGTAATAATTAGTAAGAAGCCGAATTAGATCATTGGTCAATCAATTCAATCCCGCTAACCACAGAAAGCGTTAAAAATATGTTAGCACAGTCAGTCTGTAAATAGCTTGGGCTCAATGAACAAAAGAGTTTTGACTTCAAAATGTACTTAGGTACTAATAATAATAAATTCGTTTGTACTTAATGTTTGTTACCCCCTCTCATCTCACGGGGAGTCGTAAGAGTCGAAGAAGAGAAACCCTACCGGATGATGGGCAGCAGCGTCATCTTGCGTACTGGATTGAACTGCGATCACCGACCCGCCTGCCAATCGGTGCAATAATTTGGTGATTATGGGCAAATACATTTAATGAACGTTATCCATTGGGGTGGCCAATGTGCAGCAGTGGGCTTTATAAGGCTGACATGATTACCCCCAATAGAATGTAATAAATAAAACATAAAATAAAATATAAAATAAAATAAAATAAAATAAAATAAAATAAAATAAAATAAAATATAAAATAAAATAAAATATACTTGATTGTCTTTAAGATCAACATGATCATTTAGATTCGTCAAACATTTAAACACAAAATGGAAATTCGATATACTTTTTACACAAAAACTGAACGAGATATGAGCGGTACTTTGGTTCTTTGTCAGATTTTGTCAAGGTTTGTCAGTTTATCTGTCTGTTGTGGTTTTTCTCAAGATTTGTCAGTCTGTCGGTGACTCTTATCAGGGGGATCTGTCAGTCAGCGTGTCGTGATTCTAAAGGAGGTAGAGGATTGTCCGTCAGTCAGTCAGTCTGTCGGTGACTCTAACGAGGCTTCCAATAGGCAACGGGATTGTGAAGAATGCCTCAAGAAACTCATCTCGGCTTTTTTCAAATTATGTCTTAAGATCTAATTAATCTGTTGGGGAGGTCGATGTTTAGCAGTGGACTTTATAAGGCTGATATAATGCTATTGATTAAAGTGAGCATACAGTCATTAAAGAAACTCTGGCTCTAATGAATCCGCACATTAGATTTGAATCGTTTTCCTTAACCACTATCCAGAATTACAAACTTAAACTGTTTTCCTAATAATGTGATTGTGTCACTGTTAACACCACAAGTAACTTAACTTCTAAATTCAGAAATGATTTTACAGAACGTCGTTATATTCAATCGTCTACATAGATTTCCAGAAAATAATATCTTTAAGTATTAAACTAAGTGTTTAAGAATTTTATTCAGTTCTATGTTACTATCTCTTTAAAGTTAAACCGGGTTTAAAACTAATGCTGTCACTTTTGTTTTATAAAATGAAGGCTGTACCAGCACTTTTAAGACTGGTTTTACTTTAAATCTTGTTTTGTGATAAGCCCCTAAATGTTTCAAAGACTGTTATTTCTGTAGGGCACAGCTGATAGTATCCTACTTTATAAGCACTTTCAGTACTAATTAATTAAAGAACAATTTTAGAATTGTAAGATCTATATTGTAATAAATCTTATTAGAACAAAATAAATTATTTGAAGCTTTAATAGGTAAGGAGTTCGTATACTAGGTGTGCACTTACAACTTACCTACTAAGTATAGAAGCTAGATCCGATTAATGGAACTTAGTGAAAAGCACATTTTGACAGAGGATTCTGCTGGTAGTTGGCGCCACTCGCATCGCACTTGGGAGTAAGTGCCTTCATTACTGAGTCTAAAGTTCCGACATCTGCTTAATATGAGAATAGAAGTGTAATAATTAAAGCGGAGGGCGTTATTACCTTCATTGTTGAAGTTGAAGATGAATTTTTAGAAAGTTTATCACAGTGCGTATGGTCAGGATTGTTGCAGCCTTTTTTTAAAATTTAGTAAATTAAGTAAATTTAATAGCTGAGTAACAAGTAAAGAAAAAGAAAAGCATTTAAAAATATTTCCTAGGATATAATCTTTCTTTTCACGTTTCTGAAAAATCATATCTTCAACCGGAATATTTTTAGTTTTTTTAGAAATAGTAAAATATGCTTTAAAGTATTTTAAAAACGACGCTTTTAATCGAAACCATTTTGAAGCCTTTATAGTTGTTACCTTTATGATTGATCATACTATTAATCGCTATCTATGATTAATAGTAATTAAAATTTTATTTGCGGGACTCTCACTATGGAGTTAACCCTCGGGGGCTCTAGAGGGTGTTATTGCATAATAATAGTTTGATAATTTTTTTCATAGCTGTAGCAAGATTCACTTCTAGCACATGTAGCAGATGAAATGTGTCAAATGATGACAGGTGGCTAGCTCTTCGCTGACATTGACACTAGATGAGATTCCATTCCATTATATATTTAAATATTAACGGTTATTTGTTTCAGTATCGTTGGAGAGCCTTAATACCGGCCATCTGAAGTCAGTCTCATGGGGTTTGGGTTCCCATGCCAGGACCACTCTACTCCTGGTGGTATCGTCTACCAGGGTTAAGCTGTTCGTGGGCTGCCACGCGCTTCACTCCCATCCTATGCCTAGCATTCATGATTTGCTCAATGTTTTGGGAAGTCAGAATTTAAAAGTGGTAAGTTAGGATTTTTTAATACATTATACCATAAATTAATTATTCTACCAACATCTTCGAAGGCCAAGCACCTGCAGGTGGTGCAACAGGCGATTAACTCACGAGTCTTTATCAGATATAAAACTTTCTGATAAGCTTTAGTATGCTCGCCACCTATTATGTGAGAACAACGATACAACTAGCAAAATGTGAGTTTATAATATGCCTCTGCCTACTCCTTCAGAGAAACAGACATTATTATGTATATATAATATTAATTGTAATATTGATATATCAAAAATAGTATTTGTCACACTTTTAACTATAACTTACTTAAGGTTTGATAATTAATTCCTTTCTCAAACGACCCGACTTTGTAAGTCAGAATGATAAAGATGTTATTTCAGCAGTAAAAATGAAATCTCGTAGTCAATCGTGCATTGATAGTTAAAGCTTTAAAGATATCGAAACACCCAAATGAAATGGTTACAAATCAAAGAAATATAATTTAAATTAGAACAAACCATTTTATAAATTTAGATTAGTTAATAATTTCCACGGAACCCTGGTGATATGTATACGGAAACCCCATGTGTCACGGAATCTACAAATCGCCGGTCTATACTGCAAGTTCCTAAATAAACATTGAAATTATTTTATTACTAATCAAATTGTTTAACTTTTCCCCTAACAGTACCATGAAGAAAACGCCCCAGTTGAAGTCTTTAGCACAGAGCGTGAAGCATTAGACTCATTGAGCTGCAACCCTGAGATTAAACCACCCACGCAAGTTGGCGAAGAATCAGATATGGAAGAAGTAAAGGACTTCATCCAAAGGGACGCTAGAAGGAAAAGAGAACAGATGCAAGGAGACGATTACAGAGTGAACTACATTGATGCTAATGGAATACTGCCCACACCAGCAACACAGAGGGGAGATATACCAGCTAACGCTATTGAAACCTGTGATGGTAAGTAAGCTTCAATTTCACAGGATTCTTAAGCCGCATTTTAAAAGATTGTAGATAGAATCTTAAAGAAAGATCTTAGAGAAATGTTATAAATACATACATATATTTTTGACGACCAAAGTGACGTGGTAGCAGATATACCCGCACTCCGCTCCTAAGGTCGTAGGTTTGATTCCCATACAAGACAAATTTTGTGTGCACGAACATTAATATTTGTTCTGGTCTAGGTTTTTTTCTATGTATATTTAGTATGTATTTAAAAAAAGTATTTATGTATGTTTATCCATTATTTAGTATTAATGATACTTATCTTTAAACTAAGTACCTAATTGGTGTAATTGTCTGAAAACATTTATTAATCATTAAAATTATTCTACCTATACACAGGAAAATAAAACATCAAGTTAAAAAAGTTTGTAATTTACATACTTTTTGTTAATACAAAAATTAAATTTCTAAAGATTAACATAGCTTAATAATAATAATTAATATATTGTAACAAAAGAAATGTTAAAAAAAAATTTTTAAACCTAAAGCAGTGAGTGTTAATATTTAGATTTTTATGAAAAGAAAAAGCTTAAATATTTGTCTTAAATCAGCTTGCCTGTAATCAGAAATAATACTATGTCCAACCACGGTGCTTGCAACCACGATAGTTAAGTAAATTTAATAAAGTAGGTTTTTAAGCACTACTTCAAGAACTTAATGAGAACAGAAAGCTTTTTCAGGATTGTAACTTCACTGAAGAAAACACTATTTGCCTTTTAGCAAAATCCGTTTCTTAACACTTAAAACAAGATAAAGCTTTCAGCACAGACTAACTACGCCCGGTTAAATTCCACCGGCCAGTTATTCGGAACTTTCCGGTTAGTTTATCGGTAAATTTCTACGCAACTTTGTGTGTTGGTTACCGCGTTCTTACTTTGTGTATCGTAATTAAACTTCTGGGCTCGCAAAGTGCTTTAGAAACTTCATATCTTTATTATTATAGGTATGTAAGACAGTTCACAAGACCAAAACTCCGCGAATGTCGTAAAGGTTGTTTTACGATTTAGACTTCAAACATTTAAGGCAGTTTGGGAAAGTTTATACAGAATACGGAAGGCGAAAGTTTTGAGCCGAATTTGAATATTCTTAGTTATACTAACTACTACTAATTTTACTCGCAATGAATATTACATACCTTAAAGTGTTAATTTATCTTGAAGCTGAACGTTTGTTTGCTTAGATGTTTGGTCATGTTGGTGGGATGAATGACGGTAGATTAATAAAAGCGATTTATGATGTACCAGTTAATGTTGCAAAGAGACACGTAAGACTTTTTATGACCAAATTTAGAAGATTATGGGGTTAGGGCGGGTGAAAGTCAATAATTTTTGTTCACGACTTTCTCAATAGAGCTTATTTTAAAGTGAACATAAAAAGCTCGAGTAAAGATGAATCAGGCAAGAAACTCGTCAGGATTTGTTCTCTCGCCAGTTATTCCGATGGGAGTGTATGAAGTGAATGAGCGACAGGAGTGTTTGAAGTGAGTGAGCGACAGGAGTGTGTTTGTGTGTGTGTCTATGTATGTGCATAAAGATATTAACATCTATAAAGCTCATTAGAGCTTAAATGAAAGTATGTGCTAGGATCGTAGCAAGTGGAAGGATGCGTTCTGTGCCCACCCCAACTGACAAGAGGAGTGACTTTATGTATGTGTGAAGGTTTATGTTCTTGACCCATCTTTTACAAAAATGATTTTTTTAATAATGCTGCGTTGTAATATAAAATAATAATAGAAAAAAGCAAAACAGCTAAAATTTTGTACACCCTTGCGAAGATTTTGTTAAACCCATATTTATGTGTCTGTTTCTTATAGTGGTGCAGCGAGGGTTTTCGCCGCCTAGGATCGACTGGAAATTTTCCGCTCTTGTATTTAACTTAGTAGTAAAAAAAGGTTTTTTTATAATTGACATATCATTATGTTTGCTAAGTTTGTTAGCTTCACTGTGGATCTAGTCGATCTGAGATACTTTTCTGATAAAATTTAATTGTGCAAGGCGCCAAATCCGCCCCTATCCATGTGCCGCCCGGGGCCATGGCCCCCTCTGCCCCCCGTCGCTACGCTACTGATTTCACAATTTCCATTAAATATCCAATTTTATCAAAACAATATTGAAATTCTACTGGAGTTCATTGCCCTACAATTGTTATTTATTTACGAAAAAGTAAAGTTGTATAAGCATTAGACGAAGCAAGAGATAACCCCAAAATACGTTAGTCAACTTATCTTGTCTGTGTAGTTTAAGTTTAAAGTAAGATTACGATTGTTGAGAAACGGCAAACCGTTGGTACTTAAAATTTCTGACTGTTTATGCTTATGACAAAACATGTAGTTGTTGCGTTGAACTGCTAAAGACAATGGGGCTGATTACTAAGCAAGATCTTACTTAAACCATGTTTAAAACTAGTGCTGTCACTGTCTTCATTTTATCAAATAAAAGAGGCAGCACTAGCTTTAAGCCTGGTTTTTTAATGAGCCCCTAGGTGTTTTGAAATTATCACAGAACCAGTATTCACTGTGGATTGTTGATAGCTTACCTTCGGTATCAAATGCCACCGTGCTTCTAAATGCACATTAAAGCCTTTGAACCCGGTTATTATTATAACTATTTGGTATTCTTTAAGTATAGCTAGTAGTCGGATTAAAAAAAAAAAAGACTACCTCCGCCAATCCACATAGGGTGAAAAGTATAACCTGAATATATCCTACCATTGTGTTAGATATTTTAATGATGGGTGAGGCCAAAATGATGAGGATGACGTACTTATTGACTGACTGACTGACGATGCCCCATGAAAACTTGAAGGACAATTGAAGCGACGACCAATATGGCGTCGAGGTCAGTATACTCCGTCCGTGGGTTCGTTTCCCACACAGGACTAATCTTTGTGTGCATGAAGATGAATATTTGTTCTGGTCTGGTTCTTTTTTTATGTATGTAGTTAGTGTGTAGTTTATCCGGTATTTAGTATTAAAAATATTAGAAAAAATTGGTTTGATTGTATGAGAATTCTTCATTTATTTCATTACGTAAACACAATAATGAAAGTACTTTTAGAGTGCGTCACGATTCGCATTGCTGAAATTATAGTTTACAAAGTTACATAAGTACAAGTTTGTAGCAATGTTAATTATTTTGGAAATATATTATTTTAAAACTGGAAAAATGCAAAAACAGTTTAAAGTTTTGGAATTTAACAAAGAATTACAAGGATTGCATTTATAATAACAAAATATGATCGTTCGTTCAGCTCATCTTAGTTTATAATAATATATGTATAAGTGTTTAAATGAAAGTAGATTATTTATGTGTTAGAAATGCTCTGCTTATGTTTCATGCATCTTCAAATCAGATTATATTTTAGCCTATCTTAGCATGAGCGGTTGTTTGCTATAAATAAACGAATTACCATAATTTGAAAATTACCATAATGGAATTACCTAAAGCATGCTTTACAAGAATATATACTCCTTGTCCTAATGGCCACATCCTGTCTGACGGTAAGCAGCTGTTGCAATCCAAAAAAATACAGTGCTCCATACTGTGGAATAATCACGGTTATGAACGCAACCACTTATGACAGCCTCCAAAAATTTTCATCGAATGAACTTTCAGATTACTAACCATGATATTTCTCTTCAGATGAGGTGATACGTCATCTCCAGCAGCTGTCAGTGCGCATCGAGCAACTGCACAGAGTCGTGAGTGACCAGCGCGGCACCATCGACGGTCTGCGCAACCAGCTCCGCCAGTGTTGCGCTCGCGCACCGCCCTCCCCGCCGCCGGAGCGATGCACACAGTCTACCTGCTATCCTGGTCTATATTAACTGCTCTTTGTAAACTTTACTTGCTCTTTTTACACGGATACCACCGCACGTTGAAGCAATGGAAAATTTAGATTTGCTATCATTTTGCGTTTTAAGATTTAATAATCGTAGTTCCATAGATAAAAAAACGCATCAATGACCATCAAAAATGTTAACCATCTTAGTCTGCCCAACAACCATAATTCTAAAGGCAGGGTTGTAGTCATACTTTGAGTCAGTTTTCTGGTAAGCCGTTAAAGTACTAATTTCGTCATGTTTTGGCTCTCAATTTTCTAGTTGTATACACGTTTATTGAGATCCCAGTGTTGTAAATGTAGATTTACAACACCAGAAGACTTGCTTTAGTTCTTTATTATGTAGATAATGAAGAATTAAAACCAGTCTTGCTGCCAGCAATGTATAAAATTTTTGGGGGAAAACCAACTTTATTGATAGTGGGTATCATTTTGTAGACAACAAAGTCAGTTTGTGTTAGACCGGGAACAAGATGTCTCTCTCTCTCTATCATAAACAGCACAGGACTAGACATCAATGGAAGCCATTAAAGATTAAAAAAATGCTTGCTGCACAAAGTCCAAACAGGTCTACACAACGTATGTAAGCCGAATGTTCTAGAATACATTAAGTGGAGGGTTGAGCAGCCAATTAAACAGTATAGCAATAATATCAAAAAAATCAAGACCGTTTAAAAAGCTTATCTACTTGGTCACTAAATCAAATTTCCAATTATGACAATAGCCAGTTACTCTAAATTCATAGGATAAGCTAAATTCAAATCGAGTTCAAACCAATTTATATTCTAATGCTTTATAAGTTATGGATATGTATAGTTTGTTTAGCACAGATTCCTTCCGTTTGTTATGCTTATTCGATGCTAGAGTTAATTAACAGATTCACCGGTACATTGAAAAATCTTACTTAAATATTATATTTAGGAATTTTTCCTTCATGCATACCTGATTGTGTTCTTTGTTTTGAGTTCTACATTTATTAAGACTTGGATAAATCACAACATATAAATTTTCTGATGTAAAGATAATTATTTATATTAATATAAAAGATGTAATGTAAAACTTAAGACGTCTTCATAGCCTAGCACTATCCCGGTTACCCTAGACTTAAGCTTAGGGCCCAGGGTCTGCTTACTGGTTCCACCAGTTTTTTACTGAATTTCAGTTATAACGTGGAGCGACTGCCGTCTGACCTCCGCAACCCGGAGGGAAACATTCTATGGTTAAACCAGCTGTCAGTCTGTTAGAAGGCACTGACTTTCTAATAACGACTGCCATAGATGTTCATGACAGCCGGGACCAACGGGTTAACGTGCTTTCCGAGGCACGGAGCAAGCGATAATTACGCACATATCTTCGAAAAGTCATAGGTGCGTCACCAGGGTTTGAACCCGAGACCCTACGGTATAGTTTCTCGTAAATGACACACTAAAAAAATAGCACAACTAAAATAATAATACACACGCAGAATGATTGTTGCAATGAATAGTACCGGACGATCTTCTTGCCAATATTGTGGTAAATGTTATTAGACTATTGGACAAGTGAGTTTCCTTTTTTAGGCGTGGAGGCATTTCAGAGTATCAAAAGCGGTAAAGAATTTTACAATTTGTTTAATGTGGGATTAGGTATAGTTCATATTTAACTTGGAAAACGTTGGTACTTACTTACTAGATGTAGTTTATATTTTATGTTTGTGTATTTTTTATATAGAGGAAAATACGTGGGTATAACGTTATATAATCAGATAGATTTTAAATGTATTGTCGATCAACGACAGATTTTCTTTTTTTTTAAATTAAATTGTTAAAACATCACAATATTTCAATGATTATTTAGTTCAAAAAAGACGTAAAGTTACGTATTATATCGTGTATAATTTTTATGACTGGTAAGTTTTTGTTAGGTCAAATTTAAGTTTCGATTATCAATTATTGCTTGTAAAAATCAAAGAAGCTTATAAAAGATTAAGCAAGATTTTAGGACACGTCGTATTGTCATTTGTTTTTTTTATTGTATTCTGTTTTAACAGTTTAGAATGTAAGGTTAATCAAGCAACTTATTTGTGGGCTTAAAATTTGATTAAATACTTTTTTGTCTAAATCGCTTTTCATTTCTTAGACATAGTTTAACCTAAAAGTTTGCTTACAGAGTTCCGTGTTGCACCCACGTTGTAATTTAAATGTTAAGTTGCTTGATCAGCCTAAAACAATAATGTATGGACATTATGCAATGTACCAAATAATGTTTCCGTAATATTTGGCGTGGGCGACCCGCTCTGTAGGCAAATGTAGATAGAATTGTTTAAACGTAAGCATCACATTGATAAAATATGGAATGGTATGATATTGCGTAGCATTGTACGAATTAATGGATGCAGTTGCTCAACCATGTTTATTTGAGAGGTGCAGTCTGATGTTGCAAAATTCATTTAGTTGGTATCATGAAGCTGTAATTGTTGTACTTTCTATTAAATCGAGAATATATCTAACTTAAGCAAGTGCTTAAAAGATATAAATATTCAAATTTAGTCATAGCTTTATTTATAATGACTAACTTGGCTACGAAACAGATAACTGTGTTCTGATAGTCACTGCACGGAGTAGTCGCTTAGCCAAATTAGATGTCTAAAATGGCTTGCAAAGTTCTAACAGCAGAAGGCTTCAAACCTGCTTCGCCCAATCCGCACTACGTCTGCGTGGTGAAGTATAACCCTGTCTTCATATTATTTAACTCAAAGTCTCTTACTATTGCCGAAGGGGTAGGGAGAGGCATATTATACGCCCTCACTTCGCCAATTATATAGTTGGTCCCACGTTATAGGTGGCTAATAGGTAATCGTTGAATATTTAATATATGTTAAATCCTGTCTGTTCCGGAACTGCTTATCCAGCTAATCGTTATCATTTACTACTCGTACAGCGTGAGCGTACAAAATCTAGCCGAGTTTCTTCTGACACCTTCTCGTAACAAGAATCCACTGCCCCAGGAGAGCCTGATAATGTTTGAATGCGCCCGTCTCCATCTCTAGCTTTAGGTGCTGTAAAGATTGGCTATAGAAGATCACCTGGTGTGTCTTAGCAAACTGCAGAAGACACCTATAAATAGGGGCAAAGCACAAACAACTGCATTCCCTAAAGGAGTTGGTATCTGGCAGGGGGCTGGTTGTAAACCTTCTTTGCCAAATTCTTTGCATCCTAGAATAAGCACATTTTATCAAGCATTTAAATTTAATCAATTGACCCACGTAAAGTAAACTCTCAGACTGACAGGAACATTTTCTCAAATAGGCGTAGACTGTCGGAATACGTCTACCGGCACCGAGTGTGGGGCTTGTCCTGCTGGCATGGAGGGCAACGGTCGGAGGTGTCTGCCGATTCAGTGCAACAGGCGACCGTGCCCCAGAGGTGAGTTCCGCCATTTTATATTCCTTGCTCGAAAATCCGACGACTGATGGGGCCGTTAAAGTTCTTTAATAGTGACCGCGAGCCAGAAAAAGTAGTGTAGGATGAATAGAACTTATGGACCAATGATCTGGTGGAAGCGGCGAGAAAACGATTGTTGTCTTTGTTGAACAGTGGACTTAAACTGGTTACTATACTGTTTAATAATGGAATATAATAAACTAAACCTCTAAAAAAAGCTTTTTTGATCATCAAAAATACTGAGTGAGCATCTAATAGGTGATTAGGTGCTCAATCAGTATTTTTGATGTGCAAAAAGGTTAGGTTAGGTTGGCAATTTATTAATTTTGAAGACACGTTAAATAACACCCTTTAATAATTAGCAAGAATGGAGAAACAGCATGCGCCTCTTTAAATGATACTTAAAGCAGTTTTCAAAAGGTCGGCAGCCCAGATATTGCAAATTCTATATGATATAGAAAATAGTTAAAAAGAACATGCAGTGTCTTGATTGGGTTGGACAAAGAACAGCCAACTTAGACACAGTACTGAAACATCAAGGGGCTTATTACAAAACGGGATCTTAAGTTAGAAAAGGTTTAAAACTAGTGCTGTCACTGTCTTCATCTTATCAAATGAAAGTGATAACACTAGTTGGTCTAACTTCAGATCTCGTTTTTTAATCAGCCCCCAAAATTGTATATTTCATAAACTATTACATAAATGTAAAAATGAAATATAAAAACCAATTACTATACACTAAGATCACAAACCTTACATACAACAACAAAAAATGTGTCTACACACTTTAAGCAAATCTAAGTGCCAGTTCCGAGGCACCGCTCTATAAACAGAACTGATAAGAAACTCACAGGCATGCTCTTTTAAATTTTTTTATTTTTATAAGTCTCATTGAAAAGAAGCTTAATAATAATTGTTCGTCTGTTGTAATAGGAAGTCTTATTGAAAATAAGCTTGATTAATGTATGACGTGTTCTTTTAGGTGAATCTTGTACGGATACCGATCAAGGGTATCGATGCCAGAGATGTCCGAATGGTCAAAGCAGCGATGGACAGTCTTGCAACACCGCATGCAGCAGCAATCCCTGTTTCGGTGGACGTAAGTAACACAGACTAATCTAATTTATACATTGCCGGCCGTCAATTGAATATCTTAACTCCGGATATCAAACTGTTTAGCGCGACCACGAATTCAGTACGGCGATTTTTGACTGAGCAATTTTATAATACCATTAATCATTGAAAAATAGCACAAGTATGTGAGTATTGTTACTTTTATTTAAGTATCTTATAAGTGAAAAATTGTAATTAGCGTAAAATTGTTTTATACTGTGTATTATAGATATAATAAGCTGTAAATTTTTCTAAAATAAATAAAATAAAATAAAAATACATACAGTCACGTCTGTGCCCTTTCTCGAATGAGTGTAGAGAAAGCCACGCTCACATTTCGCCAATATTGCTTGTCCAACAATAGGTAGCAAGCCTATTGCCGCATACCGGGAACTTTTATGTTTGCCAGAACCTCGTTAATTGAATGGCACTTGCAGCTGCCTACCCAGATCCTATGAGCCCAATAGGATCTGGGTAGGATAGTTAAAGTATGATAATGAGTCTACAAGCTACAACGAATAGTTTTTTGGATGGATTTATGTAAAATGCTTTGAATAAGCTCTTGAATATAACTATAATTGTTTATTAATTTGTATGTAAGTATAAAGCCTTAAAATATGACGAACTGTTTTGCAACAGTAAATAAAAAAAGTATATACTCGCGAGCAATCAAATCAACTCAACCGCTAACTCTACGTTCAAACATTATTTTAAGCAAAAGTATACAACATTTAAATAAAAACAATATTTCATTTCAAAGCTTGAAACTTTAGCGTTATAATTGGCGTGTAAGTGTAACAATGTTTAAATGTAGTTAGCGGTTGAGTCGATTTGGTTGCTCGCGAGTGTAAATAGAATGCGGCATTTCTATTATCCGCATCCTACTTACAAAACAAGTTCGTGCAAAAAAAAACCTATTTTTCTCATTTATTTACTTATTTGTATTTTGACTGAGGCACTCAATAGTAAATTTATATGACATAAATTTATTATTTTTTATTGTAACAGAAAAGTTCTTGTTGCGGTAGCGCAGAAAAAGTAATGTAATTAATTTTAGTGGCTTTTGATTTTCTAGTCTTCTGCACATTAAAACGGTTAGGTAGGTGGTACTATTTCAGAATTCTGTTTTCTTAACGCGCTTCCAAAACTCAATTTCGGTGGATTTGTTCTAGATTTTGATGCTTCATGTAAATTAGCTGGCGATTGGTAATATTAATGGTAATTTACATATTACAATTTTATTATCGACCGATGATCTGGTCAAAGCGAAGGGAAGCCAGTGGTTGGAGATTCCTCCATCCCTCGCCTCCAGATTGATCGTATTGGAGGATAGTACACTCCCATCACCCCACATAAAGCCTGGCCCATGTTTGGAAGCAAAAAAGGACTGACAAATTAAAGACATTTAAAATTAAATTTTTTTCTTCATAGGTGTCTCCTGTCAAGATTTATCTGATGGCACCTATCGATGTGGGCAATGTCCTCCTAGTTACACAGGCAATGGAGAACAGTGCTACAAACTCTCATGCAGTCATACAACGTGCTACCAAGGTTAGTGCTTGTAAAAACTTGTTAGCTCTACATTTTAGTACTCAAGTCTTAGGTGATCGAAGACCAGCACTGGTCCTAGACCAATCAGCTGTATGTTATTGTTGACTTTCTTTTGTTAATGAGTTTTAGACAACAGCTTTTAATTTATAAAAAAAAAAAATGTTTAAAATTTATAACTCTACATGTAAGTTCTGCCAAAAATATTCTTTCTTTTTTTTACCATATGCTTACATTTTGATTTTTTAATACCCATGTTTATCTTATTAGTCATAGTGATTAATGGTCTAACTTTTTATTTATTTAGAACTAAGAATTAAACCAGACAAACTAGGCCTCTAGTTGCGTAATAGTTTCGTAATAACATTGAAATTGTTATTTATAGGAGTGGAGTGCAGAGAGACACCTTCCGGGCCTCGTTGCGGGGCGTGTCCCCAAGGCTTCGTGGGCGACGGTGTCCGCTGCCAGCACCTGTGTGACACGCACAGACCTTGCCAGAGCCGCCCTTGTCGACCAAGCAACACCAGTCCGTTCTACGAGTGTGAGGGATGCCCTAAAGGATACGAGTGGAATGGTGAGTTTAAAGAAGAAAATCAATTTAGAAATCCTTGTCCCTTTCAGCCTGTCTAGCAATTCGTCATAAAACGGGGGAAACTGTAAGATGTCTTTTGTGTTTTACGCAAATGTCAGAACCGGCCGTGTCGACCTAGCAACACCAGACCGTTCTACGAGTGTGAGGGATGCCCTAAAGGTTACGAGGGGAATAGTGAGTTTGAGGAAGAAGATGACGTCAGGAATTCTCTGTCTTGCTTCCACCTAACTGGGTTGTTAGATATACGGCAGCACAACTCTTACGGCTTACGTGTACTTCTCTTTCCCCTAAGACTTGGATATGTACGTGTGAAACTTGACGATTTTCTTGCCTAATCTACTTAAGGTTCTGCCTACATAGATTTTAGGTTGACTTTCGTTAGAGCAGGCAAACTTTTTTTAACTTTAGTGATCCGTAAATATAAGATCTCGACTTATTAAGACAGATGATAAACATATCGATTTATTTCGGTATCACTTAAAAACTTTAATGTCCTTATAAAGAGTCATTGCGGATGTACTTCATACGGTTTCTAAATTCTAGGCTACACGTGCGTTGATATGGACGAATGCGACCTCATCAGGCCTTGCGATGACATGGTATCGTGTCGAAACGAGGATGGCGGCTTCACTTGCGGCCCCTGCCCTTCAGGGTACGAGGGCAGCATGGGGTGGCGAGGGTCAGGGCAGGAGGTGCGAAGGGAGCAGTGCGTGGATATCGACGAGTGTATTGAAGGCAAGGCGAATTGCCCTAGAGGAAGATTGTGTGTTAACACTGCGGTAAGTAATATAATTATGAGAACTTAAACCATTATTTTTTCATGCCTTTTTTTTTGCTTGTAAAGTGCAAAAACTTCTATGAATTAATAGCATAATTAGGTAGATTATTCTAATTTCCTTTGTCTTCTCGATCTTAGTGGTTGTATAAACGCAAAGTCTTCCATTCTCGCTGAAAAACACTTAATCTTTTTGTGTAGAAAAATAGTAGTATGTTTACATGAAATACTATCTGATCTTCATAGAGCTAATAACTCAAATGCAGGAATATCGGAATGAAGAAGACAGGCCTATTAGAATACCGGTCTGACGTTTGAACGTTGAATATTATATGCCGCCCAAACGCTCACCTCTCTAAGGACTGACCTTTGTGATTTCTGCTATACTTATATGATCCTTTCTAACCACCTGGCTTAGCAAATCCAAAAGCGCTTTTACTATTTTTGCAAACTTCCCTTTAATGTGACGTTTTATCATCTAAAGGGTTCTTACACCTGTGTACCATGTGGTGGTAACTACTACGTGAACACGACACGACCTTGCTACGATCTAGATTACGACCGCGACGCTGAGTCTCTGGTCCAAAGATGCGACCCTGCCTACTGCAAGCGGTACAACGCTGTCTGCGGTTACGGGTTCAAGTGTGTTTGTGCTGTGAGTATTCAATCATTTAACATTAGGTCTTTGAGACTTATGTTTATACTTTCTTAAGGTTTAGGGTGAACAAGGATCCTAACAACATCTTAGGACATAAATGTAAACAATTTACAAGAGGTGCTATCAGGTAAGCCTGCGAAAACATTTACAAAATATTGTGTAAACATAGCAACAGTCGTTATATGTAGAAATAAATAAAAAAATATATGTAGTAGAAATATATGGATAAAGACCACTAAAGACTCTGACTTATGTCAGAGGAATAAAGAAAAGGAAAGGAAGAGTTAAGGAAAAAAAAACAAAATCTTCGGAGCCCAAGTCCACCTCACCTGCAGGACGTTGTTGGAGTGCACCTGCCGATTAAGGGACGAGGCTCTAGTGAACATAACAGTTCCCGGTAAGCGACAATAGGCTCGCCACCTATTACGTGGGACCAACGATAAAATTGGCGAAATGTGGGCTTATAGTTTTACCCCTTTGGGAAAACAGGCGTGATTGTATGTATGTTTATTAACAGCTTAAACGCCCAGCCGAAAATACTAGTTTGCTCTATGGGCCATGGCAGCCACCATATGTCTGACAACCCTTTTGTTATTTTTCAATAAGCCCATTGATAAAACAAACTGGCAGATAAACGGTGTCTGCCATGGCGTTTAACGTGTTAAGGTTTAAAAAGCCTACCTATAAAACCTACAAATGTATACCTACTCTGGTGTAAATTTGCGTTTTTTGGTGATCGTAATATTGAAGAACAATTACAAAGTCCTGGAAGACTAGTCTACGATCAATCGTATGTAACACGTTTAGAAAGACTGATTGATTTAAAGCGTTGCCGACTGTCATCAATTATTCTTTTCGAGTTTGAAGAACGTGGAACTTGGGTCTTAAAAATTTTAATTTCACGTTTTTCGAAACATTAAAAATCTCCGGAACAACAAATTAAATTTTTTTGTTCAAGAATTAGAACGTTATAATTATTGTTGTAGACAAAAGAATTAACGTAATTGAGCTGTTTGAAAATTATAACAGGAATATTTTTTAGTTTCCTCACACCAAAGGCTTTTAATAAATAAATTACAGCTTCTTTCATTTTGTGCGAATATAGCATTTATATACACAATTTTAATTAAAAATAATTATATCAGACTGGATTCGCCGGCAACGGCACCGTTTGCGGACGAGATACAGACCTGGACGGCTTCCCTGACCACAAGCTGACGTGCTCAGAGTTGCGCTGCTCAGCTGATAACTGCCCCGATGTCTCCAACTCTGGACAAGAGGACGCTGACGGCGACGGCATTGGCGACTCCTGCGACCCTGACGCTGATGGAGATGGGATTGCTAATCATCCTGTAAGTTGAACCAATCATTTCCATGTTCAAATTTAGCTGCTCTCATGCTAATTAGGACAAATTATAGCAGCAAAGAGTCCTAAGAAAGTGTGGTGAAACTGTCTTATGGTGGTTAACTTACCTCATGACATGGCTGTGAAAATTTACAACAAATTACCGGATAGTATTAAAAACGAAGATAATTATATTTAGAAAGAATCTAAGAGAACATTTAATTCAAAAAGGTTATTATACATTGCAAGAGTTTTTTCAGTAAAATAATTGTTTTCCAGTAAAATAATAATTTGCATGACATTTATAATTTCATAATTTTGTTTTTTTTTCTCATATTTTATTTTGATTTAAAACTGTATTTAATTCAATTTGTTGATAACAATAATTATTTATTTATTTTGCTGTGCCCTATCCGGGTCTATGTTTGATACTACCTTTTATAAAACATCTGTATTATACAACATAGTTTTGGCAATAAATACTTTGAATTTGATTTATTACATATTAAAAATGATATGGCAAACTTTGATCTCTTATAACAACCACATACAAACATTCTTTTGGCCAAATGACATTTGGAAAATCATAACGCATGTTTTTTTTTCAAATCAAATCAAATGAAATAATTTATTTGTCATTACAGGTAATAATGGTCTTACAATACAATAAATAGATAGCTTCCGTAATGTACCGTTTTAGGCATACAAATATCAAGTTGAAAAATAGTTAAAATTATTCACATAATCAGTCAATTATGAGTGACAATAACTAATAATTTCCTTTTATGTGTTTCCACCATTTGTTCTAAGTAAATCGAATCCGGGCAACTGTGATTTCGCCTTATGACACTTTCCACTGTCTGGGCTTAGATCTCTCTCATAGGTCCAGGTCATTTAAGCAACACGTGATATTTACGACGTCTTCTTATTAGCTTATTCCACGTACTGTCGACCATGATCGATACCGTAATAGAAGATAATCGACTACTAGTGAGGACGAGTCTCGTTAAACATCATCATAATTTTCTTAGCTCTAAGAATAATGACTTGTCATCAGGACAACTGCCCGCTGATTGCCAACCCCGATCAACTGGACCGCGACGAAGACCAGAGCGATAAGCGTGGTGACGTTTGCGACAACTGCCCTCGTCGGTACAACCCCGGCCAGGACGATGTCGACGGCGATGGACTTGGAGATGTTTGCGACCCTGACATGGACAATGATGGTATGAGCAATTTACATCCTATTTCTTAAAAGCACCCGGTATAAGACCAAAAAATTTACAAACTTTATGTACTTTTCATATTTCTTGGCAGGCTTTTGTTGACGGTTTTGTTAGAATCGATTGGATACGAAAAGCTGAAGATCAAGCTCAATGGCATGCCGTTGAAGTGGGCTATTTCCAGCAGTAGACGAAGATAGGCTGATGTTGATGATTTAACAATTTGACGTAGTAGGTCGCGAGCCTATTACCGCTTACCGGGAATTTCTATGATTTTCAGAGCCTCGTCCGTTGATGGGCAGGTGCACCACTTGGAAGTAAGGCAAGGTTGCCTTTAGTTCCTACGGTCTTGGTAGGATCCCCTACTTTCCGACTTTCGATGATGCAATAAATATATGTAACAATTCTCCAGGCATCCTAAACGAGGACGACAACTGTCCTCGCGCGTTCAACCCGCGCCAAGAGGACGCGGACGGCGACCGCGTGGGCGACGTGTGCGACAACTGCCCGCGCGTGCGCAACGCCGCGCAGGACGACGCCGACCGTGACGACGTCGGCGACGCCTGCGACAGCGACGTCGATCGCGACCAGTCTGTACCTCAATTACTTACTTATCTTACCTTATCACGGAGGCCATAAGTTGCCTCCGGCGCACTTTGATCTTGCCTTCTTCTTCTCTGAGTTTTGGGCATGACTTTGACTGTGTCTGACAATGACAAAAGCGCTGCATGAAATAAAATAAAGTAAAATATACTTTATTGTCTTTAAGATCAACAGGATCATTAAAATTTAGATTCGTCAAATTTTTATACACAAAATGGTAATTCCATATTTTTTTTTCTGAACAACAATGAAAGAGATATGAGCGGTACCATAATCAAGAATGATAAGCAAATGGGTTCTTTGTTAGAATTTGTCAAGGTTTGTCAGTTTATCTGTTGTGGTTTTTTTCTAAAGATTTGTCAGTCTGTCGGTTACTCTTTTAGGGGGGATCTGTCAGTCAGCCTGTCGTGATTCTAAAGGGGGAGGGGATTGTCATGTATGCAAATAACTTGATTCATTTTATTTATTGACATTGGCAAGTACTGTAAGCAAGTGAGTCGATATCTAAGAAACAAAAATTGTTATAAAACGATTTTTTACTGGAAGAGAAGTACTATTCCTACCCGGGTTACCTCGGACGAGATTTCTTTTTTGATGGAAAAGCAGTTGCAGTGTATACAGCGTGTAAATATACCCTGATCAAAGGCGAAAGCTACGTATTCTGCCCAGCATTAGGATAATTTTGAGAATTGTATCTGGCCAATAATACCCTTATATTTTTTGAAGGTCAAACTATTTTCATCGTTATTACCTACTTGTGTTTTTTTTCTTAAAATAACGTCAGCACGCCTGGGCCACACAGAAACGCGGTCTGTTGCGCGCATTTCATTATATTATTATGTTAGGCACCATTTCAGGTTTTGTTAACACTAAAATAGTTTCCAAACGATAATGTTTGGGTAATGTCTCTTGTTATGATGTATAGAATGGCGTAGCCTTCAGCTATCATCAAGATCTTTTTCAGCCAGGTTAGTACCCTCACCAATATTAAATACCCCCCGGTTAGAACCCCGGGACTTATCAACAAAAATACCATGCACTCTGAAGCACGCAAATAATATAAGGATAGAATAGTACAAAGTGAGAACCATTATTGTGGTAGTTGCAATAGGAAATCTCAAAGAATCTACTCTATTGCAAAATTGCGCAGCGCTTCATAAAACACACCTGTCTTGCTGTTAAATTGCTGCCGTATAAAATGAAAGAACGTACCTCAAAGTCAAGACAGGCAAGAACGGCGACTGCATCGGCAGAGATAACGTTTTACCTGGGAAAAATCTTATTTCATATCAGCTTTTATAAGATTCTGACAGTTATTTATGTACAATCGTCTTATGAAAACCTTGTGGACTATGTGAATTACTTATTTTTTAATTAGACGAAAACTGGATCTTCAGGTCTTTTGACAAACAAAACTTATCGCCAATGTATTTATCATTTTGGTGCATGTGATGTTCACCTCAATTGTTTGTTTCACTTGGTTTTAATAATATTTGTGTAATTTATTTTAAGTAATAGTGTAAATAGATACTGGAAGTGACATGAATTGCTCCTTTCTTTCTTAAGATAAGATGAGAATATGTACGATCTTTAGATATTAGATTTTGTTAGTTTTAAGAACAGCGGTAATCTTAATATTTTATTTCTTCAATTGTATTAGATCTTAAGACATAATTTGAAAAAAGCCGAGATGAGTTTCTTGAGGCATTCTTCTCAATCTAGTTGCCTTATGGAAGCCTCGTTAGAGTCACCGACACACTGACTAACGGACGGACAGGGAGGGGTCCCTTCTTTAGAATCAGGATAGGCTGACTGACTGTTACCCCCGATAAGAGTCACCGACAGACTGACAAATCTTGAGAAATACCACAACAGACAGATAAACTGACAAACCTTGACCAATTCTGACAAAGGACCCGTTTGCTTTTACTTCTTTATTATTGTACCGCTCATATTTAGTTCATTGTTGTTAAAAAAATACACCGAAATTAAATTTTGTGTGTGAATGTTTGACGAATCTAAATGATCGTGTTGATCTTAAAAACAATAAAGTATAATTTATTGTGATCCTAAATAAAATAAATAAATAAATTTTCATTAATATTTTTTAAAATGTTGTAGGATTATTTGTGACTTAAAATTTTTATTGTTAATTAGTACTGAAACTACCAAAATTATACGTTGTGGCTTATAAGTAATGTGTAATAGTTACTCCGAGGTTAGAGGCGCTAAATGCTGAAATACGAGACTAACATCCCAGTTCGGCAGGAAATGCTATAATTTGTGATCTGTCATTACTTGTAGGCTTTTTTCAAATTTATTTATGTAACATAATAACATTTTCACATGGTTTTTAAACACACAATATATCACAGAGATTTGTCTGGTGTGTTCGATACGTAGTTCATAGTTAGTTAAATGAAGTATACTCATAAACTACTGACAACATTGTACCTACATTCTTAAATTCTACATTATGTAAAACAACGAAAGCGCGTTCGAAGCAATCACAAACAGCTAACTTTACTAAGATGCTTTCAATTGTCAGTTGTAGGTACTACTTAAAGTCTTGTCTTTTACTTATTTTACTTTACTATAAGGATGACGTAAGTTCTCGGCCAATACGGATTGGGTCAGCGTCTTGGAGTATGATCTGAATACCTCTCACCTTGTTTCTAAGAAAATACCCGTGCCCACTATATATCTACCCTTTATTTTCTATTCCAAAATGTTCTCATCTAGGTACCAACTTTTGGACATTTATGGAATACTTTTTTAACATGCTAATTAATTAATAAATCTATTATTTAACTTAATTTAGCGTTGCCCTATCAGGGTCTATGTTTAAAACCAAATTATTTATAAGACAATATAATTTAAAACATAGTTTTGGCAATAAACATTTTGACTTCGTCTTATTAAAATCTATTTTTTTTATTCACAGAGACGGCATACAAGACGGCCTAGACAACTGCCCATACGTTCCGAACAGCGACCAACTGGACGTCGACAGTGACGGCAAGGGCGACGCCTGCGACGACGATGACGATGGTGACGGCGTATCTGACGCTGACGACAACTGCCCCCTCGTCGCCAACCGTGACCAGAGAGACTCCAACCGTAAGTCTCCACATTGTGTGCAGCCAGATCACCAGAGACTTAATATTAGGGCACAGGGTGTGCTTACTGTTATAGGGATCCTACCAAGATCTGAGGAGCCCAAGCCAACCTCACCTGCAAGGGGTGCACCTGCCAAACAACGGACGAGGCTCTGGCGAACACAAAAGTTCCCGATAAGCAGCAATAGGCTCGCCACATATTACGTGGGGCAACAATATCATTGGCGAAATGTGGGCATACAATATGCCTCTGCCTACCCCTTCGGGAAAACAGGCGTGATATTATGTATGTACGAGCACCAGTTAGTGTGACAAGAATTTCAAGCGCGCACAGAACTTCATGTGATTTTTATGTTTGAAGGTTATAAAGATATTAGGCGTAAAAACCGAGTCTTTAAATTATTACCACGCATACATTTACAGACGATGGCGTCGGTGACGCGTGCGACAACGACTTCGACGGAGACAAAGTCATCAACGAGCTGGACAACTGCCCCAACAACTCTCAGATACATCGTACTGACTTCAGGTATGTGACCACAATTCAATAAAACGATTTTTGACGATACTATTATTATAATATCATCAAAAAAAATCAAACTATTTCTCTCAAACATTAATACTATTATTGTATTAATAATGATTACATGTTTATCCATTACGTTTAATTGTAAATGTGTTTTATTTTAGTTTTATCATCAGTTGTCAACTCTTTTTTTCTTTCTTTATAAGTTATTTGTAGAGTTGTTTCAAGTAATTTCTTTCTCATTGCACGTGGTGTTCACCTTAATTGTTTGTTTTACTTGGCTAATTTTAATATGTGTAACATTATGTAATAGTGTAAACAGATGCTGGTGATCCTAAATAAAATAAATTAAAATTCAACTAAGCTACAAAAGAAATAGCCTAGACAAGTATTAATGACCCAACAAACAAACAACACAAAGAGGTTTAGATTCACCAACCGTCACGCTATATCGGCCGTTTTCTACCAAGTTCTACTTCGTGACAACTGTAACTTTTAAAATCGCGTTCCAGGAGATACATGACAGTTCGCTTGGACCCCGAAGGCGAGTCCCAGCAAGACCCCAACTGGGCAGTCAATAACGAGGGTGCTGAGATCCTCCAGACTCTCAACTCCGACCCGGGGCTCGCCGTCGGCTTTGAGTTCTTCGGCGGTGTCGACTTCGAAGGCACGCTCTTCGTTGACACACAGATCGATGATGACTATGTCGGATTTATATTCGGGTGAGTCTGCTGCATCACCTTTTGTATTGATTAGAGTTTCTGTAGATAGATGTTTATTTATTTATTTAAACTCTTTATTGCACATAAATCATAAATATGAAAAGATTACAAAAAAAGGACATGTACAAAGGCGAACTTATCTCTATAAGAGATCTCTTCCAGCCAACCTCGTGAGGAGTTAGATAGATAAAACAAGGATAGGTAAAATACATATGCAAAATAAAATAAATACTTATATCAGCAGAAAGTCTACCTTACCATAATCCCATTTTCTGTGTAAAAGATTATCATCATCAAATGTATGTGACTCTATTGAATTTTCTGATCTAGCTACCAGAATAACAAGCGTTTCTACGTAGTGATGTGGAAGAAGAATCCTCAGACGTACTGGCAGACGACGCCTTTCCGCGCAGTGGCCGAGCCTGGCATCCAGCTCAAACTGGTCAATTCCAAGACTGGTCCTGGAAAGACTCTTCGGAATGCGCTTTGGAATACCGAATCTACGCCTGACCAGGTATTTTTCAGAGACTATTTATACTATAAAACTGTTGATAACAATTTTATAGTAACAAAGTACTTATGTAGGGTAAAATATATAAAAACAAGTTTCTCAAATACTTCTTGGACTGTTCCTTTGGACGACCTATTAATGATTACCAATTTTATAGGCAATTTTATGGGTGTATAGGGATCCTACCAAGACCTAAGGAGCCAAAGCCAACCTCACCTGCAAGTGGTGCACCTGCCGATCAACGAACGAGGCTCTGGCGAACATAACAGTGCCCGGTTAGCGGCAATAGGCTCGCCACCTATTACGTGGGACCAACTATATAATTGGCGAAGTATGGTCGTATAATATGCCTCTGCCTACCTCTTCGGGGAAACAGGCGTGAATATATGTATGTATGTAATTTTATAGGCTCCTAATGGGTACATATTTAGTAAATATAAGTTCTGAGTGCGTATGTACTGGCTTGAGCTGCGATCACCAACCCGCCTCCGTTGTTCCCGGTTATCACTAAATGTGGTAGTCGTTAAGCCATGTTAGAGGCCTAATGGGCGGCTTGAAAAATTCTAACAGCAGGACGCCATACACCTGCCTCCGCCAATCTGCTCTGTGTCCGCGTGGTGGAGTATGACCCAATACCCTCACACCTTGATATGTGTGAGGAGGCTCGTGCTCAGTAGTGGGACGTTAATGGGCTGTGATGACCCCCAATAGAAAGTACTCATTAATACTTGAAACTATTTACGTTGTTGCAAGCACCAAAACTGGTTCAAGAAATCAAATTTAAAAAAGTATTCATTTACAAAGCAAAGTACTATGCATCAAAATACTAACTTACCAGGAATATCCTATCTGTCAGATTTTAATCATTAATTATTAAAATCTGACTGATAGGATTTTTTTTTAACTCATTCATTCATTTTTACTCATAATTACTTAAACTATTTATGTTGTTGCAGAAACCAAAACTGGTTCAAGAAATAAAACTTTAAAAAGTATTCATTTACAAAGCAAAGTAGTTACCTATCACCAAAATACCAACTCACCAAAATTTCCTACCAGGCAGATTTATAATTTTTTTATTATTAGGTATATTACAACATTTCTTATACAAATCCCAGTGTCACAAAAACCAACATTGGTTAAAGGTTAAATTAAATCTGTATATTTGATGCACGATCAAGTTATTCATTAGTAGAGACCGGATTTTATGCAACATAAAAAGCTCGTTCATCATCATCATCTCAGCCATCCGACGTCCACTGCTGAACATAGGCCTCCCCAATAGATTTCCACATTGAGCGATCCTGAGTCGCCTGCATCCATCGGCTTCCCGCCGCCCTGACCAGATCATCGGTCCATCGCGTGGGAGGCCGTCCTCTACTACGTTTACCGGTTCGCGGTCGCCATTGCAGAATCGCCCCATCGGTCGTCGGTTCTTCGAGCTATGTGCCCCGCCCATTGCCACTTCAGCCTGCAAACTCGCCTCGCTATGTCGGTCACTCCAGTCCTCCTACGGATTTCCTCATTTCTGATTCGATCACGTAGGGACACTCCGAGCATAGCTCTCTCCATTGCACGCTGAGCGACTTTGAGCTTTCTAATGAGGCCCATAGTCAGGCACCAAGCAAAAGCTCGTTATATACATGCAAATATGCATGAAAAATGCTTGAAAATTAGCAGAATATGCGACAGTGTTAAATGATAGATTTTAGGAATACTTAAAATAAAAAAGACAAAAGTAAGTTAAAATTTTTTCTATTTCAAAATCAGCATACAATGAGTAAATTATTAGGGGTCATGACCGCGTGGTATGGCCATGATATGGGTGCTAATGACTCCCGGTTTTTCACTCCCGAGCTGCGTTTATTGTTGTGCAAGATTCAAGTGCGATTGAGTGTGGAATTTTATTCCTATCTTTGGGATGATTCGGCTAAGTACCTCCTCGAAGCACTTGACAGACAGCGTCAGGCCATCACGTGTGGGTGCGCTTGTTATCGAGTTTTTTTTTAAATCTTTTAAATAATGGCTTCGTGCGTCTAGCACATCTAGCCAGTGTCAAGTAAGTGATATATTAATAATTTATAATTCATAGTAAATGAGAATGAGTGGTGATAAAGATGATAAATGGTAAATAAAATACCCTCCCTTAAGCCCATTGAGTCCTCAGTAAAGATGTGGGACTTTACTGAGATCCCACATGGACTCCTTGAGAGAATTTGAAAAGTGAGGTTGCACTGCTTTGTTTGATTTACCAACACTTATGTATATTCACAAACACTTAACGGTTAATAATCCACCGTTATTACGCATTCATGTTAAAAATATCACAAATTTTAGAAAATAAAACAAAATTGCATACATGACACTTCACTTTCCCGCCAAGAAGTTCGTTATCGTGATTGTTACACGTTACGGAGCACACCTTTTCTTGCATCTGCTTTCTATCAGGCAGGTGGTGGTCTATGACGAGTTACTATAAAAATAATAAGGTTTAAGTCAATACAGAATTAACATATTTACATAAACAAAAAAGTTTCTCCTACTTTGACAATTTGTTTTTTAAAACAGCGTTACAACTTGCCTGCGACATAAATTTGGTTTGTTTCGTTTTCATAATTGATGAAGTTGTCAGAGTTTGTTAAGACAGGGTTGTTTTCGTTTGTTTTCCATCACAGTCGGGTTGAGTTAGTAGCAGCCTTTCAGATGTTAATCAACGTTTAATGTTTATTGCTGATAGAAGCCATGTAAAGTATCGTTTAATTGGCTTGTTTGAACTTTAAACTCTTCCTTGAGTGCGATTTTTTTTAAATAAACTTATAAAGTGCAATTAAAACAAAATTAAATCTAATTCATCTGGTAAGAATATTAAATAATTATAGTAGACAGCCGCTCGCGACTTTGTTCGCGTAACCTACATTTTATTATTTTAAGGTTGAAAAGTATCAGTATCAGCTATTTGCCAGCGAAAACTTTCTCAGAATCTTTCTAGCCGTTTCATAGGCCACGAAACAGATAAAAAAATATTATTTCATTTTGCTATAAGTAACTATAGTTTACTTATACAGGATGTCCCAAAAAGAGCGTGCCAAGCTTAAGGAGAAGATAGACGAAGGGGTGATCAACTAGATAAAAAAAAATTACTTTAGTAAAAGTACCACCATTTTCAAACTATAATTTTTTTTACATTTTTCGTAAAATTTCCCGATTTAAGCAGTTTTTTTGTTGCTGTGTGTACAAATAAGCATATATTTTTCTTATTCTTCTTGTTGAATAGTCTCGAAGATTCAATCTACCATATTAAAATATAATATTGTGTTTCAAGTTAGAGAAACCTAAGAAAGATTGCTTTTACTTTAACTTATTTATTATCAAAACATATTTTATTGAACTTTGAACTTCAGCGGTGAAAAAAAAATGTACTGGGCCGCTGCTGCACATTACATAAATAAATTACTTGTTTAATGGAGATTTCAGAAAAAGATTTTCTCTGGAAAAAAGATTTAGAACTATTTTTATGCCAAAGGGGCTGATTTGGATGAAATAGTAATTTACCTTTAATGATCATCTTAGATTACTAATAAAGTTATGTACTTAATTTGAGGTAATAAAAGACACATTTTACTAATTTTCACAGTTTTATTACTACCCAAAAGATCAAATTTCACTTCAATTTTAAATTTAGTTTTTTTTTCAAAGTACACTCAGTATGATAAATTCGGGATCCAACAGGTGCCTTCGCAACAACTTCGCACGCTCTTTTTGGGACACCCTGTATATATATATTATTAAATATAATAAAAAGCTCTTATTTTAAAGTTAATATAATAAATGAAAATGTTTATTATTCTCATCACAAACAATTGGTTCATTAGTAGTGTGTACATAATTTTAATCATTACAAACTAAACTTCAATTGACAGTTTGTTTGTGTGAGACTGGTGCCTGAGATAGGTATGAGTACATACCTAACACCTACAGCACCTAAGTTACGAAAATTCACTTCTATTTAATTCATTTATAGTATCTATTCACAGATAAATTTCACGATAAACTTAACTAGCCATTTCTTAAACGTAATGTCATAAGCATTTAGGCCATGATATTGTTGCTCTGAAGGTTGTTCATTAATAAATTAGAGTACAAGCGGGAATTTGGGCTTCATTAGCGGGTCTCGTAGTAATAAATACTAAATTAACTCCACTTCAATTGCTTTGCAAAAGTATGAAATATTCATAATTTTTCTCTCGCCAGCTCGGAATGGATTGCCAGAAGTACTTACTTAATTATTTATAAACAGAAAAACAGATCTATCCCACAAAGTAGGTACTTACCTGCAACATTTAAATTGTATCCTCGCAAGAAATTTATCAGAGGTGAATATTTCTGTAATACTGTAAATTCGATTATGATTTCAGAAATCTTGAGAAATAAGTATCTGAATAGTTTAAACATAATAAAAGAAACTTATAGTCTTGCTTACTTTACTGTTTGCCACTGAGCGTAGTGGTGCGTAGGTAAGTTTAAATAAATAAAAATAAAATAAATATTCTCTTACAATCACACCAATTATTTAGTTCTAAGATAAGTATCACTAAGAACTTGTGTTATGGATACTAAACAACGGATAAACATACTTAATTACTTTTTTTTTGTAAACACATACTTAATATACATAGGAAAACACTCAGCCCAGACCAAATATTCATGTTCATGCACACAATGATCCTGTGTGGGAACGAACCAACGACCTCTGGAGTGAAGTGCAGGTATACTGACCTCCACGCCATATCGGTCGTCTAAGTTTCATTCACAACTGCATCGAAATAACGCTAAACATGAATAAATGAACTTTGAATTAGCGTTTTGTTGTCATCCTAGTGGGTTCACGATCGTAGTATGTAGGTGAGGTTTGATCTAGGTGCACATTGTAAATTGGACCAAAGCCGGACGCTCAACTGGCCGGTTTTTACCGTTTGTTGAAATTGGATTGGGTACCAATTTCAAAAAACCTTGGGTACTTGAGTACGAACGCCGTAATATGTTTATTTCTTACAACACTCTTTCAGAAATCTCTATACTGCGAGGGCTTGTAAAATCGACTTCACGTTGTTTCAAAAAAATTCACAGCTAACGATTTACAGAATTTTTTAAATGGATTTATTTATACCAAAACTGTTTACTTTTTATTTGCATCATCAGGTGACACTCCTATGGAAAGACCCACGCAACGTAGGCTGGCGCGAGAAGACAGCCTACCGCTGGCGACTGCTGCACCGTCCGAAGATAGGGCTGATCCGTCTGAAGATATACGAGGACGCGAGGCTGGTGGCTGATTCGGGGAATGTGTACGACACCACGCTGAAGGGAGGCAGGCTGGGAGTCTTCTGCTTCTCGCAGGAGATGATCATCTGGTCTAATCTCGTGTACCGGTGTAATGGTAAGAAAATCTTTGAAAACTTGTACTTTGTAAAAAATTGTGGTTTTTATTTTAGTTGTGAATGTCAGAATATTGTTATGGCCTGTTGAAGATTTTCATCAGTTTAAATCAATTTAAATGCTCATTGCTCCGCATATTTAAGTGGTCGTAAACGATCGCCGAAGTAAAACTAATTTAAATGAGGCCAGTCCTTAGATAGGTGAAAACAGCGAGCGCTTTTGTGCTTCGGAAGGCACGTTAATATTTATGTTGGTGTATGACTTTAGTGATCAGAGTTTCCGAGGTTCCGACCACCTAGTAGGTACGTACCACAAGTGCTTTATACATGCCATGACAATCGTAAATGATGCGGACACGATAACAACGGGTTAAAGAGGTTAACTGACAGATAGATAATCTTTATCTTTATACATAATATATATTAGTGTGTATAAGGATCCTAACAACATCTAAGGAACCCCAGCCAACCTGACCTGCAAGTGGTGCACCTGCTGACCAACGGACGAGGCTCTAGCGAACGTACCAGATTCCGGTTAGCGGCAATAGGTTCGCCACTTATAACGTGGGAACAACAATATAATTGGCGAAGTGTGGGCGTATGTATGTAGATACTCTTTATTGACAGGACTTAAAAACTACTGTTCACAAATAACGTAGTATAGAAAATGCCAATCTAAAATCCGGCACACAGCCATTTATTCTCTTTTTTATTTCCTTACAGACAAAATTCCATCCAACATCGTATCCGAGCTGTCACCAAGAATATTGAAAGAGAAAAAACCAGAAATAGACCACGACTTTTTCTATCAATAATAAATAGTCGAAAAGAAGTAAATTACTAGGAAATAATTAATTTTATATTATTACTTTTTGTCCTCATAAAACTTACAAGACTAACATTTGAAAACCACAGTTTCTTTTATGAGTTTTTAAAAAAAAAGTAACAATAATAAAAACATATAAACAGTCAAAGAGTACCTATCAAATATTAAAATACAATCAACTCGATTACTAAAACCAAAATTATAAAAGGTATAATATATATTAATATTATCAATTACCTTATGTATTTATTTTTATGATGACATACCTACATGTAAGTAATTAATAAGTTAATATTAAGAATAATAAAAAGATAATTTCTCAAGTTTTTTGTGTTTTCATTTATTCCTTATAAGTTTTCTAAATTAGAATTAATTGTATCATCTTCATCTCAGTCCACTGACATGACATATATTGATCACAAGCCTCCTACAGCGACAAGCTAAAAGGGATTCAATTCTATCAAGTACTAAACCACGCGGACCCGATGCGGTTTAGCTCTTAGATTTTTCCCACCGCCTAGGCTTCTAATATGGCCTAAAGACTTGAACATATAGTTATAACCGGGACCAAACTCTTAACGTGCCTTCCGAACCGAAGCGCTCGAAAATGAATGCCCTACAAACGCACCCATCCAAAGATTGACCATAACTCCTGTTAGGGTTATGAACTCCACTACTCTCCAAACAGATCTTCAGTTTAGAGTTAGTATAATACTATAGGAGAGGCACATAGTACAAGAACCCAGCTTTCCTCAAATAGCTAATTAAAATGTTTCCCTGTCTACAAAGAATATCATGTTACAAAACTATCAACCAGCTTCATAATAAGCAAAAAACCTAAAATTTATAACATTCAACCTGTATGTGAAATCACAGACAATTTTATTATATTTAAAGACGTATTTCATCTTCTAACTTCAATGACGTTACAACTTATAATTTGACAGTTGTCTTAATCATTTTATTTCTGTATATTTTTGTAATGTTGTTTTTTCTATGTCCTTAATAAATAAAAGATTCGTGATGTGTGACGTGAATTTTAACAAAGATACTCTACGCCAAAGTCAGACTAATAATACTTTAAACGAACCAAGCAGCTTGCACAACCAAGCACAGATAGGCGACAGCTCATCCGGAAATAAAGAACTTCGAGCCGAGGTGCGTAAAGCGAATTTTTCCCAGAATAGAGGGGACGGGGTTCCATTCCGCACCTTTACAAAAGACCCTACTCCGTCTACTAGCAAAGTCGTACGCAAACGTAAAACAGGACCAACAATGCCTGGTCGCGAAATGTTACCGAGAAAATCTAAAGAAAATGCAATTAAAATGCTTAGATTAAGTGTTAAAGGGATCATAGTCCAAACTGGGATAGTTTTGAGGCAGAAGCCAAAAACGAGGCGTCGGCGAAGACCTTTGAAAAAGCCGAAGAGTTTAGTAAAGAGAACTGGGGCGAAGAAACCTGTGGTGACTCTTTGGAAAAGACCTGTGTCTAACTTGTCGTTCGATTCTCCCTCTGAGTGCTCAACTTGTGGTTTGAGTTTTAAGTAACTTCTTGTTAGGACAAAAAACTCGAAAATGATTTAATAAAAACGGAAGTAATACGGAAAATTTGTGTTTTAATTGTATAATTAAAATATTTGCAGTTCAGATAAGCTGACTGCATAGTTTCGTTTGGTACTCGTTTACACAAATGTTGGGTTAGTTTAACTTTAGTACGTACACAAGAATAGAATAAGCGCTTCCCTGTTTCGGAAAGAGGGTTTTTTCGATTTTTACCTTTAACCTTATAGAGGATTTAAATAGATATCAACCAAGCAATAGTTACGAATATTTTCTTAAATATTTGCTGTGTAAGGGCGTATATGCCAGTAAATGGAGGCAAATAACAAAAGTAGCTTTTCGTCATAATTTGCAATGAATCAATCGTCAATAATATAGAACATATAATATCCGGGTACACCTATTATGGTAGAACTTTTTAAGTAATAATTTTATATTGCATAACAACTAATAGCATAAACCTCTTTTCGCAGAATATCGTTTGGCATAAACTCATTTAGCATACATTGAAACCCATAATTTTGTAAGTCAGAATCATCTGTACGCATAATTTTGGTATCCATAATAATCACAATGTATAATCATCACATCGCAGAAAGTTCAAAACCAGATTCATCTTTTGGCATATATTTCTTATCCATAACTATTTAAAAATAGAACCATCATTTCACATAATGCTTACAGCAAGAATCATCTTTTATGATTATTGCAACACTTTTCTAATCAGGCGTTATCATTTTTACTATTGCTATTTGTTGGAGGTACCTAGTAATCACATGAATCATTATTAGTTGTCGGGTACCCTTAGTTGTCATATCGATATTGTGTTATTGTGTTGATCAAAACAAGTTAAAGTATATTAAATATGGAAAATTCAGTAGAAAGTGTTTTAAAAGTGTTTAAATCAAGCAAAGGTGGAATTAAATTAGATATGAATGGATTTATTTACGAAAGAAACAAAGTGCAAAATAATAAATACTATTGGTTATGTGAAATGAGCCGGAACAAAACATATAATTGCAATCAACGAATAATCACCATATGCAACAATGAAACTAATATAC
Organism: Musotima nitidalis; assembly: GCA_949126915.1. Taxonomy (NCBI): domain Eukaryota; kingdom Metazoa; phylum Arthropoda; class Insecta; order Lepidoptera; family Crambidae; genus Musotima; species Musotima nitidalis. The sequence continues at coordinate 5,052,850 of OX421427.1, read as the reverse complement.
ATACATTAATAAGTAAAAAACTGGTAAACCATAATCATGACCTTGATGTGATAAGGTCCAAAGTCGCTGACATTATGAATGCGATTAAAGAAGAATCCATTAATAATATTGAGAAAAAACCATGTCAAATAATAAACGATTGCATATCTACAACTTCAGAAGTGATTTCAGCACATTTACCAACAATAAATAATTTAAGGCAAGCTATTTACAGAAATAAGAAAAAAGGGAAACATCCTATTATTGAACCAGAAACAGTAGAATTTCAACTTGATATGAACTATTTACGATGTGATTATTTGGAGAATGAAATCATTATACAAGATCAATTAAACAACGGACGTCGGATAGTTATGTTTACTACAAAAAAAATGTTACAAATTTAAGCAGATCCAAATATTGGCTTGCATATGGTACATTCAAAATCGTTCCGAAAATATTCCAACAACCGTATGTAATACATGGATCTGTACATGACACAACATTTCCGATGGTACATGCACTCATGACTAATAAGGATAAAGCTAGCTATGATAAGCTAATTGAAATGTTATTAGAATGTTGTGCATCCGCTAATATAGATTTATCACCGCGATATATAATAATAATGGACTTCGAAAAAGCGCCCCAAATCAGTTTTAAAAATTATTTCAATAATGTAATAATCAAAGGATGCAATTTCCATTTAGGGCAAATCATATACCGAAAGATACAGAAAAGTGGCTTTCAAAAACTATACGGTAACGATACTAATTTTGCTATGGAGATGAAATGTTTATTTGCTCTTTCTTACTTATCGCCTAATGATATACAAAAGTATCCCCAGATATCCCCAGAGGCGGAAACTATTGCACATTGGTTTAGCGATAATTACATCTGGGGAACAATGTCTGCGCCTCCAAAATATCAGCCTAGCCACTGGAGTACAAAAGATTTATTTGACCAGAATATCCCTAGAACACAAAATTCTGCTGAATCGTGGTATCACAGAATAAATAAAATTGTGAGCGCGAATCATGTGGGATTTTATAATATATCAAATCAACTGATCAAAGAAATAAAATATTCAAATATAGAAATAGATAAATTAAGTTTCGGCGCGCCACCACCAGCCAAAAAAAGGAAAACAGTAAATAAAACAAATCGTCTTCAAAATATTATAAATAATCAGTCGGATTACACAGAAGTTGGGTACCTTAAAGCAATAGGAGCTAATATAAGATTAGTTTAATTTTGTTTTCTGATTAATTAATGTTTAAATTGTTTAATTGTATAAAGCAATAGGAGCTAATATAAGATTAGTTTAATTTTGTTTTCTGATTAATTTAACTGTTTTTTTTTTAGTAATTGTAATAAATAAAAGTTGATTTAATGATAATTATTTGGTTTTTATATCCTTGCCCATGAGAGCATGTTCGTTTCTGGCACAGTTCTAACCTAACCTAACCTACGCATTTTTAAAGAAGAAAGTAACCCAATCTATATTATTCTAATTGAAATTCTATGATCTTCATAGTATGCCTATAGTATGACCATTAGTGCTGTGCACTCCCTGAGGTATGCGCGCGGTGAGACGGGGGGGTTAGATTCGGCTGCTGCGCTGTCAGTGCGCCGTCAACGCTTGTGACGGCAGGTAGTGTTATTTGTATCGGATTGTCTATGTCAGACGCACAAGAGATAAATATTCAAAGATGGGTCGTGCGTTATCTCGTGATATGAAGACTGTCATTTTCAGGGTGGCTGAATATTTTAAGAAAAGAAAAGCAGACAAAGAAAGCTTTGAATTTAAAAATAACGTGAATATTGCTAAAATCGTTGCGGAGGCTACGGGATACAGCAAAAGAACCGTACATAATGTGATTTCTGCGGGTTATTTATCAATTGAAAATTCAAGCCAATTAAAATTTCAATCGCCAAAAAAACCAAAAGTTCTAAAGAAAAAACACGTTGTGGATGATTTTGACCTTGGAGTTATCAAAAGAAAAATTCATCAGTTTTACGAAGTTGAAAAAAAAATACCAAGTGTCCGTAAGTTACTATCAAGTTTGAGACAGGATGGCATATTGAATTGTGGACGGGAATATTTAAGACAGCTTTTACACAAAATGGGCTACCGTTTCAAAAAATGCAAATCAAAGAGACATCTCCTTATAGAGCAGCCTAATATCACAGTGTGGCGGAAAAAATATCTTACACAAATCAGAAATTACAGAACGGAAAACCGAAACATATATTTTCTTGATGAAACATACATCAACGCCAGTCACCATGCCAGCAAATGTTGGCAATCATCGTCAGAACCCGGTATTCATGCTGATATTGGGAAAGGACGGCGACTAGTAATACTCCACGCTGGGTGTCGAAATGGCTTAGTGGATGATGCATTGACTATATTCAAATCAGATGCTAGAACCGGTGACTATCATGGAGATATGAGCGGACCTACTTTTTATAAGTGGGTAGATGAAAAGTTAAAAGATAAGTTGCTGCCGAATTCTGTGGTTGTAATGGACAACGCGTCTTACCACAGCGTTCAGATTGAGAAGAAACCAACTATATCAAGCCTCAAAAGTGAAATGCTGAACTGGTTACTACGCCATAATGTAGAATTTTCAGGAACCATGTCAAAGGCTCAACTGCTACTTCTTATCAAAAATACACAAAAAGAACCCATGTATAGAATTGACGAACTCCTGAAAGCCAGTGGACACACTGTTCTGCGTTTACCTCCGTACCATCCAGATTTAAATCCCATTGAGTTGGTCTGGGCTGATATTAAAAACAACATAGCCCAAAACTATATTAATTCTTCTCTAGACGAAAAGATAATCTTATTGGATAAATTGTTTTCGGAATTCACGGCGGAAAAATGGCAGAAATGCGACGATCATGTCCAGAAAAATGAAAATGATTACTGGAGTCGCGATAGTAGGTTCGATAATGTTATTGATTCATTCATAATAAATTTGCAAGACTCTGATTCAAGTTCCGGTGGCGAAGAGGAAGATGAATTTGATGACGAAATGGAAGATGAAGTTGAAACAGAATCAATGTCAGAATAACTTTCGTTAGAATATATAATTGTTTGTAAATATAAAAAATGTTTAATAAAACAAGTCCTGTTGTGAATTATAACTTTCAATTCTTATTTATCACCTGCATATTTTTAATAAAATATGAGTATATTTGGGTTACATTTTAATCAACAAAGTAATTATATATTACAGATAGATAGCCTCCGACCAACGCAACGTCCCGCCACAAGTCTTGCCTTAGAAATGCAAACTGATATCGTAAGATGTGTCCGACATGCATCGACCTCATGTGAACTCATGCACTTTTTTCTTCGCCCCTCACCTCGCCGTGCATACCTCAGGGAGTGCACAGCACTAATGGTCACACTATAGTCAAATTATGCCAAATAATCTGTACTCTAAATGAACGTTATGCTAAATGAAATTATACAAAATTTTAACTATGCCAAAGGTAATTATGCCAATAAAAATTCTACTATCTTAAATGTATGCCATTCTAAATTCGGTCATAAGCACATTATGCCTAAAAATATTTATGTCAAATATTTTTTATGCCTAATAAATGATCGACTAAAGAAGTTTCTGCGAAGTCAGTTATCCCAAATAGGTTTCGGAGTATCAAGTTTCTACCAAATAGGGCGCACCCATAATATTCATTTGTATTATGGGGTGTATTGGGGTCCTATCAAGACCTAAGGAGCCCAAGCCAACCTCAACTGCAAGTGGTGCACCTGCCGATCAACGGACGAGGCTCTGGCGAACATAACAGTGCCCGGTAAGCGGCAATAGGCAATAGGGACCAACTATATAGTTGGCAAAGTGTGGGCGTGTAATATGCCTCTGCCTACCCCTTCGGTTTAACAGGCGTGAATGTATGAAATCTATCTGAATTTCCTTTGCTTCATGTTTTCAAAATTACGAAATTGCTTGCTACATATAAATTTCACCGAAGTCGCCTGCACTACTGCAGTGCCTTCGGGCCCGGCAGAGCGGAGCTTATGAAATGGCAAACCGGCGTGTAGTTGGACATAAATTAGGCGCAACGTAAACTTTACCTGGGTAGAGTTAAGGTAAATAAAAAACTAAGTTTGCTGCTTTCGTATAAATTTATGTTGGCAATTTTACAAGTAAAACTTTACTGCTCTGGACAGATGTATGGACAGAAAACGCCGAGAAACAGTCACTTCTGCAAATATTGTAATCTTCCAGGAGAAGCGTTTCAAAATCAATTATTCCGGTATAAAATTTATAGCTCTTCTTAATTTTAAAAATTAACAAGTTACATTTAAGCTTCTATTTCAGACTTCATTTCAAAGTAAAACGAAACATCTTACAATTTGGTACATAAGCATTTTTTCTCATAAGCAGATCAATTTCGACAAAATTGCATAAGTGACGTTGTAGCACCGTAGGTGCGTATAAGTATGTCTTTAGAAAACTTATAACCTAAGTGCAAGAAAATTTACAGTAGGTAACTTTTTCACGGAGGCGGAGAGCTCCAGTATTTGTTTGATTTCATAGACTGCTTATTGTTGGGCCATTAGACCTCATTTCAGGTAAATGAAGTACACTGCTTATCAAGGCCTCTCCAATAGTTTTCCACGCTGTTCGATTTTGTACTGCCTGCATTCACCAGCTTCCCACAGCCTTGACTGGCCTCCAGTCGGAAGACTCTTCTCTGCCACGTTTGCTAGTTCACCATTGAAAATATTCTTTTAAAAAAGGCCAACACGAGTAGCTAGTGAATCAAGGAAACCTTTAAAAGTCATATCCTTAAATGTAATTATCGTAATCTCTCCGAGTGGAGACTTGTGCAGTTTCAGTAAGATCAGCTCCGCTCGCGTGTACCACGCTACGCCATAAATAACGTAGTATTACACTGGGAGAAAACGCCGCGCTTAGGGAGGTTACACATTTGGCGTTTAAAGGTTTTTTAATATCGCACCGTAATTTGAATACTACTCATATTCAAACTAAGTAAGGCATTATCCTTTGGTGACAGGATGGCAGCTACTAAATGTAATGGCAATCCAAAGAGATATTTAATAAATAAATAAATATTCTCTGACAATTACACCAATTATTTAGTTCCAAGATAAATATAATAATAAAAATTTCTGACAATTACGCCAATTATTTAGTTCCAAGATAAGTATAATTAAGAACTCGTGTTATGGATACTAAATAACGGATAAACATACATTAATACTTTTTTTGTTTTGTTAATACATACTAAATATAGGAATATAATAAACTGAACCTCTAAAAAATACTTTTTTGATCATCAAAAATACTGATCTAGCATCTAATAGGGGATTAGGTGCTCCATCAGAATTTTTTGATGTACAAAAAGGTTAGGTTAGGTTGGTAATTTATTAATTTTGATGACACATTAAATATGAGCCCTAAATATACATAAGAAAACACCCAGACCAGAACAAATGTTCATATTTATACGCACAAAGATTTGTCCTGTGTGGGCATCGAACCCACGACCTCAGGAGTGGAGAGTGGGTATAGTATGTATGTATGTTTATCCGTTATTTAGTATCCATAACACGAGTTCTTAATGATACTTATCTTGGAACTAAATAATTGGCGTAATTGTCAGAATTTTTTATAATTATATTTATCTTAGAACTAAATAATTGGTGTAATTGTCAGAGAATATTTATTTATTTATTAAATATCTCTTTGGATTGCCTCATTAAGAACTTGTGTTATGGATACTAAATAACGGATAAACATACATACATACTTTTTTTTGTAATGACATACTTAATATATGTACATAGGAAAACACCCAGACCAGAACAGTTATTTGTGTTAATGTACACATAGATTTTTCCTGTGTGGTAATCGAACCCACGACCACACGAGCGAAGTGTGGATATACTCGCCATCACGCCATATCGGTCATCAAAATATATATGTCGCAGCCAACTAGTTAAATGGCTAAAGGGCTAAACTTCAATCAGCTATTTAGTTAAACACAACGTCCTACTTAGCTGAACGTTATATCGCCGTCTGGTTATCTAGGGTGACTATGAGATTTTATGCAGCATAAAAGAAACAAAATTACTTTAAATAATCACTTTAATAAATTTAAAAAAAAAACTACAAAGAATGCGCTACAAAAATATTTAATAGGCATCAAAAAAATAAATTCGTATCAAACTTAATAATTAAATTTTTCTTATAGCAGCAATACTTTAATTATGTTCATTTAATACAATATTAACAATTAAATGTTTGATTTTGTTGTTCATATTCAGTTTTACTTCCGACATTGTCGCGAAAACTGCTATTGTCAGCTAGGGCTGGTGTGTTTATTGAAATTTCCATGATTGAACACTTTTTTAAACAGTTATTCTATAAATTTTAACAGAAAAATAATGTAACTTCTGCACGGTCGTATTGTTCCGCCATATTTGTTGTTGTTGACACTAGCGCTGCAGGTGAAAAATAAAAGTACTAAATTTAAAGCTTGTTTAAAAAACTTGAAGCCGATGCGATTATTTGCTATCAAACCTTTGTACACCAACCTTAACGCAACATGGTCGTCAGATCGCACCGCGGGAGCCGAGGACTCAAATGTGCCGCGGAATAATTCGCGACAGGAAATGTATGACACAATTACATAAAGACGTTTACTTTAATTTAAATTTTTGTTTGTTTATTCAACAGTCAGTCTGCTATATATGTTTTTACTTTGGGTTTAATGCTAAACAAACAAGCTAACAATGTGGTTGATAAAATGTGTACGTTACGTTAGCGGAAACAGTTTTTGATGAAAAACTCCCCGAAGGTTGTATGCACAAATTTTTACTTACCATACACAATTACACGACGTCATACACTATAAATCTATAAGAGTAAAATTCGAACTTTTCCGCTGGGGCAACGTAAACGATAAAATTTGTCGTCTTTTTGTGAATATTATGTCCTCTTTAATTATATTTTTAAGTATGTATGCATGTAAAATTACTCACTGACTTAGTTATGGTAATTGGGCCAGACCCGTGTAACTAATACAAATAAATAAAAAAAAATAAAAATTTACTGTTTTAGTCAAGTAAGTGTAAAAAATAAGTGTTATGTACTAATTAGTAGGTTCTAGGGAAAGCAGCTGCCTAACTTTATAACATAATTATATTCTGGCCAATTTTTATACAAATTGTCTGTTTTTTGAGAAACGAAGTGATCCAGTGGAAATTTTATAATTTAATACTAGCATCTCCTTCCACGTAGCTTCACCGAGACATGGTAGGTATTACAGGACATGTGTGAAGTTCTTTTCAGAAAAATCAGCTTAATATTTAAGGCATAAAAACGTAAAGAACTCATAGTAGATATTCATACATTGGCATTCAGACAAAGAAAATGAGTTCAAGTCAAATATTCAGGTATTTTTAGATACTCCATTCCGTACCTAAAATTACCTGAAAATTTGTGCTCAAATACGACCTAAAATCGTAATATTGGTTTGTTAGCAGGAACGTTAAACCAGAAAATAAAATACCTATGTCAGAAAAAATATAAACAGAAAGAAAAAGATCTATACTTATTTCTATAACATAATTGGGTATTAAAAGTCAACTTATTAGAATTTGGCATTCATTGGAAAGACGACGTTTAACTTAATTGAAACCAAAAATTGTATTCTAATTTAAGTTAAAAAAAAGTAAGCAATATTATAAACACAAAAAGATTTGAAATACGTTATAATTGACATACTTAACAGTATTAAAAGTCAACTTATTAAATGATGGCAACATTTTCCTTCTCCTAAATTATCTCTTCGGCGTTGAGCCAATGTTTGTTTTTCATTATCTGCCTTGGTTGGAGCTCACGCTACATAATGTGCGCCTTATATCCGAGAAATCCATAGCTTTAAGGCTTCTGGTAAGCAGATAATGTATGTGGATGAGTAATAGAATTTATTTAAAAATCTTTATCGTCAATAACACAATGCTATACACATACTGGCACACAATTTTAGCTTCATTCACGCTCATTAATACACTTCTTATACACACCCGTGGTTTTAGGGTACTTTTGACCTGCCCGCTTCACCAAAATATTCTGGATTTGAAAAGTTTTTGTTCTATTACATTTACATGGTATATCTCAAGCTTAAGGCTGGCAAATGGTCACCGCATTCTATACAGCTTATAACCTTTAAATTGAAATATAGATTGTTTAACGACCATATTGAAAAACAACAGCAATTGAAATATATATAAAAAAATTAAAAGCAGCTAACAAACTTAATGATAAGAAAGAAATAAAAATATTTATTGAAACAGTTTATATTTAGGCTTGAATACGATAATAAGTGGGATACGAAATAGAATGTGGCTTCCATACCAGCCTCCTACGGCCCCCTTCCCTCTACCATAACCACCGCACATTTGATACGGACGCGACTTTGGCGAACATAAAAGTTCCCTCGAATGTATAATAAGCTATTACGTGTAAATATATGTGGGCATATAATATCCTACCCCTATGTATGTTGACAAAATGGTAGTTAATGGGCGCTACACATATCTACACATTTAATCGGCTCTGCAATATTTATTGGGTAAAGTTATAAATTGTCATAATTATGCATGAATTACCGAATGTGCCGACCCGATTATATTAGCGCCGTAAGCATAGTTTCTGTCTTTGTTTTGGGAACATTATAATATTTTATTAAAGTATTAATAACGAAATGTAGCAACAAATTTCCTAGCCACGCACACATTTCAAATGCGCAAATTTTTATTGTTCAACGTTTTGTCATAGTTAAAACAAATAAGTAGACCAATTTAAACAACGAGAGACCGATAAAAGCTTAAACACGTAGGGCTGTCACTTATAGTTTATTTAATACAGCACAGCAGAACAGTGCGACGTTGCAAAAAAAACAAACGTTGGGCGCAGACGGAATTACGTGTTGCGGGACTGTTCGAAAGGGTTAGCGAGGCCCCGGGACATAGCAGTCTCAAGAAGGAACATGGATGCTTTTCAGTCCATGTAAAAAGTCTGATACACTCTTGCGCTTTTCTTATTTAGCGGGACACGATTATTTGACGATTTTCCATCCGAAAAAAAGGCGGTATTACGTAGTGGCGTGGCTACGTTAGCGGCGATATATTTAATAAGTGTGTGCGTGACACGATGCAATCGTTTTTGCGCAGTTTCGTAAAGATCGTATTCGGTGCGTATGCATAAAGATATAAAAATAACTTTATTGCATTAATTTAGTATACAGTATATTAACTGCACTATATTACACGGCGGTAGTATTAAATGGTTTTTTTTATCTTTTATTAATCTATTTTAACTTATTGCAGGGCAAAGTTCTCCCTCTGATGTCTCCATTTCTCCCTGTTGTGAGTGAGTCTCTTCCAACGTAGGAGACAATATCGTCACGCCACCGTTTCCGGGGTCTGCCTCGATGTCTTTTGCCGTCCTGCGGCACCCATTCTGTGCAAACTTTCGCCCATTGCTGTAGGCGCTTCCTGGTTACGTGTCCCGCCTAGTCCCAATTCAATAATGCAGCCTTTAGTTCGACATCAGCTATCCCCGCTTTTGAGCGTAAGGTGGTGTTGCGAGTTCGGTCCTGCCTTATCAGCCGCAGTATGCTACGCTCCATCGCTCTTTGGCAAACATCTGATTAAGTAGCTTATGAGATTTTTTTTAACTAATTCAAATTCAAATTCAAATTCATATTCATTTATTCAAGTTTGGCTCAAAAGAGCTCTTATGAACGTCAAAACTTAAAAACTAGCGCGCCCATTCACTGCGGGCGGGAGCTTGATCGTAAAAGAACGGGCAAGAAAATCGTCAAGGTTAGTTTTTTCTCCCGCCAGTTACAAGAATATGTACTTAATAGTAAAACAATTTGACAAATCTACAAAAACATGTGTTCTGCAGTCACATGATTTAAAATAAAAGAAGAAAATAACTTTTTATTTTAAGTTATACGAGTATGAGTACGAATAAACATAGTAGACATGAGCAGACCAGTCCCCACTGGCGGCACCCGTTCACGAGTATGACGCATGAACCAGCCATCGTTTCGCTCAACCATATTTTAGGGAACGCAACGACCCGACGCATGACGCCACCACCGCAAAGACATTTGAGTGAGCATGACATACTCAAGCTACAGGATAAACAAATTTTAACAAAAATAACATTATATTAATTAAATGTGCTGCAAACCACAAATATTTTTGGTCTTATGAAAGATATCATTTACAGCAATTCAGTCTTAATAATTACTAGAAAACTAATAACTACAAATAATAATAATAAAACTTAATAATTACTAATAACTAGAAAATATCTACTCGTTCGCGGTTGCCTGAGTAGGAATCAAACCTACGACCTTTGAATAATCGGTCCACTGCTCTAGCCAATTAGCTACCGTAGACTCCGATGGACACGCTAAATTCTTCTAATTGTAGTACTTTGTGATTTGCGTTGTAAGCCCGCACTCTTACGTCACTGTGAAAGTTAAGTACATACATAACATCACGCCTGTTTCCCCAAAGGGGTAGGCAGATGCATATTACACGCCCACATTTCGCCCGTTTTTTGTTGGTCACACCTATTAGGTGGCGAGCCTATTGCCGCTTACCGGGAACCTTTATGTTTTCCAAAGCCTCGTCCGATTATCGGCAGGTGGACCACTTGCAGAGGGCTTGGCCTCCTTAGATCTTGATGGTTATAAAAGTTATCTACATTAATGTGTTAACATATCGTACGTATTCGTTTCTACTGTGGTTCGGTTCCAAGTGTTACGAAGCAATTTGTGTGCTTGTTTATTGGGGTAAAGATAATAAAACGCAGACATCCCGTTTATTTCATATTAATGACAGAGGGCATCCCAAGTGGCAATATCTAGAATTTTCGATATAATTCATAGTAATTTCTTCACGAATAGTATATTAAATGAGCACCCTGTTGAACATTACCCACATATTTTTTCATATCAGTCAATTTGGCAGACAAGTCACGTAACCCATTTAATAGTAAACGGTGAACAAGGCATTAAAAATGCCGCAAAAATGGCGTATTCAAGTAATACCTACTTATTCAAAGCATGACTTTTTTGTTTCTAGTGGCGGCTATTCACGGGCATACTAACTGATTTTAGTAAAGTATAGTACTGAGGCATAATACTGAGGTTTACGAATTTCTACTTAAACCTACAAACTCATTTCCTAAACCTCAGTGTTAGCTCCGTGAATAGTTAGCTTTAGTGTCTTATTATACATATTAGCTTTCCGGATTTATTATGGAGAATGTTTTACAAGAACTTGTGGATCTAATCCATCCAGCCCTCTTTTCTTGCTTACAAGCAAAAAGGATGCAGCATTATGACAAAACTGTCATATTATGTTGTTCAAGCTACTGACAGTAGCTTGCCAAAAACCTGCCCCCAACCCCTAAAATAACATATTAAATTATGATCGTGCCCAAACCCATATGAAAAAAAAGAAAGAGTATTATCACAAATATATTTATTGTATCATTGTACATATGTTTACATAACACAGACGAAGTAAAACTATCACTCTGGAAAATAGATGAATGAAATCTACAGTGCGGTTGTGAATCAGGAGGAATTTCGTACAATGACCTCTTTGCCTAATGACAGTGGTCTCAAACATGTACAAGGGTGTTAGAACCGACCTTACTAAGTATAGCACGTAAAATGTTTGCAATCTCTTAAGACTGCGGTCATAGCATCTATGCGAGCTTGATGCTATAAATTTAGAGACAGGTAATAACAGGTTAATCTACGCAATTCCTTCTACTTCGCGACCGCACTGTAGACAAAGGTACCCAATAAGGGTGATTTATTGAAAATATTAAAATACACAATCAAATAACAAACATACTGTGCTTTATTAAAGAGATGATTCAAAGAGATATTTTCACTAAATAACCTTAGATATTTGTGCTCTATTTTATTATAAATAAACATATTGCGAGCTTTGTTGAAACAATACAATTAATTAATACTCAAGATTTAAGGTAATTTATCAGTGCATAAATTTATGTTCAAAAAATCGGCATCGAAATTTTCTTTTAATCACGCTAAACGATTAACCAATAAATTTAAAAGAGGTTAAAAGAATCATCGATAAGACGACATCATTGGCGCGTTCATTTTCACATTTCCGAATAAAGAAGTAAATTCTTCTTTTTCGATCGACGGGATCGACGGGCTCGCACAACAGTTCTAAGTTAGATTAAAGCTAAATTCGATTTAAAATGTCTTTGCATTTCAGTCATTTGTTTAAAGTTGAGAGGGACAGAGAACGATGTTTACACAGATTTAGCTCTTATCAGGATTAGTGACCGTTGTGCAGGACACCGTAAAGTTGCCATTGATAAAATATTATCATAGAATTTATCATGACATTTTATTTAATTTAAGTACATTAACACAAAGCTTTCAGCTGAAGTATGTGAAGGCTATTTTTGGCATTTTTGTGACATTCAATGTGTGGGTGGTAGATATAATATAGTTTCGAGGCCATTAACTTTTATGTGCTTTTTCGGGAGCATTTTATTTCCCATCAAAAAGGACAATTACGAACAAAATTTCTTTGATATTGTACTTTCTTAGCGGTTATTAGTTACAGTTTTCACTCAGAAAACTTTATTTGTTTATGAAATTAAGTAATAAATCTGTAGAAACTATAAGTTATAAGTAAAATACAATGCTATGTAACTTTAAAATTATTTTCCAAAAAATATCAATCATTTTGGTATAATTGATTTAAGTCCAATTAAAAGCTAAATATACTACACTACTATGAGTTATTGCTTTAACTAATATCATTGAGATAACATAAATTCATGATGGTTATAACCTTCTTAAATAACTTTCAAACATAATTATTCATAGTTCATCATAGGTAGGTATTATGTATAATATGTAAAATATTGCAATGGCATAACATTTTGGGGTGATTTATTGTTCAGTAACATTTCTTTCAAATTTCAATTTTTTATCACAAATAATTTTATTGTAGTTACTAGAATTTGCTAAACAATATTTTACCTCTTGGACACCACGTCAAAATACACGTCATATAGGTACCATGCTTGACCGTGTTATTTACGGCATTGCCATACCATAAAATGAATGCTATGAACCCTTTATAAGGCAATACCATAAAATTAACCTTGTGCAGTGAACTTAATGTTGGGAACCAATTAAAGATTTCAACCTGCTCTGCCTAAAGCATTGGTTTAATTTTTTTTTATTGGAGTTTAATGTTGGTCATAACATATATTGTACTTCATCAACAACTTTTAATTCTTTATGTTGGATGTTGGACGACAGAAAGACAGTGGCGGTTCAAAGGGAAAACCCAATTAGTTAAAAATATATAGGTAAGTAAGTAATAAGTAAATAATAAAATGAATTGGTAACATCAAGTGTTTACACTTTAATTTGATTATGCAGAATGATATCATTATTATCGTATCTTACTAACATTACACGTCAACCTCATCAAACAGACAAATTTATTGCAACTATAATGTAAGCTTGCACGAGGTATTTGGCTCGGTTGAACACATTGTGATGACGGTTCTTTATTGAAAATTAAAATCTGTAACAATCAAATATCAACTACTAACACATATTCGCACTGTGGGGCCCTATCGCCTAATTCAATGAAGTTCAGCTATTTCATCTAGATCGAAATTTTCTAAGGAGCATCAATCCGTACCGGGAAATCTGCCAAAAGCCATAGATTATTCATGAACTTTAATTCATGACCCCCAATAGGCAGCCTAGTAAAGCGACTAATTGAATAAATGGTTATGTTTTCATTTGGTTGGAAATCCATTTTGCTTCATAATCGATTACTAGCAAGTTAAACGGTACTGCCCTAGGTGATACCAATCAAATATTTTTTAGACAAAAAATAAGAACAATTTGAATTTTGTGAGAAGTAAAACACTTTAAGACAATGTTTAGAAGATGTCTTGCCGAAAACCAAAAATAAATATGAATATCACTGTACTGTTACTTTCGACTACTTATAAAAGATCTACCCAAACTTAAACTAATAAAAGTACCTATTCTGTAATTCACTTTACGTTATTAGTTGTGTTATTAATTGTTTACTTGTTTTATCGAATTTACAAATGTAAAGTAAAACATACATGTTTAATTTCACCAATTACCGAAATTCCATATTAAAATTATTGAATTCCCTATAGAAAAAAAAAACCTACAAAAATTATTATACCATTGATAAACATAAAATTGAATGAGAACGTATGGAACTGACATCAGTTGTCGATCTCATCCCGCCGATAGACGTCAATGTCAAAAATGTTGTATTGTAAATTGGCTAAATGAGATTGACTTTTGTTTTCAGCAAGACATCTCTACATTACACGTTGAACAATAAGAAATAGCAGCAATTGATTAGATACACATATGGAAAAGTGTATAGATATAATTCTAAATAAAATAACATTATTATTATGATAAGTGTCATCAAGTAACACAGATTATCACTATTTACAAACTATAAATGATTTAAGTTTATGGACATTATATTCACTAAAATGTATAATTAAAAAATTGGTCACAATGTAAAATGTAATAATATGTTATAATAAAACAATTGCACAATATATTTCTAGAAATTAGCAATATTTATTTTCTGATATGTCTAAAATCAAATATGTGAATTTCAGTATTATATAAAAGTTTTATTAGAGGGTGAGAATAATTGCAACTTTTTTAATGAGTTTACATTTTTATGCAAATAAATCTCACTCAATTGGCAGGCTCAATTTCATTACAGTAAAATATTAAATAAAACTGAAAGTGGCTCTTCGAATGTGCCACTATTTAAAATCTACAATAATCTTATTTTATTACTCAACATTTTCAGTTCCAATAACCACCGATTAATTCTGACAGCGGTATATACATTGTGAGCGCTAATACTTGTATTGTCTTGTGTCTTTCCCTCACATCTCGATTCAGAACTGTACAAGATACTATTATATACTAAAATATGTTTTTTCATGAATATTAAATCGACATAGCTTATTTTATTATGATATAAGTTGAACGGCCGGCTGCCCTAACGGCACCATGAAGAACGAAGACATGCTTTGGATTGGCCAAAGATACGGAAAAATACTTTTTATAATGACACTGAGCTTATTTACAGCGAAATATTTATCTATAATTTTAAACTAATGAGGAAGACAATCAATTCTTTTCTGTCAAACTAATCTGTCACATTGACATTGACGTTTTATTACCTATTCGATTTTTAAAAAAACAATGAAACCATCTTTTCGTTTGTCTTCCCCTCTAATATTATTATTGCATTCATAAGTCATAGAATTGAAATATCAAGAGTTAAAAACGATATGGATTAATTTAGAATTGTGTTTAATTCAGTCTACTTGAAGATCACACAGAGGGGGATATAAAGGACAAAGTACGTCGTTAGAAATGTGTAACATCGATAAAAGGGGGTTACAAAATAGCCTTCTTCAAGCAACATGGGAAAATTGTCATCTCAAAATGTATCAAGTTTAATATTTTTTGGTGTTATCTTTATTATGATAAAGATAAAGCCCGCGTTCGTTCCACAGGCCTTTTGACATTTGGTTTTATGCTCTACACCTAATGGGGTGTCTTCTTTGGAATTACATCTCGTGGCTCTTCGTGATGATGTTACCTGTGTGGGGAAAAACATTTATAGAAGCTCATTTATCTATTATTTAAATGTATTTTCTACACATAAAAGAAAACTAAAATAACAAAGAAATCATATTATTCAACACAAAATATACCAACTTATAAAAAATTCTTTATTTTATAAATAAGCTTTACATCTGGACTGAAGAAAAATTCAACTTTCTTAATAATTCATATCACATAATTTCTGCAGACATAAGAAAAGACAGAAAACTATAAGAACCGGGAAATCACATTATGAAACACTTAGGGGCTTATTACAAAACAAGTTTAAAGTTAAACCAGATTTAAAACTAGTGCTGTCACTGTCTTCATTTTATTAAATAAAGTGACAGCACTAGTTTTAAACCTGGTTTAACTTTAGATCTTGTTTTGTAGACCCCAAAGTGTCATGACGTCATGACGGCCTGCCGCATTCGGCTTTACATTGAAGATGAGATAGAAGCTGCGACGATTTAGCAATATGAAGAACCTTAATGGAAGATTTCTTTTACCAGAAGTAACTAATTCACTACCTACCTTGAGTTTCCTACTGAAATAACAAGGAGGATACCCTTTTTAAACGGTTTTATTATTATTACAGATATTAATGTTTCGGCTAACCCCAAGGTTCGCTGGTAGAGAATGCCTAGTCCTTTTGTATGTTTGTTTTTTTCATATGTGTGCAAAGATTAAAATGAATGAATGATTGAATATTATGTTTCTTAGTAAAGTGTTACTGACCGCATTCAGCACATGGTCTCCGGCCGGCCAGTCGCAGGCGGCTGCGTCTGTGGTTGCTCGGCGGAGCGCTGCCTCGGAAGCTGCGATGAGTCCAGCACTATGGAGGGACGCGGGGGCATGTTCTCGCTCACCATGTGCGAGAGAGATAGCTCACTTGACGCGTTCGTGTCACCTAGAAATCAAAGTAACTTAAGCCCTTTAGACTAAACAAACCGGAAAACTGTGTCAAATACGCGATGAATCAGAGGATCTAACATATAAGAGTAACTGGAAAATAAATTGTAGTTTTGTGTTTTGCAGGCAATTTGAGCGTTCCTCATCAAGGTTTTATAGTCTTGAAAACTGCTCTAACTTTAAGGATGCATTGTCCGTTTGAAAACTGGCAGTTCATTAGACGACCTTTATTCAAAAATTACACCTAATGAACTCCAAGGAGAGGTTTTGCCTCCTCGTGTATGTTTTAATGCCGTTAATTAATACTAATATTCTGTTCGTAAGTTAATATTCTGTAATGAGAAGCCCAAGCCCACCTTACCAGCCAGTGCACCTGCCGATCAAATAAAGAAGCTCTGGCAAACATAATAATCAAGTGATGGATCGACCAACGCTGAAACGAGATTGACTGACTCTCTATTCAGCGTTGGTTGTGAAGGCATCGTTATTCTGAGGTTCCTATCTTACCTGAAGATGCCCTGTGTAAGGGCCAAACACGTGTCGTGCTGAATAGTTTCTCGATTTTTCGGAAAATTATAGTAGCGCAGGAATTGTTACAAAGAAAATCCATCACTTGCTTACAATGGATTTCCGCAAAGTAACGCCTGAATCAATAAATTATTCAAACATAATAATACCTGAATATTGGTAAGCGGCAACAGGCTGCCCACCTACTACGTGTGACCAACAATTTTTTAGCAAAATGTGAGGGTACAGTATTCATCTGCCTTTTGGGGAAACAGGCGAGATTGTATGTATGAAGTGGTGGTAGCACTGACCTGACGGCTGCCGAGGCACTGGCAGCAGTACTTCCCCGCAGTCTTCGCCCAGCAGCGGCTGCAACGGTGAAGGCAGCTCCCGGCTGTCGATCGCAGACGATCTTCGTAGCGAATGCCTAACACATGCCATCATTATAAATTAGTACTTAGAAGCTCTGAGGAGTCAAATTCAGAGGATCTACTTTTGTCACCTTTTCGACAATTCATTTTTTTTAGCCTTATTTAATAACAAATTGTTGACGCTAAACCAGTGCACCACCTTTGAGATCGCACTGTTTACATCGTCTAAATTCTGATTTCATTCATACATCTTGCGGCCGCTGAATTTCAATTCATACTTTTAATTTCTGATTAGGGTGTTTTCACGAACCATATCACGGGATCCTGAAGTTCCCGTGATATTTTAATATAATATTGATCATAAAAATTATGATATCTATCTAAAATGTAGGGTCTTTTTATAATTAAGATCTCCATAAAGAGTAGTTTAAAAATCGATCAAGAAAGTCTACGATAAAATCGAACCCTTGTGAATATATATCGAGGCTTTATGCAGTTTATAACCGGCCAGTGCCCAGTTGGAGGCCGTTATTGAAATGATTTAAGGAATTCAGACTGTCAAAATTTTTATGTGTACAAGTGTAATACCTTTGATGCGGCAGTCTCCTGTCCGTAACCGTAAGTAGCGTGGTGGGCTGGTCTTCAGGTGCGCTGTTCACACACACGCTGATGCTGACCCCTCCTCCGGCCCCCTCGCCACCCCCGCCGGCGCCCTCACCCTCCTCGTATCTGCCCAGCACACTAGCCATGTCTACGCTATCGCGAGATTGATCCGGCTATAGTTAGTGCTATAAGTCCTTAATGGCTAAACGGAAACTGTTCTTTACTAGTTTACGGAGTCATGTCCATTGTTCTTTCATTCATTTACATATTTACTTAGATAAACGAGATGTTTACCTGATGGTAAGCGACAAGTCTGCGTGATAAAAACTATAGTACCATTAAAAATTGCAATCTACCTGCACTGCGTTCTTCACCCCCAGATATATGTTGATAAGGTTCATATCATAAAAATATTCTTGGAAAGTTCATACAGCTTCATAGGGGCTCTAGATGGGCTGAACTGGTAGTATCGTGGTCCTCTTTTCCGTGCACGAAACGGGTTATCTTATCTTTAATATTTTAAATACCACCGTAATCTACATTATGGTGTTGCAATAAAGGGTTAAATAGAATTGATTTTTGGGTACTAAAAAATATGTAAACATAATTTAAAAAATCTTTTGTAAATACATGCTTATATTATTACATAGAATAAAGCTAGTAGATAACTAAATTAGTTACAAAACGGAACGCAGTACAGGTAGGCTGAAAATCTGAAACTGTAGTTCTAAGGCCGTCTCGGATTACCGCTTTCCTTGACTACCATGGACATAGTTCTCCGACAGATAAGTATGAACGGACAAGGTTTACAAAAGCGTGATATTGACAGAACAGAACACTTTTGGACAAAGGACACATAGCAATAGCATAGCCCATCCCACCACCAAATACAACATAGGTCAGGGTCACGTCAGAGGCAAGAGTTTAGACAATTAGGCCCTCCTATCGACTCTTTCTTAACGATGCATCCACACAGCAGTTACTTTTTACATACATGCATAATGTCACGCCTCTTTCCCGTAGGGGTAGGCCGAGATCACATCTTTCCAGAATTTGCGATGTGTAGTTATTTTCAATGTGAACTATATGTGATCAGCTGACCTTTTGGCTGTGTGCTCCCTCTGATGTTGCTCTGACTCGCAAATAAAGCTATCATCAGTTGCGAGTTGTCATAGGATTTCAATGTCACCTCTTTTCAGAATTCCGACTTTTAATCGTAGACTGAATCCTTTTTAGAGAAATAATGTATAACTGGAAGAAGCAACATTGGGTACGTTTATTTTTTTTAATCTATATAATAGGTTGGGGAAAAAGTATTTTCGTATTTTTGTATGAAAAGTCAAGACATTTTTTTCAAAGTTTATTTACATTTATTTACAATATATATGTACCGTTTTGTTGAATAACTTTCTGCCATTTTGTGGGCAGAGACATTATCCCGTTACTGTAGAAACTTTGGGACTTCTGATCAAAAAAACGGGACAAATAGTTTTGGCAGTCCTCTCTTGAGGTCAGCCTTACAGAACCTAAAGAATTCTGCAGAGACCGAAACAGGTGAAAATCTGAAGGCGCAAGGTCAGGGCTATATGGTGGATGCACTAGGACCTCCCAGTCGAACTCTCTTAATTTTTGCTGAGTGGCTAAAGATGTGTGTGGTCTAGCGTTATCGTGATGAAAGACCACACCCTTCCTGTTGATCAATTCCGGCCGTTTTCTCTCGACTGCTTCCTTTAATCTCATCAGTTGCTGGCAGTAAAGATCAGAATCGATGGTTTTGCCGGGCGGTAAAAGCTCATAATAAACAATGCCCTTCCAATCCCACCATACACACAGCATCACCTTATTTCGTGTTAGGCCAGGTTTGGCCACAGTCTGTGAAGCCTGGCCAACTTTCGACCACGACCTTTTTCGCACGTTCTTGTCGTACGTGATCCACTTTTCATCGCCAGTTATCAATCTCTTCAAAAACGGCTCGGTTTCATTACGTCTCAATAATGAATCGCAAATGAGTACACGGTTCATTAAGTTTCTTTGAGTGAGCTCGTGTGGCACCCAAATATCGAGCTTTTTTGTATAACCAGCTTTCTTCAAATGGGTCAAAACTGTTTTGTGGTCAATTCCCAGTTCTTCAGCTACATCGTAACTACTAATATGCCGATCTTGCTCCACTCTTTCAAAAATGGCGTCCATTTTATTCGTAACAGGGCGACCAGAGCGAGGTGCATCTTTAACATCAAAATTTCCGGACTGAAAACGTTTGAACCAAATTTGTGCTACTCTTACTGACACTGCATCAGGTCCATAAACATCACAAATTTTTTTCACTGCTTGAGTTGCATTTTTGTCTTTTTTATAATAAAATTTTAAAATGTATCGAATTTCTTCATTAGATTCACTCATTTTAACGGAGAGAAAAACAAATGAAAAATAGCGGGAAACAACTTTTTTTTATTTTTTTCTTTTCTAAATTTATAATAAGTTTATACCTACGTTATGCGAAAAGACTTTTTCCCCGACCTAATATATAAAAGAAAGTCGTGTTAGTTACAGCACTTATAACTCAAGAACGGCAGAACAGATTTGGATGAAAATTGGTAGGGAGGTAGCTTAGAGCCAGGAGACGGACATAGGTACTTTTTATCCCGTTCGACAGCGTTCCCGTGTGACTTGACATAAAACGTCAGTCACTATAAAACGTGATATAACAAAAAAGAATCAGACTTGGAATAACAAAAAGCAAATGACAGCTATGTAATGACGTATGGATGACAAATTGATATTTGTAAGAAATTAATATTCAAACTATTTCTGACTTCTTGGCGGGAATGTGAATATGAGTTTTGAAATAATTTTTTAGGTGAATTGAATTGAAGTGAAGTTTAATTAATAATGCCGCGAACAAGACTATCGAATCTTTACCGACAAAGCCGTAATGCAAGAAGAATACGAAATACTGGAAATGAAAGGACTGAAGAAGAACAAGAAATTGCACGTGAACATCGCCGCAATAGTATGGCTCGACTTCGTGCTTCTCAATTAATAATAATAAAAAAAAAATGTCGTGTATCACAAAGTACTTAAGTGAAGAGCAACTTTGTACTAAAATACAGAAATAATAATGAATGATTAATGTAGGTATTTAATTTTTTTGTAATTTTTCCAATAAAATAAAAACACAATCTGCTTATTTATTGCCATTAAGGCGGAACAAAGTTCGCCGGGTCAGCTCGTTTAAGATAATTATTGGAAATTAGAATAGTGACAACTCGCAACCGATGATCGTAGTTTGTAGTAATAGTCAAAAACTGTTTCAGATTTGTGACGTCACGAAATTCAAAACACTTTACACATATTTTTTATTTTACTTATAAAATGTAGGTAGCATTTGTGTGCTCGTGAGATCGACGAGAAATTTATTCCCTTTGGTAACTAACCGTCTTTGTATAAGGTTCTGCATGATGATGTAGTCATCCTCCTCGGCGCCCCGAAGGTGCTCTTTCTCCATGTACAGAGCGAACTCCGGGTTGGACATGTCGCTGGCGTGGCGTCTGCGGACTGTCGGCGAAGTGGCTCGGGCAGGCGACAGGAGGCGGGAGGTGATTGGTGTTCTGTGACAAATGGTTGCGTTACCTAATGGTGCTTTGTGGAAAAGGTAGCAGAATTAGAATAAGTACTTATTATTCAATGTCTTTATTACAGTTAACAAACAATTACATGATGTTATTTAAAGAAACTATATCTTTTTGAACTCTGTAGATCACCTATCAAGATCTGAGGAGTCCAAGCCAACCTCACCTACAAGTGGTGCACTTGCCGATCAACGGACGAGGCTCTGGCGAACATAAAAGTGCCAAGTAAGCGGCAATAGGCTCACCACCTATTACGTGGGACCAACTAAATAATTGTCAAAATGCCTCTGCCTACCCCTTCGGGGAAACAGGTGTGAATGTATGTAATTATTACGCAGAAATTACATAAATATATTTATAAATAAATATTTTCTGACAATTACACCAATTATTTAGTTCCAAGATAAGTATCATTAAGAACTTGTGTTATGGATACTAAACAACGGATAAACATACTTAAATACTTTTTTTTTGTAAATACATACTTAATATACATAAGAAAACACCCAGACCAGAACAAATATTCATGTTCATGCACACAAAGATTTGTCTTGTGTGGGAATCGAACCCACGACCTCTGGAGTGAAGTGTAGGTATACTGACCTCCACGCCATATCGGTCGTCAAAACATAGTAAACAAAAAAAATAACATGACAATTTCCATTCTTCTTTTCCAAAATGAACAAAGATGTAAGCTTTAAAAATTTAATAACGGAAAAGAAGAATACAGTTGTAAAGTTTTTCCCACTTAAAAGGTACAATCTAACATCTGTTCCATCATAAAGCGTTTCCGGGAGATTGCACAAAAGGAAAAGATTTATAAGTTGAACAAAGAATGAGTCGCCAGTCGGCGGTGCCAGCGGAAATAAATTCCACAACTGCAAACTCTGTGCAAACGAACGATGCCAATCTGAGCGTGATAAATTAATTAGCAGTACCAACTAATTCATTCTTTTTACTGTCATTTGTCGTAATAACCACATTCTGCCTGATTCAGCAGTCTATGCAGTACCAACTAATTCATTTTGTGTCTGAATGTTTGACGAATCTAAATGATCATGTTGATCTTAAAGACAATAAAGTATATTTTATTTTATTTTATTTGATTTTCATTCTTTTGACTGACATTTGTCGTAATAACCACATTCAGCCTGTTTCAGCAGTCTATTCAGTCTAGAAAAACTAGACCGGTGTATATACGGATAGTCAAAATCAAAGTCAACTTCAAGTTTGGCTCAATAGAGCTCTTATGAAAGTAAAACTTAAAAACTAACGCGTCCATTCACTGAGCGGAGTTAGATCATAAAAAAACGGGCAAGAAAATCGATATGTGTGCTCTTATATATAAAGACATTTTTGATCGACCTATGATATTTTAGTTATAATAGCATCGGTAAAACAGGGAGATGTCGCACTAGCCCCTGGTAATGAACTAAATCTGAGTTCAGCGAAGTATGCATACACCTCATCTTTAAGTAAGATGGTCGCATCATGTTATTATCCAAAATTTGTGATATTTCGAACATTAATGTATAATAACGGTGGATTATTAAGTGTTTGTGAACGTACATGAGTGTTGGTAAATCAAACAAAAAAAATCATTTTTTATTTGATAACAATGGTCGAAACTGTCTTAATTTACGCTTCAATATACACTATTTCCATTAGAAATAGTCGATTTTATTCATCAAAACTTTTATTAATATATGAACAAGGAGTTAAAAATAGTAAAATTATTTTTTTGCAATAATTTATGATATTAGTTTTTTTTATGATTTTTGATAGATGACCAATATAACTGTAGGCTAGTTATATTTAAATATCCTATAAAAGGGTTCCTACCAAGACGAAAGGAGCCCAAGCCAACCTCACCTGCAAGTGGTGCACCTGCCGATCAACAGACGAGGCTCTGGCGAACATAACAGTGCCCAATAAGCGGCAATAGGCCTATTACGTGGGACCGACTATATAATTGAATATTGAATAGAATAGAAATAGACCTAACCCACTGATGCGTATAACTTATTAGCAAGGGTAAGCCGGTCACAACTTTATAAACGTTGGCCTGATGTGATTAAGATAGGATAACCATTCATCAAATAAGCGCCGAAGAAGATATTAATGTATTAATATAATAAAAGACTTTCCTCTTTCATTAGTCTGATAGTGACTTTAACATCTATGACACAAGTGAAGAAATGGGTGAAAGGAGTTGGCGTCTCAAGACATAAATAAATATATTTTTGAACAATGCACAGCGCTTTAAGCCCTAAACTAAACAGAGCTTGTATTATGGGAATTAATAAAGGAATATAATAAACTGAACCTCTAAAAAATACTTTTTGATCATCAAAAATACTGAGTGAGCACCTAATGAGGTGATTAGGTGCTCAATCAGTATTTTTGATGCACAAAAAGGTTAGGTTAGGTTGGCAATTTATTAATTCTGATAACACGTTAAATACAAGCCATTAATAAACAATATAAATACCTTTTCCTGTAAAATAAGTGTGAAAAAAATTGTGAAATTAAAATCTTTGTTTTTCTTTTTCTTAAAAAAGACTAAACCCACTTATACATCATCAATAACCCACAATATTCATCATATCAACCACATACAGTCCACTGTTGAAAATTGGCTTTTGCCCATAATCACCACGTTGGCAGGCGGGTTGGTGATCGCAGTACAAGCCAGTTATTATTATTAAAGAAAATATCTAGATCAAGACAACCATTTATATTCATAAATACACATACTTGTCCTGCATGGAAATCGAACTCACCATATCTGTTGTCAAACGTAAGATCATCATGTAATAATTAGGACTACATACAGACAGCATTACAGAAGCGGTCATAGTTTCGCAATGCAGGACCGCGTGAGATAATTACAAGTAAATTATGTAGTCATTAGAAACTTACCTAGGCGTATGCGGTGGCGAGAAAAGCCCGTAAACAGTCTCCAGTTCGTCCGTGATGCTGGTATACTCGTGCATGGCCAGAAGCAGGGACCGTGGAGTGGCGCTCACCCTTGTCCGGCCAGCGGGGATGCCAGCCGCGCCGCCGGTCACCTCCCACCCAGATTGGCGATCTGAACATGTATTTATTATATATTTTATTCCAAAATGGAATAGGTATAAAGTGCCGCCATATTTAAAAAAGGTAAATTTTGCAAACTTTACTTCGTAAAAAAACAAAAAAGAGGTCGGTTAGAAACACCGAATGGGAAATCAATAAATTGTCTATGTTATGCTAGAATTCTTTGTTCCATTAGTAACGAACTTACTCGAACTCTTTCAGTCGAAAGAGCATTTTCGTATACTAACTGAAATTTGTGTCCTTTCAGGTATATTCTCATTATTTGTACAGAGTACTAATTTTAAAGTATTCAAATGAAATCAATGTTACAATCAACGATACATAGAGCGTACAAATAAAAGGCCACGTGCAAGGGCATAGCAACAATAGAATGCTAACTAAGAGCATTCTTAACTTATTAATACCTAACATTAACATTTTTGAAACATAAATATTAAAAAAAAACTACTAATCTTTAATTATCTATAAACTCAAAAAACTCTTGATTATTATAAAAACTAATGGAATATAATAAACTGAACCTCTAAAAAATACTTTTTGATCATCAAAAATACTGAGTGAGCACCTAATGAGGTGATTAGGTGCTCAATCAGTATTTTTGATGCACAAAAAGGTTAGGTTAGGTTGGCAATTTATTAATTCTGATAACACGTTAAATACAAGCCAAAACTAATTAATTAGAAATTCTTTAAATTTTTTAGTAAATAGTTTTGGGTTATTCGGGAATCGCCTGACAGTATTAGCATTATTTTTCTCTTTTTGACGACTGTATAAATTTTCATATCCCCTTTATTGTCGTATCAGCATCGTTTTTGCATATTAGGTCGGGGAAAAAGTCTTTTCGCATAACGTAGGTATAAACTTATTATAAAATTTTTTTGACTGTACTATTTGTGTCTGGCTGGTTTTAGTAACATTAAAAAGATTCCATTATAAAGAAAAGAAAAAAATAAAAAAAAGTTGTTTCCCGCTATTTTTCATTTGTTTTTCTCTCCGTAAAAATGAGTGAATCTAATGAAGAAATTCGATACATTTTAAAATTTTATTATAAAAAAGGCAAAAATGCAACTCAAGCAGTGAAAAAAATTTGTGATGTTTATGGACCTGATGCAGTGTCAGTAAGAGTAGCACAAATTTGGTTCAAACGTTTTCAGTCCGGAAATTTTGATGTTAAAGATGCACCTCGCTCTGGTCGCCCTGTTACGAATAAAATGGACGCCATTTTTGAAAGAGTGGAGCAAGATCGGTATATTAGTAGTTACGATGTAGCTGAAGAACTGGGAATTGACCACAAAACAGTTTTGACCCATTTGAAGAAAGCTGGTTATACAAAAAAGCTCGATATTTGGGTGCCACACGAGCTCACTCAAAGAAACTTAATGAACCGTGTACTCATTTGCGATTCATTATTGAGACGTAATGAAACCGAGCCGTTTTTTAAAAAAATTGATAACTGGCGATGAAAAGTGGATCACGTACGACAAGAACGTGCGAAAAAGGTCGTGGTCGAAATAAGAGACGAAATAAGGTGATGCTGTGTGTATGGTGGGATTGAAAGGGCATTGTTTATTATGAGCTTTTACCGCCCGGCAAAACCATCGATTCTGATCTTTACTGCCAGCAACTGATGAGATTAAAGGAAGCAGTCGAGAGAAAACGGCCGGAATTGATCAACAGGAAGGGTGTGGTCTTTCATCACGATAACGCTAGACCACACACATCTTTAGCCACTCAGCAAAAATTAAGAGAGTTCGACTGGGAGGTCCTAGTGCATCCACCATATAGCCCTGACCTTGCGCCTTTAGATTTTCACCTGTTTCGGTCTCTGCAGAATTCTTTAGGTTCTGTAAGGTTGACCTCAAGAGAGGACTGCCAAAACTATTTGTCCCGTTTTTTTGATCAGAAGTCCCAAAGTTTCTACAGTAACGGGATAATGTCTCTGCCCACAAAATGGCAGAAAGTTATTCAACAAAACGGTACATATATATTGTAAATAAATGTAAATAAACTTTGAAAAAAATGTCTTGACTTTTCATACAAAAATACGAAAAGACTTTTTCCCCAACCTATTATTTATGAACGTGTAATCCTAGCGTTTATTAAGGGGCAACATGATGAGCACTGTACTGCACTCGAAATATCTATCTGCAGAACACAGCTTGTTCGTCATCATTAAACATAGGCCTTCCCGATTGTTTACCATAGCTTTTTAAATTTCATTATCAAATCCTAAGTTATAACCATGCTTGCCTCTATTAATGCTACGTGGAAATTTTATTCCGTTTCGTTAAGTATATCAGGATAGTTGTACAACATTACAGTCTTTGTAAATTTGACCGAAGTAAAGTAAAAGTAAAGTAAAAAAATTATTTATTTCATAAACTATTATACATAGTACCTACTTGAAAACGTCATGATTACAAATGAAAAAAAAAAACAATCGAAATAATACTACACTAAATCACGAAGCTTATATTCACTTTAATGCAACAAAACAATTTAAAAACAATAAATAATTAAGTGTAAGTGAATCTAAGTGCCAGTTCCGAGCCACCGCTCTGTAAGAACTGGCAAGAAACTCACAGGCTATGCTCTTTTAAATATGTCCATTAGTTTGGTACTAGAATTACAATTTTCATTTGTCTGTGAAGCTATACAATGCAATATAACATAACCTTAACAATATTTATGTTTTCAAGTCATTCATATTAGAATAGCCTGTATGAAACGGCAGTTTAATCCCAAGCATTTTTATCTGCCATATAGTCTTTAATAGAATAGTATCCCTTTAAGGACAGCTTGTGTTTTATTGTTAATTTAAATTTATTTAGGCTCAATTGCTGTATGTTGCTTGGGATTTTATTGTAGAATCGCACACATTGACCTTTAAAAGATTTGTTTATCTTTTGGAGCCTAGTGGCAGGTACAACTAATTTATGCTTATTCCTTGTGTTTAGGTTAGGAAGAATTAATGAATTTATCTAATCATATTCCATAATGGATTAAAATATACAAGAATTCTTTGCAGCGGCATAATGTAAGAGTTGTTGCAATTTTGCCAGTTTGCAATCGACAACCATAAATACTATTTACTATTTTTTTATGTTAAATCTTAGGCTAGTACCTACTTAAATGCACAAATTGCATAAACATTATATTAGTTAAATATTTTTTTGAATATTACTGTTTATTATGAAAGGTCGATAGTTTTATTATGTCTCATGCAGACGAATTTTTATTTTCGTTACGTTGAGCTTTGGCACTATTCTTCAAAATAATATTCTGAGGAAACTTTATGATTCAATACGCAGTCTGACATCATATTTCTGCTCAGAATAGAAAATGTAAAAGAATTTCTCATCCGCCTGTGTTTTGAATACAAATTATAGCAAACGAAAGTCTGGCCATTCAGTTACACGATTCCTATTGAATACACAATGCAAAACTAATGAAAGAAATCCCATTTACACTTTGCCGTCAGATCGTAAAAGATGAATTTGTTTTTCTTTGAAGTGTTAATTCACCGAGTTTTAGCTAAAGCTGACAAGTTCAACCGTAGCAACATTACAAGACTTGTAATTACAATGAAAGTAATTAACAACAATAAAAAGGCAGATGTACCTGTGCTATTTACCTTTTATATTACCTATTTTGTATGCTGAAGAAGAAAGACAGCTAGAAAATAAAATGTTGGACCTACATAATCCAAAGGGAAAATAATTCTGTTATTAAGTTCGGAAATGTTCCCAAAACGAAATATTTTTCTCAGGGTTAGGTGCAAAATTTGGCACCAGCTCCAACCGTGGCTGAAAACGATATCAATGTGAACAAAGGTGCTGACAGCCGACTACTGTGAACCAGCTGTAATAATAAAGTGAACAGGCTCATTTCTCTAAAAAGCTTTAAATGACAGAACTAAGCTTTACACTCACCAGTGACTGAGTTATGGGTAGATCCAGCATCTACAGCAGAGTTATCCGGCTCGGAATGGGTTTGGCTGTGTTGCCTTCTCGGAGCCAGATGTTGGGCTGAGTGATGACCACCCATCCCGCAGTCGTTGCCTCCTTCCGACCTCCTGGTAACCCATTTCATACAGTTATTTCAATGAACAATCTCTGAAGTAAATAGGTGCTAAGCTTAATGATTTAAGTTCGTAACTAGGGACAATAGCAGTAAGTGACGGTGAATTTTTTTTCTAATACATTTCTTTTTACTTATCATCTTTCTGTTGCCATTTCATCTAGCATGTTATTTCGTTTCAATTACCTTGGATTATCGCTTGCTCTGTAAGCCGTTGGTCCCGGCTGTCATGAACATCTATGGCAGTCGTTATAAGGATGTCAGTGACTTATAATATTCTGACACCTGGGTTAACTATAGAATGATGTTTCCCTTTGGGTTGTGGAGGTCAGATGGCAGTCGTTCCATATATTACCTGAAGTTCAGCTAAATCTGGTTAGACCAGTGAGCAGACCCTGAGCCCTGGGGGCCTACCGCCGAATTCGATGGATTACCGGTAATCCATCTAGATCAAACTTTGTTTTGCGTTCATTAATCCGTACCGGGGAATCTGCCGACAGCCACCTCTCATTCATGACCTTCAGTCCGTGACAGACCAATAGATAAATGGAGAACGCCATTTTGTTTCGATTTCCATGAGTTCGGCGGTACGACAGAATCAATTCGAAATCCATTTTGCCTTATAATCGATTGCCATCGAACTCGGCGGTATGCCCCCTGGGCTTAAGTCCGGGACAATAGGGCTAAAGGTAAGATATGATGATGACCTTGGATATTTGTCATCGACTTATCCACCCCTTCTCGATCTATTATACTTCTCACATTCAATCCATCTCTTTTCCGGTCATTCTTTTTCTCCCCAACGGGTAACATTCATATTTATTACTCATCCTGTCACATGTTCATGGTCTCTTCTCCTTACATGTGCACACCATGACAAAAGGTTTTCTTGAATTTAATCAGTCGCAGACTACTTTCATACGACATTTATAATTTTCATTCCTCATACTTTAGTTCCTCTACATTTACACATCCATCTTAACATTTTTACTTTTGTATATATTTCCTTTGGCTATGTATGAAGACTAAAACATTTCATTACTCTAGTTTTCAAACTGCGTACCTCCATATCACACAAAATTATACTTTAAACTCCATCTAGTGTAAAATTTCGAGATATATCGATTGGATCTCTCAACTGCCATAAATTAATATTTAATTAATTATGAACCAATTGGAATAACACCTATATTCAATTAGTGCCTTAACTATGAAAAGTAAACAGTTTTACTTAAAAGTTTGCTTAAAAGGACATAAGCAGTTTGAAAAATAGACTGACGATTTGTTGTAACATTGTCCCAGTATTGTGACGTATTTTCATAACAATTAAACAATATATAAAGAAGTATATAGAAGTGTCTGTGTCTGTCATTACTGCATGTCGCCAGTGACGAACTTAAACCTTGAGAAAAAATACAGTGAAACTGTAATATTAGTGTACAGAGATCTCATTTCATAGTTAGAAACGTCAGTGTTATTTTATTAAATTAATTCATAATAACACATTTTATATTTACTCTCAAAACGTATAATAAACTACAACTTAAACAAAGTGATGTGCTTAAAGAAAGTAACTAATGTTATAACTACTTTAACAAATTAACTAATTTCTTGTGTAGAAGAAAAATATCTTTTTTTGAAATGCGTAAAATCTTTTCACTGAAGTGGATTGTTAAATAAGCCTTTTCTAATTTGGTTGTATCTTGTTTATTTATTGTTAAAAACTATAATTAAGTGTCGTAAATACTTTATAAAAAACATAAACATAGTATTGTGTAAATATAAATCGTGTTGATTAGTCGGTAGGTACACGTGAAAAGAAAAGTGCTTGACAGAATTGTTTGTTATTTACATAATTTCGACGCATACGCATAGAAGGCACATTGATTTGTGGTAATTTTATTAATGTGACAGTATGGTGCAATGATAAGTCCGTGA
Organism: Musotima nitidalis; assembly: GCA_949126915.1. Classification (NCBI taxonomy): domain Eukaryota; kingdom Metazoa; phylum Arthropoda; class Insecta; order Lepidoptera; family Crambidae; genus Musotima; species Musotima nitidalis. The sequence continues at coordinate 5,021,934 of OX421427.1, read as the reverse complement.
CGTATTCGTTGAAATAAGTGAGTATGGCAACATGTTATTTTTAAAAGTAGGTACCAAGTGATTAAGTTTAATCATAACTGCTGAGTTGGCAGTATTATTATATTATAGAGTAAAATGATTCTAGGTTCGTCTATATCTCGTTTTAACTACAGTGATAACTGTTTTAAATGATTCTGAATTATCAGCATTTAAAAATAACATGTTACGTTTAATTTTGCAATGTCTGTACTTACCAAATAAAAATATAATTAGTTTCTAAGTAGACTTTCCACATACATTGTTAATACTTGTTTAGATACACATGGTTACGCTGAGTGCGATTGTTGTTAATAATTAAATAACCGCTACTATCTACAGCTACTGATAAGCTAAGCCAGTCGCCAATGAGCTATTTGACTTACTGTTTCCACAACCTTCTCCTAACAGATGCAAGAAATGAACAAAAAAATAAAAATTAATCATGAGCGTGACAATTTTGGCATTGAGTGTACACGTTACGCCGATTGTATGATGGGTGGGGAGGAATAGAGAGGTTTTGACCTATTGGTTTTTTTGTAATGGCCTACCGCTTTGGAATCTAATGCTAATATCTAGCATAGTTTTCCACAACGATAGAGCATATAAGCTCAATTTTCAAAAACTATCAAGATTAATCAGTTGGTCGGGTTTTTCGGAATACAGTCTAAGTGCACACAAAATTATGTTACACAGTCATTTATTAAAAGTGAGTTTCTTGCCAGTTCTTCTTACAAAGCGTTGGCTCGGAACTGGCACTTAGATTCACTTACTTACATTTAACTTTTTTTCTTTTGTTGCATGTAAGTGATAATCGTAATAATAAAAGTAATCTTATTATGTTTTTATTGTTTTTCATACTTCATCTTGACGTTTTCAATTACTATGTTATGTTTAAGAAACTAAAAACAACGATTGATTTTTGTTAGCATACTAAGATAACTTTTCCAAGGTGGAGGCTTGATATCCTAGAGATACAGGCAAATTGACTGTTTTCTTTAGTTCCCACTCCACGCTAAATAAATAAACCCGACAGTGAGAATAATCGACATCAAGAACCAACTTATTATTGATACATTATAGACAAGAACATAACTGACACTAAGTTTTAGTATAATTGTTTACTAACATGAGTTCCAAACATGAAAAAAACAGACAAATTTTGGTTACCTTAACATTGGCTAAATGCGCAAGTCGTGCCATCCAGACAGAAAAATAAAACCTATTATCGAACGCTGTTAGTTTTGACAGCCTACAGATATTACTTCCGTTTTCCTTCCTTCCCGTAACTCGAGAACAAGAGATTTTTTTTAAATAAACATTTACCTTTTCGCTTTTCACGATCCGGGCAGCATTACTTTTAGTATTTTTTTTTGTAACGACTACTTTCTGTATTCTCTATTCAGAATCAAATACTGAAAATAATTACGTGCTCAAGAGAACATGTACCAATAAAATATTATTATCTGAAATTGTTACGTACCAATTAGTTTTTCAATCGTCTTAGAAATAATCAACTCAAAATTCATATTTTATTATTATACATTCACTATTTCACAGTGGTGGGGATATCTGTAATATTATATCCTGTACCAAGTACATCGAAAAATCATAACCCGTTCTTTTTTCATTTAGATTCCGTAGTCTGGTAAAAAACTTAACCAAACTTAATGATATTATTAAGGAAAAATAGTCTGTCTCCTTACTTTTACCATTGGTCTCAGACACAATATGAAATCTAAAGTTATCTAAATATCTTGTAAGATATACATACTTCGTACTTATTTTATAGTATTAAATTTGGTGTGTAAAATGTTATTGCTTAATACTTGTATTGAATAAACATTTTTCTGTCTTTATATTGCTTGTCAGTTCTTTGTCGTTCAGAGACTTCTAAGGTTTCACTTATAAAGGTTTTATACTACGGAAGACCAAGTTCGATAGCGCTGTTTGGGGGAGGCCTATATCAGCGGTTGACGACAGTACTATTAGTTATTTTTTATTTATTAAACATACAGCGGTTAGCATTAAAAACACAGTAGTCCCACAAAATTATTTGCATGGGTTGTCTGTAGGATCACGATTCTTTAACATAAAAAACAATAACTTTAATATTAAGTTAATAAAAATGACTACTAAAAAAATACCTAATCATTTTTATCTTGTTCCCGGCGTATATCCTCGGGCAAACTATAGTGCAGTCTTATTGATTAATATATTGACCACTGTCAGATTAAGAGTTAAAATTCAAATGGGTATATAACTGCGATGGGAGATGAAAGGAAAATGAGGATGGAACAATCGAAAAATAAAATGACAGCACGCATGCTTGATGGGTCGTTGATGACACTAATGCTCTTCCCAGCCAGTGTAACTAGATCTTAGCAATGTGTTATTTATTTCTATCAAAACTAGCTGTTAGCTTTGAACAATTAGAACCAATTTTAGCTTTGTGAAAATTCTTATACCATCTTCTGATGTTCTTACCAATAACACCTGTTACTTACAAAATATAAATGAATAACCCTAATACACAATACACCTATTTTTTAATAAACATACCTATATTCAACAATCATTTTCTTAATAATTAAGTAATCAACTTTCAAAACATATTTCATACTAATATTAGCAGCTTTCTTTAATGAAAAAATATGTTTTATATTTTGTGCAAATTAAGTTTAACAGCTAATTAAAAATTTTATAACAATTTTGATATGAGAATTCGTCATAGAGATTTAGATTCACTTTAATAAAATTTACAGCATAAATTTAAAATCAAATTTAAAATAATTTTATTTGAATCAGCCTTCTATAATTTAATAATTTAAATTCTATTATTATTTTAAATGTTCTATAGATAGTTCTCAATAGTTATTTAATGTCTTTACCTTCTCGTGTTAGCGGTAGTGCGGCGAGTCCCAGCGGAAACGGTGCGCGGGCGCAGACTATGCAAGTCGCTGGGCATGTCGTTGATTTCCGGAAGAAACGCGTCGTCAGTCGACGATGGCACTATAAGAGACGGACAGAACAAAGCTACAGGTGAAACTTTATATCTGTATTTTTCATACTAACGGCAAAGGAAATAAAAACAAAAAAAAAACAAAAATTGTGAAAAAGGCTGATAATTTATTAATCATAATCAATTTTCAGCTCTTTTCACACAAGATCACAAATATAGATTTGATTGGTTGGGAATGAATGCGGTTAGAAATTACGTATTTAAATTTATTTAAAATTGTGTAATTAAATACTTTTAGGTTATTTAATTTTAGAAATAAATATTTTGGACTTCACCGCTTGCTGTGTAGATTCACTATAATGTCGCATTGCTATCCCCAATCTAAGCAGCGCAACTATAGATAAATAAAAAAATACTTACGATACATAGTAAATACTTAAACAAAGACAAATATTTGCATTTCTGCTCATAAATATTTGTCCTAAATAAGAATCAAACCACATACGAGAATTATTCACAGTACTACAGCGATTAATATCCCAGATTAACTCCCAATGTGTAAATGGCATATTAACATACGAACACATTAAATAACTAAAGCGATGAATGCCCCCAGATTAATGCATCCTCAAAATGTAAACAGAAATTCAGATACAAAAAAAATATTTCTGTAATTTTTTTATTCGTGTTCACCTCTTTTCTCGTCACTAGGCTCCGTCTTATTGCTGTCGGAAGACCTTTGCCTGACCGGCGTGGCGGGAACCTGTGGCCGGATGACAGTGACGTCTGGACCTGCCACACTGCCCCCGGACGAGGTGGAAGTTGACTCGGCATCTGCCTCCTTTTCAATAGCCGGATCACAAGCAGATTGGGGTAACTCGTCCTGATAATTGCAATATTTAGCTTAATAATTTCACATCTTTCGTTGATAAAAAAAATCCCATTTTAAACCCGTAAGAGTAAGCTTAAATTGATTATATGCATAAATAAATATTGTAGAGCAATAACTTAGAAGTTAGATACGAATTTTGGTGCGTACAAAAATATTTTTTTCATATAAATACATATACATTTGTTTGTTATAGACATTTTTATTTTTGCAGCGAAATGGATATAAAACGAAAAATATATTTTCATAATAGATTTTCGGAATAAAATAACTAACCGATGGTATACATACATTCTAGCTTGTAAAGTATCTTACTTTGGATAATAAAGCCATATATGTATCTACTTAAATAAATTATTCAATAAGATATGATCGTTTTGTATCGATTCGAACTTAATTTTCGTTTCAAAAACAAGTAAAGTTAGAATAGTTGAAATTTAATAAATTATAAAACAGTTAGAGTTTTTTTTGACATTAAGTATATTATATTTTAAATGTGAAACAAAGAAGTAATGACACTTTTATGTGACGCTATGAAATAATGAAGCATTTAATGAAATAGGTGGCAATACATATAAACATTTACGGTAATGATAGCCTCGAACATATGTAACACTTCACTTCACTTTAAAAGAGATTCTTATAAACTGTTATAATGGTGCATCAAGAAATACATGTATAAGTGTTACACTTGATATATGGCTCAATGTACCTAATATACTAAGTAGAAAAAATAGGATACAAAATTACATGCATACATGCTCCCATGAAACATTGATGCCGCCAATCCAATACATACTTTTTTATAGTCAAGCAGTGAAAAAGCTATAAAATAAATAACGTAAGGTCGTCAAAAAATAGTCATGCATTTTAGGAGCCATTCATAAATTTCGTCACACAAATAGTTTCTTTATTGAATAATTCTTTATTGACCAAGAAACGTAAAAAATACAGATTAGAATATTTAAAAAAAAAATGTAATATTAGTCCCTTTCCTGTCCTTATCGTCGGCAGTTGGAAACCACTGCATTTTGAAATATTGAGTTAGTTATATTCTTGAGCAAAGCCAAGAGGTATAAAATTTGGGTGGCGTTATAGAACCGGGTAAGTAAACTTGGAGGCGCCTGGGGAAGCGAACCACGACCGTTCTACCAAGAGCGATACGAACGAGAAGAAGAGATAAACTTTACACCCTGAGTGGGTGGGCTCACTTCATTCCTTCAAACTGTTTAATTTTATAACAACAATTGGGAATTTAAAGCTTGCCACAATTCTGTCATATAAGATAGTTCTCCTTCCCTTTATAATCCATACATGTAAGATGCTACTCCATTAGCCCCTGTCTATCTTAATAAGTGACATAATTTACTAATGATCGTTTAATACCAAACCTTATCCTGCAAGCAAAAAACAAAACACATTGTACAAATTCAACTATTTTAATTAGTTTTGTTGGTGATTTTGTGATGTGGGCTACTGTATTTCTTGTTTCAAATTTATAATTATAAAAATGATATGTGAACATTGTGGGAAAAATTACGTGCCTCAAAAGGCAAAAAATGTATACTTAATGTGTACTTTAATACTGTAATATCGCACGATGAGAACGATAGTGACCGATTTCAAAATTTTGGTGAAATGAGTTAAATATATAAAATGACACTAAATAGTATACTGTATTTAAGGTAGAAAAGTCCAATAATGTTATACAAACGATTTATTAATCTTAATGTTGACATAATAAAATATGATTGAAGAATAAGAAGAATATCGTCAAAGAGACCGACACATTTTCGTCTCTATCCAAATATTTTAAATTTTGAAATGGGTCACTTTCATTCTCAGCGTGCGATATGTACTTTAATACTGTAATGTGTAATTTAATACTGTAATGTGTAATTTAATACTGTAATGTGTACTTTAATACTGAGCGGATGCTATATATCTTGGCAGTTGTGATCTTCCCCCTTTCTCATGAATATGGACATGGCGTCACTTCTAAAATTACTGTCAGTTACCAAACGCTAGAATATTATTACAAAAATACGGCAATAGTTATGGTCGGTTCAGCATTGTCAAATCGGCAATTTAATTAATTAAGTCATTTATGGGAAAAAATATGAATTCGATTGCCAGACTGAATTTGTGGGATTAACAATTTGATTCAAATATATGTAAAGGTTAAAAGTGATACCTTAACCCCTTGTCCTCCGTCACCACATTTTCTATGTGACCTTCTATGCGACCAGACATACGCTACGCTACGAATAACAAAATATTATATTAAATACTTGCCGTCGAGTATCGTTTCATACCTAAAATACCGGGTGAATGACAAACGCGACAATTGTACGAGACGCTGCATGTTACAAAATTTACAAACCGTAGCTGTAACTACGCGTTGCGGAGCGTTATATGCCGAGGACACTGGATACAATAGAGATATAAATATACAATCGATAACGCAAGCATCATTATTTACATTTAAATCAAGCGTGCCAACTTTTTAACTCCTAGTGTGACGTCACTGCCGATATTTAGTGACGAGAAAACCAAACCAATGCCGCTGATGATAAATATTTCATACGTGAAATCGTTCATGTTATATAGTATTTTAAAAAAACGCAGACGCGAGCTGACTGTGATTCGCGGCGGCCAATCTCGACGAATGGTCGGGGTTTAGACAAGCAAAGTACATGCATTTGCATTATCTATTGTATATTTATGTCTATGGATCCAATCCTATAAAACGCGACGTTATTGAAAAGCAATACATTATATTTTCACTTTGCGGTGGGTTATACACTTTACCTAGGTCACCAGGGGAGCAACAAACGCGACAATGCTACGAGACGAGACGCGACGCGACGCTTTACCATAATGACAAACCGTAGCTATATTTTCCCTTTGTTCACATTATAGTGGAAATCATAAGCGATGGAGCATGGTAACACAGACTTCACCTCGCTTAGTTCTCTGTCGGTTACTGGGTAAGGGGGTAAGGTATCAAAAAACCTCTAACTCTACCACACTAAGCGCATATATCTCTCTTATTGACGATTTCGTCAAAAATGGAAATTCAATTATTATCTTAAAAAGGATCTCTCCTCTACAACTCTGCCGCAAGACCAGATAAATGAAGTCTTAAATAAGGACTAATTGACTGCACACAACTATGATTTTCATTATTTTTAATTACTTGCTGTTATTTTATTTGGAGTTTAGTCAACAAATACTTTGTTTCTTTAAAAATAATTTGCCAACATGAGAAAGGGGGAAAATAGTGAGTAGTACGGTTCCAGGTGCTCACATCGGAGGGTCGCGAGTGCTCGTCCTCCTCCTGCACGGGCCGCACGGCGAAGCGCGCGACGGCGGCGCCGGTGTCGCTGTCTGACAGCACCTGTCACCGACCAGTGACACACGTCAGGCTAACCAGAAGCAGGTGCAAATCAATTGAATATGGGGAATATTCGAGAGGTTTGCGTGTATTATAAAAAAAAATCAATATCACTAAGTCAAATAAGCGTCAAAAATAAATTAAAAGTTACAAAATTATAGATATTTTTTAATCTGAAATAGAGAACGCCTAATTTTAATATTCGTTGCAGTATCCTTTAAGAAATTGGTTACTTTATCATAAACAGACCTACAGCATACATAATATTGATAATATCAATAACAAAAAGCAAACAAAAATTCGATGTCATTTAAATTAATTATACTTTACTTTAAGTATGTTTTTTAGTAGTAACGGAGTTTTCGTAAAGATATGTAACATAATGCAATAACATAGAGTATATAATCTGTAGTAAAATAATTACTGAAATCAGTTCAGTATTTTTTGAGCCTGATTACAAACAAATATACAAATATTTCCTTCTTATGATAAAAGTGTGGATAAGTAAGTTTTTCTATACACAATGTTGTTAAACAAACATTGTAGAGTAAAGAATCACAATATTGACTTAAGCATCTACTATCAGAGCCAATATTGTTTGAATGCCGTAGAGAAATAGGGGTTTCGCTCTGCAGTTAATTTAAAAAAAAACAAAAGGAAAAAAAATACATTTCTAACAAGGTTCCTTCACACAAATCTTGCAAAATATTATGCAAATCGTAAGAAAGACTGCTTTGCTTTGCTAGTAAAATTGTAATTTTACCCGCGAGTTTTTAATAAAATATTTTATGAAATACTGCTTCTGGTTAGACGATGTAATTACAACATAAAGTCTGTGTTTAGAGAGTCGCTGATTGAGTGTTGCCAATGTTAAATTAAATGTTGTGAAATTTAATTAACTTCAGTGAATTTGGACCTCAATTAGAAGCTCTGTTATAACCAGTGATCGGAGTAAGTACAGATATTTCTGATTACATACATAAAATGACACCTGTTTCCCCGAAGGGCATTATACGCCCACATTTCGCCAACTGATACTATTGGTCCCACTTAATAGGTGGCGAGCCTATTGCCGCTTACCGGAAACTTTTAAGATCGCCAGAGCCTCGTCTGTTGAATGGCAGGAGAGGTTGGCTTGAAGTCCTAAGATTTTGGATGGATTTAATTTTTTTTTATTCACCAGTAAATAGCAGGAATTGATAACAAAAAGGCTGCATGTTCCCCATCATTATACATTAAATATAAACATTCTTATCAACTTTTAACTCTAAGTGAATTGTTGTTACTATTTTTTAAGATAAATTGACCGGGCTAAAACTCTGCATTACGGGAATGTACATATTAGTACAATGTATTGCAGATACAAAAAAATATCTCTACCTAGTCCGATCACTGCTTAAAATAAGGGTGACCAGTGAATATTTGGTGGATTGTATAACTCTGAATAGGGGTTCTCTAGCAAACAGTTTCAATTATTTGGAGACAACCAAAGTTTGACTTAATTGTCGTTTCGAATTAATATAAGTTGTTTAAGCTCCAAGTTACTTACTCAAAGTGTTCGTAAACAGATTTCTATATTGTATTTTCTATGAGAGTGACGTCGGGATCAGTTTTGTTTTTTGTGTTACATACTTTTTATATAAGGTACATTAAATTACGTAAATGATTAATAAATTTTCTGTATATAATATTTTGTACAAGAATCCGACGTAAATAAAGTCCATCCATTTATAAAACATATGACATTCAGCGAAAATTGGCCTTTTTATTAAATAACCGAAAGCCCATTCTCATTACAGTTTCATGTAGAAAAAAAATGGTGGGCATTGCACTTGTCAATTAAATATCAACTGGTAAACCATTATTAAATACTCACTATCATCATATCCTAGCATTATCCCGCTTGCCCTACACTTCAGCTAATGTGCCAGGGTCTGCTGACTGGTGTGACCAGATTTGGCTGAATTTCAGTTATTATATACAATCCCACCGAATAAACACAATGCAGTCTTAACAGATTTTCAGAACTGTTCAACAATACTTTTAATGTATTTTCTTTTTTAAAAAAACCATTTAAGAGTATTTATATCTCATCGGGTAAACATACGTAGATAGGTTCATAGAGTTATGAATAGGTCTGAAAATCTTTGGAAAAACGTAATATTTGAACACAAAAAAAAATTAACATTAAATGGCATCAAAAAAGGCATCGATTAAAAAACAGTACATGCTGAAATAACACATCAAATTATAGATCAATCAGAAGCTAAAATGATAACTAAACAATTCTACACACATATTATTGCAATTATGAAATGGTGTTTTGTATGTTACGTATAAGTATAATATTTAATTTCAGATAAAAGACTCACTAGAAATAGATAACACAACTGAATTTCTCATAAATCTATCACTCATTTTTAATGTGTACCGTTATCTGCTGTGAAAACTAAGGGGCTTATTACAAAACAGGACCTAAGTTAAACCTGGTTTAAAACTAGTGCTGTCTTTTTTATTTTATAAAGTAAAGACAGTGACAGCACTAGTTTTAAACTGGTTTAACTTTAGATCTTTTTTTGTAATAAGCCTCTAATAGTATAACGTAGCGATAAGTATGCAAGCGCATACTAATTTGTTAATTGTTTTCAACTGCCTAGTCTCAAAACGAATTGAGACTTTCTTTGATTCTATTCAACTTTCATACAAAATTATTTTAATGTGTTAAAAATTCCGCGGTACTCTGTGGTCAGAAACAATCACCGAAGCAAAGAGTTTACAGAGGTCAGTCCTTGGATGACCGGTGACCGTTTGTGTGGTAATTAAAATCGAGCGCTTCCGTGCATCGGAAGGCACGTTAAGCCGTTGGTCCCGGTTATCACTTGATGTGGTCGTCATAAAGCCATGTTAGAGGCCTGATTGGGCGGCTTGAAAAAATATAACAGCAGGACGCCATACACCTGCCTTCGCCAATACGCACTGGGTTCGCGTGGTGGAGTATGACCCAATACCCTCGCACCTTGGAATGTGAGAGGAGGCTCGTGCTAAGTAGTGGGACGTTATTGGGCTGAGATGATGATACTTAAGTCTGTTCTATTTGAATTTGTTGAAAAATGCCCCAGTATCTTTTAAAGATATGTGTTACCCGACAAAACTTATTCAAGAGTAACAAATGAAGTTAGCTTTCTAACTTTAGACTAACTTTCTATTATGAATCGTGTAATGGAACTTCGAGAACAAATAAAGGGACGTTGCCAATTAACTCAATTAGTAGAGAAAAACTTTGATTTCTTCACAAATACTTATATCGTTTGATTTATTTTTAATTAAGTCTCGACTTATCCAATTTTTGTTGTTAGGCCTTTTTGGTGGGAACTAAATTATAACGAATACTGCTGTAATCGATCAGACTCTTTCTTATTTTACCATTGAAGAGAGGTTGTAGAAAGTAGTTCTGATTTATTTAAAGCAATTTATTTCCACATATGGCCGTAACTAACACTTGTTTTGAATTTAAATTAAATCTTACCTCTTTTTGTCTGAATGTGAGATTATTTATTTGTTTGTTTTTTTAATCTAATGGTACGCATTAGACCTTCAATTGTTTTACAGATAAACTATAAATTTAATATAATATTCTTATTAACAATGTCATAACATTTCTTTTATTTTATTTTATTTCCATTTACAATGCTATATATGTTTTATAAGACGAAATTTTTAATAGATTTCTCTAGTAAACATATTATATGTTTTCGCGACTTTGTTCTCGGGCCCATGGGAATAGGATAAGAAGTAGCCTTATATAAACTTATAAACGGATGCCATCTAGTTCTACTAGCTGCGTCCCACTATTTAATTCTATGTTCCCATTTCTTTAGTTATATACCATTATTTTTGTTTTTTTTTAACAAAAATAATCGCATCTTATCACAAAAACTTACCTCCGATCTATCGCTGGTAGTCCTAAGCCTGTTGCCACCAGGGTGGAAGGTCGGAGGAGGCGGTCCCAGAGTGTCCGTGGACCCTCGATTCACAAGGGACGGATGGGTGGCCATGAACCGGTGGATCACCGCCAGATGGTTCATCGTCTGCTCAGTTACGTCTTCCAACTTTCTTAACCTAAATTCTACACTCTGGAAGAGAAAGTGTGTTCATTGTAAAGAAAAATATAAAGTAATATTCAGTTCTTGTAATACAGATAACATCAAAATTTGTGCTCTAAGGCTGTTTGAAACCCAGTCAGCATAAAGCTCGCTATACCAGCAACGTAACCTCATTACTTAAGGCCGCCATAGACGTCCAAGTAGTTGGATCAAATAAAAATAGGGAAATTCATATTTCTTTAAGCAATTTTTATTAAATTTGATCAAATTTTACAACAATTAATTCCAATTTGATCAAACTGATTGAATCAGCCTGATTGATCAAATTACTTGAAGTCTATAAACTTACCATCAGGAGTAAACGGGACTTCACGGGTTTAGTAATGAGTTGTGAAAATTTATAACAGAATTCATTTTAAAGGAAAAAATTACAAATTTTATAAGCATTTATAATATCTATTTATACATTAATAATCAAACTGAATCTAAAAACCAAAATAACAAGTATTCACTCCGAGTCAACAACCACCCATATATAAAATCTCTCTTCAAATGGTCAATGTTATTAAACAGTCACTAAGTAGTACACTTCCTTACATTAGCTTGATAATTTTTTTTAAAAATTAATATGCTTAGAACTCACCTGCATCGATTGTATTTGGCAATTAGCTTTTTGATTTAAGTCTTCCATTTTGGTCGTGATATGTTCTACCCTATCAGTTGTGTTTCTTACTCTCTCCTCTAATGAATTCGATAATTTAACTTCCTGTAAAATAATACACATAGAATAGTATAATAGTACATTTAAAAGTTCCTATCGATGTTCCCTTACAATATAGGAAGGAATAGCGGCGATAGCCCAGTAGCGAGACCCATAGCCTTCAAAATCAGAGGGTATCAGGTTCAAACCCTATGACTTTTCAAAGTTATGTGCGTAATTATAGCTCCGTGCCTCGGAAAGCACGTTGAGCCGTTGGTCCTGACTGTCATGAACATCTATGGCAGTCGTTATTAGGAAGTCAGTGCCTTCTAACATCCTGACAGCTGGTTTGATCATAGAATGATCAAAATCCGGATGATAAATAAACAATATAGAAAAAATATATTTGTAAGTGACCGAGACATGAGGAACCCAGGCCAACTTATGTGAATCTGACTTCGATCATATAAACAATAGATACACGATTGCTGCTCAAAAAACGGCACCACGAAAACAAGGCATAAATCAGAAATATGCCTTGTTTCACTCTCAGTCGTCAACTGACCGCGTAAGTAGACGATGCCGAGATGCTCCGTAAAGAATTGCAAAAACTACACCTTTAAAGTGAAAAAGAAAGATGGTGTGTCATATTTTCACTAAGTATCTCTATAAACTTTAATAATATACAATATTTTTTATAAACTTTGCTTTTTATTTACCTATTTGCCATTTTTTTGTTAATTTGCCACCTCCTGGTAACTACGCTGCTATCTCTTTCTGTCCTTCATAGTCAAAGCTTAACAAAACATCAAATTTAGAACAGGGTCGGTACGAAAACACATGGAGCCGCTGGCGTTATTTTATTACAAAGTTATAGTGGAATATAATCAATAGAGATTTCATTCTCACTTTTACTTTTCTTTTTTGTTCTGACTGATTGTTTTTTTTTTTGTTATTTTAGTTTTCTAAAAAATGTGATACAAAGAGACAAATGGAGGGTCATTATAGCGTGTGACAGAGATGATGAATTTATTAAACCAAATGACTCAAGCGTCATTTGTTCGCACCATTTTTATAAAGATGATATGTTTAAAGTAAAGTAAAGTAAAAAAAAATATTTATTTCATAAACTATTATACATAGTACTTGAAAACGTCATGATTACAAATGAAAAAAAATACAATCGAAATAATATTACACTAAATCACGAAGCTTAGATTCACTTACATGCAAAAAAACAATTTAAAAACAAAAAATAATTAAGTGTAAGTGAATCTAAGTGCCAGTTCCGAGCCACCGCTCTGTAAGAAGAACTGGCAAGAAACTCACAGGCTATGCCCTTTAAAATATGTCCATTAGTTTGGTACTAGAATAATATAACGGAGAAAGGATTTAGACTTGGTATATAACGGATTTAGAAGGATAAAAAAGACAGCCGTACCAAATTTTAAGGTAAATTGTAACAAATATATACTTTTACAGACAGATAAAGACGGAAAAAATAACATCATCAATTTAATTATTTTTTTACACTAAGTAATAATTCTGGCGTCCAGTGGCGAACGATACCTTCATTACTAGACCGCCACATCGGTAGTCCTGGTTCGATTCCCACCCGAATCTGTTACATTAATATATAAGTATATTTCAAATTAAAATATTCATTGTGTGTAAACATAAAACAATTCCAAAATGTGTGTAAAAGTTAAAAACATTTAAGTTGATTAAAAAATATAGATATGACCTAGACTCCATAGATATTTTGTTCCGTAGTGAAGAGAGTGTAGTAAGCGTAGTTCCAAAATGATGTAACTTCAAATTAGTTCAAAGAATTTGGACTTAAGTGTTCAGAGTTTAAGGTATTTATTTACATTAAATGTTTATTAAAATATTTTGTTTCATTTCTGAATAATTTTAACTTAGGCTATAACGTAATACGTAAGATGCACCCACAAAATGATATACAACCCTTTCGGTTGAACGTAAGGTGTATATTTAAACAAATCCATAATTATTATAGGACTGATTATATGTAGCTATGGTAGTTGAATTATAGATATGTATGTATCGACTCGGGGACACTATTTGCGTTTAATTTTGTATGAGACACTACATCATTGTATATATTATTCGTGATGCCTAACGTCAGACAGGCAAACTCTACTATTATGGTAAAGGAGGATGAGTTGACCCTTGTGGATACTACCAAGTTTTTAGGGATTACTTTAGACTCTAAGCTACAGTGGGGCCCACATATTGGTGAATTGTCGAGTAGACTTAGCTCTGCAGCATTCGCGGTAAAGAAAATTCGCCAATTAACAGACGTTGTAACAGCTAGGCTAGTTTATCATAGCTATTTCCATAGTGTTATGTCCTATGGTATTCTTCTGTGGGGTTGTGCCGCAGACATTCAAACTATCTTTGTGCTGCAGAAGAGGGCTATTCGAGCAATTTATAATCTCCCGTGTGGACATTCACTAAGGGAAAAGTTTAAAGAAATTGGTATTTTGACAGTGGCCGGTCAATTCATTTATGATAACCTGGTTTATGTACATAAGAATACTGATCAATTTAGTAAGAAAAGCTGTGTACATAACCTAAACACAAGGAATAAGCATAAATTAGTTGTACCTGCCACTAGGCTCCAAAAGATAAACAAATCTTTTAAAGGTCAATGTGTACGATTCTACAATAAAATCCCAAGCAACATACAGCAATTGAGCCTAAATAAATTTAAATTAACCATAAAACACAAGCTGTCTTCAAAGGGATACTATTCTATTAAAGACTATATGGCAGATAAAAATGCTTGGGATTAAACTGCCGTTTCATACAGGCTATTCTAATATGAATGACTTGAAAAAATAAATATTGTTAAGGTTATATTGCATTGTATAGCTTCACAGACAAATGAAGATTGTAATTCTAGTACCAAACTAATGGACATATTTAAAAGAGCATAGCCTGTGAGTTTCTTGCCAGTTCTTCTTACAGAGCGGTGGCTCGGAACTGGCACTTAGATTCACTTACACTTAATTATTTTTTGTTTTTAAATTGTTTTTTTGCATGTAAGTGAATCTAAGCTTCGTGATTTAGTGTAATATTATTTCGATTGTATTTTTTTTTTTTTCATTTGTAATCATGACGTTTTCAAGTACTATGTATAATAATAGTTTATGAAATAAATAATTTTTTTACTTTTACTTTACTTTACTTTTTACTTATATGATCGAAGGAATCTGATATTTTTTATTAACTTTAGTGAAAAAAAAAAACATTTGCAAATGAACGCCGATTAACGGACGAGGCCATGGCAAACATTAAAAGTTCCAGGTAAGCGGCATGAAGCTCGCAACATATTAAATAAGTCCTAAAATATAATTAGCTAAATGTGGGCGTATAATATGCCTTTGCCTGCTTTTTCTAGGACAGAGGCTGTATATACTTTAATACCAAATTTAGATAGATTGAACAGCATTCACTCATAACATTAATTATATTTAGATATAGATACCAAATTCAACTATTTATTGCAATTTACAAGTACTGAACTTGAATAAAATTAACTATAGGCTGACTTTTGACGAGCCGTAGTTTATTGCAATATTTATAAAGCTTCAGCAATTAAAATTTAAAAATAAATTCTACTTTGTACAACCATTATTTTTTTGACCCAAATATGAAATAATCTTAACAAATTAGTGATATTTTTAAAGAATAATCGTAAATCTGTGCTTTCCATTCCATATTAGCAAAAAAAAGTTTATTTAATGAAAAAGATTGTTTGGCCTCGTACTTAAGAAACTTTCACTGAGGTTTTAGCCAAGTTTTATCGTACTTTTAGTAATTCAGTGTGAATTTTATGAGTAAACTTTTATTAGTCGCTAGCTACGTTTTCATTGTAACATGTTAACATATATTTTTTTCATTTAAGGTTAAAAAAAAGTTGTATTTCAACTTCCTAAAAAGTTAAATTAAGTTTAAGTTAAATAAGGGCCAAGAACCACTGTAACATTTTAATATCTCAGTCCATAAGGCCGCTTGTCCGTCCACAGAGTGGCGAAACTGAGATATATTAACCAATGGGATTCGCGGACAGGAAAGGAGCGAAAATTTTACGCAATCCTATTGGTTAATATTTGTCCGTTTCTCAGCTCCGCATCCTCGCTCCGCTTCAAAAGACAGGCTGCTTTAACGTCACTCATAAATGAACAAATAATATAAATAATCCTATTACAATCACACCAATTATTTAGTTTCATGATAAGTAGAAGAACTTGTGATATGGATACTAAACTTTTTGTAAATACATAGAAACAGGCCAGAACAAATATTCATGTTCATGCACACAAAGATTTGTCCTGTGTGGGAATCAAACCCACGACCTCAGGAGCGGAGTGCAGGTACCTCCATGCCATATCGGTCGTCTAATGAGCACGGGCCTACTCTTAAGATCCAAGATGTAAGCGATTCCAGGTGCTAGATTTTTAAGCCGCTCAATAGGTTCTTTATCTGGTCTTAACGAAAAAACCCACATTGTAAAAACTAAGAAAAAGGACTTTACGTGCCTTCCGAAACACATGAGCACTTGATATTAGATGCCACACAAACGGACACCCATCCAAAGAGGATTCTCTATAAACTCTGCTTCACTTCTTCGATCATTTCCAATCACCTAGAATTCCGGAGCTCCCAACACAACATCAAACCACTAACCTGTTCCCTAAAGTACCCCTCGACGCATTCCTCTTCAAAATCGTACAACCGTTCCATATCCTCCTTCTCCAAAAACAGCTTGAGCCCATTGTCGTACTGGAAGCGCTTGTGGGACACGTTTCTCGTCACCCACTTGCAAGTGGCGTAGATGTGACAGAATATTATGATCGGTGGCGGGAGTACCGGCTTTTGTTCGTACTCCATCACCACTGTGAATCTTTGGAACATCCACACCTAGGATAACAAAAAGGTATTAAAATATGCACAAGATTCTGTTGCATACAGGGCGTCCCACGGCTATGCCAAGTTGAAGAAATTATCTTGAATATTGTAGAATTCCAAAAACAATTTAAACTGCATTCATAGATTTTTAAATAATTACACGGTTGAAACGGGAGTCGAACCCGCTACACGAAAAAAAAATACCCTGCAACTTTATCATACCGATCGAAAGACTTCATCATAAGGATTATTTTTTGCTACATAACAGAGTGTCAGAAATAAAAGAAAAACCACAGAAAAACCATCAGTGGGACGCCCTGTATAGTTTAATCTGTACGCGCCTAGCTGTAGCGAAGAGCAAAGTAATAAAAAAGACAACTGAATATGTAATGTATTTCCTTTTCTTTAATAAAAGTATTTCCTACGCAAAGTAAAAGAGTAAGTACCGTTTCTTGCTGGGTTCGAACCTCTAACTAAACCCCTAGCTAGACTTCTTGACAAGATTAAGGTAGTGTGCTCGAAATTTATTGACGTTCGTGTTTTTACCTTGGACGTCAATAGTTATAGATATGATTCGATAATTACATAAGTAAATAACAATCAGGCCACACCATAATCACATAATATATAATTAAGACCATATAAGTTACCTTTAAAAAAAGCAAAAGATTTACAATACTCAAGTTAACTTTTAAAGCATAAAATACTTTTATTATGAGAACGACCTACTTTCTATAGGTATAATTAAATAAGAAATAAGCAGTTTCTATCGAAGACCAACCCTTTTAGGATAAAATAAAAGAATTTTCATATGACAATGTATGTATGGTCTTTCAGGACACAAGTCTCTGATTCGCCAATGACTATCTAGCGGGCTCTGGCGGTATCTGTTAAGGTATCATATTATTATTAAATAATGAGTTACATCACGTATGTAGAGGATAGGTACTCGTTGGCTAATAACATAATTAAGCTATATTTACCCTTCAAAGGGTAGAGCCGGTAGAATTATTATTTAGGTCAACCGCGTAAGGTTCATTTTATAGACAATTTAAATACGCTTCCCTAATAAGGGCATGCATATCATTAGAATGATGAAATTGCGCATGAGACGTTATTAAATATTGTAGCAATTATATTATATTATTAAATAAAAGGGGTAAAGTTCACATGAAATATAGACGGGACTACAAAGAAGTGATGTAGACGTGAGGGAGATAGCATGCAGCATCCATCACGATCCTTGACCTTATCTCAAGGACATCATATTACTATTTACTCATCAGTATAACGTCAAAAGCAATGTCTAATACATCAAATAATACTTATTACATAGTATATATTCTAAATAAAACACACTTATATTAAAAAATTGCAAGCTATTATTTAATTAGCAGAATCAGAATTTCGGTAACCATTCAATCTAACATAAACAAGTGTATTACAAAGTGAATTCGATACTTACAAAATTGTCCCTTTACTGCCAGGAGGTGCTTAAAATTTTAGTGCTTTCTTTCAAAATGGCGGGGTTTATGTAGTGTGACACCGATATCGACTGAGATTCTCCTTACAAAAGCCATTTCGTACTACATAAATTTATATGAAGGACAAAAGGATTTTAATAATAGAACAGTACGCTTTTACATTAAAGTGCTAGTTAACTAAATAAAGAAAAATGGTAAGCCACGACCGACCAGTGGCGGTATCGACAGACGCAGAGGGTCTTGGGTTTAAATCCTGGTCGCGCTATCCTACGACTGCTAGAAGTTATGTGCGTAATTATTATTATGAGCCGATAACACTAAAAATGACAAAAGATATTAAAACAAATGAAAGATATTATCAAAGATGAGATTAAAGAGACCAAAGATCTGGTCAAAGCTCCGTAAGACCAGGTCGCCTTAAATATCCCCCCCGGACAGGTCTTCACCATGACGTGGTGGGGGGGCTAAGTACCTGCCGGGAAAAGGTGACACCCAGAGATTGGCGACTCTGGGTGCCCTTAGTACTTACTACCGGGGGGAAACTAAATGACATGTCCCTTTTAGGAGGGCGCAGCGGGCGGTCCAGGTAGGCCCGTCAAGCAGCGCTAGGAGGGTCTTAGGCAGCGGGGGCAGGGGGCCCTTGCGGTCTAACCATGCACCCTCCGTTAAGTCGGCCACATACGCTATGGTCGCACAAGGAGGTAGGAGGAGCGCGTCCATTGCGCCGCTTTGAGGAGTTCCTCTCGGTTTTGGTACGGGGGACGATGACCGCAGACAGGGTGTCAGACGCTGCAACACAGGTACTGGCCCCCGCCTTTTTCTCAACAAGCGGCGGGCGTCGTCAGCAGATTTTTAGTGGATACTACTGCTGGTACTTTCGTCTGCCGTTAGTGAGTCCCACACCCTCTTTCGGTCCCTCTTTTGCCGGAAGGCAGCATAAATGCATTTTGTTACCGACGTAAAACGAAAAAAGGTCGACTTAAATATGTATTGGAATTTTACTAACGGTATGCACCGAAAATCTGATTCTGCAAATCATAAGTAACAAAAATAAAATAAAAAAAGCGAAAACCTGATGCGAGACTTCATTGACTTCGTTAAATATGTTATTAAAGACTGCAATTAGCAGATTTATGAGCAGGATGTTGGCGACTAGCAAATATATCGTCATAGCGATCGGGGTGATCCAGCGCCCTGTGACGCACTTCCGGTCGTTCACTTCCAAACCGCACTCGGGGTCAATGTCGGGGGCGAATACCTCCCCGTACAACATGAAGTACGGTTGGTAGAACACCTACGAAGGATGGAAAAATAAAATGTTGAAAACAAAATCTAACTAAAATAAATTAAAATAGATAACTGAATGAAGTAATTTAAAAGGGGGTTTGAATATCAGACTAAATCAAACAAACAAAAAGAGACAAATTAATTAAAAGAGGGGTAGTAAATACAGCCTCATTATTTTTTTAAAAACTGACAACTGAACTTGGTTGCACATGAAAAATACTAATTCCTCTTCAAATCACGCATTAAATGCTCAATCAGTATTTTTCATATGCAATTAAGTAGTGTTTTAATGATCCGTTTCTAATATTCCAGTTAAAACTAAGTAAATACAAAAAAATATATAAAAAAGGGCACCTGGATAAACAAATAAAGTTTAACTACTCAAAAACTACAATACCCAAACTAAACTGGCTACGACTACACCTAAAACCGACTAACCGTAATCAAATCTCGCAACAGGCGAAACAAAACAACATCGACACAACATTCTAGAACATTCTAGATACTGTCTCGAACCTGGTGTGAGACCCCGTTGACCTCAATAAAGATATTGTTGAACACAGCTATTAGTAGGTTGACTAGTAATATGTTAGCGATGAGGAGGTAGACGCTCATGACCACGGGTGGGACCCAGTGGCCCACGCGGCACTCCTCGAGGCCTGGAAGGCCACAAGGTGGGGCCATCTGTTCAGCGAACACCTCTCCATACAGCATGAAGTATGGTTGAAAGAATACCTGAAAATGTTAGTAAGTTCACAAGTGGAATGGAAGCGCTTGTTGTTAGATCAATGGGGTTAGAAGTATCTGTATAAATTAAAATGCTTTGTTATAAAATTCCATTGTAAAGTTACCACCTAGTGCGTTAAAATAAATTGGATTTTTTTTCTTTCATTAAAAACCTTTTACATCTGATTCCGCCCAATTCTTTTCTCTTCCGAGCTACACATTCTGATTTTAGAAATCACCCTCATATTGAGCAGACCTATGGAATTATATTTCGACTCATGTGTTTCCCAGATCCTTTAGTGTTGGGTCTTTTAAGCTGGACGTGAAACGGCATTAATGCAGGCACTCATAAATGAGGGCACTTGTTACGCTGATCCCACAAAATAAAACGTAAAATTTTTTGGAATGCATAGACTGCTTACCATCAAGCAGGATATTGTCATTGTGACGAATGAAAAAAAGCAATGAACATGAAGGATATTTAAAACCGTAACTTACCTCTCTTATCAAGTACCAACTAGCTTCCTTATCTGGATACAATATGGCCTGTCTCGCCACCCCGAAAGACATGAGCACCACCAACAATAGCACCACGAAATATATCATATTCTTCACCATCTTACCCATCATAGTGACTAGAGGACCTGGGGACGAGGAAATAAGTTTTGAAAGACTTAACGTGTATTAGATGTAAGTGAATAGTTCTGTAAGTACGGAACCCGTTGAGTGCGAGTGCGATAATGCGTGCGATCATACAGCTTTATATAGTCCACTGCTGAACATTAGCCTCCCCAATAGATAACATTCTATTGCGGGTACCTGCCCATAATCACCATGCTAGGCAGGCAAGTTGGTGATCACAGTTCAAGCCAGTGCACTGGATGACGCTGCTGTCCATCATCCGGTACCCACCACACGGCACAAGCAAAGAGTCTCTATAAACAATCCTTGGATTGAAACTTCAACCAAGATAGGCGTCTATCTAAGATTGGTTTCAAGCTCGGATAGCGGATAGATAATTAATTTTGTTATAGCATTAACATTCCCATCGACCAAAGAATCTATAGTTTGCCGGTAATTAGGTGATTAAAGTTAGTTAGCAAAAATTTTGAACACCAGTTGTTTTATAACACAATTATGACTAGTTTAAATACTTTTTAACATCACGAAGTATTTCCAACAAGCAAGCCTAATTTTAGTGGAAAACTTTAACCTTTTCATAACTGACCTGAATATTTGTGAACTTCACATGTTAAGTGCCTATTAAAAAAATACCAATACGGTGTGTATTTTACACAATGGTTTTTTGCTAAGCCTTAGAAATATAAGTAATGCAACACCAAATAATGTATACGCAGCTCGAAATGGTTTGCAAAGATTTGTATTTTAATATTGAGAGATAGACAACCACCAAAATCAGATAGTACTTAATAATTTAGGCGGTCTTAGTGCTTTTCAAGACATATAATATTTTATCCGCCCAATCTTACTGTCTTATAATTATAAATATATGTGATTTCACATTTTCTAGGTCACGTCCCGACCCCGACCTAAGTTTTATCGATTTTCGTGTTCCTGTGGGATTAATAATATTACTTCTTAGGCTTAGCCAACACATAATAACGGTTCTCCGATATAGGTTTCAATAAGGGTATTAGAATATACATACATACATACCTGCCAGTGCCAAGTAAGAGATATATTAATAACAAGTAAATCATAGTAAATGAGATGTGGGACTATACTGAAATCTCACATGGATTTGAGAGAACTTGAAAAGTTATGTTGCACTGTTTTGTTTCATTTACCAGCACTTATGTACGTTCACAAACACTTAACGGTTAATAATCCACCGTTATTACACATTCACGTTCGAAAATTCCCAAATTTTATAAAAAAAAAACAAAACACTAGACAGGTCGCTTCACTTTTTAGCCAAGAAGTCCTGTAATATCTTGTTAAAACCTTTCCAGAGAAGTTTCTGTACAATTAAAGATATCACCAGTGGATTGCTGTCCATTTGACCGCACGCTGTAATCTCTTTAGCTAATCTCGCCAGATAATTTTTATTAAAATTAACCATTTGCCAGGCAGTGGTAAACATATTCCCACCATAAAATGAACCTAATGGTGTTCAGTTAAGGTAGAAAATCAATGAAATATATATTTTAACATGTTTTGCCTTTTTAAGCTCAACATGTTTTGCCCGTTTAAGCGCAACATGTTTTGCCCGTTTAAGACAATTGAAGTTCAACCAATCAACTTACCTAAATACTTATTAACTCCCAATATGTTTAGTATCCTTAAATACCAATATATAATGTCGACGCAGTAAATGACCCTGCCGACGTCCATGGAGGCCGCCCTCAGCCTTAGGGTCAGGCCGACCAGGAAGAATATGATGAAACCAGCATCATATGTGTTCCACATGTTCCAAGCCCACACGCTGAACTTATGTCTGAAATTAAATCACATAGATTACAAGGTGTGTGTTATAAATATAAATATGTATATAATAGGTGTACAGATTTCTATTAAAATCTTAGGAGCCTAAGCCCAGCTCGCCTGCTAGTGGTGTAACTGCCCATCAACGAACGAGGATCTGGCGAACATAAGTGCCCGGTCAGCGGCAATAGGCTCGCAACCTATTACGTGGAACCAACTACATAATTAGCGAAGTTTGGGCGTATAATATGTCTGCCTATACTTTCAGGGAAACAGGCGTGTTGTATGTATGTATGGATTGAATAAACAGGTGGTATTTTACAAATAGAGAAGTACAAATGTTCGATGTATACTCAAAGGCTTGCAAACATTTAAATGTTACTTAGATCTATATAGATATAAGCTCTCCTTTGTACATGTTTTTTTTTGAAACCTTTTATTGTGGCCAATAAAGAGTAAATATTTTTGATTCATTTAATAAATAAAGGACTGTATTTAAAGCGGTATCAACATTAATAATTGCTCAGACAAACGTAGCAAAATTCAAATCCCGCATTTGTAGCTCGGTATTTTTGATGTGGTTTTTATTAGGGATCAGTTTATTACCATACATAAATACTTAAATCGCATATTCATATGTTAATATTTTGAAGTAATTTTAAAAATTAAGTTATATTTTAAACCCTCTATAAGAATAACTTTAATTAGGAACTAGTAAAAATGTATATTGTAATCTAAAGCATTCGCTGCCCGACAAGATTTAAATCCACAGTGTAAGTAGGTACTTAGCTTAACTAGAAGCCAAGCCTAGCCGTCTAGGATGAAGACAGATGTGTTTCGTAATTTGTATCACAATTTGGCTTTAACTAGACTGAAGTAACTTCGAATATTTATATAAGCATTTAATTAAGTCTTAA
Organism: Musotima nitidalis; assembly: GCA_949126915.1. Lineage (NCBI taxonomy): Eukaryota > Metazoa > Arthropoda > Insecta > Lepidoptera > Crambidae > Musotima > Musotima nitidalis. The sequence goes on along the minus strand of OX421427.1, from coordinate 4,998,071 downwards.
ACTGTTAACGTTTCAAGCTACGGTTGTACAGACAAATATATTTATTGTTTCCTGTCTCTCTGTTGTCGTCCGCCATAAATTAGTCAGTCTGACTATTCGTATTAAGTTGCGTTTAAATTTGAGATGAGCGAGGATGCGTTGCGAAGAATTTGTTTGTTTAGAACCAATAGAATCGCTGCGTTGCGAGAAGCTAGGTTAATGTAGCGATTTTATTGGTTCTTAACAAACAAATTATTATCTCTGGTGGAAACGCACCCTCGAGCTATTAAAACAATAGGTAAATTATCTAAACACGAATTAAAATTTTAAAGGCTTCTTTAATTTTGACTCTGCTAAAGCCCTGATAAATTTATAGAGGTATCGCCATCCACTATAACATTTAGATAAGTTCAGCATTTTGTGTGGTTATTACAAACTTGCCTTAATGACTTGACTTACCCCAGGAATTCACATACATACATTCAGGCCTGCTTTCCCCGAAGGGGTAGGCAGAGGCATATTTTGCGCCCATATTTCGCCAAATATATCTTTGGTCCCATGTTAGCGAGCCTATTGTCGCTTATCAGGAACTTTTATGGTCACCAGATATCGGCAGGTGCACCACTTGCAGGTGAGGTTGGCCTGGGCTGCTAAGGTCTTGATAGGATCTCTATGCACCTTAAAGTTTTCAGTTTTAACTATGACAAAACAGCGACTTACCTAATAGCAACAGGTTCGGACGTAATAATTTCCCTTATCTTCTCACATAAGAAAGTTAATATATAACATATAGAATAAATTTCGGGCAACGACGGAGTCGCCTCCATTTTAACTAATACTGTATATGTAAACATCAATAGGAACAATATGTAGGCAATCTGAAAAGAAAGATAACCTTATGAATATGATAAAAATATCTAAATTAGAGAGCTGCTACGTCACTTATGAATTTTTGTTATAATATTTACAAATAACTACCAAATTTTCAGATGTTTCTTTTTACTTTGATATGAAGTTAAAAGTTGTGTCGGAAAATATGATATCTTGTTATAAAGTACCTGGAAAAACCATTTTGAAAAATTACATCGTTGCTTTTTAGCACCATAGCTTAGATGCGATTTGTATTATCTTAAAGAAGTAAAATAAATAACAATTTACAGCTTGTAAAGGACAGACACCGAAAATATTATTACTGATTGGAAAACCACAAATGTACAAAGTCAGTTAACCTACACCCCGCCAAATCCCCCAAAAGAAAAAAAATATGACTTGTCTTTGTCATGGGGTTTGATATGATTGTATTTATGTATGCATTAACAAAATGTATATTTATGCCTTTTCTAGTACCTAACCGTAGCACAATTTTGGAACTGTTTTTTCAGTTGAATATATAATGAATTATTTGTTTTTCATTTAAATATTTTGTATTATAATAATTTGGAATTATTGTAATTATTATTCTTTTTTGACATTTTTCTTTTTTTTTCATTATTACTTTTTTAATATGCTAATTTATTAATTAATCTATAATTGAACATAAATTTTATTAAGCTGAACCCTATCTGGGTCTATGTTTAAAACCAAATTATTGCAAAAAATATTTTGACTTTTACTTTAGCACTGTGTTATATTTATTTCATTATCATCATCTGAGACACAAGACTGTCGACTGATGAACTGTGCCTCTCTTATTTTATTTACGTAGATCGCTCTCAAGATTCTTATTTTACCTACATCCACCGGCATCATTTATATATTACTATATTTTATGTTGGCGAGCGCACCTTACTTCAAAGATATTATTTTTTTATACATACATAATAACACGCCATCTTGGCACACACTCTTAGCTTCATACACACTCATTAACCTTTTTATACGCGCCCGTAGGTTTAGGGTAATTTTGACCTGCCCTTTCTCCAAAATCTTCTGGATTTGGTCATGGAAGGTCTTATGTGGTCTTTACCTCCCACCACTTCCATTTAGGTATAGGTACTTGCCCATCATAAATCACTTTCGTTAATTTACTTTCATTCATCCTCTCAACATTATGTATTTATTATTTTATTTAAAGGAGTTGAATGTTCAATACAACTTATTTTGGTGCGATTATTGAACAAGGCCGTAAGCAAAAGGTATTATATTGTTATAATACAAGAGGAAGAACACACACAAGGAGGCAAAATCTCTCCTAAGACTTTGTTAGTTATATTTGTGTGGTTTTTACTTAATTTCATAATTCACTTTATTTTTGTTTTTACCGGCAGGTTTTATTATTGTTTATATTATTTTATTTACCATCTATGTTAGGTACCTTAATAAGTCAGTAAATATTATTTTACTCTGACCTAAAGCAGTTTAATTTTTTTTATTTAACTACGAAACTTTAACAAAGCGAAATAAGTAGGACAAATGATACTTTCAAGTTCAAAGCAAATTTTAACGTTAGCGTTTGAAATCTACGAACAAAAGCCTTTTAGCACAGCAATTAAATATTTATATACTCGACAAGAAAGAGATCACAAAGAATATGCTTAAATTCGATATTATAGTGAGTACATCTGTGGAATAACGTAACATAAGTTAGTATTAAGAGTTTTAAACAGTAATGTGATCTCTACAGTTACAAAGAATTTATATTTGATGATTTATAGCTGATTGGACTTGGCACACCACAAAAAATCAAACCCAAAGGAAAATATGTAAAAAGATCAATATAATAAAATATAATCACAAAAAGACAAACCAGTGGTTAAGTCTCATTAGCTGAGAATTTGCTTTTGACTATTACGGTGAACGCCATCGGTCCTATAGAATACATTGCTTGTCGTTATTTTGGCGTTCAGAGACTTAATAATTGTTTTCTTATTGACATAATCCGTATTTACAAGTCCCTAACGCCCAAACAAGGCTAATAATTCCATAACTCAAGAGTCCATCTTCTAAAATTTGGCAACAGCAAATTTTCGTCTACCTATGGAATTTGGTTGATGGCAATTGGTAAGTAATCTATTAAGCATTACACAAGTTAGCGTTGGGGACAATAAAGTTTTAGACGCAACCCTTTCGTTCGAAGACGGGCCTAATCAAGACTTAACAGTCATAAAATGTAGAAGCTGTAGCTTGAAACTCTTTGTAAGCAGTAAACAAAAAAGTTTTTCATACCTTGAAACTTTCACATAAGTCTAATCTAACGTTGATTGAACGCTGTTGTAGGTTCATACATTTCTAAGCAAGTAATGGTTAAAAAATATCTTTGTAACAATTCCCGCGCTACTATGATTTCCCGAAAAATCGAGAAACTATTCAACACGACACGTGTTTCGCCCTTACACAGGGCATCTTCAGGTAACATAGGAGCCTCAGAACAACGATGTCTTCACGACCAATGCTGAAACGAGAGTGAAAACTCTCAAACAAAGATATTTTTAATCCATCACTTGCTTACAATGGATTTCCGAAAAGTAACGCCTGAATCAATAAATGATTCATACATTTATATTTACAAAGGGGAAGGACGAAACAATGTGCCCCATATTGATTATCGCTTAGCATCGGCAATTGCTGCTGAGGAGCGGCTGCTAATGACAGGTGTCAGATTGGTAAAGTTACAAAAAAACACTGGATCAAAAGTATCGAAATAACACACACGCATTCACAAATAGTTCACTGGTGGCGAGAAGCTACACATTATTATGAAAAAACACTTAAGAAAATAATACCAACTAGGATAATGGAATTACTAGTGTATGAAAACTATACTATCTCATAAAATATTACAGAGTAAATAACTTATATCTAGAATTTATTTTTATGTACGATTAGTTTATATGTACAGATTTATAGGACATAATTTTAAGTTCTAAGCGACATACAATATACCTTTTAATCAAAAACCCCAGGTATTAGGAATTTACTTTGAAATTTTATCTGGAACTGATCTCAAAAATTCGGCGTTTGGCTAGGAATTTCAAATTCGGACTTTTTGGCGGGAAAGTAAAGCGTCATGTCTGCAGTTTTGTTTTATTTTCAAATATAGTTCTTTGGCTATTCGTGTTCTGAATGTGATAATTCATTTGTTTTTACGGCCTTTAAATTTTATTTTGTTTGACATGAGCTCATATGAAAGTCAGAATTGGAATGCTAGCCTTTGAATATTGATCACGGTTCCCGCGAGTTTCCGTCTAGTTTTTTTCTAATAAAGGGTACTAGTTCTTTTGTAATGGAAAACCATTTCCCGATAACAGAAAATTTCCATTTTCCTATTTATTATTCTACCTTCCTGTCGTGACATTGTGTAGCGTCACGGACATATGAAGATTGTTATTCAAATAACCAATTGATAAATAATTTAAAAGAGCATAGCCTGTGAGTTTTTTGCCAGTTCTTTCCATAGAGCGGTGGCACGGACATGGCATTTAGATTCACTTACACTATTTTATTAATTTTTGCATGTAAGTGTAAGCTTTATGATGAGTGAATTCGGTGTATAAGACTGTATGACACCGCAACCTCACTGGAATGGCACACGCTTTTTAAACACGCATTTACTTATATTCCTATCAGTCAAGTTCACAAAGAAGTTCCAAAAGAAGAGTTATATAGAAGGCTTAGATAATAATTATGTGAGTTTTTTTATTCTACCACAACTTATTTACACCTTATCAGGTAGAAAAGTGTGAGATATCAAAACAAAACACATGCTATGGAAATTGTGGGTGCAGTGATTCTTGATCACAAGGAGACATTTCCCCAGTATCTCCGTTTTGTATTGGAAACATTCGTCGAGGTAAAAATGAGTGAAAATGGCAGCATACTGGAATACTGTAAAATTAATTGAAACACGTAAATACTGAATTCTGAATACTGAAATACTGTTCGTCATATTTTAACACCTAATTAATGTTTAAAGTGTAATAACGTATTGAGAATTGAGAAATAATTACATTAACGTATTGAGTTTACTTAGTACTAATTATTTTATTCCTTAATACGGTATAGCTTATCTTATGCATACTTTGCACCGCGGGGACAGCACAAAGTTATGTGGGGTTTCCTGGCCGAGATGGTGGTGGCCAAGACTAAACCCCACTGTTTCCTGTTCCACGATAGGTGCCAAGGAGGTAACAGAGTAACCTTATCCTCCGTTGTCACTACACGCCTGTCTGTGTCACAGACCATTCGCCATTTTTTAATTATTTTTTTTCAACTATTGGTTGATCTCTCCCTGGAAACTTAGTTTCCCCTCAAATAATTTGTGACAACACAAATTCTATTGGGCCTTAGAACTAAGTATTGGGCTTATTACAAAACAAGAAGGTTTGAAATGGTGACAGCACTAGTTTTAAACCTGGTTTAACTTTAGATCTTGTTTTATAATAATGTAAATGTTCAATAACGTTACATATTGCTATAGATCACTAATTAGTTAGTTGCTTGACCAATTAATGCTATTCTACCAAATCGATGTAACATCCAAAGCTATGAAATATTACTTCAACTTTTATCCCGGCGTTTCATGTATACAGTCATTTGGCAAAAAGCTTTGTGACTAAGCAGAAAAATCGCGTAATGGCGAATACGGATCCACGAACGTACGTGGAGAATAGGATAGTGATGAGAGCCTGAAAGGTCGGGCTTTTATTTGTTCCCCAAATGATTCTGGAAAGAGGATCAGTTTTTTGGTGATAGATCGCAGATATTATCACTTTGATGTGCCGTCTGGTATCGGCCTAGAATTATGCCACCAGCTGTTATTAGGGTAGGGTAGGTAGGGGGTAAAGTGATTTTAGTTTGGCTAAAATGATCGAGTTGTCACTGCGCCTCGCTTTTACAAGTGTTTCCTATTAATCGCTGTTTTATTGTGTCTCTGCTACGGACCCCTTATAACGATGTTATGCGCTTGATAGCGGTATAACTAGCCACCATGAGTGCATAATTTTATATTGTGGCATGTTCCATTTTTTTATATTGTAAAAATATGAGCAATATGGTATCATAGCTAGCAAGAGAATGAACAAGACACACACTGTCAACGCTTTCGCGACACTTTGCTCGGGTGACCAATATCACTTAAATCTTTTTTGTCTAACAAAAAAGACATATCCGAAGTTGCGTCAGATTTTTTTTTACAAAAAGTGTTTGGAATTTTCCGTCTCTAACATGAGCCGTACAGTGTGAAACAAAACCTTTTTATTCCATAATATCTACGGGTGCAAAGTTGCGGGCATCGCTGAAGCCCTTAAAAACTTAATGTTTTTTTTATGTGGAACCTGAATGAATTTGTTTTAGGACGTATCATATATCTGCCTGGATGTCCAAATGTTGTTGGATATTGGTTTGGCAGTTTTGACAAGATGCATTTCTCCCTAAAATGTATTTGATTTACTTTGATTTAAAAGAGCATATAGCCTGTGAGTTTCTTGCCAGTTGTTCTTACAGAGCTGTGGTTCGGAACTGGCACTTAGTTTCACTTACACTTCAATATTTTTTTGTTCTTTTTTATTGTTTTGCTTCATGTAAGTGAATCTAAGTTTCGTGATACTATCGTAATCATATTTTGATTGTTTTTTATATTTAATTTAGACTAATTTAAGTGCTATGTAATAGTTTATGAAATAAATATATTTGAATTTGATAATTTTGCATAATACATTTTTAAGTATCCACTCAGTCTCTAGACTATTCACTTATCGAATAACAAGTTACCTCCCCTATTCATACTAAGTACATTTGAAATTTCTCTACTAAAATGCGCTGCTCAATGTTTAAACTAACTTCAGGGACCACTTAATTCTCTCGAAATTGGAAAAAGCAAATCATTTAAGTAATGGATGAACAAATAAAAAAGTAAATCTCTTCTTGACATTGTCTTGGGACAGCACTAACTTTTTATTAGTTAAAACTTTTCTAAATTTCAATTCGTCGAATAAAAGATAAAACTTAGTACGGGTTTTTCTCTATTCTGATAAGATTTATTTGTAAATATAATACGACTATATCAGAAATGTCATCATCCACTTTCGAAAAGCTTTTACGGATGATATACATTTTTAAATCGTGTTATACTTTATTCAACTGTTAACTTTATCGATCGAGAACTCGTTAAATTATTTGACGACCAATAATGGGCGTGGAGGTCGGTAAAGCCGCATTGCGCTCCTGAGGTTGTGGGTTTCATTCCCCCACAGGACAAATCTTAATGTGCATTAACATTAGTTTTTTATGTACATTAAGTATCACCTTTCATACTATAGGGGCCCAATTCGAAAAATCATGATTTTGGGAAATCCTGTTTAAAGATCTTTGAGCCCCTATATTTTCACAAAATTGATCAAAACTAAATTTTTTTTGGAGATGTACCCCTATAGTAGTAAAGCTGCGATTGTTTTCACAAACAATATTTAAGTAGATTTATCGGTTAATAAGTATTCATAACAAAAGTTCTTAATGATACTTATCTTGAACTAACTAATTATAACACCTGTAGTGAATGTAATTTTACATACATTCTATTAGTACTTTTGTCTCAAACAGTCAGCAACAGCAGTCAGAGTCCGCCCGTCAGCCCGATAGCACGTGTTGGTGCATTGGTGAGCTAAATTAGTAAATCCATAACCTACGTGTAAAGAGAAACTGCTATAATACCCAAGGTCAAGATCAGCGCTCCGACTTTGACGTATGATCCAGCAAGATTAAATAAACATTACTAAACAAAATAATAATAGCAGTAATTATTTTATTATATTCTTAATGTTTTTACGACCGATATGGAGTGGAGGTCAGTATTTTACTACAGAGGTCGTGGTTTTGATTCTCACACAGGTCAAATCTTTATGTGCATGAACATGAATATTTGTTCTGGTCTGGGTGTTTTCTTATATATACGATTCTGAAGTATGTTAATCCGTTCTTTAGTAGCCATAACAAGAGTTCTTAATGATACTTATCTTAGAAATTAATAATTGGTGTGATTATAAGAGACTATATAAATATATATTTTATAATTGATTAATTTTATATCTACGGTGATATCCAAATTAGTACAGATGCCACCAGTTCCTTACTCATATAGTTAACCTTTTTAACATTTCGTATTGCAGCATATTTTCTATTTTATCAAATAAAATTAAGAAAGGGATATTATTTTTTTATTATGTAAAAGCTATAGGTAAAGGCAAAGTCAAATAGTTGAAAGCACTTAAAGCGCTATATACATCGGAAAACGCTTTTGACAATAGCGCATGCTTATCGGAATATAGACATAACTCACAAAGACTATTTTTAAGACATCACAAAAGAAGATCTTCTAAACAATACTTGTCCTACTTGTAAGCGCATTAAAATGATACTGATTTATTAATTAGTATTTCTGCTCGTGCTTTGAACGTTTGATTAACATTGATTCGATCTCAGTAAGAAATAGAAAGACTGTATAAGTACGTAACTCATACCTGACTTATCTAGTAATGAGTCGATGTTCCTTTAAGCATGCGATAGAGACGTGTGACGGTTTTAAGTACTATATAATAGTTTATTAAATAAAAAGTTTTGGATGTATGGCGCTAGATAGCATCCATACATCATAGGTGCTGAAATAGTTTTTTTTCTCCCCAAGCTGACAATAACTTGTGAAATAGTTCACCTATACACCCAGTATACCTACTAGATACTGGGTGTATAGGTGAACTATTTCACAAGGTATTTCAGGTACGTAAACCATAAAGCATTAAGAGGAGCGGGGTCTGATGTTTCCTGCATAATTTATTAGAAAAATGTTAAATGAAACCTCTTTGTATGTGCAGTATGAACACTGCGCGCGAGAATGTTCCAGAAGATAATTCCTGTGGTTTTTAATTAAGAAGCACAGATAGTCTGAATTTAATGTTTTCGTTTTCCACAAGCTGTCCGTTACTCGCTGTATGCAATCAGGTTATGAAAATAAGCTGTATAATTTGTACTGTATTCTTGGTAAGTCGTTTCTAAATAAGACCATTAATCTTGGAAATTCGCTGCCGATTCATGTTTTTCCTAGTTTCTATAATCCCGGGACTTTTAAGGGGGGCGTGAAACGGCATTTTAGCAGGCCGTATTGAGTCAGCTTTGTACCGTGCTTATTTCATGGTATGAAGCGCCTGCATTTTTTTTGGACTGCATCGACTGCTTACTGTCAGGCAGGGTGTAGCCTTATACATTACAGTCAAATGCTGAACAAATAGAATCTTGAATTGTTACATTGGAGGCAAATGCTCATCAATCAGTTAGACAATATTGTAACGAAATTCTCGAAATGTAATCTTGGGTTCAGACTTATATATCCATCTAATATTCGATTTAGAGCATGATACGTTATTGATGAGTCTACATTAAGAAATAGGAATATTTCCTTACAATAATAATAATTTGTTAAATGAATGAACTCACCGAATCTGCCCAAAACTTGGTAATTGGCGCTGTGAAAAACTCGTAGATCTTCTTCCGAAGCCTGAGAGGCCTCATCCTCTTGTCCTCTGGCGCGTGGTACTCCGGCAGCTCCCTGTACGACGGCTCCCATCCTATTTTACCCACTTTGCCGTTCTGATCGACACGAGTTTCACATTCGGCCCCTGAGCCAATCAACGCCTGCTTGAGTCCAGACAAATACGTATAAAACATTACAATAATTATGTTCACACCGTCAACTCAAAAGACAGAAAGGATTTAATTTGAAATGATATGATAGAGTAGCAACAGACATGGCGTAAAAGATGTATTTGTTATCAATTTATGCAGAATTTGAAAGCTTCAGAATATAAAAAGCTATTATCATCACAGCAGTAAAAGTTAGTCCAATCAATGGAGGATACATTTAATAAATATCAGTTCAGACAGAAATAATTATGATATAGTTAAACTATGACTAGAAAGCGACGCAAGACCAGGATAAAAGTAAAAAGAAAATCCTACCGATCAAAGAACTGCTTCAGATAATTTTAGAGATAAAACTAACTACGACATCGACGCAAATTGAAATATTGTTTGAAAAATAAGGCACCTTCTATGTTTCACCTGACTTCTTAATAAAGCGTGGAGTTTTTGTACCTTATTTTTATTAAAAGTGCTTCTTGGAATATGTATTCTTTACCTCACTTAAGTTGAAAAAATTCTGTTGAATTTTATACATATTCATAAAATACGTGTGAGAATTGTATGGAGAACTTCAAGGTGAGACATAAAAGTGTAACGCGGCCAATAAAGCCGCAAGGTAAAGTACTGAGGGTGTGAAGGGCGGCACAAAGTACAAGATATACACCACTGAAGCCTACATCCACTTAAAGCTAGAGTCGAAACTTTTGGCTGCAAGGTTTGGTTCACGTTGACTCCAAAACTGCCCAAGCTATTTCATCCCTTTCCCCTGATGCCTGTCAAGGATATATTAGACAAGGACCGACTGCTTTTGACTCGAACGAGGTAACGGAAACCAAAACCTTACTCTTTGCATTCGGTTTGCGTGTGTGCGATACGGTAATACGAACACTACATATTGCTTTTTGTACGAGTGTGATTACTTGAAGTTTACAGTAAATTTTCTAAATTTGAATTACTTTTGACATGCAACTCTTTTGTTGTGTTTAACTCAAGTTACGTGGAGTTTGTAAGTTGTAGAACAATGTTTTGCGGTAAGTTGAGTTTGTACAATGTAAGAGTAAAACAAACAGGCGTTTTTGCTTTTGAACGCAAACTGATATTTATCCGAATTCAATAGCCACGCCATTTACTAGATATTCAGTGATTTTATTCGTCAGTCTGGATACGGTTGGTGGTATAATCGTCTAAGTAAATAAAAAAAAAACGGATTTTCCGGTTTGATTAATTCACAGAAATCGAAATTTGTTTGAAATCAGATTTTAAATTCGTTTTGATATCAGATGCATGTATAGTGTAAAAGTACTTGAAACATTCCCTGCAATTGTGTTTTCAGTATTTTATCTAGAAACATAAATCCATTTACGACAAAAGTGTTACAGCGTGTTTATTTATATAGTGCACCGTGTGTTCGTATCACAACATCTTTTGTCTCAACAGCGTATGCTATGCGTTCTACCTTAGCCGTTTTACACTGGTGTCCTGGCGGAATTATTTTCTTGATAGAAAGCGTTCTTCTTTTCACAATCCCCACCTACATAATTTTCCAGTTATATAAAAAAAAGATCTTAATACAAATGCAAAATTATATGACTACGACGTATTTACTTATTGATACCTTTGTTTACACTTATTGTTTCATAATTGAAAATGGCGGTCTATTTATTGTTGCAAAAGTAATAAGCTTTAAATTATAGGCACGAAATAATTGCGATACATAATCGCTTTGGTCTGTAATTATTTCTGAACAAGCGAAAAGCCGACTTGTTACGGGCCATCATCCCTGTCAACGTTAATTGTGTACACGAAGGCCAAACCACAAGTCTGTGTATTTGACAGTGATACGCTTTATATTATTCAGTATCACCACATCTAAATATTCAGAGTTGATATTGTGTATTGGCAACATCAAAACAAACGTATTTAAAGCAAAAGCTTAGGTTTAAACCGATTTTGTGACAATTCACGCGCAAAGGAACGACTGAATCAATAAATTATTTGCACTTCATTTAATCGGCTGAATAGGTTGCCGTATCTCAGCAGTAAAAAAAAGTATAAGAGTCAGTTTCAGTTGGAGCTGAAATATCATATGAGTACAAAGTTTATAAGAACATTAAGGTTACTTCATGTGGAGAGGAATCCTTGAAGGAGTATATATACTACAGAACATTACCGTCAGATGGGCTTGTCGTGTCATGCTTGGAAGTAATTTGGACCACTATAATAGCAACATAACCTTTTTATCAGATTAATTAATGTGAACTTCTTTTGTTAAGGGATCCTACCAATATCTAAGGAGCCCAAGCCAACCTCACCTGCAAGTGGTGCACCTGCTGTTCAACAGCCAAGGCTCTGATACGTAACAGGTCCCGGTAAGCGGCAATGGGCTCGCCACCTATTACGTGGGACCAAAAATGTAACTGGCGAAGTGTGGGCGTAAAATGTGCCTCTGCCTACCCCTTCGGGAAAACAGGCGTGACTTTATGTGTGTAACTTCTTTTTCCATGTTAGCCATTATGAACAAATATTTATTCTCAGTAACTAGACAGTTTTTGCATCCTATATTCGCTAGCACCGACTATTGTATCAAAAAAATGTGTTATAGACAAAACTTTATAATCAGGTTTTAAAACGTACACATAAAATACATAGACGCTTTCTGTTATACTTGATGAAAAGGTTAAACCGTAATTTTTCAATGTAATCTTTTCGAGTCTCTTCACCTCACCCATTTTAATACTGCAAGATGGCACTTAGGCCCAACTGGAAATTAGTCACCGTACCCTATAAAGGCTAGCAATACCCTATTTGATTAATGAAGGCATGAGAAGCATGATGTGAAGCAACTAAAACAAAAGTTACCTCCGCATCGTTCGGGTCCTTGGTGCTGCGATCGTCCTCCATACTCTCGTTCTCCAGGTGCTCCTCCTCCGTCTGCGGCATCAGCTGGAGCTCCTCCTTGGACTTGAACTCCAGTTGGAGAATGTACAGCGGACACAGCAGGCTCAGAATTACCTTGACATCACGACAAAGCCGATGTGGCAAACGAAAGGCAGCTCGTTCGGACGATGCAAGTCACTTTGGACTCAAGCGATCCATGCCAACGTCTAGTCGAGAACCGGACGGCGGTTGTGCAAGTGACATTCCAAATTATAAATAAAACGTATTTAGGATACTTGAAAACTTTGTGAAGGTAGCAAACAAAATTGTGTGAGTAACAAGTTTCGAAAGCGGTATCTAAAATATCAAAACAGTACAGCTACATGTTCGACATTTACAAAGGGAGAGAGTAAAATCATGACAACTTTCATCAATATTAAAATCGGTAACTAAGATAAAGCGGTAGCAGAAATAGATAAAATTATAGTTCAAGACAAGAATTGAATGAGAATCATATATTCGCTATTAAACATGGGTAGGTAAGGTATGAATAAAGTCACAAAATTATCAAACAGAAATATTTACAAAAGTTTCACTTGCATAATCGGCGTCTCTGGGCATCGCATGCAAATTCTCAAAGGTTTTATGAAGCGACTCATTGATTTACAGACATCGAATATCATTTATGTCTAACCATTAAAAGTTATTTATGTTATCATCTAACACTGAATCTACTGATGAAATACGTGCCTATGATAATTTGTGCGATGAATAAAGAGGGGAGGCAAAGTAGTTCCACAAAGAATGTTACCTTCAGGTTTGTGTTCTTTCTTGTTCTCAGTCCTCCCATCCAAAGGTCGGCAAGAATGATTTGGGAGCAAGGGTGTGCCAGCAAGGCTCTGTGATTAGCGGCCACAGCGAGGCTCAAGCAGGTCTGTCCTGACCAATTCTGCAGTTCACATGTGAGCAGCTGTTGTGCTTGGTCATCATCTTGACGGTAGCAATAGTCCAAAAGCTCCAATGCTGAAAACGAACAAAATAATTGACTTCTGTTGACTTTCACGATCTATTTACTATTCGATACAATCTCGGAAATGCCAAGTTAGCCAATGACGATAATCAATTTGCTGTAAAAGCCTACGCGATTTTCTGCGTTTGAACGCGATATGAAAATAGCGCGTGTTAGCGACTTCATCGATGCTCAATCGCATTTTGCTGACTTGCTGCGCTTGTAGGCAACAAAATAGCAATAATAATTGCGATTTGCATCCGTTTGCAGCGTTTGTTTGCTGCACTGAGTGTTCTTGTGTCAAGCATATCTTAGAGGAATGTGCATCTTAGTCGCATGTCTCAAGGAAAGGATTCCTCGTTTGTTCGCAGACGTATGAGGACCCAAGCAGAAGGCAATACGAAATAAAGATGATCACTGGCATTGAAGTATAGCAACGTGATACCGATATGCGCCGAAACTTTGTTAGACGCATCTAAAATAAGCATGTTTGCTTTAGAATTTCTTCCGATAAATTTTAACCTCAAACTGGTTGATTGCCGACTATTCATAAGAAATATTAGTCGCTTAGAGCTCAAGGTCTGCTTACTTCGTTGGTCTAACTTCGTTTGTCTGAATTTCAGGTACTTCGTTAGAATGCCATGATTTCAGTTCTTACACTTCGTTAAATTCAACATGATTGTTATTAGGTGATCAAGTGTCCCAAAATCAGCTTAATTGCCACAAATAGTATTAAAATTATGAAAAATAGCATGGGTCCCTAAGTTTATTCAGTACAAATAAAAACAGTAAGTACACAGAAAAAATAAACACTTGCAAAAAACAACAATATAACATTTACTGAAACGGTGTCCGTTCAGCAAACTGTCGGACACCACAGGATGTGACGACGCTAATCTTACGTGGACTAGGTGTCCACAGATTTCTTCCAAAGAAGAAAAAGTAAGACTTAATCCTTTGACCAGTCAGTTGTCGGCTATTCATAACAAATATGACGCGAGTTTACCGTCTGCTCAGCCACTACCATCAATCTCGGCTGACTAGGAAAATAAAAGTTCTAAGATTGATCGCTTTTGCATCAGAGATAAGCTATACATGGTATATTTTTAGGAAACCTTTGAAAGAAAACCTGAAACATATTTTTATTACGGTAAATTTAGGCGACAAGTCAGACATATTAAACAGAAATTGAAGTAAAGAAAATACCGTAGAGTTAATAGACATTCCATTGTAATTTATTATTATTTTACACATAGATAATATCTATGAAGTTTTGTGCGCGGGGTGAAATAATACTCGTTAATTATTGTTATTTCAACAATATCTTATAAAAAAATCACATCTATCTTTACATTGATTAGGTATTTTTTTTTTATATATATTCATCATCATCATCAGCCTCTATTCGTCCGTTGCTGGACATAAGCCTCTTCAATGGCACGCCACTGATCTTGATATATTATATCTTATTGTTGTCTATCTTAATCATTGAAATTCAGTCAAATCTGGTTGAACCAGAGAGCAGACCCAGGGCCTTATGCTTAAGTCTAGGGCAACCGGGTAGGCCTGCTGGCGGTCGTGTCTGCCCTCTCGGTCCCCTCTTTGGCCGGGCAGTGCGTTAAGGCAATGCGCTACCGATGTAAAAAAAAATATATATAAAAACGGATGTGATGGAGGAGGGGAGGGGGTCCATCTACTTGTTTGACTTTATGCCAATAACTTTCATAGACATTAATTTTCATTTTAGTTTCTTATTCTTAATTCCATAATTTTTAATGGTTTTATTTAAGAACGTAGACTATTTCAACATCCTTAAAATAGACTTACTTATTAAAATATGTTATCTCATTTTCTGTATTTTCTTTCTCTCACCTTTAGTTTCAAACTCCTTGCCGTAATGCCTGAGCTCCTCGTACACTTCTGTCTCCATGTCATCCTCGGCCGCCTCATGCGCCATCGCTTTATACAGCTTGCACGCCACCAGGGACTTGGCTAGGGCCTCTTCACCGTGGGTCCACATCAGAAGCGCCATTTGATGCCGTTTAGTGAGCACTGCCCAAATCTGTATTTGAAGATTCTTGTGAATGTATTTAAACTTTATTTGTTTATATATATGTATGCATATAATATTATAGTTTATTTCTATATTAATTTGTTTATTCTACTTTACTTTTCTATTCTACTTTGTATTTAGTTTTACTGCTATGTTTTTTTGTCCTATTGTAATATTTTTTATCCCACATACAAATTTCTCACTCCGGCTAGGGTTGACTGGAAGAGATCTCTCATAGATAAGCCTACCTTTGTACTTGTTTGAATTGTATATGATGTGTTTCTTTGTTTTGTTAAATGTACAATAAAGGATATAAATATAATGTCTTAACTGGACTGAACATACGCGTCTTCTCACAAACCTAAGTGGGAGATATTTAGTCCATACTCTATGTCGCAGATCAAGTGCAGATTAGAAGAAGCTAGTGTGTGATGTTCAGCTGTTAGAATATATGAAACTGCCAAATTAAGCTTGGCTTAGCGACTACTACGTATGGTGAACATAATAGCTTTTCGTTGAGGTTTGGTTGAGGATATCAAATTTCACACAAACGGCACAGCAGCCGTACAATCACAACAATTGCAGACCATACAAGAATTGGATCTGCGAAGTCTAATCTGGGTGGTAGCCTAGTCATACAAGCAAATCCATCTGTAAACTTAAAAAGCATTAATACATCCAAAAAACCCATTAAACTTACCAGCAGCTCGTTGAAGGGATAGTCGAAGAGTGCCATCTCGGTGGTGACTGGCATGAAGCCGGTGATGAGCGAAAGCCCTCCCGCCGCGTGCCTGGTGAACGAGGCGCTGTTGCGGTGAACGTTGACGCTCTTGTTCATCACCTTCGCGTAGATCGGGCGGAACTTACGGCGAGTGTAGTAACATCTGAGAGAATTTTTTTTAACATCTGTGAGAGATTTCTTTATACCACAAGAATGTTCAGGCTCTTGCTTATCACTTTTAAATGATAATTTATTGATTCAGGCGTTACTTTGCGGAAATACATTGTAAGCAAGTGATGGTTTAAAAATATCTTTGCAACAATTCCCGCGCTACTATAATTTTTTAAAAGCGGGACGAGACGTTGAAGACATCGTTGTTCTGAGGCTCCTTTCTTAGCTGAAGATGCCCTGTGTAAGGGCGAAACACGTGTCGTGTTGAATAGTTTCTCTATTTTTCGGGAAATTATAGTAGCGCAGGAATTGTTACAAAGATATTTTTAATCCATCACTTACTTTTAAATGAATTGGGTAGAACTTGTAGAAGCATCTGAGGGCAATTCGATTTTTAATACTACATGGTGGCAGATAAGCATGCATACCTGATGTAAACTATAGTCTTCAGACGCCTGCAGCACCAAGGGGCGTTAAACAGTTATTTCTCATATACGCCCGTCGGTTTAGGGAACTTTTGACCTGCCCTTTCTCAAATTTTTTTTGATTTTGGTCATGGAAGGTCTTACGTGGTCTTCTCCTCCCAACACTTAAAATCACTTGTCCATCATAAATCACTTTCGTTAGTCTACTTTCATTCATCCTCTCAACATGACCAAACCATCTATACATACCTTTCTCAATTCTTGTCACTATATCTACTTTTACACCAGCTTCAACCCTTATCACTTCATGCGTAATCCTATATCAATATTTATTTGTCCATGTCCATTAAACCACTTATCATCATAACCTCATTCCGTTTGAAAGAAAGAAAAAAACAAAATCATTTTTATATACAAAACACATCTTAAATTATTGAAACAAATGGACCAATTAGTATACTAGACCCAAAATACATAAATATTAAATATACATTATATATGTGTACTGAATAAGTAAGTATACTATAGTCCCACTACTAAGCTTGGGGCTCTTCTCACAAACCATGGTAATGTAGACTCATAGTCATACTCCACCACGCGGACCCAGTGTAGATTGCGAAGGCAAATGCATGTCTTACTACTGTTATAATTTTTCAACCGCCATATAAAGCCGGTAACTTGGCTTAATGAATACCATATACGATGATAGCCAACGGCTTCATGTCTTCTTAAACACGAAGGGATTCACAAATACTGAATGCTATTTTCGATATATGTTAGGTTTATATGGTCGATCTTGAATGCTACACAATCGATCACTCATCCATGGTCTGACGTTTACGAAAGACTTAACTTTGGTTTTTGTTTCCGACCAATGTTAGGAGTTTGTTGTAGGTGGAATTCTTGATCATATTTTAACGTAAATATATGTTGTCTGTTTATTTGTAAAGTATTCATAAGCTTAATTTGTATGTGTTTATCCGTAGTTAGGTACTACCCATAGTACAAGCTCTATTTAGTTTGGAGCTTGAAATGCTGCACGCTGTGCAAGGATATTTACTTGTTATATTTATCATCATTTCAGTTATTTGAAATCCACTGCTGAACATAGGCCTCCTCAATATATTTCCACGTTGATCCATCTTGTGCCGCTTACATCCACTATCTTATTTATATGTCGTTTTGTAAATGAATATTTAAAAAAAACATTTCTTAAAAAAATGTACGATTTCAATTAATAAACTCTTATTCTTTCAAAATATCTTAATTAGTACCGGAAAACCCAATATACCTACACATAATGAAAGTCGGACGGACCCGCGGGCGAAGCATAGCACCTAAGTACTTAATTTAATATAAAATACAACGTTTTGCAAAATGACTTGGCATATTGTCACTGTAAGCAACTTGTTATACACGTCATAACATAAACCTAATTTTTGTATTGTTTTGGATTGTATTACGCGATAGAACTTTACTCACGATTTGCTTTGAGCAGGACAACCTTCCTATAATGTCAAAAATACATATATAAGTCAGCACTATTAGGCTAGTTGTTTTGTAAAATGGCGCATTCTACTAACAACTTGCGACATATTAACAACGAGGGTAGGGAGGGACTAAGTCTTTTATTATGCTGATAAACGATGGACCCTTCATAAACTTAATCATTTTAATCAATGCCTTAAAAGACAAAGGGAATACCTATATAAAACTATCATATTCAAGATGAATACAAGATAATTAAGAGGCCCAGAATTAAGTACAGAAGCTTGTGTACATAAATATCGATATTTTTTTTTTGTACATGAACATGGAAATTTTTTTGTGTTTTTTTTCCTACATATACTTATTAACTATTTATTTACAGAAATAAATTATTTATGTATATTATTTAGTATCCATGCATTCTTAGTATAGATGTATAGTGACCTTACCAAGATATGTAGAGCCCAAGCAAACCTTACCTGCAAGTGGGGCACCTGCCGGACACCGGACCAGGGGGCCTACCGCCGAGTTCGATGGCAATCGATTATAAGGCAAAATGGATTTCGAATTGATTCTGTCGTACCGCCGAACTCATGGAAATCGAAACAAAATGGCGTTCTCCATTTACCTATTGGTCTGTCACGGACTGAAGGTCATGAATGAGAGGTGGCTATCGGCAGATTCCCCGGTACGGATTAATGAACGTAAACAAAGTTTGATCTAGATGGATTACCGGTAATCCATCGAATTCGGCGGTAGGCCCCCAGGCTAATCATCATATCAGCCTTATAAAATCCACTGCTGAAAATTAGCCTCCCCGATAGATTACATTCTATAGAATGCCCATAATCACCACAGGGCAGGCGGGTTGGTGATCGTAGTTCAAGCCAATATACAAGATTACGCTGCTGCCCATCATCCGGTAGGATTTTTCTTCGTCAACTCTTACGACTCCCCATATAATGAGATATTCTAGGCCAGTACCACACAGCACCTTTTATAAGTCAATCAATCAATCAATCAAATACTTTTTATTTCATAAACTATTACATAGTACTTGAAAACGTCAAAATTATAAAACAATAACAAAAACAAATAAAATATAATTATACTAAAATCACGAAGCTTAGATTCACTTGCAACCAAACAATTTAAAAAAACAAAAAATATTAATATTAACTTGAAAGTGTAAGTGAATCTTTAACCGAGCCACCGCTCTGTAAGAAGAACTGGCAAGAAACTCACAGGCTCTGCTCTTTTAAATTATCGATTGGTTCGAGTTCGAGTATTTATATACAAAATAAAGTTAGATATGCATGGTTATCTAATATACAAGGTCTGCTTGGTTTGGGGCCAGAAGCTCTAGGTGAGCTACCCAGGGAACTTTATTTTATTTTGAAAATAAAGCCATTTTCATGAATTGAAATCAACTTCATGCTCTATGAATAATGTCTTTATAAAAGTGGGTCATGCGAATAGCTCGAAGGAAAGCATTTATTTTAATTGCGTTCACATTAACTTGGAAACGAAATGTCCAGTTCAATAGGTATTAAGAAGAAGTAATTTATTTTAATTAGTTTTTCTTTCGAATTATAAGTCAATATGTTTTTAATAAAAGTTTGTGGAAACAGGTGGGGTCCTGGGTGATATAGGGGTAGGTCCTTGGTGGGGATATAGGGGTATATTGTGGAGTGAAGGGAAGTCGACAGTTCAGGGCTGCGTTGGTCTGGTCGGTGGGCAGAATTTGGGAACAATTTCATCCGTCTAATAAAGAGTGGTGTCTTATAATACCTTGACAAACAAACTTTTCTTTGTGCTTCCGAAAATGGCTTAAGTATGATTCGTTTTTAGGGTTCCGTATGGCAAAACTGGGTGAAAATCCCTATCACTAAGACTCTTCTGCCCGTCTGTCACTAGGCTGTATCGCATGAACCGTGATAGTCAGCTAGTTGAAATTTTTACAGATTATGTATTTCTGTTGCCGCTATAACATTAAAGGAGGTCTCCCATAAAACAAAAGTGTTACTTTTGCTCATTTCCGCTCAATATTGAGAACGGCAAAAGGTAGACGTTTGAAATATTTACATAATATTTAGTTATACGTCCTCTTTAGTTACCATAACCCTTTATGGATACAATTTTGAACGGAGCATTAGATTTCACAACAAATAAAATTCAGTACCATTTTTATACATAATGGTACGGAACCCTTTGTGCGCTTACTTGCTTAAAATTATCTTTATATACTTATTATATTATATTAACGAGCCGATAGCTGATTTGAAAAGAAGGACATGTCCAAAACTAAATTTCAACAGAAACCTTTGACAAAATAAAATTTTAATAGTAGCAGGTTTCAAATGTCAACATTTACCTTTTTACAATTACCACCCGACCTTTACCTTTTGCTTAACTACTCACAATGATCCGGCAGATAAAGGCTCAGCTTCAAATTTACCTTTGCTGATACAAAAACAGTTCCTTTGAATGTCCCTTCTTTGTTTTGAAACGTTTGATGTTTCCGGAGGCTATGAAATTCGGATCAAAAGCAGTTTTCACTACCTACTAGGGTAAGCAAATGGAATAAAAGCCACGTTAAATAAAACATTGAAATCAAGCTGAAAGCTCGCGGCTGATATCCACTACATACTCGTCAATGACATATTAAAAACGTAATGTATCAGCGATCGTTTGATTTTATCACATCAATCGTAATCAAGATGAATCGTGTATTTATAGTATATTTATTTAATATTTTAGTAGGTACATTATAACATATAAAGAACAACCGCAATTAAAAAAAACATTAGTATTTATAATATTCAAAATATTCAAAGGTTTTTAAAGATTTTTTTAAAATTTTATTTGCTTACCAGCTTTTGCCCACTACTTCCGAAAGATTTTTGGTTTTCCATATAGTTCCCGATCTCGCGGGATTTTAAAATACGGGATGAGATCCGGAAAAATATGGGATTTCGGCTTCCTCTCATAAATCAAGTTGAGAGTGATTCTGGTAAGTGGTGGAGAGTACGCTAATCGTGGGAAGTACGGATTGGTGGAGGCTGTGTGGCGTTCTAGTTGAGTTTCATAAACGATTACCACATAGTGACAAAGTCTCGATGTGTTTTCCTAAGTGCGGTATATGCCACACATACAGTCACATCCAAAGCCTGACCTCTGTGAACTCTGCTCAACTATAGTAATCGTTCCCATCAATAGATTACACACACACACGAGCACACACACAGACACGCTCCCACACTCAAACCACATATACACACAAATTTTGTAATAATCCTCATAATTTGTATTAGTATTAACTAGTAAAGACAAAGGGAGAATAAATCTTTATAAAATTATATAAAAGCGTGAAAAAACGGGGCTTCCTAACACAAGTATATTACATATCCCACAAAACCGTGAGTACGGTTTAACTGCGGGGTCTGATTCTCCGTACATTTATCGTCTATATATATTTAATTTTAACTATATAATTAATTTTTAGTTCTGAGAAAGCCAAAAAGAGTGTCTCCAACAATATTGTAAATTTTTTGTTTGAGAAGATGAAATAAACGATTTTTATTTCTTACATTGCATTGGGGGCATTTGCCCATAACTACCACTACGGGCAGTCGGGCTGGTGATCGCAGCTCAAGTCAGTGAGCCGGATGACAGGGGAATAATTTAAAATTAAAAAAAAAACAAATATGAAACCTTCGCCTTTATGCTCATATCTGTACACTTAACGTGACCCTATTGATAACACAAGCGCTTAAAGCTCCGCGTTAAGGGGTTAACGGGAATATTAATGATGAGTACCGCGTAATGCTAGATAGCACGCGTAACGGAAACTAGTCTGCACTAATTCCGCCTGTTTGGAATTCTCGTCTATGTCGTACATAGTATTTTCCTGTGGGAATCAGGTATTTTTCCGCGGCAAAAATGTGTTAAAATAACAGGTAATATCTATACCTACCATCTGTTTTTACTTTGCCGTGTCCTAGCTTTCTTTCTGTATTGTTACATTACAAGAAGCGGAACATTGGTACTGTACTTTTAAATCTTAAATTACGATGAATGTGCAATTACGTATACTAGTATTGTATCGCTTCACCTATATCCATTACACGTTATAATATCAACTGAGAAGTTCCATTAAAATTAGTCTCTGTGATGATTCGTCTTTATTAAGTTAACGATAACTGTGTTCCATTGGAATAATGCTCCATATCGAAGGACCATAGTAACTGCTTACGTATTCTCATAATTAGGTTAGTACCTAATTATACAGACATAGTTGTCTTACTGAGTAACTTGCAGTGGCGCAGAGTCCATATAACCCGATTCCAGTCGGCTTCCCTTACGAAAAATCGAATCTATGGGCCAACGACATTTATATTTTTGTTAAATAGTTTCAATCGACTTAACGCCTACTAAATTTGAAGAGCAAAGCAAATATTGCAAGCCGATAAATGCCGAGTTACTTCTTCATACTACAATATCTCATACTGAGCATTTTGGTAAGTAGATTTTATACTCCGGCTTCCCTACTTAAAATATTCACTCTTCGCCACTGGTAACTTGAATAACAATTATTTGAAAAGTGTCCTTAGTAAACTTGTAGATAAGATCCTAAGATATACCAGTTTAAAAAGTGATGTAGCTAGAGAAGTTTACTTACTAGGCATATATAAATGTGAAGAATGAGTGAGGAGTCACATTTGCTAGAATATTACGAAAGCAACCAGATGTTTTTTTTAAGAATACTAACATGAATTCTAGGATTAGTCAAGTTTTTGAAAACATTTTCAAAGACGAGTAGAAAAATTTATTTTGCACGTCATATATGTGCACATATCCCCTGGATAGATGACGCCCCACGTCTCTGATGATGTGGTGCTATACAGGTACTTGACTCACCTATAGGCTCCTCCCATCAGCTTGTTATCACCAGCCCGATTTCATGGAGCCCAGGCACGTAACCCCTGAGCATTATGAGGCCTCACGGTTCTCAGGATGTAGCTAAATGCAGGTACTTGACTCACCTATAGGCTTCTCCCTACAGCTTGTTGATCACCAGCCCGATGTCATAAAGCACGGGCTAGTAACCCCTGGGCATTATGAGACCTCACGGTTGTCAAGATGCAGCTCAATGCAGGTACTTGACTCACCTATAGGCACCTCCCTTCAGTTTGGTGATCACTAGCCCAATGCCATGGAACATGTCATCCCCTGGACAAATGAGGCTTTACTTCCCTGATTATATTAGTCAATGCAGCTACTTGACTCACCTATAGGCTCCTCCCATCAGCTTGTTGATCACCAGCCCAACATCATGGAGCGTGTGCACGTAACCCCTGGGCAGGTGAGGCCTGACATCCCTAAGGATGTATCGCAAGGTGTTGCTGGGACCACTCTTCGTATTGTACAGCTCTTCCAGCCGGGGGATGGTGAGGAACTTCCTCATCGACACGCCGTTCTCCAGGAGTAGCTTTACAAAGTCTATTCTGTCGTGTTCTAGGGCTTGCATCATAGCTTCGTCTAATGCACCTGAGGACAAAGTATAATTTAGGTAAAATAAGTAGAATAAGGAACGGTAAAGTAAAGTAAAAAAATTACTTATTTCATAAACTATTGTAAATAGTACTTGAAAACGTCATGATTAAAAATGAAAAAAAAATAATCGAAATATTATAACACTAAATCACGAAGCTTAGATTCACTTACATGGAACAAATCAATTTAAAAACAAAAAATAATTAAGTGTAAGTGAATCTAAGTGCCAGTTCCGAGCCACCGCTCTGTAAGAAGAACTGGCAAGAAACTCACAGGATATGCTCTTTTAAATATGTCCATTAGTTTGGTACTAGAATACACATTATTGTTCCTTAGCAACCTCCTTAGATCCTACCATCATCTTAGGAGCCCAAGCCAACCTCACCTGCAAGTGATGCACCTGCCGATCAACAAACGAGGCTCTTGCAAACACAGAAGTCGAGAACTTATTTTAAGCGGCAATAGGCTTGCCACTCTTACCCCTTCGGAGAAACAGCCGTGATTGTATGTATGTACACATTATTAACTTACAAGAATACTATATCATCATCATCTTAACTCTTAAACGTCCCACTGAACGTGGGTAGAATTCTGGTAATATTCCATCGCGGGGACTCAATGTAGATTGACGGAAACAGGTGTAAAGCGTCCTGCTAAGGAGTTTTCAAACCGACAATAGGGCGCCTAACTTGGCTCAGCAACAACCTTCCAGAAAAGGTTTTAAAGGAAGTAGTTATTTACTTTTTGAAACCTATCATTATCTCTCTCAATTCATTTAAATATATGAAAATCACCTAAACTAAAAAGTAAAAAAAAAAAAACAATTTCTTTAATAAAGAACAATTGTCAATATCTGGATATAAAAAAAGGGTTTATGCTTCACAAACAAGAAATTCATAATTATCTAACTAATTTGCTAACACTAGGCTAAATTAGAAACGCCTTGATGTCGGTAAGATTAGTAGAACAAGATTAATAAACAATTAATACGATTAGGCAAGGGAGAATTGAGAAATATAATTGATATCTGCATGTGGCCCTCATCCTGTCAGGAGTAATAGGACCCCCACGGCCAGATTAACTTAATCGGTGTTTAAATATGACATTAACCAAGTAAAGTAATATAAAATCCTTGCCATGGGTTGACGTTGACTGGCGGTTCGCTGCCTAAATTCAACGTTGTACGCAAGTATTTCAGCTCCTATATAAAAAATATCCCAGGTACAACACATTGAAAACGAAGGTTTCAACTAGTATCGTATAAAAAAATGCAGGCATTTTGCTTAAATAAATTTCAGCACCTCACCTCCATTGAACATTCGGTTTCGCTAAAAAAACTACTAAATAATTCAGTTGCATCGATCAACTTCATTAAGATTTTTTTGCAGCCTGTACTTTAATTGCGTTCATTTTGAAGTCAACATTTTTATGAGCTTTATTGAGCCAATATCCATAACAGAACTATTTTAACTTTGTACTATAACAAAATACATATTGTGTTGAACAGGTCTTAGCAAAATCACAAAATAAAAAAGAAATGCCTTGACACAGTAAAATAATATTACAGTAGTCTCAGATAAAAATTGAAACCTGTGGCGTGAAAGAATAAAGGTACTTATTCTATTTGACTTCACTGCAGCAGTCGAGGGACAATTAATAAAAAAATCCTGGCTTAAATTTATAACTCACTAGACTTTTCTACAGTTACTAAAAATCTTTTTAAAAGCTCGAATCTAATTATCGAATTATTTTTAAGACCACCCATTCTAGTCTTCTGTGTAATAAAAAGAGGACTTTATTTGCTTTGCTTAGAGGATAAACTTAAAGGGGAAAAGACTCACTTTCCTTAATAGACTTTCGTTTAGTATGATTTTATTGGTGACCGATATGGCGCTAACAATAAAAACTACTTACGTAAGGTACTTTAAGTTTCTTATTAAAACACAGTTTATGTATATATTTATATCGTGCTGGGGTGACTGAAGTGAAGAGTATCCCAAAGGGACTAGTTTATAACTACCGTCACTAAAACATTATTGTTATTAAACACGTTACGATACCAGCGACGGGTGTATAGAGATCCTACTAACATCTGATGAGCCCAAGCCAACCTCACCTGCAAGTGGTGCACCTGCCAATCAACGGACGAGGCCCTGGCGAGCATTAAAATTCACGATAAGCGGCAATAGGCTCGCCACCTATTACGTGAATCCAACATTATTATTGGCGATAAGTGGGCGTATAATAAGCCTCTGCCTACTTCTTCGGGGAAACAGGCGTAACTGTGTGTATGAATGTTTATGGTTTAGCTTCGACCTTTCCTAACTGTAGTACCGTGTATTGCTTTACCAAGAAGGTACATTCCAAACATCCTGTATCTTTAAATTAGTATGTTCTTTTTTATTTTAGTAGTCTCACGAATCATTTAAAGAGCAAAGAAAGAAACATAGTTTCCTTCATGGAGCATTTTTTACAAAAAAAAATTTGAATAAATTATTCCAGTAATGAGATAAATAATTTTATAATTTTAATCTGTGTACCTGAATATAATGTAATTTGCAAACTAATGGTTTACTTATAATTTGTGTAATATTGCCTTTTTATATATTTTTTTAACTTATTAATTTGTACTTATTATGCAATAAATTTATTTCATTTCCTTTGAAGAAAATTATACTAACAAGCCAATCGTTAGGAAAAGGGAGTGAAGTTTATTAACAACATTAAATATAGGGAAAATTAGATAGAATAGCTGTAATAATTTAACTCACTTGTCTTAGTCTAGACGATGAAATCCCAACAATATTAAATTAATAAATGCTTGTCTTCAAATGTTCGTTATCTCTCACAGTAGATATTAGTTTTAACTGAACTGAATAATCCAGAGAGAATAATTTCAGGTTAGATAGTTCTGTAGCATTGATTAATATAACGTGATTGAGATTTAGAAGACATGAATTTAACGTTATCTATATTCGCT
Source organism: Musotima nitidalis (assembly GCA_949126915.1). Classification (NCBI taxonomy): domain Eukaryota; kingdom Metazoa; phylum Arthropoda; class Insecta; order Lepidoptera; family Crambidae; genus Musotima; species Musotima nitidalis. The sequence continues at coordinate 4,971,185 of OX421427.1, read as the reverse complement.
TCATGGAAACTAACATTGACTTTGACTATTTTTAAATCCATCTTTTAAGGGGAGAGCCCGTTAAAAATTGATTTACATAAAATAATATTACTTATTATTAATATTATATTGATTCTGTTTGTTCCAGCTGATCGAAAAAATAAAACAATAGGTAAGAAATAAAATCTAAGGGAACTTTTTATCCTGAATAACATTTAACACATGTGGATCAGTTATAAATTCAAAGTCAAAATCATCTATTCAAGTTGGGCTCAATAGAGCTCTTATGAAAGACAAACTTAAAAAGTTACGCGCCTTTAAAATATTATCTTTTGTAACATACAATATAATTTATATATAGCAAGTACTAACTAAATTCCTCTCGAAATTCTTCTCGAAAGATAACGCTTTGAGCATAACAGAGTAACTCAAACAATAATACGAGTAATACCTACATTGTTGTTTCATGTTGCCTTGTTGGGGAAAATACAGAACATGGGTTGAGTCCGTAATGACTTACCAACCAAATATTATTATGTTATCCTTTTAGCGTCTCACAAAATGAAGTTTTCAGGTGGGCCAAGTGTGGGTTCGCGAAGATGTCGTCGATTGTCGAACTCTCTAAGTGCCTAGTGTACGGTAAAATTTATATTTTCTAAAAATATTAGATAATCCTTTTTTCATAACCAGTTTTTCAGTTGATATAATTTTCAATAAAATATGAAAGATAGGGAAATTGAATTAAACATTCCACGACTAAACGGCGACGTTTTATTGTTAGAACTTGTCTTCAGAATGTCACTAAAAAAGGAACCAACCGCTTAACGTGCTTTTCATAATAAAAACGTTTATTTGGTACATTAACATCTACAATTTACTTAACAAGCAGGTTAAATCTAAAATAGTACAAAAAAGCCCTCCGCTCAGCATAATGTCGCAACAAAGATAGTGGCGACACTGGTATCATGCGGATGCCGGTAAGATGACTCCGCATAAACAAATTAAAAAGATAAGAAAAAACAGTTTTACATAAATTTTGACTGGGAAAAGAAAAAAAAGCATATACAGGGATCGTACCATCTTTGGAGCCCAAGCCAACCTCACCTGCAAGTGGTGCACCTGCTGATTAACGGACGAGGCTCTGGCGGACGTAACAGATCCCGGTTAGCGGCAATAGGGTCGCCATATATTAGGTGGGACCAACAATATAATTAGTGAAGTGTGGGCGAAACAGGCGTGATTTTTTGCATGTATGTGTTAAATAATATCTAATTTACTTAATTATAGCACACTTTTGCAGGCTCGGTAGATGCATCCTATGTATATTTAAAACACTGAAAATAAGATTTTTCGACACTCGAAAGCGCATCTAATAAAACATTACTCATAAACGGTCATCCACCTAAGGACTAAACAGAAACATACATGGCTCTATATATTGACAATTTGGATCAATCAGACCAAAAGCGAGGACTGGCAAAGGCAGGTTTAACGTACTGCTGACGCGACGTATAAGATGTTCACTTGATTGTAAGCCAGATTCGAGTTGGCTGTGCTTATAAAAATTCCCCTATGCCACACAATTTCACCTAAGTCAGCATAATTCAAGCTGGTACAGTTGCACACATAAATCGTAACTGTTCACCATACATTTACATTATATTAATTATTTAATAGGAATGCTAACATGTATCTTATTGACGATCGATATGGCGTGGAGGCAAGTATACTCGCACTCCACTCCTGAGGTCGTGGGTTCAGAACACAGGACAAATCTTTGAGTGCATTAACACGAATATTTGTTCTGATCTGGGTGTTTTCCAATGTATATATGAAAACCTATAAAAATTAAAATTAAAAATTATATAAGTTTATTCGTTTTTTAATATCTATAACACAAGTTCATACTGATATAATAATAGAAATATAATTATAGGAAAGCTAACGTATATCAATAAATTAAAAATTATCTGACAATTAAACCAATTATTTAGTACTGAGATAAGTATAATTAAGAACTTGTGTTATGGATACTAAACGGAACGGAAATCAACGGATAAACATACTTAAATACTTTTTTTTTTGTAAATACATACTTAATAGACATAGGACAACACCCAGACCAGAACAAATATTCACGTTCACACACATACATAAAATAATAAATAATTATTTATCGTTAATGGATATAAATTGTTGGAAGAAGCAAAATAGAAAATCTTACAGGCACTATTTGGTATTTCCGACAAACTGCAGTACTGCAATCAGTAAGCTATTTTTAACGCAGCAGTCGTCGACAACGTTCAAGTAAATTGGCAAAAGAAGAAAATCTACTGTCTGCAGTGTCCACGTCTTTGGAAAGACAGGCTCAACCGAGCTTAAAGCTGAAAAAAGTTCACTAAGTATTGATGAAACCGGCAATTTATGCAATACGCCTTTTTACTAAATAACTAAGCCCATTGTAAGGAAATGTAATTTTTTTAATGCCTTTTAACGTAATAAAAAAGAAAGTTTGCATTAATACATACAACTTAACTAAAGCTGCCTGTCTGAAAATTTCAGTCACTTCATGTATTTTTAAGTAAGAATTAACTGTAGTACGTTCCGCAACACACTTTGTTAGTGTGAACTTAAAACTTATACACATAACAGTATACGTTTTAAGTAGACTATTTAAAGTTAAAATCAAGAGCACTTACAGTTGAGTGCGATCTATACATACAGACTCAAGTGATTATAAGCAAAAAGTGGCCATCCCAATTGTCGGTATATCGCATTGACATAAATATGAAAAAAAATTGGTTGCCTGTAAAGTCTGTATACGGGCGAAAGTTTTACGTGACAACGACTTTGAGTGGTAAAATAATTTTAATGTGAATATTCATTCGTATAGTAGGAAGAAGGCATGGTAAGCCCGCCTAAGAGCGAGAGAGACAGACATAAAAAGTGAAAGGCACGCGTGCCTCTCACTCGCTCTCATTGTGAGCGCATAACGTGAGCGGAGCGTAGCAGTTTCTTGAAGTGTCACCCGGCAAACCAATTTATAAGACGTTGTCACGTCAAAATACAATAATGATAATCAACAAACTTAATGTCTTAATTTTCATATTTTGTTTGTTTTCAGATTGAGGAAAATATAAATTTTAATGCACTGAATCAGTATTCGATTAGGACGGGGGCTATTCAAACTGTAAATTTAAACGTTAGTGGCACATAAAAAAAAACCTAGACATTTCTGAAGACAGCTGATTCCTCACTTCACCTGCTTCTTAGAAATAATCCTAGGCTAAGCAGCTGCCCATACAGAGGCGTGCCGTCCCGTCCTTTTAAATTGTTTTTCTTTAACAACTTTTATTATTAGATATTAACCTACTTTTTTTATTAAAATAACTACTAGCCAACAGATTGCCAAGATTATATTATGCTTGTTGTTAAATACAACACGATTAAGAATTCACAGAGACTTTTACTATGATAAACAAGTTGGAGCGCTCAGAAACGATAGCCAAAGTTAAGCGGACTTCAGAGGTATGTCCTTGGATGGGTGACCGTTTGCGTGACATTTTATGTAAAAAGTTTTCGTGCTTCGAAGGCACGATAAGCCGTTAGTCCCGGGTACCAAAAATGTAACGTTCATGAAAGAAGAGAAGGCTTCTTTTCAGTAGTGGGACGTAATTGGGCTCCGATCATGATGATGAGCCATTCATCGTTTAAAAAAAATACAAAGAAGGCTTTTGCCCTGCAGTGGGATATCTCAGGATTTTATAGCCACCAGAAAATAGTACTAATAGCAGTAAGTACTCGTAGAGCGCATTAGTTTCTATCGGTTTTTTTACACTTTTTTGTTTTTATTTAATATTTGTGTGTTTATCATCAAATTTGTTCCTTTCTTATTTTTGTTGTAAGTAAAAAAGCGTTTATATGAAAAATAAAACAAAACTATAAGCTAATATACTAACAGTGTCCTCTATTACCACAATGAAAAAAAGTATTCGAACATTTCTCTCATTGAAATTTTCAAGTAAAAATCCGTTTACGCGAAGAAAAACTAGACCAAGAAACCTCTAAGATTCATTCTTCAAATGTACACAAGGACAGAAGTTCTATAGACACGATGAAAAAAAGGTATCATAACATAACCCTGTCCTTGCAATATTCATGTAAAAATCCATCAACATGAAAAATAAAACATAACTAAGGAATCCCGACGATTTCTTCCTTAACATGTGTATACATATAACTGTATAGTTACAGTATTCGTATGAACTCGATAAAAAAACATTAAACATTTATTTTACAGAAATGTTCGAGTAAAAATCCGTCTACGTTAAAAAAAAACTAAACTAAGGAATCTCGACGTTTCTCCTCAAAATTTATACAGGGACAGTGAAGATCAGGCATCAGGTGCCGCCGTATAAGCAGATTGAGGTGAGTGCTCCGCCGCATATTGCCTGATCTCAGAATAATGATGAGCCAATTCTGTGCTCACGATAGGCGTATCTGTATTTTTTAGATATACCGATTCTTGAGTGAATTACGCAAGAAAAGAATGTTTCTTCTTTTAATAGACAAGGTACTGTACATATATATTATAGGAATCCAACCAACCTCACCTACGTATAAATAATAAATAATAATAAATAAATATTTCTGACACTTACACCAATTATTTAGTTCCAAGATAAGTATCATTAAGAACTTGTGTTTTGGATACTAAATAACGGATAAACATACATAAATACTTTTTTTTTGTAAATACATACTTAATATACATAGAAAAACACCCAGACCAGAACAAATATTCATATTTATACTCACAAATATTTGTCCTGTGTGGGAATCGAACCCACGACCTCAGGAGTGGCATGCGGGTATACTCGCCACCACGCCATATCGGTCGGTCGTATAAGAATGGAGTATCTTTGATATTTTCATATCAGCTTCAGGAACCACCTAGCTAGTCTTCCCTTTGTCTTGTTATACTTATATGTAGTAAATTTTCCTGGACATATCTTAATTAGCTTAGTAAATTTTCAAAAGTGTATCGCTGTTGTAGTATTTACATATGTACGCTCCACTAGACTATTTTAATCAAAAACATTATGAATGGGTGAATAGGCAACCTACCAAGACCTAAGAAGTCCAAGCTAACCTCATCTGCAAGTGGTGCATCTGCCGATCAACGATCGAGCCTCTAGCGAACATAAAAGTTCCTGGTAAGCGGCAGTACGCTCGCCACCTATTACGTGAGACCAACAATATAATGTAATATATATATTTATACAATATAATATAATGTGCCTACCCCATCGGAGAAACAGAGGTGGTAGTATGCACGTATATCTTGTAAATATTGCGATATTGATATATGACGAAATTGATGTTATAAAACCTTTATGGCATAATAACCATAGACATTTATTTTGACACAAAAGTCTTTTGAAATGATTTTCGAGTACTTTATCGATTGTTTAATTACATTTTCAATAATATTGAGCGAGATAAATCTAAAAAGAAGCATGAGACGTACACATCTACAGCTAATATAATACTAGAAACGACTAAAAGAGATCCATAAATATAGAAATGTAATACACAGAATAATAATGTCTGTACCTACACCAAATTGACAATCATTGTGGAACAAAACACACACAGTCCCCTATTTGCGGAACAAACAAATATCCCGACTGGGTTCCTAAATAAGGATACACCAAGGAGAACAAAGGATAGAGGGACTCGCGTCTTATTATTTTCTATAATATATCTAATTTAAACACGCACTAAAAAGCCAAACTGGACTTAAATGAGTCTAAAGTACTTTCATACTTAACTGTTAATTATTACAATTTCATGTATAAATACATTCATAAAATCACGCCTATTTCCCCGAAGGGGTAGGCAGAGGCATATTATAAGGCCACACTTCGCCAATTATATTGTTGGTCCCACGTAATAGATGGCGAGCCTATTGCCGCTATCCGGGATCTGTTACGTCCGCCAGAGCCTCGTCTTTTGATCACCACTTGCAGGTGAGGTTGGCTTAGGCTCCTTAGGTGTTGGTAGTATCCCTATACACCCATACATAATACTAATACTTTATTAAAAAGGATTTCATTCTTATTCAGTAGAACCAGTAGTCTACTAGATTTGTAACACAAAAAAGATTAAAACAAAAAGCTAATACCCATAAAGATTATAAAACTGCGACGTAATCCCCAAGTGTAGGAAACATAAAAGCGCGTTAAACAAAGCTCTTTAATTGACTACAACACCCCAGCTATAACTCACAGTTAAAGGCCTCATACACTAAGTCCACCTGATTCATTGCAAGTCTTTTATATTTGTTAGGCACATCGTTAAATTGTAAGTAACCTTTTTATTACAATGAGATTGTTAGCTAATACGATTAAAGATTTTTAATAAAGGTCTGGTTTAGAGTATAACTTTACTGTACTCCGGTCCTAAAGTTGTGGTTACCACACAGGAAAAATATGTAGTCAAACATACCTACTAATGATAACGTCATGTGGTGGCTGTACCTAAATAGCATACTACCGCCCCATATCTTGCTCGGGGGTGTCGTATAAGCCGATTAAGTGAATAGAGCTTCGTTTTGCTTTTTGTTACAAGAAAACTTTTCTGTAACTATACGGTTGCCTATTTCTTCCTTTACATTATATTTCCTTTGAAGCGCTCGTAGCTCGGTGGTCGGAAAAGATCACCGAAGTACAGCAGAGTTTACAGAGGTCAGTCCTTGGATGAGTGACCGTTTGTGTGGCATTTGATATCGAGCGCTTCCGTGCTTCGGAAGGCACGCTAAGCCGTTGGTCCCGGCTATCACTAAATGTGATAGTCGTTAAGCTATTGTAGAGGCCTATTATGAAATATTCTAACAGTAGGACGCCATACACCTGCCTCCGCCAATTCGCACTGGGTCAGCGTGGTGGAGTATGACCAAATACCCTCACACCTTGGTATGTGAGAGGAGGCTCGTGCTCAGTAGTGGGACGTTAATGGGCTGACATGATGATGATGTTGATGATGATTTCTTCCTTTCGTATAATTAATTTGGTAAATTTTCAAAGAATTTATTTGAATGTTAACTAGGGCTAATTTTCAACTACAGACATTGTAACTTTCTCTTACGACAATTGTTTATACAATTGTTACGCTGGTCACTTAATTGGCCCTAAATTTAATTCAGTTTCTGCCTTTCCCTGTAGGAAAATGAATGATGTTTTATATACCTATGTATGGTAAAAATATGGAGAAAGCAGGCAGGGGCATGCGTTACTTTGTGCCTCAAAAAATAAGTGGTTTCTGTGGGACGCGATAAACTATAAGTCATTCGGGTGCAAGTAGCATTTCATATGAATAACATGCTTCCAAACCAGTATAAATTTCTGTTCTGTTTATACATCGAACCTATTGAATTTAATGGGAGTAACAAGTATTTGGCGACTTTACTCGTATGAGGTTTGATGCTCTAAAAGCTCGTAACATAACTGCAGAAATAAAAAAAATCGTTTATTTCGGACCAAAATCCATAGTGTAAATAATTCTAAAGTAAGAATTTTCTCTCAAATTTTTTTGTTTTTTGAATTAATGAATTCGTGTGTTTCGCACATTTAGCCAGTGTCAAGTAGGAGATCTATATTAATAATATATAAATCATAGTAAATGAGAACGAGTGGTGGTAAAGATGATAAATGAGATGCCCTACCCCTAAACACCTTGAGTCCTCAGTAAAGATGTGGGACTATACTGAGATCTCACATGGACTTCTTGAGAGGACTTGAAAAGTGATGTTGCACTGTTTTGTTTCATTTACCAACACTCATGTATGTTCACAAACTGTGAATGAGCGTGGGTGGTGTGTGGTGATTGTGTGTGAATGGATTATTAACGGTTAATAATCCACCGTTATTATACATTAATGTTAGACTTATCATTATGACGCTTCACTTTCCCGCCAAGAAGTCCTAATTAAGTATTATCTATCTTTTTAAGTTTTCTAACACATTAAATATAGGAGAGTTCAAAATGTGTTTTAAATGTAAGCAATAACCCTATTTTCTAAAAAGCAAAACAAAAGAAGGTTCAGGTTAGTTATGCCTAACATGAACAAACCTTTTTTCATGCAAAATACCGATACAGCAAATGGGACGAAAATTTATTAAATGGCCTGTGCTTTATAAATTATAACTCGAATACTCTGCAGGTGTTCGCGGAGATAGTCTCATGTCATTGTCATATTCGGATGATAGCAAACAAATGGGCCACACATAGTGTTGCGGCCCATTGAAGTATCGATAGAACTTCACAATTTTACGACCTCAATTTCTTTTCTGATACAAGTAAAAGTTTTTTTTTTATTTACTTTGTGTTTTTTACTTACCTAAATATGTATAGAGCGAGTATACTCGCTCTCCGCTCCAAGGTCGTGGGTTCGATTCCCACACAGGACAAATATTTGTATGCATGAACATAATATTTGTTCCGGTCTGGGCGTTTCCCTATTATATTAAATATGTATTTACAAAAAAGAAAAAAAAATATGTATGTTAATCCGTTATTTAGTATCCAGGATAACACAAATTCTTAACGATACTTATCTTGCAACTAAACAATTGGTGTAATTGTTAGAAAATATTTATTAATTTCTTACCCTATTAATAAACAGAAAAAGATGACAGAAGAAGAAGCAGTTACCTGGCGGCCACTCCTGCCCGTAGACGAAGATCTCGGAGCGCGCGATGTCGACGCGGTTCCACGTGAGCGCCAGGGACAGCTGCTCGCTTGGCGACAGGTGCTGCGCCCTGAACAGCGCAGTCAGGATCACCTGTGCGGAAATGGCATTCGTACAGACTATGCAAACAGTTCAAAGCCCCAGGAGTTCGGAGTCAGCGTCATAGTTATAGCTGGTAACATTGCGCCAGTACTCGTTAACACCTAAATTCTTTCATACTCTTAGTGCTTACTGGTCTAACCAGACCTCTGCAACTCAGAGGCAACAATCATTCAATGGTTTAAGCAGGTAACAAGGTAACAGTTCACCTACTTTACCTAGTTTAATATCTTATAGGTTACATTTAAGATACCTTAATACGCTGTTCAGGTTTTGAATATTTGCTTCGATATGTGATGCTTGGTTTCATCTTGGCACAGTCTGCAGGTTCATTTCACAAGTTATGTGAAATAGCATGTTATAACTATTATTTTTAAAACTGTAAGTACATATCTGGTCCTGTTCGGTTTTAGTATGATAAACATAGTCTGAATCTATAAAGAACTGATCTGTAAAAAGCGACATTTTATAAAACGCCCGTCTTTATCAAAAAAAATATGTTCATTCTTACTTGATCAAGCTCTTGCACTTCCCCTCCTTCCGCGCGCTCCTGTATTCTGAACACCGTGATCTGTAAACAAAGTATTTATATATAAAAAAAAAAATATTTGGCTTATTGTGTAATTTGGTCGGAAGTATATTACAGTAGGTATAATTTAAAAGATTTATTCTTTATTTAAAAAAAAATCTATACATAAAGAAATCTGTTTTTTTTAAATGTGACTCGTCTAAAGTCTCTGGTGATGCTGCTCATAATAACAATATATACCTAATAAATCGTTTATATTTCACTAAATGTCCAATAAGTCCTATGGCTAGTTTTATATACCACAAACATACAGCTCTCTCTCATATCATTGGACTATTTTATTAATAGAAACATCACTAGCGCGCTTTTTTATAAACCACAAGCTGTTATCATTTCTAACGTCAACACAATAAACCAAGAAATAAGAATGGCTTTCAATATCTACTTGTATCTCTATATATAATCTAAATACAAGTACATTTGTAATTGAAACATAAAAAAACTAAGGAAAAACAAAACATAAATTGGTGACAAAATGTACTAAAAAATACAGGATTTTGACGACCTATATGGAGTGGTGGCGAGTATATCTGCACTCCTCTTCAAGGTCGTGGGTTCGATTCCCACACAGGACAAATCTTTGAATGCATGAACATGAATATTTTTTCTGGTCTAGGTGTTTACTTATGTATATTAAGTATATATTTACAAGTTTTTTAATCATACTTATCTTGGAGATAAATAATTGTAATTGGTACTTAATTGTTACAAAATATTTATTAATTATTTTATCTCTCAATTACAACTATTATCACCTATATCATGTGTCTGTTTATACTTTGTGCTGTGATTTTTGTGATACAAGGACAAAAACAGCAATAACTACAAGTGACGTCAGCCGCTAAACAACGTCACCATGTTATGGTACCAAGTATAAAATAGTTAAAAGCGAAACAAAATTGCTAAATTCACCTCTCGACTCAAGTCTTCGGTAGTATAGTGGTCAGTATCCCCGCCTGTCACGCGGGAGACCGGGGTTCGATTCCCCGCCGGAGAGAAAAACTTTTTGTTCACGAACTTCTTTTTAAAAGCACGCGAACATAGAACGTGATAATATAGATTCGTTCTTAATTTACAGCTGGTTTTTCAATATAAATCTTAACGTTTCTTTATTTTCCTTAGATCACATAATAAATATATCCTAAGACATAACCTTTTTTTTAAATTATATTTTATGGAAAATAGCTTCTTTGTTTTAATATTCAAAAGAATGCTTCAAGATTAAAGTAATCAAGAAATTAAAGGACTAAGGTACTTCTATAGTAGTAGTTCTATGCAAACACTATTTACACAGAATATGTTTATATGTTTAAACATAACTTACATTTAGCGAAGTATTGCAGTGTAACCGCATTTGTCTTATTATTAATCTAATACTTATGTTCATTAGTAACATATACATTAATATAATTATGGTAATTTGTGAAGAGTCCTTATTAAATTTTGAGTTAGCTATGCCATTACAGGGTTCATGCATAACATAATTAGGTTACCTACTGTTAACCCTTAATCAAATGGATTTTTTATTACGGTACTGTCAAGTGGGAAATAATTTCCCAATATTTGAATAAGGGTTAAGATCTTAAGTAAAGGTTCTAAAACTTGGGTTTCGGAAAGTTTACCGTTAGTGTGAAGTCTCAAGAAGAAATTTTGCTTGCAAATTTCAGCTTAAAATAAAACTCGGTTAAACTGACTTAAATCTAAATAAAAATTATTAATATGTAGTATAAAGCGGAAATGTTCTAATCATTTTACAGCAACTATCTATTTTTGTATTTACGTTAGTCTGAAACCTCAGTTAAGGGCCGTAAATATCCACCTTAATGCTGTTATTATTAGTTCCCAAAGAAAAAATCTTTATAAAATATACCTTTTGGTATTCCTCGTATATTTTCTTTAGTTCAGTAGAGTTGGAAAATATCGTAACTTTTGATTAAATCCAATTCTCATGAGTCGACCTAGCTCGAAAGGAATGGCCGTGTTTAGTATTACTTTCACAATTTCCAACTGTGGCAAGTAGGTAATCATTTTTATATGAATGTTAGTAAATAATTTTAAGTAATTTGTGGTCGCGACTTTTATTTCCTCTTTCATCATCTTCATCCTGTGCTGTATCTAGTGGCTGTGCAACATTTTGATTTTTATAATAATACCCGCAAAAAAATATTTATTCAACCATTTCAATATGCGCAATCAATGATAATATCATCAACATATTATACTGTTTAAATCACCTTATTGATGAACCCTTGGGGTAAGCTAGAGGCCTATGTGATGTTTAGGTCGTATTATATTAAGGACAACAAAAAGCTACACAATATATACTATAGTTTAAACTAAATGTAGTTAATGGAGTAGCTAGCGATCCATCCACAACATATAGTTAAGTTAATAAATTAAAGACTTATAATATAATTGAACATAATAATAAATAGTCCCAATATTGGTACGGCGCCCTTCCTCTTCTCTCCTACACTGCTGTGCCCGACAGGGTCCACAAATGTACCAATTTGTAATATTCACCACCTTATACAATCATTGTGGATCGCAATAAAATATTGATATTGTCATTCAGTGTCAGTGTCATTGTAAAGTATTGTCGGTATACAAATTGTACACAATTAGAATAGGACATACAGAATAGTTTTTACCTCTTATTTGCATTCTCATGGCATGTTATTAATTCTTCCTGTAGCTTAATTGTAATGCCTACAGAAAAGAAGCCGTGAACACAAGCTAGTTAGTAAAAAACATTAGCCAATTGCTTATTTGTAAAAACAAAGTATAATCATATTTAATAATTGTTCAAAATACATTAAGAGTTTATTTCGAAATAAAAGATAAGAGATTTCCTCTTCCAGATGAAACGAAATGTAATTCCAAAATCTTTGTGAAATCACTTAGGGATTCGCCGTTTTATCGCGCTTTGATCTTTTGATGGAACAAAAGGGAGAGTATCTCCAAAAAGGTTCTATTTCTATTCGTCAGCTTTCATAAAGCTTTAAATAACAGTATTTTGTTACAGTTATCAAAACTAGATGTTTCCTTTTTACTTCGATACAGTGATGAGACAAACTAAACGTAATGTATCTGGTCGTGAAAACCTGTTGTGAATCAATAGTTTCTAGTTTCTCAATATATTTCTTATTATAATGGCTCATGTTCATTTGCTTTTTTACGTACATTTGAACTTGCAACTTCATAGAATACGTAGATGTGCTTTTTTGCATTCTTAATAATATGGTAGACTATCAGATTTCAGACTAAGCATGCTAAAAATATCACGAAACGGCCTAAAGTTATATTAGTAGCTAACTTAAATTAGGCTTAATTGCAATTTCAGACATCTTTTTAAAATAAGATTTATTATATATTTTATAACCTAAATAGGCAATTACAGAATGTTATGTGGCTACGGATGAATGAGCAAACCGTTCGATGCACTAAACCATTAGGCAGTATATAAAGCTATTCTATGAAACTTAGATATAAGTGGGACCTACCTAGTGGTTATTATAAAAGTTGTAATAACTCTTACGTGCTCGCAGAGAACATCTTCAACTGAAATGTTCTAGTTAGTTCTAAAAAGTTTTCGTCATTTGCCAAAAGCAAAGAAAACACAATGCTTCCAAAGTTTATTTCTTTATTCTGTAAAACTTTTATCGTTAATAGAAATTTACTTATTCAATTGCTCAAGTCTGATTTTCATTTGAAAAATAGTAATCTAAGATGGATACGCCTTAGACTAGCACGAAAAGAAATAACAATAAGTAATCAGATAAAAAACATCTTCTGATAAGATACAGAAAGATTAAATCTTAAGATTCACAAGATCATAATGAATTTAATAATATATAAATGAGAATAAGATAATCATTTAACTACATAATTATATCAGAATCGCAAGGGACCTAGATGACGTCCCTGAGAAATTCTTCATCTGGCTGCCGAGAGACATCGATTTTATGTGCTAACGAGCTGTTTCCGTCAATTTATCCAACTCATTAATACACACCCAGTTTCTCGAAGCAAAATTATTATACTTTGCATTCAGAGCGGAGTTTTAATTAAACATCTGATTAAATGTCTTAAAAGCTGAGGCGAGATCGGATGAGAATGGTAATAAATTTATCACACGCTACACGTATGTGTAGTACACGTATTATATACTCAAACGGAAATCCCCAACGCCTTAAATCAACGCCTTTAGTCAATGATAACAATATCTATCCTTTTTAGATGGTTTATTTTCTATATTTTACACGTAAACCTGTAAAAAATGGTAATACCAGTGGTTCAGTATTTTATTACTTGTCGTCGTAGAAATAATTAGACAATTTTTTTAGTGCGACATTAAACTTCTATAGCTTATTTAAGAATTCATAAATAAAATGCCAACTGAATTTGTTTAATAGAAATAAACAAACCGTTCTATAATGATTGACCCGGAATAATAAAGTGATAAAGCTGTATGTAATATAGAATTAAAAAACGTTAAATTTACTATAAAATTTATTTTGAGTGAGGTCTCGTAAGTGGATTGTATATTTTGAGCTGAATTGCCCTAAGTTCGACATGGAAATATTAAAAGTTCTCCTGCACACGAGTGCCAGCACTAAGAGAATAACCCTCTAAGCTTAAACTGTGCTACTTTCAGAACTTTCTTACGGCTAGATTAGAAGCCAACTATAACTCTGCCTGGATTATTTACTAGCATATTTTGCTGCACAACTTACATCATTTGCCATGTTTATGATCGAGCTAGCTTTGGGTTTAATTTCAAAAGATAGAGAAATAAATATTATGGATAATAATATAGATGCACCGACTTGCAGGTCAACTGTTATAGGAATTTTACACTTGAAAGTTAGTGGTAATATTTTATTTCATTTATTTATTCACTTTCAAATTCAAATAAAGCCACACTTGTACCCTATTTATGTATAATTAAGTCAAATGTGTTCTTCAAAATCTAAATATTACGGCGTAAACAAGTTTAGTGTTTAAATATGATTGCAAAGTTAAAAACAACCTATACAGAATAGAGGATATTATTTTAAAGCACAAGGGAATACAGTAAGCCAACAAGATTCCTAATCATACGTTTCAAATTAGCACCGAACAGACAATTGTAACCGTATAAATTACGTAGATACAGCATTGTAACAAAAAATGTCTAACAGAAAATCCAGGCCCATTTTCCTAGTGGAATCCCAATTCCAAACTTTAAAGGGCTTGTTAGCTCTACGTTTTCAAGCAACGACTGGAGACGGAAAACGAAACAAAGAAGCAAAACGCTTTCATAGTTAGCGAAGCTTGCAGACCGAACGGTAACGAGAAAGATGTACTTATATTTGAATCACATTTCTTTGATGAAAGAATATCCTTGAAAAAACATTGGTCACTGATGAAGATTTAATAATCGCGGTTGAAGAAAGTTGGGAATATCATGAGGTCCACCAGGAGTATAAGTTAGATTTAAGTACTAAAAGTGTGTCAATTCATACTTGCAAAACAAGCTTAAAATTCATTACGGTATTCATTAATAAAACGTACTTATTATACAATGAAAAGAGTCTCAATTTATGTATTAATTTCTGACATCGTCAGTCAAATTTTCAAACTGCATAGCTCCAAAAAATATAAAATTTGTCTTTCAATGACATCATGTGTAAAATTTTAAGATCTATCGATTGGTACATATCTCAAGTCCAATAAATTAATATGTGATTACCTATAAAAAAATGGTTTAACAATAAGTGCTCTAACTATTAAAAATAAATAGTTTTAGATCCTCCTATTAAGGTTGTTCCAAAGGACATAAGCAGTTTAAAAATTAGTCTGACAATATATTAAATATCTACACTATCTATCGGTCGCAAAGATATAAAATAATAAGCATAAATTCTGAAAATCGACCACCAACAAAATAGATAGTTGAAGATATTGCAAAATATAGAAACCTCTACGGCAAAATACAAATATCACGGTCACTTAGCTAGGGACCTGACATTAAGACCGGCTTTGCTGAACCCCGGGAAAATTACGAGAATACCGACGAAGGCGACTGTGGCACGAAAATACATCTTTAGATCCGGAGAATCCGGGTCAAATGTGTGTTTCTGACAACCATATTTCGCAGGTTGTAGAACCGTATACATTTATTTATATATTCAGGAAAATACCATAAAACACACAGAAGCAGTATGAAAGATAGTTGCTATTTATGTCATTGTTATTTAACAATTTTTAGGTTTCCAAACTGCATCATCATTTCCTAGCATTATCCCGGTTGCCCTTTTTTCGGATGGAAAATCATTAAATTACCTCCTGCTGTGGGTGGAGCAGGAGGGTATGTCAGACTGCTACTGACTAACCATCCATGTTGCTTCTTGAGCCTGCTAAGTACCGGCGCCGCGGTAACCCTTTCAAACAGTCCCGCAACTTCGAGCAGTCCCGGTTGCGCCTAAACTTAAGTTTAGGGTCCAGGATCAATTAATGATCTAACCAGATTTGGGTGCATTTAAATATTAGGTCGGGGAAAAAGTCTTTTCGCATAACGTAGGTATAAACTTATTATAAAATTTTTTTGACTGTACTATTTGTGTCTGGCTGGTTTTGGTAACATTAAAAAGGTTCCATTATAAAGAAAAGAAAAAAATAAAAAAAGTTGTTTCCCGCTATTTTTCATTTGTTTTTCTCTCCGTAAAAATGAGTGAATCTAATGAAGAAATTCGATACATTTTAAAATTTTATTATAAAAAAGGCAAAAATGCAACTCAAGCAGTGAAAAAAATTTGTGATGTTTATGGACCTGATGCAGTGTCAGTAAGAGTAGCACAAATTTGGTTCAAACGTTTTCAGTCCGGAAATTTTGATGTTAAAGATGCACCTCGCTCTGGTCGCCCTGTTACGAATAAAATGGACGCCATTTTTGAAAGAGTGGAGCAAGATCGGCATATTAGTAGTTACGGTGTAGCTGAAGAACTGGGAATTGACCACAAAACAGTTTTGACCCATTTGAAGAAAGCTGGTTATACAAAAAAGCTCGATATTTGGGTGCCACACGAGCTCACTCAAAGAAACTTAATGAACCGTGTACTCATTTGCGATTCATTATTGAGACGTAATGAAACCGAGCCGTTTTTGAAGAGATTGATAACTGGCGATGAAAAGTGGATCACGTACGACAAGAACGTGCGAAAAAGGTCGTGGTCGAAAGTTGGCCAGGCTTCACAGACTGTGGCCAAACCTGGCCTAACACGAAATAAGGTGATGCTGTGTGTATGGTGGGATTGGAAGGGCATTGTTTATTATGAGCTTTTACCGCCCGGCAAAACCATCGATTCTGATCTTTACTGCCAGCAACTGATGAGATTAAAGGAAGCAGTCGAGAGAAAACGGCCGGAATTGATCAACAGGAAGGGTGTGGTCTTTCATCACGATAACGCTAGACCACACACATCTTTAGCCACTCAGCAAAAATTAAGAGAGTTCGACTGGGAGGTCCTAGTGCATCCACCATATAGCCCTGACCTTGCGCCTTCAGATTTTCACCGTTTCGGTCTCTGCAGAATTCTTTAGGTTCTGTAAGGTTGACCTCAAGAGAGGACTGCCAAAACTATTTGTCCCGTTTTTTTGATCAGAAGTCCCAAAGTTACTACAGTAACGGGATTATGTCTCTGCCCACAAAATGGCAGAAAGTTATTCAACAAAACGGTACATATATATTGTAAATAAATGTAAATAAACTTTGAAAAAAATGTCTTGACTTTTCATACAAAAATACGAAAAGACTTTTTCCCCAACCTATTATATATACATAAATAAATAATCTCTAACATATTAACACCAATTATTTAGCTTCAAGATACTAAAGAACGTATAAACATATTTATATACTTTTATTTTGTTACTACATACTGAATATACATAGGAAACAAACACACCGGAACAAATATTCATGTTCATGCACACAAAGATTTGTCCTGTGTGGGAATCGAACCCACGACCTCAGAAGCGGAGTGCAGGTAATGACATCCACCCCATATCGGCCGTCGTATATGTATAATGACCAATATGGATCCCCTGGAGCGACCGTCTGACTGATCTCAGCAACCCAAAGGGAAACATTGTATGGATAAACCAGATTATATGGTTCAAAATATTCACCCAGCAATATTTAATTCTACAAGGGGGCACTCAGGCATGGAATGCCACCACTTGATGGAGAGTGGTCACCGCCGTCAGTGGACAGTATTGCATGCAACGAGGGGCTTGCTTTACCAGCGCGTTTTAAAGAGTCAGCACTCTTTAAAACCCGGGAAACCACGAAAGCGAGCTCCAAAGCAATTATAATTTTTTTTTAAAAATCTATCAGCGTTCAAAATGTCATAACCTAACTTACATACAAGTGACGGATTAAAAATATCTTTGTAACAATTCCCGCGCATTTATTATTTCCCGAAAAATTGAGAAACAGTGCAACACGACACGTTTCGCCCCTACACAGGGCATCTTAAGGTAAGATAGGAGCCTCAGAACCACGATGTCTTCACGACCAACGCTGATACGAGAGATCTCTCTAGATTTTTCGAAAATTATAGTTGCGCGGGATTTGTTACACATATATTTTTAATCCATCACTTGCTTACAATGGATTTCCGCAAAGTAACGCCTGAATCAATAAATTATAAATTACATGCTTTTAAAAAGAGGACCATTAATTATCTTTTATATTAAATTATGCTTTGGAGAATGTACTCTGTAGTCTAATGAATTCAATCAGAAAAGCACCAAATTATTAAAGTATCACCTTGGATATCTTTATAAGTCTTTCTTTATTCCATACTAATTACAGTATTGTTACTGAATACGACACCAAATCAGAGATATCATGGAATTCTTACCAAGTTCTTCTTTCTGGTACACTGGAGGAGTTCCCCGTAAAGGCACTCGGCTTGTTGCAGGCCCACCTCGAAGGTCTTCTGGATGGTACCGATCAGGTAGTCCCGCATTGACTCCAGAACCGTCTGCTCCCCGCTTTCAGATGCATATCTTCGTAAAAAGAAATATCGTTTTTATTAGTTAATAAAACCAGTATAATTAAGTAGATTGACAGAACTTTAAATTGTCTAAAGAAAGATTTTCCAAAATAAATTCAGTCGTTTAAGATAAGTATTTATTTACTTCCAACTACGAAGAATTATTATATGTAGGTCCTTTATTATATGTAGGTATATAAATCTATACTAGGTAATGCTATATAGTCTTAATTTATGTATGGACAAAGTCATAACAATAATTATAAGAATTTCTCGCATATTCATCATCTCAGCCCATTAACGTCCCACTACTGAGCACGAGCCTCCTCTCACATATCAAGGTGTGAGGGTATTGGATCATACTCCACCACGTTGACCCAGTGCGGATTGGCGGAGGCAGGTGTATGGCGTCCTGCTGTTAGAATTTATCAAGCCGCCCATTAGGCCTCTAACATGGCTTAACAACTACCACATTTAGTGATAACCGGGACCAACGGCTTAACGTGCCTTCCGAAGCACGGAAGCGCTCGATATCAAATGCCACACAAACGGTCACCCATCCAAGGACTGACCTCTGTAAACTCTGCTGTACTTCGGTGATCGTGTCCGACCGCCTAACACCGCAGAGCTACGAGCGCTTCTAAGCATCTTATTTTGCATATTATTTTGCTTTAAATGTAATTTCGCTAGCACCAGGCTGTTTCAGTGAGTAATAAACTTTAATAAGGATTTAATCTTCTTACTTTCTACCGGTAATACAAAGACACACTGGGAACTTTTATTTAACGAGCCTCGGCCGTTGTTTGGCACCACTTGCAGGTGAGGTTCGCTAGGGCTACTCACATGTTGCAGGATTGTTCGAAAGGGTTACCGCGGCCTTGGTGTTACAGGCTCAAGAAGGAACACGGATGGTTTTTAGTCAGTAGAACTCTGACACAACAGCGGGAGAAGGTCATTTAATGATTTTCCATCCCAAAAAAAAAAAAAAGGGCTACTCACATCTGAGAAGGGTCCCAACATACCTAACCAAATTAAATAATCGTCTAAAGATCACCAGTCCACCTTTACACTTTTTGTTTTTTTTTACTCCTTGTAACTTAATATTTTTTCAATGCAATTAAGAAGTATTTACGTAAATGTTCTATGATCATCATCTAAGCTGACCTCAGCTTATAAACGTCTCTCTAGTGATCACAGGCCTCCACTTACAAACCTTGGTGCGTCATCATTATTTCCTAGCATTTTATCATATCTTTCTTGTTTCTGAGTTGTTGCTGAGTTTCTTGAGGCATTCTTCTCAATCTCGTTGCCTTTGTGGAAGCCTCGTTAGAGTCACCGACAGACTGACTGACTGACGGACAATCTCCTACCTCCTTTAAAATCACGACAGCTTGACTGACAGATCCCCCCCGATAAGAGTCACCGACAGACTGACAAATATTGAGAAAAACCTGACAAACCTTGACAAATTCTGACAAAGAACCCATTTCCTTTTATTTCTTTATTATGGTACCGATCATATCTCTTTCATTGTTGTTAAAAAATATATCGAATTTCCATTTTGTGTGTGAATGTTTGACGAATCTAAATGATCATGTTGATCTTAAAGACAATAAAGTATTTTTTATTTTATCATAATAAGCGTAAGCGTAAAATATAGTACTAGCATGGTGTCATATTATCTGTGGTAATATCAATAACATAATCAATGTTTAGAACACAAAAGTACGCTCGATACTATTTTGCTTAAACTACTATCACAGCAAAATTCTAATAATGTTTGTTTGCAAATCCCGTAATAGCCCATTTAGGCTATCTGTTTGTGGGCACAAAGAGAATTTCAATAGAAGCTCTATGCTAACTCTTTGGAACGCGCGCATTAAGTCCTCTTTCTCTTTATAGACTTTTCAAAGTTTTAATCGTTTATTGGACATGACAGTTTCTTATCAAAGGCTTTTCAAAGATATAATTGAAATGATAATACAGCTTATCTATGAAATGTGAGCATTTCAAAAGACATTTCAAAGTGATTTACCAAGAGATTTATATTTACCCAGGTCAAATTTGAAAGGGTTTTTTTGTTAGTTACCTCAGATCTTAGACATTTATTACTGAAATTGGCAAATTGTTTTACTTTAGTGTAAATTTAAAGATTGGGTAGTTCCTTTACACATATTTGAATTCTACATATAGATAAACATTTTGCAAAATCCAACAAACCTTCATTTTATTCAAACCTTTAATTACTCTACATTTTTCCTTTATGAAAAAATATTTATTGGTATAATTTTATTTAGCTGAATGAGTGCGATATAAAGTTCGAAAATAGGCGACTGATCGAGGATTTTTTACGGCCACCTACAACGACCTGATCAAAATAGGAAACACCTGAAGTGGACAACTCAAGATCGATCGACATGGAGAACAACTGAGGAGGCCTATTTTCATGTGACGTTTTTTTTTATCGGATGGAAAATCATCAAATAACCGTCTGCCGCTGTGGTGTTACAGACTTTTACAACTAAAAACTATGCATGTTCCTCTTTGAGTTGCCCCAAGTAAAAAGAGAGATGCCGTTAAATCGTTTTAAAATGTATGAATGCTTTTATTCTTTGCGAGAATATGAAAATGTCTAGAGTGCCCGCGTACTTATAATTTAAAAGTATAATTATTATCTCCTATTTAATTTTTGAATGTGACTGACCTGATTTTTATTGGAATTAGAGATAAGTCACTTTAAAATTTTTGCATGCCTTTGTGTATAAGACGAACATTGGCAGTGCTTTATTTGTAACATACCACCGGTTTATGCCATCCATATGTTTTGGCACATAAATAATCTTTTCTTTTTAATTTATTTCATTTGTTTTGAGTCTGGGATCTCCCGGGGCCGCGATAATCCTTCAAACAGTCCCGCAAGGACTTCAAGTGACTGAGATGATGCAGAAATCTTCGACACTTTTGTCTGATTAACGAAACAGGCGATGAAGTAGGAAAGAAGGGACTAGCTTACTTCTTACAACTGTTAATTATTTCAAAACTCATCTGACGATTCCCTGCCAAGTTTCTGAGTAAACTTCTCGTTAATATTCGGATATCGGCGAGATTTATTGGTTTGTATATGAGATACTCAATAAAACTTATTTAGATTAAGAGCAAGATGATGTTCCAACCGTAGTCGGTATAAAATTCTGCATTAAACCGCTATGTAAATTTGTGTGTTTCTTTTTAGTAAGTTTTTCTTGTAAATATACAAAAATCAATTTTAGGTGGGATACCGCAAAGCAATTTGTTGAAGAAACCACTCGGAATTTTGCATGTAATTTTTATTCTTACATACATTCATGCCTGTTTCCCCGAAGGAGTAGAAAGAGGCATATTATACGCCCAAACTTCGCCAATTATTTAGTTCGTTCCACGTAATAGGTGGCGAGCCTATTGCCGCTTACCGGGCATTGTTATATTCGCCAGAGCCTTGTCCGTTGATCGGCAATTGCACCACATGTAGGTGAGGTTGGCTTGGGCTCCCTAGGTCTTGGTACGATCCCTATACACCATAACCAAATTTTATTCTTTCGTCGAATATGCGTTATTCATTTTATTTACGAATAAAGTGTATTTTGATATGATTTTTTAACAACTTTTGAGACGCGAGGTGCGCATTAACCTACTAAATATAATTAGACGGTTTTCCTTGTGTACATTAGAATAATCTACTTGGAACAATAATTGTCACGTCCGTTACTTTATGGCTCATTTCCTATCCTATGTCAACAAAGTTACCGGATAATACCTCTTTGCTTCCGAATGTTTCACACAAATATTAAGTAAAGTAGGTAACGTAATATATAACATTACCCTTTTTCGCAATAAAGCAAAACTTTCCATACATAAATAAACCCGGGTCCATTTCATTTCTTTATCTAATAAAGATACCTTTCCCTCACTAGAATATTTGAGTTCCAACCACTCGTATCTAAGAGATGAAGATATTTTCTTTTCTGTGTAAAATGTAGGTAATAAAATACTTTTGTTATGAAGTTTATGTGCGAAATTGACTTTAAGTATTCTTTCGTTTGTTACATGAATGGGATTCCTCCTGAGATCTGCGGAGACTAAGCCAATCTCACCTGCAAGTGGTGCCCCAGCTAAACAACGAACGAGGTACAGGCGAGTATAAAAGTTCCCGGTAACCGGCAATATGCAATACGCTACCTATTACGTGGGACCAACAATATAATTGGCCAAATGTGGGCGTATCACGCCTCTGCCTACCCTTTTGAAGAAACAGGCGTGATATTATGTATACAGATAAAGCAAACTTTGAAGAGCTCGTGTCGGTAACTATCACAAAAGTTCAGCAGAGCTCATGGAGGTCAGCCCATGATCTCAGTATAAAGTATAGTAGTATTATATGACAAGCAATCCGTTCATCCACATACACGTTAAGCTGTTGTCCTGCTTTGTAAAATTCTAACAGCAGAACGCCACACTTGGCTTCGATCATTGGCACTTATTATGCGTGATGAAGTATAACCTGAGTGACCTCAATCTCTCTCACCTTCGACAGGCCTAAGCCGAGTAGGTTTAAATAATGAAAGCAATCGTGGAGGTAAGTGTGCTACTGGAGAAATTAGAAAAAAACGATAGTATTAAATTCGCATTGCATCCAAATCAATACATTGTCGCATTTCTTACACAGTTAAATCTAGTCACAATCTAAGCAGCGCTTGTACTGTAAAATAGGAAAACTGCTATTATTTTAATGCATTTAAGATTGAAATAATCTATTTTTGGGTTAGGACATACAGAGACAGATAAAATAAACAAAAGAGTCACAAACGTAAAAAGAAAAAGTTAAATAAACTCATTCCATGCCAGTAAAACAAAATAAAGAAATGAACAAATCGCTTAGATATAAAATATTTTTAAATCCTACATCCCTTCTGTGCGTGAAACTGACATTTTGAGCGACAATAGTCGTGTCATCACGTCACTGCGCAACACGTGAGATGTCGTCACGTCATTCGCTTAATGTGACACGCTCTTAGTCAGATTTACATGGAAAAGATTTTCCAGATTTATGGAGGCTTGCGCTCACTTTACTTGGCACGTTAATTCAAATGATAGCTTTCCGTGACTATGTAGGAATGACGATGTACATACACGGCAAAATTATGTCTTAGAGGTGTAAAGAAGTGGGATGTAGAGAGAGCCTTAACTTAATACATCTACTTACTACGGCAAATATAGCGTGGAGGTCAACCTGCCTTTAAGATCGTGGGTTCAAATAATAATAATAAATAAATATTTTCAGACAATTCCACCAATTATTTAGTTCCAAGATAAGTATCATTAAGGTCTTGTGTTAAAATAACGGATACATAAATACAATTTTTTTAGTAAATACATACTTAATATAAATATGAAAACACCCAGACCAGAACAAAGATTCATGTTCATGCACACAAAGATTTGTCTTGCGTGGGAATCGAACCCACGACCTTTCACGAGCGGGTATTCTTGCCACCACGCCATATCGGTCGTCAATAAAATCCCACACAAGATGTATAGATAGGTCTAAATGTTAAAAGTGAGTCGATGACGAAAATAAGCCGAGCAAGGAAAAGAAATGATGCGACCGACCCAAGATAAACTGGGAGCAGTATGGTATGATTATAATTATTAGTCTTGCTCTTGGTCAGCGTGTTTGCTATCTACCTCATTTTCATTTCAGCCCATTAACGTCCCACTACTGACCACGAGCCTCCTCACACATTTCAAGGTGCCCCTATATACCCTCATATTGGGTCATACTTCACCACGCTGACCCAGTGCGGATTGGCGGATGCAGGTGAATGGCGTCCTGCTGTTAGAATTTATCAAGCCGCCCATGAGGCCTCTAACATGGCTTAACGACTATCACAATTAATAATAACCGGAACTAACGGCTTAACGTGCCTTCCGAAGCACGGAAGCGCTCGATATCAAATGCCACACAAACGGTCACCCATGCAAGGACTGACCTCTGTAAACTCTGATGTACTTCGGTGATCGTTTCCGACCCCCGAGCACCGCAGAGCTACGAGCGCTTCATATATATATATGTCACCGTAAAATTGTAAATAACGTTAAATTATAATCTATCCCGCGATATTGTAATCTGTCGAAAAATTGTGATCCGTAACAAACTGCTCACAATTTAACGCATTATTTTTCGATGGATTATAATCTATCGAAGACAAACCGTCAGATTGTAAAATGGCATGCGACAGAACGCACTTCGCGCTCTTATTGGTTGAACTTCATGTTCCCCGCTCAGCCGCCCGTCGTCGTCGCCATCTTCGGTTGTTATCAGTCAAATTCATTTGATGTGAAATGTAAACAAACAGTGTTTTGGTGATTTAAAACAGATTTCGTGTTAATAATAACAACGCATTGTATTATAATAAATTGTAGGGAGTGTTAACGGACCTGTGATAACCTAAAAAAGTGCAGTTAAATAATAAATAAGAGTTAGTCACCGAACATAACCTAATTTGTGTTTTTGTGTAAAATGTTTTACTTTTTAATTTATATTTAATGTGTGTTCGAAGAGATTTGTTTCAATTATTTTAATTAAAAAAAATACTTATTATATTCGCATTTCATTTTTTGACTGATATCTTTGTTTGATTCCTAACTCTATTCAGCCCGTCCCAGGTTGGCTGGTCTTGATGGCAAGACCAGCCAATCATGGACAGGCTTTAAACAGTTGACAATTTAACGCGCGACAGATTGTGATTTAACGGTTTGTCTTTGATAGATTATAATCTATCGAAAAATAATGCGTTAAATTGTGAGCAGTTTGTTACGGATCACAATTTTTCGACAGATTACAATATCGCGGGATAGATTATAATTTAACGTTATTTACAATTTTACGGTGACATATATAAACCAATTGCTGCTCGTTAGTCTCGCAAAAATTTAAGAACGGACGGACTGTTATCGCTAATTTTGGTTCTGACTTATACGTGAAAGTCCAGGGAAGGTTTAAAAGGTGCACAAATACACTTGTATGAGAACTGGTGCCTGATGTATGCTCAGAAAAACCTGTGTTACAGGTCGCCAGGTCTCAACCCTTGGATGATAAACATACATATATCACCTACCTGTTTCCATTAGACAGGGTCAGACATTAAACTCTTTTAAATTCAATTCTTACTTTTTAAATGGCTGATTAGTTGTTTCTATATTTACATTTTATATTTATATATAAGTTTTAGTGTTTTTTTTTATGCGCTCTGTTACTGTTTTCCTGTTCTCTCCTTTGCGTCGGGAGATAAGACCAGATTGGCTTTTTCAATTTCTATATTCAATATTCATTGTAATGAATAAATTGAATGAAACAATATTGAACGTGTGGTGAAACCTCTCGGTGTGTAAAGTGAAAAAAGTGTATGTATGTATGATAAGAGGGTGTGTCAGGTAATTTATGCACTGATATAAACATTACCAAATACTCCATCAGACTAAGATTTTATCGAAAGTACTTATTTGAGTGATATCAACCAAGCAGTCACTGATCGTTTATGTGATCAACGACACGCCTTACACATTGGAAAAATATTCATCCTGTTTTATATGAGCTGTTGGTAGCGGTTTCTTTTAAATTACTTTGGAACGAGATTTGACATCGGTCTTTCTGGCGGAGCGTCGTCGTGTCGATGGTCGGCGCAATCATGTTGTGCGACACGGTTTTTACGAATGAATTCAACGACCTGCCTCAGTTCCAACTCCATGGTTTACTTAACACACTTTTTTTTTTTGTTTTACGTCGGTAACAAAATGCATTTACGCACTGCCTTCCGGCCAAAGGGGGACCGAAAGGGGGGGTGTGGGACTCACCACCGCCGGTAGACTCAACTGCCCGCAGTAATACCCACTAAAAATGGTAAGTACATGGTGAGACAGCAGTGGCCCCCTGCCCCCACTGCCTAGACCCTCCTGAGTCGTCGGTCTCTGGGTGTTACCTTTTCCCGGCCTCCGGGAGGTACTCAGCCCCCCACCACGCCAAGGTGGAGACCTGTTCGGGGAGGTACTTAACACACTATAGTTAAGCCTTGCCAAGAAGAACAGTCGTCTCCATATATTTAACCACCGAAGAAGCAATAGAATTTTCGAGTGGTTGATTTGTTTGCAGCGTAAATTCTACTTATATTATGTTTACGCCGGAGGGATGACGTTACGTGTGACCCACAATGAAGTGATGAAGATCTTGGAATTCAGTAAAAATATCAATTTCACTTTCCCTTAAAAAGTATTCTTTCTTTCTTTTTTCTTTATTTTAAATAATGGCTTCGTGCGTCTAGCACATTTAGCCAGTGTCAAGTAAGTGATATATTAATAATATATAATTCATAGTAAATGAGAATGAGTGGTGATAAAGATGATAAATGGTAAATGAGATACCCTCCCCTAAGCCCCTTGAGTCCTCAGTAAAGATGTGGGACTATACTGAGATCTCACATAGACTCCTTGAGAGAAAATTTGAAAAGTGATGTTGCACTGTTTTGTTTGGTTTACCAACACTCATGTATGTTCACAAACACTTAACGGTTAATAATCCACCGTTATTACACATTAATGTTAGAAATATCACAAATTTTAGAAAATAAAACAAAACTGCAGACATGACGCTTCACTTTCCCGCCAAGAAGCCAAAAGTATTCTTACTGTCAACCATTTGTTGTCCGTCCCGTCGTTCAGAAATCAAATTAAATCTACCCTACCTACTAATCTTACTACCTTAATGCTTGGTTCTAAAGATCAGTTTTCAGTAAAGTAAAGTTACAGCATTTTTTGACTTCATAATCATAAGTAAACAATATCGAGCGTTATCCGACCTGCGACGTTATTTAATATGTAAATACCTTAAATTTTTTCGATCACAAAGTTGTCCATGATATTTTGAATTAAGTGCGCATCCTTATTAAGAAGTTCCTGGGAAAACATAAAGAGTTGTTGCAGATTAACTGACAAACCCTGACAAATTCTGACAAATAACCCACGTTGCTTTTATTTCTCTTTTTCTTGATTTGCCGCCAATATCTCTTGTAATCAAAGTTTTTCTGCTTTTCCTTTTTGTTTGTTTAAATTTGACGAATCTAAATGCTCATGTTGGTCTTAAAGACAATAAAGTGTATTTTATTAAGTTTATTTTATGGAAAAGTTCAAGTTTTTCATAAAAAAATATGAGTTAGTACCAAAGCATGGAGAGGTATACGTATTGTATAGTGCGGGTGAAGCAAAAAGCAAAGGGTAATTAATAAGGTTTGAAACTAGGGTTGACATTATCAACAACCCTATCATAGCGTTAGGTAGGTCAGCTTTAAGTTTGTGTATCTTGATTAGCTTAGCGTAAGTGTTGAAATAATTGCAATTTCTAAACCGTCACACATTCACTTGATGTCCGAAAACTAGGCTCAGGCTCATACAAAGGTGAAAGGGATTCGGATCATATTCAAAGAGCGGATTAGCGTAAGGTGTGACGTCCTGCAAATAGAATAATTCAAGCTTCAGGGCTGCATATCGAAGGGTTCCGGGCTAATTGTATTAAGCGACACTCTGAGCGATATAGACTTTTAATTACATTAGGAGGAGCTAGGTTTGGTGACGAGTTTGGTAAACAGTAATATCCTTCTTTTAAAAAAATAATGCGTTTTGCTAAAGTTATATTTCCTTATCTAAAAGTTAAAACTTTTAAACTGCTCTGGTGTAAGGCTTGAAAAATGTCGCATAATACAAATAGCCCGGAACCCGTCAATATTATAGTGATAACCAACGACATAACGTGCCTTCTGAAGCTCGAAAGCACACGATATTAGATGCCTTTATAAACGGTACATAGCAACCGGAATAACGCTGGAGTAATGATAATAAACAGTCATACATTTCAAGTACTGAACTCTGCTCATTCTTTAAAGACCACATGACTAACGATTTTTTAAAATCTATTGTGTCCCAGACCGCTGAATGGATGGATCGAGTAAGTGTCTCATATATTAGGTTATAAACTAAACTCCACTTACGTTCTTCAGACGAAAAATAA
Source organism: Musotima nitidalis (assembly GCA_949126915.1). Taxonomy (NCBI): domain Eukaryota; kingdom Metazoa; phylum Arthropoda; class Insecta; order Lepidoptera; family Crambidae; genus Musotima; species Musotima nitidalis. The sequence continues at coordinate 4,942,629 of OX421427.1, read as the reverse complement.
ATTACGCAGTCTGCTGGTTTCACTGAGAGTATTGATCTTTGTTACGAACAATGGATATTTGCAACTGAACTTCAACTAAGTTGTAATAGATAGGATGTCATCATCATCATCACAGCCCATTAACGTCCCACTACTGAGCACGAAAGTAGTGGGACGTTAATGGGCTGTGATGATGATGATGATGACTGAGCACGAGCCTCCTCACACAAATCAAGGTGTGAGGGTATTGGGTCATACTCCACCACGCTGACCCAGTGCGGATTGGCGGAGGCAGGTGTATGGCGTCCTGCTGTTAGAATTTTTCAAGCCGCCCATGAGGCCTCTAACATGGCTTAACGACTACCACATTTAGTGATAACCGGGACCAACGGCTTAACGTGCCTTCCGAAGCACGGAAGCGCTCGATATCAAATGCCACACAAACGGTCACCCATCCAAGGACTGACCTCTGTAAACGCTGCTGTACTTTGGTGATCGTTTCCAACCACCGAACACCGCAGAGCTACGAGCGCTTCGATAGAATAGATAGATAATTCGATAGATAGGATGTAAACGCAGCCTAACATAGGTTCCTGCTGGGGTAGCGTGACTGCTCGAAAGGGTTACCAGGTCCTAGCAGGCTCAAGAAGGAACATGGATGGTGTAAGTCAGTAAAAGTGTGACTCAACCTTCTACTCCATGAACAGCGGGAGAAGCCCACATCATCAAATGACGATGATTTTTTATCCGAGAAAAAAAAGACTGACGTGTGTTATATTTTTTACCAGAAAAAAATTGGGATCACTGCTAAAACTTCAATTATACATTCCAAGCAATTGAGCCTAAATAAATTTGAATTAACAATAAAACGAAAGCTGTCTTCAAAGGGATACTATTCTATTAAAGACAAATGGCAGATAAAAATGCTTGAGATTAAACTGCCGTTTCATACAGGCTATTCTAATATGAATGACTTAAAACATTAATATTGTTAATGTTATATTAAATTGCATTGCATAGCTTCACAGACAAATGAAGATTGTAACTCAAGTACCAAACCAATGTATATATTTAAAAGAGCATAGCCTGTGAGTTTCTTGCCAGTTCTTCTTACAAAGCGGTGGCTCGGAACTGGCACTTAGATTTACTTACACTTAATTATTTTTTGTTTTTGAATTGTTTTGTTGCATGTAAGTGAATCTAAGCTTCGTGATTTAGTGTAACAATATTTCGATTTTTTTAATATTTTAATTATAAGGTTTTTAAGTAGGTACTATGTATAATAGTTTATGAAATAAATATTTTTTTTTACTTTACTTTTTACTTTACAAGATGTACAATAGCAACTAAAGCACCGGTTAGGTATTAAAAGGTGTTCTTACTTGTGCACGAATGCTATAAGATCCGCTGCGCGCCCACTGCCGTCACAGACGACCACCGGCACCGGTGGCGTATCGGTCACATACTCCAAGACTGCCCGCACCGTGTTCGTGCCACCCTCGATCACCAGGCACACCACGGGTGTTGATGAGTGCGTGTCTGTGAAATAAATAAAGCAATGATTTCTTAATATATTTTTTGCAATATGTAGATATGAGATGAATTTTTTACTACAAAAAAAATACTGTTACATCTTTATCGAATTAAATACTTGTGAAAATGTTTCTTCGACTATAAGGGTAATCTTAAATAAATAACTAAATATTTTCTGATAATTACACTAATTATTTGTATCAAGACAAGTATCATTAAGAACTTGTGTGATCAATACTAAGTAATGGACAAATATACATAAATACTTTTATATGTGTTTATCCGTTATTTATATAAATACACTCAATATACATAGGAAAACAACTAGCCCAAAACAAATATTCATGTTCATGCACACAAACAAATCATAAATAATCACGTCATAACGCGGGCTTAGAACGCAACTCAAAAAGTATTAGACACAGTCAACGTGTCCATCGGAGTCCCCGGTAGTGGTAAGAGCATTGGACCGGTTAAAAAAAAGTTAATTTTTTCTAGTAAAAAAAATTCGTCTCATAACTAAACAAAACAATGGTCAAATCAGAAATTGCCCTACGGTTATTTTACAGCAGGATAATCAATAAAAACTAAATAAAACTGCATTAAAATCACAAAGCTTAGATTCACTTACATGCAAAAAAAAATCATTAAGTGTAAGTGAATCTAATTGTCAGTTCCGAGCCACCGCTCTGTAAGAAGAACTGACAAGAAACTCACAGGCTTTGCTCTTTTAAATAATCAATCAATTACAATAACACTGAACACAAACAGTGAATATTTGAAGATATTGAAAGGTTCTCCAGAAGCCGTACCCAATAAAGTAGCACTAAGGAAACCTTCACAGTCAGGTAAGTATTTGATGTGAAACTGAGCTGAATTTGTTGTAGGGGATGGTCACAACAATAATCTGGTTGACTTTTTATTCCAATTAAGACAAATACAATTTGCAAATGTTAAACCCAAGCTTGTTTATCTGACAAGTAATAATTTTCATCTTAATACTCCTTTTGAAGAAATTGCTTTTTAACCACAGTCTACAATTGCCGACTTTAAAATTAATTATATCAATTATTTCCTGTGGTATTCTATTATAAAATTTGATACGTTTACCCAAAAAATAATTCTTCGTTTTGTGTAGTCGACATTCTGGCAGAGAGAGCTTATTTTTATTCCTAGTACTAAAACTCTTGGTGAACATAAAAGTCCCAGATAAAAGTCCCAGATAAGAGGCAATAGCTTCGCCACCTATTCCGTGGGACCAACAATATAATTAGCGAAATGAGGGCGTATATGCCTCTGTCTACCACTTAGGGAAACAGGCGTGATTGCATGTGTGTAATAAAATTTGGGCACAGCACAAACAGAACCGCGAGCGATACTTGCGGTAAAAGAAACTCAGCTACAGGTTTCGAATCTTTATCATCCTAGCCGACTGCTAATCACGGGCCTCCTCTCAAGAACCAAGGTAAGAGGAATTCGGTTCATACTCTATCACGCGGAACCAGTGTGAATTGGCGGAGGCAGGCAGACAACTCTTCGTAAATTAATATACTTTCAAAATTGTTGTTTGACTATCATTATGTAAAATATAATAATAGTATATCCAGAAAGAGACTTGGACGTGTGAAAATGTAGTGTAATAAAGGATATTTGTTTTATAACTTGGCTTTTATAACAGAGAAGTACTGGTGCTAACCTCAGTGAAACGAGACTAGCAATTACGTATGCAATAGGCGTCAGGGCGCTACGGACAGACCAAGCTTGACAAGTATACAGATATAAAGAAATGTGATTGGGTGCAGTATTCTCAATTAGACCTTAGTTAATTTTTTACTGCAATAACCCTTAATTGGGAAAATAAACTACGTTACCATAAATATAGAATTTAGAGTAAGTTAAGGTAGAAAACCAGTACAAAGTTTCAACTTGCGCTGCCTAATTATTATTAATATTATATCCTTTATTGCCCATAAACATACATCAAAATACACAGTACAATTAAGGGTATACTAAAAATACTTTTAGAATTCCGTCCACCTATGTGGCATAAAGAAATCTTTACTGTTTGACTGGTCTGTTTGAACATCTTTTGCAACAAATTTTCTGCTGATAGATGGATTAGCAGAAAAGACTAATATTTGAAACAGATGCCTCATATATCAGTTAAAGGGGGATATCGGAGTTATTACCTTATAGTAATGTATGTAATATGTGATCATATGCATATACGGAGAGCGGTTCGCATTAAAGGGGATGCTGAGGTAACAGCCTCACTTGAGGATCTACAACTGAACACAGGCAAAATATAAATTAATACCGCCAGGGTATTGGATAGTCCTTTGAGACTTGCAACATCAGACAGGTAAACCATTTAATTACTCCCCTGGAAATGTTTACTGTTTCTTAGGAAAATGCGACAGCAAACAGATAAGGATGTTTCCATTAAAACTTTGAACCCTCTTTATGGGCCATAAGCCCGCGACAGGATCGGCACTCTAATTATACTTTCTTCTGAAATAAATTCACTTTTTAATTAACTACTCTAGAGAGTCTAGTCATAGAAAACATTTAATAATTTCAATTGTGTTTAAATAAATTTTATAATTGAAGGGATTATGTATTTGAAGAGATTTAGATTTTTAATAACCATCTTTATATGTCAAAATGCTGTGTGTTTTTTATGTTCACATACGAGCTTTTTATTCAACGCATATGCAAGTAATAAGGACTTGTAACAATACAACTTTTCATTAAACTTTTGTTGAAGATAATTTTGCGCGGAATCACACTGGCAAATATCGGATAATATAAGGAGTAACTTAGGACACATTTCACATAAATTAAAAACAAAACACTTAAAGGACGAAATTTTTACTAGAAAAAATCAACCCGTCCTCGGTGGCTCGAATAAGAATCGAGCACACTTCAGCACACGACCCTTGGATAACCAGTTCACTGCTAATACACTACACTACGCTTTTCTAGTAATAAAATCGTCTCATAACATTGTAGACAGTACATTTTAGAATTAAATTTATGTAAAAATAGGTACTTGTAGGTGATTCGTATAAAGTTGCCACGAGTTTCATCTAAATGGAAAAGTAAGTCACTTTGTTCGGATGATAATCAAGAAAAAGCTAATTGCAAGATCCACACTTGAAACGAAGCTCTGGAGTCAGTCCAAAATTGTAATAAAGGATTTTAAGTAACATTTTATCAAACAGTATGGATGCTGGAAGCTAAAAGTGACTGAAAGTAGCTGAAACATTTTAGAAAACGACGTTAAAATGACATAAAAGTCTCACAATCTTTACGACAGTCTATAAATTAAGGGAGTCGCGAAGATAATAAGAAACAGGTACATATTTCGTCTGATAAAGAAAACTGCTGTTTTTTTTTCAAGAAATTAGTACCTATCTAAAATGTTTTCGATCTCATTATATAATTAATAACTTAAAAAGATTTCTTTATCACCCTAGGTCATACGGTGATATATATTTTTTTATTGTTAATAGAAATTATTCAATATGCTTCAATGTTTTAGTAAACAGCAAAAAAAAATTACGATTTGCGCCATTAGTACGACAATTAAAAAATAATAACTATATATATAATTTTTTTCTCTTTTTCTTTACGCAAAAAATCATGCAAGGGTCTCATAAATAACATGCTAATAATGCGTCTAAGTATTAAAAACTCTTTCTTGTAATATCCAATCATATAGAGCAAAGTACCCGTTTTTTTCGCTAAAGGGTTCAATATCAAATTCCTGTCGAAATATTTTCATATCAAACAGGGGTCTATGATATTATAACCAAGATTCAAAACCTATCAAGGCAACACCCTGTTGGCAAGATATTAGTAATAGTACTTCAAGTGAATTATTAAAGATCCCTGAAACATTATTTTTTGAAAATAAATATTTTCATTTCATTTTAATAAACATCTCACGCATAATGCTGGTCAATAAAAAAACATATACGGTGTTATAACAAAAAATACTTTAAACACTCCTTAGAAAAGCGTTTAGGTAAACAGTGTCTAAAACTTTAAGCGATGTTTAAGATATGTTTAACGTTCTATATTACAAAACACTGTTTAGCAAGCGTTTATATTCGACTTATCGGAGTTTATTATTATTAAATATAAAAACTCTACATATCAAAAAAAAATTAAATTTAGTTGAGTTATATTTTTATGTATTTAAACTACTTTTAACTCAACAAAGGATCATGTTAGGAATATTAAATACCTACTTCTAAAAAATATGCGTAACGCAGCATGAAACGGAACGTCGCAGTTGTCAGCTGTCATCCTTCAAAATATAGATAAATGAAAATCGGTAAATTAATTGAATATATTTAAAAACAATGGGATCAATTTGTAATTATTGAATATAGAGGACTAGAGGTTAATACACGTTACAATTTAATTGCAACTCAATTTAAATAGTCCCCGTCTTGAGAATCACTCGGTTTAATTCGTGTGCATTTTATTTGAGTGTCACAACAGGTATGTAAATAATCTCAATCTTCCATATCGAAAAGGCTTAAATCCATGGTTAAAAATATTTATTTTGAACAAAAAGCAAAGCGATACACAAAAATGTCAAAGTTTTAAAGTTAAACGCGTAGTAAACAAGCGCCAGCGCGTGTTTAAATTTAAACTATGTCTAAGGAGTGTTTAACTTATTTAATTAGGCAATCACTTAACAAGGTTTTGTAATAGTTTTATTTGAACACCTGTTAAACATGTGCTTAACTTTTTTGTAAAAACACCGACAGTTGAAAAAAAAATTATGTTCATAGAAATATTCTAACAAAATTTACATATATTTTGTAATGTGAGATGAACGACATATACATCCATATCAAACTTTGTATTTTAGAGTTAAACAGTCTCCTGTAAAATTACCATAGTCATGTTTATTTCTATTCATTGCATTCATATGTACCAAAGGTGACAAGTAAACTAGCTGACATTAACTTGCCGACAGCGCAGGGAATAAAATATTTAAGATATCATAATTGAAGCTACTATATCACGAGGCAACGTTGCGAATTTCGCTAACAAAAAAATACGAGAGCACGGAGGGTCAACACACCAAACTGAAACTTCCAAAGCCAGCTATAAAAATACATTACTATATTTTCCCCAAGGTATTCCAATTTTTATATAGCTTTTGTCCACCGGGCGGCCAGTGGAATTTGCTGCTATCAATTTCCCAACACAAAACAGGGAATGGCCTTCTCGAAACTTCTTCTTATAGGTGTTTGCAACACATAAGGGCTGTTTGGTATCAGGTAAAAGTGATACCTGTTCCAGGAATATAACAACGCCAATATTTTTAAATTTTCAAAGCTGTCAGAGTCACAGATTTTAGAAATATAGAAAGAAAATAATGTACTACGTAATGTGACACGTATTAAACGATTTGATTATATATATGATACAATAGTTAACAAAAGTATAAAAATAAAGAGACACATGTGGCACCGAAAAGGCTTATATATACTCAGCATAATAATATATCACACATGAAAAGAAATTTACATTTTTGTTGAATTTTGAAGTTTTTCTTAGCGGTATTAACCAAAAATTCGGTTATAATAGATCTTTGCTCCTAATATTGATAAGGGGGATTTTACGTCTAGACATGGACTTATTATGCATTTTGGACATGAGCATTATACAGAAATTATTTAATATATTGATTCAGGCGTTACTTTGACAGTCATTTCAGCGTTGGTCGTGAAGACATCGTTGTTCTGAGGCTCTTATCTTACCTGAAGATGCCCTGTGTAAGGGCGAAACACGTGTCGTGTTAAATTATTTCTCGATTTTTCGGGAAATTATAGTTGCGCGGGAATTTTTACAAAGATATTTTTGATGGTGTTTCTTTTCCGAAAATCTTTCGTCCGAAAATCAAAATCCCTAACGCGTTTACTATAATCACCACTATCCATTACGTTCGAATATACGAAATTTAATAAAGCGTAATTGTCTTTAATTCTAACGATTTGTGTCATAAAATCGAGTGCTATAATAATTAAATCTCTTGCTACTAAGTCACATGCCCCTGTAACACTTACATAGTATAATGTACGTTACTACGAATGGAGGTTTATTATAATATTGTTAGTCCGAATTATGGATAAAGAAAACCTCACACCTAACGTCTAATCTATTACATATATTATTATTATTTCATAACAAATATACTTACTGCTTTTTTTGAATTAGATCGAGGTTTTTTTTTCTTACCATTAAAAAGATTTTTTATAATAGTTGCCCACCTAACTATTATTTTTATAGAATTTGTACTTTTGGACTTATAATGGTTAAAAAAAGCCTTTTTGTCTTTTAAACATTAAAGATTGTGATATATATATGATAAAAATTTTAGGATAAATAATATTTAGGGATTTAGATTTTAGGGCAAGTGATATTTAGTTAGGGCTAATTATCATTCGGACAAATGATGATTAGGTCACAAAACATTATGAGATGTAAGATTATGTATAATAAAAATTAGCAAGATAAAATAGCTAATTTTTAATCCATCACTTGCTTAGAAATTATGTATGTTTGTTCAGCAGTTGTGTAACAGGTACTTATAGTACAATGTTTTATTAAAAAACACATTTTCATAATATTCTGAGAAATTTGTAGTCGTTGTTAGCCTATAGGCAGAAGTATTTTAACAACAACAGGTCTCTGTGTTAATGATATTACCTGTTATTTTTATCTTTTTATAAGGAATACTTACATGTTATTTGCGACGTCTAAAGCTACTTGTAGTTTTTAATGCCTTTTCTTTAATGTTTATAAAGACAGCGCGGTTAAATCCTATTTAACAAACGGTTTAAGGAAATTCTTTGTCGTTTTGAATTATTAAAATATTGAATCTGTTTTCTCCCTACAAAATCTCTCCGGTGGAAACACATTTCTTTTAAACTGCTTTCTAAAAAAACCTTACTATTCTATCCTAGTTCTACACTATTTCGTATCCTAAGTAGTTTGGTTGAATGTTTGTTTCTCAATCATTTTGCTAAAATTTGGAAAATAGATAGATGGTTGTCTGACCTGGACCTGCATTTAGATTATAAGTAGATGTTCGCTAAGAAGGGATTTCCAGAAACTCCTCTTGTAAAGTAGGGGAAAACTTCAAAACTTCAAATATTTATTGCGATCATGAGTAGACATAGGACGTTATAAAAAGTACAGGTACATACATGATACCCTGTTAGGGTGCAGCAACACAATTTTAATATAAAATTACTTACATACTATTTAATTAATCTTATATTATATTATTTATCTATTTATATATTATTATACTCATATATACCTCTATTATTATTTTTCCGATATATTTATACTATTTACTTTAACATTTAATAATTGATTTTTTATTTAATTATTTATATTTTACACTGTGTTACAGTTTAGTTCTGTCCTCGAAAAACTCTTTTATATTGTAATTGGAATGCTCTATTTGTAAAGTGGTGGAATAATTTTGAGAGATGGTAACAAAATGTTTAGGTCCCACCACAAGATAAGTTTATGAGTAACGTTAATGGGCTGAGACGATAGTTATAAGTAAGAAGGTAGGAATAATGTTATAATTGAATAATGTTATACAATGTAGATGTTTAACGATGGTTCGGATATTTCCTCCTTCTCTAAAACAGATTTGGCCTATACGTGAAATGGAGTATCTTAATAGATCGGCTAAGAAGAATAGTCACAGAACAAACGTGCGGGTATTTATTGCTGCTGACTGTACTTCTTTTTAATCTTAATTATTTCCAATTATTTAGTTCTAAGATAAGTATAATTTAGAATTTGTGTTTTACATACCTAATAACGGATACATCTACAACTTTTATTTATAAATACATACTTATTATACATAGGAATCACCCAGACTAGAAAGACAAATATTTATTTTGATGCACACAATAATTGGTCCTAAAACGGAACCGAACCCTGTATATGAACTACCTTTGTAATGATACACAAAATGGCGGTCTATTGTCACTTGCTGTTCCATGTTTTTTTCCCAGAATGTAATTCAGTAATTTATACCAATTACATTAATTATTAAAACTAGTCAAGGTAACTAGGGCCTTCGGGGCAACGTAGTAATACCAGCTGTAGAATAATTGCTTCATTTATTATTAAAATTTGCTAACCCAACAAGGATCATAGGGAATATGAAGTAGAACCAGCCCTCTTAACATGTAACTCGAAATATATCGACTTTGTCTTCAATTTGACAGTTGCACAACAACCATTGAACCGTTGATACTAATACACATTTACTGCTCGCTGACAAAACGAGCAATGAATGTTCAATTGAAAGCGATTGTGATTAAAAGATACTGAATAAGATCTCTGGGACAGGGAGCAGTGAAGTTATGCTTACGAATTACTGTTTAGGTCGAAGTTGTATCTGGCTTATGGGGATTAAATAATTTGATATTGGTAACCAAACTTTTAAATGTTTTAAAAATTCCTACCAAATTTTCCTAATGAATATGTTTAAAAAAACATTTACATAGAATTTTTTTACAACAATTTTATTGCTTCTGAGTTCAATTCTCAATTCATTATGACACTCCATAAGTTAACTTAGGTGTTAAAATATAAGAAGCAGTATCTTTATGGACCCTGTCGGGCACGGTCATATTTAGGAGAGAGGACGACATATTTATTATATACTGTCTATTAACGATATTAAAGCCAACCTCAACTGCAAGTGGTGCACCTGCCGATCAACGAACGAGGCTCTGGCGAACAAAACAGTGCTCGATAAGCGGCAAAAGGCTCGCCGCCAATTACGTGGGACCAACTATATAATTGGCGAAGTGTGGGCGTATTAATATGCCTCTGCCTACCCCTTCGGAGAAACAGGTGTGAATAATGTAACGATATAAAAACGAAAAAACTAAAGAGAATAAAATATGAAAATCGTATCGAATTTTAGTTTAGGCGTTTCACAATTTAAAGAAAACAAAATGTATAATGGCGCCAACGCGGGAAAAGACAGTGTGAGTATTTTATTATCTCAAACTTGTGTACTATCTACTCGAGTTTTTATGTGTAAATATTGTGGATTTTTAGACGTGACTTAATCGATATAAATTTTTAGACGTAACTTTGTCGATATAAATTTTTCCGTATTGACTTCGTCTTGCCTTGACCATGACGGACTTCACTTGAGTTTGGCTAACACACGCATTGAACCAACATCATATTAAATTTAGTTCCATTTTCAAAACAGATTGATATGTAAAACAATTTTAAATCAATCGAATTGTTTTATTAAGATTGTTTAACTAACTGTTTAATAAAATAATCCGTTCTATGGATCCTTTGTTCCTTAACGCGGGTCGGACGTTCTTGTGTCGAGCAAATGGCGCGTCTAGCCGCTCGTTCATTCAACTTTAGTCATTCACCGTTCGTTCAGCCTCGGCTCGGCGCACCACCCACCCAACAAGCTTAGTGATCTGCGCGTCGCGCTGCTTGCCACTCTTGCCATCGGTATCCGAGCCGAACGAAGAAACCAATTCAAAAATGGAATTCAACGTTATATTTCCGCGAAAACTGCTCAAACGGTTCATTTTACTATACAAAGAACAAACATGTCTGTGGGACCGAACTTGCCCCTCTTATAAGAAGAAACCGAAACGACACGAAGCTATATCGAAATTAACAACGCTCGTACAAGAATATGATCCTACGGCGACTCGCGTTCATGTGCTAAGGAAAATAGAGAGTTTGCGAGCTTGTGCCAGACGGGAGTACAAAAGGATAATGGACAGCAGGCAAAAAGCGACAAGTGAAGACGAAGTTTATACCCCACAGCTTTGGTATTATGAGCTTCTTTCCTTTGTGTTTGGAGACGAAGGGAGTGCTAGTGTCGTCAAGACCCGATCGCCGGAGCCGGCTGTGGTAAGTTGTTGTTTAATGTTCACAGATGGCGTTGTATTAAAGTCGTGAGTGAACTTGGAACTTTTTTATTTTTACATTTATGTTGTGTGACGTATTTTCCTTTATAATTAAAATAGTTTTCCCTTTACAAAATATTACATTGATCTGGTAATTGATAATTTTAATAAAATTAAATAAATTACCTGGCTAGACAATACTCTTTTCAGAACCTACAAACTAAGAACTCCCAAATCAGTTGATATCACGTAAACATTTAAATAATGAGCAATATTTCTTTTTAATAAGCATGGGTCTTTTTTATTGTTCATCCCTAATCTTTAGCTTAGTTGAAATAAGTCAGAAAAAATGACTAATAATAAATATTATTTGTATTTTAATAAATAATATTAAACATCAACTAAAAACCTGCAACGCCAACGATAACGGCACAGAAGCTTCCGTTATCGCTTTCATAAATAAATAAGCACCTATTTTATTTTCAACCGGTACATATTTTACAAATATAACACCAACAAATACAAGTTTAAACTCTAAACACAACAACTTAAAGTTGAATTTACGGCGTCTCGTCCAGGTGTCAATAGGGACGTTGTTCGTGCAATATTGAAATATGGGGCCAGAAATTCATGTCCCATTTTTATTCTAGCCCCACAGCTATGTGTCAGCCATAGTTGGATGAGAGCATTCTTTTTTACAATTTCACATTCGTTTCTGGGAATAATAGCTTCATTTAAAGCTATGTAGCCACTATGGGCGTTTAAATGAAAGGCGAAGAATATCGACCACATCTTCTTGGTTCCAAAGTTCGTGGTTTCAATAAAAATAGGTTAAAAAATACCTTAATAACATGCGATTACACGCCATTAAACTATTATGTAGTTTGGCGATAGAATAAGTTGAAATAAATTGATATGTCTGGATAGTCCAATATACATATATAAAAAAAATTAAAAAATATCCATCCAGGAATAATTTTTGGGCGCATGATTAGAGAAGAACGTCTCCACAGAAAATTTAGTCCCCATAGAAAATCTTTGTCCGTATTGTTTTATAGTACCTATAGCTCAAACTCTGCTTACTTAGGGTCTAGATGGCGTTGTGTAATCGTCCTACCTAGGCTATCAAATATTATTCTTGTACAATAAGAAAAGATTTAATAAGTTTAAAATCAAATATCGTAATTTTTGAAGTCGCAATATTTTGCAAAATCTCTAAAATCTAACTAACAAATAAAGCCCCCGCAAACAAAACCGTGATCGAGGATCTAGTATCATAGCAGCTGTACAGATTGAAAATGAACTTATAAGGATGCAGTTACTGCATATATGTGTGTTTAGTTGTTTCTTGATTTGTTTAGGAATTGTCACAAAGTTATTTTATTACAATGAATTTCGGTATACTAACGCCTGAATCAATAAATAAATTATTTAAGCGAAAACATCTGGAAGTTTGCAGGTAGGTAGGATCTAGTACAGATTGAATAAAACTTACAAGGATGCAGTTTCTACGCAGCAAAATACTTTCCTAGCTAGAAAGCTAGGAAACCAACCAGCTAAGGAGAACCTTAGAACGATTTCCGCTCTGTAGAGCCTAACGGAACCGATGTTTACCAATTTTGAAATTAAATGCATGAACGATTGTAAAACAATTAGCATTTTTTTCCCGCCGCGAGAAAAGGACAGACGATAGATCTCTCGTTTCAGCTTTGGTCGAGACACCGTTGTTCTGAGGCTGCCTATCTTACCTGAAGATGTCCTGTGTATTTCCCACGAAAAACGTGCGTGTTAAGTTGTTTCTCTATTTTTGGGGATTGCGACAAAGTTCTTTTAAGCCATTATTTGCTTACTTATTTATTTATTTAGGGTATAGCAACAGAGTACACATCTATAATCATAATGTTTACATAAACTAATTACTATATAACGAAAACTGTACTCCGATTACATTGGCATTCACTTATTCTAAGTACACACTAGATACATATTTAATCAAGTATAAAAAGAAAAATAGGTTATTACAGTGAGTTTCCGCAAAACAAAGTCTGAATCAATAAATAATTCATAGCCAAAACGTCTAAAATCAAGGCCAACGCGATCGAAACTGCGGATAGCCAGTATGGTAGCAGGTATCTAGTTTAAATTGAAAATTACTTACAAGGATGCAGTTTCTGCGCGGCAATATACTTCTCGAGCTTTCTCCTGAGAACGATTTCCGCCCCGTAGCGCCCTACGGAACCGTTGTCTACCAGCAGGAAATACGCGTGCCGGTTGTTCAGCACTGCTAGCTTCGATCTGAAACAAAACCAACGGTTATTGGAATAAAGATTGAAGTATTTACTCGGTGCTCACGTAAAATATATAAAATAATACAAGATACTATAATTGTACACGCTCTAAGCAAATAAATTTCACCCACTACGCTCATTTTTGGTAGATAACATTAAAATTCATATATTGCCGACATCCTACGTCGAAAACGTAATAGTTTGTATGTGTGGATGGATGTTTGTTACTCTTTCACGCAAAAACTATTTGAGCGATTGTGATGAAACTTTGTACGTGTATAGCTGCAGTCCTGGACTAACATACAGGACACTCTTTATCCCGATATTTCCACGGGAACGGGGACCACGCGGGTAAATCCGCAGGGCGCTGCTAGTAATTCTATATTATAACGATCGACAGGCAGATCAAAGAAAGTCTAGAAGTTAGAATCGTGGAATTTTGGGAAAACAATATTCTACTTTGGTTGACGACGGATATGGAGTGACACTTCGAAATGCATACGATTTATTGCCATAATTTCAGAAGACATAGACATCATATGGCATAAGAAAGAAAGAAATGTTTATTAACTGTACAAGTAGGTACATAAAATTGTAAAAATTTCACAAGACTGAAATTGTGCAGTTAAAAGGCATTGCTTGCATAAAGATCCAAAAGCATACTATCCTTTTTCATAACATATTACTAGGCATAACCATAATAATTCAGAATTGTTGAAAGGCAAAATTATAAAAGCCATTATCATTTAAATCTATATTTTCATTAGCCATACTTTAAAACGCAGCTTACTTATCTTTTTGGGTTAGGTTGAGGTTATTTATTTTTTTACCATTAAAAAGTTTTTTCTTATAATAGTCATATACAATTTGCCCTCCTGACTATTATGATTGTTAAATTTAATAAATAATAATAAGTATAATTCAGTACTATTATGTCCATCTAAAAATATGCCTTCATGCTTATCTAAATTATGCCTTTTAATGATTCTGCGTTTCAAATTTCGACGATATGATGTAATGCGTTATAATAACGTTATGCTTTACAGCGGTATGGCAAGTGACAATTATGGTAATCAACATTATGCATTTTCAGTTTATAGCCAAAACGTTATGCGTTTCAATAGGTAACCCGGGTATGGTCTGGAGGTCAGTAACATCTTTTTCGACTAAAATAATACATAGATTTTATTCCAGAAATCATCTCTATAGGGCGTGAAGGAGGGGGTTAATGGAGAACGAACATCTCCCTTAGTTCTAAAGTTCGTGGTTTCAATTGCCATACAGGGAAAATAATTAGGCGCATAATTAAAGAAGAATGTCCCCATAAAAAATCTTTCTCTGTACTGTTCTATAGTACCTACCAATAGCTCAAACTATGCTTAGTCAGGGGCTAGATGACGTTATGTAAAATGTCCTACCTAGGATATTAATTATTATGATTCTTGTACAATATGGATAGATTGATCGGCAGGTGCACCACTTGCAGGTGAGGTTGGCTTGGGCTCCTCAGATCTTGGTAGAATCCCTATACATCATCTAAAGATCTCTGTGGTAAATGTGAACGTTTGCTACAACTATAGAGATCCCTATTAAATAGTTGTTAACACAATTTCTGACCACCCTTTTTTTTTTTAATGTGACAGGTCATGACTACATCCTGCCTAAATGTAAGCAGTTGATGCAGACAAAAAAAAATTTAAGTGCTTCATATCGTGAAATAAGCACAGTACAAAGCGCACCCACTCATGGCAGCCTGTGAAAATGCCGTTTCACGCTCCGCTTAAAAGACCCGGGATCATCGAAATTAGGAACACTGTTCGCTGCTGGCACATAAGCCAGCAGCGAATTCCAGAGCTTAGTGGTCTTGCTCAATACGACTTCCCAAATTTCTTGGTTCGAGTGCTGATAGTCTGCACAGTATGTGGATGGTTTCTTAGACCAGCACGGCTTGTGAAAAGCTCGTCAGAACACTCGCCATAGTAGTTCCGGTAGAAGACACTGAGAGATGCAATGTCTCTACGCAGCTATAGATCCTCGAGTGAGGCTGTTACCTCAGCATTCCCTATAATGCAAACCGCTCGCCGTTGCAGTCTGTCAAGTGCGTCGAGGAGGTACTTAGCATAACCGTCCCAAAGATGGGAACAATACACTCGATCGCACTTGGATATATATGGGAGCATGAGGTTAGGATTAATTGTGTCTTTTCGTTAAGGTTCTTTAATGGCGACCGCGAACCGGCAAACGTAGTAGAGGACGGCCTCCCACGCGATGGACCGATGATCTGGTCAAGGCGGGGAAGCCGATGGATGCAGGCGACTCCGGATCGCTCAATATGGAAATCAATTGGGGAGGCCTATGTTCAGCAGTGGACGTCAGATGGCTGAGATGATGATGTCTTTTCGTTTCTTAGCGATTCTTTACTTTTTCATCCATCTTACGTTTGGGACCTCGCTAAGTTTTTGGTCCAATTTCATAAAATTTCCGCCCCAATCCCCAATCCATCCAATCCAACTATTGTAAGATTTAATGAAGACCAGATACATGAACATGTTGCGCGACTGTTCGATAGGGTTACCGCGGCCCGGAAACATACCAGACTCAAGGATCATGGATGCATGCATGGATTTAGACAGTAAAAGTCCGACACCCATCCGCTCACCCACAGCGGGGGACGGTCGTTCAATGATTTAAAAGACGAAAAAAAAGCTTTTAAAATAAACTTATTTGTAGATTCTTGCAAGTTTCTTGTCACAAAGTAAAAAAGAAGCTACACTGCAAGCCTACAACCAATTCTTACTTACTTCCATCAATTTTTGCAAGTTTTCCATTTGCAAGTTGTCCATTTGCATGTATATCTCAGCAAGTATTCAAATCCCGACAATCCCTAAGGATAGGGAATAAAATCCACTTCAGCGGGAATTTAGGAGCTCGTGATGTCTTCGTAGATTTTATTTTATCGCTCAAAACGTACCTACTGCTTGTTTTTGTAACGATTGCGTTGCGTCTATTTCCCTTTTTGTCATCAAACAATTGCTTTTATGGGTTAAGTTTGTATAAACTTCGCCACACAATACAATCAATTTGATCTTATAGCAATTTTATGAAATAGGTATCAAGTTCAAACCCACGAACGTGATGAAAATAAACCACACTTAAGTAAAGTCATTATTATCCTCTTCCAGTTTATGGTAAAATTCATAAGCTGTTAGCAATACCGACCACACTATAACAACTCGAAAAGTTTATTGCCATATCCAACAAAGCAATCGAAGTAAAAAAAATACTTTGATACACAAGGAAAATATAGAATAAGAAAAGCATCTTGAATAGTTTTATATGTTCTTCTCACAACTCGACGCCAGATGTGCCTATTTTGTTTCGTAGTGTAAGCCAGATCGTAGTGTTCGCAAAATGTCCACTGTTATGAAATATTACTATTGTGAGACATTATGTGGTTACAAGGCCTGATTATGCTTAGATGGTTTGGGCATGTTCAGAGGATGAATGAAATTTAAGTACATGCAGGTTTGGTCATGTTGAAAAGACGAACGTAAGCGATTTTCGATGGACAAGTGAATGGAAGTGTTGAAAGGGGAAGACCACGTAAGACCTTCCATGACCAAATTCAGATAGTTTTGGAGAAAGGGCAGGTTAATGAGTGTAAATTAAGTTAAAAGTGTGTGCCAAGATCGTAGCAAGTGGAAAGACGCTATCTTTGCCAACCTCTACGGGAAAGAGGCGTCATATAATGTATGTATGTAGGTAGTGCAATTTACATCAATAATCTTCAACATTATAATGGACGCGAACGGGATTCCGTGATTTGTTTTAGAACAATTATTGGTTTTCTTTAAAAAAAAAATTTTTTAATGTTTGCAACTATTACACTATAGCAGAATTTTATGCGATAGTTTTATATATTAAAAATAACATAATTATGCCCTTCTAAGGTAAATTCAAGTTATACCAAGGATTTTTGTAAATCTAATAAGAGTAATAAATTCTGTTGATATTCATTTTACTTTTAGATAAAAATTATCTATGGTAAACTATTGAACGTGCGTGACTAATTCTTAACAACATACAACTAGTATGGTATGTCCATATTTAGATTTCGCCATGAAATCTCGCAAAATGCACTACCTATTCCTATCACTGATAATAACATTTTAGAATATTTCTTACTGTTTTTCTCCCTTTTTCTGTTCTATTTTAAAATTAATATTTGTGTAAACGTCAATATTAATTAACCCTTAGAGTGCTATTTGATGTTTGATCTAATTAGAATAATGCTGACGGATCTAGATTGTCAGGGCCACATATATTCAAGGGTAGGTTTGCCTTGGAGTTATAAGTTTATTAGTTAAGCCATTATAGATAGCTATCTATAGATAGATATTTTGACGACCGATATGGCGTGGAGGTCGCGATACCTACACATCACTCCAGAGGTCGTGGGTTCGATTCCCACACAGGACAAATCTTTGTGTGCATGAACGTGAATATTTGCTCTGGTCTGGGTGTTTTCCTATGTATATAAAGTATGTATTTACAAAAAAAAAGAAAGTATTTAAGTATGTTTATCCGTTGTTTAGTATCCATAACACAAGTTCTTAATGATACTTATCTTGGAACTGAATAATTGGTGTAATTGTCAGAAAATATTTATTTATTTATTTATATATATATTGAATCTGATGTCAAATTCTATATAATTACTTATTTTACATTAACCATTAATAAGATACCTACTGGTGTATGTATGTCTATGTTTTACAGGGAGATGGAATTATAGTTAAATATTATAAAAATATTGTACCATAAAACAATATAATTAAGCCGTGTGGAAATATATAGTTGAAGATATGTCTTATTTACAGCGAGTCGACGACATGAACTCAAAGTCAAATATTAAATATTTCAGGAAGAACCGGCAGAATGTGAGGATGAAATTATCAGCGACGTGGAGCCCACGTACGAACAGCAGTACACCATGGAGAGCACCAGCATAGTGGATGTGGACCAGAGCTCCAATATCTCCAAACGACTGTGCACTGAAGTGGAAGATGAATATGACGCTATTGGTAAGTTACATACATATAATCACGCCTGTTTCCCTGAAGGGGTAGGCAAAGGCATATTGCGACAACACTTCGTCAATTATTTTGGTTTCGCCACATAATAGGAGGCGAGCATATTGCCGCTTGCCGGGAACTTGTATTTGCCAGAGCCTCATCCGTTGATCGGCAGGTGCACCACTTGCAGGTGAGGTTGGCTTGGGATCTCAAGATCTTGGTAGGACCCCTCAGCACTACCTCACCACCTCAACATTGGTAAGCTGACAAAAGAAAAACATCAGCAAAGAGGAACCTTTTATTCTCTCTTAATGACAGAAGACGCCTAGTTGAATACCCCTTTCAACGTCAATACTCAAATTCATTTGTTAAAGCTTGTCTTCATTCCGAAGCACTTGTAAATGTCACTAAAATCTAGGAGTGCCACTATACTAGAGCGGGAGGCTGCTTGGCAATAAAGTTGGCAAGAAACTGGGCAAGGTTCTTTCCCCCGCCAAGACATTTAGATAAACCGCGAAAAGACAAAAGAAAACCATCAGCAAAGAAAGAAAAATTTAATGTCTTTTTGTGACAAAAGACGCCTAGTTGGATACTTGGACGCCAAGATCCAAATTCATTTATTAAATGCTTTATTCCGAAGCACTTTTTAAAAAAAACATTAAATGACCGTCTTCTGCCGTAGGTGGAGTGAAGGGTGTGTCAGACTTTTAATGACTAAAAACCATCCATGTTTCTTCTTAAGCCTTGTATGTCCTGGAGCCACGGTAACCCTTTCGAACAGTCCCGCTACCCCAGCATGCTTGGCTCCCTCCTCGAGGGCCCCTCAGTATGCTGCTATCTTATAAGGCGCGCGTGACCATCGCGGACCACCAGCTTTAGATCTCTTGGACCGTTTACATGGTTTTATCGAAACGCGTTATCGCGGACAAAAGGAGTCACCTTAAAACCACACTTAATTGTTTTACCAGGCTGAGAAGGTTGAAATTTTCCATAGGTTTTCTACCGGAACTCAACTTTATAAGATTAAATTAAAGCCAACACAGTTACTATTGTCAAATAAGGGTTAACTGAACTTCACAGGTATCAACGTAGCGGCGAAACTAAGAACTCTGCCCAGCTGCATGAGGATCCTGGCGGAGAAGCTCATCAACGATGTGCTGTTCCAAGCCCAAATCAACGGACTCAACTCGTCTACATTGATCTACACTTCTGATCCGTTTAAGCGAAATGCTGTTTAATAGAGTACACCTAGAAAGTAAAAGTGGAACTAGTAGACTCAGACATAAGTCAAATATGTGCCATAACTCTTCTAAAACCATTTTGCGAGAGGGGATTACCATAATGCATATGACATTATAAACATTACACGCAATTCATACTTTTAATATTAAAAGTAGTAAGCAAATTGCTACTAAATCAAACTTTTTTCAGGAACTCCCCTGTGACTTTGTACCAATGTATAGGGTTAAAAACAACGGAATAAAAATAGTTCATTGAAACGCGATTTAGATACATAAAGTGTGTAAACAATCTGCATTTATAGTTAATAATATCACATACATTTACGTTTAGTTAATAAGTATAAAAAACATACTTAGATAAGTAGCAGGTAACTGAGTTTAAGTGAAAAGGGGGGCTGCCTTCAATTAATCTCTGAGAGGCCTGCAGATTGCCTCTCAAAGGCCGAGGAGGGCCCCTAACATTTAATGGCTCAACAAAGCAGGCTATGACTTCTTTGAGGTAGAACTCGAGACGATTTAAGTACTCAATTTCAAAGGCTTGTATTAATACTTTTTCGTTCAGGTAAATATTAAATTGGAGCTTTCAAGAAATGTGTATACAAACTTCACAAGATTAATTTAATTTCAATTTAGAACACAAGAACACAATTATAACTCAATTGTTTTAATTATACTGTACATAAATTCAATTAAAATTTAATTCTTCTTTGGTCCAAGAATAAAATTCGATTAAGCAACCGTCTGGTCTGTATGTGTCGTAAATAAAAAAACAAGTCTGATGACATGATTTATTTGTCAGAATCATCAGACTTTTATTTATTCATTATCTCAGCTTCCTGCTGAACAAAGGCCTTCCCTATTTATTCCTACTTCGATCGATTTCGAGCCTCCTGCGTCCACTGGCTTCCTACCGTCCGCTTTGACCAGATCATCAGTCCATCGTATACTACACAAAATATAATACGACCAATGAAGTCTTCAACGTGTTTACTAAGGGTCTATTCATAAATTACGTCACATGTTAAGGGGGTGGGAGGGGTTGACGAATTGACCATGTCACAACATGGTGTGACAAGGGGATGGGAGTGATCCTATATTTCGTGACGTCACATTTGAAAAACCAGATACTATGAAAATTTTGAAACTGCTGTTTTGATGTACTTATATTTTCTTGTACAATTGCAAAATATGTGACTAAGGAGGAGGGAGTGTGACCAGCTGTGACAAGGGCGGAGGGGGGGTCAAAAGATCATGAAGTTCGTGTGACGTAATTTATGGATAACCCTTAATTACTTTTTATGATCCTCGTCTTATTCGAAGGTTAATTTCTGAAAGGCTAAAAAAACTCAGCCCTAAATATAAAGGACGCTATTAAATAATATTTCGTTATTATAAATTTCAATGCTTCATTTTAGTTGATAAGATATAGCTGTGATTTTTTATTGAATAAATTGGATAACGCAGAATGCAGTTCTTTAATTTATTTACCTCCCTATTTTTCTCCCCTGCTGGTACATAAACAAGTTAATAATAACACCGCAATGACTTGATTAAGGAGACGGTGGATGTCGCTGACCTTCAGAAGCCTAGCAAGGTGTCCCCTGCGCCTACTGTCGAATCGGGCGGCAGAGGGGATTCCAGATGGATTTCGCGCATCGCATTGCATATAAAAATTTATCAAAAATAATAAATAAAGCAATTGACATAAACAAACAAACGATCTATTCGGTATTTAATCTACCAATCAGCTGGAGTCATTAAAAAATATTTCCGATTAATAGATTAGAAGTAAAATGACGAAAAAAAAAGACGAGACGCAACTTTAAATATGTTATATTGAGAAACTAAACGGATTATTTTATTTTTAACCACTCGTTCCCATGTGTTGTATGATGTAGATTTATGTCAATTTTTATCACATTATTTCCGTAAAAGATGACAAAAAAGCAATCAAATTAAAAAAAACTTAATTTTAGCGATCTCACTTAACTCCCCACCTTGAGTCGTTTATGCGCGACAAATTATATTATAGCTTTCGCAAGTTCTAAACCGATCGGTTCTTATTTTAATTATTTCGAAAATTTGGCTTGCTGTTAAAAGCTAGCCATCGAAGAAATAATAATTCGTAGGTATATGTGATCTAGCCAAGTCAGACCCTTAATTATAATATCCCAAGTGATAAGAAGAAATAATATTTTATGTTGTTGGAAATAAATTTCACCATAGAACTTGGCACCTATTTATATTTTACTTTGAAGTCAACAAACCAAACCATATGTCATATATCTTACCTAATACTGAAATTGGCTTTCATTTAACATTTATGTTTTTATAATAGGATAAATAGATAAATAATATAATATAAGATTAATTAAACAGTGTAGTAAGTAACTTTATATTAAAATTGTGTGGCTGCGCCTTAACAGGGTATCATGACTGTATACCTTACCTTTTATAACATCCTATACCTATATCTACTCATGATCGCTATACGTATTAGAAGTTTGAAGTTTTGCTGGTATATAAATAAAGTAGTTTGAAGATTTTAATACTATGTACGTCGTCGTCGTAATCGTAATTATCTCAGCCCATTTAAATCCTATATCCAAGAACGGGCCTCTCACCTCCCAATCAAGAACCCTTAAGGGATTCAGGCCAAATTCAACCACGCGGGCCTAGTGCGGATTAGCGGTGGCAGGTGTGTTCTTAACCGTTTAACAAAGCCTCTACTGTAATACATAACCAGGACTAAAAATTTTACATGCCTTCCGAAGCACAGAAACGCTCGATATCAAAAGCGGGACCAACGATCATCCACCCTAGGACTGACCACTGTGAACTCGATTTTACTTATTATATCGTTTTTGACTAAGTATGTACCTATAACCGTAGGGCTACGAGCGCTTCCAATAAAATATGTTTTTTTAATTTATATTATCTATTATACCTTATTTGCAGTAAATTTTCTTTTTTACTTTGTTCAATATTTTCTTAGTTTTAATCAAATATGCACTGCAAGAAGAAATGTTTATTGCAGCACCATTAGAACCTGTATTTCAAAATAAATAACTTGATTTGACATTAATCGTGATTAACATAGGCATCTCTCATCGATTTCAATAAGAGATCCTACCAAAACTTCAATATCGCACAATAAATAAATATTCTCTTACAATCACACCAATTACTTAGTTCCAAGATAAGTATCATTAAGAACTTGTGTTATGAATACTAAAGAACGGATAAACATACTTATATACTTTTTTTTTGCAATTACATACTTAATATACATAGAAGACACCCAGACTAGAACAAATATACGTGTTCAAGCACACAAAGATTTGTCCTGTGTGGGAATCGAACCCACGACCTCAGGAGTGGAGTGCAGGTATACTGACTTCCACGCCATATCGGTCGTCAAAATACAAATACAATGTATTTACAAATATCACGCGGGCACAGTTAAAAGCTATTATAATATAAAACCTTATTAATATTACCTGGGTGAAGCCATGGCGTGGTAGGGCACATCACGGCCCTTCCCGATGAGGTCACTGGCACCCTCCACGATGCCCCAAGGTGCTATGCCGATGCTCACCACGCGACCAGCTCGCTGGGATCTTTCCAATTGAAGAGCATCGCCTACTTGACGCGTCACACCTGGCAACGAGGGTATTGAATGAGGTCTAAAGGTATGCTAGGTTGATGAGTAAAAATCATTATCATATTGTGGCATTATCCCGGTTGCCCTAAACTTAACTTAGGGCCCAGGGTCTACTCATTGACAAGTAAAAATTCAGTCAGAAATAGATGGTGATCGTTTTTGTTTAAGTGGATGCTTAGGTAAAGGCCACCGTAGTGCTGGATAATCTGCTGCTGAGAAGTTATTACATACTAAATTAAAAAGTTCACTCGACGTCAACGTCAAACTAAGAAATGTCTAAACTAACATTAAGTGCTATTTTTGGAAGGTATAATACAAGCAATTTTTTCGTGAACCAAATTTGATATGTATAGGAATCACGCGGAAAATATATATATATGTAAAGTATGAGAATTTAATCGACCTACAGAGAAAATTGCGGACAGACCTGTCAAAGAGGCTTAAACATACCCGTATTAGTGCCACCAGTAAAAATCCACGCGCCAGTAGTCTTGGCAGCCTTGAGCAGACCTTTTCTGAGCACCTTTTTAAGTTTCGGCTGAAGATCGAAGTTGGCTTTTCCTCCTTGGATGGTGATGAGCAGCTTCGGCCGGTCCAGAGCCCACTCCCTGGTCAACAGCTGGACTATCAGCTCCGGACGAGTGTCGTGCGAAAGTCGGACGTACTGGAAATAAGAACTATTGTAAGTGGTGATAATTTATGATAGCGCCGACTTTTAGTCGAAGTTCATGAACATTGTAATAAGCCAAATCTCTTTAAGACTCTCTTTAAAAAAAATTATAACAACACTGGAACAAATGTAGTACGGGACTTCTTGGCGAGAAAGTGAAGCGTCATGTCTGTAGTTTTGTTTTAAGAGAGACCCTATAATGACGTTTGAACTCTACCTCGACGTGTGTCTGGCCGACACCCACGCCTCTCCCAAAGACACCGTCGTCACACTAGGGCCATGAGCTATTATTCTGAAGCCACACCAACATCTGTAAGTATATTTACCTGTGCCTTTGTTGGATGCGGCCCCCCTTGGAACTCGACAGTACCGTAGGCGTCTGTGGGCGCGGGCTGCGTGTGTCTGGCCGGCACCCATGCCTCCCCCGGGGACACCGTCGAGACACTCGACCCATGGGCTGTTTTACCGAGGCCGCACCAGCATCTATAAGCAGAAAATATAGGATTATAGTTTAAATTTTTTTGAAGTTATTGTTCACTTATGATTAATAGCAATAGTGGAAGATTATTCGCAGAATAACGTTATTCTTCTGCTTCTTTATTACTTATATATAAGAATACTACTACTAAGATACTTCGAGATAAGAAGTCGGCAGTCGTCTTCCACCACTGAGAATAATGGAACACCTTTACAAAGTTTAGGTTAGTTCATAAGGACATCTCGTGGATGCCATTATACAGCCTTCAGTGTCTATGCTAACATATTGACAACGTTTAAAAGAACAAGAACACTGACAGAAAACAAAAGAACCTCTTATTCGTTTTGACAAATCGGTAAGCAATTTTTACATTTTAAGCTGTAACAAATAAACTATACAAAATTATTAGTTATATCTGGAATAAGGCAAAAGCGATGGATGAAAATTCCAAAAACGTAGATCAGCCATCCTCAAGTAAAAAAGAGGACCAGAGAGAGTCACTGCACGAGCTTTATGATAAAAAAGGGAAGTTCGATGAGCGAGGAGATGACAGGGCCTCAAACAGTGAAAGTTTTACGTCTGGATCTTATTCTGGAAGAAGTCTGATTGAAATGGATGGGGCAAGGATGGAAATACAGAAGCAGCCAGTTATAAAGCAGGAAATCAAGGCGCCTGAAAAGAAGCCAGCAGGACGACGGCAAGCAGGGAGAGTGGTGAAAAGAGCCAATGCGAAACGAGCTGCCACAAGGAAAGCTCCGACGAAAAGAAGACCTCGCAGGGAACGGCCGATGTCAGCCTCTACTATTTTCACCAGACTCTCATCGCCGAGCGAATCCAGAAGTGCTGGATGCAAGTTTTGTGGACACCGCTGCTGCCGTAGGAGGTAGATTTTCCGTTTTGTAAATTTCCGTTCTTTTGAAGTATTGTTCTTTGTGACTTTAAACTTCTGTGTTTTGATACCATTAAAGTTTTATTTTATAACTTTTTGAGTTTCATTCGAAATTTAGATGGAATAATTTCCGTCAGATATGAATATAAAATGAGAAGAGCTGGTAGAAGGTATCGGAGAGTGAAAAGGAACTTTAAGAGGTCACCGAGGACACCAAGGACACAGAAAAATAAGTTCGCTAGGAAAAGAGGTCAGAATAATAGTTTTTATAAAGACTCTCGCCAAAGGTAATGTCAGTGCAATGTTACAATGTTGGAAGATTAACCCTTAAACGGACAGCGGAGTTTGAATCATACATTAGTTTTCCACCTTATGTTAACAGCATAAGGTTCATTTTACGGTGACAATATATTGACCATTCTCCTATTAAGTGTTAAGAAAATGGGGATGTCCATTTCCTAACACTAGCAAAACCCGAGGCGTATTTTGAATCGCGGTATTTCGGTATCAGGGCAAGCGTTCGTCCTACTATTCTGCTTATCTGTCTAATTGTCTGTATTTTTTCCTGTCTGTTTTCATGTCTTAACTAGACCGATATTGCAAAAAAATATGTACTAAATCAAAGCTAATTAATCTATATAACGAAGTGACGAAAAACGTAACCTAACATATCAAAAAGCTAATCTAATTTATATCAAAAATTTAATCGCCAGTAATTTCATATTAACCGAATGTGACAATGTAATCTGATATCAGACACTAAATTTAAATACGTTACTGTCAATAATAATATAGTAAACACCTCACATGTTAAACCTAATTTAAAATCCAATCAGCTGTGAACAAGAACACATCTGCTGCATTTTCCCGAAAGCTTGTTCAACGAAATTACAATTTCCATCTTTCGCAATTTGCGCCTCAACAAGACATCTGAAGACTGTAATTTACATGAGAAAATCGTTCATTTATGAAATCGCAGTAAATTGCAAAAGTTGTCGTTGCAGGGATAGGAAAATGCTCAACAAGGTGTTTTCGAATAATATTGCTTGGAGAAATGGTGAAAGCTTGCGAAATGAATTCCTTGTAGCAATTAGTAAAATTGGTATATGGCTATGACTAATTTGAAAGCAGATGCAAATTATTATAAATATTGCAAAAATCGTCATCGTCAATCGTATCTCATTTTTTAAGAAAGACAACATAACGGATGGTCTACCCACATTTGTAGGGTTTTGTGCGTCTGTATAAGTGACAAGACGGAACTCTTCAGTTTTACTACAAGATAATATATGGATGGATCATTATCTAGCATAGCAATTCGCTCTGAATCTACTGGACCAAATGAAGTTCGTCGGTTCTTAAACAAACTCGACATAAATAAATATTTTCTCGACAGTTACACCAATTATATAGTTCCAAGATAAGTATCATTATGAATTTGTGTTATGGATACTAAACAACAGATAAACATACCTAAACACTTTTTTTTATAAATACATACTTAATATACATAAAGGAAAACACTCAGACCAGAACAAATATTAATTTTCGTGCACACAAAAGATTTTTCCTGTGTGGAATCGAACCCACGACCTTTGGAGTGAAATGCAGGTATACTGACCTCCACGCCATATCGGTCGTCAATATATTTTTTTTTGATCAGATCTTTTTTTACAATTGCAATGCTATACACAATTTTATAGTTAATAGGCGAATTTTTAAAAAGAAAACAAAAAAAGGGGGCCATCGGAGTCCCCGGCAGCCCAGTGGTCAGAGCAGTGAACCGGTTATCCAAAGGTTTTCGGTATTCCTACTCGAGCTCCCGCTTACGAGTTAATTTTTCTAATAAAATATTGCAGAATTATTTCAAATTTACGGTAAAAATAAATAATACTGACACTTTGGAGCATTCGCTTCGCCAGTCATCTCGGTGGTGGAGTATGATTGGAATCGCTCAATCCTTAGTTTGTGACAGAAGGTCCATTTCCAGTAATGGGATGAGATATCGATATGCCGGAATTCAAAGCGATATCTGCTTTAGCACGTCAGTTATCACACGTCTGAATCAAAAATAGACGCTCATGATTTTCATTTTCAGTTTGTGCTTGCTTTTGTCCAGGAACCAAAGCGATTCAGGTCGGTTCCCGATGCATGATGCTGTCTCCTCTATATGTCGGTGGTAATTCAACACCAGCCAACGAGCTTGTGATTGACAAACTCTGTTATTGTGAGGTTAGTAATGACAAAGTTCAGCATTCATGTATGCCATGTAGTACCGGCCTAGAATAGTGCCACCCCTTCTCATCTCACGGGGAGTCGACGAAGAGAAATCCTACCGGATCCTACTGGCTGAAACTGCGATCAACAACTCGCCTGCCCAGCGTGATGATTATGTGCATACATCCACAATAGAACGTCTTTTAGGAAGGCTAATCAGCAAGTGCTCGGTGGTCGGAAACGGTCACCGAAGTAAAGCAGAGTTTACAGAGGTCAGTCTTTGGATGACTGTTAGTGTGGCATTTGATATCGAGCGCTTCCGTGCTTCGGAAGCACGTTATCACTAAATGTGGTAGTCGTTAAGCCATGTTAGAGCCTTAATTAGGCGGTTTGAAAAATTCTAACAAAATTCCATACACCTGCCTCCGCCAATCCGCACTGGTTCAGCGTGGTGGAGTATGACCGAATACCCTCGCACCTTGATATCTGAGAGGAGGCTCGTGCTCAGTAGCGTGCGTGGGACGTTCATGGGCTGAGATGATGATGAGTGTTCAGCAGTGGACTTTATAAGTCTGATATGATAATGATGATGACGTAGCAACCACATTTATGTGCATAAGTCAATCTAAGTACCCATTACGTTTTTAAAATATCACGAAGGAATATCTTAAGATCTGTTCTAGTGTTAATCGAGTGACATGTACACCCTACCCCGTGCACGCCAATTGCAACCTAACGCCGTTAAGCGCTAGTCGAGAGAGTCATTGGTTTACCTGTACTCATACCTTATATTCTGGGTTCGATTCCAGCAGAAAAAATATTTGTAAATGTATGCTATACGACCACTTTCATTGTAATGCGACATAGATTTCTTATTTTGTTTATGGATAGAATCCAAGTAAGTAAGCACACAGCGTATATTAAACTTCAGAAGACTCGCATTGTAAGAACGCACGTTTTCGGCGCTGCAGATGCTGATATGGTACTAGGTTGTGTTTTACCATAGATATAGATATACAATAGATAACCCAAGTATCGCGATTTGTATTGAAATCAAGCGTGCCGACTTTTTAACACAAACTGTGACGTCACTGCCGATATGTAGTGACAGGAAATTCAAACTGCTTCATCGACATTGATGCCGCTGATGATTAATATTTAATAAGTGGAATCGTATTTTTTTGAAAAACAAAAACCGACGCGCGGGTACTGTAAGTAGAGGCGGCTAACCTTGACGATTGAGCGGGGTTCGGACACGCAAAGTACATGCTAATGCGTTGTCTATTGTCTATGTATATCTGTGGCGTATACGCTAGTCATATGCCTATCGTCGGCGCGTTGAAATATCCCTTATGCTTACGGTCTTAGAGGCCTAATTTCCAGGTCCTAAAATTTTGTAATTAGGTGACGCCGGAGATGATCTACCAGTCTCTCAGGCGGTTGACGATGTGGAGGCACAGCGTGATGACGTACACCATTTTAAGTGATGTAATGGTGAGATTATTTGATCCATATATTTCAACATAGAAATTTACGTTATGTTATGTAAGCAGTTAATTTAAGGTCAATTCTATTTTTAACCTTTGCTGCCCTCTAAACGGTTAGGTAAAAATCTTAAGAAATGTATTTAATCCTCTCCTGGTGCAGTGGTATGATTCTGCACGTAGGCCGCGATATCAAATACTTCTTTGGTTCCGATTAGAGGAAGGACATTCGCCTACTTAACCAAGAAAACCAGAATTATATAATCAATGTGTGTGGGTATTCTGTAAAATATTGTAGACCTCAATGACATACTTTTCTACTATTACGTAATACAATCAAGAACTACCTTCACCACCCAGTTCTACGTAATCCAGCCAAATATCCGATATCTCAGAACGAAATAGCGTTAGCGAATTAACAGGGTTAGATTCTACACGTTGATAAAACTAGTATTCTGTTTATAGTAAAAATATAGCAGTAAGACCAAAGTTAATTACGTTGTGAAAAACTAACAAAATTGTCTGTCAAAACTGTGATTAGTCATTTTTATACGTGTGTAACTGTTATTGTTTAATATATAGCCTTACTTGATGTTTCATATAAAATAGCCTGGAGATTGATATACTCTATTCTATGTCTTCGTATGGATAGGAAAACGCGGGTTCCATCGCTTCACTCAATATACATTTGTGTGCATGAACGTGGACATTGTTCTTACCCTAGTTGGTTACATATCAAAAACTTAGTACTGCATCGAGTTAGATCGCGCTAATTAAGACGTAAAATTTTATATTTATTACCTAAATTGTGAAAAACAAAAAACATACAGGGGCTTATTAAAAAACAAGATCGAAACTAAAACCGGGATTAAAACTTTATCAAATAAAAGTAACAGCACTAGTTTTAAACCTGGATTAACTTTAGATCTAGTATTGTAATAAGCCCCACATAAATTACTATATATTATGTCACACCTTACAAAAAACAAGACTTGTATGTTAGCGCCATTGACAACACTTTTAGTCACCACCATATTTACAGGTAACACGGTGACTACAAGCGGTGAGAAACTAGCTGACAATTTAAAAACTACACACTTATAAGTCTGAAAGCCGGTTTCACAATGTCTGATCAGGACATATTGGTGTTTCAGAACGACAGTTCGGTATGAACTATTTGTATAGTAAATGCTAATGAAAACTGGCTTGCCCATTATGATAAAGACACTGCTTCTCACAAATCTATCTAACTCCTGTAGCCAATGACGGCGTATAGATTTTAAGACATGTCACTGACCTACATTTAAAGAAACACATTGACCTACAAGTAATACTGTTAGAATTCCACTATGCTTCAGCCTGCTAACATGTCCAGGGTTTCAATTGCTAGATTAGATCTCGCTGAATGCTGTCCAATCAGCGTTGTCGCTTTGAGTAATTTCCTTTTAAATCTAACGAATTAGATTCCCGATATTATATGAATGGTGAGAATGTATAATTGGCGCCTTTACATGGGTTTTTCCAGGCTTTAAATCGCAGCTAGCAATCTTTATTCAATCTAGCATTCTGTACTCGTAATATTCAGTTCAAACGGTCGTAGCTTTGCTCTTCTATATGCTCATAACTATCACCGTTGGTAAGCAGAGTTCAAAGTGGTTAATCTTTGAATGTGTGACCGATAACGATACCACAATAATGTGGAATTTGACTTCAGAAGGCACGCTAAGCCGTTGGTCCTGGTTCGCACTATATGTGTTAGTCGTAAAAAAAAGGGTTATATATTTTTTATAGAAGGACGCCACACATCTGCCTCCTACAATTCGCAATGGGTCTGCAATCCTGATATCTGCTCACCGTGTTTTGTTAGAAGAGGCCTTACTACAAGCAGTACCAAAGAGTAGCAATTTCGTTTAACCTTTTTTCCATGAGTTAAAGAAACCCCTACGAGTTTGCCTCGCTATAGTTAGAGTGACTAAGTAATATCACGGTAAACACTGGTTTTTGATGAACAAAAGACCCAACTCACGTATATTGGAGCGAAATGCCATTTCTAAAAGCATACTCCATTATTTGGTTTCAGAGAATTTAAAGCAATGATGAATAGAAGCCTTGGTCTCAAATAAGTGATTGAGATTTAGGGTTTATGAATAATAAAGTACTTTTACATTGAATGGATACCATAGTAAAAAGTAAAGTAAAAAAATTATTTATTTCATAAACTATTATACATAGTACTTGAAAACGTCATGATCACAAATGAAAAAAAAAACAATCGAAATAATATTACACTAAATCACGAAGCTTAGATTCACTTACATGCAACAAAACAATTTAAAAATAAAAAATAATTAAGTGTAAGTGAATCTAAGTGCCAGTTCCGAGCCACCGCTCTGTAAGAAGAACTGGCAAGAAACTCACAGGCTATGCTCTTTTAAATATGTCCATTAGTTTGGTACTAGAATTACAATCTTCATTAAAATTTGTCTGTGAAGCTATACAATGCAATATAACATAACCTTAACAATATTTATGTTTTCAAGTCATTCATATTAGAATAGCCTGTATGAAACGGCAGTTTAATCCCAAGCATTTTTATCTGCCATATAGTCTTTAATAGAATAATATCCCTTTGAAGACAGCTTGTGTTTTATTGTTAATTTAAATTTATTTAGGCTCAATTGCTGTATGTTGCTTGGGATTTTATTGTAGAATCGCACACATTGACCTTTAAAAGATTTGTTTATCTTTTGGAGCCTAGTGGCAGGTACAACTAATTTATGCTTATTCCTTGTGTTTAGGTTATGTACACAGCTTTTCTTACTAAATTGATCAGTATTCTTGTGTACATAAACCAGGTTATCATAAATGAATTGACCGGCCACTGTTAAAATACCAATTTCCTTAAACTTTTCCCTTAGTGAATGTCCACACGGGAGATTATAAATTGCTCGAATAGCCCTCTTCTGCAGCACAAAGATTGTTTGAATGTCTGCGGCACAACCCCACAGAAGAATACCATAGGACATAACACTATGGAAATAGCTATGATAAACTAGCCTAGCTGTTACAACGTCTGTTAATTGGCGAATTTTCTTAACCGCGAATGCTGCAGAGCTAAGTCTACTCGACAATTCACCAATATGTGGGCCCCACTGTAGCTTAGAGTCTAAAGTAATCCCTAAAAACTTGGTAGTATCCACAAGGGTCAACTCATCCTCCTTTACCATAATAGTAGAGTTTGCCTGTCTGACGTTAGGAGTCACGAATTTAATACATTTCGTTTTAGCCCCATTTAATAGCAAATTGTTAACGTCAAACCAGTGCACCACCTTCGAGATCGCACTGTTTACTTCGTCTAAATTCTGATTTCGTTTTAACTTAAACAATAATGATAACTAAGGTTGATGGAATTATAAGGCTCATTACAGATGACAGTTACTAGGTACAAACTAGTTAAGCATAAGTTCTGTTTTTTTCAATGTCTTAGTGACCATATCCATATTCTGATTGATATCATCATCAGCAGTCGATGCAGTCCAAAAATAAGAGCGCTCCATTCCGTGGTTGCTCCATTCCACTGCGTACTGCGTATATGCAGGCATGCCTTTTTACATCTCGCTTGAAAGACCCTACTGCACTACCCTACCCTACTACACTGAATGCATGTGTTTCCAAGGCAGAGAATTCTAAAACCGAATGGTCTCACAGAAGAATGACATACCTTTTGGGTTAGATACTGATATTCTGGCACGTATGGGGTTGATTCATAAGTTCGGAAAATACAAAGAGAGAGCGGGTTTCAATGAGAACTGCTTAGGTAAAATGGATCCAACACACAAAAAAAAAAAAATATTACACGAAGCGACTGCCGTATGACCACCACAACCCAAAGGGAAACATCACTTTATGGTTAAACCAGCTGTCAGAATGTTAGAAGGCACTGATTTCTTAATAACGAGTGCCATAGATGTTCATGACAGCCGGGATCAACGGCTTAACGTGCTTTCCGAGGCACGGAGCTAACGATAATAACGTACTTAACTTCGAAAAATTATAGGTGCTCCACCAGGGTTTGAAACCGAAATCCTCTAAATTTAAAGGCAATGGGTGTCGCCTGTCGCCGCTCCTTATAAAACATAATACAGTAATCACAATTACGAGCTATATTGATCTTCTAATATGAACTAAAATCTTTTTTGTGGTCTTTCATTGAATAAGAGGTCCTCTGTTTAATTTCCACTCGCAACAGCACAGCCTTGGAAATCGGCGTCAACGCCCGATTGCGTTGAGTAACGGGTGATTTACCAATGGCACTAAAGGCAGCAAAATGGCGTCTGCGGTCAGCCTTAGGTTAAGGGTTAAGGGCTTGGTTATTTCTGAATTAATTTGTGATAATCTTTTAAAAGGTTTTGTACTTTGTATAATTAATAGCATTAGAATGATGAATGAACACAATGTGAAATTAAAATGGTTTTTAACTCGATCAGTTTGTCTTCTGCAAGACAACGTTTAATGGAACCTATTTCCGCCAGATTTTCTCTTTGGTGCACAATGAATTGTTAATTTATTCAATCTTAAGTTGAAATTCAAGGTGGGATGCTTTTGAAAAGGTCAACCGTTAATTGGCAGTTAAATATAGGATTACAAATAAGTTTGTCAGTGAATATCTTGACAAGCTAGATGAACTATAACAGGTTTTTGACAGCAGGGAGAATGAAACCAACGATGGCTCTTCGAAATAAAGCTTGAAAATTAATTGCTTTTACTTAATTGCTTAAACATAGGACAATCAAATTAAGTCAGTGCCTTCCAACATCCTGACAGCTGGTTTAACTATAGAACGATGTCTCCCTCTGGGTTGCGGAGTTCAGACGGCAGCCGCTTCATGTAATAATATAATGCTAGGATATGATGATGAATAAACTTAGGTCAACTCGATAACATGTTGTCACCGCGGTAAATTTGCGAACCCTCGTTCTAGGATTTAAGCTCCCAAAGCTTTCTAGGATTACTTCTGTAAGGCGTACAAAGCCGAAACCACGACAAAGATCCACTTTAGGTGCAATTCGCGTCTGGTTTAGGGTTCTGATGTCAAATATTTGAGAAACTAAGAAAACGTTTTAGTATGGTATATTTTTACGGAAAAACCTGATTCCAGGACAAACTCATAAATGGATCTTCCATTTATTAGGTTAGACGCGAAGAGCTTAGGATAGAGGTCAGTAGCGAAGTACTTTCTACCGCCCGGTAGAAGATGGGAGCACCTTCACTCCCTACTATGTAGATCTATAATAATTAAATAGTACTACATGAAACCCTCTCAGGTATGGAATCTCAGGGTGGTCTGATGTCTCGTTGAGGCATGTAGATAATGAGCGACCGACTATAAATGCCGTTCCAAACTCCACATTTGAAGCGGGAGACTATAAGGACCTGGGAAACATAGGAACCGGAACGGAATCCAAACCTTTCACTTGTTTAGAGGAGTAGTAAGCGACAATAGCCCAGGCGAGATCCACAGACTTCTTATTCAGAGGGTATAGGATTCAAACCCTAGTGGCGCTTTGACTTTTCTAAGTTATGTGCGTCATTACCGCTTACTCTGTGCTTCGCAAACACGTTAAGCCATCGTTCCCGGCTTTCATGAACTTCTATGGCAGTCGTTATTAGGAAGTCAGTGCCTTCTAATATTCTGGGAACTGGTTTAAACATAGAATGATGTTTCCTTTTAGGTTGTGGAGGTCAGATGGCAGTCGCTCCATGTAATAACTGAAGTTCAATCAAATCTGGTTAAACCAGTTAGCAGACCTTGGGCTCTGGGCTTAAGTCTGGAGCAACCGGGATAGTGCTAGGATATGTCTTGTTTAGAAGACGCCTGGGCTCAGGCCTAATAAATAAAGATATTCTAACCTAGTTTTTAATTACTAATGGCTAATGGGCCTAAATTACAATGAAATTGAAAACCTGCTAGGAAACTAACTCAAGCTGCTCTTAAAACACGTGTTTATCCCCGCATAAAGTAACATAGACTCACGCTCTCACATACACCCTCTCACACACCCCCACACATATACACACACACATACACACACGGACTCAAGTTTTTTTTCTGTTCTTTTTTAGTAAGGTAATTCACAGCATTAATTTTTTTTGTTAATTTTCACTAATTGAATTTTTTGTAGTTATAACAAAATTAATTTTTGTTTGTGATCGAGCTTTATTTTTACAATCGGTAACTGTGATCTGGTCTCTGCGATACAAGCTTAGCTTAGTGCAGAGCTCGCTAGATATAAGTTTTATGTATGTAAACATTATGGCAAATACATTATTATTATTAATTATGTATATGATGTAACTTTCATAATACATGTCAATATTGATTATTCTAAACTACGGCACCTTACGACTACTCACCCATGTAATTTTACCCCTAGTGCATTTTCCTGTACTGCAGAACATACGTTTCAAGTTATATTAGACGTGGAACGCCATTGCAAAAGCAATATCCGACGGGTTCTGTAGCTCGAGTGAAACATTATTGCCTAAGTACTAGCACTGAGCTTAATGCCTGTGTACACTTAGCCTGTCATTCCTGTCATTTCTGCCACCGTTTTATCTCATTCTCCGAGGCTGACAATAGGAATAACTGTCGCGTTACCTTGGAGTCGTTTTAAGGAAACCGTCTCAAGAATATTGAATTGAGACAATAAAAGTTTTATTATTTTACGTCGAATATTATTCAATACTTTCAAATAGTTAGCTGGAGTCGCTGAACGCTAAATAATAAGATTTTGAGCACTGAGTTACAGACATTGGTCGGTCAAATTCAAAGACTAAGGGGAAGCCTATTTTCAGCATGAAACGTCTTTAGCAAAAGCAAACGATACATAATCCCCCGGCTATAACAACCAATAGTAACAGAGGAGCCTCAAAGCTAAACGCCGAGTGTAGCAGAATATGCCGATTAATGTACGAAAAATGAAATGAATTGATTTAAACAATTTTTCCGAAACTCCTTATAATAAATTACATTCCTTAATTGAATTTCAGAAAAATTACCCGGTCAATAACAATGAAGTAGAATTACTGGCAGAACTTGATGAGAAGCTGAATATAGCGGCTGTAGTCGGTAATACCTATATTATTTTCTAGACATAAAATTAAGCATATGCAGAGAGAGCCAGCAAACAGCGCAAAGTCTAAAAGAGTATTCTCTCACACAGTTGCTTCTGCCTTTGTTAGCAATTACTGATATGACATATTTCATATAATATATAGTATATGTCACATGTTTCCGCAATGCGTATCACCACTTGAAATTGTTCATATGAAACAGAAACTAGTTCGTTCATCTTATTTATCATTAACTATTTAGAATTGAAGAAACATGGCCACATTTTGAACGATATTCAATTTACAATTTCTATGCTTGTTTATGTTCGGCTTTAACCAAAAAGCGGTGCCTTTTAGGCCAAAATACTGCTTCGTTTTCACTATTTGACTATTTCAAAAACCTTTTTCGTCACAGTATCATTGTCACCGTCTTTTTAATTATCATCAACTTAGCCATATGAAGACCAGTGCCGAACATAGGCTTACCTAGATTTCCACATTGAGCGATAGTGAGCTGCCTGCATCCACCGGCTTAACACATTTTTATTTCAATTCGAAGGCATCGTGACGCGTGTGGAGGAAAACCGCTGGTGCCTTAGCTGTGCTATCGACGACCGCAAGCTCTGGCAGACGCACGTCACCAGGTTCTGGAAGCTTTACGGGGACACCATGACGCCGATCAGCAGGCAGCAGAGGAAGGAATCGAATAGTAAGTTGGTACTGTTGCTGTTTTGGTAGATTTGTGACTAACAGATGATAGACTCACGTCACCAGGTTCTGGAAGCTTCACGGGGACACCATCTAGTAGTAAGTAAATGGTGCAGAGTTACAGAGTTGACTTACAGAGTTGACTTACGACGTAAAGGCTGTGCTTGGTGTTTTGTAGGGAATCCCATCCAATATGAGCGTATAACTTCAAATAGTTTTATCCTTCTACTGCTCTATTGGAAACCTCTTTATAGCTTTTCATATTTACGTCAGCAGATTCTAAAGCATTTATGGGTACTTAAATTAATTGGAAAGCAGAAATGTAAAAGTCTAAAAATAATTTACCATTTCAAATTCAATCATAAGTAGTTTTATATAACTACTAGGTACTAGTAAATACTTATTTATAAAAGATTTCTCTTTTTTCAGTATTTTGTGCATAAGCTGCAGAGACATCAAACTCTTTTGTTTGAAGATTTTTGAGGAAATTATTGTTTAATTTGTCTGTTTGACAAAATTATTCTCCTAGCATAATGGAACTTACGCTGCGATATCTAAGGATGTGTGAACATTTATGGTGCCATGGTTATGCCATAAATGGGAAGTTACTACTAATAATATTGATTATTTTGCGTACCTACGTTCCTTTATAATTTTATGAAATTTGAAGAGTAGTTTATTGTGATTGAAATCGACAAAATTTATAAAAGGCTTTTTTATGTAATAAACTTTACAAACTATCTGCGGCGTTTTCATAGTACTTATTATATTTTTATTATAGCACAAGTTAGTATTTTCCCATTGTAGTTCACTTGAATGTACAAGCCTGTTAGGAATTCAGTTGTATGCTATTCTTATTTATAAAATGTAATAGTTAAGCTGGGTCATGGTCTAAATGTCTGCCATAATACTACTATACGAATTGGGTCAATAGTTTAAACGTAAAACCTTCTCCTTGAAATCGCGCAAAAGGTGACTCGTGAGTGAGACTGATAATTCTTATCGCCGTGACAGTTTAACTAAAATCATATACAAGATAACTCCCTGTCGTATAAACAACTTCATGCCTAGCTAATATTGTTATCAATGACTGTAACAATAGTAACTACAGTTTACCAACGATCTGTCTAATACGTGTTGTCGGCTGAACTTTCGATACAACTGTTTACGATATGACTGTTTAGTACGCGTACGTAATTACAACGCTAGTAAGCTTTGTAATTGAATATGTAATATCCATTGTTTCCATTAGTAGGTGTCATAACCAGTTTACTCAAAGTAAAGAGAGTAATATAAACACAAGTGGCAATCCGTAGCCACTTTTGTATGGCTTGCATCTAAAGGAAAATGTGGCACATGTTACAGGAAGAAGCGAGATGTAATTTATTTTACACATTTTTTATTTAAGAAATGAAAAATTTTGATTTTAATTCAGTTACATAAAAAGTGTGTTCATTGACGACCGATATAGCGTGGTGGCGAGCTACCCGCACTCTGCTCCTGAGGTCTTAGGTTCAATTCCCAAAACAATTAAATACAAATCAAATCCAAATCATTGTGTGCATAGACATGAATGTTTGTTCGGGTCTGGGCGTTGTCCTATGTGTATATAGTATGTATTTACAAAAAGGTATTCATGTGTGTTTATCCGTTTTTTAGTATCCCTAACGCAAGTTCTTAATGATACTTATCTTGGAACTAAATAATTGGTGTAATCGTCAGAAAATAATTGTTTTTTTATTTCTATAGTACTCAGTCTAAAATAGTAGTTAGGCCCTAGTCTAAAATCATAACATAATTTACATAAAAATAAATGTAAGAAACTTAAACTTCATGACGAGTACTTCTTTACGTTCAGCCAGAGAAGTATTTCTTTTAATTTTTCCTGAAGATTACTTATTACGTCGGAAGATACAAAAGTTCTTGCGGGGCATGCAGACAAATTTACTAAAAAATATTGCAATATAGACTGGCGATCTGATAATAGTCGAAGGATTACGTTGGAGGCATTCGGTCACATTGAAAGTTACAAAGGGCAGCTTTAATTGAGCAGTGCTTTCTTGCCTTGTTAAATACTCAAATACTCATTTATTGGTAATACAACATTACACGTCACAGAAAAGAAAACATACATAATTGATGGAATTATTTATATTAAATTAAATTTTAA
Organism: Musotima nitidalis; assembly: GCA_949126915.1. NCBI lineage: Eukaryota > Metazoa > Arthropoda > Insecta > Lepidoptera > Crambidae > Musotima > Musotima nitidalis. The sequence goes on along the minus strand of OX421427.1, from coordinate 4,903,164 downwards.
TATTATTAGGAATTGATAATGTCAAAATAAAATATGTCAATAACAGTTGAATTAAGAAATATAAATGCAATTAATAAAAATAAATGGTCAATAATTATGTTAATAAAGCAAAAATATTTCAGATACTTAATTAAATTACATATAACACAATATAATCAAAATTATAAATCTGAAGAATTCATAAAGTCAAAGAACGTTTGCTCAAGAGGATATTTTTTTAACCTCCCTTTGAACCCCTTCCTTCATCATCGGCACAGGACGTGCATATTAATAAACATAATAATTGCCTTTATGTAGAAAATAAAATATACGTGTTCATCATATCAGTCATATATAAAGTACACTGCTGAACATTCGCCTCCCCAATAGATTACATTCTATTGCGGGTATATCCCCATAATCACCTAGCTGGGCAGGCAGGTTTTTGACCGCAGTTTTTGTCCGCACGCAGGACGACGCTGCTGCCTATTAATAGTAATACTCTATAAGCGTGAGTCGCTGTCTCTTACCGTTTAAACCACAACAGTAGGAAGTCGAACCTAACGCCTTCCAATCGGATTGTTATTGCTTTTCCAATACCGCCTACGTTACAGCGAACAATCGGCAAGGAACAAATTAATAAGCTATCGTGTTCCTAATGTAATTACCCTGTTAATAGTAGCCGACGGAAATAAGGTAAGGAACGATACAAATATCTAGGAGTTGGTTTCATATAAACAAAATCAGCTGATCATAGCCAACTTTTGACATTTCATTGAATACCTCAAGGTGGTTGTCAACTATACGGTCTACCTAGTAGAAACTGATCACCTCAGCTTACAAACGCCTTGCAACACGAGGGACATCTAGTGATTGTCAAGACTTTAAAACATTTTCCACTTACTTAAATCCCAGATACGCCATTTGAACCTAACCAAATGACAATTTAAAAGAGCATAGCCTGTGAGCTTCTTGCTAGTTTTTCTTACAGAGCCGTGGCTCGGAACTGGCACTCAGATTCACTTACACTTACATATCTCTTTGTTTTTTAATTTTGTTTGGTTTTGTTGCATGTAAGTGAAACTTATCTTCGTGATTTCAGTGTAATCACATTTCGATTGATTTTATAATTAATTTTGACGTTTTCAAGTGCCTACTATGTAGGTAATAGTTTATGAAATAAAAGTTTTTGAGTTTGACTTTAAAGCTCTGAGGGCCCCTTACAAACACATAGTCTACATTGACGCGACGTAGCTGAATAGCCCAAGAGACTTTTTTTTTCTTTTAAGTAATGGCTTTGTGCGTTTAGCACATTTAGCCAGTGTCAAGTAAGAGATATAGTAATAATATATAAATGAGAATGAGTGGTGATAATGATGACGAAAGGTAAATGAGATGCCCTTCCCTAAGCCCCTTGGGTCCTCAGTATAGATGTGGGACTATATTGAGATCTTACGTGGACTTTGTTGCATTTACCAACATTCATGTATGTTCACAAACACATAATAATTAATAATCCACCGTTAATACGTGTTAATGTCCAAAATATCACAAATTTTAGAAAATTAAACAAAACTGCAGACATGACGCTTCACTTTCCCGCCAAGAAGTCCCCCGCGAGACTTAAAAATTAATTCCCGCCGATCTTTTAAAAAATGCGCCATAGAGAGCGCTACCTTGTAAGTACAAGTCTTAGTTAAATCCATCTTTAAATCAAATTATCTTTAAGCTGCTCTCTTGTAAAAGTAGTGTAATATATTGACTTTATAGAATTTAAAGTGAGACGTGTTCAGTGGTTATCCTTAAATTATTATTGTCGTAATGCCTTTATGGCGTTAGTGATAAAAAAAGTATTATGTATTAAAAATGTAATGAAGCAATTTGCTTAATAGTAATTGAGCTTTGTGAGCAAGCTTCTAAGAGAGTTTGCAGAGGAAATTGCCGCATTTCCAGCCAGCACTGAGACCCCGGTGTCAGTCGTACAATAGTTTGACAGCAATGCTGCACAAATGTTACGACCGAGTTTCAGAGACCAACTCCAGCTAATTGGCATAACAAGGTGGAGGAACTACCCCAAATGACAATGTTGACAGTTGTGTAAGCTACATTGTTAAACTAGTTTTGTAACTTAGAAGTAACTTTTTTTTATTGTTCACTGTATGATCATTCTTTATTTATTAATGCCCTCATCTCTCATTGTTGTCCACTTCCTACTCATATTGATATTTTACTTTCTATAGACTCCTTCTTAGTTAGTGAATTTATTGTAAGTAATCAATTAAAACTTTAGGTAGTATCTTTAAGTTTTTAATTGTATAATTAGATTTTTTATGTTTTGTTGTTTGTAAATAATTAACTGTATTGTAATGTAAAGTCGTAATGTAGGATTTGTTTATTTTGTTGCAGGTAGTTAAAGTTTACCTGAGAAAGTAACGTTTGATTTTATATACGTTAATTTCAAATTATATTTTTAAAATTTTCTTGACACTTGACGCTGGTAAATTTTAACCCTTTACCAGGCAGTGGCACCTCCATAAATTGAACCTTATGCGGATAACTTAAGGTGGAAAACTAATGAATATTTTCAACGTGCTCTGCCTGTTAAAGGGTTAAATTGTCAATTGGGGAGGAAAAAAATATCTTACAAGTACTACACTCTTACCAGTAGTGAAACAAAAGAGAACATATAATATATCAACCACCAGTGCTCAATCGGGCGGCTCATATCATGGAAAGAGGTTACGATTCCACTGAATGACTAATGGGTTGCCGGACCTTTATAAGCCATTTCACAATCACCCCATGCTGATTGGAAAATCCTAGCCAGGGAGCTCATTCCGCAACAGAAAGGTAATTATGAAACGAACTGTAAGCGCCCGTTGCATGTATAAAGTGTTAGGATAAACTACCAGCCGATCACATACAAAAATATAAAGTCTTCCACGTTTTTTAAAAAACCGGCAGGAATGAAGATGTTTTTTTAGCGAGATGGTAAAATTCTGTTACTTTCCGAAATAAGATCAATGAGAACATACATGTAGGGTTTACTTACATGGAAAAGGCGTGGAAATGTATTTTAAAGTCACCTAATTAGCGAAAAGGATTTTTTAATGAGACGGTAAAATACTGCTACCAAAAGCAATAAAATAAAAGGAAAGGTATAATAGGTATAGAAAAAGGCATGGAAAGTTTTTAAAGTCGGAACCAGTGGCGGAGAGAATATATTAATGAGAGCTTTTTTATTCGAATTTATTCAGCGATTTAACAAAATCTATCTGACCAAAGAATATGAACTTGAGTTAACATACAAAATAAAATAATTTTACAATCACACCCCCATCAGTATAATATTTAGTAAAATTATACGCGAAAAGCACTGTGTCCCCTTTACGATATTATCAATTCAGTATAAATATGGTTAATTCTAATTTATTAAATTTCTTATAACTAACAATGGATTGTAACTACGCAATTAATTTAATTACATTGCTACATTTAGCTTAATCTAATATTATTTTTATTACTTAATAACTAATAATAAAATCTTTTTGTTTTGGTTCTTAACTAGTCAGTGTTACTATTACAAACATATTTGTTCATTGCGTAAATTTCTAATGAGAAATTTAATCGATTATATAGGAAAGGGTCCAGGAAGCAAAAGAATCTGTGGGAGTGTGCTGTATGATAAAATAACCCTTGGTATTTCAGACGTCCTTTGCAGCGGTGACTATTTTCCATCAGGTGAGTTGCCTGCATGAACTCAAAAAAAATGTCTTCCACTGGTTCTGGCTCAAACGAAGTCACGAGCGGGCGCAAGTGATGAAATAATCTATTAATATTAAAGCAAAGCCGTCATTGAAACAGTGATAATTAATAATGGCGTAACATTGATTACTTTGTGAAGACTTGCGAACTCGACTCATCTCTCCATTGTCAGCAAAGTTGGGGAATTGGAGTTGATGATTGATGATGTGGAGTATGTACTCCCACCTCCTATATATATATATATATAGGAGCTCTGTCTGCTGTTTCACTTACTTTCTTTACACTATCTCTCTCTATTTTATCAAAATTGAGTACATTATTGATCTTAATAATAATTTTTATGAGTTTTATATCACGTTGAGAATTGATCATTGCTTCCGCAAGTTTGTTCGCGTGACCTAATTAAAAAAAAAAATATTTGGTCCACACAATTAGATACTTACATTTATTCATGTAGTTTTAAAGGCATAATAATACCAACAGAAAAAAAGAAAACAAAAAAAAATCTTAAAACATATTTATATAGACCTTCCTCTTAAATCAATCCATCTATTAAAAAGAGCATCAAAATCAGTTGCGTCGTTTTAAAGATCTAATCATACGTTAGGACGGACAGCGGAAAGCGACTTTGTTTTATACTATGTAGTGATAAATATTTTAATGATAAAACTTCAATATGAAGTCACACTATAGGCTCTCAGTAAGGCAGCACCTATACAACTCCCGTGTATGAATATTAAAAATAAGCTTGCAATTAACCATCCCACATAGTAGTAAAAATTTAAGCAAGTACCCGCGGGGCCACCTCCCCCATATTTAATGAGAGCCGAAGTACCTACGACCACACCTTACAGTAACATAGCCACTGCAAAATAACACTAGCCCCAATATAACAACGGCCATTTTGTAAAAATGTTGTTATGGTGGATATGCGCGGAGTTGTGTTCAAGCTGAACCGGGATAATCCTTGGTGAAATATTTAAACGCTTAATTCGCAGCGAACGCTATTTTAATGGAACGCCGAATTTTTTTAACCAAATCGTGAAATGTAAGTAATTATTTAGTATGTATTTTTTTACTTATAGTAGAATAAGTTTTGATTAAATGAGTATTAATATTATGACGAACAGAACATTTCCCGGTATCTAAATATTATCTTGTGACTTTTTAAGTGATTGGGTCAAACAAATAATTGTTACTTTTTGAAGTTATTATTAAGGGGTCCAACAAGCGTATAGGAATCCTACCAAGACCTAAGGAGCCCAAGCCAACCTCACCTGCATGTGGTGCACCTGCCGACCAACGGACGAAGCTCTGACGAACATAATAGTGCCCGGTAAGCGGCAATAGGCTCGTCACCTATTACGTAGGACTTTATAATTGGCGAAGTGTGGGCGTATAGTATGCCTCTGCCTACCCCTTCGGGCAACAGGCGTGAATGTTTGTATGTATTTTTTTACTTTAGTAGAAGTGAACTAGTTAAGTATAATAAAATATACAGTTATAAAAAATTAAGAGGTTCTACATTCAGTTGTATGTTACTCATTACCTAACAATCTAGTTTGTACCTAGGCTTAAATCTTGAAAAAAAAGATTTTATCCTGAAAATTAATCTTACATACTGGAAATTTACTTCCAGACTGCAAGGAATGATTTCCAGGATCATATATTTTCTAAGTATTTAGTTACTATCCATAGCTTTAAACTACCTCCATGCTAAATCTTAACTACATCGGTTTAGCGGTTTGACCTTAAAAAGGTAACAGATATAGATTCGTTCGTATATAAAATACTAGTGATAATATGGATAATTGGTCAAATTGCCTAGAGAAGGGTTTTTAGTAGTAACAATATACATATATTATTACACCAACGTAATTATGCAATAATACATTGATGGACAGATTAGTATTATGTCTCATCATAAATAGCAGTTAAATTGTAAGTCTGTAACTTTAAGAACTAGCCTTTTGTTAGAGTGACAAAATTCTATCACGTTTAACTACTTCTAAACGCAACTGTACGTCTTAAGGGGACGGTGGATGTCGCTAGCTTTCAGAAGCCTAACAAAGCGCCTCCGCGCCCACTGCAGAGAGGATTCCACATGGATTTCGTTAATCGATTGCATATAATAATTCATCACAAATAATAAATAAAGAAATTGGCAAAAACAACCAGACGGTCTCTTCGGTATTTAATCTACTGACAATCTGGAGTCATTACAAAATACTTGCGATTAACAGCTTAGTAGTAAAATGGCCGAAAAAAAGACGAGACGCTTCTTTACATAATTATGTAATATTGAGAAACTAACGGGTATTTATTATTAACTACACGTTTTCATGTGTTATATGATGTAGATGTATGTCTTTTTTATATTTTTCCTCTACAAGATAACAAAGAATAATCGAATCGAAAAAGCCCAATTTTAGCGATCTCACGTAACTCCCCACCTTAAGGCATACACACACATCAAAGCAACGTCGCCTGCACAGCACTGAGCGTCTTGACCTAAATGTAGATGTGGACGTCCAATTAACGTACAATTCGCGTGCATATACACCAAGCAATGAACTATTGATTAAGGTTTCGTGGGTCATGTGCACGCTGCATAATGCAGGAGGACTATCCACATTTGATTGCCTGTAGGCTATAATTACTGAAATTCAGTCAAATCTGGTAAGACAGGTAAGCAGATCCTTAGTGTTAGTCCAGGGAACCACTGGGACAATGATAGGGTTCGATGATTGGCTGTGGGTTGCAATAACTGCAATTCAGCCAAATCAGGTTAGATTAGAAAGCAGAATTAAAAATAGACCTGGGCATCGTACGCGCTTCTAACTTTAAGCAGAGCTTGTAATATTGGTACTAGACGACGTAGAAACTTGAATGACTACTGCTATTTTATAAATAACTGGCGTTTTATCGAACTGACCTTTAAGATCTAAAATATTCGTCGTTCGTAATTCTAAATTAAAAGTTATTTCAATTTAACACACACAAAAACGCCTGGCTCACCGAAGGGGTAGGCAGAGGAATATAATATGCCCACATTGCCGCTTACAGGGAACTTGTATGTTCGCTAGAACCTCGTCTGTTGATCGGCAGGTGCACCACTGGCAGGTAAAGTTGGCTTGGAGTTCAAAGTTCTTGGTAGAACCCCTATACACCCAAAATACATATAATTCATATTTCAATTTAAAGATTGTTTTAAGCGCGATTTAGTTTGGTTTTGACATCTGCTCTCAATTCTGTGCTCAATATAGAAAATTTAAAATACCGCAATATTTTTAAGTTCCATCGTGGCTCGAGCGCTGCAGAAACAGCTAGAAAGATTAATGATGTGTAGTCAAAAGCCACAGCAAAAGGATACACGCTTTTGGTTCCAACGCTTTCGTTCTGGAAATTTCGACCTCCAAAACAAACCTCGTGGATGGCCGGAGACTTAAGCTGTCAATAAAGAGTTAAAAGCGATCGTGCAAGCGGATCTATCTTAAGCCGCGTCAGTGTTTGCTGCAGTTATCTCTTACAATGATAATTTAAAACAAATGGAAAAGTGAAGAAGATTGAAAGATCGGTACCATATAAATTAAGTGAAAGAAACCAACAAACACGCATCGCCTGCCTGGTGCGTCACGATAATCAACCGTCACAATAACGAGGTGATTTTAAATTTGTGCTTAAAAATGGATCCTATAAGTAAATCGCAAACGGTCACAGTGAATGAACCTAGGTGAACCGACCAAATATTGCCCTAAGCGAAAGTTGACCTAAAAAAAGGTACTGGTTAGTGTATGGTGGGCGAGCGTTGATGTCTTCCACTATAGCTAACCAAGATCTGGTCAGACCGATACGGCAGATCTGTATTGCCAAAAACTGGAAACCATGATGGAAAAGCTAGCCGTTAAACAACCGAGATAGGTCAAATGCTCTAGCCCACTGCTGCTTCAGGACAACGCTAGACCACACACAGCACAACAGACGGTGGCGAAGCCAGAGAAGCTAAGATTGGAATGTCTCCGTCACTCATCATACTTTCCGGACCTTGCTCAACCGAATATCAGTTTTTCGGAATTTGGATAATTTCTTAAATGAAGAAAATCTCAATTCAGATAAGGCAGTCCAAAAAGCCTTTAAATATTTTGTTGATTCTCGCTTCCGCAGTATTTTCAGCAAAGAAATTACTGCCTATAAAATGGCAAAACTGTATATACTTTGATTGATTAAATTTAAAAAAATTAACAAAAATATAGTTTTCATTTTTTCATGTTATATATCATTTTCATATAACTAATACATGCATACTTATACCACATACAGAATATTCAGCCATTTTCATACATGCACTCAAATATGTGTTACGAAATCACGACCTCAGGAGCGGAGTAAAGGTATGACCTCCACGCCTTAAAAGTCGCCAAAAGGTACAGGTAGATACTTTTATTCTTTCTATACCCATAGGACTTTTCGATTGCCTCAGGGTTGTCACGAATAAAAGGTTATCTGTAACATCAACAGGTCGTTAGTACGATCTTTCCTGTGTGCTCGTAATTACAGTTGTATGAAAGTTGGTCGTCATGGCTTTCTGTGTTTCTTTACGCCTCTAAAATGTGAACGAGATAAAGTAGAAAAGATGAAGATAGATGTGCTGGAAACGTAGTATCTTGGCCAGAGTTCGTACTAATGGCTAGACGCTACACGAACTAGGCATTAATACTATTTACTGAGTGTATCGGGTCCAACCAAGATCTGTGGAGGCCGAGCCAACCTCAACTGCAAATGGAGCACCTGTCGATTAACGGACAAGGCTCTGGCGACCATAAAAGTTCTCGGTAAGCGGCAATAGTCTCGCCACGTATTACGTGGGTCAAACAAAATAACAGGCGAAATGTGGGCGTCTAATATGCCTCTGCCTAACCCTTCGGGAAAACAGACGTGATATTATGTATGTATTGACCAACTGGCAGATAGGAAACATTATAATTATTTTCATATGACTATTTTCGTCATAATGACTTGTTTCTGCTTGATGCTAAGTAGTGGATGCAGTCCGAAAAATGATAGCGCTCTCATACCCTGGGAAAAATAATGGCAACAAGCATACCCATTGACCACACGCACAACAAGACCATAATTATGTGATGGTCTTCATTAAATACGCTTAAAGCCTCGCTTTAGACATAAGACTATAGGATCAGAGGCACAGCCGAAAGAAAATTCCAGAGCCGGATAGTATTGCCAAAAAACTAATTTATTATTTTAGTTTGAGTGCTGTTAGTGTGCACAGTATGAAGAGCAATTGTGATAAAGGCACGTAATGGTACCTGGTTACCCGTGGTTTGTAAGGTCTATACCTTACAGTATAGTAATAATTAGAATAATACTGTAGTTCGCATACTAATCATCGGACACGTTTTAAGCGAGATAACCAGTCCATAGTACGCCTTATTGTTCTGGGAAAGTATGAGGGCACAAAATTTTACCGACCAAACAAATGAAGTCTTCCTCACTCTCCGATTCCATTTATTCTTATAAAAAGAATGATTATTAAATTTGCGGCAAAGAATGAAGACAAAACAGTAGAAATTCAAGTTTGGATGCGCGTATTTCAACATTTTGTAAACTTAGTTCTAATTTAGTGCTTAAATGGGTTACAACGAATACCTGCATTATCTTTAATTTCATTTTCATCATTCTCTACAGTAAACAAGCAGGAACAAGCTAAGAGTAATAAATAATAAACAATGCTACTCACACATGCTCATCCTTGGGGCTGGGCACGAAGTATTTGCACTCGCGCTTCTGGAACGTGGTTTCGATCCAACTGCGAGTGGTTTTCTGGAACAACAAGAGACTTCATTATTAACACCGTCTAATTAGGCAAAAGGAACTATGTTACCACCCTATATTAAACCCAATGGGACTCAAGTTAAGGTAGAAAACTAGCTTAAAAAAATCAACGTGCTCTTCCTTTTTCACTACATGGGAAGTTTGGTAAAATTCAGAGAATGAGGGTTGTCGGTGCTAATTAATCAGTATTTATGTAATAAAATTAAACGTGCCTGAATGGCCCGACCGCGCCTGTTTCCTTCCGCATCGACGATCATCATATCAGTAAAACAAGCCCAATGCATGTGTTCCAACTTCTATGGCGATTGTTTACTTTAGAACTTAACATGGGTCACGGATTAGGTAATTGAACTGATGAGAGGTCATACACGCATTACGCGATGCAGATTGGCGGAGGCTGTTGTGCAAAGTCCTGCTGTTAGAACTTTAAAGCCACCCAAGAAGATATTTGACTAAACGACTACCACACGCAGCTCTGACCCAATCAAGGCTTAACGTGAATCATAAACATAAACATAAATTTTACCTTGTTTTTTATTAAAAAATAAATTAAACATAAGTCGGACGCCTTATTCCATATACTTTACAAATGGTAACCCATCCAATTACTGACCTCAGAACACTGTAATAATTTGCTGATCGTTTCTGACCAACTTACCTAACGACACAAGAGATACACAGTTAGAAGTTAAGTCATACTCTCAAGTTATAACTTAATTCCAGGCGGAGGTAGTAGTAGGCAGCACGGGCAAAGTTGAATTTATTGTTAAACGGCGGCCGTCCACAACTTGGCCGCTTGACCCATATTACTTGCGCAATAGGGATTGTAATATTTACTAGAATTTTGCAAATGTTATAAGATTTTGTGGTACTACAGGCCTTAGAGAAATAAAGTAAATTTGCTGTGACAGACAAACACATGAGTGGTTTATGTGGGATCCGTTTTTTTATTTGGATATGCAGAACCCTAAAGACATACCAATAAATTAATTGTTACATTTATAACAAAATAACATAAATAACAGTTTATTAAAGTCTTAAACTTTACTTAAGTGTGAATTCATATAGGTGAAACGTTTCTTTTATATACGTCATAAAGATATATAATACCTTTCTTATCACTGACAGCCAATTTATACATAAAAACTTTATGGACGTCTTTTGACACTGACACTTTATGAGTATATTGGAACATTTAGGTAAAGGTTATGATCAATGACCTTTCAATATACATGGACTAATCACGTCATACAATGACAAAGCAAAAATAAGGCACAGGTCTCTAATTTCACCATATTATGCTTCGACTGATCTTTCATACATTGCGCTAAATGAGCAGCAATAAGCTACATAAGGTGAATTTAGAAACGGATTCGAACAAAACAAGCAGTGGAGTGGCGTTGGCTGTTATTTTTTGTTTTTTATTTACGAGAGATAGATTTTTATAGTTTTCGAATATCGTAATTTCAGCCCGTAATAGTCCACAGGAATACTAGGAGTGGCCATACTGTGTTCCGGTACCACACGGTTTCCGAATGTGCCTTTTATTATTTTAAACTACGCAATTTTAAAATTATACTTTTTTTTATACAACAAGGCAAACGAGCGAGTGGGTCACCTGATGGCAAGTGATCACTATTGCCCATAGACACCTGTAATACCAACGGATGCGTTACCAACCTAGAGGGTTAATATAGAATGCCTCTTATGCCAGTTTTTTTCCAGTAATAAATATTATGAAGATAGCTAATGATCACTTGTAATTAGTAAACAATATTTTAGGGGGATATTTTAAGGGGTATTGGCATCACCCATAAATATGAACAAATTTTTATTACTAGAAATATCGCAAAAATATCAGTTATTAACGTTTTTATCTATAACACCAAAAACTACCGTTGGCTGAATACATCTAAGCTTTGTGTATATAAGAAAAAACCAACACTTTAAAAAAAATATGGACTTTAAAGTAGTAATAAGTAGTAATCGGTACAACTGGTATCAAATATCGAAAATAATCAAACATATTTTGGAGCTTTAAACATCGATTTGTATAGCTAAAAATGTTGTAAAACATGTTACGTTATATTGTTGAAAAATTATTTAGTTTGTAAAATTATTTGGACCTTTCTCTTGCTACTATCTTGCACCATTTCTCCCTCAAAATCTCGTGTACAGGAAACCTACAAAAAAGCATCAGCAAGCAACAGGAAGTATGTTGGTATGTATTAACAGATAAATACAGGATTTAAATGTATTAACAGATGAGGGCAATGTGGCAAAAAAGAAATGTCTTTAGCGATTCTATTGTTCTTTTCTGACTCTGTTCTTGTGGCGTCCTTACAACTATCTCTTTCTGACGCGCGAGAGTGAAAAGAATGGAAATACCTGTCAATCATTTATAATAATTATTGAAAATTAAATGGTTTTACAACATTATTTACACATTTTTGTGTGTTATCTTTCAGAAATAAAATTAATTTACCGGTGGTAGGTCACACCATCTTTTTTTGAATCGTTAACGTATTATTTGGGCACTTTTTTAAGACACACTTTGGCATCCTTCTGACTTAGCTGTCAAAACACGACTAAGGAAAAAGTGTGCTTATATCGCGTTTAAGCACACTTTTGCCGTGCCGCTGAAAGCGCGCTGATGCGATGTCCATGTGTATAGAAGGTCATTGGTTATGATGATCATTATTTGACATATTTCTGCTTGAATGTTTTATCGGCCAGTATCATTTTTATATTGCGAATTAATGAATAATCCAGTCACACATCTACGTGGAAAGGCAGGCACACACGGACGCTCGCACGTATGAACGTACGCACAGCAAAAACCCGAACGCACGTACACGCACACACACACACGCACGCACTTACGTACAATGCACGCACGCACACACTTCATATCTACTTTTTGTTCAGTTTTCAATGTTGCAAATAGATTATTAATGAAAATAGGTAGTAGGTAGATACTTGCCTTGATGTCTACATGCAAGGCTTTACCTACTGTTAGCAAAAAACTAGTCAAGTTTTATCCCTCAGCCAGTAAAGAAATAGCTTAATTTAAAACACAGTAAGCGTTTAGGACCAGTCTGTAATAATGTTGTGGTAAAATAAATATCCTTTAATGTTATTAAAATAACAAAATACACACATACATTTGCGCCTGTTTCCCCGCAGGGGTAGGCAGAGGCACATAATACGCCCACATTTCGCCAATTATATAGTTGGTCCCACGTAATAGATGGCAAGCCTATTGCTGCAAAACAACAAAATAGCCCTATAATAAATATAAGAAGCACAAAAGTGGACTTATTCCTGAAAGAAATCTCTTCCAGCCAACCTTAACTTTAGTGAGAGAGTTAGTTCGAGGGAATTACATACATATATTTATTTTTTCATATAAGTTACAACTGTCATCAAACTAGCTTTTGAAGTATACGAATGCGTTCATGAATCCCGAGATAAAAGAAAATAGACCAACACCCGGACGAATCTCATACATTAGATATGTATTTATTCGGATTTTTATACAGATTTTTCCTTGAAGACAATCAAAGCAAAAATAATATTGACTGGAACTAGAAATGATATCAAAGAGCATCGTTAACATACTAGAATATAGCGAACGTAACTAGAGCGTTTGTATTGAATTATTTTGATATTCATAAGTTCTCAATCAGGGGGCCTACCGCCGAATTTGATGGATTACCGGTAATCCATCTAGATCAAACTTTGTTTACGTTTATTAATCCGTACCGGGGAATCTGTCGACAGCCACCTCTCATTCATGACCTTCAGTCCGTGACAGACCAATAGGTTAATGGAGAACGCCATTTTGTTTTGATTTCCATGAATGATTTACAGAATCAATTCGAAATCCATTTTGCCTTATAATCGATTGCCATCGAACTCGGCGGTAGGCCCCCAGAACTCAAACTAAAAAAAGTTGTTTAAATGGAAATAAAGTTCCTTTTTGTATGCTTATACTGATCTAAATATATAAAATATAGAAAAACATAAGCGCTCGTAGTTCTACGATTGTAGGTGGCCGGAAACAATTAGAGTAGTAAAGAAAAGTTCAAAAATTCCTGTGCAGAATCTAGAAGGGACTGTTCAAAAAGGTTACTGCGTCCACGGGACGTAGCAAGCATGAAGTTCAAGAAGAAAAATGGTTGGTTTTTAGTCAGATAAAGTCAAGAGACGTTCAATTGATAATTTTTCATGAAAATAATAAAGAGTATAAGGATCCTACCGACATCTTAGGAGTTCCAGCCAACCTCACCTGTAAATAGTGCACCTGCAAGAAAGTTCCCAGTAACCGGCAATAGGCTAGCCATCTATTACGTGGGATCAACAATAAAATTGGCGAACTCTGGGCGTATAATAAGCCCGTGCCTACCCCTTCGAGGGCTACCCCTTCGCCATTTAAATATAGTTCATTGATTCCTTAAGAGATATAGGTTTTGTTTGCTATAAGCAAAATATTCTAACTTCCACTTTCATTTCCCTCATGTCTTCTTTGAGGTTCTATTAGCTTTATTCCATGGTTTGGATCCCGAGACGTCAAAACACACGATAAGTCTCAGGAAGTTCTAGGACTTGGAGTCACTAGACGTCCCAAGACTTGATACCGTCAGAACTTTCAAACTCCCAGTTCATTCTCATCTAATTTTTATCTTCACATTACTTTCCTGATTCAGCAGAGAATTCTAGAAGTACCTATAAGGCGATCTATTCTCGTGTTGGGATCAGCATTTTATTACAACTTTACCTGCAGCAAGTTTTGTTTCAACGTAATAGTCTGAGAGCCGTCCATATGGAGCTACTGGTATTTCAGAAGCTTTTACTGAATTATCACTTCTATCAGTACAATATGATGATGGATGTTTTTTAAATTTTTACACACACACACATGCACACACCTGGCACAGCCCTTTCTAGTCCTAAATTAAGCAAAACTATATGCAAGGCGAAGAGGTGAAAATCAAGCTTAGTGCCGTGCCATTGGAGAGGCATATGTCCTCTGCTGGACGAAAATGAGCATATGCAGCTGATGATAATAATAAAAAATACTGTTGAGAGTTACTCATAATAAAATTTAAAAAACTAAACCAGCACCTACACTTTAGGCGTCTGACATTTAGCATACTTTATTATATTTTGCAAACTTTTACAGACAATCGACACTTTTATTAGAATAATATTCGCAAAGCGTTTCGCTAGAGTCTAGCTTTAACACTGACTGCTGAACTATACAGTGTGGGCAGGCGTTCAATATCGGCTTCCGATTCATCGTCTGCCGCGATTACTGTGGAAGCCATTTATTAATTTCACACGGCCATTACATACTTTGTATTTAGTGATGCGTTAGGGTACAGCATCGATATGATTATTATTTAATTTAATTTATATTAAAGCTATTGATGCTCTTGGTATTGTAAGGGTTTGCAGCCTGGGTTCCTAAGTTGAGGGCATTCTCCTTGAGTGGTTAAAATTGATATTATGAGGTGGCTGGCTGGCTGAAATGACTTCCCCCTAAGATATTGGAAATGTATACCACGAACGACTTGTCTATAGGCTACGATGATCTCTTTAAATGAAGTGGGCCGCATGTTTGAATGCTGAATGTAGTATTAAAAAATATAAATTAAAACTAGCTTCTGCTTTTTCTTTTTAAATATGTGCATAAAAAGTTTTCATGGGGATCACTAACAAAAATCGATTACTATAATTACTATTATTGAGGAAGAATGTAATTAGCTTTCGAATAATGAAAGAATTTTAAAATTCTGCTTGTTATTTTGCGAGCTTCCTTGTAGGAATGAAAATATATATATGTCGATGCCACATACCGACAAGTCACACCATCTTTTCTTTGTGTCCAGGGTTTACATTTATTTCATATTAAGTGTTTTTTTTACTGGCCATGGAGAGGAAAAACCTTGACGAGTTTCTTGGCTCAAGCGAAAGTATGGCAAAAGAGCTTTGATGAGCCAAACTCAAATATTTTAAAATTTTGCCAAATTAGTTAAGCACCTGTGCTTTCAGACACTATTGTAAATACATTAATTCGTCTCATCCACCATTCCACTGCATTGCACTGCATTCCGCTTCCAGTGATTATGCGTTAGTTTTCAGGGCAAGCCACCTTACCTTACACTAAGCAGAGGCCTTATATACGCCCACATTTCGCTAATTACATTTTTGCTCTTACATGAAAAATGGCAAGCCTATTACCGCTTGCTGGGAATTTTTTTGTTCGCCAGAGCCTCGTCCGTTTATAGGTAGGTGCTAACTTGCAGGTGAGGTTGATTTGGGTTCCCCATACACCCATATATAATAAATAAATCTTATATCACTAGATTCACAAGTCATCGATTACCGGCAGGGGGCAGCACTAACTCGCGTAAGGGGCAGTTTGCTCAACGAGCCCGGAATACCGAGTGACCACTTCCGTTTATTTGCTGCGGGCAGTATAAATAAGCTTTCACATTTTCTACTCCATTTCTTTTTTATATTAAGAAATAATTAAATTGAATAGTACATGACTGTAAATGACTAATTAATCAATTAAGACTGGGGAAATCATTGGAAAATTACGTATAGGTTTTCAACTAAAGTATGTATGTTTATTCGTATTATATTTGCCGTATGGCCTAAATAGTGCTACACCCTCTTATATCATGGGGAGTCGTAAGACCCGACAAAGAGAAATCTTAGTGGATGATGGGTGGCAGCGGCATTAGTCAGTGCGCAGGAGCGCAGGAGCATAATGGGAAAATACCCCCAATATAATCGGGGAGGTCAACGTTAAGCAATGGAATTTATATGGATTAAAATATCTTCTTAACAATTCCCGCGCTACTATACTTTCTCGAAAAATCGAGAAAGTATTCAACACGACACGTGTTTCGCCCTTACACAGGGCATCTTCAGGTAAGATAGGACCCTCAGAACAACGATGTCTTCACGACCAACGCTGAAACGAGAGTGATTGTGACAAAGATAATTTTAATCCATCACTTGCTTACAATGGATTTCCGCTAAGTAACGCCTGAATAAGCGCTCGTAGCTCTGCGGTGCTCGGTGGTCGGAAACGATCACCGAAGTACAGCAGATTTTACAAAGGTCAGTTCTTGGATGGGTGACCGTTTGTGTGGCATTTGATATCGAGCGCTTCCGTGCTTCGGAAGGCACGTTAAGCCGTTGGTCCCGGTTATCACTAAATGGTAGTCGTTAAGCCATGTTAGAGGCCTAATGGGCGGCTTGAATAATTCTAACAGCAGGACGCCATGCACCTGCCTTCGCCAATCCGCACTGGGTCAGCGTGGTGGAGTATGACCTAACCCTCACACCTTGATATGTGAGAGGAGGCTCGTGCTCAGTAGTGGGACGTTAATGGGCTGTGATGATGAACGCCTGACTCAATAAATTAGACTTTATATGGTTCAATTCATAGTACAAGCTCTGCTTAGCTTGGGATTATCTAGTCTGGGTATTTATGGCGGTGTATGAGATGTCAATATTAATTCTACAAAAATAATTCACGACGGCTTAATTCACACTTATACTAAGAATTTTTTTAACGTTTTACACATAAATTATTTTGTTAAGATCCTAATAATAATATTGGGACATAAATAGGCTGAGAAGACGGCAATGGGGTCGTTACTTATTATGTCGGACCAATATTATAATTGGCCAAATGTGGGCGTTTAATTTAGCTCTGCCTACCCCTGTGGGGAAACAGGCAATGTATATATATGATAAGGATAAATCGGTAGACATTTCATTCAGTTCATGTATAAAAACATTTAACTTTGATATATGTATTTTTAGGAACAGTGTTTGGCTCTCATGTTATTTTATTAAATTACATGTTATTTTAAGACCTCTAGACAAAGAGCTCGTTACACCTCCACGTATGCACGGCAACGTATCTCATTAGGGGACGTCCATTAATTACGTGGGTCGAAAATAGGAGAGGGGGGGTCCGGCCACATCTCACCAAAACTCACCAAGAGGGGGGGGGGTCAATAAAAATCTTACGTCAACTTTTTAATTCAGAGAATATACATTTTTATACCACAGTAAAATTTTGTATTACAATATCAATACAAATTAAATTATTTAAATAATATTGGGTAAATCTCACGTGAGGGGGGGGGGGGGTCCGATCACATCTCACCAAATCTTACCAAGGGGAAGGGGGGGATCCAAATTTAAAAAAAAACACCACACGTAATTTATGGACGTCCCCTTACATGAATGTTAAACACTAGGACAAACAAACGGTTCTTACGTGGATTATGCTTGTCTGGATTTTCTTCACTTTTAAGATTATCACCATACTCGTCGCATTACTTCTCTCACGAACGAAACATAATATAAACATACATTCACGCCTGTTTTCCCTAAGGGGTATGCAGAGGCATATTATACGCCCGAACTTCACCAATTATATGAGCCAAAGATCTGTTACATTTGCCAGAGTCGGCAGGTGCGCCACTTGCAGATGAGGATGGCTTGGGCTCCGTAGATGTTGGTAGTGTCCCTATACACTAAGAATTAACTAAGGTAAGAAAGTCGGAAAGTCTCCCTCTTGGACTGGATCTCCCAAGAAATGTTTGAAGGTCGGCCACACCAATAATAATGAAAAAGACAAAAGGAATTGAATGAAATAAGAGGATTAAGTTGAATGGGGAATTATTATCTTATTGCGTAGGTATTTAATTTTAAATAGGCAACAATATAATAATTAGCTACATTTATTTAATTTATTGATTGAGGTATATCACTACGATATATTAGGTAAATGAGCTGATGTGATGATGATAAGGAAACATTAGACAATAACTTCGTTAATTTAAGTGTGAAAAAAATTAAAAAGTAATTAGTGCAAGTGTTACTAAGCCACGGTTACAGCTATTCTCTTTTAAAAAGAAATAGTGTTTGCCGTTTGGTTAGTTAGACATGACGTTTACGTACACTCTGCCACAGAAATATCTGGACAATATATCGAGGGGTCTCGTGGTTTGTTTACTGCGGCAAATAAACGTGACATAAAAGGTATTTGTCTACTCGACGAAGAATGGAGCTAGCTGGAGGTTGGACGGGGAATTATTTATCTTATTGCGTATTTAATGGCTGCTGTTGGTTCGGCTCGTTTTATTTATTTAGGGATGAGGCTTGAGCGACTCCTATCTTGATTACTGTCGTTTAGCCACCTGATCTACCACTTATTATACGTAAAAGCTTATAATTGGCAGTCACTTAAACAACGATACATTAAGTAAGCGTTAACAAGGCTACAAGAAAAATCGAGCTCTTTGTTTATTTTAGGTTTGTTACTTATAAACCTTTTTGTTAGGCCTCTGCCGATGGATTTTAAACCATGTCCTACAGTGCTTTTTAATGTTATTTTCTATTAGTTTATATTCCTGAACATCAAGAGCAAAGCTTGTATTACGGATAGGTGAAATTGAGTGATAGAATTAGGAATGAAGTGATAAGGGCCGAAGCTTGTGTAAGACAAGATATAGTGCTAAGAATTGAGAAACGTATGCTTAGATGTTTAATCATGTTAAGAGGCTAAATGAACGAAAGTGATTTATGATGGAAAAGTTAATGGAAGTGTTGGGAGGGGAAGACAACGTAAGACCTTCCATGACCAGATCCAGAAGATTTTGGAGAAAGGGCAGGTCAAAAGTTATCTTAACCGTGTATGAGAAGGTTAATGTGTGGAGAGTGTAAATAAAGCTAAGAGTGTGTGCCAAGATCGTAGCAAGTGGAAGGATTAATATCTGCCTAGCCCTACGAGAGCCGTGACATTATGTATGTAAGTAACATACTTATGTGTTTAAAAATAAACTATTAACGTTTGTCAATCCATTTTCTTGTAACCATATCTCAAGCTTGGCTCAGTTCGGGACTAGGAACACTGTGTAGGATTTCTAAGGACATTCATTAAATTAGTGCTTAGGTTCAGGCGATTTTTTTATACGTGTACTTAATAGGTATATTTTTCCTTAAGTGCTGGGGATCTTAATAAGGCTTGAAAGTTTTTCGTCCTGTAATTTTTTTGGTACGAACCGTTTTGTTGCTCAGTTCCCGTGAGACTAAAAGTGACCGACACATATCCATTTGCAATTCCAGAATGGCCGAAACAGAATCAGAGAAAAATCTGCGGGTTGAAGGATGCTGAACGATAGGTCGTTACATAGATCTAGGTTAACTGAAAATAAATTGATTTTATCAATGTTTGCCTGACTAGAAATCTTTTTAGTATTATAAAAGTGAAAGTTTGTGGGGCTTATTACAAAACTAAGTCTAACGTTATACTAGGTTTAAAACTAGTGCTGTCTCTTATATTTGATATAATGAAGACAGTGACAGCACTAGTTTTGAACCTGGTGTAACTTTAGATCTTGTTTTGTCATAAGCCCCTATATGTCTAGATGTTTGCTACTCAAACACGATTTTCGTTTTCGATGAAATTTGGAAACTTGTGGATTTTCAATTTTATATTTAGATACGCAGGGATACGGGCCAAAGACATACAAAATCCACGAAAAGTTTTGATTTGTTTGATTTAATTAAAATATTATACAACATGAGATCAACACAATCTCCTTCTTCATAGGTTTGTTTTAGTATTAAAACTGTATCTACGGATGGAAATATATAAAACTACGGAACTAACATTATTTTGCACCCTTTGTTTGTATCAAGAACTCAAGAGTTAAGAGTTACGAACACAGTGATCTTACTGAATAGTATAGCAATGTGTTTTCAAAAGATGCTGCGCCAAATATATCTTCAATAACGAAGTCAATGTTTCTGTTAAAGTTTAGTTCAATACAGCTTAAAAGCTAACGCGTTTAATCTAACAATGTTCCTCTTCCTAAACTTTTCAAATACAATTGCCAAGAAAACCAGTTTGATTAAAATGTATTTCAATAAATAGAAACAGAAGGTATACTTAACGAGTACAAGATAAGTTTAGCTTGACAATGGACTTAACGAGGAGTGTCGTGTTGCCAACAACAAATTAGGACACGCCTCGGGCGACACTCTCTCTCCATCTATTGAATTAGCTCATTTTACTGTCACTTTTCTGTTGTTTATTAGAAGTTGAAGGGAACTCATTTACTAACAGCTTTATTTTTGTTTATTATGATTGGCGACAAAGCAGATACTAGAATAACTGTGAAAAGATATCTTAATTAAATTGTACTTTACTCTTTTGGGACATCATATATCTTGAAATGTTATAAGCGGATATAAAAAGAGACCTAAGGAGCCCAAGCCAACTTCACCTGCAAGTGGTGCACCTGCCGATCAACGGACAAGGCCCTGGCGAACATAAGAGTTCCCGGTAAGCGGAATTGGGACCTATAACGTGGGACCAACTATAGAATTGGCGAAGTGTGGGCGTATAATATGCCTCTGCCTACCCCTTTGGGGGAACAGGCGTGAATGTATTTATGTATAAGTTTATTATTTTATGGTAGTGTCGGCCACTGTGAAATTTATTGTAATACAAAATAGGTGTCAGGCCTTGGTTTTTTCTTGTAACATTGTACATTTAAGGATTAGGTAGTGAAAATGGGCCCTAGGAAGCGGCCGTCGTCCTAGCTTCCTTCCTACTCACAGTACCTAGTTGCATGCTACTAAAATTAATCAAATAAGACTTAAATCTAGTTCCAAGTGCTTACTCCTAAACGTCTTCGACTTTCGAGTTGTTAATTTAATATTATTTATATTCATATTTTATATACAAAATATATTGTATTACATATAAATAAAAAACGTCCAACAAAACTGTTCAAACAGTTTGAGTGAAGGATCAATTACTATAATTTATAATTAAAAATTAATAAGTATTTCTTTATAATTAGAATATATTAATTATAATCACGAAAAGCGTCTGTAGTAGCATATTTGTTAAGTACTTTCTCAGTTAACCCGGCGAGAGTGTGGTGAAAAAATGTAACTAGGAGTATGTGGCAGGGTATGACATACCCGTTCACAAAATTGACTGTAAAAATTTATTTGATAGAAAAAGCATTATATTTAGTAATTTTTTTCATATTAAGACGTATCGAAAACAAAACATTTGCGCTATTGTAACAATTTTCATATTTTACTTAACAGGAAAAAAATCACTGTGAATTTTCAATGACAATTTTTACACTATCAAAAAAATTACAAAGAAAATAAAAAAAACAAGTTTTATAAAAACAAACTTAAAGTTATGATAGAACATGAAATAAGTAACAATATAAACTAAAAAAAAATAACAATATATCTTAGGAACATCTTAGAAACTGGAGTATAAATCAGTGCAGTTTTTGCAAAAAAAAAGTTTCATGCTCCATACAGATAGCCTTTCCATAGCTTGCACATATATATTTGTCTTCCGATCCTTTTTGTATTGGCAATCTACGCATCTAATATAACAACCAGGAATATTTTGAGTAGATGAAAGTGGTTCGATGATCTGGGAAGAGATTCTCTGACGTATATATATCGGAATATTTTTTGGTCTTTTCGTAACTTCAGGTGTTCATAAACTAGAGCCAAGCCTAAGTTGCGTATAAATTCGTTCGTTTGGTGTCTTTGCCCTGATTTTAAGGATAAAATAACAAAAAAGCAGTGTTGGTTTTTGTCACGAAATATATACACCAGCTATGTGGCAGGGTATCACATACCCGAAAGCAGTTTGCACGCATATAATTCGGGCGCAGGCTGCCGCGACATTGCGATCACGCCACTATCCCCTCCCACGCTCCTTTAACTACAGCTACCCAAAGCAACGAGAAGTTTGAAG
Source organism: Musotima nitidalis (assembly GCA_949126915.1). NCBI lineage: Eukaryota > Metazoa > Arthropoda > Insecta > Lepidoptera > Crambidae > Musotima > Musotima nitidalis. The sequence continues at coordinate 4,880,729 of OX421427.1, read as the reverse complement.
GTCACGAACAAAAAATACACGCAAATAAGTAGCATGGTGGGTATGACATACCCTGCCACACTCTCGCCGGGTTAAACTGTTGAGTATATAAGGGATACGTTTATTGAGAGATCTATGTAAAATTATGAGAGTTACCTAATTGAATGCTACTAAAGTTATCCAAACAAGACTTAAATCTAGTTCCAAGTACTTACGCCTAAACGTCGAAGTTCGAAGCCAAGAAGCCCAACTAATCACATCAGTAGTTGTAATTACTTACGTTCAATATAACCGGAGTTCCGACATTTTGACTCCGGAAACTAGACAATATGTCGGAAACCGACTGAGGAAGTCAATGGGGTTAGACGTCGCCGAAATGCTTATTCAAGCGAAATGTCATGCATGATATCTAACCACAATGGACATGGACGATAAATCTGGCACAATAAATAAATATTCTCTTACAATCACACCAATTATTTAGTTCCAAGATAAGTATCATTAAGAACTTGTGTTATACATACTAAATGACGGATAAACATACATAAATACTTTTTTTTTGTAAATACATAATTAAGATACATAGGAGAATACTCAGACCAGAACAAATATTGATGTTCATGCACACAAAGGTTTGTCCTGTGTGGGAATCGAACCCTTGACCTCTCGAGCGAAGTGTAGGTATACTGACCTCCACGCCATATCGGTCGTCAACACATTCACATTTCCTTCATCATTTCAGCCATTTAAAAGTCCACAGCTGGACCTCAACAATTTTTTATTTTATTGGAATTATTTGCCCATAATCACAACGCTGGGCAGGCTTGTCGAAGCTCGCAATTTCAGCCAGTAGGTACGCAGGATTACGCTGCTGCATCATCCATCTTTTCGTCGACTCTTACCGGTACCATACAGCATACTTACACTAAATTTCCTTACTGGTCCAAATTATTTTAATCCTTTCTAAGCCAGATTTAACTTTGACCTGATGAAACTAACTTCAACTTTAACTTGCACTACTAAGTTTGGGTCGAGAAGATTAACCAAGAAATTTGTCAAGTAATGAAATGATTTAATAAATTCAAAAGTAAAATATTACTTAGAAATGGAAACGTTTAATAACTGCACTAAAGAAATGTTAAGAAAAATTATAACGATTCGTTACGTTTTAACGGAAAAACACAAATATTGTATAGGGCTCTGCTGATCAACGGACGAGCCTCTGGCGAACATGAAAGTGCCCGGAAAGCGGCAATAGGCTCACCACCAATTACGTGGGACCAACAACATAAATGGCGAAGTGTGGGCGTATAGTATGCTTTTTCCTACCCCTTCGGGAAAACCGGCGTGATATTATGTATGTATGTAGAAATATTGTGCAGCCTCAACTCAAACCAAGAACTTTGATAAGACGTTCCTGTGTAAGGCTTTGGGATTCTCTGCCGGCACATGATTTCCCCAGCTCCTAAAGCACCGGGTATTTTAAACGTGCATAATACGGTATGTACGTAAGCCGACATGAGTGTGCTTGTTAACAACAGTCAATAGTTATAAGAACAGTCTTATTCCACGTTATGGGACGCTCTTATTTTTTTGACTGCTTAAATTCTTTTATCAGGCTGAAAGCGGTAATTTTTACATATCATGTTTAATAAGAAAACAATTATTTGATGCATTTGTGTACTAAGATAGATATAATATCGTGAACAATATTTGACGAGACAAATTATTCCGATGAAATAAGTGTATCCTGGGGGAAGGGGGGAACTTTAGGTCACGCAAGATGCAAGTGGCCTTCGGTTTACAAGCAGAACATTTTAGTTTTTCTCCGCATACATCCCATTTTACTTTTTCCTGTGTGTATCTCGTGTTTTCTTCCCATCCGCCATATTTAAGACGTGTGCAGAATAGGAAACTAAAATAAAACAATATCCGAATATGAACGTATTTTGATATTCTGGATACCAAACACATATCTTTGTAAAATAAACCAACTCTCACTGAAAGAAAATGCTCTTCAATCTAGATATAAAAAAGAAAGTCGTGTTAGTTACACCACTTATAACTCAAGAATGGCAGAACAGATTTGGGTCAAAATTGGTAGGGAGGTAGCTTAGAGCCAGGAGACGGACATAAGATACTTTTTATCCCATTCGACAGCGTTCCCGTGTGACTTGACATTAAACGTCAGTCACTATAAAACATTTTATATAGAAACAGTCATCATGGTCTCAGTCCATTTATGTCCCACTACTTAAAGCCTAGGTTCCTAACCTTTCGGTACAGACCCCCGCGACCAGGGTAAAACTGGTATTCAAGGGGATAATGAGCTAGGTGTTCTTTGAACTGCAAAACTTCCGGTCTTAACGTATAAGCGAATTCAGCATAACAACCAGCATCATCAAGGGTGGGGTGGGGCGTGTAGATCAGTAGTATTTAGTGAATCTATATGATCCTGTTGATCTTAAAGACAATAAAATATAATTTATTTTATTTTTTTATTTTAATGACATGGGTCATAAGGGGTAACGGAACTGAAAAGGAAAGGAACCAATGACATTAAGTTATGGGCGTTTTACGTTCTCCTCGCCTTCTAACAATAACTAAGATTAGTGGGATTCAGAACCACGCGGAGCCATCGCGTATCCGACACTCCGAGCAATTCACCCGATTAAAATGGGTAGTAACTGCGATTAACCGCGACCGGGCAGCGTCATACTAGGCCATAACGTGACGCTATTATCGTCAAGCTACCGGTACCGCAGCCATTGTCAAGTCAAGTATACAATGGACCGGAGATTTATAGAGGGCTTTCAATGACTTCACAATCGCTTAGTCGCCAGAGAACCTCACTCAACGTGAGACTTATCTCAGTTTTTGGGCTTTTTCGGGTAATGTATCTTTACGATAACTTTATCAAGGATTTAAATAAGACCCGACAGCATATACGATATCATAATATATTTTTCGAATATGTTCATAGTACTCGTTTATACATAAATACACATACATACATTCACGCCTGTATCCCCGAGGGGGTGGGCAGAGGCACAATATACGCCCACACTTCGCCTATATTATAGTTGGACCCACGTAGTAGGTGGCGAGCCTACTGCTGCTTACCGGGCAATGTTATGTTCGCCAGAGCCTCGTCCGTTGATCGGCAGGTGCACCACTTGCAGGTGAGGTTGACTTGGGCTCCTTAGGTCCTGGTAGGATCCCTATATATATTAACAAAAATATCAAATATAAACTAGTACTACAATATTAATACATTCGTGCCATATCAGATGTCAGCACCCTGCTGAATGTATCCGATGCGTTTAACTACGAGCGGGTAGAGCAATAGCAGGCCATAATGTGACGCTATGATCGTCAAACTACCGTAGTACAGCCATTATCAAGTTCAGTATACAATGGAACAGAGATTTATAGGGGGCTATTAATAACTTTACATTCGCCAATAAACCAGCTTCCAAGTGTGACTACCGCCTTTGCTAATGTTTTCGGGTAATGTTTTTTATAATAACTTTATAAAGGCAAGTTGCCTCTCCCTATTTTAGCCCGATTCCTCTGAGATCTTCGGCTAAAAGTGAACCTTGCTGCAACCAAATAGATCCCTTTTAAATGGTATCTGCCCACCCCAAAGGAGATATAATATATCACGATAACGTATGTATTTGTATGTACAGCATTTAAGATTTTCCTGTGTATCTTAGTCATCGTCTTTAATATATGCGGAGCTTTCGTGCTTTGGTTGTTTTAGAACAGAAAAAAAAACATAAATGCTACAAAAACATAATTATTTCACCTGCCTACTGCTTGTTTTGTATTAATTATTGTTTAAACTTGTGTGTTAATTGTAATGAAAGAAAGAAAGAAACACATTTATTCAGCACTTCAAAAAATACTTATCATTGTTATTTTAAACCATAAAAGATTTAAAAGTACTCAAATGGTACCCACTCAGCAAAAAGTCGGGCATGCATCAAATAAATAAGTTTGAATTTGTATTTGCACAATAATATTTGCGCTACAGTTGTACGAAACGGGTAACCCCTTAGTTGGCCACTTTTGGACGCTGTTATGGTCAGAAGCCTGTTCTGCAACCATTGTCAAGTCCAGTCAATAATGGACTGGAGATTTATTGAGGTTTTTCAATTATTTCGCGATCACCCAGAAGGCTATGTATCTGTCTGCCCACAACGTGGCTTATCTCGGTATTTATATATAATTATTTTATTAACTAAGCCCACACTGACTGACTCTCTTAGGGCTTTCCTCTAAAAAAATGTACTAAATTATTTTATGTCTTTATGACAGGGATGAGACCTGGTGACCCAAGACACAGGATTTACCTAGTTTGGGCACCAGTCTCCCATATAATATCAAGCTTTGGAAAAATTGTACACCTCTTATTTTAAGTTGTTTTGTAATACGTTTAAGTAGCTTTAAGTTTCTTTGCTTTGTATGGGAGAAATAAATAAATATTATTATTACTGAAGATAGTAATATCTCAAAAATTAAATCAAATAGAAGTATGTTTACCTTTGTGATAAACATATACATATGTATATTTATACGTTCTCTAGTACCCATAGGTCTGCAGAGTTTACGGATAGATAGGTGTGAGATGACCTTTGTTCACTTTAGTTTTATTAATGTTCAAATTCAAATATATCCAATTCCCACAGAAATATTCCCATATATCAACAAGTAGGTATAATAAAGTATTTGTATATTCTTTAGTGGGAGCGCCTATGTTTTCTTTAGAGCAGCAGCTGTCAGGCTAATCGTAGTCCCATAGTACCCAAAAAACACATTATTTCTAGTACCCGTATTACAAGTTTTCTTTAGTACCCATAGTACCAACAAGTGTTTTCTAGTACCCATACTACAAACTTAGCTTAGTTTTCAGTTTCCATAATGTCGAAGTACAATCTCAAACGTAACCAATTCCCACAGAAATATTCCCATTTATCAACAGGTAGGTATAATAAAGTATCTTTATATTCCCCAGTGGAGAGGGCGGCCTCGTTTCCTGCAGAGCAACAGTTGTCAGGCTTATAAGACCATAACGCGGAAATCCCCCGGGCTCGAACGGCCGGCTTAAGCTGAAGCCGTGACGTGTACAAGGGGAGACCTTACAAATATCATTGGGAACAAACCAAAGGTTAAGGTAATAATGCGAGGAAATTCCTAAATTACTCTTTACTTTACTTGTTTCTATATTATATTTTTCTTATTTTGCTTTTTATGATTAAATTTTTGCTTAGTGAAACAGGTTTTACTTTGTCTGATGGTTTTTATTAACTAGTTGGCTAACAAACACTGTCATATTGTTATTATAAGTCTGTCACCTCATAAATAAAGATACTCATACACGTATTTTAGTTATAATTTTGTCTCAAGAGTTGGTTTAAAAACTCAGGAACAACTTATTTTAAATAAGATAAGCAAGTAATGGATTAAAAAAAATCTTTGTTGCAATTTCCGCGCAACTATAATTTCTCGAAAAATCGAGAAACAATTCAACACGACACGTGTTTCGTCCTTACACAGGGTATCATCAGGTTAGATAGGAGCCTCAGAACAACGATGTCTTCACGACCAACGCTCAAACGAGAGCAGCCTATGATGAATGAATGATTGTGATATTTTAACATTAATGTGTAATAATGGTGGATAATTGACCGTTAAGTGTTTGTGAACATGAGGGTTGGTAAATCAAACAAAGCAATGAACATAACTTTTCAAATTCTCTCAAAAAGTCCATGTGAGCTCTTAGTAATGTCCCACATCTTTACTGAGGACTCAAGGGGCTTAGGGGGAGGGCATCTCATTTACCATTTATCATCTTTATCACCACTCATTTCTGATTTACTATGCTTTATATAATATTATTATTCTATCTCTTACTTGACACTGGCTAAATGTGCTAAACGCACAAAGCCATTACTTTAAAAAACAACAACTACAACTTGTTCAATTTTAAATATTTATTAAATGTCAATATACATAGATAATATCTCACCTTGATTTGTTTATAAGAGCCGACTCTTTTCCAGTTTTGTTTTAGGGCGTAAAACGGCATTTTAGCAGGCCGTCATGGGTGGGTTCGTTTTGTACCGTGCTTATATTCAGTATAAAGCGCCTTAATTTATTTGAACTGCATCCATATAATATACCATTAGGCAAGATGTAGTTATTATGACGTATAATATTTAATAAAAGTAGTGTTTCGTTAATTGGCTGATGATAATAATGTGGCTCGTCAAGAAGACAAGGCCTGTCTGGTGGTTAATGATGCTGAATAATAAATCAATAGTATAAGTTTTCATAAGATTTTTGGGTAAATAATTATGGTATGTCCAAAAGCAACATAGAGAGTCTAAGTAAAGTGAACTAAATAAGCCGTTCAATAAGCATCTTAAGCTGCGTTTAAAGTGGTAAAATTTTAACAGACTAAGGACATTAGTAGTGGGATTGGTACCCGAGAAGTCGTTACCCTAAAAGTTTGTGGTTCGCTTTTGCCATGACTTGGTGACATTTTTGAATTTAACTAATCTCTCCAGAATAAATCGTTACATGGCACTATACACCAATATCCTGTTTAAAATGTAAATGATTCAGTGATTTTCCTGTGACATAAATTTATTCTATGTTATTAATACAAAGCAGGTTATAAACCTGCTTGGAACATAAATAAGTATTTTCTTTTGTTTTCTAAGCAAGTAATTTTTTGTAGTTTGTTATTATTTTCCAAAATGAATATCTTGAGGCATTTTAATCTCGTTGCCTTTTGGAAGCCTCGTTAGAGTCACCTACAAACTGACAAATCTTATGAAAAAACCACAACAGACACATAAATTGACAAATTCTGACAAAGAAACCATTTGCTTTTATTTCTCGAATATGGTACACGCATCATAGTTGTTAAAAAAAATATCGAATTTACATTTTGTGTGTAAATATATTTGAGGAATCTAAATGGTCCTGCTGATCATAAAGACAATAAAATATATTTTATTTTTGTTTATTTATTTATTCTCTTTTTATTTACTAATTTATTTAAGTTAATAATAGAATATCATGTCAATTTTATGCCTCACACTGTCCACCCTGCCCGTCTGTTACGCAAAGTCACAAAATCTGTTAAAACCTTCCTAGTGTAGACGCAGCTTTAGGGCTCCCAACTAGCCACTGAGACATTGCCCACATTCCAGGACGTATAACGGTAAGACGTGCTAACTCTGACGAAGGATCACTCATAAAGCACGACAGTTAGTTATGTTGTTCCGAGATGAAAGTTTTAATTAAATATCCTTTGTGTACTATCTGTTACGGAGTCGTCTGAAGTGGTGTTGCGTGATGTGGATCGGACACTTGTAAGACCTTTAGGTCTGTAAAATTATGTTTAGAATTAATAATTTTTTTTTATATAATACGGAGTGTTTGAAATAATTATACAAAGCGTTAAGGCATATTTATTCATAGACCATTGCATCATGGTAATAGTTAAGCGAAGTTTCCACATTTTTTATATGTATTAAGTATTTATGAAAATTACCCCTTACAAATTAATGTACATAAAAATTATATTAAAATAATAGATTTAGTATATTTGATAATTCGTATTATTTTGATTATATCCTAATTTACAACCTAATTTACAACGAAATCATTTACAAATTAGACCTCAGACAGGTATTAAGTAAACTCGTTTTAGTTAAATTAAAAATATAACTCCACATAAATCAAATATGGCAAATACTATAGAAATTAAAATAACAAAACTTGTTCATCCAGCCAAATCCCAAACTTCCCCCTTCTCCCCTACTTTACATACAAAGACTGAACTTGAAATGGGTATTGTTAGTGGAAACGGCAAGACAAAGGGGCTTAAATCCAAATATTATTACACAATTTACAATTCTAAACTAAACTGATCAAATGTTGGCAATTGATAAAACTAAAAGTTCCACAGATATTTATTTGGGACCTAAAGGGATTTGGGTTTTAGGGATTATAATTGTACAATTGTTAGACCGTTTCAATGTTTGGTAATGTTTTACAGAGCATTTAACAATCTAAATTGGCCAATATGGCGGGGGGACACCTTTGATGTTATATTTACATACATACAATCACGCCTGCGTAATATGCGCCCACACTTCGCCAATTGTGTTGTTGGTCCCACGTAATAGGTGACGAGCCTATTGCCGCTTACCGGACACTTCTATGTTCGCCAGAGCCTCGTCTGTTCAACGGCAGGTGCACCACTTGCAGGTGAGGTTGGCTTGGGCTCCAAAGATGATGGTAGAATCCCCGTGATATATATATATTTTTAAAGTACAATAACACAAATCGCCACCTATTACATGGGACCAACTATATAAATTTGGGGAAACAGACATATTTATGAAATCGAGTGGCCTATGGTATAAGTGACAATCTGCCTACTTTGGTAACAGGATTAAAACCTAATTTAGCATTCATGACGGATTCCATCACTTTACTAACACCTCTTACTCTACGACCCATCCGAAAGGTAATTCAAACGGACTGTTTAACATGCTTTCAGGGTTTATGGGTACAATCATACTATCAAAATGCTGATGTTAGTAACTAACTTATCTTATAAGATAAGATTATAACTAACCAATTGATAACTTAAAAGAGCATAGCCTGTGAGTTTCTTGCTAGTTCTTCTTACAGAGCGGTGGCTCGGAAATGGCACTTAGATTTACTTACACTTAAATATTTTTGTTTTTTAATTGTTTTGTTGCATATAAGTGAATTTAAGCTTCGTGATTTCAGTGTAATCATATTTCGATTGTTATTTTATTTTTATATTTAATTTTGACTATGTAATAGTTAACTATTACTAATACATGAAATAAAGGTCATCTCAATATTCTCATCTCCGTTGCATGCGTTACTTCATCCACTTTCTTAACGGCCCAGCATTCTGTCCCAATGATATTATAATTAAAATATCATTGATGCTGCCCCATGCCATAGTACGACAGATCCTATATCTAGTTTGAGCCATTGTGAATTGGTACATCTGCGGGTAGTCAGTTAATTAAAATCTCAACAATGGTCCTTCAAATTTGTGTTCCATACATACATACATTCACGCCTGTTTCCCCGAAAGGGGTACGCAGAGGCATATTATACGCCCACACTTCGCCAATTAAATAGTTGGTCCCACGTAAAAGGTGGCGAGCCTATTGCCGCTTACCGGGCACTGCTATGTTCGCCAGAACCTCGTCCGTTGATCGGCAGGTGCACCACTTGCCCCCCCCCCCGACTGGTCTCCACCTTGTCGTGGTGGGGGGGCTGAGTACCTCCCGATAAGGCGCAGGAGGCGCTAGGGAAAAGGTAACACCCAGAGACCGACGACTCTGGGTGCCCTTAGTACTGACTACCGGGGGGGAAACTAAGAGGGACCTGTGGAGGGCGCAGCGGGCGGGTCAGGAGGGCCCGTCAAGCAGCGCCAGGAGGGTCTTAGGCAGTGGGGGCAGGGGGCTCCTGCTGTCTAACCATAGACCCTCCGGGAAGTCGGCCACACACGCTATGGTCGCACAAGGAGGTAGGAGGGGCGCGTCCACTGCGTCTCTGAGGAGGTCCTCCCGGTTTAGGTCCGGGGGACGTTGGCCGCGGGCGGGTTGTCAGAGCTGCAACCCAGGTACTGGCCCCCGCCTTTTTCTCAACAAGCGGCGGTTGTTTTTAAGTTGAAAACGAAACTTGGCATTTTAGTATAAATTACGGTCTTCTTTACTTTTTCATACGGCATAAAGCACTACCTAACTTAAAAATAAGATTGAAACTGAGAAAATAGTGTAACTTTGACAAGTAACACATCTATTGCAAATGTAAATACTGAAACTACAGACGAATTCTCTGCGGCGTTGCAGCCTGTATTACGTTACACCTGCTATCTTGTGTCGTTTCTGTCCAAACGTGTATTCTAAGGCTTACTAAAAGCCGTGTTCTGTTACGGAACATCGCTTGCTAGTCGTAGTAGAGTAACATAACACTTACGGACCATCGTTTGCTAGATGCGGTACTTTGCCGCAGAACACGGGAACATATACACTAAAAGAGTTTTGAAGTGAACTCAGTTGATTGTGGCATATATATTTCAAACGTACGTTTCGAGATGGAAGTAGGGATGTTTGGAACATAACGGTCATATATAGCTAAACTATATTTATTAAATAGTCTACCAGAGGACATTACCTTTATAGATAGTACGCCTTAATTTAAGAAAAAAATTAAACAATATTATTTAGATTTACTGTAAGTATTATTTAGATTAGCTGCAAGCTAGCTAACGTAATTTTATTAATGTATTAAATGTCAGGCAACATTCTTTAAAAAAATATAATAGGTTGGGGAAAAAGTCTTTTCGTATTTTTGTATGAAAAGTCAAGACATTTTTTTCAAAGTTTATTTACATTTATTTACAATATATATGTACCGTTTTGTCGAATAACTTTCTGCCATTTTGTGGGCAGAGACATTATCCCGTTACTGTAGAAACTTTGGGACTTCTGATAAAAAAAACGGGACAAATAGTTTTGGCAGTCCTCTCTTGAGGTCAACCTTACAGAACCTAAAGAATTCTGCAGAGACCGAAACAGGTGAAAATCTGAAGGCGCAAGGTCAGGGCTATATGGTGGATGCACTAGGACCTCCCAGTCGAACTCTCTTAATTTTTGCTGAGTGGCTAAAGATGTGTGTGGTCTAGCGTTATCGTGATGAAAGACCACACCCTTCCTGTTGATCAATTCCGGCCGTTTTCTCTCGACTGCTTCCTTTAATCTCATCAGTTGCTGGCAGTAAAGATCAGAATCGATGGTTTTGCCGGGCGGTAAAAGCTCATAATAAACAATGCCCTTCCAATCCCACCATACACACAGCATCACCTTATTTCGTGTTAGGCCAGGTTTGGCCACAGTCTGTGAAGCCTGGCCAACTTTCGACCACGACCTTTTTCGCACGTTCTTGTCGTACGTGATCCACTTTTCATCGCCAGTTATCAATCTCTTCAAAAACGGCTCGGTTTCATTACGTCTCAATAATGAATCGCAAATGAGTACACGGTTCAATAAGTTTCTTTGAGTGAGTTTTTGTATAACCAGCTTTCTTCAAATGGGTCAAAACTGTTTTGTGGTCAATTCCCAGTTCTTCAGCTACATCGTAACTACTAATATGCCGATCTTGCTCCACTCTTTCAAAAATGGCGTCCATTTTATTCGTAACAGGGCGACCAGAGCGAGGTGCATCTTTAACATCAAAATTTCCGGACTGAAAACGTTTGAACCAAATTTGTGCTACTCTTACTGACACTGCATCAGGTCCATAAACATCACAAATTTTTTTCACTGCTTGAGTTGCATTTTTGCCTTTTTTATAATAAAATTTTAAAATGTATCGAATTTCTTCATTAGATTCACTCATTTTTACGGAGAGAAAAACAAATGAAAAATAGCGGGAAACAACTTTTTTTTATTTTTTTCTTTTCTTTATAATGGAACCTTTTTAATGTTACCAAAACCAGCCAGACACAAATAGTACAGTCAAAAAAATGTTATAATAAGTTTATACCTACGTTATGCGAAAAGACTTTTTCCCCGACCTAATATAAACAAAAATTGTACGGAGAATCAGACCCCGCAATTAAACCGTACTCACGGTTTTGTGGGACTATGTTATAAATTGTAACCTGTACTTACTGAATAAATAAATAAATTAATTCCTTTTCATCAAAGTTTTTTAAACGTACGGCACGGCGGTCGAAGGCTTCAGGTTGTAAGTTAAATCAAAGAACCAGTTGTCAATGCTATGAACCTCCTCCTAATATAAGAACTTTAAACTTATTACGAGAGGTAGGCTAATAGTTATTGGCAATGTGTAATTATCAGTATCCCAGCCATTAGAATTAGAAGACCACTGTTAAAACAAATATTCCCTTCTCAAGCCGCCTATATCCATCGGCTTCCCGCCGTCTTGATCAAATATAGTTAGAAAAACGTATAAAGAAACATACATACCCTATACATTTTCATGATATTCTAATATAATTGCAGTGTTATTAAATGCTTAGCTACAGGTGCTATGGACAGGTATGACTTTACAAAGTTTTAACCCGAAAGTCTCGAAACAGGCTTGTTGTTAACTGTTTACATTGGCTTGAAGTGAACAAGCGCTTGAATAAACGTGCTCAAAGCTATTCACCGAAACCCGTGTAATTAACTAGCAAGCTCTCTTGTCTCAACCTATTGTAGTGAAAATGCAACTATGATCTCATACATATATAATCTCACGGCCATTCATCTCATTTAGGGTGGAGACAAACTGTGACACAACTATGTAAAAGACAAATTTATTAATTTAAATATTTTTAGCTTTAAAATTTACTAATTGTGACTTAGAAGTGTAAAATGTGAAGAATGTAATTTAGCTTTAGCGGCGATAGGCTTCCCTTCTATTACGTGGGACAAACTATATAATTGGCGAAAATTATATAATCAATATAATATAATAATAAGTGATTGCTATGTGTTAATTTATGCCCTTGTATTGTCCTTTTTTTGTATTTGTCTTTGCAATTAAAATTATTTAATCTTGACAGGCTCTGTTTGTGACATTATCAATCTTTTTGTACCATGTTTTATGAAAATAAAAAGAAAAAAAATATATAATAGCATAATATGCCTATGTCTACCCCTTTCGGTATACACACACAAGTATAAGACTTTTTTTTTACTGGAAAACATCAACTCTTCTGCGGTTTCCGAGTTCCTCATCAGCATAAACAGAGGGCCTATTATAATTTAACAAAAACGAAGCTTCGTTATACCCATCCCTTTCACTCGATAAGGAAATACCTAGAGAGTGAAAAAGATAGGTATACCGAAGTTTCGTTTTCGTTGAATTAGAGTAGGCCCTCAGGTACTATAAAATATGTTATTTAAAACTTCATTGTCTTTCTTACCTTAAAATCTTTACCACAAAACAAAAACACAGCTTTGTTGGTTTTTCATTTATTTTTATACTAGTTAAAAGCTTTTCTAATTAAAAGATTAAAGATAATCATTAAATTAGAAAAGCGTACTATCACGGAGGGACGCCATATCTCAATCTCTTACAAAAATAACGTGAGATAAGTTAATTTTCTTGAGGGCACACCGAGGATGTCGTATCTTATTTGGCTCTCGTCCAAATGTGCTACGATGCATCTTCGCTACGAGAGATAAGTATGAACGGCGTCTCATACATATTTGGGAGACATCCATTACCTGTAATTTTAGATAGGAGTTTCTGAAGGCCTATCCTAAAATCATCAATACTCACATACTTATTTATTGGTAATAAATACAAATTTGTTGGTAATTCAACATTACACGTCACGAATGAAAACTATATATTATCGTAATAATTATTAATATTCAATTAAATAACAATATCATTAGTACTTAATTGGTAATGTCAAAAAATAAAAAAAACGTCTATAAAATTTTTATTCAGAAATGAATGAAATTAATTAAAATAATTATGTAAATTAAAACAAAGCAAATGTCAAATATGATCGCTAGTGTACTTGCGGGAGCTACGAGAAATTGGCAAGAAACATAGCATGCCCTGGTTTAAAATCACTTTTTGGATAACTGTTTATTTAGAGTCCGTCCGTAACCTATGAAATGAAGTGGGATACATTAATGTAACACGCGATAATTACTACATCCTGCCTGATAGTAAGCAGTCGTAGTCCAAAAAAGTGTTGACGCTTCATACCATGGAGTAAGCACGTTCCAAAACGCACCTACTTGTGAAGGCCTGGGTTATAGGATTTTTTTGGTTCGAGTGGAAAATAATAAAAAAAACTTGGTTCGAGCTAATAGGCTGCACAGTATGTGGATGGTTTCTAAGTTCAGCACGTTTTGTTCGGGAGAGGAAAGGAGAGGGCGTACCCCACCTCTACATACACCTCTTATAATTTTAGATAGGAGTTTTAAGAGGACAGACATTCAATATTATTATTATTTATTTATTGGGTGTATAGGGATCCTACCCAGACCTAAGGAGCCAAAGCCAACCTCACCTGCAAGTGGTGCAATTGCCGATCAACAGACGAAGCTCTGGCGAACAAACCAGTGCCCGGTAAGCGGCAATAAGCTCGCCACCTATTACGTGGGACCAACTATATAATTGGCGAAGTGTGGGCGTATAATATGCCTCTGCCTACCTCTTCGGGGAAACAGGCGTGCATGTAATGTATGTTTATTTATTGTAAGGTTTATTTATTTCTCTTCCTTTTTTTAATATTTTTTTATTTTTGTTTTTGTTAATATTTTGTATGTGTGTTCATTTAGTGCAATAAACGTTATACCCATCTATCAATAGATTCTAAAATCACTCATAAAAGCTATGTTTACTTGTCAATGATATTTGCACACATGTGATAGTCTTTACACCATATCAATCAATCAATCAAATCATTTTATTGTCATATTGTGGGCGGCTTCTAAATTCTAACAGCCAACACGTAGTCCACCACACGGACCCAGCGCGATAAGATAGTAGGTAATTACTAATTATATTAAAAAACTAATTATATGTTATTTAATTCTTAAATTAAACATCTAAAGACTGATTTCTGTGAATTCTGTTTAACTTCAGTAGGTACTTGTTAGCGACCAGTTAGCTCCGAGCGCTTTTCATCAAGTTTTGCTGTGTAAAAAATATGAAAGCTAGCATATTTTTCGTTTAATTTCACATCAAAGGTAAATTGTTTACTTTTAATCCGGAATAATTAGGGGGTTCCTGTGGGAGCCGATGAACTGGAAGTCAAGGTCGCAGGTAAAAAGTCGTTACAGATATCCTTTGTAAACAAATGTAATAAGTATGCATCGACATCTCACACAGAGTCATCCAGCCCAATACTAAGCAGAGCATGTGCTAGGAGTAAGTATCTAGTACAAGTACCTACTAGAGAACGGATAAAACATTCAAGGGGACTAGTTTTATAATGTTTTGTCTACGTTCAAGCTCCCTCACGCAGTGAATGGACGCATGCGTTTTTAAGTTGACATTCACAAGAGCTTAATTGCTTTTGCATAAATGATGCTTTTGACTAATATCAAAATAAGTTCCCAAAAGCGTTTACTTAACAGATATATACATACAGTCACGCCTGTTTCTCCGAAGGGGTAAGCAGACGTCTGAAATCCCGCCTGCCCCCTGCCCCCGCTGCCTATGACCCTCCTGCCGCTGCTAGACGGGCCCTCCTGGCCCGCCCCCTGCGCCCTCCACAGGTCCCTCTTAGTTGCCCCCCCGGTAGTCAGTACTAAGGGCACCCAGAGTTGCCAATCTCTGGGTGTTAGCTTTTCCCGGCCTCCAGGTGGTACTCAGCCCCCCCCACCATGCCAAGGTGAAGACCAGTCTTGGAAGAACATCTAAGGAGTTCAAGCCAACCTCACCTGCAAGTAGTGCACCTGCTGATTAACAGACGAGGTAAACGGCAATAGGCTCGCCACCTATTACGTGGGACCAAAAATGTAACTGGCGAAGTGTGGGCGTATAATATGCCTCTGCCTACCCCTTCGGGGAAACAGGCGTGAATGTTTGTATGTATATGTTACGGTAAATGTGAGCAATCGGTAATTATCTATAATTACCGGTAATTATAGATAATCACCAATGCACATGGTAAATGTAGTGAATTATCCACATTTACCGGTAATTATATAAAACTTCCGCGCGACCGTGGTAAATGTCGACATAAGCTTTGGAATTTGTTTGGAATGGAGTCTGTACTCGGTACGAAATATGGGATTTTAAGCCAGTTGTACTCAAGAAATGAATTCGGTCTGCAAAGAACGATTTATCACAATAGAAGAAGTTCCAGAAACTAATATAACTCTGAGAGAATGCGCTCGTAAGGATTCAAATTTAGGTGGATAAGGTTTTCAGCATTGCAATTATACTTCATATTGCAATTCAAATCGCTGCAAATGCAAGAAAACATAAGTACTTTGCAATTCCAAATGTCACAAATCTCGGACCTGCAGAAATAAATAAAAGATAAAGAATTTTAAGAGTCTTACTGATAGTTGCCTGTCAATTTGTTAATTTTGTTTGATCCTATTTTTATAAGTTTTTTTTAACCAAATAAAAGGTTTGGTATCTTGATATTTAATTTGTTAATTTAATAAGAATTTTATGTTTTGCTTAACCAAACAGAAGCTTTGATCTCTTGATATTTGAGAAGTATTATTATTGTTTGACTGATGTTGTTAGTAACTTAATTTTATTATATTTAAGACTAGAATGTTTGATTTACTACATTTACTAAAGGGGTATGGTAATTTTATATAATTGCCGGTAAATGTGAATAATTCGTAAGTTTTTACAACCTTTACCACGAGCACTGGTTATTATGCATAATTCCCGGTAATTATACATAATAACCGTACTATCCACATTTACCGTAACATATATATATTTGCCCTGTGTGATCGAACTAACGACCTTAAGAGTAAAGGTATTGTCCTCCGCCATTGGACAATTAAGTGTGACAAAGTAGATATTATTCGAGCAGCTGAGCGGCATTGCCTTGGCCTAATTAAACTAATTACTATGGAAATATAAGGCTGGCTGTAGTAACATTGTTTCTGAATAGGAAACGCTTTAATGAATCTCTGAGTATTTAATTACTTTTAAATGCGAACGTTACAATTACAAACTACCTCTGTAAACTACCGAATGTCACGCCTCTTTCCCGTAGGGGTAAGCAGAGATCACATTCTTCCACTTGCTACGATCTTGACAAATACTCTCAGCTTCATTTACACTCATTAGTCCTCTCCCAAATACACAAACTCATTCAATTGTTCTACTTTCTCACTTCCGATCAAAATTTCACAATCTGTCACTTCGTCTTCTCTCTCAAAAACCATAACATTCGCCTTACTAACGTTTACTTTGATTCCTTTCGCTATTAAATAATCTTGAATTATCGTCACCATCTCCTGCAACTCCTCAGCCGACGACGCAAGCAAAACTTGGACATCAGCATAAAGAAGGCATTTGATGAGCGACTCGTTAATTCTCAACCCACACACTTTCAAACCAGTAAGGCAATTGTCCAAAAATAGGTTGAACAGACATGAACGCTACACATCCCTGTTTAACACTTTTACAGATTTCAAACCAGTGCACGTCTTATTAATTCTGACACAGGCGCTGGAACTCATATTGACAACCGATATGGCGTGGTGGCGAGAATATACTCTGCTTCTAAGGTCGTGGGTTCGATTCCCACGCAAGACAAATCTTTGTGTGCATGAACATGAATAGTTTTAGTCTGGGTGTACATAGGAAACTATGTAATTTCAGTATGTACCTATTTACAAAAAAAGTATTTATGTATGTTTTCCGTTATTTAGTATCCATAACACAAGTTCTTAATGATACTTATCTTGGAACTAAATAATTGGTGTAATTGTCAGAAAATATTTATTTATATTTTTTACTTTTTAATTATATTCGTTTTATGTTTGTCTTTTATTAGATATAATTAGTTTTCAATCTTTGTACATCATCATCATCATCATCATCATCTCAGCCATCTGACGTCCACTGCTGAACATAGGCCTCCCCAATAGATTTCCACATTGAGCGATCCTGAGTCGCCTGCATCCATCGGCTTCCCGCCGCCTTGACCAGATCATCGGTCCATCGCGTGGGAGGCCGTCCTCTACTACGTTTACCGGTTCGCGGTCGCCATTGCAGAACCTTGACGCCCCATCGGTCGTCGGTTCTTCGAGCTATGTGCCCCGCCCATTGCCACTTCAGCCTGCAAACTCGCCTCGCTATGTCGGTCACTCCAGTCCTCCTACGGATTTCCTCATTTCTGATTCGATCACGTAGGGACACTCCGAGCATAGCTCTCTCCATTGCACGCTGAGCGACTTTGAGCTTTCTAATGAGGCCCATAGTCAGGCACCAAGTCTCAGTACCGTACGTCATCACTGGCAACACACACTGGTTAAAGACTTTTGTCTTAAGACACTGAGGTATTTTTGACGAGAAGATATAGCGCAGTTTCCCGAACGCAGCCCAACCGAGCTGGATTCGACGATTGACCTCTTTCTCGAAGTTGGACCTACCCATTTGGACTTTTTGTCCCAGGTATACATATTCGTCGACAACTTCGAGAGCCGAGCCTCCAATAATTATTGGGGTAGGCTTAACATGGACATTCGACATAATTTTCGTCTTGTCCATGTTCATTTTGAGACCTACCCTTTGGGAAGCTCTGTCGAGGTCTTCGAGCATTGTGCCCAGATCCACAAGCGACTCCGCTATGACCACTATATCGTCGGCAAATCGAAGGTGAGACATATACTCGCCATTTATGTTGATGCCGTAGTTTCCCCAGTCCAGCATTTTGAAAACATCCTCCAGGGCAGCAGTGAACAGTTTCGGAGATATGACATCTCCCTGTCTCACGCCCTTCCGCAGGAGGATAGGATTCGTGTGCTGGTCTAGTACGCGTACGGACATGGTGGCGTTTTTGTATAAACTTCTCAACACTTCAATATACCGATGGTCAATGCGGCATCGCTGCAGGGACTGAAACACTGCCCAAGTCTCGATCGAATCGAAGGCCTTTTCATAGTCCACAAACGCTAAGCAAAGTGGCTGGTTATACTCCTCGGTCTTCTGTATAACCTGCCGCAGCGTATGTATGTGGTCCATGGTTGAAAAGCCTTTTCGGAAACCGGCTTGTTCGGGAGGCTGGAAGTCGTCAAACCTATGACCGAGACGGTTCGTGATGACCCGTGAAAACAACTTATAGACGTGGCTCAGTAGCGTGATTGGCCTATAATTCTTCAAAAGAGATTTGTCACCTTTCTTGAAGAAAAGTACAACCACGCCACTGGCCCACGCCTGTGGCGTACGTCCCTCGAGGATGACGGTGTTAAAGAGCCTCTGAAGTACCTTTAGTACCGGTGTACCACCCGCTCTCAGAAGCTCTGCTGTCATCCCGTCTTCACCCGGTGCCTTGTTGTTCTTCAGCTGTTTCAGGGCCATCCTAATCTCGTATAGGCTGACGTCCGGGATGTCTTCGGTGTAGTGCCTGGTTAGTTTGGCTCTAGGATCTTTAGCCAAACAAGTAGCGGGATCCTGCGTACTAGTATATAACTGCCCATAAAACCCTTCGATTTCCCTCATGATCTCAGGTTTCGACGTGACTAGATTGCCCTTGTTGGTCTTCAGCTGCGTTAACTGACTCTGGCCAATAGACAGATCTCGTGCGAACACTTTCGAACCCTTGTTCCTCTCTATTGCATTTTCAATACACGTAGTACTGAATCTGCGAATATCGAGTCGCAAGGATTTCGTGATCCGTCTATTGATACGCCGGTAAGAGAATGCATCTGCTGAAGACTGCAATCGCATATGTCGTCGTGCTTCCATGAGATCAAGAGTCTCAGTCGATAATTTTTGGGTTTTATTTCGGGGTCTGGTCTTGTAAAATTTGGACCCCACCGCGTGGACAGTCTCAACTAGCCCGCTACTTAAGTCGTCGACGGACACGCAGTCCTCTAGACCTGCGAAGCGATTTTGAAGCTCGATCTGAAAGTACTCGGGGTTTTGAATATGGGCAACTGAGGGTCGGAGCGTTGACTTCATCAGGCGGGACCTTTCAAGCTT
Source organism: Musotima nitidalis (assembly GCA_949126915.1). Lineage (NCBI taxonomy): Eukaryota > Metazoa > Arthropoda > Insecta > Lepidoptera > Crambidae > Musotima > Musotima nitidalis. Next base: position 4,861,013 of record OX421427.1, on the reverse strand, counting down.
GACATTTATATTCAATGTGCCTCTTACAATTCGGTGATCGCTGCCGGTTTTCACCCTAGCGATTACAGAGACATCATTGAATATTTGCCGCTTAGTGGTCATGATAAAGTCTATCTCATTCCTCGTGAAACCATCAGGGCTCATCCAGGTCCATTTTCTCTGCGGAGGTTTCTTGAAGAAGGAGTTCATCATAAAAAGTCCCTCCTTCTCCATGAAATCCGCTAGCCGCTGGCCCCTTTGGTTCCTTCGCCCTACTCCAAATTGCCCCACTTTCTGCTCGTCACCACTTCGCTGGCCTAGCCTTGCGTTGAAATCCCCCATAACAACCGTGTAGTGAGTTGGTGAAGTATGTATGGCGGCAGAAATGTCGTCATACAATAACTCTACGTCCTCATCAGGGTGTGTCGAGGTCGGTGCGTAGACCTGAATTACCTTCAGCGAATACCGTTTGGTGATTCTGAGTATTAGGTACGCTACCCTAGTCGACACACTCTTTATAGACACGATGTTGTTACGGATGGACTTCCGGACTATAAAACCGACACCACCTTGGGACAGGTGGTCGCCCTCCCGGTGGTAGAGCAGATTGCCGGACTTGAGGATTACCGTATCCTCCCCCTGTCTTCGGACTTCAGATAACCCGATAATGTCCCAGTGCAACTGCTCTATTTCCTCTTCCAGCTCGTCAATCTTCTCATCAGTCCTCAGTGTGCGTGTGTTGTAGGTTGCCAGGTGCAGAAGTCGTTTAGGATGGTAGCCGGATCTCTGCCGGTGATTCTTTGCACCCCCTGCCCCGCCGTTACCAAGACCGCTACCGTAATCTGGAATAGCGGGGCCGCCGGGGACTGGGGGCCGTTTGTGTGTATGTGCCATTCTATTAGGGGTATTTGCCCGTAATCACCACGCTGGGCAGGCGGGTTGGTGATCGCAGTTTCAGCCAGTACGCAGGATGGCGCTGCTGCCCATCATCCGGTCCTATTTCTCTTCGTCGACTCTTACGACTCCCCATGAGATGAGAGGGGGTGACGCTATTCTAGGCCGGCGCCACACGGCAACGGCACGGCAATCTTTGTACAGAAACTTTTATTTGCTATATGCGCTGTTGGTTTTCTTAATAAATAAATATTTCACTAGAAAATTTGGGATCTTGATGAAATCTCTAATAATGTAAAAAAACTACTAAACGAAGTGCGGGCAATCAAATAGTGTTACATGTAAAAATACTGGGTAAAATATGCAGAAAGGCATTGTTTGTGGAATAGTTGTCGTATTTTGCGCCGCCCGCCCGGCACACCTGAACCCCTTACAAGGACGTTTACCAGGGTCACTACTACTAGATATGACAATTTTTCCTTTATTACACACATACTTTAGCTTACTGATCCGTTGACCTATATCATCATCATCATCTCAGCCCATTAATGTCCCACTACTGGGCACGAGCCTTATCTTACATACCAAGGTGCGAAGGTGGGTCATATTCCACCGCGCTGACCCAGTGCGTATTGGCAGAGGCAGGTGTATGGCGTCCTGCTGTTAGAATTTTTCAAGCCGCCCAATTAGGCCTCTAACATGGCTTAACGACTACCACATTTAGTGTTAGCCCGGACTAACGGCTTAACGTGCCTATCGAAGCACGGAACCTATATCAGTGCCATATAACTAAGCTGATGGCTGCTAAAGGCAGAAAGATCTGGAAACACTGGAGCGTGAGACGACCACCTGCAAGATGGACAGACGACTGATATTGGGTGCAGGACGCCTACAAATAAATTGGTCACATTGAAATCTTCAGGGAGGAGGCCTCTGTTTAGAAGTTTACTTCATTAGGCTAATAATGATTATGACATACAAATTGAACTTAACGCTATAAGTATTTAACGACCGATCTGGCGTGGTGGCGAGTATACCCGCACTTCGCTCCTAAGGTCGTGGGTGGGTGGTCATTGACTCTACAGGACAAATCTTTGTGTGTATGAACATGAATATTTGTTCTGGTCTGGGTGTTTTCCTATGTGTAATAAGTATGTATTTACAAAAAATATATTTATGTATGTTTATATTACTTAGTATCCATAACACTGGTTCTTAATGATACTAATCTTGGAATTAAATATTTTTTGTAATTGTCAAAAAATATTTATTTAATGACTTGATTTTGTAAGCATCTTCATCTCAGCACATTAATCTATTACACTGAAAGAAAAATGGGGCCCTTCCCTTAGTACAAATTCTCATACTCTGCACTGACCTTTTATTTGTACCATCTTTATATCATGTAATGTAACATGCAATTAATGATTTGATTTTACGTTGGATAAAGCCACCCTTACGAGCGCGGATAAAACTAAGAGTGTGGTAGATCGTAGTAAGTGGGAGAATGTGATCTCTGCCTACCCCAACGGGAATAAGGTGTGACAATTGGTATGTATGTATTTATAATACAACAGCAACTGGAATTTTCTAAAAAAAAAAACAAAAAAAAAATCTTTTGTTCATAATGACAACAAAAATTTAGGTCCTCTTTTAAATAGTAATAGATCAATAGAGGACCCCGCTCTTGCTTAAAATAACTCGAATTTGGTTTAACGATTTATAAGAAAATAAAAAGGTAAAAATAAGGCGCCAATTCCAGTTAAATGTTATGATTTGAGCGTTCCATATCATAAAACGACACAGTCCACTCGGAGGCCAGGCAGTTAGCATAGTTCCACGAAATGAACAAATACAGAAGGCCTGATTTGGTTTTAAAAACTTACCTAAGCTCGATTGTTCTCTTGTGCTCCTGGCTTTAAGAGATCAGATTATGAGTTAGGGAAGTTAATCAAGAAGTAATGACAGATGAAGAGGTTTTCATTATTAACTTTTTTTTAATGTGACACATCATAATGACTACATCCTGCAGATGGTAAGCAGCCGATGCAGTCCAATAAAAAATGAAAGCGCTTCAAACCGTGACATAAGCACGGTACTAAGCGCATCCACTCATGACGGCCTGCTAAAATGCCGTTTCACGCCCCGCTTAAAAGCCCCGGGATCATACGAAATAGGAAACATATGATCCGGCACCAAATTCCAGAGCTTAGTGGTCTTGCTCAAAAACGACCTCCCAAATTTCTTGGTTCGAGTGCTGATAGTCTGCACAGTATGAGGATGGTTTCTAAGACCAGCACGTGTTGTTCGGGAGAGGAAAGGAGAGGGCGGAATGAGATCTAAAAGCTCCGCAGAACACTCGCCATAGTAGTTCCGGTAGAAAACACTTAGACATGCAATGTCTCTACGCAGCTGTAGACCCTCAAGTGAGGCTGTTATCTCAGCTTCCCCTATAATGTGAACCTCTCGCCGTTGCAGTCTGCCAAGTGCGTCGAGGAGGTATTTAGCAGAACCGTCCCAAAAATGGGAACAACTCGATACTCTACACTCGATCGCACTTGAGTCTTGTACAACAAACAGCGCTGCTCGGGAGTGAAAAACCGCCTCACCTTATTGAGTATACCCAACTTACGGGAGGCAGTTAAAATAACACCCCCGATGTAGCATTAAGAAGGCACGACATTATGTCGGCTTAAAATACATTTGACAAACACTGTCATCACACGAGGAACTGACGTAAAACTTCGTTAAATATTTATCACGATAGAAGCTTTCACCGAATGCGCGTCACGAGAGGAAAAGAATTAACACAAATAGTTACGAGTATTTTCTTTAAATTAACGTCTAACACTCACTACACGACTCTCTTCTACGACTAGCGGCCGGTTAATATTGCTATTATTTGCTATAATATTGCGGGCTTCTCCAAAGGAAAAATAATGATATTAATTTAATAAAATTATTGTTAAATTGGTTTATCGCTGAATCTCCCAATTTTTTATCTATCAGATGTTCTTTCTTCCAACACATAATACTCGTAATATAATATAATATATAATAGTAATGCACACGATACAAAAGTGTATTGTAGCAAATTTCGCAAGCATGTTAACAAATATTTAAACAATTTTTTTAACACGTGAATAACTTTAATTAACGCAAAATGTTTTAGCTAATTTCGCAATAAAAGATAAAGAGCACCTCCTTTAAAGTTTTCTGCTAACCCTAAGGTTAACTGGCAGAGAATGTCTTATGGCATTAAGTTCACCTTTTGTAATACTTTTAAGTGTGCAATAAAGATTAAAATAAATAAATAAAGAGGCACATAAAACAGAGCTGGCCTCCTGCACCTGCACATATAGTGCTAGTAGGTAGCCCGAGCAACCCGGGCGGCCTGCCGACCTACTTTCCTCACACATTTGTCATGTTAATGCAAATGACCTCCTGGGGGATGAGTTAACTTAATACAACATTAATTATCCAGTGAGCCCTCTACTCATAGCTTCGAGGTTGGAAACGATAATTAATGTTAAACGATCAAGCAGCTATCAAAAGGCAAGCCTTGGATGGGTGACCATTTGAATAACGATTAATATCCAGTCCGATCCGAGCGGAAGGCACGTTAAGATTTGTTTTTCCCGATTATTATTGCATGTGAAAGTCGTTATGTCATACCTATCAATGGCATCATTGAGCGACTTGAAAAAGTCTAACTGCAGAGCGCCACACACCAGCTACCGCATTAAATCAGCATGGTAGAACCTATGTCACCATGGTTCTGAAAAGGAGGCCCGTGCTTTAATGGGCTCAAAAGAAGATAATGATGACCCCTCTCCCTCCACTATTGTTATTGTTTCTGCCATCCTAAGGGGACAGCAACAAAAATGTATAAGCCTTTTTGTTAGCTCATCTGTTTGGTCGTGTGAACTAAGAGTCTCTGCATACTAGGCTCATAAATGCGGCCATTAATTTGCCGCCAGCGCTCTTACTACCACCCATACGAAAATTATTTAGTTACTAGACAAGCTATTTGTATGCTAGAGAAGAGGTGTATAGGGATCCTACCAAGACCTAAAGAGCCCAAGCCAATCTCACCTGCAACGGACGAGGCTCTGGCGAACATAACAGTGCCCGGTAAGCGGCAATAGGCTCGCCACCTCAAAAGTCAAAATACTTTTTATTTCATACACTATTACATAGTACTTGAAAACGTCAAAATTATAAAAAAATAACAAAAACAAATCAAATATAATTATACTAAAATCACGAAGCTTAGATTCACTTGCAACCAAATAATTTAAAAAAACAAAAAATATTTAAGTGTAAGTGAATCTAAGTGCCAGTTCCGAGCCACCGCTCTGTAAGAAGAACTGGCAAGAAACTCACAGGCTATGCTCTTTTAAATTATCGATTGGTTAGTTACAATCTTCATTTGTCTGTGACGCTATACAATGCAACATAATATAACAATATTCATGCTTTAAGTCATTCATATTAGAATAGCCTGTATGAAACGGCGGTTTAATCCCAAGCATTTTTATCAGCCATATAGTCTTTAATAGAATAGTATCCCTTTAAAGACAGCTTGCGTTTTATTGTTAATTTAAATTTATTTAGGCTTAATTGCTGTATATTGCTTGGGATTTTATTATAGAATCGCACACATTGACCTTTAAAAGATTTGTTAATTTTTTGGAGCCTAGTGGCAGGTACAACTAGTTTATGCTTATTTCTTGTGTTTAGGTTATGTATATCACTTTTCTTACTCAATTTATCAATATTTTTATGTACATATACTAGGTTTTCATAAACAAACTGACCCGCCACTGTCAAAATACCAATTTCTTTAAATTTATCCCTTCGTGAATGTCTACATGGTAGAATATAAATTGCTCGTATGGCCCTCTTCTGCAGTACAAAAATATTTTGAATATCTACGGCACAACCCCACAAAAGAATACCATACGACATAACACTATGAAAATAGCAATGATAAACAAGCCTAGCTGTTTCAACGTCTGTTAATTGGCGAATTTTCTTTACCGCGTATGCAGCAGAGCTGAGTCTATTCGACAATTCACCAATATGTGGGCCCCACTGTAACTTAGAATCTAATAACACCAAAATTTTTGGTGGTATCCACAAGGGTCAACTCATCTTCCTTTATTTTAATAGTGGTGTTTACTTGTCTGACGTTAGGCGTCACGAATTTAATGCATTTCGTTTTAGCCCCATTTAATAATAATTTGTTAACGTCAAACCAGTGCTCCACCTTTGAGATCGCATTGTTTACATCGTCTGGGTTCTGATATCGCTTTATTTTAAATAATAATGATGTATCATCAGCAAACAATACTATCTAGTGATTTTCCTTTACCAAATGTGGCAAATCATTAATATAAATTTAAAACAAAAACGGGCCGAGAATCGAGCCCTGCGGTACCCCCATTTTTACTACAGAACCCTGAGATCGCTTTCCATTAACTTCAACCCTTTGAATCCTATTACTTAAGTAAGAAGATCCAATGCGGAGCCTCTTATTCCATAATAATCTAATTTTTTTATCAATGTTTCATGAGGAACACAATCAAAAGCTTTGGACAGATCGCAAAAAATACCTAAAGCGTCCAAAGAATCTTCCCAAGCATCAAATATATGTTTCAAAAGCTCAACACCTGCATCGGTTGTGGAGCGACCCTTAGTGAATCCAAATTGTTTTGAATGCATTAACCCATTTTTATTAAAAAATCTTAACATTTGGTTGTAAATAAGTTTTTCAAAAATTTTACTAAAAGTAGGCAGCACTGAAATAGGTCTAAAATTAGTTGGGTCTGCTGTACTGCCCGATTTAAATAGTGGAATGATTTTACTATTTTTCATTAAATCTGGAAACGTGCCGCAATCTATACATTTATTAAATATTATAGCTAAACTGTGCGCCACCGAAACAATGATAGGCTTGGTAACTACGATGGAATTGCCCCAGAGGTCTGCAGTCTTTTAACATTTAGAGTATTAAATGTCTTAATTATATCTATGGGTGTTACATGATTAAACATAAAATCCTATTACGTAAGACCAAATATATAATTGCCGAAGTGTAAGCGTATAATATGCCTCTGCCTACCCCTTCGGGGAAACAGACGTGCATGTATGTAGAATGTCTAGGAACTCTGCAATGTCAAAAACTTCATCGGGAGACACATTAAGTTTATGATAATAATGTGGTAGTTGTTTAGCTAAGCTTTCCGAAAGACAAGAGACAAAAGGTTGGCTTAAAAAATCCACCTCTTACCTTGGTTTGTAAGTCGAAGCTGGATTTAAATCTATAAAATGTGTATTATTCCTTATTACTAGATCTCAAACAAGTCAATAACTATTTAGCTGGCTCCGAACTGAAAACCAATCCCAGCTGCGATAGTGTCTCTGAGCATTTCCTTGCATTATTCATCGTGGCTTTTTCAACACAACCCTGACAGTACAAAACAAAATACTTTCTTTATGGATGGGCTAAAGGAGCGCGGTGGCGTATTGAGTATACTGTTAGCTTAAGACTTTTCTTATATAAACATTGGCATAGATGACATTCTATTGGAGGAATGGGCCCACAATCACCACGCTGGGTAGGCAAGTTGATGATCGCAGTTCATGCCAGTACGCAGGATGACGCTGCTGCCCATTATACGGTAGGATTTCTCTTCGTCGAATCTTACCACTCCCCATGATATGAGAGATGTGCATCTGAACCGAGTCTTTTAATATGTTTTATTGAAACCAATATATAATTTTATCAATACAACTTTACAGAAGAACGCGATCATCCGAACGCCGATTTACCGAATCACCAATTATCTAAATCGGTCCTAAGCGTCTTTCTTCCAATTAAAATCGGCAAAAACCTGATCGAAATGCATGTTTTCCTAAACAAAATATGTAAGAATGAGTTGTACAGGAGTATTTATTACAAAACAATGACATGTAACCAAATCAAATTGCAAAATTCCATCTCATCAAGTAATTTTTGTTGTTAACAAGTCGGAGGCAACTTTTCTGAAAATGATGTACATAATATGTACAAAATTTCATAACAATAATTATAGGTGATTGCCCTAAAAACACAACGCCTCAACGGTTTCAGTAATAAAATTAAAAGCGTAATTAATATTGCCTTAAGCATCTTCCAAAGTTTACAAAATAATTATTATTTGATCCATTACAAGTTCTCTGCTAAACATTGGCATCTGGAATAGTTCTCCACGTCCGTCCTCTTTGAAAATATCCGGTTCGCGGGCGCCATTGGAGATCCCTTAACGCCTTACTGGTCGTCGGTTCTTCTGGATATGTGCCTCGCCCAATGCCAGCTTGCAAATACGCCACGCTATATTGATGCACTAATACGTTTTGGGAAATACGCCGCCCGAACCGGGAGAATAGCGACAATGTAATTCAAGAAAGCTGTATTCCTCAGTTTCCTTACAAATAGAATAAATGAAATGTGTTCCTCACATAAAGACGCCTTAGGATCCTTCCGAGGAGATATTATTTGGTACTACATATTTACACTGGGGTGCCAGACGCTGTAACCCAGGTACTGGCCCCCGCCTTTTTCTCAACAAGCGGCGGGCGTCGTCGGATGAATTTTAGTGGTTATTACTGCTGGCAGTCGCGTCTGCCGGTGGTGAGTGCCACACCCCCTTTCGGTCCCCATTTGGCCGGAAGGCAGTGCATAAATGCATTTTGCTACCGACGTAAAACAAGATAAAAAAAGGCAGATGTGTGGCGTTAAGCCTAATATTAAAACCTAGACGTAGTTGTGAAGCTAATTCAGATGAAGTGATAACTGGCACCGAAATTATAAAGTGCATCCTGAACCCCGGAACTATAAAAAAATAATATTAATATTTAAATTTGATAATAAATTAAAAAAGCTAATGTCGCCGTTTTTCAAAATGTAGGGCAGGAAGGTACACATTATGAAAATATAATTTTCCTGTTCCTGGCGGCAGAGTTCCGGCTTCCCTGTAAATCCATCAAGCTGCAGAAATAATTCGCGTTGCTATCTCTATATTTTCCTTTCCGTTAGAATAATTAGTAAAATATTGTAGTCTTAAAAACTGTTGACAATAACAAAAACTTAAAAATAGCTTCAAAATTGGTTGTACGTCCTTTTATCAAACCGTCACCTCTACATAAAAATTTTTACTTCAAAAACGATGGTTTATTTTTAAAACATATAGTCGTACACGCTCCTGTCTTTCTAAGAAGTAAGGAGTCGGTTATCTTAGTTACCTATAACTTAATAAATACAACAATAAGAATAATTATTTTAATATGACAGAAATAGTTGTGAATCTCTCATTAAAATTATTGTTAAGACTCACAATTGTAGGACTTAAATCTACCTGTAAAATAATATAATTTCGTTCTATCACTTTATTCCTTTACCTACAAATAAAGGGTACTTTCATTACACCGATAACATGAATAATATTTTATTTATACATATTCGTTTCATTCAAATCGAACGGAAGCCTCTGCTCGAGGATTTATGTCAATAAATATCATTTTTGTTTGCTGCACTTCGAAACATATTTTGTTAATAAAGATTCAACTCTAGATAGTACAGTTTTGTTACAGAATATGGACCAGGTTGAAATATTAACGATTTAAACCACACTGATTAAACCGATGCAATGGTGCTGGCGTAATTACTGCATGATATTAATGTGTCGGGGCGGATTAGCTTAGTGTCAATACAGAACGATGACAGAATGTACCTATTTAGTCCATTAAATAGTTACATATGGGGTTGTGTTTGTCTGCGGCCGCAATATTACTTTTTAGTTATGAAGGGTTACTGTCAAGTGAAATCCGAGTTTGTGGAATTGCTACGCTTGTCCTATCGCCGCCATCTTGCAAAAGGGGTAAAATGGTTTTATTCGCTTTCGGCCACTCTAAGCCAAATATAATTAAACATTTTAATGGGCTAACTAATTGTTGAGTCATTGCTGTGTAAAGATACAAGGCTTTTATGACGCTCATGCATTGCATGCCTGCATTCTTTAGGGTCCGGGACATTCAAAGCGGTGTGTTACAGTCCCCTTTTAGAACTTGAAGAAGCTAAGTAACCCTGTCCACAATTGTCTATACTGTTTTTAGATAAAGTAGTGGGACTCAGAGAAATTGGCGAGACGTAGGGCCAGCTAAGGTATGGCTAAGCTGGTCAGTGGTGATCACTAGAACCATAGTCCCATCACTAAATTTAGAGGAAAAGATGAGGTTTAGTGTGTGTAACCATACATGTGTATAGTGACATATAAAAGCATATTCTCTGCTGTCTCCCTGTTCCCAAAACCCTTTTTGTGACGGATATTTAGGTGGGCTGTTATGCAAGCCAGCCAGCAATATGGGTCACAGTTGAATCCTGATTTGGAACACTTTCTTTTCGAATTACATAGTCAGCGTGAGATCTGGTGGCTAGTACAGAATGTAGTAATTTTAACTAAAAATTTAAAAGAATACTTGCATTTCATCATGTGCAGAGTACGACCTGAATCCCCTTTTACCTTGGGTTTTAAGCAGGAGGTAGTGGGGTGTTAACTGGTGAGAAGATTAATTTTACTTACTTGTCATCAAAATAATCCTACTCCGGATCCTAACGACATCTTAGGAGCCCAGGCCAACCTCACCTGCAAGTGGTGCACGTGCCATCAACAGACGAGGCTCTGGCGAACACAAAAGTTCCCAGTAAACAGCAATACCTCGCCACCTATTACGTGGGACCAACAATATAATAATTAGCGAAATGTGGGCGTATAATATGCCTCTGCCTACCTTCGGGGAAACAGGCGTGATGCTGTGTATGTATGTATTATGGTTACAATTTCAGTTGAATTTGAAAATCATTTTGATAATCTACTAAATTATGCAAATATTTATTTTGTGTGCCGGGCACAAGGCATAATTAAGGGCTAATAATATAACAATATTTAGATTCTTTATTAAAATATATATTATAAGACTCCTGCGTGAAAGGATCCGTAATATGACATGGCTCTTTTCACATTAGATAGATAGATAGATAGAAAATTCTTTATTGTACACCAAATTAAAAATAAAACAAAAAAAAAACAGTTGCAAAAGAAAAGTAATACAATTGGCGGCCTTATCGCTTACAGCGATTTCTTCCAGGCAACCTTAGGATGGAGAGTGATTATAATTAAATGAAAACCGGGGGTGTAGAAAATAATAAAAATATATAGTTGTATTTTTAATAAACATAAACAAAAATAAATACTATTAATTTAATTAAATAAACGTACATACATAAATACGTACATGATATAGGAACACTGTGCAGCAGGACATTACTTCTCTAAAAGGAAAAGCTTTTTTATTACAATTTTAAACACATTTAGTGATTGCGCTTGTCTTATAGTAACTGGGAGAGAATTCCAGAGACGAGCAGCTTGTACAGTAAAAGATGAATCGTAAAAAGAAGTGACATGTGACGGAATCTCAAGGCTCAGACTCTCTGATGACCGCAAAGAACGCGAATGTGAGCAGTGAAGGAAGTTAAAGTTATCTTTAAGATAGTGAGGGTAAGTAGGATTGTGCAAAATGTTAAAAAGAAGAGATAGAATGTGAGTATTCCGGCGAAGACGAATAGGAAGCCACTTGAGTACAGAACGGTAATGAGATACATGGTCATATTTGCGCAAACCAAATATGAATCTTATACAAAAATTTTGAAGACGCTCAAGTTTATTTAGCTGGTCCTCCGTGAGATCAAGAAAGCAGGCGTCGGCGTAATCAAGAACGGGAAGTAGCAGAGACTGCGCTAACGCTAATTTAGTGGTAGTTGGCAAAAAGTTACGTAGTCTTCTCAATGATGCAGCGGAAGCGTATAACTTACGGCTGACAGCCTGAAGTTGCGGACCCCAACAAAGAGTATCGTCCATAATTACCCCCAAATTTTTGACCGTCTTTGAATATGGTATATCGACACCACTAAAATTAACTTTTGGAAGTGAATTAAAATCAACCCTTGACAGCAATCGGGAGCTACCTACTATAATTACTTGAGTTTTTATAGGATTAATCTTAAGGCCAAAAGCTTGGCTCCATTTTGCGATGCGACACAGGTTGTTATTCGTAGCATTTACAGCCTCAGCCAACTTCGGAAGCGGTGCTTGACTGTAAATCTGAAGATCGTCTGCATAAAGGTGGTAGGAACAGGAAAGGTTATGAGAAATAGAATTAATAAAAATTGCAAAAAGAAGAGGGGATAACACGCCTCCCTGCGGAACGCCTGCTGTAGTGACACACCATGAAGAGAAGTTCTCATCAAGGCGGACTCGTTGCTTGCGTCCGTATAGGTAACAGTGAAACCAATCAATTACCGTCGGAGATATGTTGAGAGTACGCAGCACTGCAAGGAGCACATCAAAATCGACCGTGTTGAATGCATTGCTGAAGTCCAATAATGTTAGCACAGTAAGGTGTCCATTTTCCATTCCAAGACGAATATCGTCAGTAATTTTGACTAATGTAGTGACAGTGCTATGACCGGGACGGAAACCAGATTGGAGAGGAATAAAAAGACAATGACGGGAAAGGTACTTACTTACTTGCTGATGAACAAGACGCTCCAGGACTTTTGATAAGAATGGAAGAATGGATATGGGGCGATATTCATTAGGAGTTTGAGGATTGGAGACTTTGGGTAAAGGAATAATTTGGGCGTATTTCCAACAAGAAGGAAACATTGCATTGGAAATTGAGCTGTTGAAAAGAAAAGTAAGGATAGGAAGGATGATGCTAAGGATAGGCACTAACATATTGCGACTGATACCATCGATACCAACTGCATTAGAGGTGATCGACATAACGCACTTCTCAACATCACAATCCGATAATTGCTCAAGAAGAAACGGAGAATAGTCTGGGATTGGTTGAGCAGATAGATGGATTAAAGTATTGGTCTTATCAGCGTCATTCATATAAGACGAAGAAGAAAAATGAATATTAAGAAGATCAATATTAATACTATTAGAAATTGTGCTCTCCTTAGACTTACCAATCCCAAGTGACCTTAGAAATTTCCACACTTTCGATGTGTCTTCATTTTCTACTGATTTATGGATATGGCGACGAAATGCATCCCTACACACCACATTGCAGCGATTTCGGACTTTGGTATACATATCTTTGTTATGTGCACTGGGTCGACATTTATATTTATTTTTGGCAGCAGCCTTTTTATGCATCAACGATTTTATGTCATCAGTAAGCCACGGTGCTGGCAAATGTTTCAGTTTTATAGGTCTGATAGGCGCATGTTTATCGTATAACTGAATAATTAATTTATTAAAGACTTCCACCTATTCATCCACAGTCTGAGCGTCAAACACTGGAGACCAATCGATGTTCCGCGCATCATTAAGAAACCTCGCGTGATCCATACCACTAAAGTTGCGCTGAAGAATTATTTTCGGTTTGGCTTTAGGAGGACGAATTTTATAGGACAAATAAATAAGGTCATGATAAGAAAAGGCGTCGGCTGCGCATTGACCGTAACTTGCAACATGCTGTGGAGAAGACAATATTATTAAATCAAGAAGAGATGGTGTAGAATTTGGAAAATGATGAGTAGCACTAAGAGGAAGAATATGCATGTTATTGGAATTGACTATTGCTTGAAGAGAGGAAGTTCGATGATCGTTTTTAAGGAGACAAGTGTTAAAATCACCCATAATTATTGAGTGCTCATAAGAGGGAATAAAGTCATCTAACATTTTTTCGAAGGATGTAAAGTAGTCAACGCGCAGCGACGGACTGTAATAAACTCCAAGCAGAAGCTTGGTTTTGGAGAGGATAATCTCTACCAACAGATGCTCACCTGCGTTGCGAGACGGTGGCTGTGATGAGGTGCTAATGACAGTGTAAGGAATGTGTGCTCTTAAATAAATAGCTACCCCCCCACCAACAGAGCCAGTGCGATCATTACGTATTAGACCAAGATTCTGAAACAAGAATAGCATGAATATTTTTATTGTTCAACGACGCCAGCATATCAGAGTAGTGAGCCGGAATACTTTGCGCATTAATATGTATAACATTGAAATTTTTCGGAACACTAGAAAACTGAGATTCAAGAGTATCAGAAAGCGAAGGAATACTAACAAAGCTATTGTCACTGCTGCTGCAACGATCTGATGACAGTGACACATACAATTCGTCGTCGCTGCTTACCAAATCAGACATAATTGAAATACTATTAGAATAAACCTAAATACAAAAAAAAAAAAAACTATATTATTAAGGATGACCAATATTTTAACGTGTATACTAAAACAAAAACGGTTTTTACCTATAGGCTTATAAAACACTCTTCACCCGGCGATTGCAGTGTTATACAAACAAAATTACTCATTACACACATATTACATTAATTCATTTATAAACTTTAATTTATTATTTATTTAAATTTATTTAAAATATTATTAACCATACAATCAATTGAATACATTTTCTTAGCATTAGCTGACTTATATTCAAAACAAAGGAAAGTTAGGCAAGGTGAATTTACAAGGCGAGTTAATTTACAAAGTAAATTCACAACAGTACGGATTCTTTATTATATCACAAAAGATGGCGTGATTTTAGTTCATTAAAAAATGCTAAACTTGCCTACTAATAGGTAGAAAAAATATCACGCTAACGATTTTTCCGTGGCTTCTATAAATATGTAGACCTATTGTGCTTATTTTCTCTTGGCTTTGTGCTAATTAATTAGAAATAATATTTTCCTCAGTATTGATAAGGAAAATCATCAAATTTTTTGCCTAAATACTGAACCTACGGAAAAGGTACACGTTCACGTCTGTTAACCCTTAATTGGCTAGTTGGAAGTATGTTTCCACCACAAAATAAACATTAAAGGATTAAGTTAAGGTATAAATTTGTACAATAAAAAATATCAACTTCCGCTGGCCGATCAAAAGTTAACATTTATCAGAATATTTCTATTAAATTAGATCGTGCTATATATTCCGTAGACATTTTACACAACGTCATCTAGTCTCAAAGAAAGTAAAGCTTGTAGAATGGATAATGAACAGCAGATACTAGTAATCTTCTAGTTAGTTTTTTGTACTTACAAAACTTAAACTACATATAACACACCCATACCCAAACAAGACCAGTGGGCACACAAACATATCCCGTGTGAGAATCAAAACCTTTGGCGCCGCGCCAAATACTATATGTGCCAACTAATTGTTCAGTTTAATACCAGAAGTACTAAAATAACCCAATTATCAATGTAAACAACATAATTTCTTCGTATCAACATCATAATAATATGTTCGTCATCCTACCTTCGTCCAATGCTGTTATCGTTTTGTAGTGTCTATATGACTTGATTTGAAGCTCTCGATTGCACATTGGCGACAGGGCCAGCCCATTACCAGTTCTTGGTCATTGATACAAATTACCGTCTTTTTAAACACAGGCTGTAAACCATATTACTTAGACATACAGGTAGATATTTAAGACCGAAGGTTTGAGGGTGGTGGATACGATCTCCTCTTATGACAAATTTTGTTAATTTCTTCTATATTTTATGTAGTTTTGAACTCTTTCTTCAGTTTAGTACAAGCTCTGCTTAGTTTGAAGTTATCTAACTTCTAACAAAATAGACATGATGTTAAATTATTTGTTAAATAATTAATGTAATGTATTATTACTTGGTCAGGTTTGGACATAGCACTTTATGTAAGTTTACTCCAAGTCTTAGAATAATAACACCTAGAACGATAGTTCCCTTCAAAGCGGTCTTTCAAAAGCGAGGCAAGGAAAAATCTATGTGTGCGTAAGATACTTGTATTTACGCTCGACGAAACGCACACAGTGAAAAAAATTATGTTGTCATTTCATTCAATTTTCCCTAAAAGTAGGGAAGTTGAAACTTTTACTTAGCTATTTATTGCATTTAGTTTATGAGAAAAACCACTTACTTTATAATTTTATTAAAATGTATATAATTATATTTATCCTGCCTGGGGTTAATAATTTTTCACTAAAGTAAAAGTAAAAGTAAAAAGTTCTTTATTTCATAAACTATTACATAGCACTTGAAAACGTCAAAACAAAATATACATGAAAAAAAAAATGTATATCAACCCTGAAATCACGAAGCTTAGATTCACTTACATGCAAATAAATAAAAATTAGGTGTAAGTGAATCTAAGTGCCAGTTCCGAGCCTCCGCTCTGTGAGAAGAACTGACAAGAAACTCACAGGCTATGCTCTTTTAAATTATTTTTATTACATGACACACACAGTGTAAATTTGATGATACTGAAAGGGTCCCCCGAAGCTGTAACCAATAAAGTAGCACTAAGGGAACCTTCCATCACAGTCAAGTAAGTATGTATTGTGAAACTGAGCTGAGCCTGTACAATAAGGAATGGTCACGACAAAGATCTGGTTGACTTTTTATTCTAATATACACATACAAGTTGAAAATGTTAAGCCCAAGCTTGTTTATCCGATAAGTAATCATTAACAGCATAATACCCCTTTTGAAGAAACTGCTTTTTAACTACAGTTTTAAAAGTTGCCAATGGTAGATCAATTATTTCCTGCGGAATTTTATTAAAAAATCTGATACTATTACCCAAAAATGAATTTTTTGTTTTGTGAAGTCGACAATTTGGCAGAGAGAGCTTATTTCTATTCCTAGTATTAAAATTATGTACTTTTGAATTTTTATCAAATGTATTAATGTTTTTGCGAACATACATTATATTATCGAATATATACTGAGATGCTACCGTTAATATGTTAATTCTTTTAAACATCTCTCTAAGAGAATCTCTGGACTTAAGATTATAGATAGCTCTTATGGCGCGCTTTTGTAGTACAAATATATTATGTATGTCCGCAGCAGATCCCCACAATAACATACCATATGACATAATGCTATGAAAATAGCTAAAATAAACTAATCTAGTTGTTTCTTCGTCTGTTATGAGTCTTATCTTTTTGATGGCATAGCATGCTGAGCTAAGCCTTCCGGACAAATCCATTATATATCACTAATTATTTATTTAATATATTTAGGGCTATGAAACTCTTAAATAGTTATAGTTAGTCAACTGTTTTATGTAGATAGACCAGAATCGAATGAAACTATTATACCTTTTTAAGATGTGATTTATGCCATATCAATTGAAATTAATCAATCAATGAAAAAATAAAGATTTTTGTGTTATATTAAAGAAATATTTCACGCGAACAAAGTCGCGGGCGGAAGGTAGTAGCAGATAATTGTCAAATAACATTTTGTGCAATTTAATTATTGTCTAATTGAGACGTGTTTCACTTACAACAAAATGTAGGAGATTTTTTCCCCTTAATGGCAACATTTTCATTAACTGTCACGTAACAAATATTGAAATTAATTTTATCATTTTAATGAATGTTTTACTTAATAATTTAAGTTCAAACGCATAATTTAAACGTGTAATGTTATGTTAATATGTTTCTTGTGCTTTTCCGTCGTATTGTGATATCCGTTCATAGCTCAAAACGTCATTTTTAATAAAAATATCAGGAGTAGTTTTCAATACGACACGACCTTGAGCACTGACGGGCCGCGTAACAAACTTAGCCAATATGGCTAGGTTTGAGTTGCCTCACTTTGACGACACGTACTGGGCTTCTAGGTGTAATTATTCTAAGCTCCAAGTTAGGTGGAACATCAGCGATTCGTCTAGTTCGTGGTGGCTCGCCGTGGGCGTTCGTAAAATCAGTGACGTTCACGACGCTGCGGCAGACTGACCGATGTCAAATCTAGTTTCAAAGTAATTTAAAAGGAGGCTATAACAACGCGCCGTCATATATTAATTCAATTCAATGTTGATTGCACTCCATAATGTTATACATAAGGTCTTACATCTACACAAGTTACAATTATGGACCCTGTTGGGCACGGCCAACTTTGTCTATGGATACGTGATAGGTTCCTTCGATAGCGGCCTATTTTGGCCTGGTTAATAATTCTATTGGCCAGTAGGCTATTTGCGTACTGCAGGACGACTGGGTCAGAGCTGGAACTGCCCACCCGTGAAACTGGCCGCTTGTTTATCTGTTAAATTAACAATGCGTGTTTGCTTATTGAGTGATTCCAATGAACATAATAACCTAAATGTTACAGTTACTTTTGTGACAGAGCATTATAAAAAAAAATTAAAGTGTCTATGTATGTATATGAATAAATATTTCTGACACTTACACCAATCATTTAGTTCCAAGATAAGTATCATTAAGAACTTGTGTTATGGATACTAAATAACGGAAAAACCTACATAAATACTTTTTTTTTGTAAATACATACTTAATATACATAGAAAAACACCCAGACCAGAACAAATATTCATATTTATAACACACAAAGATTTGTTCTGTGTGAGAATCGAACCCAGGACCTCTGGAGTGAAGTGCAGTTATACTGACCTCCACGCCATATCGGTCGTCATACTCGGTTTACAAGCGCTCAATGTATAAAAAATAGTTCGCTTAAGGATACCATACGTTTTAATTTTTTTCTACACTAAATGTTTCTCAATCAAATAAATATTTAATTTTATTAACAAAACAGATAAAACTATGTGGTACAGAGTGTTATATCAGATTTGTTTGCAATTGCAAAATAAAGTTTGGTAATAATTTCTTTTATTTTATGTTTGATCGGCCAATTAATTTATTATAATTATTTCAAAGCCATAATGTATATTTGTATATGTATCGCATAATTATCCTAAATCAAATATAGTTTCGGCGCTGCGGCGGTTAACGCAAACAAATTTTACTCGAGCCAACAGTTTACGACGGTTAACTAGCGAATAACAGCTGTTCAAGAACATAATTTACTACATTAGCAATTGGCATAGCATTAGAATTAGAATCTACAATTACATGCTAATTAAATTAATTTAAATTAGCATCAACTTCTACTATCAGATTTATCAGTCAAACCATTTTAGATACAAACATCCGTAAATCCGTACGCAATAAATGAATTTTAGCCAAGCTGGTTAGAGCGGTGAGCAGACCCTGGGCCCTAAGCTTAAGTCTAGGGAACGACCATTGCTGCGGGACTGTTCGATAAGGTTACCGTGGCTTCAGGTCGTAGCATGCTTAAGAAGGAACATGGGTGGTTTTTAGTCAGTAAAAGTTGATACACCCTCCCGCTCCATTTCCAGCGGGAGAAGGACATAAGATTATCTTCCATCCAAAAAAAGGGCACGACTGGTATGGTGGCAGGATGATGGAGAAACATCCGCAAGCACATAACGCACGGGCTGGAATAGGCACGTCACTGGTGCTCATAGGAAGGACCGTTTGAAGTTTAATGAGTGGTTCATATGTGATAAACCACGTTCTGGAATACTTTACAGTGAAATGTATGACAGCTGAAGGGTTTTCAAACGCGGTTGAAGTGGTGCCAAAATCATCAGGACCAGATAAGGATGCTCTTGCAAATAGGGAAAATTGCTAAACAAAGAACTCCTCACACTCAACGGAATTAAATTCAATAATATTGAAAACGAACCACCAATAATTCTTTCTCGGGGTTCCGTTTCAAAGTGCTATACCCTAAAAAGGAGAAAACCAAATTAACAATTTGCCTTCCGGGGTTAAAATCAATGGGGCATTGTATTGAAATTGTGAGAGAATTTTCCAAAACAAAAGTTGTTTAAAGTCGCCGCCATTTTGAAACGGCAGAGAAGTCCACTTCGCGCGTCCAAGTTTAAATTGGCACTGATCGTGATCGGGGGTGGCTCAATGAGTTGTTCGTGAAAATATTGATGCCGTTTCCAGTAATTAAATTTGTTCTTTGATCAACTACCCTCAACAGAACAATTTAAACTTTTTCCATGTTTTTTAACTTGGCTGACTTGAAACATAGGTCACACAAGCAACTTGCTTTCAAGATAGACCTTTGACCGAATAAACCTTTTGACTTTGACTTGACTTTGTGTGACCTAAGCAATACACAAGTCCAAGTACGCTCAATGACAATAAAGAGATTCTACTCTCCAGGATGGAAAAAAAGCTAACTCTAATATATCGTTACAGTTTTCAATTGCGCCTCTCCTTTTGTTCATCAAAATCACTATCGCAAGAGCTATCGTTAAGCTGAGTGGTGTCCACTTCGCTTTGGTAGCATTTCATGGATAGTTGTCCATATATTAATACAAATTTTAATGCCCCGAATCAATTCTTCTTTCTTTCATTATGGTCAGTTTTTCCCAGAGATACAAAGGCCATTTTTTAATGAAACTAACTAAAATCACAGCGCAAATTAAAAAATGCTGCTACAGTAATCCAATAACCCTCGATTCACGATGAAATTGAATGTCTAATTAGACAGGGAACAAAACAACAAATTATTCACGAAGCGGCGCGTTAATCTAATTGTGAGCGTTATGCCACTCGGGACTGATTGACAAACCCAATGAGCCAACCATTACGGTCACTTCTACATATAATTAAACAATTATTAAGAGCTCATTATTCATATTTCGTGACTATTTTTTATTGCTATACGGCGACGTTAAACGAAGGTACCACCTAATGTGTCTATCACTCTATATTCGCATGAATATTTGGTGACGAAAATAATAAACTACGAAAGTAATGAAAATCAGTATGTAATAATCTAGTAAAACTATAGCATAACATTGAAAATGTTATCAGAACTTAAATGTAAAAATTCTTAATTAATTTCCAGTGAGCCTATAAGATTATTTGTCATTAATAGACAATCTAGTAATTTTACTATATTTTCACAGGAGAGGCTCTAATATAGTTAGCACTAGACCTTTGTATGTCTTATTCTTTGAGACCTGCCGTTGACGACGACAATGGGCACATTGGGCGGTTTTGAAACCTTTAACAGGAGGACGACACACTCATTTTTTTTTTTATTTACGTCGGTAACAAAATGTATTTACGAACTGTCTCCTGGCCAAAGGGGGAGACCGGGAGGGGGTGTTGGGCTTACTGCGGCAGACGCGACCACCGCAGTCCTACCCACTAAAAATCTTCCGACGACGCCCGCCGCTGTTGAAAAAGGGGCGAGGCGCCAGTTGCTACGTTGTAGTTTCTGGCACCCCGCCCGTGGCCAACGTCCCCCGGATCAAAAAAGTGAAAGGACGACACACTCATGCTTCAACGAATCCTAACTAAATCCAAATGAAGTTTTGCCACGGGCCTCTTTCTCTAACCGCAGCACTCTCTATCGGCAGGGAGTTCATCCACACACCTTAGAAAATAATAGCAAATAATCTTAAAAAGTTTTAATTCAAATTCTTCTCCACTCAGTCTCCTGCCAGTAGTGAATGGGCGCGTTTATTTATTTATTTTATTTATTTAATCTTTATTGCACACAAGAAAGAAAGTACAAAGGCGAACTTAATACCGAAGGCATTCTCTACCAGTTAACGATAAGGTTAGCAGAAAGGCTTAAAAGCGGTGACATAAACTAAAACAAAATGTTTATAAATGTAAATTTTGTCAGTTAGTTATATCATTCAATATAGCATCATCAATTGCCCAAATATATAAAAGCATATCTTCTGCTGGGTATGGTCGCTATGATTTGTCACAAAAAAAGGAACATTTTTTAACTTTCTTTCCGTGTTTGTAGAAGTTATAACAATATCTGTCTGTCTAATCATAAACATATATATATCCCTAGACACGATTCAGGAAATTTGTTTACGAATTCAGCAGGCGAACGCGACAAATGCTCACATATTCACCCCGGTCTTGCTTTTTTCGGTTAAACAAGTAAAGAGTTTTGTAGAGATGTCGTGAACAGCTGGTCGCTGGCAGTTGGCACCCGTTCGGGATTCTGAGCGCGATCCGTGAGCCTAAGGTCGCCAGCCATCTTTAATTCAACAGGACATCTAACAGAACTAGTAGTAAGTTTTATGCAAGGCAGGTAGTTTTATGTGGTGTGCAGCCCCAGAATGGGGGAATTGTAACCTATAGAGCAGCATAGAGTTAAATAAAATATTAAGGGACAGAAAACGCTCGTTAACTAGCAAAATATGTCATGGGCAAGCTGCGGACGTACTCTCAAAGCATTTCGGCAGAAAGAAAGTAAGAAGTTGGAATATGGTTACCTATTGGAACGCATAACGTTTTTGGCCATAAACTGAAAATAATTAACAATAATTATAGTCAGGTGGGCAACTTGTATATGACTATTATAAGAAAATACTTTTTTGGGTAAGAAAAAAAATAACCTCAACCTAACCCAAAAAGAGAAGTAAGCTGCGTTTTAAAGTATGCTTTATAAAAGTATGACAAATGAAAATATAGATTTATATGATTATTGCTTTTATAATTATGCCTTTATTATGGTTATGCGAAGTAATACGTTATGAAAAAGGATATTATGCGTTTGGATCTTTATGTCATATGATGTATGTCTTTTAAAATTATGGCAATAAATCGTGTGCGTTTCAAATTGTCACCGTTAGAACATACATGGAAAGGAGGTGGGTCAAGAACTAGGATGTAACTAGTAGACTATAGTGAGGGTTTAAAATGATGTTAAGACAATTCCCGCGCAACTGTTATCTCCTTAAAAAAACGATAACCACTTAATTCTGTTTAACTTTTTTTTGCCTATTATACCTTCAAAGCCAAGAGAATCCACATAATATATTATGATTCAAATTCTATTATTTCTTGTCGTTCGGTACTTGTCCTCCACCTCACAGATTAAAGAAAGATTCATGCTGTTACAGAACATTTTCACGATCAACTATATTCACGAATATTCGGGTCCAAAACAGACATTTGAAAGAGGTCACCCTACACGAGCAACTTCCACTTGATCAGGAAAGTCCGATTGTTTTTTTATTACGGTTCGTCCAAAGTCGGTACTTTCTAATTGAACTTAGGGCACGACATCGGGATAACTTCAGCTAATTAATACAAGAGTCACGTTGGTAATTCCAGTAATTACTGCTGTGGGAACATTCGGAAGTAAAATGTTTATTTGTTCTCAAGGGAACAATGATTAAAGAAAGAAAGTAACAAGTTACTTAAGGCGGATCGCACACTTCGGTTTTTGGTACCTTGAAACTATTAAGACTGCGTATAATATAGTACCTAAAAAAATCCTTATCCTTCAACATAAAGCCTATAAAAGTTTAATACCAGAATCGAGCCTCTTCTCACAAACCAACGTGAATCTACTTCACCATGCGGGTTGCGGACGCAGAATGTGTGACGTCATGTTGTTAGATATTTTCAAGTCGCCTAATAGGTCCATTTATTTGACTTTACTTCTAGTCTAAATATTAGGTATTGATAAATTGTCATATAGCATCTATGGACTGTGATCTTTGCCCAACTTTGATATTTTTTTCCTTTCACTTAGAGCCGCTAATCTCTAAGGGGTTTCTTACAAAACGAGATTTTAGGTTAGACCATTTTTAAAACTAGTGCTGTCACTTTCATTTGACAAGAGGAAGACAGTGACAGCACTAGTTTTAAACCTTTTTTTTTTTATTTACGTCGGTAACAAAATGCATTTACGCACTGTCTCCCGGCCAAGGGGGGACCGAGAGAGGTGTGTGGGACTCACCACCGGCAGACACGACCGCCAGCAGTAATACCCACTAAAAATCTTCCGACGACGCCCACCGCTTGTTGAGAAAGAGGCGGGGGGCCAGTACTTGGGTTGCAGCTCTAACACCCCGCCCGCGGCCAACGTCCCCCGGACGGCTACATCCCATTCCTCCAAATTCTATTGTTCTCGTTAGCTTAAAACTTCATACATTGTATCCCACGCCCTCCAAAACTTATCTTAAATAATAATTAAATAATTTTTATGTCCCACTTCCTCCAAAAGTTACTAAAGTAGGTATAGTCAGCAGTAAAAATATGTTGGATATTGTTTTCTGTAGAGCTGAATACTCACGTAGCCGTCGTCGTCATGTACAAAGAAACATAACACTTAGTCCAGTACTGAAAGTATATAGAGTACCGACAAGCCCGCTGTGAGCCGCTTGCACGAGGAGCGCGATAAGGTTGCAGTGACCAGCTTTAAATACTGTACACAAGAATGTAGAACTTTAAATAATAAACGTTCTCTTTAATGTTTGGGTCTTGTTCAGACTCTCGTTTATTGTAAAATCATTGTTATTTATATTAATAAAGGTAATTTTACATCGGTTCACCGGTAACGCGAATGTTAACCAGTTTAAATGTCACAACCATAGATATATGATAGAAGGAGATATGCCCGGTAGTTGAATATGTATCAGAACCCGATGTCGCTAGGTTGGCTAGTTTGAGGGATAGTGCTATTTTTAAACAAACAATATTATCTATTTCATTTTAACAAATAACAAAACATATAGCGCCATCCCGCTTTTGCCTCGGTGTTAAAGTCCGTGCTTGCCGCTTGCGAGCTAGCCGGCGCCCAGGAGCTTCCTGATTGGTAGTAAAAGTAATTAACTAAGCTGGCCAGTGCATTACCTACGTCACAGATAAGAGAATACTTACAACGATTGAGAATACTTACAACTTACGTTATTTTCCATAGTGTCGTGGGTTAAATTAATAATGTAGGTATAATATTTTTCTATACACTTATAATAAAGGAAGATAGTAAAAAACCTGTATATAATTGTATGCATTGCAAATTAAAATAAATGGACAGGAAAAGCATCAAAATAAGAAACCATAGTTTTAAAAATTCTGGTCTATCTATATAAAAATCTAGATTTCACTATAGCTTCATTTTAAAGGTTATTATGTTAAACTCAGATTAATACTTTAGTATTAATCCGAGAAGTTAAAGTAGTTGTACAGATTATTATTATAATAATAAATCTATGTCCGAGGTGTGCGAAGAGAAGTAACGCGCATTTCAAATTTAACGCGAGTCAAAAGCTTGCGTTTTAAATTGTGTTATTCCTTCGTATTACACAGTATTAAACTTGTTCAACATAAAATACAAAAAAAATCAAGTAAGTTTTTTTACCAACGCTACTTTTATTTATCTTGTGGAGGAAATGATACATCATTTTAAATTTCATTTCGTTTTTGGAGGAAGTGAAACCAAATTTTTGGAGGAATGGGACGTACCCCCCCGGACCAAAACCGGGAGGACCTCCTCAGAGAGACGCAGTGGACGCGCCCCTCCTACCTCCATGTGCGACCATAGCGTGTGTGGCCGACTTCTCGGAGGGTCCATGATTAGACAGCAGGGGCCCCCTGACCCCGCTGCGTAAGACCCTCCTGGCGCTGCTTGACGGGCCCTCCTGCCCTGCCCGCTGCGCCCTCCACAGGTCCCTCTTAGTTTCCCCCCTGGTAGTCAGTACTAAGGGCACCCAGAGTCGTCAATCTCTGGGTGTTACCTTTTCCCTGGCGCCTCCTGCGCCCTACCGGGAGGTACTCAGCCCCCCCGCCACGACAAGGTGGAGACCAGTCGGGGGGACTAGTTTTAAACCTGGTCTAACTTTAGATCTCGTTTGGTAATAAGCCCCAAAGAGTCTCGGAGCAATACTCAATCCCAACCATAAAAGTATGTAACCTATATTTCATTTGCAGTTGAGTCTTAAATGCTCAATTCGAAATTGTATCTAAAAAGAGTTTTGGTAACTATATAGGGCTTATAAGTAAATATTCTGTAAATATTTCAAGCGTCCTGTTGCCGTTATCAATATTCAGCGAAATCGAACAAAAAATCAGGTTTGTTGTATGGGAGCCCCCTTAAATATTTATTTTATTCTGATTTTTAGTATTTGTTGTTACAGCGGCAACAGAAATACTTCATCTGTAAAATTTTAAATAATCTGACTATCACGGTTCATGGGTTACAACCTGGTGGAAGACCACATGATGAATATGAATCAAGATGAATTATCATGAACATGTACAGCTGAGTCTTAGTAATAAGGCGCTGTTTTAGACCCTTCGGGAACGGAACCCTAAGATATTAAGTTCAATCTTACAACATGTTTCAAAACTATGTAACTATCAAAGTCAATATCAAAACTCAACCGTAAATGTCTGTCTGACTGCAAAACGAACTCGTAACTCACAACTCCGAATGCACACTCCGCTCCGAAATTGTGCGCTGTCCAAACTATGTTCTATAGTTTTTTTATGTCTAAGTCTTTTGTTTAAAGGTCTGAGCACATAGTGGACGGAGGTGGGAATAACCACGGGGTGGCTGTCAGTTGATCTATAAACAGTTAAAAGGTCTTTGGCGTCCTAATACATGTGACAAGATAATCCATAAGATCCATAATACAATTCAAAAGTTCACATATACATACTAAATAGTATATTATGGTCCCCCGTTTTGGCGAGCCTATAACCGCATATCGCGATATTTTATGTTTGCCAGAGCCTTGTCCGTTGATCGACAAGTGCATCACTTACCATTAGCAGGTGAGTTTGACTTGGGTTCCAAAGGTCTTACGGATTCGTACGATCCCTATGCACCCCCCATTCCACGTATTTTTTTTTAAGAAATAATAATCATACACTAACAATCTTTCGTCTATAAACCGACCACAGTATTATCAGGTTAACTTTCGTTTGTCGCGTACTGCACAAAATTATTTTTATTATAGAAACTAGGCTCTTTTCTCTAGGACATCTTAAAAGCTAAAGGAAATAATTCTTAAGTGATAAATTCAAACTAGAATAAAATTACAATATTGCAGTTCTAGAATTAAGAGACTTAGGTATACAACCGCCTATAATCGATAACGCGTTAAGAGCTAAGTTCTGCAGTGGGCTTTTTACGGCTGATGATGATAATAGCAAATAAATGACGAAATAAAATAAATACACAATTAATAAGCACTTATAACGATTATCAAGGACATGTGTTATGCACGCCACGCTACCGGGACGCGAACAGTGTAACTATTGCTTTAATTTCCAAACAATAATTTCCGACACCCCATTTACATGCACTCACGAAGTACATACCGCTGCAAAATAACCTTCTCTCCCCAAATTTCCAAATGCGCAATATTGAACGTTGTGTTGTTAGACAAGTTATTTTCCGCATGAATAGGAGATTACTGTACCGCCTCGCTTCTTGACTAGCTTTCAAACGCCCAAGTTCAAGTTAAGTTGGTGTAGAGTAAGTGATGTGGAATAGGTGGGAAAGTAAAAACGTTAACTGAGTACGAATACATAGTTAAAAGTTTTAGATTATGCAGAGAAATATAATAAAATAAACGTAGTAATAGAACTTTTCATAGTTATACTCTCTTTTGTCTATTATGAAAAAAAAACTTTCTCTAAAATATTGTCTTATCTAGATTTTAACCGTACAGCCATGAATGGACATATAATTTTAAATGAAGAATCAATAATTTCTTAAGTAAAGCATATATGTTTCATCATAGTTAAAAACTTTGATAAATACTAAAGTGCCTGCGTCCTCGGAGGGTTACGCAGAGGCATATTATGCGCACAAACTTCGCCAGTTACAATGTTGGTCCCACGTAATAGATGGCTAGCCTATTGCCGCTTACCGGGAACTTATATGACTCCCAGAGCCTAGTTGTCGTTAAAAACTTACAAGAAATTAAGATGTTTAATTGCGTCTATAGAAAAACCAATAACAAACAAAGACAAACACGTCAAATGAAGGTAACACCGGCGAAACTGCGGTGAAATTATATTTGAAAATACAAGATATCTCTTATTATCTCCCTCGACTATCTCTCGTTTCAGCGTTGGTCGTGAAGACATCGTTGTTCTGAGGCTCCTATTTTACCTGAAGATGTCCTGTGTAAGGGCGAAACACGTGTCGTGTTGAATAGTTTCTCGATTTTTCGGGAAATTATAGTAGCGCGGGAATTGTTACAAAGATATTTTTAATCCATCACTTGCATACAAGATATTTTAATACCCTTATCGTAACATAAAATATAACGAGACGAAGTAAGATAAGGAGACCAATCAAATATTTATATAGTTATTGAGGAAGAATGAAAGACTTTTATTCGCAAAGGGCTTGGTATCGTGAATTATTAACATTGTATTTGATATTTATGGAATATAGTCTCTCAGTCCTACGTGCAGGAAGGCCCATAATATTCAGCTGTTTTCAAGATTATATTTATTTTACTGCAATTGATTATATAGTCATATAACAGTAATAAATTTGAGAATGTATATGATGTTACTACTGTGTTTTATTATATTATTCTTTGTCTATTTAACGAGAAGAGACCATATTGGTCAGATGGAATAGGGGCTAGTATTCATGTATTTTGTTTCTAAGATTGTAAGCTCCATTCTAACTAATACTTACATACAATCACGCCTGTTTGCCCGAAGGGGTAGGAAAAGGTATACAATAAGCCCAAATTTCGCCAATTATATTTTTGGTCCCACGTAATAGATGGCGAGCCTATTGCCGGTTACAGGGAATTTTTATGTTTGCCAGAGTCTCGTCCGATGAACGGCAGGTGCACCACTTGCAGGTGAGGTTGGCTTGGGCTCTTAAGATTATAGTAGGATATACACATTCTAAAATTATTTTATAAAAAAACAAATATTTGCCTTTAACTGGCTGTTCGTGTCATTTACAAGTATTAACACTAGAAAGACTATATGCTACTTCGTATGCTATCTAAAAATACCAACGTAGTCATTTTGATGCAAAGACGACCCTAACGTTGATATAAAATTATTATTATGATAAATATATAAAAACAACAGTTATCCATTATTATGTTTTATTAATTTAAATCAGAAATACATTAAGATTATATATTTATAAAATTCAACACTTTTAGAAATTTTTAGCCAGGCCAATTTGAACACGCCCGAGTGTAGTGTGTAGAGTTCTAAGAATTATGACATTTTAGATTGGTTACCCTTGATAAATTGTCAAGGAAGCATTAGGAGCTGTCTTCAAAATTAAGGAATCATAACGTAGAATACGAATTGTTTTACAAACTGTAGGTATTTTAACAATGCGTCATTTTGACGACTGATCTTTAAAGATAGGACTCATTATATTTGGAAAACTGGTTAAGATAACAAACTGTTTCTTTATATGGGGGCTATTAAACTTCAAAATATTA
This sequence comes from Musotima nitidalis, assembly GCA_949126915.1. Taxonomy (NCBI): domain Eukaryota; kingdom Metazoa; phylum Arthropoda; class Insecta; order Lepidoptera; family Crambidae; genus Musotima; species Musotima nitidalis. Next base: position 4,831,977 of record OX421427.1, on the reverse strand, counting down.
AACGTCAACGAGTGTCATGCTTTAATAAGTCATAACTTTCAAAATATGAGCACTCTACTTCGCGGAATCGTCAATTCGACGACAGAGGCCTTTCTAGTGTTAAGAGATCAAAAATAATCATGGGCATAGATCCGATTAACGGAGTTAAAATGATTTCTTACCTTAGAAGTTTTCCCAAGAGGTAACAGCATGACAGCACACAAAAAACAGTCAAACAGTTTTTGAAGAAATCGGAAAAGTCGGCGTCTATCAGTGGTGCCTTTGGTTTAGCAAACGTTAATAGAATGCGGGACCACTGTCCATCAAGTAAGCTTTAGTACCTTGTGGTATTGCAGTGGGATATTTAAAGGCCGGGTTGGAAAAAGATGACCTTCCCATAATAAGCAGGGATTTTTAAACAATGGTTAGTCTTTACTTCCTGCAAACTCTATGACGTCACTTGTTTCTAATTCGGCACTGGCTTAGCGTTACACTTTGAAGGTTTTACGCATTCTAATACAATGTACTTAGTCAATTTTGAAATGCACTGTTGCAGATGTCACCTTAATTATTACACTTAATTATTTTTTGTTTTTAAATTGTTTTTTTGCATGTAAGTGAATCTAAGCTTCGTGATTTAGTGTAATATTATTTCGATTGTATTTTTTTTTCATTTGTAATCATGACGTTTTCAAGTACTATGTATAATAGTTTATGAAATAAATATTTTTTTTACTTTTTACTTTACACCACATCCAAGGAAAGGATTATCCAATAGACAACTGCCTAGAGGAATCGCGCATTGAATTTTCTTCTAAATAGTTTTCTTTATTTGAAAATATAGTATGTAACGAACTCTCGATCGCAATATTAGGTTTAGTAAGTTATAAAAGGGTAGGGCCACTAGACTTGTATTGCCAACGGGAGCCCTGTCGTTGTCAACCTAGCCCTGACCACAACGTCTGTACTTCCGATCAGAAAGTAAAGAAAAAATTAAAGTTCAAGAGTAAGGCAATTTTCTTGTTTTCTCATTAGTGTTAAGGTAACTGAATTGGAACTTTCCCAGCAAACAGCGCACGAAAATGTCATTAAATTATTCATTGATTTCAGTTGATGCTGAGCTAAGGCACAGTACACATTTGCGATTTTATAATACATATCACATCTGAAGGCGCAAATATTTTCAAATCGCCCTGGAAACTTGTGTGATACTATTAATTAATTTAATTCTTTCTGATATTTTACTAGGCGGCGCCCTTAACTAAGCAGAGAATATACTTTTGGTATAACAGAGAAACATATCTACTTAAATACATTGAAAAAACCTCTTGCCAAGTGTCCAACTAATTAATTTTACCGTTTTAAGTTACAAATAAAAAGTTATAACATAGTAAAAATAACATTAGAATATAATTAAGTTAATCATCGTTAATGATTCGAAATGATGGCTGACCAATCAAATTTGTGGTACTTGGAAAATTTGAAAGGAATAATCGTAAATAGCCTTAAAAATATTAATCCGTTTTGTTAACATTTTGTAATTACTTGAGCACCTAATCCTAATACCATCATTTCCCTACAGACCAACGAAAAGTTTTAAAACTTGAACTTTGTTACGAAATACGCAAAAAGTATACTTGCACAAACTGAGCAATACTCCAAGTTATTTTGAAATAAGGAAATTGAAATCCAAACCGGACGAAGTGGAGAAACTTTGAGAAAATTCTAGCGCCATTGGGGAATGTTCGCCGCATCAGCAATTGATTTTGTAGTTTTTAGAACAAGATGAACGAGTTTAAATTGGGACCAAAAGACGAGATGAAAATTGCTAGCACTGTTAAATTTGTCCAAAATTTAAAAATATTGTATTTTATTTATTTATTAAAAGCGTTCTCCTTCGGGTCTTTAATTGAATAAACAAAAATATGGTGAAGACTAAAATTAATAATCATCGAATAAAAATTAGACGACCGCAATGGTGGAGACTTAAGGACGTGAATTCGATTACCACGTAGACTTTTTTAAAGTGTTTTCTATATATTATAAATACGTATTTAAAAAATAGATGACTATCCTAAGTTTTTGGCTGGGTGAAGTGTGAGTGTCCATGGATATTTATTTGGAACTATGAAAATAATGTACAAATACATAAGTATTTTTACAAGTTTGATACTTTTATCAATTCAACATAAATCACGAAAACTAGCCATATCAAACGAAAAGCATTTTATTTATGTACTCGGAATTTATATCAGACAATCAAAATAATTTCTGACAAGAATGGCCTGTTGTCCGATAAGCACTATTATGCACCTGGCTTTATGAGCATTGCCAGAGGAAAATCCTCCAATAATCCCATCGGATCGCGTTTTCCATTAAATTAATGCAACGACACAACTAGAGTAGGTCAGCTGCGCGGTTATAAAAGCTATTGTATTGTAATATTCTTCAGTGGTATTCTTTCTGTGATCTTCTGTAGTGTTTGACTATTATATAAAGTAAGTTTGGTTTTTTCAATTTATTTACTTGAATAATACTTTTAACGCCTTCGGTCAAGGCGTAATAGAAAATCTTTATCAAGAGGGTATCTAAATACCTGTTTAGTGTGTTCGATTCTTATCAATTTATTGCACATAAAACATAATCACATTACGAAAAGTATTTAAAAACTAAAAGAATACAAAGGTGTACGTATCCCTAGAAGAGATCTCTACCAGCCAACCCTAGCAATTAAGTTAGGTAGGGGATAAAATGTAATTACAGATCACATTTTAACCGTTATTCAACGCTACCTAATTAATTTGTGATGTATTTATTTACCCAAAAACCAGACATCAAACCTATCATTGTCCAAGTATCAGAAATATATTTTTATAGGTAATTATGAAATATAATCATAATCTGATTTATCACTTACATAAAAAACCAATATTTATCTCAAAACCAGCTTCATACAAGGTAGGCTGTAATTTAAGTGTAATTAAACGAAGACTTAATCATCGCCCTTCATTATTTATGGGTTTCATAATACCATAACTCCCCTGGATTAATAAAGGCATTTAAGCTAAAGGGTAACTTATGGAAACGATATTACACCTTAATCGACGACCCATATGGCGGTGGAGGTCAGTTCACTGACACTGCGGTTTTAAGATCCTGAGTTCGGTTCTCACATAGGACAAATATTTGTGTGCATGAGTTAGATGAAAAAATATATATCACAGTAAGTTTCTCCAGAGTTACTAATAAAATCTTTTTTTTTGCACGGTTCGAAATTGCTCGACGTGGAAAACAATTAAATAAATAAATATTCTCTTACAATCACACCAATTATTTAGTTCCAAGATAAGTATCATGAAGAACTTGTGTTATGGATACTTAAGATTATTATACATAGGAAAACACCCAGACCAGATCAAATATTCATATTCATGCACACAAAGATTTGTCCTGTGTGGAAATCGAACCCACGACCTCTGGAGTGAAGTGCAGGTATACTGACCTCTACGCCATATCGGTCGTCAAACAATTAGGAAGACCTATGTTCACCAGTGGCTTCTATTGGCTTTTTTAGGATATAAAATCTTCACATGACAGCCTCCCGCTGTGGGTGGAAACAAAGGGTGCGTCAGACTTATTAATTGAAAACCATCCATGATCCTTCTTGAGCTCGTTATGTTCGGAGGCGCTAAGGCTTTCGAACAAATCCCGCAATGTACTTCTAGCTGGTTCCAGGGTTCCTAATATAGAACTGGAACTGAATAGGTTAGGAACCACTGAGCCTGGCAGAGTTCATTATATCAGCCTTAGTAAGTCCACTGATGAACATTAGTCTCCCCAATATATAACATTCGTGCGTGAAACGGCATTTTAGCAGGCCGTCATGAGTGTGTTATTTGTATCCATTTTTTATTGGACTGCATCGACTGCTTACCATCAGGCAGGATGTAGTTATTATGACATGTCACATTAAAATTAAAATAATAATAATTTTAGAAAAAACATTCTGTTAGGGGTGTCTGCCCATAATCACCACGCTATACCGGCGGGTTGGTGATCGCAGTTCAAGCCAGTAAAAGAATGACACTGCTGCCCATCATCCGGAAGTATTTCTCTTCGGCGACTCTAGCGACTCCCCGTCAGACTTGAAGGGGTGCTACTATTCTATGCCGGTACCACACGGCAGAGTTGATAATAATTTATTCGATTTCAGGATGAAGTTCTTCTTAGTCGCTGTGGCGATTGCCCTCCAGTGCTGCATGGCCGTATCCCAGACCTACACGACCCGGTACGACGTGTTGGATTTGGACCAGATCCTGTCCAACAAGAGGCTACTGAGCTCCTATATCAAGTGCATGCTGGAAAAGGGGAAATGCACCGCGGAAGGGAAGGAACTTAAATGTATGTTATTTATTATTTTAAAGTTGTTTCTTTATTGAAGTCTGGCTCAATAAAGCGTCGTCCACACCAAACGTATTGACCGGTGCCGACTGTGAGCATGATGAATTTTGCAAGCATATTAAGCGACTGGTTCGGTGTGACCGAGAAATTTAATATAAAGGGAAAAGCAATAAGCTGCGTAACGCGCGCTCACAGTCCGCGGCTGACAATCCGGTTGGTCTGAACAATACCTAAAGCTCTTATGAACGTAAACTTAAAAAAGGGACTTCTTGGCGGAAGTGAAGCGTTATGTCTGCAGTTTGTTTTATATTCTAAAATTTGTGATATTTTGACCTTTTATGTGTAATAACGGTGGATTATTAACCGTTAAGTGTTTGTGAACGTAGATGAGTGTTGGTAATAGAAACAATACAGTGCGACATCACTTTCAAATTCTTCAGAAGTCCATGTGAGTTCTCAGTATAGTAGTAACACATCACTTAGGAGTTAGGACTAAAAGGGTTCAGGGGAGAGGGCATCTCATTAACCATTTATCATTTTATTCATTCTCATTTACTATAATTTAATATGTCATTTACTTCGACACTGGCTGAATGAGCTAAAAGCACGAAGCCATCATTTATATAAAAAGCGGGTAAGAGTTTGAGTACAAAAAAATAACGGAAAAAAATCAAGTTTTATTCTCCCACCATTAAATTTATTACTTTAAATTTAAAAACATAGTAAACATTTAGGCCGGCTTGCACAAGAGTTCTTAATTTTATTTAAGCTAAACTTGATTAAAAATTTCATTGCATTTCAGTCATTTTCAGTTTGAGAGGGGCAGAACGATGCTTTAAATAAATAAATATTCTGCAAAAAAGTCGTGTTCGATTTTACTAAGTAAGGAGTTTTACAAAAATATATTTTTCAATTGTTCCCAGCTGGACTTGACGAAGGTCAGTTGAGCAGGAAACGGAAACGCAGATCCTTAGGTAATTTTATTGGCCTCTCATTATTTTCCATCTTATATTTATTAGTGCCTAAAATCCCGTCTACCATAAAACCACGACCTTATCTATTTTCATATCTTTTTATTTCAGTATAAAAGTTCCATACATATTTATTTTTCAATTTCAATTTTCCAAATAATTGTTCATTTCATGTAGCCCGTACGTTATAAGCTATATTCCGATCCATTACATATTGTAAATGGGATCACGAAAAATCGTTACATCGACATTACTGAAATGGTGAACAATTTCCTGATTTAAAAATAGCGAAATGAAACAAACAGTACAAAATCTGTTCTCCCGATTCCCTAATGGAAGGATAGTATCGATTTAAAAGTCTGATGTGAATGGAATGTTTGATGTCACTTAACGACATGGATTTAAAGTGCTTACCAATATTGATATTACGTGCTTCTTTAAAACCATTATGATAGATAGAGTATATCTATCTATAATTATTGACAAAAAAATCTTAAAAGCTACAGATTACAATGAACATTGATGGAAATGCCAATCTAGGCGAATGAGTGGTTGGTGTTTCCACAAAAATATGGTTTTGTAACCTAATCACTGCTAAAGTGACGGCTGAAAGACATATAACTTTGTTAAAAACAACAGTGTGCAATTACTTGCTAGAATAGCATGTCGTGAGGCTTCTCAAAGGTCAGGTCAGAAATTTAAGTGTCCGGGAAAAGATTTACAGTCGTACATGTTGATCGTAAACGTTAACGTAGGTACAACAGGTAGCTACGGTTTAATTGTAAAAAAAATATTTAGTTCTAATTTCTGAGATTGATAATTGCACATTAAAACATTTAAAACCTAAACACTGTTTAAGTGTCAAAGTATCAAATACACATATTTTATTTAAAAAAGAATTATGGCTTGCTCCGTGCCTTGGAATGCATGTTAAGCCGTTGGTCCCGGCTTTTGTGAACATCTATGGCAGCCGTTATTAGGAAGTCAGTGCCTTCTCACCGACTGACAGCTGGTTTCACCATAGAATGATGTTTTCCTCTGGGTTGCGGAGGTCAGACGGCAGTCGTTCTACGTAATAACTGAAATTCAGTCAAAATCTGGTTGAACCAGTGAGCAGACCCTGGGCCCTAATCTTAAGTCTAGGGCAACCGGGATGTATTTTAAAAAGAAAGACTGTTCTGTCTCTCGCATGGTATTTTCGAAGTCATTTGATAGATCAGTTAAAAAATGAAAGTAAAATATGTACAAAAGCAACAATACATTTAACTTTTTTTATAAAAAAAACTCCGCTCAGTCTAACTAATGGTATTATCGAAATCTTTTGTAAAATCAGGAAATTAAAATAAACTATTTAGTCTGTTAGCGACCAATTATTTTACTTAATTTTTTTTTAAAGAAACAATCCAGAGGCAATAGTTACACAAGCGTAACCTCCTTGGTTTTTTGTTGCTATAAGTAATTTAGAAGTTTAAACTAGGTATTGTACTTAATCTAAAGCTTAAATTACTATTATTATTATAAGCAACTTGATATTTACGATTACTGAATATTAATTAATATTTTGCAGCTTTTTCATAATATATACTATATAAAATAAAACTATTATTAAATTGGTAAATAGAGAATAGTTAAAAACTGCCTAAGAAAAAATGCATAATTGTGTTTGATTCTTATTTCTGATGCAGATAATTACTTCATTGTTACATCGAACGAAACATGATTTTCAAACTCCAGCAATTCAATATCGACAACTAACTGGATGTCTTCTCAAACTTTCTCAAACCAATGAGAAGTCGTTTCCGACAGAAATCCGCTTTATCTGTATTTGTATCTCGGCATCTAGCTTTGTATCTATCACAGACAGATGTCACTTGGATGGAAGCTTAGATTTATGAGGACATGTGACATATTCGAGAAGGGAAACGGTGACTTATATTCGTCCTTTTATAATCTTATAACTGAACGAAACACCTGATCATATAAAGGTGGACACGTGTGAGGTACAAATAGTCTAAAGGAAAAGATTATTAGCATATCTGGGTCAATAATGAAGGGCGTTAGTAACCTTCTTACTTATTGAGATTTGATTCCTTTTTTTCATTTATTAATCTGTAGTGTTAGATGTCAGTCGAGGCACCGTTTACTCGTATAATAAAACATTATTGGTATCTAGTAACATATGCAAAATTTATTAATCGAAAAAAATAGGGATCCCTGCGAAAACTTGAATAATGAATCCTAAGTTGCTAACTATTTAATTAATAGGTATCGAAGCGAAGGAATAGGCCACTTCTTTTAAATATAATCAATATTATTCCTACTCGGGGTGTTACTACAAGTTGATTTTTTCTGTTAAAAATGTCATCCATGTATGTTTGTATGCATTATGTGTATGTATACAATGTATGTAAGTATTTAAATTTCTTAATCTAGTTTTCTTCTGCTTTCAGCTCACATCGCCGAAGCGTTACAGAACGGTTGCGACAAATGCACAAAGGCACAACGCGAGGGCATTAAGAAGGTCATAAAACACCTAATCACCTACGAGAAAGACAGCTGGACCCAGCTGGTGGACAAGTATGATCCCCAAAGGGTGTACACGCAAAAATACGAGAACGAATTTCTAATCTAAGAACACAATGACGAATTTCCTACCGTGAGTTGATAGTTTTTAAGGCATGTCATGGGAACTTTTACAGCGGCAAAAGCTTAGGAACGACAGAAAAAATATATTCTATCTGCTAATGTCTGTTCTAGATTTCTAACATAGAGCAGGACTTAGGTCAATTAAAATCTATCTTGTTGATATTAATGAAACAAATAAATCTATTTGTTTCATTAATATCAAAACATATATATTTTTGAAAATTTTGAGTGAGAAAAAACATTAAATTGTGACATTTGATAGTTTGAACAACAACTGTACAACATTTTTAACCATGGGCGTAGCCACCACGTTGGGGCAGGGAAGGGCGCTTGTTTAATCTGTTGAATTGAAGAATTGTGTAGTATAAATAAACAAAAGGGCGAACAATGGAGATAGTTAATAGATAAAACAATGTAAATGGCTTCTAAATATATATAGAGTATATACACGACCATAGACTGCGGGTCACCGGGGGAAATACGTATACTTGACTGCCATAAAACATATTATATACAAACGTCCAACCTGAAACTCACGGTAAACACGGTTATGAATAGACAAAAAAGGCCTAACTTTAATTGTTTAAGAAAACTAATATAAGAGACAGAAATAGCTGTTGACAAATGTTAGTGATACGATAATACTTGTTACTCGAGTTTAAACATTTTCTGTTACTTGTTAAAAACTTTTTAGTCAATTGCTATTTTTTTAAATTAATTTGTTTATTTAGTGTGTGTGAGTGTGTGTATGAATGTTATGTTGTGTGAATATGACTCTTCAAATACTAATTGTGTACAAGGATTTTTTCTTGTATTCTTCTAACCATAACATTGTTATTTATTGTTTTTAAAATTCCTCATGCAGCCTTAAACAATTTCTACCATGCATTTTTTTAATATAAAGATAGATACGTCAAAAGATTATTATTTCATTCAAATTATATTGTTTGACAAGTAACTATTATATTTTTACTATATGGTCAAAATATATTATATTTTTCTATCTTCCTTTTCTATATTAAACGATTTCTATGTATTTCTCTACTTTATGCTTAAATTCAAAGCTTAGGCGTCCGAACACAATATTGTGATATTATTATTTATTTTTTATTGGTGTGGGTGTACTAAGTATCTGTATATATTTGTAAAATATAAAAAAATACTTCCAATCCGTTGTCATCTAATTCTACAAATTCAGTCTACTTTAGTGCTAGGTCGCACTATGTGTGTAAGGTCCCATAGGTATATATATTTTAAATTCAGAATATTATATTTCTTAAATATTGAATTGCAGAGCGTATGTACCTTCACTAATATACCTATATGGAGAAAAAATGCCTCTAAGTTTTACCAAATAAGCCTAAATCATAATTAATTTCCATTTTGTCAGCACAAATGCGATTTTGTGATATTCTGGAATATGGCAGTAAGAAGGTGTCAATGTTACTGTGTGATATTTTAATATATAAACATGTACAGCTCTGTGTATATTGTATTTAATTGTTAATGTTATTATTGTTAATTAATTGTGTAAATAAAGTGCAAGATATAAAAATCAAATAAAGACTTTTTATTACTTGAGAGTAATAATGCATGGGTGGGTAAGTAGGAGATTGAATAATCTTTATTAATTTTGTAATGGAAAAATAAGGGAATGGATTAAAAACAAACCATATTATTATTTATTTCATTTATTTATTCACCTTCACATTAGGTCTATAGGGATCCTACCAAGACCTAAGAAGCCCAAGCCAAACTCACCTGCAAGTGGTGCACCTGCCGATCAACGGACGAGGTTCTGGCGAACGTAGTGCCTGATAAGTGGCAATAGGCTCGCGATATTACGTGGAACCAACTATGTATATAATTGGCGAAGTGTGGGCGTATAATATGCCTCTGCCTACCCTTTTGGGGAAACAGGAGTGAATGTATGTATGGATGTAATTTTTTACCGAAGAGCGTCAACATCAATCATCAATTTAAAGTAGCAATATTATAAGAAGAATTACATCCTGACGACCGATATGGCGTGGAGGTCAGTATACCTGCACTTCACTCAAGAGGTCGTGGGTTCGATTCCCACACAGGACAAATCTTTGTGTGCATGAACATGAATATTTGTTCTGGTCTGGGTGTTTTCCTATGTATATTAAGTATGTATTTACCAAAAAAAAGAAGAAAGTATTGAAGTATGTTTATCCGTTATTTAGTATTCATAACACAAGTTCTTAGTGATACTTATCTTGGGACTAAAAAATTTGAGTGATTGTAAGAGAATATTTATTTTATTTATTATTATCCTAAAGTTGAATTAAGACGTTATAAACCATTTATATAATTTTATAAATACAGTACCGTGTGGTACCTGCCTAGAATAGTGCCACCCCCTCTCATCTCACGGGGAGTCGTAAGAGTCGACGAAGAGAAATCCTACCGGATGATGGGCAGCAGTGTTATTCTGCGTTCTGGCTTGAACTGCGATCACCAACCCGCCTGCCAAGGGTGGTGATTTTGGGCAAATACCCCCAATAAAATGTAATCTTTTGGGAAGGCCAATGTTGTATTTGTATGTAAGTGACGGTGTATATGAAGGCTGATAAATCATATAATTTTATAACTTTTACTGTAAGCGTCTTGCTTAAAATATAAACCTATTTGGTGCAGCAAACTGGGGAACCAAGGTAGCTAACTATGAACAGCTAACAAGCAATTATACCAAGTTTATATTTTAGTTCATTTATCTAATCCTAACATCACGGTTCCTAACATTTTTAGTATCGTTACCCTTTTCACCTATGTCAATTACACCTTCCCCATAGATAAATGTAAATGTAAAAGCGATTTCAGGTCAATGACACATAAAATAAATAAAACATTAATCCTTTAACAGACTCTATCAATAGTTAATAGACTCTTATAGGGCAATCGATAAAATATACTTCACACGTTCACACGACACGACAGCTTATATATAAAAACCGCCATTTTTATAGATAAGGACATTAATGTATTCATCAGTAATAATCACAAAGCACAAAGTAGTTAAATATAATTATAAGTGCTTATAGTCAGCTCAGAGTCACAGTTGAACCAATACAGTAGGGTAAGTAAGTATCTTTTGACGTTTTCAAGTACTGTGTAATAGTTTGTGAAATAAAAGTTTTTGTATTTTGAATTTAATCATTTTAGTTTTGGCACCAATTTGAACATGATCAAAGTGAATAAATAACTATAATAGGTGAACTAGAAATCGTAAGCGATATGACCGGTCATTGTAACGCTTTTTTCTAGTATGTAAAATACATACATACATAAATTCACGCCTGTTTCCCCGAAAATGTAAGCAGAGGCATATTATATACCCACACTGCGCCAATTATAGTTGGTCCCACGTAATAGGTGGCGAGCCTATTGCCGTTTATCGGGAATTGTTTTTCGCCAGAGCCTTGTCCGTTGATCGGCAGGTGCAGGTAAGGTTGGTTTGGGCTCCTTGGGCTTTCGTAGGATCCCCCATATACCCATATATATAATATATATGGAATACCATATATGGAACAATGACTAGTATTCTAAGGCGACGGGAATGAGATATATCTTTATTTAATTTTTATAAAGCTTTACAAAATTAAATTCTTTTGCTCTTTTCAGTCAAAGTCAATGACTCAAACCTATCGTCATAAGCGCAATTTACATCATGTTTTTTTAGTTTCCGAAGGATAAGTCTGTTCTTCAATCACACTTTCATGCATAAACGAAATTTAATCCAGATAATTTTACGAAAATAAGTAGTGGTGACAAAAGCGCAATCGCGGTGCCATGCTAATAAAAGATGAAACATTTACCAATAGATTCAACTCATCTCATTCCCAATAGAACTAATCTCATTAAAAGTTTCATAAGCAAACGACCGCTCGACGCTTACACCTGTAAACCTGCCTGCCTATGTAAACCTGCTGACAAAATATAACTTAATTCATATTTATAATAGCATTATCCCGGTTGCCCTAAATTTAAGCTAAGGGTCCAGGGTCTGCTCGCTGGTACAACCAAATTTGGCAGAATTTCAGTTAGTATTTGGAGCGACTGCCGTCTGACCTTCGAAACCCAGAGGAAAATATTATTCTATGGTTAAACCAGCTGTCATGATGTTAGAAGGCACTGACTTCTTAATAACGATTGTCATAGATATGTTCATGACAGCGGCCTAACGTGCTTTCCGAGGCCTTGATAATTATGCCCAGTACTTTGAAATCCTCTGAATTTGAAAACAATGGTTGTAGACACTGGGCTATCGCCGGTCCACAAAACCAAACTTAATTATACTGTGGTATCATGTGGCAGTTTTTAGTATCACGGAAACTTGCGTGTTGTAGTGGTTTCGTGAAAAAAGCCACCAAAAGGGAACACGTAATTCGCATTACTTTAATGAAAATAATATAAAATACTCTGGTTTTTTTAGTAAATTTTGTACTGAACGGACTATTGTTCTACATTAAAAGCACTAGAAATAAATAACTTTCTACCCGTAGTTTCGTTTTTGTGTTAACTATAGTTTATTAGGTTTCTGCGTAGTTGAAGAGTGACACATAAACTCACTTTCGAATTTATTAGGATTTTCCGGGAATCTATTAGTTTGATAAGACTATTGATCTTGTTACTGTCTTAACATTATTTTTAACCTATAAACAGATAGATAAAGTAAAACATTTTCATTGGTACAGATAGATAAAGTAAAACATTTTCATTGGTCTTTCTGCCGTGTGTTCATTGCTTAAGGAATTTTTTTTTATGTAAACATGTCAGGAACTGAGTAATCTATCATAAACAGCTTAAATTACTAGACGAAACAAAATTTAATTGGACATAGGATAGATAGGACATAGGATGGATAGACTTGACATGATAAAACATGACACGTGTAAAAATAGGGTATCTGAAAATTCAACCCCCAAAGGAATGCAAAAGCGGGTTAAAATGCGTTTAGCTCGTTTATTTTTGATACTTTATTTTAAGCATGCAGATTAAAAATCCATCTTCTTTCCGGCCCGGAATTTCTCTGGCAGATAGAATTCGTAATGAAGTCTTTTGCTAGAGAACTAAATTCATCTTTGGCAAGAGCCGGAAGATGATACCTAGCTAGCTATAGGGATTTGAAAAGCCTAGTGTGAAACTCGCGCTACATAATTTTATTTATTTTACATACATAAATTCACGCCTGTTTCCTCGAAGGGGTAGGCAGAGGTATATTTTTTGCCTACACTTCGCCAATTATATAATTGGCCCACGTAATAGGTGGCGAGCCTATTGCCGCTTAGCAGGCTCTGTTATGATACCCCTCCGTCATTTTCAGTCCCGTTAAGACATGAAGAAGTGTCATCTCAGAACGGAGAATAATAAAAAATTAAGGATAGTAAAAGTCTACAGCAACTGTAATCTGGAGGGACCATCAGGCAGTGGACCACCGTACCGTCCGCCCGAAGAATTAGGATAGACATTTCGAGTTTAATGGTAGTTTTTATATCAGCAGTATCATATATAACTCTAAAATTTCCTGCAACTTTTCAGAGCTTTGCATAATAATACAAATATTAAAATTCACAACGGCACCTAAGATTGCACCCTCCGCCTTGTAATTTAGCTTCACGTGTGCTGAGGCAACCTTGGACTGGAAGTAGCCTAGCCTTCGGCTCGCCCTGTAACCTCCACTACGTATAAATTTACGGACACGCTAATATAATTATCTAAAATACCATACGTATCCTTGAAATATGTTTTTATTTTGCCTAAAAACAACTTTGCTTTCACTAAATAATATAATTTAACTAAGGTTTAGTTGAGATTTAAAAAGAAATTTACCGTCCATTGACTTCAAAATTCACTAACTCTACAAAAAGCTATTCCCACCCTGCAGTTTTAGGACAGACATAAACTTCAGTTGAATGCCCCTAAAAATATTTTTGATTTCAAAACAATAAAAATATTTTTACCTAATATACCAAATAAAATCCAAAAGAGTTTATTCAAATTTATCAACAAAAATATTTTAGGATCGAAACTTTGACACTTTCAAATCCATCTGTTCTAGACTCAAAAAAAAACGATTGATTGTCGATCATTTGGCGTTTTAAGGATTAAAAACTAACGCGCCCATTCACCACGGGCTCGAGCCATAGTAAAGGAAAATGGGGCAAAAGAACTAGTCAAATTTTGTTAGCTAATTCATAAAATACCTTATATCACACACAGTAAGAATTTAGGATTCTATATCTTTAAATTATTTTAAAAAACGCTGTCTGCTTTTGACTAGCAAATTACTTCACTCACAATCATCTTTTAATATTTTCCCTTGGTTTCATAGATAAAACATAATTGATAAACACAAAGCAAAATAAGATCATATATAAATCCTACCAACATCTTTCGAGCAGAAGTCGGCCTTACTTGCAAAGCTGCTCTGGCAAAAATAAAAGTTTCCGGTAAGCAGCAATAGACTCGCCACCGATTACGTGGGACCAACATTATAATTAGCGATATGATATAATATGCCTCTGACTATTCCTTCGGAGAAACAGGCGTGATTAAGTATGTATTTAACTTAACGGGATTATTATTAGATTCCTATCCACTTACTTAGTTCCCGTCCGCAGTGAATGCGCGTTAATATTGAGTTATCTTGATACTCATAAGTACTCCGTTGAAGCCTAATTTGAAGCAGCTAACGGGAGAAAACAGGAATCCAAAAATTTTGACTTTCGTGAACGCTTCTTAACTTTGGTGAACGTTTCAAAACACAAAGTCAAAGCTCTATCCAGCTTTTTTGATTTTTTTTTAGTTTCTATTAATTACTAGTTGACCCCGCGAACTTGGTTCCGTCTTAAAGACAGATTTTGATTTTTTTTTTTAGGTTCATAAATTTGAAAAAACTAGTATTTAATGTTTTTTAGTGACCATGGATTTTGGTTGCATTATGTTATACACCACGTTTTATGTCACGTCGCACGGGAATGGGATAAAATTCTAAGTCCGTTTCCTCATACTAAGCTACGTCCTCACCAATTTTCAACCAAATCTGTTCAGCCGTTCTAGAGTTATAAATAGTGTAACTAACACGACTTTCTTATGAATAGATATAAAAACAACTCGTAACATTAGACAGATAAATAGCATCAATCACTAACAACTTGAACAAACCCTATTACTCCTGCAGCAAAGTTGCCAGCAAGTGCTCTGAACGACCAATTAAAGTGGATCTACTACCGCAGGAGCTTCCCACACATAATGTATTATTCAACAACTACAGCGAAGGTCATGGCAAAATGGATATGAGCCTATTAGTGCAACACAGATTTAGTTAGCAAGTTCTTTGAGTGGAAAGTTTTATTGGCATTATTACAGAGAAAGTTCAGCAGAAAATTTTGATAAAATCCCACCATCTTCTTTCTTAGCTCGAACTTATGTGCTGGGCACGGGAAACTTAGGTCCTCATACCTTGCAGATTATCTCGACTGTCCAAAACCAAAACTTACCAAGAGACATTATTTTAAACACGTTTATAAATTACTACTCGTAATTATTGTGGAAATATTCATTTTAGAAAACGTGTCTTAAAAATAATGTCTCCTGCTAGGTTTTGGTTTTGTACAGCCGAATTCCGTGCCCGAAGCTAACACATACATAAAACTATTCAATTGAAAGACACTTCGGCTTTGAAATACATTACGGCGCTTCATTATATCATGTTCTATATCCTAGATTTTTAAGTGGGGTGTGAAACAGTCCTTTTTCGGTTATGAGTAGCTTCTTGCCGGGGCTATCCGATGGTTTGGACCGCTTTAATTTTCTTTCCTGCATAGACTATACATGTCAATACAGATTAACCCTTTAACGTGCAGAAGATTTTCATTGCTTTTTACCTAAACTCAACTCCATAAGGTTCAATTTATATTACGCCATACACCTGCCTCCGCCAATCCGCACTGGGTCAGCGTGGTGGAGTATGACCCAATACCCTCACACCTTGATATGTGAGAGGAGGCTCGTGCTCAGTGGTGGGACGTTAATGGGCTGTGATGATGATGATGATATGTTCACCACTGCCTTAGGGTTTAGAAGTATATTTCTGGTCGTTGCAGCATGTCTTTATCCTACTAATATTATAAACGTGAAAGTTTGTATGTGTGGATGGATGTTTGTTACTCTTTCACGCAAAAACTACTGGAGCGATTGTGATGAAACTTTGTACGTGTATAGCTGCAGTCCTGGACTACATATAGGACACTCCTTATCCCGATATTTCCACGGGAACGGGGACCACGCAGGTAAAATCGCAGGGCGCTGCTAGTCTTCTATAATATCATGTAACCTGGTAACCTGTACGCTGGTACGAACGTTTTACTAAAACCGAAAAACTACGTGGGAAACAAATGTCTGGTCATGGCACCTCCACCCGGCCGAGGCAAAAGGCTGGCTTGACGTCGTAAGGAATGACATGCGTGCTAATAATGTATCGACCAAGGATGCCGAAGACCGTGTGAAATGTAGGGAAGATGTAGGAAAGCGGACCCGGGCCCGTAAGGCAGCAACCGGGTCAACGCTAAGAAGAAAATATCATGCAACTCTCTCCGCCCTTGCCCTATCTGCATAACCATTGCCAAAATGCGTCAAAGCCGTAATTAAAAGCAATGTACAACTTCACTTTCCTGAGACACCGTTACGGATTACGGATAACGTTATCAGGTATATTTCCACGGCTGCAGTAGGAAATTGAGCGGCCTAATTGAAGTACATTGAAGGGCTGTTAGCTCGATGGGGCGCGCAATCCGCAATCAACGGAGTCCCTAATTGATACCGTATTTCCCGCTCTCGAATGCTGATAATAACGGAGTAAATGAAAAATACCTGTGACGGACTGGAATTTTAAAATATTTAAAAATGTTTTTTACTCACTTAATTTGTATTCATCATTTTACTATATATTTTGTTGATTTTGCAGTCTTTTATATAAGCACCCTAAACTGACCGGCGTATATGAGAAGGTTAATTAAGCTAAAAGTGTGTGCCAAGATCGTAGCACGTGGAAAGACGTGATCTCTGCCTACCCCTACGGGAAAGAGGCGTTACATTATGTATGTATGTATGTTTTAGGATTTTCTTTTTTTTTTGTTTTCTTTGTTTTCTGTTGGCATTACCATGCCTTTAAATGTAAGAACCTAATTGTGTGGACCAAATAAATAATTTTATTCTTTTTTTTTTACCTTATATAATTGTAGATTATTGTAGTAATAAATTAATGAGAACTTACCTAGTACCTATCTAGATAAACCTTGTATGGGATTAGAGATATTGTTAAATAAATTGTATCATAATTATACCCAATAAAGAAATTTGAATCTCAACATATAAATTGGGCTCTCTTATAAACCAAAGGAAGGGGTTTTAGTCATACTCACCTTCACCTTCGCCACGCGAACTTATTTAAGGACTTAGTGGTATGGCGAGGGATTTTTTCCTGTTTATAGCGAATGCAAGAGTGAAGTCTGACGCAAAAACCATATGTTCCCACGTTACTCCGTGGGAACATATGGTCGGATCGCTCACTGCAATTAATAGTCGTAATGAGTTATTTTACTATCGAGTTATCAGCTACAAACCCCTTATTGACAAATTTAGCTCAGATTTATAGGAAGGATTCCTTAATGCTACTTTGTTGGTAACGGTTTCTAAAAGAACGCTCCAACCTATTTACTAAATGCCGCAGGGAGGGTTGGAAGCCATCTCGAACTTCTGTTTCTCGTAACAAGCTAGAGATGTCGCCATCATAGATTTAAGAGATGTCCATAAGTATAGTAGGAACATAACTCTCATCCTGTGTATAGGAATCCTACCAAGACCTAAGGAGCCAAAGCCAACCTCACCTGTAAGTGGTGCACCTGCCGATCAACGGACGAGGCTCTGGCGAACATAATAGTGCCCGGTAAGCGGCAAAAGGCTCGCCACCTATTACGTGGGAACAATTAAAAAATAAAATAAAATATACTTTATTGTCTCTAATATCAACAGGATCATTTAGATTCGTCAAATCTTACACATAAAATGGAAATCCATTTTATTTATCTTAACAACAATGAAAGAGACATGAGCGATACCATAATCAAGAAATAAAAGCAAATGGATTATTTGTATGAATTTGGTTAGGTTTTTTTTAGTTTATCTGTCTGTTAAGGTTTTTTCTCAATATTTGTCAGCCTGTCGATGACTCTTATCAGGGGGATCTGTCAGTGAGCCTGTCGTTATTCTGAAGAGGGGAAGGGGTCTGCCCGTCAGTCAGTCAGTCTGTCGGTGACTCTAACGAGGCTTCCAAAAGGCAACGAGATTGAGAAGAATGCCTCAAGAAACTCATCTCGGCTTTTTTCAGATTATGTTAAAATGTAATACAATCAAAGAAATAAAAATATTAAGTCTACCGCTGATGTTCTTAAAACTACTAACATCTAATATCTAAAGATTATATCCAATCTAATATCTTAAGAAAGAAAGGAGCATTTCATATCACTTCCAGGGAGCCATGTCGTTCATAAAATCTTTCACACTATAATAAGCCTTCTGGCACAATTTACTCTTTATGTAATTTTTAAATTTATTTATAGATAAATTTGCCACATCATCTGGCAGCGTATTGTACATGCAAATACTATTCCCCGCAAAAGAATTTGCAACTTTATAGAGCCTATACTTAAGTATAGCCAGTTTATTCTTTTTACTTAAGTTAAAATTATGTCCATCACTATTTTTACATATAATATAATAATGTGCGAAGTGTGGGCGTATACTATGTCTCTGCCGACCCCTTTGGGAAAACAGGCGTGAATCATTATTATCATATCCTAGCATTATCCCGGTTGCCCTAGACTTAAGCTTAGGGCCCAGGGTCTGCTCACTGGTTCCACCAGATTTCAGTTGTTTCGTGGAGCGACTGCCGTCTGACCTCCGCAACCTAGAGGGACACATCATTCTATGGTTAAACCAGCTGTCGGTCTGTAAGAAGGCACTGACTTCCTAATAACGACTGCCATAGAAGTTCATGACAGCCGGGACCAACGGCTTAACGTGCTTTCTGAGGCACGGAGCAAGCTATAATTACGCACATAACTTCGAAAAGTCATAGGTGCGCCTAAAGGGTTTGAACCTGAGACCTTCTGAATTTTAAGGCAATGGTTCTCGCCACTGGACTATCGGCTATCGGAAAGAGGCGTGAATGTATGTACACAACTCTCATCAGGGAAATCCCAAGTAGGAGTTAAAAGGTTTAATTAATTCTCTCTTGAACTGGATGATCTCTCCTTGATAGGGTCCTATTTGGACTTTTGTTGTCTAATGAAAAGTATATAATTATACTGTGGTGCATTACCTGAAACAAATAAAAACAATTATAAATATTTATTCATTACAACAAACACAAACGAAGTTGCGGGCAAAACCTAGGCTTTGTTAATATAAATCATACACTTTAAAGGTACAGACTTAATAACGATGCTCTCATAAAAATAAATGTTACAGACACCTTTAACTAAAGGAGCAAAGGTCTCATTGACATTCAAAAAGTTTTCAGACAAGGAGAACAGATCTTGCGAATGAGCCTGTTTGGGAGTAAGGCCAAAATACTCTAGTAAGTCACGATCAATATGGCGTGAAGGTCAGTATACCTGCAATTCGCTCATGAGGTCGTGGGTTCGATTTGCTTTCGCATACAGGACAAATATTTGTGTTCATGAAATTGAAAAAACTGTTTATGTATGTTTATCCGTTATGTAGTAACCATAATACAATTTCTTCATAATACTTATATTCAAATATAAGTATTATTTCTGAGTGTATGGTGTGATTGTGGGAAAGTTATTATAATATACGTCTATGTTGCACTAATAGTACTTAAGATTTTCTTAGGAGTTTATTGAGACAAATTTAAATAAACTATTTTAATTTTCCCTTTGACTTCGAATACTAATAATGATCTAGTCGGTGTGTACACAAACAATACATTAGGTACCCAGGTTTGGACACGTCTAAATACGAGGAGATTAAGGAGCTAATTATGTATGGAACGGGCGCTGATGGGTTCCTAATAGAACACACATACCGATACATAGATACCAACACATACTTATTATGTACACATACTAATTAAGATATTTTTAAATGGCTCATATTTAATGTGTCATTAAAATTAATAAATTACCAACCTAACCTAACCTTTTTGTACATCAAAAAATTCTGATGGAGCACCTAATCCCCTATTAGATGCTAGATCAGTATTTTTGATGATCAAAAAAGTATTTTTTAGAGGTTCAGTTTATTATATTCCTTTTTAAATTGCAACTAAATCGTCATTAGCTTTTCTGTCTTGACTTCGACTTCGTAACTTCGATAAAAAATATGAAAATTTGGTGTAAATCGAAAATTTTACATTTGGTGACTTAAGACTTAAATTTTCATTTTGAATCAGGATATCTATTTATAATAATAGTATAACATTTGTGCCTGAATAACAAGTGTCTTTAAAGTCTAAATAACTTATTAAGTGTATAGAAAGACATACTTGTAATATCTAAAAGAACTTTTCCCAAATAACAAAGCAGTCGTTATAATGAGCTGTCGTCGAGAATTCGAGATCATTTCTCTTTTGGCCGTTTTTCTTCAAAGAGTCCAGAGATAGCATTTTTTTCACACCATTAAAAGTTTTCTAGTGAGCGAATCCGACTGCGAAATATATATATTTAGTTATCAGCGAACGAAGGCTTATATTCGGGGTTCCATTTTATTATTAGGAAGAGATAGACGTGGATAACAATGGTGGAGGCCTATGTTTAGCAGAACTTTTAGTGGCTAAGATAGGGAGAGGTAGAGCTGCCATCCGTCCGGGATCTCCGGACAAGCCCTAGTTAGAAGGGCGTCCGCAGGCCGTCCGGCAAGGGATTTAAAAAGTGTCCCCTGAAAACATGGACACTTTTGCTGTCAGGTATTTTTTTAAAGATCGTTTTTAAAAATTCATTCATAGTAACCCGCATTTAAGAAGGGAATATATAATTAAACCGATGTTTTCATTTTTGTAGCAAATAATATTTTTTCCGGGAAAAAAAGGTCGTCGTCGTCCAAATGTCCGGGATTTTTGCCGTGTTTTTAGCTGGTGGCGGCAATTGAGGTTATGGCAGCCCTAGGGAGAGTCATCTATGATTGAAATTGTCAGGGCGAGCTTTAGCGGCATTTTAGATATGAGAAATCAAAAAGTAACATCAAAACCAAAATCATTTTAATTTATTTGACATTATTTAAATATTAATTTGTTTTAATGTAATGTAGATTTGGTTTCTACTCAAGTCAATGTAAATTAATGTAAAGTAAAAATTTCTTTATTACATAAACTGCACTTGGAAACGTCAAAACAAAATATTAATAAAAAAAATAAAAAAACAAAATATTACTACACTGAAATTACGAAGCTTAGATTAACTTACATGCAAATAAATAAAAATTTGGTGTAAGTGAATCTAAGTGCCAGTTCCGAGCCAGGCTATGATCTTTTAAATTATCAATCAAATAATATATAACAAACACAGTAAATATTTGAAGATACTGAAAGGGTCCCAATAAAGTAGCACTAAGGACACCTTTCATCACAGTAAATTTAATTTAGGTCGAATTAATGTAATTAAATTTAATATTTAATTATAGAATCAATATATATTGTAGTGCAATTCAGTTTAATATAAAATTTTAGAAAAAAATATTTAATGTAATGTAATATATTATTACTTTTATTAGCTGTGCTCGTCTAAATGTTTATCAAACATTGTGAAAACTGAACTGTTGTTGTACATTTTGGTAAGGATAAAGTTACTCATAATGATGAGTAGGTGTTTTGCGGCTAATTATTATAAAGGTGATTACTCAATAGTTTACAACAAATTTAAAATTAGAAATTTAATATTCTGAAAAATTACTATCCAACCATTTTATTGAAACGGCATTGAGCTGTCAATCATGTCGATGTATACGAGTATTTATTGGCTCGATATACACCAACCAAGATAAATACTAGACTGGTCATTTCTGCGCCCCTTCAGGGTCTGCGCCTTGTGCCTGTGCACTGCTGGCACCGCTCTAGTTACGGCACTGGTCATGGGCTACGAGCTAAGAGCTCTTTAGATGAATACGGTGAACGAATTGCAAATGATACAATATCAGCCCCCCCCCCCCTTTATCTAATTTTAATAACCTTCAATAAACAAAGTTCAACGAACAAAAATAAAATTATTTAAATACCTAACGGTAAATCCACACCGCACTGCACTTTTTGTTGACCAACGTTTCTAAATGTTACTCAGCAACATCTGACAACAAAAAGTTTTATAAAACACAGTATAAAACTTACAGTATGTTCCCGTGTTGCAGGTATTGCTCCACAAAAAGCAACTGCACTGTGGATGCACCGTAACACTCACAAGTTGACAACTGTTAAATTTGTCGGTTCCAATCGTTCGTTCATTCTTTCACGTAATGAAAAACAAGTTTATAGTCTGCGATAATAGTCTTGACTCATGACTGCCAAAGTTTTTACTTAAACCTGCGTTGAAATAGACTTCAAAATCGCAAAGCATAATATTATGCTGCATAACATTATGAACTACATAGTTCTGCTCATCATGAGTCATATTATTGAATGAGCGAATAACAAACATCTGCCGTTCGCCTTGTCGAGCGGTCGCTCGTGCACGCTAAAATGTTCCTACATTGTTATCACAAAACGTTCATATTAATTGTTATCAATATTATAGTGAGTGCTAAAAGTGACTATGTTGAAGTTAAAACTACTGAAGGAATAGTAGTTAGTGACGTTAACAGTGAAAATTACTACGAATTCTATGGTATACCGTATGGAGGTGACACGTCTGGCAAATATAGGTTCAAGGTAACTTGCACCAATTTCACCTTATAGATTGTAATGTAAATTTAGCTTTTAAATCTTGGTAATAAAAACTAAAAGGTATGCATAATACTTTTATTTCTTAGTACAGTCAGTTATAATACTCGTGTATACTCTGTCAGTTTTAAATAAATATAGTTACGTCTTTACAACTACTAAAGTTAATATAAGAACTATAACCAAGTGATAGCATTTTGTAAATTATAAATTCGAACTATAAGAAACATCTACATTTATATGTCACCGTAAAATTGTAAATAACGATAGATTATAATCTATCGGAAAATAATGCGTTAAATTGTGAGCAGTTTGTTTCGGATCACAATTTTTCGACAGATTACAATATCGCGGGATAGATTATAATTTAACGTTATTTACAATTTTACGGTGACATATACATTTCGTCAGCCTAATTTTCAAACTGCTTAAGTTCTATTGAGCAAACTTAATAGGAGAAAGTAAAAACTTATATTTTCATGAAGACCCTAATTGAATATAGGTAATTAAATATTAATTTATGAGATGAAAGTCAAAGTTAAAATCGTTTATTCAAGTTTGGCTCAATAGAGCTCTTATGAAGGTCAAACTTAAAATTTAACACGCCTATTAACTGCGGGCGGGAGCTTTATATAAGCGAGCGAGGGAGCGTTAGAGATAATCCAATCTCTTCAATTCAATCGAAATTTTACACTAGATGGCATTAAAAGTCTAATTTAATGTTTTTAGACTTACCTACGCTGTTTGAAAATATAATAAATATGTCCTAACTATATGTACACAGTTTTCTACATTTCTAAATATAATTTAAAAAAAAACTAAATTGAAATCGATTTATTCGTTCGGGACCTATGATGCCACAGATAGACAGACAAACAGACAGATAAACACGTTAAACTTACAGCACTAGTCTAAATTACTAGTCATTATTCTAAATTTAGAATGTAAAACTATTAAAATAAAAACTAATAAAGCTTTTTATTTTTATCAATATTAAAACTTTAGTTTATCTATAAAATTGTAATTTACCACAATTAAACACCTTGTGGTTTTTGTGATGATGTAGACCTAAGCATTTGTATACTTATTGAACATTAATAAATAAAATACATTTATTTTATATGTACTAAGTTTGTTAACAACTGTTTTAACAAGTTAACAGTTAAATTTGTTAACCGGGGGTCTATCAGGAGTTTTTTGTCCGTGTTTGTAGGTTACGTTCCAAAGTGTTTATTAATTTTAATTATAAGAAATATGTTTATCACATTGCTATTTCTATTATTTATTTACTTGGTACAAAAATAAAAGTTAACAAATGTTCTTAGTGTGCAACATAAACTTAAATAGTTTTCCGTGCACACATAAAGTTAATTATTTTTAAAGTTATTTAAAAATTAGAAGAATCACATTTGAATTAGAAGAAGTATTATAAAAAGTAGTAGAAAATACTATGTAGTGATTAGTATTTAGGAAAATATTAAACACTAAATATTATAAAACAAAGTCGCATTCCTGTGTCTGCCCTATTTATGCTTAGATCTTTAAAACTACGCAACGGATTTTGATGCGGTTTTTTGAAATAGATAGTGATTCAAAAGAAAGTTTGATATGTCTGTCATGTGGACGAAGTTGCGGGCAGACGCTAGTTATAAATATAACAAGGTGGTACTAAAGCTAGTGGCCCTTCTGATGGATTTCGTCATATTTATTTATCCCTTGTTCAGTCTCATTTTACCGGGAGACACAAGCTTGGAGCTCCTATATTTAAGTGATCTTCACAAGTGCTCCGAAAAAAAGCCAAGTATAAAGAGTATTTCGACGACCGACATGGCGTGGAGGTCGGTATACCTACACTTCACTCCAGAGGTCGTGGGTTCGATTCCCACAAATCTTTGTGTGCATGAATATGAATATTTGTTCTGGTCTGGGTGTTTTCCTATGTATATTAAGTATGTATTTACAAAAAAAAAGTATTTAAGTATATTTATCCGTTGTTTAGTATCCATAACACAAATTCTTAATGATACTTATCTTGAAACTAAATAATTGGTGTAATCGTCAAAAAATATTTATATTTATTTATTATTATACATTTTCCAATAAGCGTTTAGAGTTAGTTTAAACGAAATTTATAAAGTAGTAACATTATTATTTCACTGAAAGTGTCCCATCATACTATAACATGACGTATAGACGTCAACAAGGAAACAAATAATAATTTGACGACCCATTTGGCGTGGTGGCGAGAATACCCGCTCTCAAGGTCGTGGGTTCGATTCCCACTTAGGACAAATCTTTGTGTGCATAAACAGGAATAATTCTTCTGGTCTGGGTGATTTCCTATGGCATTGGCATTGTATAAAAAGATTGAAACACTAATACATGCTGAGCTGGATAGATCACTTTTTGGTGGAGCTGAGTACTAGAAAAATATTTAATCATTCAAGTTTTGAGGTTGTTTTGCTTCATACTGTACTCGCCTGCAGTAAAATAATGTTTTGACTTTGCGTTTGGTTTGAATATCATCATACTATCGATATCACTACACCGTAAATGTGACGTCACAACTCTATAGAATTGTGGGCATGTCCATTGTGGCCACAACGGTAAAGTAAAAGTAAAAAGTTCTTTATTTCATAAACTATTACATAGCACTTGAAAACGTCAAAACAAAATATAAATTTAAAAAAACTAAATATTACTCTGAAATCACGAAGCTTAGATTCACGTACATGCAAATAAACAAAAATTAGGTGTAAGTGAATCTAAGTGCCAGTTCCGAGCCCCCGCTCTGTGAGAGGAACTGATAAGAAACTAACAGGCTATGTTCTTTTAAATTATCAATCAAATATAACAATACGGAACACACATAGTGAATCCTTGAGCCCTTCCATTATAAATTACGTAATAAAGTCACTTTTAACCTCATGCTCTATGTAACGTCCCATTACTGACAGGCATTCTCTCACGAACCAAGGTTAAAGGGATCCAGGATATACCACGCAGAGCTGATGCAAATTGACGGGGGCAGATGTGTGGCATCCAGCTGTTAAAACTTTTCAATCTTTTGTACATACTTGCGCTGCGGTGGGAGATAATTAAGAATATTTATTTATTTTCAAAATAACGCAGATTTTATTATGCTGTCGCGAAAGGATGATCTTGAACCAAAGGTGAAGAACTTATAAATTAGTACATACTAAACCCATATTTCATTTCTGCTTTCAGAATGCGCCACCACCTTTAAAATATGAAAAATTTGTAGCAGACAAAAGAGATTTAGTATGTGCCCAACCAAGCCCCGACGGCCCTATAGGAGTAGAAGATTGCCTTACCCTCAACATATACACCAGAAACATTAGCAATCCTAAACCCGTCATAGTATGGCTTAATGGTGAAGAATATTCACGCAACAACTATACGCCTCGATATACGTATGGTACATACGTTTTCCAAGATATCGTCTTCGTGGAAGTCAATTATCGTTTGTCAATTTTTGGATTCCTCTGTTTGGGTGTGGAAGACGCGCCAGGTAATGCTGGATTAAAAGATGTAGTCCAAGCATTGAGATGGGTGAACAAAAACATTAAAGGATTTGGTGGTGATCCTGAGAACGTGGTTTTGCTGGGACATGGATCTGGAGCGGCAATGGTGGATCTTGTTACTATGTCAGATCAAACTGATAGCAATTTAGTACACAAGGCAGTAGCTCTTAGTGGTTCTGCACTATCTCCTTGGGCAATTGCGTATGATCCTAAAGGCTATGCTGAAAATTTAGGCCTTAAATTCAATATTCAAGACATGGCTAATCTAGCTAAATATTTTCAAAAGATGAATGTATCAACATTAGTAAAAGGAATTAACAGTTTTGATTTTACAAATCAATCAGTATTATTTGCTCCTTGCATTGAAAATAAAAATATACCGGACCCGTTTCTTTCATCACATCCGTTAATTATACTTCGCTCAGGAGAGTATAAGCAGATTCCTTACATAGCTGGCTATGCTAGCCAAGAAGGTTCACTAACGATAGATAAAGTTCTTCACAACAGATGGTTAGAAAGAATGCAGGAAAACTTTACTGATTTTCTTCCTATGAATCTGGCATTCAATGACACAGACACAAAATTAAATATATCTGACTACATACGTGAGTCTTACTTTGGAGATAATTATATATTTATGAACTCTACAGAAAGGTTTTTTGCGTATGAAGGTGACAGTCTTATAAAATACCCTGTAATAAGAGGTGTCACAGAGAGAGCTAAAACTTCAAAAAGCCCAGTTTATTTGCTATATTTTGATGTTAATGAAGGATTTAGAAATGACTGGCCTTACCAAGATATTCCATTGAAGGGTACAGGACATGGGCGGATATTAGAATATATATTTGATTCGGATGTTGTAGATAAAACTTCGATAAAGAAATCACTCATAAATAGGGTGGTTGCTTTCGCAAAAACTGGGTATGTTTTTTGGTTCTTTAAAATAATAATATTTTTTTATTTATTGCATCTTAATTTTATCTGATGTTAAGCTATATCAAGTTAGTGTTAACACTACGATGGAAGCGTCAATTTCGTTTTATGGTTTGCCTAAAAAGACTCATATAAATAAAAGAAGTTAAGAATACATGAACTTGAAGAGAATTTCAAAGCCAGATCGTTTGATGACCCATGTACAAAATCTTTTGGGAACCCTCTTTATGGTATGCGAATTGCTCTGCGTTAGATCCTAATGTGGTGGGCAAAATCTTGTACAACTAAATTTGTCGCACTGAGATGTCTAGATAAAACGTGTTAAACGGTGAGGGTGGCTAAGCTTTTTACACGAGAGATCCGTTCCCTTAACTGCTGTTTGTCTGATAAATGTTATGCTTCTATTTCCAGGGTGGTAGTGTCCTCGGATAGCTTCGATGGTACGATTGCTTGGTATGCCGTAACCAATGAGAGCCTCAACTATTTGAAGATGAGTGGCGATAACAATATCTTCTACGAAAATCCTCTCGTTAACCCAGAGATTACAATGTCGTGGGATCCCATTTACGATTCATATCTAAATCAACTCGAATCGACTCTACTGCCACGTGCTCGATCTGTTTCCGCGACTTCATCGATATGTTTAAGCTTGTTTGCAGTTTTGTTTTGTATTTGGGGATTAATTAGTTAACTTTCACAATATCGAGCATCTTGGTATTTATCACATGATTACCATAAAGGTTAAAATCCTATACACGTAATTGTTTTAAGGCACATGGAGTTTTCCATTCTAGGCGGCTACTAGCACGGGATGTGGTATTTTTCTTATTACATACTACACGACCTGAATCCCTTTTGCCCTGGTTCGTGAAAGGAGGCTCAATAATGGGCTGATATGATATACTCATACTATACTATGAAAATAAACGCTGGGCGATTATGAGAAAACCTATCTTGGAGGCCTATGTTCAGCAGTGGACTTGTTGTGGCTTAGATGATGATGATAATTAATGATGTTATTTGATAATGCAGATCTTTGTAGACCCATTTGAAGTCTTGGCAGGTAGATGCTGGAGTACAGCAGAAAAGTATTTAGTCCACATAAAAGTTTTAATTAATTTGAAACTGTTCGTTGAACTCAATATTAATAAGATCGTTTTTCAGGTTCACATAAATACTCGTAGATACTTACTTTTTTGAATTCCTGTTAAAAAGACGAATAATCTCATCAGCTTTTTGTCTGATTTTTTTAAAATATCAATAATTTCAATACCTCATGTAACGAACATTTTGTTCGTAGGCCACGTTGATTCTGGGCATAGTTTTCTAAATTCTGGTATTTTTTAGTACTTTGGTAGGTATTAGATTTAATACCTACCAAAGTTCAAAATCAATTATGTACAACTCCAACCTATACATTTTATTATATTGAATAACTGATCTTTTTCCTTAAAACAATTTCGGTATTTTTCCCCAAAGCGACCAGACGTCTAATAGAAGGCTAAAATATTAATTAAGTTACGTCCTATTATTATGATAAACTGCATTTATTTAAATAAGTAGGCACATAAGGAATACTATAAATTATACCTCAATAGCAGAATTGTAACAACGTTTTATTGTTTTAAAGTTTTTTTTATTTATTTACCTTGGAATTGTACAAATAAATTAAGGCAATAATATAACAGTAGGTATAAAACTTTCAGGAAAATCATTTCATAATGTTAAGCATAAAAGAACAATGCGCTGGTTAGCTTAGCATACATTAGGATAATTTTTAATATACCAATGGTTTAAAATTTTATCAGAAACAATATAAAGTCTTTAGAAATGTCTATTTTGTATTATTCACAATTTATATATATTTTAAAATTAAGATTGAAATCTATACAAAAACTAACTACTGTAATTAATAATTATAAACTATTTTAGTAACAATATCAAAATGTAAATGTAAATAAACATTGTCAAAAAATGTTCTATGTGCTTATGGCCGTTATTTAATTCCCATGTCCCTTTCCATAAAATTCTCTATAAGAACATGTACTGTGACGTCACGCACAAAGTAGGAAGTTTTAACGTAAGTATATATTATTTCTATATTTTGTAAAAGGGGCTATCCATAAATTACGTTACAAGTTAAGGGGGTGGGAGGGTGTTGAAGAAAAGTGACATGGTGTGACAAGGGGATGGGAGAGATCCTAAATTTCGTGACGACAAATTTTAAAACTGCTGTTTTGATGTAATTATTGCTTGCTGTACAATTGCAAAATATGTGACGTCACACTAAGGAGGAGGGAGTCTCGCAAGTGTGACCAGCTGTGACAAGGAAGGACGATGACGAAATTCGTGTGACGTAATTTATGGATGACTTCTAATTGCGTATTACCTTAACAAACCCAAGATTTGCTTCTGGAGCCACTTGCTTTACATGTATACTTCACAATTTGCTTTGTCTTTTTGTAAAACGACTTATTTTACAACTTGCCTGCGACATATACAAGGTACGACAAAATATTTTTTATACAGTTTTTTTCTGTGCTTATTCCTGTCTATCTCTGAGACGACTGTACCGATTCTGACGTAACTTTCACAGGCAGATTTCACTATGCCGCGGGGAGGCGATTTTAAGATAGTAGACCTCGGTTCTCGCAGACGCAGTCGCGGGCTGCCGCTAGTAACATGATTAATTTAGACCCGCCGATTAGTTTAGACAGTTATGAACATTTGTCAATAAATAAACACATTACTTTGTAAACAATGTGTAGACCACTGTACAGGTGGAGCTGTCAAGCGATATATTTCATCAAAGTTATTTTTGGTATGAATATGTATACTTCTATACCAAAATTATCAAGAGGTAAATATTTGTTCATGTGGATCGGGGTAGATCTGTCACCTATGAAAATGTATCCGATTTCCTCAATTGTTATATTATTTACTAGCTGTTACCTGCCGTCTTCGCCTTCGTCCGCGTGGTATAGTATCTTTGGGTAGCATTTTTATATTTTATTAAGAAATCCCATTCAACTTTTCATCCCCCTTTTTAACCCCTTACAACCCCCTTTTCGCAATAAAAAGTAGCCTATGTCTTTTCTAAGGGTCTAGACCATCTGTATACCAAATTTCATTAAAATCTGTTCAGTAGTTTTGGCGTGAAAGAGTAACAGACAGACAGAGTTACTTTCGCATTTATAATATTATATAAATAAATAAAATAAAATTAATAGTAATAATAGTAATAGTAAGGAAGGATACCGCAAGCCAGAAGATTTGATCATAATTGGATGAACAAGAATCAGGAAACCTAGTCAAATTGTATAAGCCATTACAATTAACAAGCTGTGCCTGCGGTTTCACCCGCGTTAATTTAAGGAAGATGTGACTATATTATAGTGAGTTATGAATGCCTGTATGTCAAACAAAGCTACTACTACTAATGCTGTGCAGACGAAGTCACGGGCACTAGCTAGTATCTTTGTAAATTACAGCATATGTGTCAATCTGACATATAAGCTAAAGCTATCTCATTGAATAGGTTCATTAAAATCCATTAGGTAATTTTTGCGTTATAATTTTATAAAGAAACAACTCTGGTGTTTATAATACTGAGTAAGGCTGTGTGCCTGGGTGTGTGCGTGTGGTACCTACTAGCCTAGAACAGTGCCTCCCTCTCATCAGTCGACAAAGGGAAATCCTACCGGATAATGAGCAGCAGCGTCACCCTGCGTAATGGCTTGAACTGCGCTCACCAACCTGCCTGCCCAGTTTGCCAATAGGCAGAGGCATATCAATCACCGACATTTCGCCAGTTATGAGGCTCAGAGATTTGCTAGTATGCGTTGCAAGGAATTTGTTTCTTAAGAACCAATAGAGTCGCTTCATTTACATAGCTCAGCTGAGCACAGCGATTCTATTGGCTCTTAACAAACACATAATGTGGGTCCTACGTAATTGTTGTCGATCCTATTACCGGTTACCGGGAACTTTTGTTTGCCAGAGCCTCGTCTGTTGATCGGCAGGTGCACCACTTGCAGGTGAGCTTGGCTTGGGCCCCTAAGATCATGGTAAAGACCCTGTACACCCTTAAATCAATATGATTTGCAGTACATAAATTTTTGAGGATCGCCGAATTTACAAAATAAATACACATGCAATGCTCAAAAACAAAACTAATACGTTGTGTTACTGTTGCATCAATGGCATATTAATAAAAAATTTATATGCATGAATGACTGTTATTAAATATTTTAGCCTCAAACTATAAAAATACAAAATATTTATTGCTAAACCATAATGTGTACATAGATGTTATACAATGAGGGGCGTACGTAGTACTACGTAATACTGCCTACGGGCGTGTATGAGGAGGTTAATGAGTGTGTATGAAGCTAAAAGTGTGTGCCAAGATCGTAGCAAGTGGAAGGATGTGATCTCTGCCTACCCCTACGGGAAAGAGGCACATTATGTATGTATGTATGTATATAATTGTATGTTATACAATTTTGGAACCAATTTTATGGACCCTGTCGGGTACGCAACTTTAAGAGTGATAAGAGGGGAGTTGCAATCAATAATTATCGAAATACTAAAAAAAAATCTAAAAATTAACATAAATAAAACTTGTTAAAACAAAAAACTTACTTCTTTTAACTTTTCAAACCCTACAATCTATCTCCAAGAATCACAAACATATATTACATCTTGGCGGTTAAATATTCCGTATAATACCATTTATCAATCAAAATTTGTTTTAATTGCTTTCTAAATGCATATTAATTATTATTATTATTAATTATTATTTCTTTCTTTCTACATCACTTTGCTCGTTTTGTAGAGAATAGGGTAAATTGTTATAATTTTTTATAGACATATTGCAGGTGCTTGAAGAGCCTAGTTTAAGACGTGTGGCTGGTATAACTAGTTTGTTTTGGACATTCTTGGACATCTCACGGTCTTAAATTAAGGAAATCTATGATCTTTACTATGGGTTCTACGTCTGGCCAGATAAACATACATAAAAAAAAATTGCAATTTGCGTACTTAAAAATATATAGTAAAAACTCAGACCAAAATAAATTAATACCGTGAATGAATGGAACCTAATCCCTTAGGAGCGAACTGCAGGTTTGCTGACCACCACTCCACATCGGTTGTAGCTAATAATTCAGTTTTAAGTACTCGACAAGGCACAATACTTTAAAAAAATCTAAATTATAATTTGCTTATATGGGAGAATATGATATAAATAAATAAACCAAAATGTATTGCTGACCTGGGGGCCTACCGCAGAACTTGCTGGTCTTCGATTATTAGGTAAAACGATTTAGAATTGATTCTGTCGTACCGCCGAACACATGGAACTCAATACAAGATGGCGTTCCCCGTTTAGACACACATTTTAATGGATTGATGTGATATTTGAAAGGATCTATCTGTGTTTTTTTTTTACTATTTATATTTACGTAAAAATGTGTCATCGAAACGCAGAACACAATCATTTATTCAATTAGTCGCTTCACTAGTCTGTCTATTGGTTTGTCACGGATTGAAGGTCATGAATCATATATGGCTTTTTATATTCCCGGTACGGATTGATAAACTTTGCTATCTATGACAAAAAGCTGAACTAATGTAAAATGCAGCGGCGCCATCTAGCTAAAATTGTAAGCAATATTATATTAATGGATTACTTTTCACAGTTTATTATTTAATTTAAAGGCTTTAATAGAAAAAGTTATATTTGGCTAGAGGCTAGTTCCCAACAGCACGCTGGTGTAGCCCGCATGTGAATCACACGGAGTTTGCTCCTAAGATCTAAGTAAGCTCTTTACGCTAAAATGAAGATTATATTATTATCATAATATGGTAGCATTATCTCGGTTGCCCCTTACTTTTATTTAATAGTATAAAAGTAAAAAAATATTTAACCGAAAAAAATATATAAAAACAACAATAAAGTTTAAAAAAACAAATATAACTAAGTATACCTAACATTTGATTACTATGAAATTTAATGAGAATAACAACTAATAACTACTCGTAGTCAAAAAATGAGCAAATATTTACGAATTATTTAATGAACAACTAGATTTAAATTACTAGTAATTAAACAGCGTCCTTGCTCCTCTCTCCTATATTATGCTGTGCCCGACAGGGTCCACAATTGATACTTTTGTACCTAAACTACCATATTGTAAAACACATTGTTGGAACGCAATGAATAAAGTATTGAGTAAGCTTTGTGAGTAAGATTTGGCAAAATTTCAGTTATATAGGGAGCCACTGCCGTCTGACCTCCGCAACCCATAGGGAAACATCATTATGGGGTTATACCAGCTGAGAAGGCAATGATTTTCTAACAAAGAATGCCATAGAGGTTCATGATAATCGGGACAACGGTTTAACGTGCTTTCCGAGGCACACGACTAAACTGATGATAAGTAAACGCGAATAAGGGAATAATAAATAGCCGTGTGAATCCGGTCTAGAATAATGCGACCCCTTTTTTTTATTTACGTCGGTAATAAAATGCTTTTACGCACTGCATCCCGGCCAAAGGGGGGACCGAGAGGGGAGTGTAAGGCTCACTGCGGCGGAAGCGTCCGCCAGCAGTCCTACCCACTAAAAATCTTCCGACGACGCCCACCGCTGTTGAAAAAGGGGCGGGGGGCCAGTGCCAAAGTATAAAGCTTCTGACACCCCGCCCGCGGCCAACGTCCCCCGGATCAGAACCGGGAGGACCTCCTCAGAGAGGCGCGGTGTGGCGCCCCCTCCCCCCTACCTCTTTATGCTACCACCGGCGTATGTGGCCGACAACGCGGGGCGTCTATAGTTAGACGGTAGGGGCCCCCGCCACGCCGGGCACTCCACCAACGTGTGCTGCGCAAAACCGGGTCGATTCCCCTCCGGCGACGTCACACAGATACTTCCCGAAGCACCCGTGCCCGGAAGGACCCCTACCGACGGCGGACCCATCGTTCGATAATGGGCCCGACCGCCTCGAGGATACAGCACCCCAAACCGACATTTAGTGCGATCTCCTCTCATCATATGGGGAGTCGTAATAGTCGACGAAGAGAAATCCTACCGGGCGTCATCCTGCGTACTAGCTGAAACTGCGATCACCAACCCAGCGTAGTGATAATAGGCAATTCGTCCAATAGAATGTAATCTATTGAGGATGCCAATGTTCAGCATTACTTTATAAGGCTGATATGATGAATAAATATCTAATAACAGTTATGTGTTGTAATCACTACATTAAACAAAGTAGCTAGAATTAATTAGAATTTAAAATTTGAAATAGCAGTAGAAGAGAATCAGAATTATTAAAATTAATGATTATGTTTAAGATAGATTTGATTATTTTAATTTTTCAATGTTTTCTTAGCTTTAAGTTCATACAATTTTGTACGCCCATGGTAGAAAATGTTTAATGTACCCTTCATTACAACCTGTGTTTGACAATAAAATGATTTGAATGATTAAGCTTTCTACTGTCTGTACCTATGTATGCTAGATCTTAAAACTGCACAACGGATTTTGATATGTTTTTTTCTCAATCGAAAGATTGATTCCAAAGGAAGGTTTCTATGTAGGTCATGCGCACGAAGACGCGGCCGCCCGCTAGTTTGTAAATAACATATGAAGACATGATGCACCACTCATCGCCTTTGTAACCAGACAGTTCTGAAACGAGATACTGCAATAATGTGGAGCTCTCACGCGATAATGCGTACTTCAATCTATTTTAGAGTATTTGCGTTGGAATTACGCGAACGTGTTCCTTCAATCCATGTGGAAAGTTAGGTATCATGAGGGTTACATAAACCTACACGAGCTACAAATCCTTACAGATAAAAAAAAATAATTGTCTATAGTATATTTGTAATGTTAAATTGAGAGCATTTCATTAAATGCTTTAGAAATTAAAAAAAAAATAAGACAATCGTAAATATGTTCTATTATTGAAAATTTGAAATTAAATCTTCTTGTCTGTTGCATTTTCATCGTTTCAATCTCTAAATCGGTTTAAGTTTAGAGTTTACAAGGATCGTACCATCATCTTTGGAGCCCAAGCCAATGTTATAACATAATATATTAACAACAAAAAAAAAAAACAAAATATTTATCCGTTATTTTGTGTCCATTACAAAAGTTCTTAATGATACTATCTTGGAACTAAACAACTGGTGTATTGTCAGAAAAATATTTATTTACCTAACATAATCCTGCCATTTATGCGGGGGAAATATTCTCACCGAATCTTCATCTTCTTCACAATCCCTTATCACGTAACTCAGAACATTCCCATATATTTATAAAGCTTCTCATTATGTTCAACGAACCGCAAACTGAGTAAATACGGGTGTAAAATGCGAGCTTTATCAACAACAATACATGATCAATAGATGCGAAATCTAGCAGGCACAATATCGATAAAAATAGTGATGTGATTTTGTCTTTTGAGGTATTTTGAACTGGCAAACGCTCTAATCAAGTCTATTTGCAAACTGTACTGTCTCGCTTTCACGCCAATGAAAACCAATTTGTATAAAATTTTAAACACATATAGTCTAGAGCCTGATAAACTGTGGAGGGCGCAGCGGGCGTGCCAGGAGGACCCGTCAAGCAGCGCCAGGAGGGTCCTAGGCGGCGGGGCAGGGGGCCCTTTACGTCTAGCTATAGACCCTCCCAAAAGTCGGCCAGTTACGCCATGGCCGCACAAGGAGGTAGGGGGGGCGCGACACACTGCGCCTCTCTAAGGAGGTCCTCCCGGGTCTGATCCGGGGGACGTAGGCCGCGGGCGGGGTGTCAGAAGATACAAACCCAGGCACGGGCCCCTCGCCCCTTTTTCAACAGCGGTGGGCGTCGTCGGAAGATTTTTAGTGGGTATTACTTCTGGCAGTCGCGTCTGCCGATAGTGAGTCCCACACCCCCTTTAGGTCCCCCTTTGGCCGGAAGGCAGTGCGTAAATGCAATTTTTTACCGACTTTAAACAAAAAAAGTTAGGATCCTTATTCCTATATATACGAGTATTTCTTCGAACAAACTTGTTTTTCTTTTAATGTGACACGTCATAATGACTACATCCTGCCTGACGATAACCGGTCGATGCAGTCCAAAAAAAATGAAAGCGCTTCATATCGTGAAAAAAGCACGGTACGAAGCGCACCCACTCATAACGGCCTGCTAAAATTTCGTTTCACGCCCCGCTTAAAAGACCCGGGATCATAGGAAACACATGAGCCGGCAGCAAGTTCCAGAGCTTAGTGGTCTTGCTCAGACACGACTTCCCAAATTTTTTGGTTCGAGTGCTGATAGTCTGCACTGATATTATGTTATATAAATATTATGTTATTATTTTAAGTTTTTCCCTTCTCTGAGCCAATAGCTCGAATAGGTATATATCAATCGAGATTTCCGTCGTATCTTTTGGAAGTAATTTCTGGAGCAGCGCCGTATATTTGGCGGAGTGGAACGATGCAGAACAGACAAAGGGCGGAGATGGGTATAGGAAAATAGTCTTAATATACTTTACTAGAATATTGAGAAAGTAACTAGATCGTTGGTACTATAGTGAAATCACTTTGTGAGTGATATTGTTTGTTTCAATTTTCTGCTTAGTATCATTATTCATTCAATACTGTATTACCTTACGGAGTACCTTTATATGTAAATTTTTTTCTCACAGTTAATTCATCATCACACTTATGTCATCATCATCATTTCAGCCATTTAAAGTCCACCCACTGCTGAACATAGGCCTCCCCAATTGCTTTCCACGTAGATAGATCCTTTGCCGCCTGCATCCACCTGCTCCCCGCCGCTCTGACCAGATCATCGGTCCATCGCGTTGGGGGCCCCTTCTATTACATTTGCTGATTCGTGGTCGGCATTCAAGAACTTTAACACGTTAAGTGTCAGTTGTTTACTATATTTTGTTATCTTAGTTACTTAGTTGTAATTTTTTTTAAAAGTTTTTTTGAGATTTTTTTCTTGGAAAAAGTTAGCGACTACATTTATACCGAAGCACTGCCCGTTCCATTGTTACGTGTGAATCAGTAATGTAAATGGGAAAACAGCAAAGAAAAGTTATATCACGTTTGTTGATAAAAAAAATTATTGATTCAGGCGTTACTTTGCGGTAATCCACGAAACGAGAGATTTTCGTTTCAGCGTTGGTCGTGAAGACATCGTTTTCCTGAGGCTTCTATCTTATCTGAAGCTGCCTGTGTAAGAGCAAAACACGTGTCGTGTTGAATTGTTTCTCGATTTTTCGGAAAATTTTAGTTTTGCGGGAATTGTAACAAAGATATTTTTAATCCATCACTAGCCAAGTTGTAATTTGTTCATTGATTTAAGTTAGTTTAGTGATATTTTTTCTTGTTGGAAAAATATAGGGACAACTTTTATACCGAAGCACTGCCCGTTCCATTGATACATGTGAATCAGTAGCTTACATGGTAAAGCAGCAAATAAAAGTTAAATCAAGTTTGTTCATAGTAAAAACATTAATGAAATGAGCGGAGTTGATAATTAATGATAGTTTACCAAATTTTAAAAATGTTGTCTTGGGGTTGTTGAGAGATAGAATCTAGTATTTATTTCTTGTAATTTTGTTGTGTTGTATTGTTTAAACCAATCTTAATTTTAATTCGTTCTCATCCCATATCTTATTTTTATTTCTTATAGTTTACTTTGATAATAAGCCTGTTAGAGTATTTATATGCATGTTGTGACACCTTCAAATGTTGTACATTTAGCTTGTTATAATGAATATTTACTTAGACATAAGAAAATAATGTCACAGCTACTGGTTATCCATAATAAATAAATAAATAAATAAAATCTAATTAAATAAATTGCAGGACAATAAAATACTAAATCTATGATAACTTGGGAATCGAAAAACAGCGGATATGAAAACTGACATCTCAGTATCTGGTGCTGCGCTATGAGGTGGAAACTCGGAAGGAAACCATATAACTGCCATAATGTGAAGGTTATTAAACCGTCTGGCGATATTATTATTACGATATCATGCGGACAGTCGTATCAATAAATACAAAATGAATTAATAAAATAAATATTTCTGACACTTACACCAATTATTCAGTTCCAAGATAAGTATAATTAAGAACTTGTGTTATGTATACTAAATAACGGATAAACATACATAAATACTTCTTTTTTTTGTAAATACATACATTATATACATAGGATACACAATGAATATTGTACACTGGTAACGAACCTTTTCAGTTCGGTTACCCTTGGACATATGACAATTGCCACCCAATTTCAAATAACAAGTAGCTCATTGGCCCCATAGGTAACAAACCGAGGTACTACATACATACATAATATCACGCCTGTTTCCCCAAAGGGGTAAGCAGAGGCATTGTAATAGGTGGCGAGCCTATTGCCGCTCACCGAATACTTTTATATTATGTTCGCCAAAGCCAAAGTTAGTTAAGATCGGGCGCTGTTGTTTGTTGAAATTTTGTTGCAAATTATGTTCCAAAATTTATAATTATGCTATTAGATTTGCTACAAACTCTGCCTTCTTTGATGCAAGTCGTTTTTTGCGATAATAACCTAGCCTAGATTGCCTACACTCTCTCCTGACTAGGATGCTTACAATGTTTCCCGTCGACCTGATGCTGATACTGTCTGTTTTTAACAGTTTACAAAATAAGTAATCGTATCGTTATGTTGTCTGTCTGTCAGTTTTTATACATGTTTTTACCATTGAGATTTTACTGACACACAGACTTATTTCGGGGCTATAGTTTAGTGCGCAGTTTTATTGCAGTAATGGCGCCTGTCGGTTCACTTCGTATGAACGTAAAAAGGTTCCATTAAAATTTCGAGATACATGAGTGAGCATAAAAATCACTTCTTTACATTAACCTTACATGCCCGCCGGTAAGGTTGGCTCCTTAGATGTTAGTAGAATCCCTATACACTATATTTTATGAAATATTATACGTACAATTTTTAAATACCTGAATTACCTGTTACCTGCAAAAGTCACTGCGACATAATTTTAACCTGTATATAATATTAATATTTATAATTTAAAATAATAATATTTTCTGACAATTACACCAACTACTAAATAATTGGTGTAATTCCAAGATAAGTATCATTAAGAACTTGTGTTATGGATACTAAACAACGGAAAAACATACTTAAATACTTTTTCTTTGTAAATACATACTTAATATACATAGGAAAACACCCAGACCAGAACAA
The DNA here is from genome assembly GCA_949126915.1 of Musotima nitidalis. Taxonomy (NCBI): domain Eukaryota; kingdom Metazoa; phylum Arthropoda; class Insecta; order Lepidoptera; family Crambidae; genus Musotima; species Musotima nitidalis. The sequence continues at coordinate 4,792,261 of OX421427.1, read as the reverse complement.
ATATTCATGTTCAAGCACACAAAGATTTGTCTTGTGTGGGAATCGAACCCACGACCTCTGTAGTGATGTGTAGGTATATTGACCTCCACGCCATATCGGTTGTCAAATTGTTGTATATACTTGTATACAAATAATAATACGTGATTTCCGAATCCGGCACGTTAAGCCGTTGGCCCCGGTTATCACTAAATGTGATAGTCGTTAACCCATGTTAGAGGCCTAATAGGCGGCTTAAAAAATTCTAACAGCAGGACGCCATACACCAGCTTCCGCCAATCCACACTGGGTCAGCGTGGTGGAGTATGACTCAATACCCTCGCACCTTGGTATGTGAGAGGAGGCTCGTGCTCAGTAGTGGGACGTTAGTGGGCTGAGAATATGACTTGTATACATACTATCACGCCTGTTATGTAGGCAGAGGCATATACGTAACCGTAAGGCTGCGTTTCCACCAGAGATATGCGACGTTGCGAGGAATGTGTTTGTTAAAAATCATTTGTAAAGAATTGCTGCGCTGACCGAAGCTAGTTAAATAAAGCGTTTCTGTTGGTTCTTACTAAACACATCCTTCGCAACGCATCCTCGCACATTTTTGGTGGAAACGCATGCAAAGTCTAGAACACAACCCGGATAATGATAGGATGATTAATACGTTGTTGTAAAATCATTTATTGCTTTCCTTTACATAATTTACATTATACGGTTAAAAAATTCTACATATTAAAATTACAAGCAGAATTTAATTTTATTTAATTACGAAGGTCCAGAGAGCAAAAGGTGATGGCTCAGCTTGTGCTGTCCAGCGTATACACTCTAGACGGCGCTGGTTTTCAGCCACCCCTGTTCCCCGAGATGTACTTATGGGAAATATGTGCTAGGGGGCCACGCTTAGTTCACAATTCTATTTATCAAATAAACGAGTTTACATTATCCTAAAAAGGACCAGTATAAAACATGTTAATTTCTCTCTCAGCTTGTGTGTTAGTGAGTGACTGTAAGTGTATGGGTTCAGATCAGCCTTATAAACTCCACTGCTGGACATTAGCCTTAGATAACATTATATTGGGGGTGATTGCGCATAGTCACCACGCTGAGCAGGCGGGTTGGTGATCGCAGTTCAAGCCAGTACGCAGTATGATGCTGCTACCCATCATCCGATAGGATTTCTCTTCGTCGATTCTTAAGACTCCCCGTAAGATGAGAAGGGGTAGCTATTCTAAGCCGGTACCACACGGCTCCCGGCTACGTTGTGCTCCCCACTTTGTAACAGCAATCACGTGAAATATAGTATGGTGTTGCTTAAAGAAATGATACACAGAAAAATACACTTGCCCTGCAAACAGTTTTATTTTTATCAGTTTATAGTTAGTCATAAATCATGGCTTACATTCGCAATCATAAGTAGAGACAGCACAACAGTCGGATTTTCTACAGTTTTGAAAAACTGGATTATTAGTAATATGGTTTCATCTTTATCAATGTCACATTAAATACTTATTGTTGTTATAATTACTGCAATGATTTAATAAATTACAAGAAAAGGAATGCACTCTACCTTCTTGGCTGTTAAGTTACTTGGTTTCCGTGATCCAACCTACAGTGGAATTCGTATAAGCGAATAGGCAAAGTTATAAGCTATTCTCCTTGATAGCTAGCTTTAAATAGCTTTTACTAAGACATCCATTTTCCATGTTATTGTGCGTGACTATTTGAAGTAACGGTTCCATTGTTTTTGTATAACAATCAAAAATTATGTGGGGTATAATATGCCTTCGGGGAAACAGGCGTGAATGTATGTATGTATGTATATATCAAAAACTAAATAAAAGGCTATTGTAATAGGCATAATGAGAGAGCTGAACAAGCTAAACTTTAGCCCTGCTGGTTCGTATATTCAGAACAAGCATTTAGTAAGTCGGGAAGACCTTACAAGTGTATATATATAACAAATTATTAATTTTATCAATGCATATAACGATGCGTCGACGACATATTTGTTATGCTGACAGTACCTACATACATGCGTACGTAACAAACATTTATCGCGTTAGTGAATTAAAAAATCTTTCACCTATAATGTTAATTCAAATAAAGTTTACAGTGACGTCGGTTGGGATTCAATCGTCAACGTCACACGAAGACTATCATATTGCTTACGTACTAGAAAGAGCTTAAAGTCAGCTCAACGTGTCAGAAAGTAAGCCCTTTCTTTAGTGAGCGATTTTTACGTACCACGAATACGAGCACATATACTTACTTACACAATTTAACTCAGTATTCTGACTCTTACATATATTATATAAATAATATATATTATATAAATAATAATAATAATGATTTCTTTATAATTATAGTCAAATTACACTACTATTACATACATAAATTAGGTCAGTAAAGCAGTTCATAAAGTGTGGGCGTATAATATGCCTCTGCCTGCCCCTTCGGGAAACAGGCGTGAATATATGTATGTAAAGCAGTTCATTTAAGTGTTCGCTACTTCAATTAAGTTAATTTAATTACTTGTATACCTAAGTATCACAATAAATTTGAGCATAATATGGTGTGGTTTCACCCACTTTATCAAAATATTAGAAATTAATGTACAGTAACTAGACATGAGGTACCTTTCCATAGATGATAAATAACCCCCCACCCATACGAACAAATATTTACCTCTTGATAATATTAGTATAGAAGTAGAGAAATATAGATATTCACATCAAAAACAACTTTGATCAAATATATCGTTTGACAGCTCCTGAAGTAACAGTGTGTATGGTCCCATTGTGTACGAAGTGAAGTGTTGGTTGACAAATGATTATAACGCAGCTATAACATATTATAAAATTACTATACACTACTATGTATAAGCATAATTTACAATTCCATATAAAAATAAGTAATTTTGTAAACTTTGCTTTGGCGAAATCTTAGTTAACTAGTTTTTGAAAATTTCAAGTTGTATAAAGGCTAAGTCAATTCAGACTGTTCTTCTTTAATTTAAATGCCCTGCTATAGTCGATTAACATTAGCTGTCAATGGTATTTTTACATTTTTTTATTCTATTCGACTTCCAGACATTACAGTTGTTAAATGCAAGTTAGCTTATTTTGCACTTATAACTCAAATTTTTCTTTAATAATGCTATCTATATTTATGTAACCATTTACCGGGTAGCCATTTTTCAATGAGCATTTTATGTTACCCGTATTATTTTTGAAATGTTCGTTGCTAAAGTTATTGAGTATTTCTTAGGCAAAAAAGAAATACTCAATTTTTATCCATTTGGGTATAAAAACCTTAAGAAATATTTTTACTATATAACGTTTGTTTTGCGAACAGTACCGTGAGAGTTATTTCATAGCGCAAAGTGAAGTCTTAGGTAGCACAATGTTTCAAGAAAAAACGTAGTAGTAGAGAACAATTTTGGATAACAGTAAGTTTGACGGTGGCAGATGCGACAACTAAAAGTTGCCATGTTCTGTTTTTACAGTAGTCGTTTGTAATTGTTATGGCCATCACCATCAGCCTACATGTTACCACTGCTGGACATAGGCCCTTCCAATGGCACTCCACTGACTCGTCTCTATATCTAGCTGGAGAGCGTCTTACACTCCACTTGTAATTATAACGTTTGGAAAACATGACCATGTTCGGATTTGAAACAATTTCATTTTAATAAAATTGAAACTGACAGGCTTTCTGTGGGCTTTGAAAAATTCTACTTTTATCTATATAAAAGTAGAACTTTTAAAAAGTTACTCAATATTTTTTGTACACTTAACGAGCAATACAAAGTAATACAAAAGCATTCTCTACCAGTTAACCTAAGGGTTAAAAGAGAGAGAGTAAAACTGCCTGTCCACTAAATCGGAGCGCGGAAGCAGAAAAGAGAAACGGAGAAATATTAACCAATAGGATTCGTGGATAGGAGGTTAGTACAGATTTTACGCCATCCCATTTGTTAATTTTGTCCGTTACTCCGCTTCGCATGCTCGCTCCGCTTCAATAGACAGGCAGCCTTAGGGCCGGCGATAGCAACTAGAAAAAAAACTGAACAGTTATAGTTTGTAAGTCCATTTCAGACTTTCCGCGCCAATGAGGAAAAAGACACATAGCGGCAGTGTTTTATTTTCTACACCTACTGTAAATTCGATTACATGAGTGTTGGTAAATGAAACGAAACAATGCAACATCACTTTCCAAATTCTCTCAAGAAGTCCATGTGAGATTTCAGTATAGTCCCACATCTTTACTAAGGACTCAAGGGGTTAAGGGAAGGGCACCTCAATTACCATTAATCACCTTTATCACCACTCATTATCATTTACTATGAATTAAATATTATTAATATATCTATTACTTGATACTGGCTAAATGTTCTCAACGCAAGAAGACATTATTTAAAAAAAAAAGACAACGAAGTAGTTATTACGGTGCGTATAAATGTTTTGCTTTTTCGCTCACCAGACTGACTTGATTTTCTCACTATCTGGCTGTTAGATGTTCTTTTATGTACATTTTAACTATGTACGTAGTAAGTAATTCTCTCTTACGTACAGGATACCGTATCTTGACATGAGACCGTATCCCGCGTCCGTGTAAACATACGGACGCGCGATACGGTTAGAAGGTATATTAAGAAATCTGTCCTACCTTTTTAGGGGGCGCCTTGACTTGTTTCTGCGTATACGCCGACGTACACAATATCGTGTAGATGGGAGCCTCCGTTGGTATTCCTAAGGAAGCCATCTTGTATCATTTCACATCACTTACAAAAATCAACAACAAGAAAACTTCAAACTAAAGTCTAATTTCTTGAACGTCTTTATTTACTGGTATCTTATTAGTAGTCAGGTTCAAAAGATTTTTTTTAAGAAATTTAATAATAAAAATTCGCTGAAAACTGTAAAAGTTCACGAAAGCGCAGTAGGACGCGCTTGCGCATCGTAAACGGGATCGCTACACTGACTTGGCTAGGTACTGAACAAACACCGAACACATCCCGCCGGAGTGACCTTGTCGGGGAGATAGCTTGTGTAAATATTATACTCGATCAATGTTGTCTGTTGATAGAAAACGACTTTGGAATCATCAATTAATGTTTTTACATAATTATTTATTAACATTGGGTTCTGATAAGGCGTAACTGGTCGCTTTCAGTATGCCATATAGAGTCTGTAGCTGAACATCCATCGGAGGGTATTCCGTGAATATAATAAACTATTAGTTTATAACTAACCAATAGAATCGCTGCGCTGCGCAGAGCTAGGGTAATGGAGTGATTTTATTGGCTTTTAACAAACATATGCAACGCATCCTCGCACATTTTTGGTGGAAACGCACCCTTACTTGGGACCAACTATATAATTAGCAAAATGTGAGCGTATAATATGCCTCTGCCTATACCGAGAAGGCAGGCAAGATTGTAGATTGTATGTATGTAATCTTTAGTATGAAAGGTACTACAATTAGCTACATTTCAAAGAGGAAACAAACAATCGGTAAGTTATTTTTGTACCTTACATAGCACAAGGAACTAAAACAATACCTTATCGATAGTATCCGTGGACACGAACGTGCTAAATACTAAGTTAAAACAACAATTTGTTGAACAACAACATGGCGACATTGTAGTAGTTAACTAACCACTAGGCTAGCTCGTAATATCAGTTAGTGCCTATTGTGTTAAAATCCTACTGAATACGCTCAATATATTCGAAACTTGTTTAAACAGTTATGCTGTTATGTGGACGAGAAACCTTTGAACTTAACTAGAATGAATTAGTATATATACGTTGTTGGCTAAACTTGAGCAGCGATCAACCAGTGGCAAGACCGATTGCCTTCAAATTCAGAGAGTTTCGAGTTCAAACCCTGGTAGCGCACATTTGACTTTATGTTATGTGCGTAACACGTTAAGCCGTTGGTCCCGGCTGTCATGAACATCTATGCTATTATGAAGTTAGTGCCTTTTAACATTTGGTTTAACCAAAGAATGATGTTTCCCTCTGTGTTGCGGAGATCAGACGGCAGTGGCTCCATGTAATAACTGAAATTCAGCCAAATCTGGTTAGTAGACCCTAGGGTCTAATCTTATGTCTAGGGCAACCGGGATAATGCTAGGATATAATTTGAAGTTGTCGGCTAAACTATTTTGTTCTAGGCTAAATTAGTTAGAGGAATTATTTAATTGGTGTGATTGTGAAACAATTATATTGCAATACCTTATTCCCGTAGGAAAATTATTATCCGTCACTTACTTAAACGAATAAGCCTGTTCAGCATTTCAGACATCAACCTTAGGGGAGTACGGTGTTTTTAAATCACTGGTGACGTATGACATCATCATTTCAGCCCATTAACGTCCCACTACTGAGCACAAGCCTCCTCTCACATATCAAGATGTGAGGGTATTGGGTCATACTCCACCACGCTGACCCAGTGCGGATTGGCGGAGGCAGGTGTATGGCGTACTGCTGTTAGAATTTTTCAAGCCGCCCATTTAGGCCTCTAACATGGCTTAACGACTACCACATTTTTAGTGATAACCGGGACCAACGGCTTAACGTGCCTTCCGAAGCACGGAAGCGCTCGATATTAAATGCCACACAAACGGTCACTCATCCAAGGACTGACCTCTGTAAACTCTGCTGTACTTCGGTGATCGTTTTAGACCCCCGAGCACCGCAGAGCTACGAGCGCTTCCGTATGACATATGAGTCGCGAAACCGAAAATATTAGGAACCAACAATAACATGAAAAAAAATAAGTACACATTTTAATATTGTACCACATTACAAGATCACAACGCCCGGCCGTAATAGACTTAACTTATCAAGAGCTGTCCTGAGTAAATAAAGGGGTATGTAGTCAGACAATTTTGTGTAATCAGACGACCGGAGTGTGACGACACTTCTTTATAGTAGAACTATTACTACTGCTAAATTAGCCTGTCATTTATTACCAGGGTTCGCAGCCGTACACCGGTGTATGTGGAACACGGGAAGTCTAATAACATAATTATTTTCTAACATGCGTGTGTCGTTAATGTCTGCCCATTTGCCTTGGTTTTGTACTCAGTGACGACCGATATGGCGTGGTGGCGAGTATACCCGCTCTCCGCTCCAAGGGTTCGATTCCCACACAGGACAAATATGTATGTGCATGAACCACCATAAATTGAACCTTATGCGGTTAACTTAAGGTTGAAAAGCAAGGAATATTTTCAACATGCTCTGCCTGTTTAAGGGTTAAAATATGTAAAATCACCACATAGTATAAAACATAGTTGCTTTGCTATGTCTGTCCTTATATATGCTGAAGTCTTTAAAACTATGCAACGTATTTTGATGCTCTTTTTCTTTAGGTGGGGGAGTTAAGGGAGATTGCGTAATTTGGGTTTTATCAATTTGATTGTTCTTTGTCTTCTTGTGCAAGAAAAAATATAAAAAATAGACATAAATCTACAATATATAACACATGAGAACGTGTGGTTAAAAAAAACCCCGTTTAGTTTCTCAATATAACATGTGTAAAGTTGGGTCTTGTCTTTTGTTTTCGGCCATTTTACTTCTAACCTATTATTCGGAAGTATTTTTGTGAGTCCTATGTTATTAGTAGATTAAATACCGAAAAGATGGTTTGGTTGTTTAAGCCAATTTCTTTATTTATTATTTTTGGTGAATTTTTATATGCAATCGATGCACATCTAGAATCCTCTGAAAGTCAGCTAGGTACATCCACCGTCCTCATAATAGATAGAAATGTCTTTATGTTGGTCACGCGGGCGAAGTAGCGGGCGGGTGCTAGTGTTATATATTTAGTTTTTAAGGGCAAGTCGGGTAAATTATTTTTTTTGTTTATAATAAAATCAGGTGGAAAAATAATAGTTGCCATTGACAAAAACTCCTAATATCTAACAAGAAACTACAGCAAAGAGGAACTTCTTGGCGGGAAAGTGAAGCGTAATTTAATGTGTTATAACGGTGTATTATTAACCGGTAAGTGATTGTGAAACTTATATGGGTGTAGGTAATTGAAACAAATCAGAGCAACATCACTTTTCAAATTCTCTCAAGTCCTTGTGAGATCTCAGTATAGTCCCACATCTTTACTGAGGACACAAGGGGTTTAGAAGTAGGGCATCTCATTTACCATTTATCATCTTAATCACCACTTATTCTCATTAACTATGAATTATATATTATTAATATATTTTTTACTTAACACTGACTAAAGCACGAAGCCATTATTAAAACAAAACAGCAAAGAGGTTGTTTTTATACCATACAACTATTGTTGAAGTAAATTCAATTCCACGTGTAGTGTAAGCAATATCTAATTGTATAATCATACATACATACATAATATCACGCGTGTTTCCCGAAGGGGTAGGCAGAGGCATATTATACGCCCACATTTCGCCAGTTATATTGTTGGTCCTAATAGGTGGCGAACCTATTGCCGCACAATCAACAGCATACAATAATATATCCTTGCATTGTCTGAGTAATCAACTATAATTTGTATCAATAATTTCAACCCTGAGTGCAGACATTAAAGGTCAGTATAGTTATTGGCATAACAATATAGAACGAAGTCACACATAAAACTATTTAAACTAAATCAAACGGCTATGATCAAAGTTAGATTTTTCTTTTTTGTGTATTGCTGCATTTCCGTCGTTTGTTTTTAAATAGATACTTCTATTTAGGAGATGTGGACTGTAACAAATCAAAAAGTCAGCATACTTTGGTATGACAGAGTAAGAATATTTTAAGATTTTTTTTTATAAAAGTCGTCGTCGAAGGAAAGAACGTCAATCCGATGGTCCCGGATGTCATGAACTTCTATGGCAGTCGTTATTGAAAAGTCAGTGCTATCTCATATCCTAACAGCTGGTTCAAATATAGTGGCCTATTAATCCATCTATGACTTATCAAAGTTATATGCGTATGTATCGCTTGCTCCATATCACGTCAAGCCGTTGGTCCCGGCTGTCATGAACTTCTATCGCAGTCGTTAGTGGAAAGTCAGTGCTATCTAATATCCTGACAGCTGGTTTAAACATAGAATGATGGTTGCCTCTGGAAGTCGCTCCATGTTATAATAACTGAAATTCAGTCCAATCTAGTGAGACCAGTAAGCAGCTTTAGTCTAACCGGGATAATGCTAGATTATGATGATGGAAGTGTATACATTTTAGGAGAAATAAAAAAATGGTGTAAACCTTCTGCTAAAAAGATATTATTTGAAAGTTGGTGGCAGATATTATTTCCAATTTGCGTACATATATAATATCACGCCTGTTTCCCCGAAGGGGTAGGCAGAGGCATATTATACGCCCACATTTCGCCAGAAATATTATGTTAAGAGGTTAGCTTGGGCTCCTTAGGTCTTGGTAGGAACCCTATACAACTAATTTATATATTTCTTTTTTAAAATCTTATTTTTCCGAATATACCTACCTCGGGCAGATTCTGCAATTAGGTAAAAATAACTTTGAGAAGGAAGCCAAAAGGAGAATACAACTTGGCTGGGCAGCATTTGGGAAAGTCCATCGAGTCTTCTCGTCACCTATACCACAATGTTTGAAAACGAAAGTTTTCAATCAGTGCGTCCTACCTGTTATGACCTTCGGTGCCGAAACGTGGACACTCACACTAAGACTGATTCACCAGTTCAAGGTCGCTCAGCGAGCTATGGAGCGTGCTATGCTCGGAGTCTCTCTGAGAGATAAAATCAGAAATGATGTTATCCGACAGAGGACCAAAGTCACCGACATAGCATATAGGATTAGCAAGCTGAAGTGGCAGTGGGCTGGCCATATCTGCCGAAGGACCGACAACCGATGGGGTAAACGAGTTCTTGAGAGGAGACCGCGACTTGGCAAACGTAGTGTAGGACGTCCACTCGCCAGGTGGGGTGACGATTTGCGAGCGGTCGCTGGCAGATGCTGGATGAGGCAAGCCGAAGACAGGGGAAAATGGCGCGTATTGGGGGAGGCCTATGTCCAGCAGTGGACTAGTATAGGCTGATGATGATTATTTAAAAAAGGACAATTGTCTTAGATTTAATGTTTATTTATTTATTATTTATTTAGTACATACACAGAAATATACAAACAGACAAACTAAGAAACATTGGGTACAGGGCACAACTTATTCCAAAAAGAATATCTTCCAGCTGGCCCGCGAAATTGTCACACAAACGGTCACCCATCCAGAGACCGACCACTATAAACTTCGCATAGTTTCGGCTTCGATGGCGCTATGTAATTTGGTTCTAATAAGTAAATCAAAGTTCAGTTTGTACGTATGTATGTACGCAACACAACCACACAATTAGCCCCCCGTGCAGAGCGTATATGGAGGCCGAGGTAACACATGCTTCTTGAGTGCGCAGGCGTGGCTGATTCACGGAAATCAACTATAGGAACCATAGAGTTGGGTTCTTGTCCACTTCTAGAGAGATGGGCTGGATGGAGTGAGGTAGGACGACCGCAATGGCTTACTCAATCAATGTCAATGTGTCACCAATAAGACTAACCGCAAAAAACCGACACCATACATAGAACATAACATAATGTACGCGATAAACTAATAATAATCTTCTTAATATCTTCATAAATCATAATATTAATCTTCTAAATAATAATAATAATCTTCAAAACGGAAAATTTGTATTTGTTGTACGTACGGTTTTATCAACAGACGAAGTTTTGCTTATTTCGATATGTCTGTTTATAAAAAGATCTAGGTATGCAGTATAACTGGTATTTTTTACCATTACGTATATTAATATACATTGTAATAATTGATTTTAATAATCTCAAAAGCGAAACCATTGTTTTTATAAACAAATACAGTTGTTGTTAAATAACTACAAAATGTTATTAATTTAAAGATATACTTTCTTTTTTTTAATAATGGCTTCGTTCGTCTAGCACATTCAGCCAGTGTCAAGTAAGTGATATATTAATAATATATAATTCATAGTAAATGAGAATGAGTGATGATAAAGATGATAAATGGTAAATGAGATACCCTCCCCTAAGCCCCTTGAGTCCTCAGTAAAGATGTGGGACTATACTGAGATCTCACATGGACTCCTTGAGAAAATATGAAAAGTGATGTTGCACTGCTTTGTTTGATTTACCAACACTTATGTATATTCACAAACACTTAACGGTTAATAATCCACCGTTATTACACATTAATGTTAGCAATATCACAAATTTTAGAAAATAAAACAAAACTGCAGACATTACGATTCACTTTCCCGCCAAGAAGTCTCGAAGATACTTGACTTCAAGATACAAGAATACTTTCTTTTAATTTTTCCTAAATGGCAATATAAAATTTGCCAGTGTCAATGACATACCTACTTAACTTGACTGTTCATTGTAAAAAAACAATTGACGTGATAAATAATACATATTTACGATACTAGTACCATCTAGCGAAGAGTAGCGCAAGTGCGTGGGATAATACTAAGTTTGTTACCTGAGAACGCCCTGAGATGGAGTTAGTAGTTGTAAAATGATATCGATAAGGCACATACATTTTTTCCTTATTTAGCGGAAATTAATAAAATTGTACTTATTTACTAAGAATCGCTAAGTAATATCAATCGGATTTTCTTTTATTTTTTTATAACAAAAAAAAATACTAATGATGATCAGACACGGAGAGATACAATATAATTGTAAAATAAAAAACATATAGAAAATCGAAAATTAAAACTTGGTGAAAGTTTTCTCTGAAAAATTTAAATAACATATATATAGTACATAGTGAAAATGTACATACTGCAAAGTGAAAATTACGACAGCGCAACAATCCTGAGTATTATATCAAAAGAAAATTGAACTATAATTATATTTTCTCCAGCAGTGCTTTGTTTGTTCTTCCGTGTAGCCTTAGGATAAATAAATTCTAAGACACCGCGTACTCGTCTTTTAATAATCTTTAGCTTTAAATCTGCAAGATTTTCCGTTTTTAATTAAGAGATTAAGAGACAAAAGCGGCAGGCCCGCCTAATCTTCAATTCTAACTACTAAGCCCTATGATTATCGCAGTGGCAGAAATAACAGTACAATACCTTAATATTTGCAAAATCGTCATCATCATCATCATCATCATTATTATCATTATTTCACCCTCTCCGGCGGGAAACTAAGGCGGCAGCCTTTTTTGTATCATTCTAAATTTAAAATTGTTCAGAATCGATGTTTTGTCAAGAATCATTTTCAGAATTTTTTACTTTTATCAAAGAAAATCCTGCGTAAACCATCTTATTATTTCTATAACCTGTTTCTTTTTTATCGTTACGAAATTGGCCTGTCAAATATTGATATCTTCGAGCGAGATGGTTTTTTGAAGAATTTATTGCAATTAATGAAATGTCTTTTAAAGATTTATATAGGTTAATGCGTAATAGTTTCATTTCATTAAGTATTTGTTGAATTAAATTCATAATAAAGGAGCACATAAGATTAGTTGTATGAGTTACTAGTGGCCGCTTGCCTTATAATCAGTAAAAAATCCCGTCAAAATCAGAACATCTAATTTCAGATTAGCCACAATTAACAGAAAGATAGACAAATTGTGTAATGATAATGATATAGACTGGTAGAAGTCTTCTACAACGTCCTCAGGCAAGATATAGAGTGGTAGAACTCTTCTACAACGTCCTCAGGCAAGATATAGAGTGATAGAACTCTTCTACAACGTCCTCAGGCAAGATATAGAGTGGTAGAACGTCCTCAGGCAATATATATAAATAAATATTTCTGACAATTATACCAATTATTTAGTTCCAAGATAAGTATCAATATAAAACTTGTGTTATGGATACTAAATAACGGATAAACATACATAAATATTTCTTTTTTTTTTTGTAAATACATACTTAATATACATAGGAAAACATCCAGACCAGAACAAATATTCATATTCATGCACACAAAGATTTGTCCTGTGTGGGAATCGAACACCTCCTTGTAAAAAATCCTTATAAAAAACCTCCTTGTAGACAAATAAAAATAATAGGTCACTCATACGAATGTTTACATAACAATAAAAGTATGTGTAAATTTTGTAAATCCTTAGAATTCGTTTTAGAATACAAATACTTAGGTTTAACTATAGATTGTAACGTAAATTGGAACATTCACATAGAAAATAATTGTAATAAATTAAGATTTATTTTGTTAAAAATGAATCATTTGAAATATATAATAAATAGGAAAACTTTAAGAATGTTATACTACGCTTTAGCAGATGCAGTGATCAATTATGGCTTAACAGCATACGGGCTTACTTTCAAGTCTAATTTAAATAAAATAATGCACTTACAAGTTAGATTTTTAAAACTACTTGTTGATAAAAATATAATTAAGGAATGTAGAAATGATTATAATTTGTTATTTAAAAAATGTAATGTGCTACCGATAAGTCAGAAAATTAAATACTTAATGGCAGTAGAAAATTATAATAAAATGGAGCACAAAACTATAAATTCGAATAGTGTTGTGCTGCGACAAACGACTCGTAGATTGTTCGTTGAAACTATTGCCCGCAATTATTATGGCAAGAGGACAAGAAAATATCTTATACCTAAATTATTTAACCACATACCAAGTGAAATTGTTTGCTGCAGCACAGCAGTATATAAAAACAGGTTAAAAAAATACCTTATTGATGTTTTTGATTCTGGCTGTTCCTAACCTCTTATGAATTAATTATGCTTGTGATCTTATTAGTAACATAATATGTATTTAAAAAGGTGTTATATTCGCCATTAAACTATTATATAGTTTGGCGATAGAATAAGTTTAAAAAAAAATGTTATATTATTTTGAATAGTCCAATAAAAAAAAAAAAACCCACGACCTTTGGAGTGAAGTACAGGTATACTGACCTCCACGACATATCGGTCAAAAATGGCGTGGAGTGGTCAAATATATAGAGTGGTAGTAGTGGTAGTACGAGGCAAGATATAGAGTGGTAGAAGTCTTCTACAACGTCCTCAGGCAAGATATAGAGTGGTAGAAGTCTTCTACCACGTCCTCAGGCAAGACAGAGAGTGGTAGTACTCTTGGAGGTGCCGCTACTATACGGCACATTTTATAACACATAAAACGATTCAGCTTGCTAGCCCTTCGGCCACATTCACACCAGATAAGATACCAATCTTTCAGTCAGGGTTCACGACACTCTCGGACGAGATTTGGGGTAGCAGATTCTTTGGAGGTACCTGTACTACATTTTAGAAGACATAAAACAATTCAGTTTGCGAACTTACATAGAAAATTATCCCATTATTATGAGAAAAGTATCAAGTGTCGTGCGTGAAACGGAATCTCTGGTGTAAAATGACGCTGTTGCCACGCGGGGCCACAAAATGGGTGGTCGCGCTGTTCGACGCGATTATAGACGCATTAACCTGTTAATTATAATGGAATAGCCTTTAGGTCACGTTACGTTGCTTTAATTTCAAATGACATAGGACGATGTTGTCAGGCAACTAGTCTCTCTTAGTATTTCGGCATATTTTTACTTTAGGGAACTTAATGCAGCGCGATCTATACCATCATTATCCAGACAAATTGTTTGTATTTATGTATTAAATGGATATGTTTAAAAACTACTTAACCGATTTTCCAAATTCTTTTACTTATACAAAGCTACATTTGTTGGAATTAACATAGGCTATGTTATTAATTAATACAAATTAGATATCCCTACGTAAACTCCAATCTAAGAAAATGTAACCGATGGTTGATCTTGAAACTTCTTTTCTGACTTAAGTAGTTTAAAATAAAGTCTTTTCTTCTTAAAAGACACGATAAGACTAAATTTTTTCTATATCTACTTATAATTACACATTTGAGTTCCTAAGCACATCTATATGGTTATCAAATTCACTACCTTAGAAGCGGAATATAGGTATATTGACTTGTACACCATATCCCTCTCTCCATAAAAAAAACACTAGCATTATTTAATCTGTGGTCCAAAAACAAACAAGGCGGGGCCTACTGGAGCTATTGAAGTTTACTTTAAACTACAAAGCTTATAAGTCAGAGGAATTTGTATTCCCCATACCTATCAACGTTCTGTTCCCTACCAGCTAGTTGCTGGTACAGCATTTATTTTCATTAGGCTTGTAGACAGTTCGTCCCCTGATACAGCATTTCTTTACATTCCGAAGGTGGCCTAGGCAAGCTCTGGTACCAACCTCTCTTTCTACCCTTTTTTTCATTCTTTTATTCACTCTTGATGGTAATATTGCCGTATTGTTTTATTAGTCAATCACGAACAGAAATTTGAAACCACATAGAAATTAGAATCTCTACAACCCTTCACATCGAAACCAATTGAACGGTCATTTCAATTGAGACGAAGAATACTGATTTCAAATAGAACTTAATGAATTTCATTCACGTTTTATATCGATGTTTATAAAAGATAGTGTAGACACATATTTCTCTGGCGTGCAAGTGAACAAAGGTCAATAACAGCAGGAGACATCAAATGATTAACATGATTTATTCATTCATATACACTTCAAATAGATACTTAAATAATTCAAAGTAATATTTATGTAAAATCGATATTGCAAAAAGTACTTTAGCCACTATTAAAGTATGAACAAATAATTATTTTGGAACATCTCACATCTTGCCTATCAAATCGAGCATAGCTTGTGCTAATGCTATTTGAAGACAGATAAATCTACTTATTTTAGACCGGTGGACATTTTGTGGAAAGCGACTACACTGTTGTTCAGAAATGATTAACTTCGAAGTCCACCGTTTATGATATGGCAATTTGTATGCCAATTAATATAAAGGCGCTTATGTTCTTTAGAATTCACGTTCAGAACTCTCGTTCAGTTGAGATTAGACCTGTGCCCAGTCCTGGGACGCTACTCAGCACGGGTTTCCTCTAAAGAATCAAGGTAGTATTGATTGTAAATGTAACGACCTCGCCGACCCAGAACTTGTAGCGTACATATGTTCTGATGAATAAACTTAACGCCCCATCAGACGTCGGATCTTCAAGCTACGTACGAACGAACAAACAAAGGCACTACACAACCGTCTTAATATTATTGTATAAAGCAAGATTAATCGATAACCATATGAAAACGACAATATTAATTAATAAGTAATCCTTTCTTAATCGCTCCCTTAATGGCCGGACAGGCATGATTCTTTGCGTGAGATAATTATATTATTTATATCTTGAGATGTGTGTAAAATATAATGAGAAACGCAACCGCGGAAAGTAATCCGATATCCAGCTGATGTCTGCTTAAACTTCAACAATTACGGAATAGTCACTTTTTACTTTAACATGTTCATGATATTTTGTAACCTAATTTACTTACGTCACACTAATGTTATGAAACTTATGAATATAATTTAATTGTATTATTTACGACATTTAATTTTGGTTGTTTGCACATTTTTTTGCTTTCCAGTAAAACATGATAAATGCATTTCTTTTATAATTATATCAGTAGATAAAAAATGTGTAATGCTCCTACCTAGATCTGAGGTGCTCAAGCCAACCTCACCTGCAAGTAGTGCAGCACTCGATCAACGGACGAGGCTCTGGCGAACATAAAAGTTGCCGATAAGCGGCAATAAACTCGCCAAAATACAAGTGGCGAAATGTGGGCATATAATAGGCATCTGCCTACCCCTTCGGGGAAACAGGCGTGACATTATATATGTATGTAGATAAAGACTAAACAGTTGGCCGATAGGGTTCTCTCTAAACAATAAACTCTAAACAAAGTGATGCTCAAAGGCAAAAAAACACTGTTCGTTCAATTTGTCAACAACTTTATCCAACAAGCATGGATAGAGACCAAAACTTGTTTTTGACAAGTATTACACAAAAACTGCGATCAAATACCCAATACTTGTATAAACCACAACTTTATTTTGTAGATGAGAACGCTATTATTAATGTATTAGACAAGTTGTCGACTGTCACAGACTTCAGTGTAAACGCTAATATGTTTTATACCTGTCGGCTACACAGTATGAACGAAATAATGTTTTAGACAGTCTCAATATATGTATGTATGAGTCCAATAATTGTGTATTATACAAGTTTTATAACGGACTTGTATTATACTTGTATCGAAGTAAAAACGAGGGGTAAGAGACAGACAGTGTGTGCCAGCATCGTAGGAAGTGGAAGAAACTGATCGCTATCCCTACGGGAAACAGGCGTAAAATTATGTATGTGTGCTTTCGGCTTTTGCAAACTATCCGCAATCCGAACCGATACCAATCTTAGATAGACGCCTATCTTAATTTCAATAGTTCTTAAAGTATTTTAAGACGTTTTACTTGAAAAAGTATTGATTTGTCAATCGCAGATAGCCAATTTTAGATTGACATAGGACTACTTTTTTAATCCGTTGTTGAATACTGATAGTACATCTTTGCTTAGTTAGGGGCTAGAGGACTCTGTTTGAGATATCAAAGTCATCATATCTTAGAATTATCTGGTCACTGGTCTATCACATTTGGCTGAATTTCAGTTATTACAAAGAGCAACTGCCGTCTGACCTCCGCAACTCAGAAGAAAACATCATTCTATAGTTTAACCTACTGTCAGGAAGTTAGAAGGCACTGAATGACTAATAACGACTGCCATAGGTGTTCATGGGATTCGCGGCCAATGGCTTAACTTTCCGAGGCACAGAGCAGGTGTTACGCACCTAACTTCGAAATGCCATAGGTGCGCGTCGAAAGGTTTGAACCCGAGACCCGCTGAGTTCAAGTAATTATTATTATTTAGTTATAACATCATTAATATAAATTGTATAACACTGCTTTAAAGCCAAAATATTATTATAACAAAATAATTGTTCATTTAGTTTCTCACATCTAGAGTAACTACAATGAGTTAATTAACATACCTATCTTATAATTAGGTTTAAATAGGTACCATTATTTATAAGTGTGTGATATAATATGTTTTTTATATACGAAATAATTTGATAATCAAACGTTGTTTAATGATCATGATACTTTACGTCGTCACATATGACTGATGTGTTTATCTAAGTTAAACAAAACATCTTTAAAATGAAAATAGCCTAGGACGCGACATACACAAATGAATACACGATTTTATTGTTTACGTATTCATATATCTATATGAATAGCGAAAAAGTGGAATAAAATTATTCACGTCCCACTACTAAGCACGAGCCTCCTCTCACATACCAAAGGAGGGTATCAGGTCATACTCCACTCCGCTGTCCCAGTGCGAATTGGCGGAGGCAGGTGTGTGGCGTCCTGCTGTTAGTATTTCAAGCCGCCCAATTAGGCCTCTAACATGGCATAACGACTACCACATTTAGTGATAGCCGGCACCAAAAGCTTAACGTGCCTTCCGAAGCACGGAAGTGCTCATATCAAATGCCACACAAACGGTCACCCATCCAAGGACTGACCTCTGTAAACTCTGCTCTACTTCAGTGATCGTTTCTGATCACTGAGCACCGCTGAGCTGCGAGCGCTTCATAAAAATATTAGGTCCTTCAAAATTTCTATAGGATATAAAACTTCTAGAAGGGGCACAATTATAAAAGACGGTAATACGAATAGAATGTTTAATACCTTAATGTATACCCTTAATGAACTTGAAAAAAAAGTAATTATACTACAAACATACAATCACACCTATTTCCCCGAAGCAATTTGCAATTTGATACAACAAATTATATTCGACTCTATTACTTATTGATAAAATATATGATATCGTACATCCGAATCGGATAGGATGTTGTTTCAGTGAAATTAATTCTGTAACAATCATGTAACACAGCAATAAAGAATTAATTTATCTTATCTTATCGATAACGCACAATTACAATATTACTTGATTTACGGCACTGTCTTTGTAAATTATGTATATCTTACGTTATTTAGTAACATTTATCAATATACTAAAGGAATATTTTTGATTATTATAATAAACATTTTAATTCGTTATTTTTTCTTTGCTTTACGTCGGCATTTAGGCACTGCCTTCCGGCCAATGGGGTCCGTAAGGAGGTGTGGGAATCACCACCGGCAGACGCGACTGCCAGCAATAGTACCCAGTAAATCTTCCGACGACGCCCAACGCTTGTTGAAAAAGAGGCGGGGCCAGTACCTGGGTTGCAGCTTCTGACACCCCGCCTGAGCCCAACTTCCCCAGGACCAAAACTGGGAGAACCTCTTCACAGAGGCGCAGTGATCGCGCCTCTCCTTACGTCCCCGTGCGGCCATAGCGTGCGTCCCCGACTCCCCAGAGGGTACATGGTTAATCAGCAGGGGCCCCCGCCGCCTAAGACTCTCCTGGCGCTGCTTTCCGGACTACAACTCTAATCAGGTCGTTCGTCCATCTTGCAGGTAGACGGCCGACGCTTCGTTTTCTATAAAAGGGCCTCAGTTCCAGAACTTTTCTGCCCTAACGGGCGTTAGTTTTTCGTGCTATGTGCACTGCCCGCTGCCACTTCAGCTTGCTGATTCTTAGAGCTATGTCGGTGACACTCGTTCTTCTCGGTGTGCTCAGTAGTAGACGTTAATGCGTCTCACAGGCCATGTCCCACTACTGGGCTCAGGTCTCACAGGCCCACTACTGGGCTCAGGTCTTACAGGCCATGTCCCACTACTGGGCTCAGGTCTCACAGGCCATGTCCTACTACTGGGCTCAGGTCTCACAGGCCATGTCCCACTACTGGACTCAGATCTCACAGGCAACGTCCCACTACTGAGCTCAGGTCTTCCAGGCCATGTCCCACTACTGGGCTCAGGTCTCACAGGCCATGTCCCACTACTGGGCTCAGGTCTCACAGGCCATGTCCCACTACTGGGCTCAGGTCTCACAGGCAACGTCCCAATACTGAGCTCAGGTCTCACAGGCCATGTCCCACTACTGGGCTCAGGTCTCACAGGCCATGTCCCACAACTGGGCTCAGGTCTCACAGGCCACGTCCCACTACTGGGCTCAGGTCTGACAGGCCAAGGCAAAAGAAAATATTATCATTAAATCAAAAATATTTAAATAAATAGGGTTAAATGAAGTCCATCCTGTCAAGATTCCATCAGCCGAAACCGGTCAAGTGCAAAGTGTCGTCCAGTTCACAAACTATTACTTTAAGAGGATTGTCCTCCCGTCCCCTCAGCCCCTCCCCCCTACTTAACAGGAGTGAGTACTGAGATTTATCAGGGAGACAACATTCCAGAGAAACGAACATAATATTGTAAAGAGCTTCTGTTATGTTTGAACATGAAGGGTATTTTTTTAACGAAAATCAAAACAACGTAAAAAATCTTACTTCTATTTCGTAGAAAATTAAATAGTACAGAAAACACATATTTTTATGACAGCCGGTATCAGTATACCTGCATTCCGCTTTCGAGAGAGGTTGTGGGTGCGATTCCCACACAATCTTTGTGTACATGAACATAAATATTTGTTTCCTAAGTGCATAAGTATGTATTATTTAAAAAACGTATTTATGTCCGGTATCCGTTATTTTGTATCCATAACACTGTTTATGATACTTAAATTGAAACTAAAATTAGTTTTTTGAAACTGACTTGAATCCAGAAGTAACCAATTCAAAAGCATTAAGCATAATTAGCGGCAAGTATTTGCGAAAAAGCACATTATGGGAATCTGGTACAGTCTATGGCGCATGAGTTGATCAATGATCTTGAATACGCAGTAACACATTATTGGGTCTAAATCGAAGTGCGGCATGGGACTGTGTATGTAACTATAGCAACGCGGCGACGCTACCCTCTTGCGCATGCGTTAAGTCATAATCTGTTCATTTCTTTCTTTTGTATATGATTGTAACTGCGCAGACAACCGCCACTTTTGCTCAACTCAGGTGCCGCCTACTATCTAAACTAAAAGAATTACCACATTTTTTATTTTTCAGATGGAAAATTATTAAATGACTCAGCGGGAGGCTGTGGGTACAGCGGAAGCTGACTAAAAACCATTCATCCTCCTTCTTGAGCCTGCGATGTCCCGGGGGCGGCCCCGGGACATAGCGTAGAGTAGGTAACCCTTTCGAACAGTCCCGCAACAAGAGAATATCCACCTATGATTTTAATGAGGTGACATCGTTCCTTGTCTTTTGTCAAAAATTTGATTATTCAGTGTTAAAATGCACTAAAATTTCACACGCTTTAAAATAAACAATAAAATATACTTTATTGTCTTTAAGATCAACAGGATTCCTTTTTCCACAATTTGATCAAACAAAATGGAAATTCAATAATTTTTCTAACAAAAATTAAAGAGATATGGGTGGTACCATAATCAAGAAATAAAAGCAAAATGGATTATTTGACAGAATTTCTCAAGGTTGAATATGGCCCAGTTTTACACATACGTGTGTATGAACAATGAAACCTGACTGACACGCTAATTCTTACTTTAAGCAGTGCTAATTAAAGCCATTTTGATACAAAGCCGTATGTGTATTAGCAAGTATGACAGATTAAACCTTGAGATTTCCCCCTGTTCAGAGTGACAGTTTTAAATAAAAATAACGGCCAAGTGCGAGTCAGACTCGTGCCCGAAGGATTCCGTATCATCTAATGCTCAATTCGAAAAATGATGGACGAGTAACAAAATCCCCTTTGTTGTATGGGAGGGGGATAGTTATTTCATTTTGTTTTTTTTGTTGTTGTAGCGGCATTAGAAATACATCACCTGTAAAAATTTCAACTATCTGACTATCACGGTTCATGATATGCAGCCTGGTGACAAACGAGCATCGGAGACTTAGTAATAATAATAATAATAATAAATCAATATCTTAAGAAGCTCAAGCTAGGTAGCTACGTTAAGGGTCAGATACAAAAGGCAGTGCTTCTCGATACGGCGCGCATTGTCAGGAGGTTTCTCTGTCTGCAGCCTTAGACGCCAGTCGTTTGGGTTTTACCTCGCGGCCGGCGGTTACCGTTTTTATATTTTTTACAGTATTGTATTTTTTTTCGTTATAGGTATAATATTGTAAAAAATATAAATTATGTGTAAATGAAATAAATATATGTAAATAATAATAATCTTTATTAGCAGACAAATAAATGTGATAAGGATATACGTAAACTACGGCTTCTGCACTAGGCTCGCAGGCCTGTGTTGCAGCATTCAAAAAGAAAATATCAATTTAAGTTACATAATGTAGTTATAAGAGCTCCGCTTCGACTGAGACTATGAAGTAGTTCGAATAATAATAATAGGGTCCCGTTTATTACCCTTTGGGTACGGAACCCTAGAGAGCTATTACCGAAGATAAGCAAACATTGGTATCAGTACAGATTACCTCGTTACGTGTCTGGTGTAATTGGTTGGTTTCAAAAAATTTGGGAAATTAAAGTTAAAGATAATTTTGTTGACAGAATACAGTACATTAAGGTGTTATATAAATATATAAGCATCTTGTACTCTACCATTACTGGTGCACAAATATTAATCTTATAAACTAGCATAATTATATGAAATAAATTATTTGATTATCAAAGATTTTATTCATTATAACACGTTGTTCAACATGTTGTGTAAAGGGATCCTACTAACATCTAAGGAGCCCAAACCAACCTTACCTGCAAGTGGTGCACCTGCTGATCAACATACGAGGATCTGGCGAACATACAGATCCCGGCAAGCGGCAATAGACTCGCTACCTATTACGTGGGACCAATAACGTAATTGACGAAGTAAGGGCGTCTAATAGGCCTCCGCCTACCCATTCGTGGGAATAGGCGAGAATGTATGTATGAGAACAGAATAGCTCCACCCCCTCACGGGAAGTCAAGGAGTCGTAAGAGTCGACGAAGAGAAATCCTACCGGATGATGGGCTGCTGCCAATGACGCTGCAGCATCATCCTGCGTACTGGCTTGAACTGCGATCACCAACCCAACTGATGATGATTATAAATATGTCACTGATGGGTGCTTAAGGATCCTACTAACATCTTAGGAGCCCAAGCCAACCTCACCTGCAAGTGGTGCACCTGCCGATTAACGGCCGATTGGCGAAATGTAGGCGTATAATATGCCTCTGCCTACTTCTTCGGGGAAACAGGCGTTATTGTATGTTATATGATGATTATAAACATGATAACAAGGATATCTGATATACCATAGCATTCCAAATATTTACAGCTTCATTACGTCTAGAAGTAAATTAGTTCACCATGGTTTTATTCATTATATCCGTCTATTGTTATACAAATGCATAACGAATTTACAAAAACAATGTTATTGTAATTTAAATTCAGAGACTTTGAAAAATGTGTTTGCTTACAAAAAGAGATTTCGTCGAATTAGTATGCAAATTGTTACAATTAAAATGAGAAGACTAACCAAAACTGCTCTGCTCTCACGTTTAAGTTGAATGGAAAAATACGTTTAAAATAAATTTGCCTTCATGTACATTTCGAAACAAAAAATAAAATATTTAATGGTCTAAAAGATAATATGTCAGTGGCAATATTTCGTAAAACAATCACCTATTTAGAAGAACATGATTCTACACATTATACTTTTGGGCCAGACAAGACAGACATTTCGCAAAAGACATAAATCACGGTTAACGTTAATTACACTTTTAGGTTTAAACAAAAAGTCGTTTTAGCAAATACTTCCTATTTGTAAAGTAAATCTTTGCTTACAAAATAATTTGTTCTGACAGGCTAATCTATCATAGCCTAAACTTAAAGCAAAACTATTGACGCAAAACATAATGTGGAATTTAGACAAAAAGGTATTTCATAACGTTGTAGGTACAACTAAAGATATTTTTCCATGACATGAAACCACAGAGATTATATGGTATTATATGTAGTCGTTAAGCTTATTAGGCGAATAGTAAAATTTTAATAGCTGCACAAAACTAGAAATTTCCGCAAGTCGTCTGCATGGGGGAGTATGAAAAAATTAATTTTTTTTGGCACCGAGATCGATGTACCTGTTACCCTCTCCTATGGTCGAAAGTTTGATTACCACACAGGACAAAATTTATGACCCTGGATATTTGACTTTGGCAAGAAGTTTCCTGACATAACATTTAACTGGTATCTACAATATAAAATATATTTACGTATGTTTCTGATTTGTCTAGTATTACAAAATCTATTTAATTTCGAGCTAAGTCACGCTGTATGAGATATCCTAGAGTTTGACTTAAATTTTCAAAATAAATAATCACTAAAATAAATACATAAATATTTCTGACTAAGTGTCACAATTATTTAGTTCCAAGATAAGTATCATTAAGATCTTGTGTTGAGGATACTAAATAACGGATAAACATACATAAATACTTTTTTGTTGTTGTAAATTCATACTTAATATACATAGGACAACACCTAGACCAGAACAAATATTCATTTTTATGCACATAAAGATTTGTCCTGTGTGGGAATCGAACCCTCAACACGAATCATGAGGAGTTGAGTGCGGGTATACTCGCCACCACGCCATATCGGTCGTCTTTCTTGCGTTTAGGGAAAGACATAAAGAAATATCCTGTAGGCAGCACGCAACAGTTTTGTATGTTTTAATAATAGCATGTTTTCGTTTTTAAACAAAACGCTCACACTTCTATACTTTAATAATCAATCAACCAGTCCATTGCCGTCCACTGCAGAACTTAAAAAAAAATGAAATGAAATAAAATTTTATTTAGACATAAATACATATAAACAAAGAACAGAAATCAAAACAGTAAACAATTTTTACACATAAATTTACATATAATATGCCTAAAAAGAACTCCGCTCAGCATGTGCTCCATTGGAGGACCACAACAGCGCTTTTCTTCCATGACTTAGGCCTCCCAAAAGAGCGCCAACAACAGTAGTGTATATAACACAGATAATGCAAATGCATGTAATCGGCGTGTGCGAACCCCGACCAATCGTCGGGGTTGGCCGCCGCTACTTACAGTGCGCACGCGTCTGTTCTTGTTTTTTAAATACTGTAACATAAACGATTTCGAATTGTAAAATATTTATCATCAGCGGCAATAGTGTCGATGAATCTATTTGGATTTCTCGTCACTAAATATTAGTAATGAAGTCACATTAGGTGTTTAAAAGTCGGCACGCTTGATTTCAATACAAATCGTGATACTTTCGTTATCTATTGTATATCTATATCTGTAGCGCTAACAATTCTACTTCTTCTTCTTTTAAATAATGGCTTTGTGCGGTTTGCACATTTAGCCAGTGTCAAGTTAGAGATATATTAATATCATATAAATTATAGTAAATGAGAATGAGTGGTGATAAAGATGATAAATGGTAAATGAGATCCCCTAAAGATGTGGGACTATACTGAGATCTCACATGGACTTCTTGAGAGAATTTGAAAGTTATGTTGCACTGTTTTATTTCATTTACCAACACTCATGTACGTTTACAAACACTTAACGGTTAATAAGCCACCGTTATTAAATCAATAATGTTAGAAATATCACAAATTTTAGATAATAAAACAAAACTGCAGACATGACGCTTCACTTTCCCGCCAAGAAGTCCTAACAATTCTTTAACATTACCATGTAGTAATATTTTTAAATAAAACACAGTTTTAGTGTAGTGTCAGTGAAGTGTAATACTGTGACTAAGAACACATTACTAAAGTGTATTCGCCTTAATAGAAACAATAAGAATAGTGTTATTGGACAAATTCTTAGTTTTGAAATATCTAGTAGTTTATAATAAAAGAAAGTTACTAATTAGTCTTTAAATAGGCTAGATTGTAGTGGATATAAGATACCTCCTTTTACAAAAGGACAGTATTTTGTATAGGTAAAAAAAAAAAAAAAAAAAACACACATGCCCAACAATTAAATTAACATTCAAAGAGGATGATTGGACACAAAGCTATGAAGGGTCTCTTTGAAAGGAGTCAAGCTACTATAAAATATATCTGACCTACTTGGGTTCAGTGTGGACACGCACAAGGACAAATACTATTGTTGTAAGGAGTTTGGGTAGTGTTTCCCACGAGCGAATTAACCCTCCACAAAGCTTTGTATTGTGAATATGTACTTTGGTACGAATAGGATACTTAGATGAGTTTTGATGAAGAGTCATAACCAATAGAAATCTAAACAATAAGGGGCTTACAAAACGATGTCTAAAGTTAGACCAGGTTTGAAACTAGTCTCTCCGACTGGTCTCCACCTTGTCGTGGTGGGTGGGCTGAGTACCTCCCGGTAGGGCGCAGAGGGCGCTAGGGAAAAGGTAACACCCAGAGATTAGCGACTCTGGGTGCCCTTAGTACTGACTACCGGGGGGGAAACTACCCGGGCCCGCCAAGCTACGCCAGGTGGGACTTGTCCTGTCAGACAGTATTACACTTGACAAACAATATGTATCATATTACTATTAATAATTTTACAACTTACTCGCTTTTCCCAATGATCATTACTTAAATTTACATTTAATATATATAATAATTATTTAATATAATGAGCATTTAGCAACTGATTTAATAGACATACTATTCGTCTCGTAAAATGTCCTTTAATCTGTTAAATATATACAAAATGACAATCAAGGCGAAACCTTCGACGATAGATTAGGTTGAGGTTGTTTTTTATTTGTTGACCATCAATTAGTTTTGACCTGTTATGATTGTATACTGTAGCAACATATTTTGGCCAAATGCTCAATTTGCGAAACATATTATATGGTAAAATGAAAAAAGGACAATTGAAATTTTAATATTATTACATTTCAATGCAGTGTTTGCTAATGGATCACTTGCTAAATGAGTTTTTGTAAGATGACACTTTTGCCAAATGAACATTTAGTGAAACGCTGTTTGTCGAATGACCATTTGTCAACAATTTTTTGGTCAAACATTAGTAATCCAGTATAAAGAGAAAAACTTGGTTCTAAAAATAAAAAAAAATATTGTGATTGTTCTTTAAGTGATAATATTGATTTCGAAATTCACACTCACAAATTTTCGGATTTACGTCAGTCGTTAAGCCTCCAGGGGCGGGGTGTCAGAAGCGTTATACTTTGGTACTGGCCCCCCGCCCCTTTTTCAACAGCGTTGGGCGTCGTCTGTGTAGTTAGTGGGTAGGACTGCTGGCGGTCGCGTCTGCCGCAGTGAGTCCCACACTCCCCTCTCGGTCCCCCTTTGGCCGGGAAGCAGTGCGTAAAGGCATTTTGTTACTGACGTAGAAAAAAAGAAAAGGTTTTACACCAAGTGACAAATGTCCAGTGACATTTTAAGCGAAACCGTACAATTTTAACATATGTCCGTAGCAACGTCAAGCGAAGTTGTCGTCGCGCGTTTCTTCACATGTCGAGTGAATTCCGGCGACGTGTCACCACTTTACCCAAACGTCTCTGGTGACACGTGTCGCCTGGACTTTTCCCCTAGTAGTTTATAACCTGATGGCTAGACATAAGCCCTGTACCGATTGGCTACTATTAACCATCCGTGTATCATTTCGACGTCAGGTTTGCTGAGCACCTACAATTTTTCATAATTCTAGCGTTCTATCAAAAAACACTATAGTTTCAATAAGTCAAGGAGTTAAAGGTTAGGAAACAAGCAATGAGGGTAGTATTTGATGGCTTTGTACACTGAAAAGAAATGGCGGGTTATCATGCTCAATGCCCACTCCAACTAACTTTGTTGTTCTCTGTCGGCATGGACAGCGTCAGCATCGCCAAGCCCACGACTTTGCGCAGCCCACCCCGGACACCCTGTCAAACATTCAAAATTACATATTTACTTTGTGCGTGTATTACGTGTGTGGCTGCCGTGTGACTAAAAACTATAGAGTTTTAGTTGCATCTGGATGCCGGTGACTGAAAAAAGAAGTAACTGTCTGTTGCATACCCTGGGTGGTAGGTGAAGCTTCTTGGTAAAGTTTTCTTAAGAAATTAAAGAATGCCACACTTTAAAAAGCACGTGTAACGTGCTGCATATCTCCTAGTTATGCAAATAGCCATAAGCTGCTGACCTTATTACGTTAGATGTGCTATATGCTCGAGTGGCACTATTATAGAAAATAAAATAACACCTATCAAGAGACGTAGTGGCCTCGTATAGAGTCATTTTTATTGACAAACTATACAAACTATGTTAGTAACATATTGATAATACTCCTGCTAACCCCTAGTAGTATGCTTGAAGCGCTTGTTTTATGAGTGGGTTCAAGTTATAGGATTCGTTGTAAACCGCCTTAATTGGAACGGGAGCAGCTAATTATTTCATGAAGTCTGTATTAAATTAGAAACCGTAACCAGACACCTATTATTTAAGAAATAGAAAACAAAATAAGATTGGAATAAGAACTTGGTCTCAGACGTCATAATGACCGCGTCGTACGGGAGTGTAATTTCTTGACGACATTTTTGAAATCAATTTGTTTTTACTCGACGTTTGTCACGGACTTTAAGACAAATACATTTTTATAAATAAAGATTCTAGAAAGTTTACAAGGTGCCGTGTGATACCGGCCTAGAATTGTGCCACCCCCTCTCATCTCACGGGGAGTCGTAAGAGTCGACGAAGAGAAACTCTACCGGACGATGGGCAGCAGCGTCATCCTGCGTACGGGATTACACTGCGATCACCCAACCGCCTGCCCAGCTTGGGTATTTTGGGCAAATACCCCTAAGCTTCGAGCTGAGAAGGGGACCTTTTACTGGTATGTGGGATTTCTTTTTTTTTTGTTTTGTTTTCTGTTGGCATTACTATGCCTTTCAATGTAAGAACGTAATTGTGTGGACCAAATAAATAATTTTATTCTTTCTCCTTCTTCTTTAAGAGAATGTAGTTAATTGGGGAGGCAAATTTTCAACAGAGAACTTTATAAGGCTGATATAATGATGAAGTTTACATGTGCTTCGGAATGAAGCTAAGCTGTAATAAATGAATTTGAATTTCATATTATTATTTCTCTGAACATTACGCTTATCGAGTCGTGGTTTCCACTTTGAAAGTATTAACTAGTCAATCCTGTTACATTCACAAGTTCTGGTAAATGTTATTACCCTTTTTTGTGTAATATTATTATTTTTCATCTAAAAAACTCTATAAGAAAGCATGTTAAAATTTGTTAAAAATAATAACCGTTCGTGAGCCCGTTTCGCAATTATTGTCATTTATCGCAACGCCACCTGGCGGTCACGAAATCACGACACATGCGATAGCCGCCATTAATATTCATCCGCTTAGATTAAAATCACCTCCATTAGGCAGGGCGTAATCATGGTGTTATCAAATTGGCCCATTGGCGAGATTGATTGAAAGAACAGTGATTAGTAATGCAATTTAAGAACTTTATACAAATTAACTGAAAACAATCATTACATCAGCCTCATAAAGTCCACTGCTGAACGGCCTCCCCAATAGATTTGACCCAACAGTCATCGAAACGCAAATAATAATCATTTAATTAATTAGACGCTTCAGTAGTTTGCTAAAGTCATTATTTTATTATTTCTTATAAAAATAATCTCCCCACCCTTACCTTGATTCACGGAAGACGGAACGGACGGAAGGGTCCTGACCTGTAACCGGACCTGTAACGGCTTTGTAGTAAAAATTATGATATGAAAAGATTATTGTGTAAAAATATGTCTACCTTAATATTCACTAGTCTAGCCATTGCAACGCGCATACGGGAATATTTCTGTGTGGCAATCAATAAAATATTTAATAAATATATTCAGCCCATTAACATTCCACTTCTAGACACGGGCCTGGTCTCACAAACTAAATTCAGGTTATATTTCACCAGACTTAGTGCGGTTCAGCTGAAAAATTAAATATACTTGTTAACCCTTAACCAGGCAGTGGAAAATATATTCCCACCATAAATTGAACCTTAAGGAGTTCAGTTAAGGTATAAAACCAATGAAAAAGTTTGACATGTTCTGCCCGTTAAAGGGTTAAAATTAAATTGTCTTTAAGATCAACAGGATCATATAGATTCGTAAAATGTTTTTAAACAAAATAGAAATCCAATACATTTTTTAAAAAAATATGAAAGATATATCATAATTAAGAAATAAAAGCAAAATGGATTATTTGTCAAGGTTTGTCAGTTAATCTGTCTGTAGTGGTTTTTTCTCAAGATTTGTCAGTCTGTCGGTGACATTTATTGAGGGGATGGTTCAGTTAGCCTATCGTGATTCTAAAGGGGGGAGGGGATTGCCGGCAGTCAATCTGGCGGTGACTCTAACAAGCCATAAGGTTAGTAGCCCAACAGTAGGACCAACTGCTAATGTGGCTTCCGTATCGCCTGATGTCAATTGCCACGCAAGTGGTCACCGAACCAAGAACTGACCACTGTGAACTGCTTAACCAAGGTGATTGATTCCGAGCGCTTCATTCGCTAGCTAATAATAAAAGAGCAAGTCAATAACAATAACTTTGGGGCTAAAAACTCGTAATATTGTTTGTTTATCAAAACATTATTGCAGTAGGCGCCAAGATCCCATAAACCACTCAAATATCGCTTGCACGTGTCAAGTCCGGCCATAAAGCGTGAACAATGGATAACTCTCGCACAAGTTTTCCAATCTGATATTATCTGATAATAACGTCTCGTCACACTTATATCTAGACTGAACATCTAGAGAAGTATTGTACCACCGTACCAAGTGAACTTCGATAATTTGGGAGAAGTTTTTAGGGGTCCTTTAGAGAAATAGTGACAATAGGATCTTAGGTGTCATTTTTAGTGTAGTAACCATAGTTCATATCTGGGACAGAACATCTAGAGAGGTATTTTACTTGAATGAAGAATTAAATACATATATTATAATATCACGCCTGTTTCCCCGAAGGGGTAGGCAGAGGCATATTGTATGCCCACATTTCGCCCACAGTTGGTCCCACAAGCCTATTGCCGCTTTTTGGGAACTTTTGTGTTCGCCAGAGCCTCGTCCGTTGCTCGGCAGGTGCACCACTTACATATAAGGTGGGCTTGGGCTCCTCAGATCTTGGTAGGATCCCCTATACACCTTTGATCCATAGATAAATTGGAGCAGAATTACGGCTATTATAAACAAAGAACAATAATAAAATGTGTAAATATGACTATTTGAAAAAATGAACACGCATTCATGCATCTGGGTACATAATTGATTTGTTTCAAATTTGGCACACAGATAGATAGACCAGGATTATCACTAAGTTTAATAGGATTATTTTTTCCATATCCACTGAAAAAAACCTACAATATAAGAAAAAAATCAATATTTACGCGGACAGAACATTGTGTAGGTACTATAAACAAAAAGACAACTGATAGAATTGTTCAAAACAGAAGCGCTAATGTTACATACATACGAGTACAAGGTCCTTTTGTTTAGGCAATTAGCAAATATTTTGTTTCTGGTTAAATTCATTGACTCCAAAAAATCATATTGCCGTAAATGGAATTAATTATACAATGGAAAAATAGACTTTATGCCTTTCCCTGTAAATACATATTATTTAATTATAATTTCATATACAATTCCCCTAAATCGGAGCGGCGATAGCCCAGAAGCGAGACCAAAATAAATTCAAATTTTCGACGTTACTTGCGTAATTGTCGCTTGCTCCGTGCCTCGGAAAACACGTTAAGCCGTTGGTCCCGGCTTTTATGAACATCTAGGCAGTCTTTATTAGGAAGTCAGTGCCTTCTAACGTCCTGACAGCTGGAAAAATAGAATTATGTTTTCCTATAGGTTGCGGAGGTCAGACGGCAGTCGCTCCTTGTAATAACTGAAATTCAGTCATAATCTGTTTAGACCAGTAAGAAGACCCTGGGCACTAACAACCGGGATGATGCTAGGATATGATAATGATACCAAACCTTTAAATCAAGACCAGTTTCTACGTTCAAGGATCTTCCTTTGTCTTTTTTGGGTATCGAGTCAAAGAGACATATTTAGGAAAACTGTGGCCTTATTCACCTAAAAAATCATGGTATGTGGCGAATCAGTTAAAAACATATAGTTTACATAGAAATCGTGCTTCAGCGTGTTTACATGCCCCGGAAAGTGACGATCATGACGAAAAAGAGCCAAATAAAATAATTCTGCAACAATCAGGGAAAAGACGAGCTGCGGCAGTAGGATACCAGTAGAATAACAAATAATGCCATATTATTACATAACAATAGAGTCTTATAGTCACAAATGAGTTTTTCATATTAGAAAGTAGGTAAATAAAGAAAAACCATTTTTATTTTCGCATGAACATTAAAATGGCTGATAAATGTTTGTCAGTTCAGCTAGTACATTATAATTATGAACCGGAAAGTGGAGAGAAAGAAACGCGCTGGGCTTGGAAGATAGCTAAATATAGTAATATA
This sequence comes from Musotima nitidalis, assembly GCA_949126915.1. Lineage (NCBI taxonomy): Eukaryota > Metazoa > Arthropoda > Insecta > Lepidoptera > Crambidae > Musotima > Musotima nitidalis. The sequence continues at coordinate 4,759,860 of OX421427.1, read as the reverse complement.
GCATAGTTACGCAACTTTCAGGAGTGTACCGGTATCACCTCCGTTGAAGAACAGTCCCGTCTCACTATGGACAGGGAGGGAACCCTTTAATGTTGGTTTGAGTGTGGCAGATTAAAATGCTTGCGAATAAACTGCCGTTTTATACTCGTACAGGCTATTTTAATATGAATGACTTAAAACATGAATATAGTTAATGTTATATTATATTGCACTGTATAGCTTTTAAGACAAATGAAGATTGTAATTCAAGTACCAAACTAATGGATAAATTTAAATTATTATTTCTTGTTTTTAAATTGTTTTGTTGCATATAAGTGAATGTAAGCTTCGTGATTTCAGTGTAATAATATTTCGATTGTTATTTATACTTAATTTTAACGTTATCGAGTTACATTGTAATAGTTTATGAAATAAATAATTTTTAAAATTGATTGATTGTGTCGAGACCTGTGCTTTGTAGTGGGGGAAGTCAATGGGCTGAAATGATGATGGTCAGGGAGGGATCCTAAGAACTACCAGCGAACCTTTAGAAATTAGGAAACACTAGAAGATTAATGCAGTAGAGATGAGAGCACTCAGAAGTATTCTTGGTGTGAAATTGAGTGATAGGATAAGGGATGAAGTGATAAGGGTTGAAGCTGGTGTAAAAGAAGATATAGTGACAAGAATTGAGAAAGGTATGCTTAGATGGTTTGATCATGTTGAGAGGATGAATGAAAGTAGATTAACGAAAGTGATTTATGATGGACAAGTGGATGGAAGTGTTGGGAGGGGAAGACCACGTAACCACGAACCACGACCATGTACCTTCTATGACCAAATACAAAAAATGTAAGAGAAAGGGCAGGTCAAAAGTACCCTAAACCGACGGGCGTGTATGAGGAGGTTAATGAGGGTGAATGAAGCTAAAAGTGTGTGCCAAGATCGTAGCAAGTGGAAGGATGTGATCTCTGCCTACCCCTACGGGAAAGAGGCGTGACATTATGTATGTATGTAGAAGAATCACTTACTTATTGAAAACTATAGATAAATAAAACTTATTGCTACGTCATTTTGGTATTTATTACTAGCACTTTCCTGGTAGGTATATCGATATCTACTATGTAAATGTACAAACCACGCTCCATATACGTGGCCTCAATCAATATCATATATAAAAATAAGCACTGTATTAGCTAAATAAAACTCAGTTGTCCACATTACCGAATATAGTAAATTCAAGTTTTATTAAAAAACGTGCATTTTTCACATATCAGCGAATGCTGAACGAAACATTATTCTAATCGCGTACCTTACTAAAAACTCTTTGTTGTCTTCTGATTATACATGAGCCAACATACAATTTATATTACTTAAAAAAGACAGAAGCCGTGGTTCTAGTGGCCAGTAATACGTTAAGAAAGAGACAAATAACTTACGGAACCTTAGCATAACCATACGAAGACGTAGGTACTTGACCAGAGGGCCTTATCTAATTAAAAAAAATCGAATATATAAATACCTATCTCTTTCACTCTAGGTATATCATTATCGAGTGAAAGGGATAGTTATAACGAAGTTTCGTTTTCGTGGAATTAGAGTAGGTTCTCTGTTTTTTATAATAGTTCTCACATACTTTTTTGACGTAAATAATCCATACTAATATTATAAATGCGAAAGTAACTCTGTCTCTCTCGCTTTCACGCCAAAATTATTGAACCAATTTGAATGAAATTTGGTACACAGATAGTCTAGAACCTGAGAAAGGACACAGGTTACTTTTGATTGCAAAAAAAAAAGTTGTGAGGGGTAGAAATAGGGGATTAAAGTTTGTATCGAAAGTCAATTTTTAAACTAGAGGCGTGATACTATTTAGTTAGGTTTATTATTACTTTAGCTGATATAAATATGATTTGAAAAGTTACTTAAACAAGATTCGCGAATTCGCGATATAATAGAAATTCACGCGAACGAAGTCGCGAGCACACCACTGTGTGTACATTTGTGTGAAACTTATATGGTAATAATAAGTAATAAGTAATAAATAATCATGACCTAACAATATGATGATTTTTTAAAGTAATCTTCATATATTACCAAATCACAAACTCATTACTTATTAGCATTTTTATTATCTCTTAAAACCTAAAAGTAGGTTTAATTCGAATAATGGTTGTTGCGTGATCGATCACTTTGCTTACCATTTTTTACAAAGATAAGAACGATTTGGAAAGAACATATTGAGGAGTTGTATCATTTTCTGAACACATAAATTAATATGTAACATAAAATAATAACAAGTATTTATGAGTAAAAATGGTAGATTTTAAAACATAACGTTCTCGACGGACTTCTTGGCGGGAAAGTAAAGCATAATGTCTGCAGTTTTTTTTTTAATTTGTGATTTTCGAACATTAATGTGTAATAAATAACGGTGGATTATTAACCGTTAAGTGTTTGTGAACGTACATGAGTGTTGATAAATGAAACAAAACAGTGCAACATCACTTTTAAAATTCTCCTAAGAAGTCCATGTGAGATCTCTGTATAGTCCCACATCTTTACTAAGGACTCATGGGGTTTAGGGGGAGGGCATCTCATTAACCATTTATCATCTTTATCACCACTCATTCTCATTTAGTATAATTTATATGTTATTAATATATCTCTTACATGACACTGGCTAAATGTGCAAACCGCACGAAGCCATTATTTATAAGATAGAAAAAAAAAAACTTGACAACGTACATAAATGTAGGATTATATTATATGAAGCACTTGTAGCTCCGAGTAGCATGAAGTAAGTGACAGTTCACAGGGGTCAGTCCTTGGATAAGGACCGTTTGTGGGGAATTTGGTATCGAGCGCTTCCGTTCTTCAAAAGGCACGCTAAGCCGTGGGTCCCGGTTATCTCTAAATGTGGTAGTCGTTAAGCCATGTTAGAGGCCCAATTGGGCGACTTGAAACATTCTAACATCAGTACACCATACACCTGCCTCCGGCAATCCGCACTGATGCAGAGTGGTGGAGTATACCAATACCCTCTCTGGTATGTGAGAGGAGGCTCGTGCTCAGTAGTGGGACGTTATTGTGCTGAGATATGATGATATTAATAGGTTGGGGAAAAAGTCTTTTCGTATTTTTGTATGAAAAGTCGAGACATTTTTTTCAAAGTTTATTTACATTTATTTACAATATATATGTACCGTTTTGTTGAATAACTTTCTGCCATTTTGTGGGCAGAGACATTATCCCGTTACTGTAGAAACTTTGGGACTTCTGATCAAAAAAACTGGACAAATAGTTTTGACAGTCCTCTCTTGAGGTCAACCTTACAGAACCTAAAGAATTCTGCAGAGACCGAAACAGGTGAAAATCTGAAGGCGCAAGGTCAGGGCTATATGGTGGATGCACTAGGACCTCCCAGTCGAACTCTCTTAATTTTTGCTGAGTGGCTAAAGATGTGTGTGGTCTAGCGTTATCGTGATGAAAGACCACACCCTTCCTGTTGATCAATTCCGGCCGTTTTCTCTCGACTGCTTCCTTTAATCTCATCAGTTGCTGGCAGTAAAGATCAGAATCGATGGTTTTACCGGGCGGTAAAAGCTCATAATAAACAATGCCCTTCCAATCCCACCATACACACAGCATCACCTTATTTCGTGTTAGGCCAGGTTTGGCCACAGTCTGTGAAGCCTGGCCAACTTTCGACCACGACCTTTTTCGCACGTTCTTGTCGTACGTGATCCACTTTTCATCGCCAGTTATCAATCTCTTCAAAAACGGCTCGGTTTCATTACGTCTCAATAATGAATCGCAAATGAGTACACGGTTCATTAAGTTTCTTTGAGTGAGCTCGTGTGGCACCCAAATATCGAGCTTTTTTGTATAACCTGCTTTCTTCAAATGGGTCAAAACTGTTTTGTGGTCAATTCCCAGTTCTTCAGCTACATCGTAACTACTAATATGCCGATCTTGCTCCACTCTTTCAAAAATGGCGTCCATTTTATTCATAACAGGGCGACCAGAGCGAGGTGCATCTTTAACATCAAAATTTCCGGACTGAAAACGTTTGAACCAAATTTGTGCTACTCTTACTGACACTGCATCAGGTCCATAATCATCACAAATTATTTTCACTGCTTGAGTTGCATTTTTGCCTTTTTTATAATAAAATTTTAAAATGTATCGAATTTCTTCATTAGATTCACTCATTTTAACGGAGAGAAAAACAAACGAAAAATAGCGGGAAACAACTTTTTTTAATTTTTTTCTTTTCTTTATAATGGAACCTTTTAATGTTACCAAAACCAGCCAGACACAAATAGTACAGTCAAAAAAAATTTATAATAAGTTTATACCTACGTTATGCGAAAAGACTTTTTCCCCGACCTAATATATTATTACATAACTGATAGTAATATTACCGGCGTGTGGTGCCGGCCTAGAATTCCAGCAGCGTCATTATGCGTACTGGCTTGAACTGCTTTTATCAACCCGCCTGCCCAGCGTGGTGATTATGGGCCAATACCCCCCACAGAATGTAAGTATAAGGAAGGCCAATGTTCAGCAGTGGACTTTATAAGGCTGACATGATGAGTAATATTATTGTAAAATGTGATTTTCCGTGGTGATTCCAAAACTCTAGTAAAGTCAAGTACTATAATGCTGAGGTAGGTCTTTGACTTCACTATGATAAACTTTACTTACGGGTGTATAGGGCTCCTACCAAGATCAGATGAGCCCAAGGAAACCTCACTTGCAAGTGGTGCACCAGCCGGTCAACGGAAGAGGCTCTGGCGAACTTCCTGGTAAACGGCAATAGGCTCGCCACTTATTACGTGAGACCAACAATATAATTGGCGAAATGTGGGCGTATAATATTCCTCTGCCTACCCAGGGGAAACAGGCGTGTTTTTATGTTAGTTACTTGAGAATTTTTCTGTGACTAAATGAAAAAACCATTTTATGAAATGAAGAAAATAACTTGATTTCTCAAATTACTTCATACTTGCAAATTAAGTGAGTCAATATCAAAGAAAAAAAAGATAATTTTTTTTTTTCGTTTTTAGAACATGACGCAGCTATATACTCGTACCTACGCAGATGCTACAGGTCACATTACTGTCATAAAGTAACTTTTTTAAAAAATAAACAAATGCCGGTTGCTATGGCGAAGTCTGGTACAGTCAGCGTGAAATAGTTGACAGCACCCAAAGCGCCATATATAACGGTATAAACGCCCTAATGCTGTAGACAATAAAGACGTGTGGCGAACTTTATAGCGCTTTGGATGTTACCAAATTTATGTTCCTGAGTGTATCTATAATAATGTTTACAGTGCAGTGACTTGAGACGTACACTAAGTTGGCCTCTTTTTATTACGATTCGCGTTGCGTAGTTAAAACAAGATAATACGGAGATTAAAGCGAACAAATCAGGTACGGAAAATAACCTACAGTTTTGTTTCATGGTTCACCGAATGAAGTAGCATGTCAAGCCGACAGAATATTCAAAGCTAATTAAATGTTGAATTTATTTCGACTGTCCTTCGAGCTACGTGTCCCACCCACTTCTTCGTCAGCCTGCAAAACGTCTTGCTTAATCGGGCACTCCAGTTCTCCTACGGAATTCCTTATTCCTGAATCTGTCACTTAACACCCTGTGCATGGCTATCTCCATTGCTCGCAGAGCAATTCTAGTGAGTTTAAATGCTATGTTTTGTGAATGACTATGGAGAATGCAAGAATTCTTCATAGCAACCGGTATTGTCTATTTCCAAAAAAAAACTATTAACATTGAACTTTAAGAGACTGTTGAAATCACTCTAAATTAAAAACTTAACCGGTACTTCTCATATTATAGCTTGCAAATTATTGATGGCATTAATTAGCTGCGTGTTTGGTTTTGTGTGATTAAATTTAATTAAAAATATTGGAATAAAATATTTGGCCTAAATTTGCAGTACTTTTAGTCCGTCTGGTGAACGCAGAGCATAACTTTTTATAGAATACATCTTCATCGGAAGATGGTCAGGAGTGCCCTATCCTAGTTTGTCTGGGGTCGGCACAGCATGACTAGTCATGGCTGTAAAAGTTTGGGAAAATTATTTTACAGTCGACCCGCAAGGCTAATATCAATGATCTGCACACGGAAAATCTTATTTTTTCATACAACCCATACCCATACCACGCGCAATGGCATCCGTCCAGCTGTTGTGCGATCACTGTGATTTGCGTTTAATATTTTGCACATAGGTATATATTTATTATTTATTGCGCAAAAGACAATAACAAAAAAAAGCCTTACGTGAAAAAGACGACGGACTTATTTCTAAAAAAAATCTCTTCCAGTCAACCTTAACTGAAGTGGGACAGATAGTTAGCGGGCATTAATATCACACTACAATATGATAACATTACACATAAACATACACAAAAATATGATAAATATCAGATATATAAACCTACTTAGGTAGGTATATTACATAAATAAATACAAGGAAAAAAATGAAACAAAAATCATAATGACTAGCTCGATAGCAAGTGCTTCTTTAAGTTTGTCTAAAAAGACACCTAGTTCTTAAAAGGCGTAAATGTAACTTTGTAAATTTTACAGTAGAACGTAGTAGTTTAAAAATATTTTTTGTCATAACTTCGACAACATACTCGATTTGGTGCTGTGCGTTCTCTATCGGAAAGATGGCGAATTATAAAAATATATCTTTAAGCACTCAATGCTTCTATATTATGAACTTGCATATTTATTTTGGATTTTTTGACATTTACGTCTTTCAAGAACTAGATGTGCGATTTATGAAGATTATTTATATGAAGAAATACAATCATATCGTGTGCAGCTATTAATGAAGATTATTTATATGAAGAAATACAATCATCTCGTGTGCAGCTATTAATGAAGATTTTTTATATGAAGAAATACAATCATCTCGTGTGCAGTCATCATATCCTAACAATATCCCGGTTGCCCAAGACTTAAGCTTAGGGCCCAGGGTTAGGGTTTGCTCACTGATCTCACCAGATTTGGCTAAATTTCAGATATTACATGGAGCGACTGCCGCCTCACCTCCGTTATGTACATCAATGGTTAAACGGCTATTGTTGAACCAACCATAAAAAGCATCTAAATTGAAAGAGCTCTTATTCACCGTCACAGTAACCTAAATCCTCATACAAGTACACAAAGTTATTGATTCATTAAATCTTAAAGCCAGTGCAGCTTCGACCCCTATACATTAATTTGTTAGAATTGACCTTTTGACGCGTATACTCCGAACACATTGATATAGCGTGTTTGAACTCATTCTCGACCCTGTAAACCCCAATACAACTAGTTTAAACCCTTTTCAACAAAATAGTTGAATAAAAAGAATAATAAGTATCTACATTTCAATTCACAACACAAGCTAGCTACCTACTTACAGCTAGACAAAACAGGAAGTCTTTCATATAAAATACGATTTAATAATGGATTTGACTTCACTAACCTTCAGGGACCTATTACATAAATTATGTAATCAACTAAACGATTATTACATTTGTATAGTACTTCTCTATGTTTGACTTCCACTGAAAATAAATTTATGTCAGTAGTTATTTCGTCGAAGCTTGTAGGTCCGCGAGACTAGGTAGTCGCGATCGATTTCTAAAGTTAAGCAGACTTCACAGAGGTCAGACCTTGTATGGGTGACCGTTTGTATGGCATTTGATATTGAGCTCTTCCGTGGTTCATAAGACACGGTAGGACAATCAATAGGAAGTAGTAGAAACTGAGACAGACGGTTTAAGGGTAGTAAATAAGGGTATTAGTAGTTATTAATATGTCATGATATAAAAATTCACCAAAACGCTTCCACGGGGTGGTGATTATGGGAAAATATCCCCAATAGAATGTTATCTGTTGGGAGGCTATTGTTCAGCAGTGGACTTTACAAGGATGTTATGTGAACTATCCACCTCAAAAATCAAGGTAGTCTTAAACTATACTGAAAGCCTAGGGCACACATGAATTCAGGGCCCTTTGGAAATATTACCTAATCTTACTAGATTTATGACATACTTGTCATTAACTCATTAATGATACTTGTTAAGGACAGCGGCAACGTCATTAGATTATTGTTAAGAACTACGATTTCGTTTTAATAAATTGTAAATAAGTAAAAAGAATTATAAAAATTAGGTTACGTTCGATGATTCAATATGTGTAATGTATAGACTTAGCCAAGTATGAGTTTCAAAAGGTCATAAAAACTTATCTATTGGACATGTATGTGTGATAGTTATATTTTAAGAAAGTATAGAATGAGACCTTTAATTTGATGTATAACACTTGTATATGGTTAAAAAGAATAATGGTAAAAATAAAAGAAAACACGTATTGTCATAGTAAAAATGTATACGAAATTGGGTCACAAAAAAACGGCTCTCTGTACGGTATTGCCTCGAAGTACCTAAGTAAGCCGTGTTTGTTCGAAAGGTACGATCATCAGAGGAAGCAACAATTAAGAAGAAAAAGAAAAGAAAAAAGAAAAATTGTAAACTCTGAAGAAGAAATATATTCCTGAACAGAAAAAACCCTGTGTTTCCTTCAGTCCACAACAATCGCTGGTCCATCGAAGCCGGATTATGAAGAAGCCAGGGAAGCAGTAAAAAATGGTCGTCACAAGAAATCAAGCCGCGAACGAAGATGAACAAACTCAACGGCGAGTTTTCGTCGATCCGCCACGCTCACCGACCGCGTCCGGCCCCCCCGCACCCCCGATCGGGGGGGGCCCCTCTGAACCTGGGACGTACGAACGAGCAGAACTAGCGGCGGCGACGGAGACTAGCCAGATCGAGCCATCGTCGGCGACTGACATACCTACTGCAGCATCCGAACGGCTGCAGGGGTATACCACACTGCCGGGACATAGCAGTGCGCCGGCGAGAAATACGAAGTACGTCGAATCTGACCGCGGATCGACTCGAAGAAACAAAGCGAACTCCATACATTCACGCCGATCAACGGCCAGCGTCATCGCCCGTATGCAGTACGAAGCGGAAAAGGAGCTTGCCTTTATTCGTCGAAAAGAACTACAAATTGAAGCTGAGCTAATTAAAAAGAAGCTTGCCGCTGATATTGCTGTCTTGGAAGATGACAGCAATGATGAAGAAAACCCAGAGCCACCCGAACAATTGGAACGACGCGTTACAACATGGCTTCAGGACACCACTGCTGGCACAGAGGCCCTACGGGGGGAGGCCAATGACCTTCGGGCCCCCACCCTACCGCCTGCTGCTGCTGATGCTGATGCTGTGGCTGCTACTGCTGATGCTGCTACAACATCAAAACCTGAACCAGAGAACACGCGTTACCGAAGAGAACGAACAGAAGGGTTTCGAACAAGAGTCGGCTGGAAAGATTCAACAATGGAACGCTCACCAAGGAGACATGACCGAGGAATTGAACAACTGGCAGGGGTCTTACAGAAGATGATGACCATGCGACCACCATCACGTCAAGCCTCAGATCTACCAGTGTTCTCCGGGGCACCGACAGAGTGGCTTCAATTCAAAGCCGCATATGAAGAGACAACGACAACCTTCAACATCTCACCGATCGAGAACCTGGCGCGCTTGAGGAACTGTCTTCGAGGGGAAGCCAAAGAAGCCGTGGCTCCTCTACTCACTGCGACAACGCCACCCGATCGAATAGTGAAGACCCTGGAACAATGTTTCGGTCGACCTGAACTTATTGTTGACCGAACATTAGAAGAACTGAAGAGGCTTCCCAAGCTCGGGGGAGCCACAAACGAGCTGAACACATTTGCAGTGAAGGTCCAGAACGCAGTCACCGTGCTCAAGGGGGTCAAGCAGGGGTACCTTCAGAACCCTTTGCTGATCAGAGAGATCCTCGAGAAGCTCAGTCCACATCAAAGGTCAAGATGGTACGACTACGCTGAGCTAACAATGGGATGCAGCGAAGAACCTGAGATCGCACTTTTATCTCAATTCCTAATGAGAGAAGCCGATCGAGCGCTGCGTCTTGGGTTTTGTACAAGCCTAACTGCGAAACGAGAACCACTACGGCCACAGGGAAGACTACTGGAACAAAGGAATAGAAGACCAGTCTTTGCCGTATCGGAAGATCAAGAAGCCGTTTCACCTAAGTCACAGGACCAGAGCAAGATGAGGTGCCCCTCATGTGAACAGGAGCACCAACTCTCGAAGTGCTTGAAGTTCCTGGAGAAGAAGATCCAAGAACGATGGATCACAGCAAAGGACGCCAGAGTATGCTTCAAATGCTTGGCTGGCAGACATAGAAAGATCAACTGTAAGGCGAAGCCCTGTGGAGTCAACGGGTGCAAGAGACCTCATCACAGATTGCTCCACGACGAGTCAAGGGTGTCATCCACACCTACAGCTTCAGAAACAGAAGAGACTGTAGCGACTACCTTAACCACGGCCAATCGAGAAGTGAAGCTGAAGATCTGCCCAGTCACAATCAATGGGCCCAAAGGTGAAGCCAAGATCTACGCACTCTTCGATGAGGGGTCTACAGTCACGCTACTTGACGACAAAGTAGCCGAAGCGATTGGAGCAGAAGGTCCCTACAGAAGTCTGAACATGCAGGGGATCAACACGGAGCGACGTGAAGCCAACAGCCGTCTGGTCAAGATCAACATACGGGGTCACAAAGGACGAAATTACGCCATAACCGCAAGAACCGTCAAGGGCATGAACCTACCAAACCAGTCTATACCCGAGGAACTTCTGCAGCTGGACTACCTGAAAGACCTTAAGCGTGAAGAGTTATGCTACGAGCAGAAGCAACCTCAGATATTGATCGGTAGCGACAACTGGCAGCTGATTGTATCCAGAGAACTACGTATGGGGAAGCAGAACCAACCCGCAGCCTCACGAACTCAACTAGGCTGGGTTATTCATGGCAACCTTCCCAAGAAGATCATCAGGCAAGATCACGAAGACATCCTCCACGTTTGCATTACGTCACACCAAGAAGACCTGCAAGAGACGGTCAAGAAGCATTTTGAGATCGATGCCCTGGGAATCTCATTGAAGTCCAGAACCAACGAACGAGATCAACGAGCAGCTAACGCCTTCGAGAACTCAGCGAGAAGGAGAGAAGATGGCCGCTACGAGGTTGGGCTTCCTTGGAGGGCAGACGACATTCACCTACCTTTGAGCTACAACAATGCGCTCAAAAGGCTGACGAACTTAGAACACAAGCTGGACAAGTCACCGGACGAGAGACAGCAATACGAACAGCAGATAGATAACCTTCTTCAGAAAGGATACGCAGAGGAGTGCGACGGATCTGAAGCTGGTAGCCGCGTGACCTGGTACCTGCCTCACTTTCCCGTGAAGAACATTAATAAGCCGGGAAAAGTGAGATTGGTCTTCGATGCTGCAGCTAAAACGCACGGCGTATGCCTGAACGATTTTCTGCTAGAAGGGCCGGATCTATTACTGCCTCTTATGTCGATACTCTTCAGATTCAGAGAAGAGAGAATTGCGGTCAAAGCTGACATTCAAGAGATGTTCCTACAAGTGAAAATTAGGAAAGAAGATCAACCCGCTCAAATGTTCCTGTGGAGAAGAGATCGGACGAAGCCACCTACTCCATACAAGATGACATCGATGATATTTGGGGCATCAAGTTCTCCGTTTCTGGCACACAGCGTACGAAACAGAAACGCGCTGGACTTCGCCGAATCACACCCCAAAGCACTGAAGGCCATCACTGAAGCACATTACGTAGACGATTACGTCGATAGCTACCCCAGTGAAGAGATTGCCAGAGAAACCATCGAGGAGGTTGACTACGTTCACAAACAGGCCGGCTTTCATCTGAGGAGTTGGACCTGTAACGAAAGGAGCACTTTAAGCAGCATCCCTGAACAGCTACGAGCTAGAGCTACGGAACAACCTATAACGAAGAACGAGCTCTGCGAGAAGACGCTGGGCATGATCTGGGATGCGGCCAACGACGTGATGAAGTTTAATACTTCACTGAACCGAGTCCCCGCTGACGTTCAACGTTTGCTGCGACCACCAACGAAGCGAGAAGCACTCAGCACTGTAATGAGTATCTACGATCCACTGGGACTACTCAGCTGTTACACGATCACAGCGAAGATTGAGCTTCAGAACCTATGGCGGCAGAAGATCGACTGGGACGAGCCAATTCCAGCACCGTCCGCCGAAGCCTTTGCTCAATGGTTGAGGGACCTGGCACACATCAAGCGTATCGAATTACCGCGAAGCTACAACGGGGGGAGCCCCGTCAGAAACCGCCAGCTGCACGTCTTCTGCGACGCGAGCGAAAGCGCCTACTCTGCTGCAGTCTATTGGAGATTGGAACAAGAAGATGGAAGCGTGAAGACCATCTTGGCTGCAGCTAAAGCGAAGGTCTCGCCGCTCAAGACACAAACGATCCCAAGATTGGAACTGCAAGCTGCATTAATCGGGATCAGGTTAGCAGACAACGTCGTGAGAGAGCACAGATGGAACGCAGACGCCGTCATCTACTGGACAGATGCTCAAGTGGTACTACACTGGATCCGCAACGGCAGCCGACGCTACACACCGTACGTAGCGCACAGGCTCGGAGAGATCGCGGAGTTCAGTTCCGTCCATCAGTGGAGATGGGTACCGACACACCAGAACGTGGCAGACCTAGCCACCCGATCCGGCTATGTACCGAAGAGCGCTGAAGACGTTTGGTACACTGGCCCAGAATTTCTGAAGATGCCTATGAACGAATGGCCTCAGAACTTGACGAACTATGAAGATCATGAAGAAGAGCAAGTCGTCCTCTATGCTTCAGACTCCGCCCCTGAACTGAGCTGTCTACCGGAAATCACACGCTTCTCGAACTATGAGCGTCTGATAAGAACGACAGGGAGAGTCCTTTCAGTCATGGAGAGGATTAGGAACAAGAAAGCTGTATTGGAAGTTGAACATCTTCAAAAGGCTGAGAAACTATGGCAACGAAGAGCTCAACAAGATAAATTTTAGGCCGAAATTGAATTATTGAAGAAGGGAAAGACAGTTCCCAGATCCAGTCCACTCTACAGACTCGATCCGACCTACGAAGATGGCCTGCTGAAACTCAAAGGAAGAATTGGTGCTGCCCAAGTTCCGGTGGAAACCAAGAAGCCGATTATACTCGACGGTCGACACCCCTTCACGAGACTCCTGATAATGTACGAACACAGAAAAGCAGGACATGGAAACCGAGAAAGGGTAGTGAACGACTTGAACCAGAAGTATTGGATTCTGAAGTTACGACCCACCGTGCGATCCGTCACCAAAGACTGTACCTTCTGCCGACTGCGAAGAGCGAACCCTCGAACGCCACCCATGGGAGACCTACCTAAAGAACGACTAGGAGCATTTCAACGACCGTTCTCCAACTGTGGGCTGGATTACTTTGGTCCCATGACAGTCACCATCGGACGCCGTCATGAGAAAAGATGGGGAGCACTGTTTACCTGCCTGACTATGCGAGCTATCCACATCGAACTGGTAGCGTCTTTGTCAACGGATTCAGCTCTGATGGCGATCAGGAGAATGGCGGCGCGAAGAGGATGGCCGGCAGTCATGTACTCGGACAACGGCACTAACTTCAAGGGTGCGGACGTGGAACTGCGACGAGCTGCTGAAGAATGGGCTCCTGAACTACAACAGCTGGGACTGCAACACCGTATGAAGTGGAAGTACACACCGCCAGGCGCTCCAAACCAGGGAGGTGCCTGGGAAAGGATGGTCAGATCCGTGAAGACCGCCCTCCAGGTGACATTGAACGAGAAATTCCCGAAAGAAGAGGTTCTACAGACCCTGTTGGCTGAAGCCGAATATTCAGTCAACGCCAGACCGCTGACTCACGTTTCAGTGGACCAAGACGACCCTGAGGCATTAACCCCGAACCATTTTTTGATTGGGTCATCGACCGGTCTACCTACCACTGGAGCCTGTGAGTTAACCGACCGACGTGCTTGGCGCACCGCTAATGCTCTTGCTGACGAATTCTGGCGACGCTGGGTGCGCGAATATCTACCAACGCTGGTGTCCCGGCGCGGAAACCCACGAAACCTGCGACCACTTGCAGTAGGGGACCTCGTGATCGTGGTAGATCCTTTGTTACCACGTAACACATGGCCACGAGGCGTCGTGGAACGCGTGTATCCAGGCCCAGATGAACATGTACGAAGTGCCGACGTGCGCACTACGAGCGGAGTGTTCCGGCGACCGACTTCCAAATTAGCGATGCTGGAAGCAGCTGGAGCCAAGGATGCTGATCAAGACAAGGAGATCCTGCCACTGTCACCCTGAGAGGCTACATCAAGATTACGCCGGGGGGAGAATGTTAAGGACAGCGGCAACGTCATTAGATTATTGTTAAGAACTACGATTTCGTTTTAATAAATTGTAAATAAGTAAAAAGAATTATAAAAATTAGGTTACGTTCGATGATTCAATATGTGTAATGTATAGACTTAGCCAAGTATGAGTTTCAAAAGGTCATAAAAACTTATCTATTGGACATGTATGTGTGATAGTTATATTTTAAGAAAGTATAGAATGAGACCTTTAATTTGATGTATAACACTTGTATATGGTTAAAAAGAATAATGGTAAAAATAAAAGAAAACACGTATTGTCATAGTAAAAATGTATACGAAATTGGGTCACAAAAAAACGGCTCTCTGTACGGTATTGCCTCGAAGTACCTAAGTAAGCCGTGTTTGTTCGAAAGGTACGATCATCAGAGGAAGCAACAATTAAGAAGAAAAAGAAAAGAAAAAAGAAAAATTGTAAACTCTGAAGAAGAAATATATTCCTGAACAGAAAAAACCCTGTGTTTCCTTCAGTCCACAACAATACTAGTACGCTGCGGTTTTTTTGGCTACGATTACGAGCTTTCTGCGTACGAACATTATTTCCGATAATGTTTCGATAAGATATTGTAAGTCCTTCGGGGCCCTGGACACGAGCCCCTGGGCACGGGCTTCACGTGTAAATTAATTATTATAGTTGCAAATTGAAAGTAGGTGCCATTTGGTTTTTTTTTCTTTCTTTTAAATAATGGCTTCGTGCGTCTAGCACATCTTAGTAATTCATAGTAATTGAGAATGAGTGATGATAAAGATGATAAATGGTAGATGAGATACCCTCCCCTAAGCCCCTTGAGTCCTCAGTAAAGATGTGGGACTATACTGAGATCTCACTTGGACTCCTTGAGAGAATATGAAAAGTGATGTTGCACTGCTTTGTTTGATTTACCAACACTTATGTATATTCACAAACACCTAACGGGTAATAATCCACCGTTATTAGTGTTATTACACATTAATGTTAGAAATGTCACAAATTTTAGAAAATAAAACAAAACTGCAGACATGACGCTTCACTTTCCCGCCAAGAAGTCCTACCATTTGGTTGTCTGGTTTTTTGCAGTATATGTGACTTAATAAATGTCACGCAACATTTATTTGCTGACAAGTCACAAGTTCAAGCCAGTATGCAGGATGAAGCTGCTGCCCATCAACCGGTAGGATTTCTCTTCGTCGACTTTTACGACTCCCGGTAAGATGAAAGGGGGCGGCACTATTATTCTAGGCCGCTACCACACGGCACAGCTGTTGGTGGATAGTTATTGAAACTTTATGTTAAAATTGTTTAGCAAATGGAGTGTCAACGAAAGAAATATATGAATTAACTTAGTAGCACAGAGAAGGTATATGTAGAACTTTTTTTAATTTGGCAAGGAGAACAACAAATAATATTTTAAAAAAAACAAGGAGGAATCATGGAAATTTGTGGCCAACGCGGAAAAAGACACATCGGAAACTGTGTTCCATTTTGTAAAGCTGGTGTTAATTCGAGTTTTTATGTTTAAATATGGTGGATTTCAGATTATTTCTTCGATAACGTACACAACAAGTGTGGAAAAGTAGCCAGATAATTTCTACGACATCGTACACAAGTGTCGGAAAATAGCTTATTACCGTGACTTGTAATTTTCCATATTGAATATTGATGCCAAAGCTCCTGGAAAATCTCAAGTTTACACTTAACTGGAGGTAACACTTGAATTCGACTGGATGACGAAGGTGGTTCTTAATTTGGAATTTATATGCAACAAATTTGATTTATTAAATTACCTACTTGACCATTGCAAATACTCTAAGGGCAGGCATTGTGAAATAGATCCTAAATAAATGAGTCCTTACCAAAGACAAAAAGGAGGAATAATGAATGGCAATGGAAATGAAAATGTTATCTGTCTCTGTGTCACGTTTACAAATATAAGAAATTATATCTTATTGTTCATCATTGCAATTAACATTATGTCTGGTTTTCATAGAATTCTGTTTTCCTCTAGGTTGTGTAGGTCAGACGGCATGACTGAATTTTAGTCAAAATCTGGTTAAACCAGTGAGCAGACCCTGGGTTCTTAAAGTAAGTCTAAGAAATCAAATTAAATTTCAAATTGGTGGGATTACTTAACACATTTTCCAGTACATATATTGAAAATGAATAAGGAAGACAAAATCATCTAGGAGCAATCAATTAGGAATCAAAGCAAAAAGTCCACCTCTAAAATCTCCTTTTTAAACCTGTAGCATTATTCACAGGAATAATTATTTGCTATTGGTTTAGAAGCAGGAACTTTATGGTTGTCCTAAATTCTAATATGTACTTCTAATCCAAAGATATAGTATCTATGTCATTACTTAGATTTATGTTTTTTTATTGCAGTAAAGTAAATTACTACTGTAATTATAGAATAAGAATGGTATACGATTATAAATTATAATTAAGCAGATATTGATCATGGACTAATAAAAATATTGATAGGACAATGGATTTAAGCTTATGTACACAAATCGGCACATGTATGGCAAAAATAAATCGTAAACAACATGACATTTTCTTTACTTATAATATAATTATTGTATATTCGGTGTTTAAACCTGATTAGCTACTGTATCTCGATTTTAACGTTATACGGTAATGTGTGTATTGATTGTTTAATCATATTACTGATTAAAGGGAATAAGTCTAATAATATTGCTATGTTAAAACGGCTAACACGTCTAAAACTTATAGTTGAGAAGGATATTGGCAAAAAGGTCGGAATACCTATTTGTGATTAACTGACCTGTCTTAAATAAAAACCTGTCGAAAAGCGAAGTCAAAGGATATTGACAAAAAGGTCAGAATACTTGTGCAATACCTGACCTGTCGATTACGTGAAGTCAAGAAGGATATTGGCAAAGGTCAGAAAACCTACTAAGAATGTTGACTGTTTTCGATAGCTCTCTATGGACCATACAAGCTAGCAAATTAATTGTAATGTATGTAATTAGGTTTTAATTATTTTAAATAGGAATAAATTAAAAACACGCACGTAACTTCTTGTACTTGTAAAAAGATAACCTACAAACTAGTCAGACACCATACAAGGTCATTCAACAGTCATAATGTTTACAAACGAACTTACCGTCTTTACTTCAGTACTGGACTTCGCCGTCGACATGGCCTTTATCATCCTGCTGGAATTATCCAGGAGACACTTTTGGATACTCATTTCTTCTTTTTTTTTGCACAAAACAAACGGAATTAATTCACATTGTTGGCACTTAATAACTTTACACGTCACTTTACACCACAAAAACACCTAGAGAAGCCATTTTTGAATTAAACAGGTTTAAATTCACATTGTACGATTCGAATTGTGGATAAATCGCGGTTTGTTAGGTTATATCCATTGACGTACTAAGTTTCAGCTGAGAGACGCGCGATTACACGTCAGAACGCGGTGGATCGCGAAAGCGAACTGATGACGGCTGATGAATGAATGCTGGTGCTGGCTGCAAGGCAAAGCAACAAAGGCCGACGCGGCCCGGCGCACTGTGCGCCCCGCACCGCACTTCGCTCGCTAGAGATGGGATAGGGCTGCCAACATATGACTCCTGTTTTCAATAATATTGCAAAAGCAATCCTAGTTTTGGCCTATTTTGGAGTAATAATAACCCTAAGCTTAGACGGGTCAAATTAACTTATCTATTAGATTTTATAAAGCTGCAAGAAATTTCATTTTTTATTTTTGTTCAGTTTGTACAAACAATTCAGTTTATTAATTTTAGTGTGTCCATAATAACATCGATGTTTGTAGTAAATTACCCCAAAAGGGCTCTACCTACACTAATATCTGGCATTAAAAATATAACATTTGTATCACATCACAGCTGATGCTTAATTATTGTTAAAATTAAAAAAATATATAAATATGTATAGTATCTAAAGTTCGTTATGTGATAACAATAATAATTATTAGTTTTTTTGAAAATTTCATGATGGGCACAGCCCTACTGAAGCCGCACTCCGCTGCAGAACGGGCGAACTGAAAAGCACTATGCCCGAACGAACGAACGAATGATTGAATGAACACCGTGTGAGCGAGGTGCGGGCAAACTCGGACGACGGAACAATGAAACGGAATCTTTGGGAAATGGCAAAAAAGCACAAACTAAAGCATACTACAGGCACATGAGTAAAGAAAGGACCTATCTTTGCGAGACGGAAATCAAGTAAATACAAGTGTCCAATAGAGCATATCGGTAACTATCAGTTATGCGTTTGGTGACTGACACCGAGTTCAAACCTCGCCGATGTACAAATTTGATTTGACCTTTAGATCGCGTCAGCGCGTGTGGACTACCAAACTAGTACCAACACACACACACAGACGCAATTTATTTCGTGATATAACAGTTTTCTTCACACAAAAAATAATCTTGTTCCGAAATATTTATAACGTGTAGCCGGTAGCTTTTGTCAATGTCTTTTTATATCCTTTTAAGGTGTTCTTCGTTTTTAGAGTATTTGCAAGTGTCCAGTAATGTAATAAATCAAGTTATTTGCAACAATGTGCAGCGTTCTGTATTGTTAACCCGTTTTTAAACTCAAGTCAAGTGAGGTTCGTCATAGTCCAGTCTAAGTTCTTTAAGAGTTTCAAAGTAGTGGAGTTTTTATTACAGGCTTTTATCAAGTTTTGGAAAAAATAAAGAAATAAATATTTCTTACACTTACACCAGTTAAGTACCTACTTAGTTCCAAGATAAGTAACACTAAGAACTTGTGTTATAACATACATTAATTCACGCCTGTTCCCCTAAAGGGGTAGGCAGAGGCATATTATGCGCCCACACTTTGCCAAGTATATAGTTGGTCCCACGTAATAGGTGGCGTGCCTATTGCCGCTTGCCGGGCACTGTTATGTTCGCCAGAGCCTCGTGTGTTGATCGGCAGGTGCACCACTTGCAGGTGAGGTTGGCTTGGGCTGTTTAGGTGTTGATAGGATCCCTGTATACCCTGTAAACTTGTGTTTAGATGTTAAATAACGGATAAACACATATAAAATTATTTTTTTGTACATACATACTTAATATATATATTGGAAAACACTCAGACCAATACAAATATTCATGTTTATACACACAAAGATTTGGACCTCAGAAATTGTATACTCGCCACCACACCATTTCGGGCGTCGGAATGAACACGGAAAAACACAATTCACAGTATTGTGCTACTTAATTACAGTTGTGTACATTGTCGAAGACGTTATGTGTAAATATCTACTATACTTCAATATAGAAACTTAAAATTACCTACACTATTCTTTAATTATGTAAAATAAAGCAATGCCGCGATTTGTAATTTGCCGCGTTAGTGCCAAAACTCTTTTGAAACCTTAAGCATTTACATGGTATATTTAAAAAAAAAATATTTTATTACCAAAAAGGCGTAATGCCTAGTGGCCAGACCCATAGACTTTTAATTTAGAGGGCTTAGGATACAAATGCTGGTGTCGAACTTAAGACTTTTCGAAATTATGTGCGTAATTAATACTTGCTCTGTGCCACGGAAAGCACGTTAAGCCGTTGGTTCCGGCTGTCATTATTATGAAGTCAGTGGCTTCTAATATTCTGACAACTGGTTTAACTATAGAATGATGTTTCCCTTTGGGTTGTGGAGGTCAGATGGCAATTGTTCTATGTAATAACTGAAGCTCAGCCAAATCTAGTTGGAACAATGAGCAGACCCAGGGCCTGGGGCTTAAGTCTAAGGCAACCGGGATATGATTGTATTAAGCTCCGTAGGTTTACTAGTTAACATTTGTACAATTAATTTAATCTGTGTTTTACGTGGTCCTTTATGTTCATGCTAATGTCATAAGTCAAAAAACTAATAATGACAACTAATTACAAATTCCATCTGCGACCAAGGACATCCAGGTTATCACCTGATGTGCAGGTATATTTTAGGTATTTTGTCGCCCAAATATAGTGACCAATGGCTTAACATGCTTTCCGAGGCACAGAGCAAACAATAGATACGCACATAACTTTGAAAAGTCATAGATGCACCACTCTAAGACCTCTGAATCAGTCAATCTTCGCTTCCCAAAAACTCGAAGGAATACAATGACATGTTAAAAATATTTATTCCAATAACTCCGTACTCTCTCAATTTGATTTTATTTTGGCCGAATTTCAGTTAACAGAAATCGTTTTGTCCTTAATTGCTTTTCAATTTTATTTCATCCCAATTTGTTTATTGTACAAAAAATTTAATCAAGTAATACTTATACACTTTATTTATTTTAGCACAACCGTACTGCCGTATCGGCCTAGAATAGAACCCACTCTCATCTCACGGGGACTTGTAAGAGTCGTTGAAAAGAAATACTACCGTTTATTGGGCAGCAGTCAGAGTGGTGATTAAAGGCAAATATCCCCCATAGAATGTAATCGATTGGGAAGGCCAATGTTCAGCAGTGGCCTTTATAAGGCTGATATGATGATGAAGATTTTGCTGGCAGGAGAAACCACTTATTCTATTAAACATGTACACTAAGACTTCTTCACTAGCATTCCTCTGGCTTGCTCCCAATTTTTGTGGGGTTTGCTCGGCCTGTAGCACTTTTTTTTTTTTTTTTGGAAAAGAGTTTTTACAGTTGGCCGACTGCCTGTTACCAACTCTCCTTGAAAATTCGGCTGTTGTTAGTGGTTTCAAAATCCTCATCTCAGCCCCTGTGACCTTCCACTATCCACGAGCCTCCTCTACGAACCAAGGTGGGAGGGTATTGGGTCATACTTTGCCACACGTACCCAGTGTGTGGCGTCCGTCGTGCAGTTAGAGATTTTTAAGCCTCTAACAGCTATGTAGTCCAAGTAGTTAAGCCATTTACTACTACTAAATTTAGTTATAACCGGGACCAACAGCTTAACGTGGCTTTCGTAGCACGGAAGCGCTCGATATTTAATGTCAAACCAACGGTCACCCATCCAATGAATGACCTCTTTAAGCTCTGCTTTACTCCGGCGATCGTTTCCTACCATCTAGCAGCGCGGGGCTATGAGCGCATCAGTTGGTTGGTTGTTAGTGGTTTGTCCCTGCCCCGGCCTATAGGTACCCACTGATGCTTGCTTCCGTAAGAAGGATGATCAGCCGCTTTAATCTCCAGGGCTTGCAGTAGCCTGATGGTAGGCCGCCGCCCTGGCTAGGCCTTGACACTCTTTTTATAGCCTTCACAAAACTGGGTGTTGTTAGATATGAATTTTGATTGTCGTTTACAGGCAAGTCCTCCTCTTTTTCATACGGGCATACAATCGCCAATGGCTTTTGCCATGCTACTAAGAATTATCTCCATAAATCTTTAACCAAACAAAAACAAGTGGAAACAGGTATTTTGATAATAACTTGTAGATATGTGTGTGTTCTATATCTAATTTTCTGCAATTTTCCAACGTGTCTCTATAACGTAATTACTGTTTCAAAACTTCTTAGACACTGCAATTATCTAATGATATTTGTAAGGAAGTTGAATATCTAATTGCTCATTACATATGAATATTATGTGCATATAGATGAATTGCGGGCAGAACCATATCGAGTTTCTTGCACATTTCATCTTGTACCAAGCTCCCGCTCCAGTGAATTGATACAATTTTCTACAAATTTAAGTGATAGGATAAGGAATGAAGTGATAAGGGTTGAAGCTGGTGTAAAAGAAGATATAGTGACAAGAATTGAGAAAGGTATGCTTAGATGGTTTGGTCATGTTGAATGAATGAAAGTAGATTAACGAAAGTGATTTATGATGGACAAGTGGTTGGAACTGTTGGGAGAGGAAGACCAAGTAAGTCCTTCAGTACGCGTCACCAAAGTGAGGCAACTAAAACCTAGCCATTTTGGCTAAGTTTGTTACGCGGCCCGTCAGTGCTCAAGGTCGTGTCGTATTGAAAACTACTCCTGATAATTTTATTAAAAATGACGGTTTGCACTATGAACGGATATCACAATACGTCGGAAAAGCAGAAGAAACATATTAACATAACGTTACAGGGTAAATTATGCGTTTGAACTTAAATTATTCAGTAAAACATTCATTACAATGAAAAAAATAATTTCAATATTTGTTACGTGACAGTTAATGAAAATGTTGCCATTAAGGGGAAAAAATCTCCTACATTTTGTTGTAAGTGAAACACGTCTCAATAATTAAATTGCACAAATGTTATTTGACAATTATCTGCTACCTTCGGCCCGCGACTTTGTTCGCGTGGAATAATTTCTTTAATATACGATAACACAAAAATCTTTATTTTTTCATTGATTGATTTCAATTGATATGGCATAAATCACATCTTAAAAAGGTGTAATAGTTTTATTCGATTCTGGTCTATCTACAAAAAACAGTTGACTAACTATAACAATTTAATAGTTTCATCATCATCATCATCATCATCATTTCAGCCATTCGAAGTCCACTGCTGAACATAGGCCTCCCCAATTGCTTTCCACGTAGATCGATTCTTTGCCGCCTGCATCCACCGGCTCCCCGCCGCCCTGACCAGATCGTCGGTCCATCGCGTTGGGGGCCGCCCTCTACTACGTTTGCTGATTCGTGGTCGCCATTCAAGAACCTTAACGCCCCATCGGTCGTCGGTTCTTCGAGCTATGTGCCCCGCCCATTGCCACTTCAGCCGGCAAACGCGCTTCGCTATGTCGGTCACTCTGGTTCTCCTACGGATTTCCTCATTTCTGATTCTATCACGTAGGGACACTCCGAGCATAGCTCTCTCCATTGCACGCTGAGCGACTTTGAGCTTCCTTATGAGGCCCATAGTCAGGCACCACGTCTCAGTCCCATACGTCATCGCTGGCAACACACACTGGTCGAAGACTTTCGTCTTGAGACACTGAGGTACTTTGGACGAGAAGATTTTGCGTAGTTTCCCGAACGCAGCCCAACCGAGCTGGATTCGACGATTGACCTCTTTCTCGAAGTTGGACTTACCTAATTGGACTTTTTGTCCCAGGTATACGTACTCGTCGACAACTTCGAGGGCCGAGCTTCCCACTATTACTGGGGTAGGCACAACATGGATATTTGACATGATTTTGGTCTTATCCATGTTCATTTTAAGACCTACCCTTCGGGAAGCTCTGTCGAGGTCTCCGAGCATTGTGCCCAGATCCACAAGCGACTCCGCTATGACCACTATGTCGTCGGCAAATCGAAGGTGAGTCATATACTCGCCATTAATGTTGATGCCGTAGTTTCATAGCTCTAAATATATTAAATAAATAATTAGTGAAAAATTATTCACCCCAGGCAGGATAAATATATATACATTTTTAATGAAATTATAAAGTAAGTGGTTTTTCGCATAAACTAAATGCAATGAATAGCTAAGCTAAAGTGTAAAAGTTTCAACTTCCCTACTTTTAGGGAAAATGGAATGAAATGACAACATGATTTGTTTCACTGTGTGCGTTTCGTCGAGCGTAAATACAAGTATCTTACGCACACATAGATTTTTTTCTTGCCTCGCTTTTGAAAGACCGCTTTGTAGGGAACTATCGTTCTAGGTGTTATTATTCTAAGGTCCTTCCATGACCAAATACAAAAAATATTAGAGAAGGGCAGGTCAAAAGTACCCTAAACCGACGGGCGTGTATGAGGAGGTTAATGAGCGTAAATTAAGCTAAAAGTGTGTGCCAAGATCGTAGCAAGTAGAAGGATGTGATCTCTGCCTAACCCTACGGGAAAGAGGCGTGACATTATGTATGTATGTATGTTAAGTGACGTTCACAAGGCATCGCAGTGAAGTCTTGAATGAATACATTTTTTACAATTTAAATCCACAAAAAGGCTTAATAAGGCAATTGTGAAAGAGAGGACTCACCGGTCCAGGCAAAATCATTTACTGACCAAATCGACAAAATCGGTAATGCTCTTAAAAAGGAGATCTACAGCAACGAAAAGTATAACAGATACTAAATGACTAGACTAGATGAATTAAAAGAAATTTGTGTGTAATCAAATTTGTGTATCTTATTATTAAAAAAAAAAAATCATTGTCTAATTAATTTTTTATTTTAATTTGAAGGTTAAGATATTTAGGTTCTTAAGTATCAATTACATTTCTATTAAATTGCATTTAAAAAATAAGTTATCTTCTTCAAACATTATTTTATTGTAGAGGATGGATTTTTGATGTTTGTGTTGTGCTTTTCAATCTAGCAGTAGTTTGTATTCTTTTATATTGACTTATGATGTATTTTATTTTATATTTTTTGGGCATATATATATTATTATATTGTGTGACATCTAGCGACAAGAAATAGTACTAAATTCATATTTCAAGAAAGTAATCACATGCCACCTAGCGGCATAAAGAGCACTTAAAATATCTATAGTTTGCTATATGCTTTTGCAGTACGTGTCATGAATGCAAATAGTTTAGCGTAAAATAACTAGACAGCGCTCATTGCTATCAAACCTAGATTGTCAAACCCATATAGTAATTTGTATATTGTGTATACAGGAAAGTCAAACCTAAAGAACTTGTTTTGCTAGTATTTTGTAATTGATAACTCGAGGTTTGTTATGGTTAGGTCTTCCGTAGACTGTTCATATATTTTATCAATTGTTTGTACTATCATCACTAGTTCGCGAGCTATCTGTGAGGTCGGAGAGTTTTAGATACGGTTTGTGGTCTCAAGATTTACAGCCAAAGTTTTCCACAACAAAAAGGTACAGAATTACAAGATTAATAGCTTGAAAGTATTGTTTTTAGGACTAGTCGGTATGTTTTAAAGAGATAATTTAATCTGATGTTGATAAGTTATGTTTCATAGTTATGTCTTTTCTGCTATTCTTTAAAAATTAAGGTTCCTTCCTCATAATTAATTATAGGTATGTCTATACTAACATAAACGTAACCACTGAGACATAATTAACTAAGATATCACAAGAATATTTCATCATAAAATAAACCGCTGACGTAGTCGAGGGTGAGATAAGAAAAGTATTTTTAAATCTTTACTAAGAGGCGGTAGGACTTCTTAGCGGGAAAATGAAGCGTCATTACTACAGTTTTGTTTTATTTTCTATAATTTGTGATATTTCTAACATTAATGTGTAATAACGGTGGATTATTAACCGTTAAGTGTTTGTGAACATACATTAATGTTGGTAAATGAAACAAAACAGTGCAGCATCACCTTTCAAATTCTCTCAAGAAGTCCATGTGAGATCTCAATATAGTCCCAGTCCCAGTTTATCATCTTTCTCACCACTCTTTCTCATGTACTATAATTTATACGTTATTATTAATATATCTTTTACTTGACATTGGCTAATTGTGCAAACTGCTCGAATCCATATTTAAAAGAAAGAAAGAAGAAAGAGGCGGTACGGAATTTGTTCAAAATCATCACTAGAGAAATATAAAGTTTAATTTGAATGAGGGGTTGGGTTTCGAAACGATTTGCCTGAATTTGGCGGTATTGGTGGTTTAGGGGGTTTGTCTTAATCCTCTAAAAGTAATTTTGGCTGCCGGAGTTCTTCCATTTAAATAATGGCTTCGTGCGTCTAGCACATTTAGCCAGTGTCAAGTAAGTGATATATTAATTATATATAATTTATAGTAAATGAGAATGAGTGGTGATCTAAATGATAAATCGAAGATGAAATACCCTCCCCTAAACTCCTTGAGTCCTCAGTAAAGATGTGGGACTATACTGAGATCTCACATGGACTCCTTGAGAGAAAATTTGAAAAGTGATGTTGCACTGTTTTTTTTGATTTACCAACACTCATGTATGTTCACAAACACTTAACAGTTAATAATCCACCGTTATTACACATTAATGTTAGAAATTACACAAATTTTAGAAAATAAAACAAAACTGCAAACATGACGCTTCACTTTCCCGCCAAGAAGTCCTGGCTGCCGGAGTTGCGTCTAAATATTTTAAAATAATTTTCAAAAAAACTTAAAACTATTGCAATTATGCTAAACGCAATGTAATCTTTACTTTAGTACAGTTTTACAAATGTATTTTTAGGTTTTATTTAAAAAAAAACGTACAACGAAACGCAACTGCATGCATGCTATTGTTAACAGCTAATGTCAAATTTGTACGATAAGACGGTTATGAGACTTATGAGTATATTAATAATATTAATGTGAAAAAATTATGCGAATGTGTTCTTCCGTGTTTTTTCTACGACTTTGCTACGTTCTTGGACTGTTGGAATTGCTTTGCTGAAAATACATTAGAGGTTATTATATTTTATGTATTATGTGTGTGTATAGGAAATGTATAAAAACAAGATATAATTCTTAGATACCTAATTAATATCAATGTATTATTTCAAGTTGGCACAATCCGAATACAATAGATTAGGTTAGTCATAGTGTTTATTTTTTTTTTGACCACTCAGAAGTAGGAGCTCCGTCGTCTCATAATTGAAGCAAGTTATTGAGTATATTGAAGGCCTATGGGTTCTCACAAACTATAAATATTTTTTATTTTGATTGAAACCAAGTACTTATATCTGGCAGGTGAAAATGGTAGCAGGACCTGGCACTAACACGCCCCCTCCCCTCATCACTTAGAACCCCAAAAAACGGCGACGTTTTTTGAAATTTTTACCAACATTAATTTATACCGCAGTTTAAATTTTATTATTACCACTTTACCTACAAATTTAATTACTTTGCACTTGCAGTCACCCACAAAAGTGGTTTGCAAGAGTATTGAAATGTTTGTTGTCAATACAACATAAATAAATAATATTTAACTTTGACACCAATTATTTAGTTCCAACATAAGTGTCATTAAGAACTTGTGTTATTGATACTAAATAATGGATAAACATACATAAAAACTTTTATTAAAATATGGTTTCGACCACGTGCGGTGGCCTTTTTCAGGGTGAGTGTCAATATCGATAAAGTATTACTACCGATATTTTGTAGAAATGAAACAATAATAAATGTAGGTAGCTTTGTTTATAAGTAAAGTAAAGTAAAAAGTTCTTTATTTCATAAACTATTACATAGCACTTGAAAACGTCAAACAAAATATACATGAAGAAAAAAATTTATATTAACCCTGAAATCACGAATATATTATAATGTTATGTATGAGCTTAGCATTTAAAGTTCACCCTCACCCAATTCCTCTACATTGCAGTCGATCATTGTCCCAGTATTCTTTTTCAAGTCTTTGAACATGGTTCACCTCTATTTGGCAGTCCACAGAAGTTGAGTTTAGCGCTTCTCTGGTAAAATTTTCAATATGTCTTTCTGACTGATCAACATTTTTGTCTGCCACTTTTTTTGACAATTTTTGA
This sequence comes from Musotima nitidalis, assembly GCA_949126915.1. NCBI lineage: Eukaryota > Metazoa > Arthropoda > Insecta > Lepidoptera > Crambidae > Musotima > Musotima nitidalis. The sequence goes on along the minus strand of OX421427.1, from coordinate 4,732,128 downwards.
CCAAATTCCAAATATATTTTATCATTTAGGTCACAGTGGTAAGGTGGCAGGCGTAAAACTTTGTGTCCATGCTCTCTCAGCAATTGGTCGACAACATATTCCTTTTCTGGTTTATTAATTTGAATTATATGATACAGTTCTGGTTTAGTAATTTTTTCTTCAAACTGAATATTATTTTTTAATTACCAGTTTTGCATCTCGCGTTTCAATATTGAGATATATTATATAATAATTTTAAGTATAGATATTGATCTATAGAGACTGAATTGCTGTAAATAATATATTTCATAAAACCAAAAATATTTGTGGTTTGCAGCACATGACATCAATTTATTTTATATTTGTTAAAATCTCTAAGGACGTTACGTTCCATATATTGGTTGAGCGAAACGATGGCTGGTTCATGCGTCATACTCGTGAACCGGTGCCGCCAGTGGGGTCTGGTCTGCTCATGTCTATTATTCGTAATCATGCTCGTATAACTTAAAATGAAGTTATTTTCTTCTTTTATTTTAAGTCTTGTGACTGCAGAACACAGGTTTTTGTAGACTTGGTAAATTGTTTTACTACTAAGTACATATATATACATACAAACGTTTGGCGGCAAGTTGGGAATCAGTTAAACCAAACGAAAACAATTAAATAAAACTCGGAAACTCGTAAACGGTAACAGGGATGCTATCGCTACTGGCGTCTTATGGTGAGAGCAGGGCTAAGCGCGGGGTAGTGGGAGGAGGGTAGCGTTTCGAGCCAGGGGGCCTACTCTAATTCTCCGTCACGAAACTTCGGGGACGAACGAACAAAAAACGAAGTTTCGCTTTTGACACTACTCTAATTCACTTTCTTTTTTGAATGCGATGTTCGTATCGGCATACGAAACTTCGTGAATGACTGGCGTAGGTTCTATTTATGTCATTGACAGAAATACCGGTTTTTATATAAACTTCTTAATTAACTTATTATTATTATCATTATTTGATTTACAAATAACGATTATCTTAAATTTACATGAAGCTAATAAAAATTATATTTGTGACGTTTAGTGTCGACATTCAAAGAACCCTTCTTTGAAACCATTATCTGACTAATTTGCGAGCACCATTTGTGACAAAAGAAGATTAAGAAACCTACGACTACTGAAAACATTCATATAATGACTTGTTGTTGTTAACAAACCAAACGAGATTTTTAAAAGTTGTAGAAAACTTTGTGAGTATAAAATTGGCATGAACTTTTGCATTTTTACCAGAGATTCCAATAGGTATTGCCAAAAAAACTTTTTTTTCTAGGTATATGATGGCTTCCGCACGTTCGGTTACTTCTGCTCAAATAGAAGCACTTCTCGACTTCCTAGATGAGCATAGGGATCTTGCTCGTGGGAGGTTGAGGAGTGTAGAAGGCAAAGTTCAAGCAAGAAAACTGTGGGAAGAATTGCGCAACATTCTCAATTCCATGGGAGGTTGCACAAAGACTGTTCAGCAGTGGCAAAAGGTAAACTTAAAATCAGTAAAGTAATAATAAAACATGGTGCGATGTGGTCTGAAGCGATCACCGATGCAAAGCAGAATTCACAGAGATCAGTCAATATCGAGAGTGTCTCGGAAGTTGTTTATCATTATATGTAGTAGTCGTTATTGCCTATATTGTATGTTAAGCCATGTTAGAGCTGATTAGGTGGCTTACAAAATATAACAGCCTGACACATCTTCGCAATGGGTCCACGTGATGGAGTATGACCTAATAGCCTCTCAACTTTATATGTGAGAGTACTTAGTAGATGACGTTTATGGGCTGAGAAGATGAAAGCTCATTGCTTTAAGTGAAAATTGAAAGATGTTCAAACATTATATATTTAATTTTATTTCAGGTGTGGTTTGACAGAAAACATCTCTGTAAAAGAGCCGCTGCTAATTTTCGGATGTCGGCTTCAGCTACTGGAGGTAGTCCATCATTGTCACCCAAATTCTCCCCCTGGGAATTGAAAGTCCTATCTATAATGGGGGATAGAACTGCTGACCTGACTGACTCACTGAAACTATACAAACCGGAACCTAGGAAAATGGGAAGGCGACCTGGAGTTTCGCACCAGACGATCTCGGCACAAAACACCTTGCCAATCACCTCTTCGGCTCGGACTGAGCCTAACGGCTGTAGGACGTCGAAGAGGGAGCGCCCTGACGACACGGCCTCGCCGATAACACTACAGGAAGATTCGAAACGTGCGAAAGTCCACACCGCCCAAGAGGGACAGAGAAACTACGCACGGGCTACGCGGGATATTCCAGCGCGGCTCGCCGTAGCTATCTGTTTCTCTCCTCCTTCCAGGGATCTGACCTATGACGAAGGAGAACACATAAAGACGGACCTTGAAAACAGACTCATCGACTCCGACCCCGCAACACCACTCCCGGCCTTCCGCGGTTTCCCACGGATAGCGGAGGGCACCGTGCAGATGTGGTGCGAGGACGACGACTCTCTGACCTGGCTAACTCTCAACGTACCTAAAATACGACTTCCTGACTCCGACCTGACGCTGACGGTCATGAGGCAGTCCGACGTACCCACCCGAGTCCGAGCTGCGCTCTTCGTCCCCAGATACATTGGGGATATAGAGCGGCTCCAAGGTGTTCTGAAACGTCAGAACCCCTGGTATGACATTGGTGGGTGGTCCCTTTACAGGGCGACCTCGGTCGTTGGTGATAACCCTGGGACTTATCTCACCCTGGGCTTGCCGTCGGTTGAGGCCGAAAAGGTCTTGGGGCGGGAGCGGCGTCTAGCGTACCTACTTGGGTCGATATACGTGCTCTTCTACCCCAAGGCTGAACCCTCGGACGCCTCTACCGGAAGCCAGACAACTATGACTGCCCCGACAACAACACAGACTGACGACATCGCTGAGTTGGATGAAGAGATGTCCAAAGCCGCTATGGCCTACGCCGAGGCCGATGTCCCACCGCCCGAACCGTCTGAGTGGAGCGAGCAACGGCTGCTAGCCTCGTCCCCGAGCAACGACCGGCGCGGAATGGAGTTGCGTGATGAACTTTCCGATGGATCCTCCTCCTAACTCTAATCAACCGCCGCCGCCGCCAGCGCCCACCTTTAGATCAGCCATGAGCATTGTGCAAGCCAACATTCAGCACAGCCAGGCTGCAACGGCCAGCCTTCGCAGGGCGCTGGAAACGAAACCCAAAACTATAGCATTGATCCAAGAACCATAGATCAGACAAAACAAGATAATATGTGGCCTCAATAACATCGGAGGTAAAGTAATTTATAACACACATAAAACAGACAAACCACGAAATTGTGCATATATACCAAAAGATATCCCAATTACACTACTCACCCAATTCTGTTCCAGAGATCTGACAGCTTTCAGACTCCAAACCGATGGTAATTCCCAGATATAGTATTAGCCTCGGCCTACATGCCGAGTGACGACGAGAACTGCCCACCAAAAGAAATGACGGACCTGTTGCGACACTGCGAGTGCGCCAATCTAGACCGGATCACCTGCACCGACTCAAACGCTCACCACCCACTCTGGGAGAGTGACACACCTAATCACAGAGGCGAGGTACTATGCAAGTATCTATTTACTACTAACTTCCACATTTTTAACCGAGGCTCGGAACCAATCTGGGCCACGGCAAGAGGACAGACAATTATTGATCTTACACTAGCTACATAAACGCGACAAACTTTATTTTAAACTGGCATGTATCCAGCGAATCTTCTTGCTCTGATCATAGGAGAATTCGTTTTACGCTCTCAGTCAACACACAAGAACCCACACCGAAACGTAACCCGCGCTGAACAGATGTCCCGAGTTACAAACACCTCCTAGCCACACTACTATCAAAACATGATATACACAACACCCCGACAGATCCAACACAACTAGAACACACTGTAACGGAACTTTCCGAACACATCACAAATGCTTATCATGCGTGTTGTAAGCATAGAGTCCCACCAGGGGAAACCAATGGTGGAATGCGGAACTTGTAAGCTCAGAGACGCACTAAGAAAACAATTTAATAAAGCCAAGAATTCCAGACTACCAGAAATTAAAAATAGAAGGGATTCCATTAATAAAACTAAGAACTAGATACTTGAGCTGCTTCAGCAGACATTGTAATTCGTATCAATACAGAAACACTATGAATTTATATATTTCTTTTTCTTCCTCCTTGCAGCAACATGATCTCCTACAAAGAAATTGATATAAGTTAATTATTTTAGTACGTAGCATAAATAAATAAATATTACCTACAGATAAAAAAATTGCATATTTTCTTATGACCTATTTCTTTCCAACAATTGCACCAACGTAGCTCTTGCTCTTCGGCCGGCATGTAAGGCTTGGGCAAAAGAGATGGCAGGTCCCGAAGAGCCGATTCTTTCGACTTGGAGTTCATCTTTAGTCAACTCAGGAACAGCAATATTGGCCCTTATACCCATTTGTGTAGAACGCAGCATGTTAAAATAATTTTGCCTGCTGTTTGAAGACAATAATGCAGTTCTCGAGCTGATAGAAGACACCTCCATCTACTTTTTAATGTGCGTTCAATGGTCGCAGTTTTTACTTTAATATGTTCTTATGATGCAATTGACCTTTTATCAGTTAGATATTACTTACTTGCCCGTGGCCATTTATTCGTCAGATAAACGTCATCATTGATAAATTATTTGAGGACTTAAATTACTGTTATTTACTTAAAGCCGACTTTATTTTTACCATATAAAACATGAAAGATAAATGATAAAATCCTGTACGAATTGAATGAGTATATAATGTAGTAGTGTTAATGATATAGGTAATATCGTGATTTGAGTAGCAAATTAATAAATAGAACTACATATGTACAATTTATGTCCTTATGTCAATAAAAGAGGTAGATGTGGCACAAGCCCCTGAATACTGCTCAAATTAAGACAATTATTGTCGTAATTTGATCTAGCGCTAATCTTTTCTGTTTCATTCGAAACGTATAATCTGTCTCATTTATTGTTGTTACCGTGGACACGTCAGAGGTAAATATGTGATGTCGTAGAGGAACAAAATGTGAGTAGGTACTGCGAAGTGTGAATATACCTTATCTTTAAGTAAACCACGAAAAAAGATCACGTAAGACCGGAATTTTCCGAGAAAATTTTGGAGAAAAGGCAGGTCAAAAGTACCCTAAACCGACGGGCGTGTATGAGGAGGTTAATGAGCGTAAATGAAGCTAAAAGTGTGTGCCAAGATCGTAGCAAGTAGAAGGATGTGATCTCTGCCTACCCCCGCGGGAAAGAGGCGTGACATAATGTATGTATGTTTAAGTAAACTATCATTGCCTTATGTAAACACAAAAAAACTAGATAGCAAATTGTACTCAAACTCTTTTTCCCAATGTAAATTTTTGTTTTTAAGCAAAAAAACTTTTTATTTCTTATTGATAAGCAGTTGATGCAGTCCAAAAACTGAGAGCGCTCCGTACCCACTCATAACGTGCTGCACAAATACAGTTTCAGACCCCGCCTTAAAAGATTCAGTACTATAGGAGCTGTAAAACATAATAAAGCGTCGGCGTACTCGGAAAAGAATTCCAAAGCCAAATGGTCTTACAGAGGAACGACTTACCGAATAGTTTTGTTTGTCTGTACAGCGTGTTGGTGGTCCAGCACGCGTGGTCCACTAAGTTAAGCTATGTGTTCGGAAATGACCACCAAAGTTGAGCAGAGTTTATTAATATCGGTCCTTGGATGAAATACCATGAGACTGGGATAGGTGTTACGTTTAACATCGAGTTTCTCCATGATTTGTGCTATGGGGATACTGGCACTGACTAAACTTAATTCTTTTGTAGATGAGCAAGATCACACCAAACCCCGCCAAGGTGCTGCTGAGAGAAGAGATCGCCGCCCGCATCGCTGCCCTCACCTCAGACGAGAAGAAGAGGCAGTCTAAGATTGTCTATGAGAAGGTACGTTTGTGGAATACACATACGTGTGTGTGATACGTGTTTTGGGATCCAGTGTAATCTGGCAAGTGTGGATTGTGGACCTTTTATGCGTATTATATCGACGGTAGCAATTAACAATGTCGTAAGTGAAAAGCCATTACTTTAAACAATGTCGTAAGTAAAAAGCAACGACTTATAGTGATAAGAAAAAAGACATCATAAGTGTATGATGTAGTAAAAGGAACGTTTTTTCACTCAAGACAATGATTGCACATTACAAGGGCAGGTAAAAACCTGCCCTTGTAATTTGCAAGCTGTGTTAACAATTAAGGTGTATAGGGATCCTCCCAAGACCTAAGAAGCCCAAGCCAACCTCACCTGTAAGTGGTGCACCTGCCGATCAACGGACGAGGCTCTGACAAACAAAACAGTGCCCGGTAAGCGGCAATAGGGCATAGGGTCGCCCCCTATTACGTGGGACAACTATATAATTGGTGAAGTGTGGGCGTATAATATGCCTCTGCCTACCCCTGCGGGGAAAATGGCGTGAGTGTATGTATGTATGTTAACAATTAAGACGAAAGAAGCCAATATGGCTATTGTATGCTTCTAACAGCGTTTCCATTGATTAGACTTTATAGCCTATTAACGTCCTTCCAAAAAGCCGTAAGCCTCCAAAACTAATCGTTCTATTCTATTTCTATGGGGGTAAAAATAAGGACTAAAATGTCTGTGGCCACCCCTCATGAACCAAGGTGAGTGGAGTTCAGGTCCCACTGCCAGGCGAGAAACTGCAGAAAGCGCTCGAAAACTGCTACATATCCACAATTTTCTGCTGAATATTTTCGTTTTTTTGATGTTTATACTAGATATCGCATGCTTAAAGGAACATCGACCCATTAATGGATAGGTCAGGTTTGTGTTTGTGTGTTTGTTTGTTTATGGATAGCTACGTTCTTGTACAATCTTTCTATGTCTTACTGAGATCGAATTAATGTTAATCAAACGTTCAAAACAAAAGCAGAATTACTAATTAATAAATCAGTATCAATTTAATGCGCTTACAAGAAGGACAAGTATTCTTTAGAAGATGTTCCTTTGTGATGTCCTAAAAATCGTCTTTTTTTGAGTTAAGTCAATATTCCATTAAGCATGCGAAAAATACTTTTTTGATATAAATTGTAAATGATTCCCAATAAAAAATACAATCAGGTATGATAACATTTTATTCGCTATTACTGCAAAATAAAAATATTGATCACGTGATGTTTTCAGCAACTATTAAATCGCTGTCCCCTGCCGGTGATACGCATTGAGGGCTAAGACTACCACTAAGATGTACCATTCTTCTTCTCTTTAGCTCATCAACCACCCTTACTACAAGAACTCCAAGCGTATCTCCTTATTCATGAGCACAGACCAGGAAATAGACACGGCTCCGATAATCGAGCACATCCGAACCAAGGGCGCCGCTGCCTTCGTCCCTCAATATGCTGGCGGAGTCATGAGCATGCTGCGGTTGGAGAGTGGTGATGAGAAGACGATGCCGGTGACGAGGCATGGCATTCAACAGCATGCGAAGGACAGTAAGAGAGAAAACGCTATTCTTAGTGGTGCGTGGTGGTGGTGGCCATATTATATTTTTTATTTAAATTGTTTGTATACTGTATCACTTTAACTTGAACGCTAGTTCAGAGGGTACACCTTATTCTTTTGAAGTAATAATTGGCGAAACCGACTATCATCTGACGGGTTTGAAATGATTTGTTTTCCAGGTGGTCTCGACCTGGTGATCGCTCCAGGGGTGGCGTTCTCCAAGGCCGGAGACAGGCTGGGTCACGGGGGAGGCTATTACGACCGTTTCATCACGGGCCTGCGAGCCAATCCTGACACCGCCTCTAAGGTATTTATTTAAACATATTATCATATCCTGGCCTTATCCAGGTGGACTTAAGCTTAGCACCCAGGGTTTTTACATGGAGCGACTGCCGTCTGATCTCCGCAACCCAGAGGGAAAATCAATTAATGATTAAACCAGCTGTTAGGATGTTAGAAGGCACTGCATACTGGCTTGACCTGCGATCACCAACCCGCCTGCCCAGCGTGGTGATTTTGAATGTATTACCTCCAATGGAATGTAACCTATTGGGGAGCCTAATGTCCAGCAGTAGACCATATAAGGCTGATATGGTAAATTAAAAAAGAAACTAATATTTAATAATGATGTAGGTAGTTAGCAAAGTGGGAACTTAATACCACGGTCTATTTACATCTCACACCCTACCAACCCATGATAGTGGAACTTGTTTGGATCATACCTTTTTGAGAACACAAATTCCTTCACTGACCTCGGTTGTACAGTCAACACTGACAGACCACAAGAGTGTAATCATGTGTTTGAAGTCACAGCCAATCGTCATTTTGCAACACTGACATGCACTATAATTGACAGTGAAGGTCTGACAAAATATATAAGTGGTATCAACTTTAATCTCATTTATGAAATGAACGACTGTAGCAGATGCTACAATTTGTAATCTATGGCATTATATGTGAGCTTTCAGTTGTACTACTTCATTTTGTAAATTTTTGGTTAATAAATAAATAATAATTATTATAGGCTGATGTAAAGATAAGTTAATTTTTTCAGGTTATAGCGGTAGCTTTCAACGTCCAAGTAGTGGACGACGTGCCCATGGACCCCCAAGACCAAAAAGTGGACGCCGTGCTTTACGCAGAATAATAAGTGTCATGTCCACTCTACGGAGCAAATTCAAAGAGATTAATGAGTTACTAAACTTTAAGTTTCATCATCATCATCATTTCAGCCATTGAAGTCCACTGTTGAACATAGGCCTCCCCAATTGCTTTCCATTTTCAACTTTAAGTTTACTGATCCAAAAATAATAATATAACTAAAAATCAAAAACACTGTAATTTAAATGAGAACAAAATCTTTTCAAAGCAGTATAAATAACTAAGTAACCCAGTTTAAAATTTGCTGATCAAATGAACACTATGATTATCCCCAAAGCGTTACAAACTATTCACTAAAAGTCACAATTCACTGCAATATGTCACTTTCCTACATTTGTGTACATTGCCAAAGATGCCTTGGTTAAGTAGTAAGTAACTTTTTTAAACTCTTTCCATTATTGTAATATATATATTATATAGATAGATTTTTATCTGAATGACAATAAATTTCTTATTTCTACTTTATGTATATAAAAATAATCAGCACAGTAGCTTAGGTTATGTAAAAATGTAGATATTATTTGTACACACATAAATTGTTTAATAATATTTTAAATATTATGTGACTACAATTCATAACGTAGATGAAATGTGTTTATTTTGTAAACTGAACTAAGTCAAACAAAATTGTCGTTGTCAGTAACAAAAAATCGAATGTGCCTGTCTAAATTGTTCGTATTTACTTGCATATTTATCAGTTTTTTCAGTAATCATGATCGTTGATGGTTTAAATAATGAAATTGTAAAAAATATTATGTTTATTGGTTAAGTTTGTTCACTGAAATATATATTTTTAAAAAAGTGTTTGTATTTGTCAGGAATAAACTAATTATTTTTACCTAAGTTGTGTATTATTGTATGTGGAGGAAATTAATATAATAAATGGAGACCGCCGGCCGCGAGGTGTAACCCAAACGACTAGCGGCTAGGGCTGCAGAGAGAGAAACCTCCTGACAATGCGCGCCGTATCGAGAAGCATTGCCTTTTGTATCTTACCCTTAACTCGGCTACCAGGTCTTAAGATATTGGTCGAAGCTCTTCGCTATCAACCCGTTGACCGTAACCACTATCGGAACAATCGTCGCTGAGTCCACATCCAACATGGCAGAAATCTCGTGGGCCAACAACGGTCCACCTAAACAATATCAGGCTTACTGGCGAGAATAGTTCTGTCCGTGATGTGGCTCGATCCCAGTAGAGCAATGCATGACCATTTTCAAAAACTGGCACCAGTTCATATCCATAGTATGGCATTTCAGGTCCGACAAGGCCATATCGAAGAGAAAGTTGCTGATGGATGATCCTGGCTACAAGGTTATAAATACTTTATACTGTGCAAATACTCCTCCCGGCCGATGGCATGCCTGACATAAGTCAATAGTTCCATCTCTCAGTATATACTTTCGGTAAGTGTTCGTCTTGATAACTTCGTCCATAATTGCACAGACAAACCCTTCAGTTTCCCCAAAGAGGTCCCCAAAACGTAGCCAGTTCACCGAAGCGGAGAGATCTACATCTGGGCCTGTAAGGGCCTTGTAGAATCGCCCATGGAGCTCTTTGCTCTTCCATTTGCGATCCTGATTGCTTAACGTAAGCGTTTTACGCCAGTTCTTATTGGCTAAATTAAGTGGGGTAAGGTGTTTGTCAACTGGCACAACATCTCGATGCATCACGCAATTCGTGGTAAGGAAAAAAATCCTGAGATTGTACACGTCCCGATTGTGGAGTGTCTGTATGTACATTCTCATTACCGACGAACGCGGGTGTCGCATGCGATGTGCCGTTAACAGTTGGCGAACCCTGTAATTAATGGCGTCTAGTTCAGTCTGAGTCCACCTTGTCCTGAGAAGCCGAGAGCTCCCCTCGGATGCTCCGATGGCAAAAGATCTTAGGGTTGTATCTACTTTATACAGTTTTAAGACCCTCTCCAACTACGCATGAGGCACCGAATCATAAGCCTTTTTATAATCAATCCAAGCAGCCGAAAGGTTACCTCGTCTTTTCCTGACCTGATTGCAAATGTCAATGCCATGTCAATGAGAAGTTCCTTAGTACCTCGGGACCCAACCCTACATCCATTCTGAGTAGGGGCCAAAATTTTATTTGCCACAATGTGCATATTAAGTTTTTTTGGCCAGAATGGATGTAAGGAGCTTATAGATGGTAGGTAAGCATGTTTTAGAGCGATAATTATTGGGTTCCGCGGTATCACCGGGCTTATGCAGCAGGAAGGTTAAAATAATTGAAAGAGAGGAGGAGTCCCATACGTGTCCCCAGCCAGACGAAGGCTCTGCCGTGAAGCCTGACGGCGGGGGGGGGGCGAAGATGTTGGGCGTGCGGGATTATGATCTGCTGTTCTTTTTGTGCCTACTTCCAAATTTTTGCAAATTACCTTGACGATTTTCTTGCCCGTTCTTTTACGATCAAGCTCCCGCTCGCAGTGAATGGGCGCGCTAGTTTTTAAGTTTTGACGTTCAAAAGAGCTCTTTTGAGCAAAACTTGAATAAATGAATATGAATTTGAATTAACTCGTGGCCTTAAAATCATCTTACTTTAATAGAATATTGAAAAAATATTTCTTGACAAACCATCACGCAAAACAATATATGCACTGAAAATTTTGCACGGCAAATTGGAGCAATTTACTTGTCTTTTGAAATTTCAATAGTTAAATAAATTGAATAAGAAATAACTGGATAATGATATAAACTGAAATAAAAATACCACGAGTAGAAAATATTATGTGTGACAGCGGTGTCAATTTTATTATTATCAGTACTAATAATACACATGAATTGTCAATTGGGTAGGAAAAAAATAATAATACACATGCATCATATTCCAACATTTTTTATTAAAAACGACACGTTACAGTTTTTGGATACAGTTATTTAGACACTTTTTAACCAGGTAGGTTTTACAAAATATAAAAAAACAAAAAAATGAAAATAAAGACTAAACATATGGTTGTTTATTTTTTTTTATTAAGTAGATGTTGTAAGAAAATAATCACAAAATCACACGCATTATATATACCTTAATCACAAAATCATATGTTTTAAAAACAAACATCGGCAGTAACTTATATAAATTTATAGTAACATATAAAAATTATATTAACAAAAGTTATAGATAAGACATTATTTAATAATATGTAATTTATAGTAGTAAAATAACTTAATAAACAAATTGAGATTTTACAAGATACGATGCTTCACTTTGATTACAAAAACAAACTATACATTGCTAAAAAAAATGGCTAAAAGCCCTTCAAAACTCACTGTTATTGTTAACGAATAATGTGTAATTAATAACATACATTTGTATAGATTCGTGTATTATACCTACAATAAAAATTACTAGGAGTTTAAAATACTCACTTAAAAAAATATTACTCAAAAATAGAGTCCTATTCTATTATTTTGGAATATGTTGCGTTTATGGCTTAAATACATACAAAAATGAACAAATATTTTGTTTTATATTTAATTCAATCTTGAAATTAATAAAATTTAAATAAATAATGTTCAAATTTGTCGGAATACTAATTAATAAGAAATGTAGACCCGGGATATTTAAAACAATTCGATAAAATAATTAAAGTATATAAAAAATACGATGAACTTCTTATAATATACGGTATTTTCATAAAAAAAGTATATTTTCAACATTATGTAGTTTTGCATTTATGATTGACATATGTGATTTCATATAATATATATCATGGCACTATCTATTTATTTTTTCTTTAATAAAATTGGTGGTAAATAATATGGTTTAATAAATCAATCAATAAAATAGTTTATTTCGAACACAGGTTACAGGATAGGTGTACAGGCTTAGATCTAGCTGTGGTCTGCCTCTTGGGCGTACAATAGTTGCGATTTCATATAACACGAAATCAGATTTTATGAACTTTAAAAAGTAATACTAACAAGTCGGATTTTGTCAAAAGTTTATAGTGATAAGTCGTTTAAATATTCTTTGATATTATAATAGCATTTTTCTATCAATAGTTCACGTAATTTCAACCTAAAGAGATTTTGGGAACGCAGCAGACGTATTTGCTTAGGAATTTTGTTATAGATATTAGTAGCACTTTCAATGATCGATTTTTTTTAATAAGGCAGTATTGTGTGGAATGGCACTCAATTTATCTTTCTGACGATCAAGGGTTTATACTTGAAATAATAAATAAAAATCGGACTATTATTTCTGTTATATATTTCCTGTAGTACATTAAAAAAAGTTATTTACATAAATAAGTTTATTTTAAACTTTGAACAAGGTACATATTATGTTGTTTAACTTGTATTAAATTTTAATGATTCTTTTAAAAGTTAATTCATTATAAAAATTATATTCTAATTATGAAAGCATAATATGTATATAGTATAATGTAACTAAAGACTATTCAACTTAACAAATACATTAATTACATAACTTAATTAAAAGATAAGAGTTGAAGATGCGAGTGAAATATCACAGTAACTTACACTAATTTGTTTTGCATTTTACTATATAACCAATTCAAAATAAACTTATAGTCGAGTTTATATACAAAAATGATAATGTATTTTAATACATTATTAATAAAAAAAACATTTATATTCAAATACAAGTGGTAACTTATCAAAAGACTGACCCAAAACTAATTAAACCATATTGCATTCATGATATTAATACGTGTAATAGCTAACCCCTATAAATACGTAAACGACTCAAAGCTACGCGACGCGTCTGATTTACGCGACAACGTATAACAAATGAAGGTATAATAAATGTTACTGTTTGACATTTTCGTAACGCGCCGCGTCTCGTAGCGTATGTCGCTTACGTAGGACATCGGATAGAGTTTTAAAGCTCAAATCCCGTAAGAATCGTATTATATACAAAATAGAAGTAAAGAATAGAAATAAAGGCATTTCGGTTTCCTATTCTTTGCATATTATTAATAAGTTTGTAACTACATATATCAAAGTTATTAAATTTAACAACACGATGACCGTTTGTAGTTGAAAAAGGTTTGCAAAAACTTTTGCAAAATTATTTTAGGAAATAGGTATCCAAAACATATACGTATTATACCTAGGTGATATTAGGTACCAAACTCAGATCATAAAAAGGATTCCCTTCTAAATTTGAGATATATTACTACTTACTTATTTACTCAATATATAAAAAAAAAGTTTTATATACTTATTGATGAAGTTTGAAGTTTTATACGAATAACAAAACTATAAAAAATATGCAAGCAAAAGTATGACAATACAATTATTCAGGCCGGTTTCGAATTCGTAAGCATAATAATGATAATAAAGATACAATGAAAAAGTAAAGATGATATTAACTAAAAAATCACAAACAAACTACATAACTAATGATTACAATAAATTTGTCTATACATTGTTTAAGCTATCATCATTTAATATTTTGACTGTAACACTAAAGTTACATACAAGAAATGAATTAAATTTATTATAACAATGTTTATGTCACCGGAAAAATTTCACTCTTGTTTGAGCGTTGGTCGTGAAGACATCGTTGTTCTAAGTCTCATATCTTACCTGAAGATATTGTAAGGGCAAAACTCGTGTCGTATTGAATTGTTTCTCGATTTTTCGACCCTGATGTAGAGATGCCCATTACGATACGATATATCGGAATATCGATACAGCACTATACGATATATCGATATTTGATGCGATATTTTGACCATACGATACGCTTCGATATATCGCATTCTAATAAAAATATCGCATTATAGTATCGTATCAAACTAAGTCGGTGATTAATTTGTATAATTTTAAAGTTTCTATATCACTAAACGAAAAAGGACACTGCCATTGAATATATTGTTATTAGTAATAAGAGATAACGTCAACAAAATAGTTTATGAAAAAAGAACAGCCGGCTTTTGCTTAGACTTTGAGGTAGATTTAAATACATCTTTGGACTCTAACCCATTAGGCCTCTAACATAGAGGCCAAACCTCTATGTTAGAGGCCTAATGGGTTAACGACTACCACATTTAGTGATAAATGGGACCAATGGCTTAACATGCCTTCCGAAGCAAGGAAGCGCTCGATATCAAATGACACACAATTGGTCACCCATCCAAGGACTGACCTCGGTAAACTCTGCTGTACTTCGGTGATCGTTTCCGACCACCGAGCACCGCAGAGCAACGAGCGCTTGTTTCTTTTTTAAAAATTAAAAAATATAGTAAAACGACTAAAAAGATAACCCTTTGCACGATATATACTCATTATATCGCATATTAATAGAAAGGCATGCGATACGGTTACGATACGATATATCGATACAAAAGAAATCGATAATATCGCGTATCGATACAACCAGATTCGATACAGTTACGATGCGATATATCGATACAATACACATTTTTGGGCATCCCTACCCTGATGGCAATAATTGATTCCCTGGATCAGCCATGACAGGGCCAGAATATACACGTCTCTAAGCCCATTGACTGCCTTCACCTGATTTGTATCACCTAATGTGGCGTGTGGCCTAGAATAGAGCCCCCCCCCTCTCATCTCACGGATGTCGTAAGAGTCGACGAAGAGAAATCCTACCGGATGATGGACAGCAGCGTAATTAATGGCTGGAACGCAATCACCAATCCCCCTGCCCAGCGTGGTGATTATGGGCAAGAACCCCAAATATAATGTAAACTATTGAGTTATAATGATTATATTGGGGGTTCTTGGGAGGGGAAGCCAGTAGACTTTATGTGGCTGAAATGATGATAACACCTAATTTATACTCCGAGTGTCTTTACATGATAGAATCAGAAATGAGGAAATCTCTAGGAGAATGGAGTAATTGACATAGCGAGGCGAATCTGCAAGCTGAGGCGGCAGTGGGCGGGGCACATATCCCAAAGAACCGACGACAGATGGCGCGTGAAGGTTCTACAATAGTGTAACCGCGACCGCGAACCGTCAAACGTAGTAGAGGACGGCCTACCACCCGACGGACAGTTAATCTGTTTAAGGCGCCGGGAAGCCCGTGGATG
This sequence comes from Musotima nitidalis, assembly GCA_949126915.1. Lineage (NCBI taxonomy): Eukaryota > Metazoa > Arthropoda > Insecta > Lepidoptera > Crambidae > Musotima > Musotima nitidalis. Next base: position 4,716,381 of record OX421427.1, on the reverse strand, counting down.
CAGGCGACACTGCAGGCGAATGTTGAAATATATTGGGGAGTCCGATGTACAGCAGGAACGGCTGAGATGATGATGACAATTAATTTTGTGATTGAGGTCTTGGCAAGAGGTCTTTGTGGTCGCACAAAGAGGTCCTCCCGGTTTTGGTCCGGGGGACGGTGGCCGCGGGCGGGGTGTCAGAGCCGCAACCCAGGTACTGGTGCCCTCTTTCTCAACAAGCGGCGGGCGTCGTCGGAAGATTTTTAGTGAGTATAACTGCTGGCGGTCGTGTCTGCCGGTGGTAAGTCCCACACACCTCTCTCGGTTCCCCTTTGGCCGGGAGATAGTGCGTAAATGCATTTTGTTACCGACGTAAAACAAAAAAAAAAAAGGTCTTATTACTAAACGATTTGAAATCATTTGATAAGATGAAGACAGTGACAGCACTAGTTTTAAACCTTTTTTTTTTTTTTGTTTTACGTTGGTAACAAAATGCATTTACGCACTGCCTTCCGGCCAAAGGGGGACCGAAAGGGGGTGTGGGACTCACCACCGGCAGACACGACCGCCGGCAGCAATACCCACTAAAAATCTTCCGACGACGCCCGCCGCTTGTTGAGAAAGAGGCGGGGGCCAGTACCTGGGTTGCAGCTTCTGACACCCCGCCTGCGGCCAACGTCCCCCGGACCAAAACCGGGAGGACCTCCTCAGAGAGGCGCAGTGGACGCGCCCCTCCTACCTCCCCCTGCGACCATAGCGTGTGTGGCCGACTTCCCGGAGGGTCCATGGTTAGACAGCAGGGGCCCCCTGCCCCCGCTGCCTAGACCCTCCTGGCGCTGCTGAGCGGGCCCTCCTGGCCTACCCGCAGCGCCCTCCATAGGTCCCTCTTAGTTTCCCCCCCGGTAGTCAGTACTAAGGGCACCCAGAGTCGTCGGTCTCTGGGTGTTACCTTTTCCCTAGCGCCTCCTGCGCCCTACCGGGAGGTACTCAGCCCCCCCACCACGACAAGGTGGAGACCACTAGTTTTAAACCTGGTCTAACTTTAGACATCGTTTTGTAATAAGCCCCTAGATATTTCAAGATTTTTTTTACCGTATATAATTTTAATAACTCAGTTTTATTAAAGTTCCACTGTTCTTTAAATTTTCCGGTGACATATACATAAATATTTTATTAGAATATCTAAAACACTTACACTTCATCAAGCTATGCCTGATTTTATATTCAAGAAGAGCAGGAACGAATTCTGAAATCATATGAAATTAATTCTAAAATTAATCATTTAATTCCAAGATAAGTATCATTAAGAACTTGTGTTGAGGATACTAAGTGATCTGCATTAGTTCACTATAGTTACTTTTAATAGATTAGGGTACTTTAACATATTAGGTCGGGGAAAAAGTCTTTTCGCATAACGTAGGTAAACATAAACTTATTATAAATTTTTTTTGACTGTACTATTTGTGTCTGGCTGGTTTTGGTAACATTAAAAAGCTTCCATTATAAAGAAAAGAAAAAAATAAAAAAAAGTTGTTTCCCGCTATTTTTCATTTGTTTTTCTCTCCGTTAAAATGAGTGAATCTAATGAAGAAATTCGATACATTTTAAAATTTTATTATAAATAAGGCAAAAATGCAACTCAAGCAGTGAAAAAAATTTGTGATGTTTATGGACCTGATGCAGTGTCAGTAAGAGTAGCACAAATTTGGTTCAAACGTTTTCAGTCCGGAAATTTTGATGTTAAAGATGCACCTCGCTCGTGTCGCCCTGTTACGAATAAAATGGACGCCATTTTTGAAAGAGTGGAGCAAGATCGGCATATTAGTAGTTACGATGTAGCTGAAGAACTGGGAATTGACCACAAAACAGTTTTGACCCATTTGAAGAAAGCTGGTTATACAAAAAAGCTCGATATTTGGGTGCCACACGAGCTCACTCAAAGAAACTTAATGAACCGTGTACTCATTTGCGATTCATTATTGAGACGTAATGAAACCGAGCCGTTTTTGAAGAGATTGATAACTGGCGATGAAAAGTGGATCACGTACGACAAGAACGTGCGAAAAAGGTCGTGGTCGAAAGTTGGCCAGGCTTCACAGACTGTGGCCAAACCTGGCCTAACACGAAATAAGGTGATGCTGTGTGTATGGTGGGATTGGAAGGGCATTGTTTATTATGAGCTTTTACCGCCCGGCAAAACCATCGATTCTGATCTTTACTGCCAGCAACTGATGAGATTAAAGGAAGCAGTCGAGAGAAAACGGCCGGAATTGATCAACAGGAAGGGTGTGGTCTTTCATCACGATAACGCTAGACCACACACATCTTTAGCCACTCAGCAAAAATTAAGAGAGTTCGACTGGGAGGTCCTAGTGCATCCACCATATAGCCCTGACCTTGCGCCTTCAGATTTTCACCTGTTTCGGTCTCTGCAGAATTCTTTAGGTTCTGTAAGGTTGACCTCAAGAGAGGACTGCCAAAACTATTTGTCCCGTTTTTTTGATCAGAAGTCCCAAAGTTTCTACAGTAACGGGATAATGTCTCTGCCCACAAAATGGCAGAAAGTTATTCAACAAAACGGTACATATATATTGTAAATAAATGTAAATAAACTTTGAAAAAAATGTCTTGACTTTTCCTACAAAAATACGAAAAGACTTTTTCCCCAACCTATTATTTCTCACCTGAGCCCAGTGGCGAGACCCCTTGCCTTTTAATTCAGAGGGTCTCGGGTTCAAACCCTGATGGGCGCACCTATGAATTTTCGAAGTAATGTGCGTAATTATCGCTTGCTCCGTGCCTTTGAAAGCACGTTAAGACGTTGGTCCCGGCTGTCATGAAAATCTATGGCAGTCGTTATCACGAAGTCAGTGCCTTCTAACAGACTGACAGCTGGTTTAACCTTAGCATGATGTTTCCCTCTGGGTTGCGGAGGTCAGACGGCAGTCGCTCCACGTAATAACTGAAATTCAGCCATATTTGGTTTAACCAGTGAGCAGAACCTGGGCCCTAAGCTTAAGTCTAGGGCAACCGGGATAATGCTTGGGTATGACGAACACATTTCTCACCTTGATTTGAGAGAAGAGTCCTGTGCTTAGTAGTCGGACGTAAATGTTGTAACGAAAGTTAATTTTATTTTTATCACACAATGGTTAAACATAATACATAGTTTGACGACCGATATGGCGTGGAGGACGTACCTACACTTCACTCCAGAGGTCGTGGGTTCGATTCCCACACAGGTCAAATCTCTGTGTGCATGAACATGAATATTTGTTCTAGTCTGGGTGTTTTCCTATGTATATTAAGTATGTATTTACAAAAAAAAAAGTATTTATGTATGTTTATTCGTTGTTATCATCGTAGTATCCATAACACAAGTTCTTAATGATGAGTATCATTGGAACTAAATAATTGGTGTAATTGTCAGAAAATATTTATTTATTTATAAATCAGAGCGATCTGGTCACTTCTGTCTACAGACCTTTAACGCAGCACTGTTCCGAATAGCATTTGCCCCTTGGACAGCACCAGCTCCACAGCTCCCACTGATATCAATAGCAGTGCGAGCGCCAGGATTGAAAGCAGCACTTTGCAGCGCTGGCGTCGCTTCTCCCCACGCTGCAGGCGGCGGGTGAGGTCTGCCCCTTGGTGCTCGTCCAGGGTGAACAGAGCGCTGGTGGCCTGGAATGAAACAATTGCTAGTTCTTATTGATATTCTAGTAGAATAAATCAATGTTTTACAAAAACCCACATAACGCTTCGAGCCCAAATCTAAGCAGAACTTTTACGGATAATAGGTACATTGCTATCTAAATAAATTTTTAAAAAAACTGTTTTACTACCTAATAACTATATTTCGGATAAAATATTAGTGGTTACTTTTAGATAGCTGTTACGCTCGTGTGCGTCTGTCAAAATAATCATAGCAAATTAACTTGAATAAGTAATTGCATTCTAGTATTATCAATTAATTCAAGTAAATCTAGTAGTTAATAAAAGTAAAGTAAAAGTCAAAAATTGTTTATTTCATAAACTATTACATAGTACTTAAAAAATCATTTAAAAAAATCGGAATATTATGAAATAATACACTGAAATCACGAAGCTTAGATTTAGTTAACTAAATCGTTGGATTAATTTTGAATAATGAGTTAAAAAATAATCAAGGTCGCTCGACTGTTCTATGCCTGTGCCCAATCCCTAGTTTCTTAGGTGGGTTAAGACTTGACCTGCCCACCAACATTGGTTTGATTAATTCAGGGCCAAATTGCTAAACCCACTTCGACTAAACTGCCAACAGTCACCCTATGGACGCACGCGCATTTACGTGCGCTGTTGAATACCGCGACTAGCCCTCCAAATATCAGCCTAGCAAAAACCGTCTTTGTTTTATCACCCGGTTACAATAAAGTAAAGGATTGTATGTGAAAATAATAATTTGCACAATAGTGGAATAATTAGTAATTTTTCCACAACAATACTAACTCAGCACTTCACTTCACCATAAATCCCCAATTTGTCAGTCAATATATTCAGTATATAAGGTCTAGGGTCCTACCAAGATCTTTGGACCCCAAGCTAACATCACCTGTGGTGTTGGCACCTGCCGATTAAGGGACGATGCTCTGGCAAACATACAAGTTCCCGATAAGCGGCAATAGGCTCGCCACCGTAGGTCGTATTACGTGGGACCAGCAATATAATTGGCGAAATGTGTGTATATCGAAGCGCTCGTAGCTCTGCGGTGTTCGGTGGTCGGAAACGATCACCAAAGTACAGCAGAGTTTACAGAGGTCAGTCCTTGGATGGGTGACCGTTTGTGTGGCATTTGATATCGAGCGCTTCCGTGCTTCGGAAGGCGCGTTAAGCCGTTGGTCCCGGTTATCACCAAATGTGGTAGTCGTTATGCCATGCTAGAGGCCTCATGGGCGGCTTGAAAAATTCTAACAGCAGGGCGCCATACACCTGCCTCCGCCAATCCGCACTGGGTCAGCGTGGTGGAGTATGACCCAATACCCTCACACCTTGGTATGTGTGAGGAGGCTCGTGCTCAGTAGTGGGACGTTAATGGGCCGTGATGTGTGTGTATGTGTGTGTGTTTGTGTATATTGTATGCCTCTGCCTATCCCTTTGGGAAAATAGGCGTGATTGTATATATGTTTACTACATACCAAAATGTAGTCGCGTGGTTGCGTAATGATTGGTGGTTGCGATGTGTCAAAATTGCTATTAAAGTAAATCGTGAAGTGAATCCGTTAAACGACTCCTTCTGCCTTCAATTATTATAAACTGTTTTATCTTTAATGGCATAGTAAACAGTGCATTACGACTTTTAATAGTGAGCTTTAACACATTGCTATAAAGATACATTTTGATCCAAAGCTTCTGTAATTGATGGTAACTATCGTGTGATGTTGTGTGAACGGAACCCATTATTCTTTTCCAACTGCTGTGAAATAAATTTATTGAAATTTCGGTCAAGAACGCATCGAGCACAATGTGCCAGCACTATCGGCACTCGCACACAGTTTATGAGATCCGCGATTACAATAACAACTCACATTAAATAGTCTTCAAGAATCCAGAAACCTTGACTATCGTACAGAGCACTTAGCTATAACTTGTGAATGAATCGTTACTTATAAACTAAAGTGTGTTACTTAGGAACGCTTCCATTAGGAAACGGCTTGATGAGATTATGAAGGCGAACATTAAGTAGGTACCCTTTATTATACCCCGAAAAACAGGTAAGGGCTCTGAGGACAGGCAGGTAAAAAATATTTTTAGTTTTGTCTATGGTTTTATACAAATATTTTTAAAATCACTGTTTTATACTATAATATAATATAATAATAACTATAATAATAATATAATTATGCAAAGTTTTTTAAAAAAAGTACTTGAATACAAATGACAATGCATGAAATTAAAAAGGTGTTATCATCTGAACTAGATTCGATACGACTTATTTAAAAATCTACGAGGAAATATTTAAATATTTCGATCGTTATAGATCGTTTTCGAAGGTGTATAGGGATCCTACCAAGACCCAAGGGGCCCAAGCCAACCACACTTTTTGTTTTTTGATTTACGTCGGTACCAAAATGCATTTACGCACTGCCTCCCGGCCAAAGGAGGACCAAGAGGGGTGCCTAAGACCCCCCTGGCGCTGCTTAACGCCCTCCTTAGGTCCCTCTTAGTTTCCCCCCCGGTGGTCAGTCCTAAGGACATCCAGAGTCGCCAACCTCTGAGTGTTATCTTTTCCCGGCCTCCGGAAGGTAATTAGCAGCCCCCCCACCAGGCCAATCGGGGGGGAAGCCAACCACACCTGCAAGTGCTGCCTGCCACCTACCGATCAAAGGAGGAGGTTTTGGCGAACATACCCTTTCAGGGAAACAGGTGTGAATATCTTTCATGCATACATTTGTTGCGTGAGCTACCTAAGTATAAACCTTCATCTATTAAAAATCCGCATGAAAATCCGTTACGTAGTTTTAAGGATCTAAGTATACAAAGGAGCAGACAGAGGAAAGCGAAATTTTTTTGTACTGTGTAGTGATATTCGGAACATAACTAATAAGAAATATTAAATATATCATTAAATGTATTAAATTTAATCATACCATCTAAGTAGATTATAAAAGATTAACAGATTTATCAAATTATAGCCCTAGGCAGGCCTTTTGTGTTCCACACAGCTAGTTAACTGCCAAACAAATTGCTCTTTGTCCGGCCATCGGCGAAATAACAAATACTTACAATATACAGCCTATTATTAATAAGCTATGTTTTATAGTCTACGTTTTATTGTCATGTCATGGTATTGTAAAGGCATTTTTGCAAGATATATGCAATAAATTATGCTTATGGGTGCCATTAAGTAGACAATCAGTTTCCAGACGTATTTAAAAACGTGTTGATATCCATTAGACTTCTAACTAGACTGAAATGCTGAATTTTGACTTATTCGTTAAGCCCAGGCAATTCTGCAATTCGACAACAGCCAGATCATTAGTGATTACCTTCTCGAAATAACAGTTTTACTCCCGTGGGGGTAACCCCAGGTTAACCCAGACGCTGGAGGGTCACGACTCATATCAATAAGACCGTGTCATCAGGGTGGCTATTCAGCTTGGTGGTGTCTGCCCAAGTCGTTACAAATGGCTTCAAGCGACCGCGAAGGCTTCCACACTCACTTCAGTAAATTAGAATGAGTTGTGATAAAGATGATAAATGGTAAATGAAATGCCCTACCCCTAAAATCCATTGAGTCCTCAGTTAAGATTATACTGAGATCTTTCATGGTTTTCCTGAGAGAATTTTAAAAAGTAACATCACTTTGTTTCATTTACCAACACTTATGTATTTACGTTCATGAACTGAACAGTTAATAAATCACCGTTATTACAAATTAATGTTTTTGAAATAAAAATGAAAAAAAAACTAAACTGCAGACATGACTGTTTACATTCCCGCCAAAAAGTCTTTATTATGTTTATGCCGGTAGACATGATACGTAGTAATGTACCTATCTAGCATTTTAATGGTAAGCGGATACCAGGCCATAGACAGTATCTACGGGTGAAAGTAAACAGGCTCTCCTAGTTTTTATTGGCGGAACACAGCACGCCACAGTGTGTTAATCAATATATTTTTTTAAATATTTAAAAATCAACTCTAAATCAATGTTTTGAAGATTTTAGTGACGCTAATGTTTGAACTGTAGGGGGCTTATTACAAAACGAAAGATCTAAAGTTAAACCAGGTTTTAAACTAGTGCTGTCACTTTCATTTGATATAATGACAGCAGAGTGACAGCAGTTGACATGATATTCTACACACTGAAGCTTTATACATCATAGGTATATCATCTTATATAGCTTCAGTGAAGCGAGGTTCAAAGTTTTCATGAATCAGGTCGGATGATATGCCAAATATAGTCGCAGCAAATCATTTAGTATTATAAGTTCAAAGATATTTTTACGTATCAAGTACACCTGCCCTCGCCGCTAAGACCCCCCGGGCAGGCCAGGAGGGCTCGTTACGCAGCGCCAACAGCGTAGCCGGAAGGACATATATACCCCCATCGATTGCCGAACCATTGCTCGATGATGGGCCTGACCGCATCGAAGATACTGAAAAGCTGCCGCCGCTATGCGCCCAGAGCCCCCGCACCACAGCGTCCGGGGCGGGGCGGACTCTCTGGCTCCGGTAGTGTATAGGGATCCTACCTAGATTGTAGGAGCCGAAGCCAACCCTACCTTTAAGTGGCACTGCTGATCAACGGACGAGGCTCTGGTTAACAAAAGTTTCCAGTAAGCGGCAGTAGCCTCGCCAATTATTACGTACTAGCGACCCGCCCCAGCTTCGCACGGGTGGTATGCTAATATGAATAGTGACGTATAATACATAATTACAGAATGTCTCTATATAGGCCGCGAATACCTACCACCGCCGCAACCATAATTTTTCGATTTAGCGTAAGTTTATTCGTTTGATATCTTGTAAAGTACTGATCGAAATTAGATGATGTAAAAGACAAATTTAATCTACGTCTAATGTCCAAGCTTACTAACATGTTTATTTAGATAAGAATTAATGTCATACATACTTAAAATGGCTTCGTTAATAAGCCATTTTTTTTTGTAAAAAGTAAAAGATAAAATTGGTTATTGTGGGGTATTCTTGAGAGATAGACATATACCATCGCGGACTTTTTTGAAGAATTTTATAAGTTGTACAATATTGTAGTACATTATTTTGACTAATCTCGTAGGGTTTGGCCAGCGTTTGCAATATAAGCGCAAAAAAGTGAGTTGATTTACGACATCACATTAGAAATCTCAAAAATTGTCAGTGTTCCACTACTATATTATGCATGTATTATACATATAAACCTTCCTCTTGAATCACTCTATCTATTGGAAAAAACCGCATCAAAATCCGTTGCGTAGTTTTAAAGATTTAAGCGCAGTGATAAACAACGATATAACCCCTTCAGGATCACAGGCGTGATAGTGATAGTATGTATCTGCAGCGTCACATACACGAACGCCTCTGGAAGAGAATTTTAACGCGACAGCCCTAATTACATTACCGCTGGCAGTCAACAATGACATACTGTTATGCAAGTGACGTAACGTGACATAAGCCAGATGTCACCGAGTCGTGACTAGCGACCGCGACCTGCAAATGACACGGGAAGTGACAGCCACCGTCATTGTTTTGTGACGTAGCTATAGGATTAATCAGGCCAAAATGGCAAGCACCATTGGCGTAACTTCCTAATTGAACAAATATTTATAAGTGGTCAGTGCTTCGGCATGACAAACCATTGGTTTCATATGGGGTACGCGTCAAGACAACTTATTAGTATGTTTCTTGTCGTAGCTCTGAGCAGAGTCCTTGCTTACGGCGACTTTTTGTAGTGATGCGAAAGCGATGACGGTTGGGTGTTGTACGGTGTCGATGCAAGGTCTATTGTTCGACAAGAAAAAATGTTATAGTACTGACTACCGGGGGGGAAACTAAGAGGGACCTGTGGAGGGCGCAGCGGGCGGGCCAGGAGGCCCCGTCATGCAGCGCCAGAAGGGTCTTCCGAGGGGCCCCCTGCCCCCGCTGTCTAACCATGGACCGATGCGTTACCATTAGACAAGCGCAATCACTAAATGTGTTCATCAATAATTTGTTTTAAATTTAAATGAAGTTAAGTCTTGGTTGGAAAATTCCATACTTATGAAGCGTTTTATTTTGATCGGTTAGAGAACCCTTAATCAGAGAAATTAATATGGAAATATTGTCAACTACACAATTGTTATTTAGAAGATAGTGTAATGAGTAGTCTCATCACACTAACTTCTGAATAACAATAACTCATATTCAAGTAAATAGCTTATAAACATAGCATGTGTGCCCTTTTATTCAGTATTAAAAAAACTTAACATTGATCGCTATTAAAAATATTGGTAAATAATACTCATAAGGAATTTACATAATGTTTAATCTTACAACGACAACATTTTAGCCTCCAGTCATGTGATTTAATTGGTTAAACTTACTAGAATTAGCTATTTTTACGAAAATATATTTGTCAAATCTGTTACGTATGTACGAAAACGTTAGGCATTCAAAATTGGGGCCCTTTTTGCTTGAATAACGGTTGAATAGACGTATATTCAGACGTTATTCATCATAGTATTTAGCTTAAGCTCGTAATGACCGCTATTACTCAAACTTTATTCAGCATGTTGTGTTATTTGGGTATGCATTCAGACAAAGATAATATTAAAGTTGCAACTTCTTGAACAAGTCTTTAGTTAGTGGCGAAGTATTAAAATGATCTACTTGCTACTTGTGAGCAAGTTATGCGGACTCGTGGTTTAAATACGAATGTGCAAAAGTAATTGTCCAAATTAAGCGTGTCATTGCCACATTACTTCAATAAAAATTACTAAATACAATGATTCTATTTAAGAGTGCAAGGTAAATGACCTATTTCTACTTAATCGCTATGTCTTTTTTGACATATTAACCTTGTATCCGCCACACCGCACTGGGTCCGTGTGGTTGGGTATTTTAATTCCTATAGAGAGGAAGCGCCTAGTTAGGTACACTAGGCGCCTAGAAGGACGTTCTTCTTCTTCTTTTAAATAATGGCTTCGTGCGGTTTGCACATTTAGCCAGTGTCAAGTTAGAGATATATTAATATCATATAAATTATAGTAAATGAGAATGAGTGGTGATAAAGATGATAAATGGTAAATGAGATCCCCTCCCCCTAAGCCTCTTGAGTCCTCAGTAAAGATGTGGGACTATACTGAGATCTCACATGGACTTCTTGAGAGAATTTGAAAAGTTATGATGCACTGTTTTATTTCATTTACCATCACTCATGTATATTCACAAACACTTAATGGTTAATAATCCACCGTTATTACACATTAATGTTAGAAATATCACAAATTTTAGAAAATAAAACAAAACTGCAGACATGACGCTTCACTTTCCCGCCAAGAAGTCAAGAAGGACGTTAATCATTATATCCTAGCATTATCCCGGTTGCCTCAGATTTAAGCCCAGGGCCCAGACCCTGCTCACTGGCCTAACAAAATTTTAGCTGAACTTCATGTTTTACTAGCTACTGCCATTTAAACTCCACAAACTAGGCAGATTATTAACTATGAGTAGGTACTAGACACCTACGTAAAATAAATGCTTTTTACATAGACGCAAATGATTTCACTGGCTACACACAACACTTAGGTTTCTTCTACTAGACGAGTCAAAGTGGTACCTGTGATTCTTTAGTTACGTAGGTTTTATATCTAACTAAAATATTTTTTTAGTCTCACAAAAGCTCAGAAAGAAAGGGACTTATTATTTTTGGTTATGTTAATAACACACACTTGTTAATACTTTTAAAATGAGTAATTAAAAAATTTACCATTAAATGTTTGAACAAAAAATCAGATTGCGGATTCATTGCTAATCCGCACTGGGTGCGTGTGGCTGGGTATTTTAATTCCTCTTATTTTTGTTTCTGAGAGGAGGCCTGAGGAGCCCTCCCCGTCTCCCCCTTTTGCTACCGACGTAAAAAAAAGGAGGTATGAGGAGACCAGTGTACCTAGAAGTGGTTGTGTACATGGTTAAGAATTACAGTTTTTCTTTCGTAACAGTATTCCAGTAGTTTCCACCGGAGATTTATAGGGAACTGTTTCGGCAAGCTGTCCTTACCAAACGTATGCATCATGACATAGATAAGTTATCATAGACCATCTGTTAATATTCGTATAGACATTGCGTAACTACAATGATTACATTTTTGAAAAGACAACCTTTGGCGTTCACTGTTATTCATAAGATATTCATAATAGCTGTATTAAAGTATTCGCTTTTTAATAGTACATCAATAGATAAAGTAGGGGTCAATTATAGAAATTTTATTAATATAACATAGAAGAACAGCGCGCGCGTAATTTCGCTGGCGTATTGGTGATGCATCCTAAGCTGCCAACCATAGCGCTGACCATAGTTCGCAGCGAGAGGTCAGAACCAATAAACGCCTCGGGTTATGCCATAGAAATCGCCTATCTGGGGCACTCCTCTACAGAAACCACGAGGTTGACTTAATTGAACAACATCCGATAAGCACCTGTTGCTGTGTCTTCATTCAACTGTAAGAGGATAGTTTCAGTTTATCATCAACAGATGTCACCCCAATTTTTAACAAACGGGACTAAAAGTTAATGCAGGAAATATAATAATATGAAATTATGAAAAAGTGTCTTGGATTGGGTGTGTTTATTATGATAAGATATTGTTTATTTGTTCATTTACAATCTAGAAACTACTCGTTTATATTAGCCATAATATTATGTTGCAACACCTAATGAGGGTTATAAATTTGTAAAATGAAGCCTGGCTTTCGAAGAGCTCATTAAACTGCACTATCATCGTAAGTTAGGTAACTCGGTACAAGTGGGTATCATCCTTGATCTTCACTCTCATTATTTATGAATATTATATAAGTAAATAATTAACACAGTAGACGAGCATTTCGTTTCAAACTAAGTAGAACGTGGCTAGTGTAGCTAACAGGACAAAACTTTGGTCTTGTACCGTTGCTCCAGGTATCGCTATCCGATATATGGTTTGACAGCAGGAGCCCCCTGCCCCCGCTGCCTAAGAACCTCCTGGCGCTGCTTGAAGGGGCCCGGTGGTCAGTACTAAGGGCACCCAGAGTCGCCAACCTGTGAGTGTTACCTTTTCCTGGCCTCCGGGAGGTACTCAGCCCCACCAGGCCAAGGTGGAGACCTGTCCGGGGGTCACTAGTTTTAAACACATACAATCACGCCTGTTTCCCCGAAGTGGTAGGCAGAAGCATATTTTACGCCCATAATTGGCCAATTATATTGTTGGTCCCACGTAATAGGTGGCTAGCCTATTGCCGCTTACCGGGAACGCCTTGTCCGTTGATCGGCAGGTGCACACAAGCCAATCTTACCTGCAAGGTTGGCTTGGGCTCCTAAGATATAGGAAGTATCCCTAAGTACCATGAGGATGCTGAGGGATGAGATGAGGTCCGATAGTAATAAGACGTTATTGGGAAAGCCATCTACAAAAAATCCAAACGGCGAAGTGATTCATGTAATCATTAAAATAGCTCTTCAATAATTACACAGAGGTGTCAAGGCACAGGATGACCCCAATTAAGTAGGAGCCTGCTACTATAGTCATGAAGACGACAATAAACGTCAATTACGAAGCATTCATTACATCCTGTTAGTGTTTAAGATAATTGTAAGCTTAATCTAAAACGCAATGTACGTTATTAATAATAAAATATTTATTTGAAGCTCCGCGGTGCCGGTGCTCGGAAACGATCACCAAAGCTAAGCAGAGTTTACAGAGGTTAGTCCTTGGATGGGTGACCATTTGTGTGGCATTTGATATCGAGCGCTTCCGTGCTTCAGAAGGCACGTTGAGCCGTTGGTCCCGGTTATCTCTAAATATGGCAGTCATAAAGCCATGTTAGAGGCCTAATTAGGCGGTTTGAAAAATTCTAACAGCAGGATCCATACATCTGGCTCCGCCAATCGGCACTGGTTCAGCGTGGTGGAGTATGACCCAATACCCTCGCACCTTGGTATGTGAGAGGAGGCTGGTGCTCAGTAGTGGGACGTTAATGGGCTGATATGATGATGACATCTATTTTTATTGACATATAATATCACATTTACTTTTTCTTTTTTATTTCTTATCATAAGTAGATCCTTACTATACTAATATACTAATACTAATACTAATATACTAATACTAATATATACTAATATAATATTATAAATGCGAAAGTAACTCTGTCTGTCTGTCTGTCTGTCTGTCTGTTACTCTTTCACGCCAAAACTACTGAACGGATTTAAATGAAATTTGGTATACAGATAGTCTAGACCCTGAGAAAGGATATAGGCTACTTTTTATTGCGAAAAGGGGGTTGTAAATGCTACCCAAAGATACTATTCCACGCGGACGAAGTCGCGGGTAACAGCTAGTATAAAATAATATGACAAATTCTTATTATCATCAATCCGAATATCTAAGAATCAATGTTTTATTTGCTTTGTTTTTCCAGACTCAGTATACCATAAAGTGACTAATAACATTTTAATTTTTATATTTTGACTTAATCCGTGATGAATAATGTATGTACCTAATAATGCAATATGACATTTGTGTACCTTGTAACTCCTGTATACTCTAATTTTATCTGTGAACAACATCCAATTATGTAACCTATATATATGTTTATTTTTACAAATAAATGAATTCTACCTTTATGCAGTGAATTATACTAATTAATCCTTGCTTGCTCTAATGATAGCGTGTACGTTTTTTATGCGTGTATGTATGTATAGTTAATTTTCAAAAGACATATAATAAATAAACAATATTTTACCCTTGATATGTAAAGTGTTGTAAAATTTATGAAGCCGTTAAAGATAAACGTGCCTTCAGAAGCATGAAAGCGCGCGATATTACACGCCACACAAACAGTCCACATCTATGGACTGACCACTGTAAACTCAACTATAAATACAAATTTTATCTTAATAGATTTAGGCTGACAAATATACTAAAATATCAAGTTAAGTTCTAAAATTCGCTAACCAAGATTCACATATTAATGTGTGTAGTTATCGCCATCGAAACCAAATTTATATGCGAGAATCTATCAAATGATTTGCGAATTGCGAAACAACGCTGTGTGAAGTGGCAGATAGAAAATTACACGAGACATTCGTGGTGAGGGGAACGGATGGCCTGACTGCGACGAAGGTCGAAGAGGGGCTATCAAATAGGTAGCTATTGTTAATGTTACCAGGCTACTTCTAGATTACTTGTACTAATAATTATATGAGCTGTCAAAATATAATTTGAAGGATAGATGGCGCTAGTTTCCAGCTAAAAATCGTAGCGTGATTTTTTTAATGATTAATACTAGTTTTATTTTTAATAAAAGTTCAACTATACAAAAAATAATTATTGTAATTCAATTCTTAATAACAAGTGTTGTAGAAGTGATTAGTAACCGTTGAATAAAGAAAACCCTGCAAGTTTACTTACAATCACATATATATTTTTTTATAAATATACGGAAAATCAAATGGCGTTTGCGAACTCAACTTTACTTTAGTTCGTCGTCGATGTTAGGGGTTATTTTGTACATTTCTCTGTAGATAATCCGAGAAAACCGCTGTGAAAAGTGACATAAAAAAATTACATTACACATTCGCGGTGAGACTGATGAGGAGAATGGATGGTCTGACAGCCACGAAGGTCGGAGAGGGGCTATTAGATAGGTAGCTATTGTTGCAGTAACCGTTACTTCTAGTTTATTTGTTCTAGTTATATGTTCTAGTTATATGTTAGCCTACATTAAAGGAAGCTACAATAAATAGACAATCATCAGAGGAATGGCCTGCGAACTCGTTTTTATATCATACTAGCGACCCGCCCCAGCTTCGCACGGGTGGTATGCTAATATGAATAGTGACGTATAATACATAATTACAGAATGTCTCTATATAGGCCGCGAATACCTACCACCGCCGCAACCATAATTTTTCGATTTAGCGTAAGTTTATTCGTTTGATATCTTGTAAAGTACTGATCGAAATTACATGATGTAAAAGACAAATTTAATCTACGTCTAATGTCCAAGCTTACTAACAAGTTTATTTAGATAAGAATTAATGTCATACATACTTAAAATGGCTACGTTAATAAGCCATTATTTTTAGTAAAAAGTAAAAGATAAAATTGGTTATTGTGGGGTATTCTTGAGAGATAGACATATACCATCGCGGATTTTTTTTAAGAATTTTATAAGTTGTACAATATTGTAGTACATTATTTTGACTAATCTCGTAGGGTTTGGCCAGCGTTTGCAATATAAGCGCAAAAAAGTGGGTTGATTTACGACATCACATTAGAAATCTCAAAAATTGGCAGTGTTCCACTACTATATTATGCATGTATTATACATATAAACCTTCCTCTTGAATCACTCTATCTATTGGAAAAATCCGCATCAAAATCCGTTGCGTAGTTTTAAAGATTTAAGCGCACATAGGGATATAGGGACAGAAAAGGCGACTTTGTTTTTACTATGTAGTGATACTCGTAGTTGAGATGCCATTTTGTATAATATGCCTCTGCCTCAAGGGGTTTCGGGGAAACAGGCGTGAATGTATGTATGTATGAATGAATGAATGAATGAAATCGACAGGTCATTCTTCTATAAAATAATAAGTAGACATTGATTATAACATATTAAATTGTACCTACTTAAATTATTAATGGTTGTGTAGTAGTGGCACAATAGACACGGGCGCCAGTACATGTATTTTCACAATTTATTATGCACAATGGAATGCAGCATTGTGGATTGCGACAGATTTTGTGAAATAAATAAAGGACTACAAATATACATCGAATTCTTTTGTAACCCACTACACTGGTACAGTCACGCAAGAAAAGCTTCTGATTTATTTAAGTAATTTATATTTGAAGAGAATGTTATGAGAATGCGAAAATGCTATAAGAAAAGACGAAAAGCGTGTAACAAGCAGAGGGTGGATGAATCGATGACGTATAACCTTGGAGAATGGAAGAAATTCACACGAAAGAAATAGACACGATAAACAGAAAATAGGGCAGAAGGACGATGATATATGATGATGACATAATTTCACACCTTTTTCCCGTAGTGGTAGGCAGCATGGACGTAGCCAGCCATGGGTTAAGGGTGGGACTGCAGTCTAAAATAATATGGCAAACTATACACGCGGTCTTATCCCATATTATTTTTCATAAAATAAGGTTACACCCTATAGCACTGTGTATCTATATTATAAGGGTTGTAGTTTGTAGTTTGTACCTAGATAAATTATTTTTTTAGGATTGGTTAGGTAGCTTACATGTCAGAGACACGGCAGGTGGGCTGGGCGCTTGCCCCACCGTGGCTACGTCCATGGTAGACAGAGATCACATCCTTACACACTCTTAGCTTCATTCCCACTCATTATCCTTCTACACGCCCGTCGGTTTAGAGTACTTTTGATCTGCCCTTTCTCCAAAATCTACTGGATTTGGTCAAGTAAGAACTTACGTGGTTTTCCCCTATGATAATGATGATAGGAAATTTATTTTTAAACCTTATCACTGTCTAACGTTGCCCTGGTGCCTCGAGAACAGAGCCACCTGAGCTGTTCAATGATACCAAAGAACAGGTAAGACAGAACATAAAAGTTTTGCCTATCGGAGTCGCGCACCGAATTTTCTGTACAAACTAGTTTTTGTCGTTGGAAAACTGTACATTGACACAGGCATATTAAATTGTTAAAAAATATTTTTCAATTACAATTATTTGCAGATTGTAAATCTAATCGCAGGCAATGTCGATATATGGGGTAATAGTTTTTGGGGTAATAGAATTCGGTACGCGAGTATGACTCGCATCACACTGGTATTTTTTGAATCATCATTATCATTTATTTATGCCATATTATTATGATGTCCACTGCTGAACATAAGCCTCTCTAGGTAGGAATTAGAACTACTAGTTTTTCGGTAGTACTATGTAGGGTATCTGCCCATAATCACCACGCTGGGCAGACGGGTTGGTGATCGCAGTTTAAGCCCGTACGCAGGATGACGCTGTTGCCCATCATGAGTAAGTTTTCTCTTCCTCGACTCTTACGACTCCCGTCGACTTTACGAGGGGGTGGCACTATTCTAGCCCAAAACCACACGGTACCGAGTATGCTTAGAATTTGTATTTATTTATATAATTGTCCTTAATACCTATAAATAAATTGATTTTGTTTCATGAATCCAAGAAAACTTTGCTCACTTAGTTTCTTTTACACTAAGAAACCATGTCCTAAACAGGTTTCTCCTAACGTCATCTACGTAGGACTACGAGTATATGTAGAGCCTCAAAGTACCTTTTGATGCAAAAAAATTGCTACAACAGTAGTGTGTGCGTGAGTGTACCGGGCGGACGGCGCGGGCGCATGTCGCAAGCGTCATTGCCGCCGGCAAGGCAGCGCGTCCCCTCCCCACGCCCAGAGACATCTCACTTACACTACTCTACACTCACTCAAAGGTCCCTATATCCTGTGTCATACACAGGCCCCTCTTCCCCACTGGGCACTATGGGCTCGTTCCCAGGGCCCCGCGATCCAATGGGGCCCCCTAGTTCGTGCCAGATTACCAAATGATAACCGATATTTAGGTATTACCGAAAAACATTAATTTTGAAAAATCGGATGATAATGACTTACTCCAATACCTACTTGCTTATTAGCTTTAGCTTGCTGCAAGCGCATAGCTATACCGTGTACAACATAGCTTGAACTTTTTGACAGATTGGAGTGAGTGAGCTTTCTCAAGGTCATAGAGGCCCCATGATCCTAACGTGCCCAGGGCCTCAAATAGTTTAAAGACGGCCCTGGTCATGCGGTTACACTACTCCACAGGTCCTCACTCACTTAATAATCTCTATATTGTCTACCATCTGTTCCATTTGTCCGAATAAAAGCATTCATTATCTTCTCAAAAAATTCACGTCTTAGTAATGAGCACGGGCCTCCTCACGAATCATCGTAAAAGGGATCTAATCTAAAGGTGTGGAGTTTGATCTATACGCAGAACAACTGCAGACTGGAAGAGGTAGGTGTGTGGCGGCTTACTGATATAATTTTCTAAATCGCCCAGAAGGGATAAACGTATTACATAAAACGCTTCTAATTCTTTAGTTTAATAAAATAAACCAAATCAGCCACTAGATTAGTTTGTGTATAGTTACCGTTAGTGTAGCATGTTATGTTAATCATTTCCGCCTTAATACATTGAACCTCGCGGGACTGTTCGAAAAGGTTACCACGGCCTCGGGAAGTAGCAGGCTCAAGAAGGAATATGGATGGTTTTTAGACAGTAGAAGTCTGGCATACCCTCCCGCTTCACCCAGAGCGGGAGAAGGTCATTAGGTGATTTGCCATCCAAAAAAAAGGCATTGAACTATCACAAAAAAATTATTACTAAGAACTTTTAGATAAGCGTGAAACATGTATTGTTTGTAAAAATACTGCATAAAAATATATTTTTTCTTACATATGGACTCTCTCGTTGAAAGCATTCGCCAGTGTCAGGTAATTTAATTAATGAGGTTGTTTGCATAAATGCATCGTTTTTATCATTTAGTCACATTCAAATATAGTCCGACATAGTCGAGTCATACCCCAGTAAAGTAGTGGACACTTTACTTGAGGCTTCTAGGAAGTTTTGGAAACGACAGAACATCACAATTCACTGCAATATGTCCAATATTTGTGTTCCTTGCCGAAAGAGTTATGTCTAAAAATCCACAATATTAACTCGAATTTACACCAGTTTTGCAAAATAAAATACCTACTGCCTCTATGTGTCCTTTCCGCGTTCGCGCCAAAAACTCAATATGATATTTTAATACAGAAATTAAAACAAAAATCTTAAGAATCCGGCAGTCAATTATAAATTCATAAACATGTATAATAAAAATTACATAAACATTCATTTCTAAAAATAACTAGACCTGATATATTCGGAATGCAATCAAAATTATAACCTACAACTTACAAGTAAAATGTCATAATAAAACAACAAAAAAAACCAAGGAGGTACCCAATAAAAAAATTAAATGCCAAGCGAATCTCAGAACAGTTTTTTTTTGTCCTAGGTTGTGTACGGTCGCTGCTCTGTTTGTAAGGAAGCACGGTTACATTGGTGCGACTGCTTTGACTGCTCCGACAAACTCGTGACATATCGCACCTGTCATTTTCAATAAATACAGAAATGTCATTTTGTTAACTTTACAGGAGAGCGTTTAGCTAAGTTACATGCATTTTTCACCGACTCAACACAATTGTCTAGACAAAAATAAATAATAAAATAATATAATAATAATATAAAATAATAATAATAATATATATAATTTTTGTGTAAATAAATACAATAATCTAAATATTAAAAGCTAGCATCCTCCTCTCTTCTAAGTTGCCATACCCTTTTTTTTTTTTTTTTTGGGATGGAAAATCATCAAATGACCTTCTCCCGCTGTGGGTGGAGCGGGAGGGTGTGTCAGACTTCTACTGACTAAAAACCATCCGTGTTCCTTCTTGAGCCTGTAACACCAGGGCCGCGGTAACCCTTTCGAACAATCCCGCAACCCCGGCAGGCTTGGCCCCTATGGGGCCCCTCGGTGTGCTGACATCTCTTTGAGGCGCGCGTGGAACACGAACGCGCCATCGACGCGGCTTGTCGTCTATGGAAGACGGACGGGCGGCGAGTTACCCATTATTCGCCGCCCACAAGCCAGCGCCTATGGTGGCCGAGAGTCGTCTCGCGGCTCCCGACGTCTCGGGCGTCCACCGCGGCGGCTGGGACCGAGACGAGTGATATTCTCCCTCTCTCGCTCTGCCGCCTCCTTTGCTAGCATGACTGCTTCGCAAAAGGAGGCGACGGCCCCCCATTCTCTCTCGCTCCGGACCATGGCCTCCACCAAGGCCGAACGCGAGAGATCGCCGCCGCCGATCGCCGCTACAAGGACACATCTGAGCTCTGCCCAAGCAGGGCAGACCGCGATGGTGTGCTCCACTGTATCCTCCGGCCGATCCTCACAATGGTGACACCCGGACGTTTCCTCCCGCCTGATTCTGTGCAGGAACCTACCGAAGCAGCCATGCCCGGTAAGGACCTGTGTCAGGCGGTAGGTGAGCGCGCCGTGGCGCCTCTCTAGCCACTCCTCAAAGAGGGGACTTACCGCCACTATCGTGGCGAGCCCTGCACGGGGTTGCAACAGTCGTTCTCTCCATGACGCCATGAGATCGCGCCGAAAGTCCATCCGCTGCGCATCGAGCTGCCGTGGCAGCGGAGTTTCTCCCCGACGTAGTATCTCCACGCGCCACTCATAAAGGCGCGTGAGAACTATCGCCTCGAGATCCCATGGCGGCAATCCGGCAAGGAGACTCGCAGCCTCGCCGGAGATCGTGCGGTAGCCCCGGATCAGCCTTATGGCCACCACCCTTTGGGGCGCGTTCAGATACTGAGCTGCTCGTCGCTGCAAGGAACGCGCCCACACCGGGGCCCCATAAAGGGCCATAGACCTCACGACCCCCGCGTAAAGCTTCCGGCAGGAGGCGTTTGGACCCCTTAAGTTGGGCAGGAGCCGCTTGAGGGCAGCCCCGGTCCGTTCCAACTTAGGAGCCAAACGTCGGAAGTGCTCGACGAAGCTCCACCGGCTGTCGAGGACAAGCCCCAGATACTTCATCGTGGACTCGACGCCGATGTGAACCCCTCCTACCGTCAGACGGGATCCCGACGGTGGCGCATTCCGAAGGCCATGAAAACACATGGCCTCAGACTTGCGCAAAGCCACCTCGAGACCCAGTTGCCGAATCCTCTCCACGACTATCGCAACCCCGCGTGTCATCAATGCGGCCGCCGCATGGTGCGACCCTCCCTGTGCCAGGACAAGCGTGTCGTCAGCATAGCACACTACGCTGACGCCGCTAGGAAGGTCGGCGCGCAGCACCCAGTCGTATCCGATGTTCCACAGGAGCGGCCCCAGGACCGATCCTTGTGGAACACCGCACGACATCTCTCGCCGGTTCCATTCTCCGCTGCGACCGGGGTAGATGACGGCTCTATCTGTTAGATAGGCCCCGACTACAAGACGAAGGTAGGTCGGCATCCGGTGGTACCGGAGTGCTTCCCTAATGCAACTCCAGGGCAGGGTGTTGAAGGCGTTGGCGATATCAAGAGACACCGCCAAGACAACCCTGCCCCGGGAAACCGCATCCCCCGTGGTAAGGGCTCTCACGCGCATGATGGCGTCCACCGTCGAGCGGCCTCTGCGGAATCCAAACTGGTTATCCGCAAGATCCGGCCCAATTCTTACCAGGTGCCCGACGAGGCGATCTGCAATAATTCGCTCAAAGAGTTTTCCCACCTCGTCAAGCAGCACAATGGGCCGGTATGCGGATGGACAGTCCGCAGGGCGCCCGGGCTTCCGAATGAGGACCAGCTTTCCAATCTTCCAGAGTATTGGGAACTGTCCCCTCTCCAAACACGCGCTTAGGAGCCCCTCCAGTCGGGGCCCGAGGGCCTTTAGGGCCAGGACCCAGGCTTTGCCAGGCAAGCCATCGGGCCCTGGGGCGGTATTTCTGCTCTTTAACCTCATTATCGCCGCCCTCAAGTCTACCCCGGTAACATCTGGGACGTCGTCATCTTCAATGTGGTCCGCTTCCAGCATCGCAAGCGGCGGAGTCATGAGCGGGGAGGAGAGATCACCCCGCAGTGGGAATAGAGCGCTTACCACGTTCTCCACGAGCTGGGGCCGGAGACTCTGTGTCAGCGGGGGGGCCCACGGGCGGCACTTATCCCGTACAACCTTATAAGGGCGCCCCCACGGATCTCTATTCAAAGATTCCAGCATCTCCTCGCGGCCCAAACGCTTGGACCGCTGGACACCCTCTTTGAGGGCGGTCTTGGCTGCTCTGTATCCCTCATATAACTCCGCCTCAATGGCTGCCGCATTCGGAGGGTGGATGCGGCGCCTGCGATGCCTAGTGTACAGGTGTCGCGCGTCGACACAAGCTTTTCTCAGAAGCTTTAGCTCTTGCGACCGCCAGTACACCTGACGCTGGGCGCTTCTTGGTCGAGCCCGGGGCATCGCCACGTCGCAAACCTCGGACATGGCCTCCTGGAACCACTCTGCCTCAACATTGATGTCGGCAGGCCTGTCCGGTGATGACACCCAGGCCTGCACAATTGAAGCTTCCAGGAGAAGCTCCCGGTTCAGTTGTTTAAGCGCCCACCGCGGACCACTCGGGGCCTGAAGGATCGGCGCGCTCGAGGACTGAGCGGAGACGTCAAACCGAATGTACCGGTGGTCAGAATAGGTCTCCACTTCCTCCATGACACGCCAGTCAAACACACGCGTAGACAGAGCAGGGCTAGCGAACGAGATGTCCACAACCGACTCGCCCTGCATCCGCACACACGTTGAAACAGAACCCCGATTTAGAACGACCACACCTGCCTCCAGGGCCCAATCCTCCACCATTCTGCCCCGCACATTTGTGTACCGGGAACCCCAGGCCACGTTCCTGGCATTGAAGTCCCCGAGTACGAGCACGGGGAGGGGATGGCTTCCGACGACGACGTCTCTTAACTCCATCAGGGAGTTGTGAAACTCGGCGAGAGTTCGGTTCGGAGAGAAGTATACGCCCACTACCACCATCTCCCCGAACCGTGCTGCAACGCACCCCTGTCCTCTTCTGACACCTTCGATGGAAGGGGAAGTTGCCATACCCTACAGGGTCCATATTGTATCTGTGATATTATAAATAACATCTTTGTAACATATGGAGTGCAATAAAGACATTGAGTATTGAGTAAATTAAGTTTCACTAAGTGGGCACGCGTGTCCAGATAATGAAACAAGTAAGCAAGAACTTTGAAAAACCCAATTTTGAACTATTGTAAGTGATAAAACGGTAGCGCTATTCAACGCGCATTTTATAATTTTTCACATTTGTCTTTTTGTAGTAATGGAGGAGGGAATGTAATGGTAATAAACCATCACCGCATACTTTTTAAGGCACAAAATGAAACTTAAGCATGCAATCTACGTGCGGTGGTCACCGTAGCCTGTGGACGCTTGCAACACAAAAGACATCACTAGCGCGTTGCCGACCGATTAAATACCGTTGCAGGCCCGTTTTGAAAACCCCCATGCTGCAATCTTAAGAGAAAACCTCGCCAGTGAGCTCACTCTACAACCCAATGGTACGCGGCATATAGAGGCTTATTATAAAACAAGATCTAAAGTTAAACCAGGTTCCAAACTAGTCGGGACCAGCCGGGGGGGCTGGTCCCGACTGTACCTGGGTTGCAGCTCTGACACCCTGCCCGCGGCCAACGTCCCCGGACCAAAACCGGGAGGACCTCCCCAGAGAGACGCAGTGGACGCGCCCCTCCTACCTCCTTGTGCGACCATAGCGTATGTGGCCGACTTCTCGGAGGTAGACAGCAGGGGCCTCCTGCCCCCGCTGACTAAGACCCTCCTGGCGCTGCTTGACGGGCCCTCTTGGCCCGCCCGCTGCGCCCTCCACAGGTCCCTCTTAGTTTCCCCCCCGGTAGTCAGTATTAAGCGCACCCAGAGTCGCCAATCTCTGGGTGTTACCTTTTCCCTAGCGCCCTCTCCGCCCTACCGGGAGGTACTCAGCCTAATCACCACGCCAAGGTAAGCCTAACCACCACCACCCTAAGACTTATAAATAATCACTATGAACTCTGCTTTATTTTCCGACCACCTAGTATCGATATCGCAGTTCCTGAACCTGATTTTGTTCTACGGTTAATATTACCAATATAGGTATGATCATTTTATTAGGATTGAAAATTTTATTAGCATCTAGATTCTAGCACAACACTACCCAGTGTAATAAATTAAACAATTTACAATTATTACAGCTTCAACGATACAATCTACAACGGTCGTTAACACGATTACATCTGACAATAATATCGACATGTCATCGATTATAACCTCAATATTCGATTTCTATCTCGATCGTAGTCTATTATTTATTCGAATATTATTATGATATTTAACAACAATGATGTTTATTAGCACGAAACGCCCGAGGATAGCTTTTAGTTGGTTATAAATAAGCGTAATTTGTCTATTACAGTGGTAGTATTAGGCTAGGTGGTTTTTGACTATTCATAATTTATTGCCTAAATCTATACATCCATACATACATAAAAACACGCCTGTTTTCCCGAAGGGGTAGGCAGAGGCACATTATACGCCCACACTTTGCCAATTATTTTGTAATAGGTGGCGAGCCTATTGCCGCTGATCAAGCAGCCTGTTTGCCAGAGCCTCGTCCGTTGATCGGCAGGTGCACTACTTGCAGGTGAGGTTGGCTCGGGCTCCAAAGATGATAAGATCCCTGTAAACCCTAAATCTATTTATATATTATTATTTTTTATTAATTTATTAAACATTTAATAAATTACAGAGATTTGTCTGATGTGTTCGCTGTATAGAGCTGATAGAGATGGCAAAAATTGTACCTAAATTGACATATTCAACTATCTAATTATACATTATAATACAACATAAGCGCACAACATAACATAGCGAACAGCAGGAACATATCACGAATCAGATAACTTCACTAAGATGGCATAGAACCGATAAGATAACCGAAAGATGGATGGTATACGAGTATTTCTGTATGTATGTTTGTTACACATAACCTCAAAAACTATAGGACGGATTTCTATAATTCTTTCACTATTGCATTGCTACATTATCCCTGAGTAAAATAGGCTATAATATTTTACTAGACAATTAGGGAACCCTACAATTGTTTTCTAATGTTTTAGATTTTTTTTAGACAAGATTTAAAATAGCTACCGAAACAAAGCGAGGCGAGTCACTAGTTACCTATACGAAAGAAAGAAAGATATATTTATTACCTGCTCATACAATTCGGGTACAAGTATAATCCATTATTATTATTCTCAGTGCTACTTAAATATATAAACAAAAAAGATACATGTATTAACTACACGGGTACAAAAATAATCTATATTAATATTCTCACACAAAGTTATTAGTGCAGTCAAATGGCATTGTTTAGCTTATTTTGATTGTGATAGCTGCGCTGGTTTTCGTGACTCTAATATGATTTAAATAGTATAAAGGCCGGCAGTGAATCGGTAGGTACGTTTGATTATAAGTTATATTATTATATCATTATCATTAGTCATTCATAAGTAGGTACTCCATTGGAACCCAAATTGAAAGTGCTCTACAGTTTTCATCATTCATTTTAGTCACGAGGCTTGTAATGATTTGCGAATGCGTAAAGTTTGTCAGTGAAGTGATAGAACGACAGACAAAATACATTTCTTTTGTTTTTAAGGCCACAACAGAGTCGTCTCAGCGGCGCTTGCACCAGTGCGGTGCCGTTTCTTCGGTCGCGTTGGCGCCAGTTGCCCAATATCAAATATTTCCACTCAGACGGGTGAATGTAGTTCTGGTGTGGCAACACTGGTCACTTTGAATAAGCTCAATGTACCATTAAACTTAAAACAAAGGATTAAAATATGATTTCGTGCAAATTGTTTACCTATCTAGTTACACTTGTGTACCTGACTGTCCGGTACCTATACAGGTATTTTATTTCTTGCACAGATTTCAAAAAAGGTTGTATTGTTGTGAATGTTCCGCTTTATATGTACTTTTCCATAATATATAATTTTTACTATTAAATCAACCGGTCCGTGGTGGTCTGAATGTGATAGGTATATCCCATTCCAATCCCATTCAAATGGTAAAATTTTATTATAAAAAAGTATTGTAAATTCAAAACTAAGCATATAGTTTAAAATATGACTGTTTAAAAATCCACCGTTATTAGTTTACACATTAATGTTCGAAAAATCACAAATCTTAGAAAATAAAACAAAACTACTGACGCTTCACTTTCCCGCCAAGAAGTCCTCCCTTTCAATAATATACCGAGTTTGAAAATATTTTTTTTATTCCAAAGAGTTTAGGTTCATGAAAGGTGGTTTCATAATTAAAACAATGATTTATTCTAAGACGGTTTAGAGGTTGTTCATCATCATTCCAGTTGGCCCCGGGCCTTATCTCATAAACCAAAGTAAGAGGGATTCGGCCACCTTATTATGTAACTCGGTGTCTATCATGATCGTGTTGTAAGATAAGATAAGATAATAATTTATTTGAATCACAAACAGACACATGCAGAAATATACAATATAGACATAACAATCAAATAAAAAAATAAAAATACAAAAAAAAGAACAGAAATATTTTTAAAAAAAATCCACATAATTATGAAGTTTGCCTTCCATAGCATGTGTGCAGCAGTGACGCAAAGGGACCAAAGCTCAGTGATATTTTGCCCTCGATGAGAACAAACACTGATTAGTAGATTGACTGATTTGACTGATTTGTAGTTACTGTAAGACTGATTTGTAGTTACAGCAACCATTGAACCTCTAATATGAATACATATATACTACTCTTGAATAAAACGGCCAACGGATGTCACTGCAATTTTCTGAAAAGAGTAATGGCCTGTCATCGGAGCCGTGGGGTCATGTGACGGATATTTGATTCCATATTTAATCGGAACTTTTCTTCTTTACAATACAATAAAAATATCACAACTCTGTCATAAAATACTTGGTTTTATTTTAAAATGAAAAAATGTTCTCTTCCTGAGACACTCGTTATATGTTTTTGTATATCTGTTTGTGTGTATGTATCTATATAATATAGGTGTATATTGTATATAATATTATTGTCCGCTAACTATCTGTCTCACTATAGTTAAGGTTGGCTGGAAGATAATTCTTTTGGAAATAAGCCCAGAGTCAAAATTACCATAATAAAAAATCATAAATCAACCGTTCCTTTCCATATAAAAATATAATTATTTATAATATATATATAATTTCATATAATTATGTGAACAAATCAATATTTAATGTCTTAGCCAATCCAGTTACTTAATTATTCTGTTACTGAATGGTATGTTCAAGCAATTACTTTAAAGAGCTTTCATTAATTGCTTTAATTATACTACTTAATAAAAAAAATATTCAGTGTCGTTTTTAACGCTATTTTATGTGGTCATTATTCGAATGGGTACTTTTATAACGTTTCAAAAGAGCAAAAAGGCTGTTTTGAGCTGTACCTGTGGAATGAGGAACACAGAACAAACAGCTTTTGCCATTTTATTTGTTTGACATTTTATCTTAAGTGAATACCAGAATGTCAACGCTATGTTTTATTTTAACACCATCTGCTTGATTCTTTGAAAAGGTTAGTCGCAAAAGTAGTGTTTACTGTTACCTACATTACCTAACGGCACTGAAACGAAAATAATTGAAGGTTTAAAATAAGTTTGTTGACATTTCCCGCGCAACTGATATTTCAAACGGTCACCTATCCAAGAACTGACCTCAATGACACTACTTATCTTCGGTGATCGTTTTTCAAAAATGTTCCCGGTAAACAGCTTTCTACCGTGGGACCTGGCGAAATGTGGGCGTTTAACTGGCCTCTCCCTACCCAATCGGGGAAAAAGGCGGGGTTGTATGTATGTATTACTAACAAAGAGATTTAATATAGTAATAGAGCGGATATTAGAGACTATTTCATACCAACATACTTTCTATACAATACATATTTTCTATAGAATTGGTCAAATCTGTTCACGCACAAACACGACTGCACTCGAGGGTGCATAAAATCAAACTGAACGACTGGTTACCACTTGGTAATAAGTTGTGGATTACAGTTTTGATCTCGATGTCCTGTCTATAGTAATATTTAAATGTCTTTGATTACTAAATACCTTTTTAACATAGCCTTCTTTTAGGTGGTAAATTTAATATTTTGTTACACGATATCTCCATAAGTTGTAAGCCGGTCTGTTTGGCCTTAACGTAAAGCGTCACGTCTGCAGTTTTGTTTTATTTTTAAAATTTCTGACATTTAGAACTTAATGTACAACAACGATGGTTTATTAACTGTTAAGTATTTGTGAACGTACATGAGTGTTGGTAAATAAAACAAAACAGTGCAACATGAGATCTCAGTATCTTTACTGAGGACTAAAGGGGTCATTCTCATTTACTATGAATTAAATATTATTAATATATATTTTACTTTACACTGGCTAAATTTGCTAAATAGTTGTAAACCGATTTTAAAAATTATTCTATCCGATTTAAAGATTTGGCGCCAACGCGGCAATATTTTATTTTCCAAATATAGTGTAGGTATATTGTAAATATGGAGGATTTATAGACATAACTTCTTCAGAAACGTACACAATTTACAAAGTAGTTAGAAAGTAGTATATTGCAGTGAATTGTGTTGATTTCAATACTCCATGGAAATCCCTAGTAAAGTCTCCACTACTTAACTGGAGTAGTAACTTGAATGTCCCCCGGACAGGTCTCCACTTTCGCGTGGTGGGGGGGATAAATACCTCCCGGAGGCTAACCATGGACCCTCCGAGAAGTCACACACGCTTTGGTCGCACAAGGAGGTAGGACGGGCGCGTCCACTGCGCCTTTCTGAGGAGGTCCTCCCGGTTTCGGTCTTGGGGAGGTTGGCTGCAGGCGGGGTGTCAGACGCTGCAGCACAGGTACTGGCCCCCGCCTTTTATCAACAAGCGGCGGGCGTTGTCGGAAGATTTGGATATTACTGCTGGCAGTCGCGTCTGCCGGTGGTGAGCCCCACACTCTCTTTTGGCTCCCATTTGGCCGGAACGCAGTGCGTAAATGCATTTTGTTGCCAACGAAAACAAAACAAACAACAAAAAAAATGATTTGAATGTGACGGTCTTTACTTGACATGACTTTAACAGTAACTAAATGACGAAAACGCTGGACATTGCTGCAAATAGCTTTAATTATTTACACTGGTAAAATACTCTAACAGAGCGAGTCCATACCTACACAAAAAATAAAATATTCTTGTATTGTTCGAAAGGTCTGTATGCTCGTGGAGTGAAGATGATCCAAAATCCTCCCAATCCTCAAATTCTATAAGCATACAACGTAAGTGTACTCTACAACGCAAAACCAACATGTGTGTCTGGTGGTAATCATTTTGTGTGGACAATATTTCAAGAAAACACACTGTATAATTTCATAAAAGCCACTCCAAGCGTCTGTTTGTCTGTGTAATATTTAATGATACTTGACTTTAATCTACCGTCATTCATGTAATATTTATATTAATTTATTCAAGTCATTGAGTGGTCCACTTGAGATGATTATGCAAGGTGATAAGTCAGTAATCGTTAAAATATGAGTAGATAGAGATGACTTTTTCAAATTTAATTGTAAATTTATCATCATCTCACGTCATATCACCGTCCCACTATTAAGGGCACGCGCGGTGCTCCCGTCTCGGGAATCCGCTCGACAAAGCTCCCGCAAACCAGCAAACTTTGTGTTCATGGCAACATGGATCCGTCAATGATAACTGCGCTTCCAGCTTTTATATTATTAGAATTATTAAAAAATAAAGTAAATACGCAATGTTTGGGTGGAACCAGTGTTAAGCAGAATGACGCAATAGCGGATCAGGCGGTCGAATTTCTCCCACCTGGAAACCGCGACGGGTAGTTTGTAGCATACAATGTCCATATTTAATTGATTCTAGTGCGGCTTAGAAGCGGATTCCCGCGGCGGGAAGCACGCGCAGCGCAAAGTGACAGGCATGACGTTCTGCTGTTAGAACTTTTCAAGACGCCTTTTAAGACGTATATACAGAGTGTAAAAAGAGTTGCGGGACTGTCCGAAAGGGTTACCGCGGCCTCGGTACGTAGCAGGCTCAAAACTCTACACGTTCCTTGTGTATTATTTTCTTTGAGACTATATCTAAAAAAAATCTATATATATAGGCCTTATAGTTATTGAAAGTAAACGTCATGAACTTTTTTCATGATTTTTAATTAAAACAAGATTTGTTAAGCTATGTTTCTTAAAGTTTTGATATCCATATTGTTAGGTCTTCTAGAAATACTTCATGATGTTTGATTTGGAATTAGTGGAAGTGTATTCATCTAAGCTATGTTTTTTATATCAATGAATCCGTGCTATGGCTGGTCGGAAGTGGTGCAGCTTATCTGCAGAGCACAGTACATATCGTAGGTGCGTGTTTTTCTGCCCATCTCTCACTACTTTTCATAAATAGCTGGAACTGCGCATAATATACTAGCATAGTCACGGTTGCCCCACATTTCAGCTTAAGGCTCAGGGTCTGCTTACTGGTCTAACCAGATTTAGGGGATTAGGACAGGAACCAGATAACATGGAGCGACTGCCGTCTGACTTCCGCAACCCAGCTGTCAGTATATTAGAAGGCACTGACTACCTAATAACAGATGCTATAGATGTTCCTGACAGCCGAGACAAACGGCTTAACGTGCTTTCCGAAGCAA
Source organism: Musotima nitidalis (assembly GCA_949126915.1). Lineage (NCBI taxonomy): Eukaryota > Metazoa > Arthropoda > Insecta > Lepidoptera > Crambidae > Musotima > Musotima nitidalis. The sequence continues at coordinate 4,685,284 of OX421427.1, read as the reverse complement.
GGAGCAAGCTATAATTACGCACATATATTCTAAAAGACATAGGTCCGCCACCAGGGTCTGAACCCGAGACCCTCTGCATTTAAAGTCTATGGGTCTCATTATCATCACCATCTCAGCCCATTAACGTCCCACTTCTGAGCACGAGCCTCCTCTCACATACCAAGGTGCGAGGGTATTGGGTCATACTCCACCATGCGGACCCAGTGCGGATTGGCGGAGGCAGGAGTATGGCGTCCTGCTGTTAGAATTTTTCAAGCCGCCCATTTAGGCCTCTTATATGGCTTAACGACTACCACATTTAGTGATAACCGGGACCAACGGCTTAAACTGCCTTTCGAAGTACGGAAGCGCTCGATATAAAATACCACACAAACGGTCACCCATCCAAGGACTGACCTCTGTAAACTCTGCTTTACTTCGGTGATTGTTTCCGACCACCGAGCACCGTGGAGCTACGAGCGCTTCACACTATGGATGTCGCCGCTGGGCTATTGCCGCTTGAGCTGCGGCTCTTCACATCTCACTCACTTGGCATCAGTGGAATCGGTCACAGATTTTCTTGGCTTGCGTCATAGCTTAGCTGGTGGAAAACCACCCTAAAATGTATAAATGAAAATTCATTTTAAGAACAACAGCAGTAGCAGTAGGTAGGTACACAACTATGAAACAAAAAAGATCACTTTTTTAATTGATACACAATATTTTAATTGATCTTTAGATGTTTTCCGTTTGCACGATGATACTAATACTACTAATTTGCATGTTAGCAACTTGATTACAAGTTACGACTGTGCAACGGAAAGCAAAAGAGCAACAGATACAATCATCCTTCCTCCTACCTTTGTGCTGACTTCGTTAACTGATTATTATCTTATATCTTTCGTTACGCCTATAGTTTTTAGTACTAACGTTTTTTTTTGCATAATTTTAAGGTTTATTGTTAGTAATTAATTCAAGACATTGAAGTAAAGTGGATAGCAATAATTTTACAATACATTATGTTATAAAATATAGAATAATGTAGGTACTAGACGATCTCGGCATTAACAAACTGGTTAAAAAGGCCCTAAATCTTTTATTTGTTTCATATACAGATGTATTATTACCTTATTATACTTAGGGTAGTCTGCTTCTTAAGTGTGGGATATTAAGGGTGTATAGATAGATAGATAGATAAAACGATTCCTTTGAATAATACAAGTTATATAAAAACATATCTCACAAAACCGTTTGACTGGTTTGTCTGCGGGTCTCAGTCTCTTTTTCTCTCACTTTCTCTCAGAAATCATATCAAGGCCTAAAAAACCCAAACCCACCTCACCTGCAAGTGGTACACCTGCCGATCAACAGACAAGGCTCTGGCGAAAATAAATGTTCCCGATAAGCGGCATTAGGCTCGCAATCTACTACGAGGGACCAAAAATATATCTTCTATTACTACTTTTGTTTTTTGCACAGTTTTAATACTATTAGTCCGAACAGGTTAAATTTATATTAAAATAAATTAACATTCGCTTCTATATTTTAGAACAATTTTACTTTGTTTTGGGAAGTGTGACCAAACAGTCGACCCTTTTCGTGATGTTATTTTAAAAGCACAAAACAAAACAATATTTACAAAAACGACCGATGTCTATCGACAAATCGTTGATGACAAGAAGTTGACGTTTAGTTTATGTGTCAACTGTGACAGATCAAGTGCTACAAATGCGAACGCACAAAACAGTTCGTTACAATGAATATAAATTCATCATTATATCCTAGCATTATCCCGGTTGCCCTAGACTCAAGCTCAGGGCCCAGGGTGTGCGTACTGGTTTAACCATATATGGCCGAATTTCAGTAATTACATGGACCTCTGCAACCCGAAGGGAAACATCATTCCATGGTAAAACCTGCAGTCAGAACGTTAGAAGGCACTGACTTTCTAATAACGACTGCCATAGATGTTCATGATGGCCGGTAGCAACGGCTTGACGTGCTTTCCGAGGCTCGGAGCAAGTGATATAAATATAAAATTAAATGTCATAATTGTCTTCTTAATTATTCAATCCACTATTTGTGTCGCTATTATGTAGTGCTTATTACAAGGTGTCACGAAAAAGTGACAAAAGTGAAAGTTGTGTTCGTAAAAAATTTACGAATCTAATCGTTTGATCAACAGGATCACCCGTTGGTCTTAAAGACGATAAAGTATATTTTACGCAGTGAATTGAATTGTGAGTACATTTGACCAGTATTATTAGTTTAAAGTTTTAAATAAATAAATAATATCTTTAACCAATTAACGACTGTTAATTTTTTGTACACATCAGTTACGCATTAACTTGAATATTGATAGGTAATCATAGGTATATTTAACCTTACGAATTATGGCCCTTTGCCGTTGTTGCATCACGATTTCGTGTGTGAAATACTAATTTCACGAACAACGAATTAAAAATAAGTAATTGTTTTTCGGCCAAGGGCCTCGAAGGGCCTCTAATTGCACCATAGATACAATATTAGAGCCTCAATGTTAATTATTACCTGTGGCAGATATAGAAGATCATTATTAACAAAAATGTATGTAACGTCCATAACTTGGAATCTGGACTTCTTGGCGGGAAAGTAAGCGTCATGTCTGCAGTTTTGTCTTATTTTCAAAAATTTGTGTTATTTCGAACCTTCATAGTATGTAATAACGGTGGATTATTAACCGTTAATGTTTGTGAACGTAGATGAGTGTTGGTAAATGAAGCAAAACAGTGCAACATCACTTTTCAAATTCTCTCAAAAGTCCATGTGAGATCTCAATATAGTCCCACAGCTTTACTGAGAACTCTAGGGCATATCATTAACTATCATTATTACTACTTATTCTCATTTATAATGTTGTTACTATATCTCTTACTTGACACTGGCTAAATGTGCTAAACGCACAAAGCCATTATTTAAAGGAGAAAAAAACTTGGAATCTTCAAAGGCCCTGTTTTAAATTTAATATTAATAATTATTTCTTTATTACCAAAAAATTACAAAATGATGTAGTACAACTAAAAGCTTACACATAATGCCATAGATTACAAATTGTAGCATCTGCTGCCGAACTGTGATGTTAGTCCCGTATTTCAGCATTCAGCGCCTCTAGCCTCGTAATTTTTTGTATTATAGTCATGCATTGGTTTATAAGATAAACTAAAATTTATTATGATTACTTTTTAAACACCTAGAGGTGTCACTCAAACATTCGGACCACATGTTTGTGGTCAACGCAGCCATTGAACGCTTAGAACGCCAGGGAAAATACTGCCGACCCATTAAAATCGTTCTCGCCCTCTTTGAAGAGCCCTTTGGAAAAACTTCGCCATGGGGGCTCTAAAATAAAAAAATTAAAAATACTTTATTGTCTTCAAGATCAACATGATCATTTAGATTCGTTAAACATTCACACACAAAATGGAAATTCGATATTTTTTTTTAACAACAATGAAAGAGATATGAGCGGTACCATAATCAAGAAATAAAAGCAAGTGGGTTCTTTGTCAGAATTTGTCAAGGTTTGTCAGTTTATCTGTCTGTTTTGGTTTTTCTCAAGATTTGTCAGTCTGTCGGTGACTCTTATCGGGGGATTAGGGGATTTTCCGTCAGTCAGTCAGTCTGTCGGTGACTCTAACGAGGCTTCCAAAAAGGCAACGAGATTGAGAAGAACGCCTCAAAAAACTCATCTCGGCTTTTTCAAATTCATTCAACTCATTACACTACCCAATGGCAAGCGGCAGAAAGTTTCGTTTGTATCGCACTGCAAACTCCCCGCTACTAAGGTGCGAGGATGAAGGTGCCGATGGCGAGCGGTGCGATGGTAGAAAGAAGCTGTATACATACATAACATCACGCCTGTTTCCCCGAAGGGGTAAGCAGAGGCATTAATAAGCCCACAATTCGCCAGTTATATTGTTGGTCCCACGTTATAGGAGGCGAACCTTTTGCCTGTTATCGGAAAGTATTATGTTCGCCAGAGCCTCAGCCGTGCACCACTTGCAGGTGATGTTGGTAGGAATCCTATACACCCGTATCCCTAGCCAATAGAAGCCGTATGAAGATGATTAAATAAAATTGAATGGTATTAACTAATAATTATTTGTTTGGTCAATTTATTTCTTTTTATTTTACTTGTATGAATGTGGTACGAAGACGGTACGATCGACTTTAGAAACAAGTGGAAGGACAAAGTATTGAAATAATCAGCTACCTCTGAAATCGTCGTTGTTCTGGGAAAACCCTGTAAATAGATGGTCCCTAATTTGAGTTATAGGCAAATCATAGTTTAGATAAAAATATTTTTATTAAAAAACATATGAACTTAAGTTTTTGTGTTTCGATATCATGCTATTGTATTTCGCAGACGAAGAGCATGAAAAACTGAGTCGATTATTTGTGTTAACTTATTTTATGAAAAAAATTATTTACTGGGTTTTCCCAGAACAACGACGAAATATGAACTTATTTTTCTTCATATGAACTAAAGAAGTTCATATTTCAGTGCAGCACGAAAGACTGTAAGAAGACCAAGCCGATAGTAAGGAATTTGAATTAAATAGGTTTGACTGTATGTGTTATGCCACGTATTATGTTGTATGGTTCGACGCGTACCTACAATATTTTGTGTTAGAACATTAAATGTATGATAAAAATATTCTGCTAAAACATAAACTGCTAGTACATACTTCGATTAAGAGTGACCATTATCAGAACATTCCGATAATATGAGGGCGTCGTAGATGGCGACTAAGGAAATGGAATCTCTTACATTGTTAATGTAGGCGAAAGGCTGGCTACCTTTCACACGATTGATCTAGTGATTTTAAGTGCTGAAAGTAGCTTCAACTATAAAGGTCACTTTTAAAAAGTTTTACCAAGGTTTCTCCCCACCCCAAATGGATACACGGGAGGGTACGATATAATAACAGATTAAGCTTGTACTTACCAGCAGTGACATCTGGGTGTTCTTAGGCATCATGGTGACGTCACCGGGGCGCACGCCAGGGCCGCAGTAGGGTAGCGAGGGGCCGCGGTTGGGCAGGCGCGGGGCCTCGTGCAGGGCCAGCAGCGCAGCGTGGAGCCGCGCGCGCGCCGCACTCACGCCCCCCGCACCCCGAGTGGCCGCGTGCACCACTTCGCCCACGTCCTTGTCCCATCTAAAAAAGTTTGTTTTATTACCTCTCAGGTCTATAATCAATCTATAATATACATACGGTTGAATTACGGTTATGAACTAGAGAAGACACAAATTTGAAACCTCAATGATCAATAACACAACCTGAATATCCTTTTAGGTATATCAATTGAAAATGTAGGGTAGACACGCGGTTGGAAGATAGATGTAAAAATATTTAAAATATAGGGCTTTTTTCGAGAGACTGCAGTAATAGTAATGACTCTGGCTGAGGCTGAGCCTTAATGCCTAGTACTCAAGGAGAACTAGCTATGAATGAAAATGAAAGGAACTTCCTTAAACCATTGTTTATGCTTAGAGCCACGAAAACGATGATTAAATTACCTCTCTGTAGTGTCGTCCAAAAATGGAGAGTCTTTCGGAGTAAAAGGTGCCCTGGGTTTAAAAATCATAAAAACATGTGTGCACGTAATAGTTATAGATAATATAACTTACATGATCCTGTGCCCGCCGAGGCAAGATCGAATATCCTCCTTGAGACTTCTGGAGAGAGTGCAGACAGGACTATCGGAGTCCGAGGTCGATTGGCTGTGAGATCCATCGAGGCCCAGGTCTGGGTCGGGCTGCGCCGGCCCTGGCGGCCGATCGCTCTTTGGTACTGAAGGAGAGACGCGCCCGTGACTGCCTCCGGCGCTGCCGTAACCTAGCAACAAACATTTTAACAAGTGTTTAGTCCTGGACCAATCCAATATTTTTTTAAATATATGTTTGATGTATATTGGCAACAATTCTGTGATGGATAGAATATTTCCTTTTTCTACTGACTGTTTTCTATACTGTCGGAAAAACGGGGAATTTCTTGCCCAATCCTTCTCTATTCAAACTTACGCACGCATTCATCAATACAGTCATATAAAGTCCACTGCAGAACATAAGCCTCCCCAATAGAATGTAATCTATGTTTGCCCATAATCACCACGCTGGGCAGGCGTGGCCTACACAAGATGATGCTGCTGCCCATCATCCGGTAGAATTTATCTTCGTCGACTCTTACGTCGACACACGGGAAGTCTCGTGAGACGAGAGGGGGTGGCACTATTGGGCCAATACCGCCGACAGTATAAAGTTATTTCGGCAGCCTAGTGCTCTATGGGAGCTTGAATTGAATTGGGTAATAGTAACATTTTTATTTTGCTTTTAAATATCAACTGAATTAAATTAAGTATTAGTAACATTTTTATTTGAGTACTAAAATACCAACTGAGTTGAAACAAAATCAAAAACAAAACAGACTTTAACTTTACATTATTTTCTAAAATTCCTGCGATCGTTCTATCTTCAAGTTTCTATACTGCAACATTTAGGTTTCTATACTATTGACCTTGACTTGACTGACTCAGGCAAAAACAGCACTCTATCTACAAAGAATTGAATACCTACACCACAAATATTCCTTCAACTATTCTGGAATCTAGACATCAAACTGACCTGATGATGTGGAAGGTGCACGTCGCGGCGCGCGGGGCGTGGGCGGAGTCCCTTCCCCCTCCGTGGAGTCCAGAGAGTCCACGATTATCACCACCTCCTGCTCCTCTTCCTCCGTGTAAAGTGGATTCGACCTGGATTGCAAGAAACAGAGTTGCAAAGCAGTGACGGACTGAATCTTAATGCTAAGTTAAGATATTAGCTTTCCGGGCTTGGGGTATTTTTCGAAAGATTTACCGCTGCCCTGGAACTAAAGGGCTCAAGGGAACATTTTAGTAGGACTTTTCTTCAAATGTACGCGGGTGAAACCGGGGCACAGATAGCAATAAATAAACGAATATTTGCTTTCAACATTGCACAAATTCATCTCAATAGCGTGAATGTGATGTCGTAGTTTTGAATGCAGTTATCAATGGGTCATTCTGCTCTGTTCAGCTTATGTTCATACATTTTTTTATGGAGATGCGAACGCATTCGTACTGATTTCCGAACGCGTTTGCATCTCCACTATCCAAAATCTTCCATCCTTGTGGTTAATCTTTAACCAAGAGTGCAGGTAAAATGAGCAGCGGCGTCGAGATCCCATTCCCTCACCTAAACTAAACATTCACTTTCTACCGCTGTGGGTGGATCGGGAGGGTGTGTCAGACTTTTACTGACTAAAACCATCCATGTTCCTTCTTGAGCCTGCTTTGACCGGGGGCCGCGGTAAACCTTTCGACCAGTCTCGTTACTTCATTGGATCCCGTAATAACAAGTTCAGGTAACCTGAGCAGCGGCGGCGGCATGTGGTCGAGGACGCGCAGGGGGTGAGGCGAGGGCGCGGGCGCGGGCCGCACGCCGCACGCGCATCCCGCGGCCCCCTCGCACTCTCGTCTCCCTCCACCCTGGAACAATACCTAATGTTTAGTATTCCAACTTTCAGGTACAGATTTATCCAAACACCTATAAGTAATCATAGGGTATTTGTACAGATAATGTACCCACGGATGAAACATATCACCTCTGTCCACTGCTGAACGTCACTATCCTAGCAGTATCCCGGCTGCTTACTAGCCTAGCCAGATTTGGCTTCATAAAAGTTACATCGCTGCTGAACGGCTTCCCTAATCGTTTTTGACTTAAAGTTTGCCTATTACCAATACGCTGGGCACATGAGTTGGTGATGACTCTGCTGTCCATTATTAAAAAAGATTTCTTTTAGTCGACTCTTACGATTCTCCATGAGATGAGAGGGGGTGACCCTTTTCAAGGCCGGTACACGACTGAAACTATGAAGGACATGTAGGAACAGAAGAACATATTTCAGTTTTCTCCAATTTAACAAGTCAGTATCATCATTATATGATCCCATATGATCCTTAACGTCTCATTTTGATACTTCTCTTACAGAATAAAAAGAGAGAACGAGAGCTAACTTCTCATATTAATTAATGGAATAGTCTTTTATTCCAACAGCAGGCTACGAGATATTTTTCAAGTTCATTGACCCTATCAGCTGACGGTATGAATGCGCTATTAACGCACCCTTTTTTAATAAAAATCTCAAATCATAAATTACTTATTTTGTAACGGAACATACGACCATCTGAATAAAGCGACCAAAATTTTACGTCTAAGAGAACATTATAATATTATTAACAATCGAAACAAACATGTTTTCTTAAAAAGGTTATTTAATAAGAATATAACATACAAATATATAATAACGTATATCTGAATTCCACAGATGTCTGCAAACAACTATGTATAGTGAAATAAATTTAAGCTTGCTCAAGACACTGTTTGGAATTCATTAGCAATTTATACTCCTAGGTCGTTTGAGAACATCGCTCGCTCCGCAGTTCAAGGTTCGCCACTTTCGGTCACCCTTGTCGAATTTGAAACGTCCATGCTCATCAGGAGAACAATGTTCTATAATTATCAGGCGTAACTTCTTTACAATCAACGGATATATACGTAAGGAAATCCATTTTAGTTTTTTTTGGTAATGATTTATTTGTTTAAAAAAAGATTACAATTATTTATAGTTTCATAGTCATTAATTACCAGTACTTAGCCTAGCAATTCAAAGAGGAAGTATTGCCAGTATTCTTGGCACCCATTGGCCCACAGTTGGAAGACATCTTTTATTTATAGTTATCAGTTGTTTTTTAAATATTTTTTCTTTATTAAGTATTTAAGTTGCATATTATTATTTATAATAATATAATGACAGTAATATGTGGTTTATATTTAATTAACAGTTGATGATTTAAAATGTTTTAATGATGTAACACTATTGGTGGAGGTACCACAAAATCTAGTTGTATTTTAATAATATGATATTCATAACTAATTAACTTTATCCCGCGAGCAATAAAAGAACTTAGTAGACGAAACATTTTAATACATTAAAATATATTAGAAAGGAAATTTAATACTTATTTTAATATCATTTAGTTGTCGCAAACCGTTATAGCGTATGATCAAAAGCTACATTTAATATTTAAAATTAAGTATCAAAATATTAATCTTTGCCGGCTATTTGCGCTTTGTAAAGTTCTGTGCTTAGTAAAAAAACAGCTAAGAGCAACTTATTATACACTATAAATTTTATGGCAAGAGGGCCTACTTTACCTGCAAAACCCAAGGTATGTGACACCGCCCACCTGCCTAGACTTTAGTCGCAGTTAATTTAGCAAAGACAGGTCTAGGAATGTGTTTATCGAGACTCGTCTGCCCGCTCGGGCCTTAATAGTTAATTCCTAAGTCGATTGCGAAACATCTAGCTGGCGACGCGTAGCTGTGTCCGTATTATCTTTAAATGTAATAAAATCCTACAAGTGTCCAATAAAATTTACGCGAACGCTTCTTTTACATTTCTTTTATGAAATTGTTTTAAATGAAGTTATTGTTCTTTATTTTAAATGAAGATTTTAGTCGGTTTTCGATTTAATAATATATTTATTTACTATAAAATAACAATCTCTCTAAAGAAGAGTTAAACGAGTAGGTACTCTCTGCAGAGCGTTAGTCATGTAGACATCTTTGTGCCTTTTGTTAAATGCCTTTAGTTAAATTCTTTCTCGATTTTTAGTGAAATAACAGTTGCCAGTTTTCAGAAAATAATGTTGTTTCCTTCAACACTTGCTTACAATGAATTTTCGCAAAGAAACGCCTGAACTCATAGTTTAAGGGTTACCTATTAAAACGCACAACGTTTTTGGCCATAAACTGAAAATGCATAATGTTGATTACCGTAATCGTCACTTGCAATACCCCTCATTTCGCCGAATATTGAAACGCAGAATCATTAAAAGACATAATTTAGATAAGCATAGGTAATGAAAGGCATGTTTTTAGTTGGCCATAAATATACTGAACTATACTTATTATTATTTATAAAAATTAACAATAGTAATAGTCAGGTGGGCAAATTGTATATGACTATTATAAGAAAATACTTTAAAATGGTGAGAAAAAAAATAACCTCAACCTAACCCAAAAAGAGAAGTAGGCTGCGTTTCAAAGTATGCTTTATGAAAATATGGCAAATGAAAATAATATAGATTTATATGATTATGGCTTTCATAATTATGCCAAAGGTTATGTAATAAATGAAATGAAAATGAAATGCCTTTCAAAAATTCTGCATTATTATGGTTATGCGTAGTAATATGTTATGCCAAAGGATATTATGCTTTTGGATCTTTATGCCATATGATGTATGTCTCTGAAATTATGCCAATAAATCCGTTTGCCTTGTGTCACCTTAAAATAAGACAAGAAAATAAAGCAGAGTCTCTTCATAAAACACATCCGTTAATATAAATTTCTTTAGATAATGAAATCTCCATGACTAAATCGATCATCCGTCTCGAAAATTGCAAATAAATCATAATGAAGTAGCTTTTCTTGAATCGCGGTCATTAATTACTCTGTGGAATAAGCATAATATAAAGATGCGACAGAAGATTTAAAGGCTGCGCTATAACGGCTATTGTGCAGTAATTAACCTAGATTTAAAATCCTTAAACCGGAACAAAACTACGTCTTTAAATTTCCTACATTGTAATTGTTTGCGATCTTGTCCTTACTTTTGTAATGAATGTACCAAACGAAATAAAATGGATAATGCTTTATATGTAATTTGGGCTTCGATGAAGTATTTATGAATGTCGAAATAGCTTTATATTCCCGCGCTTGGCTTGAGTGGAAAAGAATCGGGCATAGATACTCGTCTAGTTTGTACCCTCACCCACCAGTTCATTGATTGAATTACTAATACTCCTATAGATACAAAGCAGACCAGCCTGTTAACTGCTGGGATAGACGTGTCCTGCAGTAAAGAAAAATTAGTAAAGGACGCCCTCCAGCTAGGTGAAGCAGCGGTTGGAGCCGAAGAGGTGAAGATCGAGGATCGAGCTCATTAGCTTGAAGAAGCCTATATGCAGCAGTAGACGAGTATAGGCTGGTGTTGATGATTATAGCATAGATTGATTAGATTGCAGAAAGAGAGAGGGAGATAAGATTATATAAAATAGCAGGAATATGATCTAGCTCGCCCATTTGTAATAATATTAAAGCGGTTCTAATGTACAAATGTCAATAGGTTACCGCAACGACAGTTACATCTGACAATTGCAACATAAGTAACTGTCTGACAACCAGTTCATATAATCACCTACATCTACATACCCCTTACCGCATTTTTACATCAGGGGTTAACCAGAGCGATCAACGCCAGTGTACCGTTCTATAAACTAGGTACGCGGAACACGTTGCCTCGCCTTCATTTCTAATACGTCATTTTCACCAGATGACAGCACAAGTTACTGATACGATTTAATCTGTCATGGCGCGTGCGCAGACGTCGCGTCGACCCCCGGGAGCTCAATTCTACTAACATGATCACTTTCGATGATAATGATAATTCGTATTTTATTTTTAATCGTATGCCTAAATATTACAAAGTAAAAGACACGGTCGCGACGAAAATCACACTAAAAAATTTGACAAATAATACGTACATATTACCTATTGATCTCGTATAAAATTCCCTTATTTTATTTTCACTGTCCAACAGGTGACGCGGCACTGTCAGGGAAGCAGCGGTAAGATTGTTTTTTGTTGAATTTTACACACAAATCATTATAAGGATTTATTTATTTTTCATAAAAATGTACATTTAGCAATTTTTATAAAAAATAAATAAATCCTTGATGTGCATTTTGCAATTTTCAAGATTCAATCCAAAAAATCGTTATTGAGACGCTTTACTTGATCAAAAGGATTGTTTTGCCCATCTTGTGCAGCCAACTTTGGATCGAGATTTGTTATTAATTTTGGGCGTAAATATAAGTTACGTTAGTAGAATTAGATCCGTGATCTTGTCTGGCAAGCTATGCGTCTACGCACGGAGTTACGACACTGCGCAACAACGGTTATGAAATACTGTTTACTTCTAAGTGTGCTACTTTGTCAAAATGAGACTTGCTTTTGACGTAGATCAGTGCTGTTTTTAGGGTTCCTTGTTTTTAAAGTATATATATTTTATTACATATACCAGAGTAAACCATATACATATACGAGAACCAGACCCACCGGCTTAATATACGTTCCGAAGCACTCGATATTAAATACAAACGGTCACCCATACAGGTGCTGGTCTGGTCAAGATAGTAATATTATGTGAACTGCAATTTAAATTGTTTAATTGTGTTTGTTTTTTAACATATTACTTCAGGGACATCTTCATCATCATCATCATTTCAGCCATCTGAAGTCCACTGCTGAACATAGGCCTCCCCAATTGCTTTCCACGTAGATCGATTCTTTGCCGCCTGCATCCACCGGCTCCCCACCGCCCTGACCATCTGGTCCGATGAGTGATCGGTCCATCGCGTTGGGGGCCGCCCTCTACTACGTTTGCTGATTCGTGGTCGCCATTCAAGAACCTTAACGCCCCATCGGTCTACGGTTCTTCGAGCTATGTGCCCCGCCCACTGCCACTTCAGCTTGCAAACGCGCTTCGCTATGTCTGTCACTCTGTTTCTCCTACGGATTTCCTCATTTCTGATTCTATAACGTAGGGACTGTCCGAGCATAGCTCTCTCCATTGCACGTTGAGCTACTTTGAGCTTCCTTATGAGGCCCATAGTCAGGCACCACGTCTCAGTCCCATACGTCATCGCTGGCAACACACACTGGTACTGAGGTACTTTGGACGAGAAGATTTTGCGTAGTTTCCCGAACGCAGCCCAACCGAGCTGAATTCGGCGATTGACCTCTTTCTCGAAGTTGGACTTACCTAATTGGACTTTTTGTCCCAGGTATACGTACTCGTCGACAACTTCGAGGGCCGAGCTTCCCACTATTACTGGTTCTAACTGTGTTCAGGGACATCTTGCTGAGAATAAAAAAGTAATTTAATTTTCTTTTTAAAGCCTGTAAGTTTCTTGCCAGTTCTTCTTACAGAGCGGTGGCTCTGAACTGGCACTTAGACTTAGACATTCACTTACACTTAAATATTTCTTGTTTTTTTTTTCAATTGTTTGGTTGCAAGTGAATCTAAGCTCTCTATCGTGATTTTAGTATAATTATATTTATCTTATTTGATTTTGTTATTTTTTTTATAATTTTGACGTTTTCAAGTTTATGAAATAAAAAGTATTTGATTTGAAAAGTTTTACTTATACAGTTTCCTGCTGTATGAAACACATAGGCTTAATTTCTGAGTTTATTTTACAGGAAATATAGGTCCATAGCCCATAATCACCGTGGTGAGTAAACGGTTTGGTGATCGCAGTCAGTACCTACGTAGGATGACGCTGCTACCCATCATCTATGACTCCCCGTGAGATGAAAGGGGGGTGGCACTAATCGATGCCGGTATCACATGGCACATTTTTTGCAATTTATTTTTAAATTTCCAGATTATTTATTTGTTATTATAAACTAGCTGTTACCCGCGACTTCGTCCGCGTGGAATAGTATCTTTGGGTAGCATTTACAACCCCCTTTTCGCAATAAAAAGTAGCCTATATCCTTTCTCAGGGTCTAGACTATCTGTATACCAAATTTCATTCAAATCCGTTCAGTAGTTTTGGCGTGAAAGAGTAACAGACAGACAGACAGACAGACAGACAGACAGACAGACAGACAGACAGATAGACAGACAGACAGACAGACAGACAGACAGAGTTACTTTCGCATTTATAATATTAGTAAGGATTTACTAACATTTCTTTTCCTTCTTCAAATCGAATCTTATTGTCATAGTAGTTACATAGAGTAAAATTAAATAACTAAAACTAATGAACGAATGCAATGACCCTGAGTATACAGTCATGTACTCTTTAGTTTTAATATGAGGATATGAACTCAGAATCCACGCTGAAAAAACAAACTATAATCTAATATAACCAGCTAGTATTAATTTCACATATTTGATCTATTAATTAAGACAAACATTAATTAGACCGACTCCAATGGTTTCTCAAGGCAATTAATGCGATTGTGGAGTAATCTAGAGTAAGCAAATATTAGTCTAAAATAACTTCACCTATGTAAATCATCTAATGTATTTGCATGTACTGACATTTCATACTACGATGCTTCATTGTGGACATAAACTTGCGTTCTTTATAAGAATCGGTTTATTTTATTTAAGAAGGTTTGTATAAAAAAGGGAACCATTTTGGGATCAGACTAACGTCTGTCTGTGCGTCACGGAAAATTTTCGCCAAATTTATTTTATTCAAAAACTATTTGCAAAAGATATCAAAGTTTTAAAAATGTTCTTGAATAAGGTACCTGCGATTATACATTATATGATTTTCTGTTTCCCTAGCTTCTGGTTGCCTATAAGAGATTGCTTTTAGCCTAGATGGATTGAGCATGGATTGGCATATTTATTGCAACTGTATTTTTTAAAGATTTTGGCAATAGATAATGTACATACATATATATGTATATATTTTTCCTATTCCTTTTCCGTACATTCTGCCAGGTTGTGGAATATGCCTTTGTGCAATCAAGAAAGCCGCAGCGTAAATTGTAATAAAAGCATATCATAATTACATACATAAAGTCACGCCTGTTACCCGAAGGGATAGGCAGAGGAATATTATACGCCCACATTTCGCCTGTTATATTGTTGGTCCCACGTAATAGGTGGTGAGCCTATTGCCGCTTATCGGAAACTTTTAGGATCGCCAGAGCCTCGTCCGTTAATCGACAGGAGCAACACTTGCAGATGAGGTTGGCTTGGGCACCACAGATCTTGGCAGGAGCCCTATACACCATAATAAATGCATATCTTCGTGTAAAATAGCATCAAATGTTATCTGCTTTAGCATCTCAGTCCGTTAAAGTCCCACTACTAAGCACGGTCTGGAAAGCGTTTCGAACCGGGGTAAAGATGTGCTAATTTTTAATTTTATTTATATAAGACAAAAAAACAGGAAACAGTAAATGAGAATGTTTAAAATATATTTATTGGGAGCTAAGGTACAAACTGTAACCCAAAATATGCATCTCAAGATATAAATCAAAGAATAATAAAGATAAGAAAAATCAATCAATCAAGAAAATCTGCTTGTTATGTCAAAAAAAGTCAAAAGTCAAAAATACTTTATTTCATAAACTATTACATAGTACTTGAAAACGTCAAAATTATAAAAAAATAACAAAAACAAACTAAACTAACTATACTAAAATCACGAAGCTTAGATTCACTTGCAACCAAATAATTTAAAAAAACAAAAAACATTTAAGTGCAAGCGAATCTAAGTGCCAGTTCCGAGCCACCGCTCTGTAAGAAGAACTGGCAAGAAACTCACAGGCTATGCTCTTTTAAATTATCGATTGGTTAGTACTACAAAATATATAATTGCCACGGAACCCTTACCGTCACACTTCTGAGCACTCCTCTTACGAACCTACGAACGGATTATCTGCCTGCTATGCACTAAATAAAGAAATAAATAATTGCAATCAATGAAACCCTGTAGCTCAGATAATATAATACTATACTAGCATGATTACATGTGACCAAAAACTCGGTTGACCGGTTTGTTTTTCTAAAATTACATAAATGATTCAACTAGATTTATAAATATAATGTCACTAAGTGTAAAAGTATTTTTGTACGATGCTTAGATGTTTGGATTTGTTTATCAATAACGACTAATCCGCCTGAAATTTGGCACTGATATATATAGAAAAAAATGTTATAATAAATAATTAAATTCATTTATTTGACTTAAAAACTAATGATAGTAATATCTACAGATCAAAATAAAATATTACGCTATTAATACGCATGATTAAATAATTTATAAAATTAATTCGTGTGTGAATAGGCAACGAGGTGCTGCATCAGCATTTAGCTGATGGGCTAAGGAATTGTACACCAGCGCTGGCCTTCCTGCAGCTTCTCTATAAGGCCACTGGCCACCAACACGCTAAGTTAAAGAAGATGTATATTGATATACCCTAACACAATAATATGTCAGTTATTATGCTTTCAACAAATTGTGATAAGCTTTTAAAACTTGATACATACATACATTCACGCCTGTTTCCCCGAAGGGGTAGGCAGAAGCATATTATATGCCCACTCTTCGCCAATTATATAGTTGGTCCCATGTAATAGATGGCGAGCCTAATGCCGCTTACCGGGCACTGTTATGTTCTTCAGAGCCTCGTCCGTTGATCGGCAAGTGCCCCACTTGCAGGTGAGGTTGACTTGGGCTCCTTAGGTCTTGGTAGGACCCATATACATCAAATACTTGATGATTTTGACTATTTTTAAGTTGTCATATTTGTACACCAAAAAAGGTTTAATTTTTTATACGTCCATGGGTACAATATGTTGATTTAAATTATAACTATACCATACAAATCCAATCATTAATATTACATTATTGCCTTATTACTACAAACACATGTTTGGGCAAATATATGTATATTTATTTATTTCATTGATAACATACGGGACCTACCCTTGTATTTGATCTGTGGTAAAATTTTACTTACAAACTTAGAAGCTAAGAGTTATCGATATCAGGCTTTAATTTTATTAATGTTTTTTTATAAACAAATTGTAATCATCTGTATAACAAACTATGCCCACATGTAATGCATAATTCGGACAAGGTAACATGCCTTTTGGGACATCCACTCAATAGAAGTAATGATCGGAACCTTGTGGCTGCTAATCGATCATTCGTTCACAATAGCCACTCAATTACAAACTCAATTTCATTGGAGTATCATTCACCATAAATAATTGTTCAATAATATTTTTAGAGCTTGTTATTATTATTTTATATAAGTACCTCATATAATATTTGAATACTTCAATTTTTTTTGGGCAATAAAGGATTATTATTTGCGATAGGTCGTAGTAAGTCAGGTTACCGCGGGAGTTTTGGCGCCAACGCTAGTGTAGATTTTGAGACATAACTTCTTTGAAAATGTATACAAATGTAGAAAAGTGAAATATTGCAGTGAATTGTGATTTCCGTGTTCAATCCAATACTCCCCAGAAGCCTCCAGTAACTCTACTATTTTACTGAGGATACATATAACTTGACTCTGACTTAACTCGACTATGACTATTGAATTTGACTGTACTGAATGACGAAAATGCTGCATTTATACAAATAACTTAATTAATATATACTGGTTGCTTAGGGATCCTACCAAGACCCGAGGAGCCCAAGCCAACCTCACCTGCAAGTGGTGCACCTGCCGATCAACGGACGTGCCCGGTAAGCGGCAATAGGCTCGCCACCTATTACGTGGGACCAACTATATTGGCGAAGTGTGGGCGTTAAATATGCCTCTGCCTACCCTTTCGGGGAAACAGGCGTGAATGTATGTATGTATATGTCACCGTAAAATTGTAAATAACGTTAAATTATAATCTATCCCGCGATATTGTAATCTGTCGAAAAATTGTGATCCGTAACAAACCGCTCACAATTTAACGCATTATTTTTCAATAGATTATAATCTATCGAAGACAAACCGTCAGATTGTAAAATGGCATGCGACAGAACGCACCTCGCGCTCTGATTGGTTGAACTTCATGTTCCCCGCTCAGCCGCCCGTCGTCGCCATCTTCGGTTGTTATTAGTCAAATTCATTTGTTGTGAAATGTAAACAAACAGTGTTTTGGTGATTTAAAACAGATTTCGTGTTAATAATAATAACGCATTATATTATAATAAGTTGTAGGGAGTGTTAACGGACCTGTGACTAACTCACATTTATTATTTAACTGCACTTCTTTAGGTTTAGGTAGGGGTACTAGAAGCGCTCGTAGCTCTGCGGTGCTCAGTGGTCGGAAACGATCACCAAAGTACAGCAGAGTTTACAGAGGTCAGTCCTTGGATGGGTGACCGTTTGTGTGGCATTTGATATCGAGCGTTTCCGTGCTTCGGAAGGCACGTTAAGCCGTTGGTCCCGGTTATCACTAAATGTGGTAGTCGTTAAGCCATGTTAGAAGCCTAATGGGCGGCTTGATAAATTCTAACAGCAGGACGCCATACACCTGCCTCCGCCAATCCGCACTGGGTCAGCGTGGTGGAGTATGACCCAATACCCTTGCACCTTGGTATGTGAGAGGAGGCTCGTGCTCAGTAGTGGGACGTTTATGGGCTGAGATGATGATGATGATGATATATATACTTGACACTGGCAAATACAATCAACGCGTGAATCCATATTTAAGAAAAAAAAATCTCATTATCAGCTAAAATCTTCACCAATAAATGCTATCCTTGCATGAACTAACAACAAACATTCCTGACTGAGTTGTCCGTGTGCCTACGAAATGAAAGCCCGTTGAGTGTAAATTTTGTTACATTTCGGAAATAGTACAGTGATAAATGGGACTATCCAAAGCACTGAAGCGATATTAAAATCCGCACAAACATCACCTATTTGGATAAATTAGGACTGGCGTCTGTGAACTCTGCTTTTCGGTTTAATTTCAAATACTAAATTACGTTGGTTTATATGCTATAATCTTCTCCAATGATTGCAATTGTTGTATTTATTAACCGCAAATAGTTCATTGAGTGTTAAGCTTACCACATTTTGGAAATTATTCTCTTTAGGGTCTTGATACAGCAACAAAATCTGTATACTAGTGATGGACCACGAAATGGTCATCCATCCAAGGACTAACGTCTGTGAACATTGCTTAACTTCGGTTAGTTTCAGTATAACATATTTAATAACGTAGATTTATAAGCTACAATCTTCACCAAAGCATGCAATCGTCATAAGAATAAACCGCAAACAGTTCTAACCGTCTGTCAGTCCGTCAGTGTCTGAGAAATGGAAGGCCGTTAAGTGTCAATTTTGTCACATTTTGGAAACGATTCCTTTAGAGTCGTGATGCAGCGTAACCAGTGCGTGACTGCGCGTAATTCGAGATAGTTGCGCAAACGCATATTAATTACAATATCGAGACGAGACGTTCACACCTTGACTAGCATTAAATGAGAACAGTAAAACGTGTTATCGTTTTGTATTTTTATTGCATCATATCAACAAGATGATAAGAAGACAGATACAGTCGACACGAGCCCTACAAAGCCTTAACAGCTGCCATTTTTATGAAAATAATAATTTCATATACTTTATAATTAAAGCGTTCACATACATACATACATTCACGCCTCTTTCCCCGAAGGGATAGGCCGAGGCATATTATACGCCCACACTTCGCCAATAATATAGTTGGTACCACGTAATAGGTGGCGAGTCTATTGCAGCTTACCGGGCACTGTTTTGTTCGCCAGAGCCTCTTCCGTCGATCGGCATGTATGGAAGTAGATTGACATAAACGATTTATAATGGACGAGGAAATGGAAATATTGAAGTAATGGGTAGTCAAAACTACCCTACACAAAAGGGAGTGCATGTGAAGGCTTATGAGTGAAGCTTAAAGTGTATGCCAGGATTGTAGCAAGTGAAAGGATGTGTTCTCTGCCTACCCCTACGGGAAAAAAAACGTCATAATATGTATGTATGTTCTATTATTTTATTCCTTATTACAATTATTGTGCGCCTATAACAATGTTGATGGATACAAAGCTTATTAAGTTTCTACTTCTCTAATTTGACTATGTCTCGAGTGGCGAGAGGTTTCAGATGCGAAATATCAATAATTCTAACACAAAACAAAACGATTGTTGGATACACCACGCTTCGTTTTAACTGACTTCATAACTGGACAAGGTCTTTTTATTTTATTACTATATACTATTGTGTATATACATACACACCTGTTTTCACTAAGGGGTAAATAGGGGCATTATACCTATAGTTAGTACCACGTAATAGGTGACGAGCCTATTGCCGCTTACCGGGAAAGTTAATGTTTGCCAGGACCTCGTCTGTTGATCGGCAGATGTACCACTCAGGTGAGGTTGGCTTATATAATTAACCTGTATATTAGACCTTTATTTACGCAAAATCAAAGCAAATAAATCTATTTCATTTCATCAAATATCTCAAATATTTGAAAATTTACATCAAGGCTAATATTATTTGAGAAATACATACCTTAACACAACTTTTAATCTAAATGGGTAAAATGGAATTATATTATTATAAGCTTAATCATTGGTTTGATTAAAGCCAAGGTAAAGTAATTGTTCGCGAAATCTAGACAGACCCAAACGTATTTATCTGATTTGATAATCTGCGCGCTTTTAAAATATTGTGAAATGAACTGAATAGCTTTTTGATTATATCTACATTACAGATGAATAAATTACATTGTTAAGTTTTAACTTTTAATTTAGTCTTATTTATGGTTTATTACTATGTCTATTATAATTAGTGTGTTAATAAACCAAGAGACTAAAAATTTATTCAAGTGAACAAATATTAATTAAATTTTTATTTGTAATAAATTGTTTAATAAAATGTATATTTGTTCTGATCTGCGTGTTTTCCTATGTATATTAAGTATGTATTTACAAAAAAATATATATTTATCAGTTATTTAGTATTATAAACACAAGTTCATAATGATACTAATCTATGTACTAAATAATTGGTGTAATTAAGTTCGAAAATATTCAATCTTTTTTTATTTTATTATGGTTGCGTAACGCCAGACAGAACATACAAATATATAAAAAGCATTAAACATTTCACACTCAGCCAGTAATGCGTTATTGGGTCTATCGCATTGCTATAATATGCTCGACGCCATTTTTGATAATTATATTATATACCTACCCGACTTAACTTTACGCATTTAATCTCCGTGTGCTTGCGATATTTGCATCAACACGTCTACATAATGGTGTTGTTTTAAAACTTATGTCAAATTGTTTAATAATACTTAAGTAATTCACATAAGCAGATATTTGAAGTCGAATCAAAACAATATACTCAAGTTATCTTACTGTATATGTTTTGGAAACATCAGCTGTTCGAATGAAAAACTTAACATAATATTAAGCCAAACGACCGAGGTGTTTATACAAGTTTGTCATATACACCTTAAAACGTAGCAAGATATGTTTTGAAAGATTATTCCTTGTTTAATTTTCAGAAGTATCTACATAAAATAATGACTGTTATCAGGTTATAACTTGATTTTAGGTTGGTACTAATGTGCTGTGTAGTCCCGGCCTAGGATAGTCAGCAATAGTATAGTCGTGAGATTCTATAAATAGAAATCGTACCGGAGGATATCAATCATTAATTTATTCCTATCTCTGTGGCATATTTACTTTTATTTTTGTTAGTATATGCGAATAACAGTAAATAGCGATGTCTATATGATTAGTGTAAAAAACAAAATCAAAATTCATTTATTCAAGTTTAGCTCAATAGAGCTCTTATGAATGTCATGCTTATAAACCAACGCGCCCATTCACTGCGGGCGGGAGCTTGATCGTAAAAGAACGGACAAGAAAAGCGTCAAGGTTGGTTTTTTCTCCCGCCAGTATGCACAAAATGCTTAATGTGCTGTTGGTGTTCCGAATAAAATAAAATAATATTTCTACGTATCTCCGCTCCTCAGCTTTGCTTCATAAGACAGGCAGCCTAAGTGAAACCTGAATTTCTTGCCCTGTTCCAAGCTTACCTGGGATCAGAATAGCATGTCTTTTTCCTTATATCACCACGGTGATTCGTCATCGATTCATTTACCCCCTTTTCGACCGTACCATTCTTCACACTCTTAATCGATTTTTTTTTCGTTCCCTCCACCCGAAAACTTTACGAGCGTCTTTCTATTCTCATACACTTAAATGGGACAATTAAATGTATTGCCACTGATGAAGCAAAAATACTTCAGGTAATTAAAGACTGTTATGAAACCTTGTGGTCGCCTATGACATAAAATACGCCGAAAGCTAACCAAGCAAAAATATAAATATGGGCTCAGAAGATATACCTGATATAACGAGGGAAGCACACAGAAAACTCTCGTAAAGGCAAAAAAAAATTAAGCTGGAGATGAACTGATGAAGATGGTAACGGTTGGTAACGGATGGTATCTTACCTGGAACATTAAAAGAGGGTGCCGATTGGTTTCTAGATCCTCTGGCTACCCTATTTAACAAATATCCTGCCATAGATAGTGCTAGGAGAGTGCATTGGTAGCACTAACGTATAAAAAAAGCTGTATTAAAATATAACACAGGACCGAATTCCAAGATGGCGGGTCCGGGTGTTTAGAAGATAAATAAAACATTTATTTCTTTAAATAATGCAAGTTACATAAAAACATATCCTAACAAAATCGTTTGACTGGTTTGTCACAGTCTCTTTTATACTAAATACAACTTATTTTATACTAATAAATAAATTAGATAATAAAGAAGACTGAATGCAAGTGGCGCCAGATCAAGTAAGATGGCGGAATTTGAAGAAGGCCTACACCAAAATTCGTCGAGAATGGCTAAGAAGAAAGAAAATAGAAAGGATACGGGTGTAGAGGCTATTCATAAAAATGAAAGTGCATAACCGACCTCTCGTCCATCTGTGGCGATAGTTGGTACCGCAGAACGACCTTGCCGTCAAATTATGAACACTTTCCTAAATGCAATACCTGGTTCCACGCGTCGCTGCAACGCTTATTAGATAAGTAAACACGCCATCATTACAGCAAGCGGCTTAACGAATGTCAATATTGATAAGGATATTTGCAATAAAGGAAGTTCTGGCTAGACTAAAAATGTTCATATCTTCTGAAGTGTTTCGTGACGTGCTCTGCCAGGACCTATCCCTCCGACTAACTCTGACCATCATTTTAATGAAACGAATGATCGTCAAAAATATAAATGTTGATACGAGTGGCTATTTCTTGGTAGTGCAATGGGTATTTGCACATATTTCTTAAAACATATTTATTTAAGTCGTTGGTGAAGTTAAAAAGACAAAAAGACAGCATTGTATTTTGTACTTTAAAAAATTATTGTTAAAAAGGACAGGTTTACTGTTAATGGCTGCTCAGCACTATTTATTGATGGTAAAAAGGGTGTCTAAAATGGTGCATTCTGGTGATGCTATGGACCCAAAAGTAGGATTATTCAGAGGGATACTCTCTTTCCATGCTTTATAGAGCTGAGTCGAGAAATAGTATATTATAGATTGAAAATATAATAAAAAATGTCCAGACATAACAATCCAGTTCAACCTGCAGCTTATTCAGTCCAACTTATGGCTCCATCAAAATTAAATATCCATAACAATTATGGTAAAAAACCCAGATCTCCTAGGGATGGATAATGGTCGTTAACATGAAATTAGAAAGTGTGAATACGTGGTCGAAAACGACATTACATTAGATACGGTCACGTCTTTTGATAAAGGACCGACCCGTAGCGCACATTTAATAGCTGCTCAATAATAATTATCTTAAATATTACATTCTTCTATTTACAACATTATATAATTAGTGTAAAATCTTTAAAAAATTAACACATGCAGCGCCAAATACACACAGAACTTTAAAAAACGACACGTTAGATATTTTTCATATTGAGGGGCCGGTATATTCATACTTAATACTAATAATTTGCATGCATTAATGAACCTCTAAAACTACTAGGATAATTCTAAAAGTTTTTTACTAACATTGTCCCTGACCTCAGTGATATAGGCTATATTTCATCATCATCACAGCCCATTAACGTCCCACTACTGAGCACAAGCCTCCTCACACATATCAAGGTGTGAGGGTATTGGGTCATACTCCACTACGCGGACCCAGTGCGGATTGGCGGAGGCAGGTGTATGGCGTCCTGCTGTTAGAATTTTTCAAGCCGCCCATGAGGCCTCTAACATGGTTTAACGACTACCACATTTAGTGATAACCGGGACCAACGGCTTAACGTGCCTTCCGAAGCACGTAAGCGCTCGATATCAAATGCCACACAAACGGTCACCCATCCAAGGACTGACCTCTGTAAACTCTGCTGTACTTTGGTGATCGTTTCCGACCACCGAACACCGCAGAGCTACGAGCGCTTCATTATATATATATTAATTATATCGAAGCTATATTTATTACTAGGAAAAAATAGGATTCTTTCTACATACAATCACGCCTTTTTCCCTGAAGGGGTAATATACGCCAACATGTCGCCAATTAATAGGAGCCACATAATAGGTGGTGACCTGTTGCTGTTTACTGGGAACTTTTGCGTTCGACAGAGCCTCGTCTGTTGGTCTGTAGGTGCACCACTCGAAGGTGAGGTTGGCTTGGGTTTCTAAGATATTAAAAGTAAAAAGTTCTTTATTTCATGAATTATTACATAGCACTTGAAAACGTCAAAACAAAATATAAATTCTGATAAAGACTCTGACTTCAACAAGAATGTTTGTATTTCTTTCCTGTTTTATGCATTCATTGTTAATTTTTTATATAATTTCTTTTGTATATGTTGTGACTGGTGATATTGTTTGTATTGAAATGTTATTTATTTTGGGTGGTGTGTTATTCAATAGAATTGAATAAATATTCTTCATCATAAAAAATTCACATCCGGATTCAATTGTTGAGAGCTTTGACATCAGTCGCGCGCTTTCTGCAAACAGCGCTGTCACTTTATTGCCCATTTGCATTTCTGTGTGTATGTTTTGTAATTTTAAAGCCATTCGTACCCTTAATAGCGGAGAATGGAAAGTCATCGCAAGTAAGTAGGTACACCAAGTGGTCGTATGTGTAATTTGGATTATTTTCGTAGTTTCCTATATTGGATGCGGTTTTTGTACGTCATCACTTCTCGTCCAAATTGCTAGTTAGGTCAAACTTCATATTTACTAATAAAGAACGCGAAAGTTAGTGTAGATTAAAAACCATTTAGTGTATGTTTTTGGTTACCCGAATTTTGTGTGGTTTTATCCATCGTCTCTGCACATCCAAAGTAAACTTCAGCTACTTTTTATAATAATATATACCTGTGGCGATTTATAATACAGTACACGCGTGGAATGAAGCGTACAGATGAATAAAATTCTAAATCGCGAAAAAGAACTCTTCAGGCTCGTCGCTATATCTACAACACCTAACCACGGCCCCGGGAGTCCCTTCGGGATCTCACCCGGTGTGCCTGTCGCGCTGAGGGTGGTGCCGTAAGCCTCCACGGTGAGAGCGCCACTCGTCACTCGACGGCCGCCTTGAGATAGAAGCCCGGGGAATAAACCCAATGGCTCGAAGCCCGAACCTGCCGTCTGGCAGAAAATCCCGGATTGGCCACGGGTCACTTCCATCCGGTGTAAGAATTTCCCTTTGTAAGGGAGTTTCACTCGCTCTCTACATACCTACTTATATAATAATATTTGAAAATGCAGTACAGAATGACATTCCACCCGACGGAGCGATGTCTGGGCAAGGTGAGGGGAAGCCGATGGAAGCTAGAGAAATCCTATCGGATGATGGGCAGCAGCGTCATTCTGCGTACTGGCTTGAACTGAGATCACCACCTTACGGGCAAATATCCCCAATAAATTACAATCTATTGGGTAGGCAAATGTTCAGCAGTGGACTTTAGAAGGCTAATATTATGATTATTGGAGAAGCCAATGTTCAGTGGTGGTCTTTATAAAGCTGATATGATGATTGATGATACTCAGTTCGCTTCGATATTATACCAACACCTAAAAGACAAATTCCAACGCGTATGTATTATGGTAGTAACGCGATAGAATATCTTATGTAACTGCGACAACATTACTGTGCTATTCGAAATCGGTCAAGATCGAATACCAATTTTAGTTAACATCCATGTGTGAAATTGTGCTTCTGTATAGCAGTAGTTGATGTTTTATATAGCTTCGAAACACACAGTGCACGGAAAAGTTATGTAGGTCAGCTCCAAAAGAGAACCCGATCAAAAAAAAGACAAAATAATTTATGGGAGCCAAATTTTTTCAAGTTTGGCTCTCATGAAATTTAACTCAAAAACCAACGCCCCCATTCAATGCGGGCTTGGGTTTTTTTAGCTTGACCGTAGAAGAATCAGACTAGAAATTCTTCAATAAAAGGTTGTTTTTTACTTACACCGTCACAAAAAAAAAACTGTACATTGAAATGAGGGAATGGATTGAAACAGACTTAAAAAATAAGCTAAGATTATGGAGATCTTCAGAAAAGTTTTTTATCTGCCTTGCAAATGTTTGCAGGGGACCCCTGCCCCCGCCATAACCTCCTGTTGCTTGACGAGACCTCTTGGCCCGCCCGCTGCGCCTTCCACGGGACCCTCTTAGTTTTCCCCCCGGTAGTCAGTACTAAGGGCATCCAGAGTCGCCGGTCTCTGGGAGTTACCTATTCCCTAGCGGTGCCTTCGCCCTACCGGAAGGTACTTAGCCCCACCACCAATCCAGGGGCGACTGTGAACATAGGCCTGCCCTAAAGAACCCGGATATATTCAAACTTGGTTATATTATTATTTAAATATTCATCTTACACAGCGCATTTAGTCCCGAACTAAGCAGGGGGCCTACCGCCGAATTCGATGGATTACCGGTAATCCATCTAGATCCAAACTTTGTTTACGTTCATTAATCCGTACCGGGGAATCTGCCGACAGCCACCTCTCATTCATGACCTTCAGTCCGTGACAGACCAATAGGTAAATGGAGAACGCCATTTTGTTTCGATTTCCATGAGTTCGGCGGTACGACAGAATCAATTCGAAATCCATTTTGCCTTATAATCGATTGCCATGGAACTCGGCGGCGGAACCCCCTGAGTGGATAATTGACAAGGATAAATGTACATAGTTATTTTTCTACACACATCATTATAGAACCCCCCAGAACAAAACAAATCCCATATGGGAATCAAACCCAGAACCACAGAAGAGAAGTGCCAGTACATTGAGTACCATGTCTTCACGATCATCAAAGAAACTAATGAAAGCTCTTTATATTATTTATGTTACTTCATCAAAATACCCGTGGCTAATTTAAATACGTTTATGTAACGAATACATGCTAATAAAAACAGCGCACTTATACTTGTAGTTATGAATGAGGATCGAGATAAATGACACAGTGGCATAATTTCGGCGGAGCTCGGCTGTGTGTATGTATCAGTGTGTGTGGCTGTGTGTATTTCTGCGTACGCGCACCGTACCTACAGGAGAAAGTTGAGGCCACATTGACCGCGGGATGGCGCTGTGCAGGAACGACTCACTCGTCTCAAATATTAACTATACTCATCATGCTTCATATATAGGTACTCATCTATACCTATACTAATATTATAAAGAGCAATGATTTCTATTTTCATATGTTTGTTTGTTACGAATAAACTCAATAACTACTGGACGGATTATTTTAGTTGTTTCACCATTAGAATGCTACATTATACCTGGAAATGTATAGGGATCCCTACTAAAACTTCAATAACGTAACTTAATATGTTAATTAAACTACCAAAGCGAAGCGAGGGCGTACCAGTAGAAATTGTATGCAGAGGAAATATTTGGTTGTTTGGATGAAAGACTACAAACCTACTGGATCAATTTAGTAAATTCTATCACATATAGAAAGCTATATTATATGTCAGTCACATAGGATAATTTGTAAAGCGATTTAAATTAGGGACTCTTTTTTAACCCAAGGTGTAAAATATTTTATAAGTAGTTGCCGATGCGTAGCGGAAAACTTATGTATACAGTCAGCCCGTATGTAAGGAAAAGCATTAAAAAAAAATAAAAAACAGAAAGGAAAGTTGTTCCATAAAAAAAAATCTATAAATTATTATTGTTATTAAACGTTGCAAGAATTATTATTTTCAGAACCGAACAGTCAGCAAGACCTCGAGCATTTAAACGCTTTTGTACAATGGTCTGTGTTTGTGATAATCGATAAATAATTTGTACATATCTTTACTGCCATTTAATTTTACGCTTATCACTAGGCTGTTTTACACACATATTTAAAATGCAAACGCTGTAAATACAATTCTAAGTGTCATACCACTAATTGCAACGTGTAATAATAATTCTAACTGTCATGCCACTAATTGCAACGTTTAATAATAGTTCTAACCGTCATGTCAATTTCCGGACATTATTTGAATCCCACTGTTTTCAGTCCTCAGGCGGTCGTCTTAAAGATAAAAAAATAAGTTTCATAACATAAAATCCTTTTAAATATTTAAAGGGCCAATTTAATATTTAGGACAGCTCTCAACACAACTAAATGTCACGCCTTATCATAAGTCGTAATTCAAAAATGGCCGCTGCGATTTCCACGGAATTTAGGCGCGGAACGTAACCATTTATGACTGAAATACAAAAGTATGCTTAAATACTTAGGAATGTTTAAGCAATGCAACGTTCGTAACATAGCGTAGTTACTTCTGGTTATTGCGTTTAAGACTGAGCTTTCATAGTGCAAAGGTATGTTTAAGTGGCTGTCTCCGTTCCGCATACAGCCGTCCCGCTGACGTAATGAGTACATAGCACTTTTCTCTTACGTCACATTATACAATACAAGCGACATTGAAACCGACTGACCGCGTTCTTCACAATACCATAGACGTGTCATGATTTGTTTATAGGTATTATTGACAATTGCATACAAACGTATAAATAAAATCTAAAGATAATCGTGTGCTACCGGCCTAAAATAGAGCCACTCCCTCTTATTTCATGGTGAGTCGTAAGAGTCAACGAACAGAAAACCTACAGGAGCGTCATCCTGCGTACTGGCTTGAAATGCGATTATCAACTCGCTTGTTCAGCGTGTTTGTCATGGGCAAGTATGCCTAATAGTATGTAAACTAAGTATTACAATTTTAAAAGTGGGCAGGCTAGATTAAGCCACAGATCCCTAGATGAAACGTCATCCCTTAGCTTACAACACCGCATTAGCCGTTTTTATCAACTGTACAGCCAACGAAAAAAAAAATATACAAAAAAAAAAAAATTCATTTTTTTGTTATCTTGATAAATAACCTACTTAGTTATAGTTCATCATTACAGCCAATTCCCAATACATTGTAGTAGGGGTAGTTGCCCATAATCACGTTGGGGAAGCAGGTTCGTGATAGCAGTTACAGCCATTAAGCAGGATGAAGCTTCTGCCTAGGTTACGGTGGGATTTCTTTTCGTCGACGCTTACGACTCCCAATAAGATAAAAGGGAGGGCACTATTAAAAGTTCAGGGTTAAGAAATAAGTATAAAATTTTATATATTTTATACCTATTTCGATGAGTTTACTCTTTTTTGAGTCAAATGATAAGTAGTATCAAATGGTGACGTGACCCTTTTAACAATTGGTTATTTAAAAATCGATCCCACTACGAGTGTAATATTCCCCTGAGGTCATTGCGTTTGATTGCTGTTAAGGTCAAAATCCTTTAAACATAAACTTGACGACGCACTTGTAAGCATGATTCTTTAAGCACCAGTGAATCTGTAAGCTTAATGGCTAAAAAGTAAGCTTAGCGCTCAATTGTAGCTTTTTGAGCTTAAATTTTATTTACATATAATAAGTTAAGTTACAACTTTATACAAGTCAAGGCGTCTTCTAATTTTAGCCTACAAAATAGTCACAGAAGCCTGTAAACTCTTACCCTATGAAAACCCAAGTTCCTTGACTCTTCTACGCGGGAGAAATAGTAAGTATGTACCTATGTAGTAATAAATGTTCTGCTATTTATCAATAGTTGGAAAAACTAAAAAGTATCACCGCTGTGTCGGTCGGAGTGTTAGGTTTATTTTCGTTACGGAATTTCTGGATTCGGTCTCCACGCTCAAGGCCCGCGATAGAAGCTATGCTTAAAAAACTACAATAAGTCCACATTACATGCCGTGATGACACTTAGTTGTAACTTTATGTTTGTATAATTTTTCTTTGTAACTGTACAAAGAAATAGAGCGTCTAATATTTGCACCAAAACGCGCTATTATATCGGAACACGTCCTTACGCTCTTGACAATAATGTCGTATATCGATCTTTATGGCGCTTTGTATGTTACCAACTATATAACGGTGAGTGTACCAGTATTTATCTTGTTGGTTTTCCAAACATTATTTGACACCGAGTACTATAATGATCGCTAATAGACTAGACTGTCCATACATGAGTCACTGCTGCGAGACATTCGCTGGGGTGGTGCGGCGGTGGCAGACATAAATGTATTAAATTAAAATAAATAATTTTATTGTTATTATTACTACTAACATAGGATAAGTTTAAATTGTTACTAACAAAAATGAGTCAGATACTTGAAATAAAAATTATTATTATTATTACTATATAATTGCTTGAAAACAAAATAATTTGTAAATTATCAAATAATTAAGTAATTCGGAATCAAACATTTCTATGCTTAATTCAAGGTGGGACGTTTGGATAGAGCAGAAAATTACAATAATTTCATTAACACGTTATTAAATTTTGGGTCATTGTATAAAATTATGAGCGTATGGAAGTTTTTACTTTAATAAAGTCATTTTAATACCCACAGGTATGTCGTTATTTTATTCGTTAAATGCATCTTCGTAGATTTTCTATAGAGAAGGTTTTAGTAGATTGCAGTGTTTTTAGTCTGCTAGTAAATTATACTGTGTCAAGGGTGCTGATGTTAGAATTACCGGTCTTTACATGCATTATACCGATCGATATGGTGTGGTGGTGGCATACCTGCACTCGGCTATTACGGACCTGGGTTCGATTTCCACACAGGAAAAATATTTATGTGCATAAACGTGAACATTTGTTCTAATATAAGTGTTTCCTATGTATATTAAGTATGTATATATAATGTTTATCTATTATTTAGTATCCACTAGTTCTTAAACACATACTTATACACACATACTATCACGCACGACTATTTCCCCGAAGGGATAGGCAGAGGCATAATATACACCCACACTTCCCCAAAAATAGTGCTGGTCCCACGTAATAGGTGGCGAGCCGCTTATCAGGAACTTTACTGTTTACCAGAGCCTGCACATTAGAAAGTGAGCTTTGAATGGTTCTGAATGGTGGTGGTTTTGAATAGTGCACCCCTTTCAACTTACAAGTCGTAAGAGTCAACGACGAGAAATAGTAACGGATGATGGGTCGCAGCGTCACCCTGCGTACTTGATTGTATTACGATCACCAACCCACCTGCCCAGGATGGTGATAGTCACCACACTATTACATGCAGAAGTGGACTTTATAAGGCTGAAATGATAAAATGGTTCTCAGTATATTACGATTGGTAAGGGAACATTAAAATGTTTGTTATTATGGTTTAGAGATGAGAAACAAACTTTACAAGATAAGGAGTCATCGCGCGGAGGTTGTGCAACTACAAATTAGTGGCGTGAATACCTACCACCATACTCTCACTAGCAAATAATGCCAATCTGAAGTCAAAAGTAACATGAAATTAATTTAGATAAATAGATATACTCTTTATTGACCAAAAAACTTAAAAACTACAGATTACAATAAATATTTTTAAAAAAATTAAAAAGCCAATCTAGGCGGTCTTATCGCTAAAAGCGATCTTTTTCAGACAACCCGACGCAAAGGAGTGAACAGGAAAGCAGTAGGCAGAGAACAAGTGCAGACTTTAATTTTACATGCATTATGCGTTAATCGTTAACGTTTAAAAATGGTTTGAGCTTAACGTTTATCAAATTAAACCATTTCTTGCACACGCAGTTAATTATGATTTTTCAAGGAAAAAATGGTTTGTTTCACCAAGAAATTATTAATTTTAAGGATGATTTTATTTTGTTGCTTTATTATGGTAAAATAACCATATTTCGCACAAATGTCCAGGATTCTTGCCGTGTTTATCCGGCGTCGACAATGTAAGTTATGGCAGCCCTATGCCAGTAGGCAAAAACGAATTTCCAAGACAATTGCGGGACTGTTCGGAAGGGTTACCGCGGCCACGGAACATAGCAGGCTCAAGTAGAAACATGGTGGTTTTTAGTCAGTAGAAGTCTGATACACCCTTCCGCTTAACTCACAGCGGGAGACGATCGATTGATAATTCCAAGAAGCTCGTATAAGCAGGAGCTGTTTGTAAGAAATTTATAAAACAAACAACAAAGTTAAACACTTGTGAAATTATGCATATCAATATTTTTTATTATGGTTTTTAATTATGTATGTAGGTAGTGACATTCAAATTTAAATGCGTATTATGTTTATTTGTGGCATGTAGGTGGTCGGAGATGTCAAATAAACAAACAACTTTAAAGTGTTTTTAATGCATGATTTAAGTGTTTTCAACTTATTTCATTCCTGTGATTTATTTAGTGCGTATTGTTATAAAGATATTTACAATAAGGAAAAAGACCAAATACCGCTGACAACTTCTACTTACATTTAACATATAAAATTAAATAAGCTATAACGTGACTTCATAGAGGGCTTGCATTTCGCCCATACTGTACAGATAAGCGCAAAAGCTGTATCTCGAAAAATCGTAAAGCTGACGTTTATAGTATCGGATACTATAAAAAAAAATTATTATTCATTTTTTTATTTTTTGATTATTATTCTATTTTGTAAATTCGATACAAATATTAAATTTCAACCATAATTATAAATTCCTAAGTGTATGTTGGTCATTTGTGTTAAGCTAAAGTAATTTTATTTCTGATTCCCTTTAAATATTATTTTATTGTAATTTAGTTCTAATGTTCTAACCTGTGTTTGCCTTGTGAATTATTTTATTTGCATGCTGTGGTCTCCGATAATTGAGGGAGTTCACATAATGTTACGGGTATGTCACATATTATTGTATTTTTGTCGTGTATGTCCTTTGTTGGAGACCCATATTTTCAATAAATAAATAAATAGATACCTGCATTCCTCAGTATTACCTCTCTTTACAGAAGCAATTTTTTTTCGAAACTATCTTTTTCTGAGTTTCCGCTTTTATGCTTAGCACGGCGGTATATGGTCGTTGAATATATCCAATTAGTCGCAGGATTGGCGAAGGCAGATGTGTGACGTTCTGCAGTTAGATTTTCATTAAAAGGATTGTAGATGTGTGGCGTTCTGCAGTCAGATTTTCATTAAAAGGATTGTCGATGTGTGGCGTTCTGCAGTTAGATTTTCATTAAAAGGATTGTAGATGTGTGGCGTTCTGCAGTTAGATTTTCATTAAACGGATTTTAGATGCCTGGCGTTCTGCAGTTAGATTTTCATCAAACGGATTGTAAATGTGTGGCGTTCTGCAATTAGATTATCATTTAACGGATTGTAATAAATTAAAT
The DNA here is from genome assembly GCA_949126915.1 of Musotima nitidalis. Lineage (NCBI taxonomy): Eukaryota > Metazoa > Arthropoda > Insecta > Lepidoptera > Crambidae > Musotima > Musotima nitidalis. The sequence goes on along the minus strand of OX421427.1, from coordinate 4,651,919 downwards.
TAACTTGACCCAATGTAGACCACATATTATAGTGATAACCAGTGCTTCTTGAAGTACGAAGGTAATTTTTTATGCCTATACATAGCATAACGCCTGTTTCCCCGAAGGGGTAGGCAGAGGCATATTATACGCCCACATTTCGCCAATTATGATGTTGGTCCCACGTAATAGATGGCGGGCCTATTGCCGATTACCGGGAACTAATTAACTAGCTAACTTGGAACTAAAGAATTGGCGTGATTGTAAGAGAATATTTATTTGAATATTTAATACAAAATTATGTTTTGATTAGAACTCGTAGTAAATACGAATCACAAAAAATTATCAATTATTTTTATTTGTTGTACAATTAACTTCAAATAGCTACTTACGAAAACTAAACCGCAGAACATCTTATTAGTACCTACCTACTTGTAATATACATAAATGTTAACATTTATTTTTAAAAAAATATTACTTTATAATTACCTATTATATTATAATATAAATAGAATATTTTTGGCAGTGACTAATTCAATTTAAATAGTTTTATTTATCATAATTCGTTATTTTATTTTATTTTAGCTGTAGCATGCACGGATTTTGCTTATACTGTGCGAAGGTGTGCTTGGACTAACCAGAGAGCCAACTCTAATTCAACGAAAACTTAATCTAATAACTCTAATTCAAAGAATTAGGGCTCGAAGCCCTTATAGCAATTATATTTTAAATAATAAGAAATTTTCGTGAAGTTCTACAAAATCAGCTCTCATCAGCCTTGAACTCAGGCCTCATAATAAAACATTACCCGTAAACCAGGTTCGCAACCGGGATAACTCTTGGATAATAATGATTTTAAACTCAGGCCTCCTTGCACAATAGATAGGGTTAGGTCATACTCCACAACGCGTAGCCAGAGCGGATTGCCGTTCTTACCAAAACGGGCTGATGAAAAAAAAATCTTTGGTGGTATAACCTCTCTTTATTTTATTTTTCATGTAATTTTGTGTATAAACTAACCTGTTAAATAAACGAATGAAACAGATCTTAGTAACTAACTGGGTCACCCACACAGGTTGCCTGATGTTTTTTATTTATCTGAGAATGCTGTTTGGCATTTTATACAGTCTATATTACGAAACGTTTAGAAAACCAAAAACGAACACTTAATTTATAAATTGCTTACCCAATTATTCATCAGGCATTTTATAAATGCCATTTAAATTATATTATGCATCTAACTTGCGTAATATCTAGCATCACCATCTTTCAAATTAACCGTTAATAAATTACTGCATAAATTAACAATATAATATTTATGCAAACACTATCCTGCAATTATGAGACCGATTATGCTTAAAATAAGCCATTTATTAATTAAATTCGACTGACCGGCAAAGTCGGGGTCGGATGATTACCCGGGAATAGAAATAAATAGAGTATGTGTCATGTAGTCTACGTCTAGCGGATTGATAATCTATATTCGTGAAATCCGGGCAAAAACAAATAGAAATAACCTTACACTGTAATAAGTAGCCTTTATATTGGTGTATGTGCAAAATTATAATTAATTTATTAGTATAAAATAAGTTGTAATTAGTATAAAAGAGACAGTGACCCACAGACAAACCAGTCAAACGGTTTTGTGGGATATGTTTTTATGTAACTTGCATTATTTAAAGGAAATAAACGTTTTATCTATCTATTAAAAAGTATGAACAGTGTCGTGTGATACCGGCCTAGCATAGTGCCACCCCGTCACATCTGACGGGGAGTCGTAAAAGCCCACGAAGAGAAATCCTCCCGAAAGATGGGCAGCAGCGTCATCCTGCGAACTGGCTTGAACTGCTATCACCAACCAGCCTGCCCAGCGTGGTGGTAACAGACAAAAACCCCTATTAGAATACAATCTATGAGGGAGGCCAATGTTCTGCAGTGGACTTTACATGGCTGATATGATGATGATTGTTAATTAAAATACTATAATTCTTGTTAATATATCTACCATTCGAGTACCTAAATTAAAATAAGTTACCAATGAATCATTGCAATTATCAACTATAAATCAGATTAAACGAATAAGTAGTTTAATTAGTTTCACCATATCAATTATAACAAATTTTGATGTAGAACCGTTTTGATCCCCTACTTTATTTAATTACTGGAGATATCAATCCAAATCTTACTATTGTCTATATTTTATTTAAATTTCATTTACATAAATGTCAATTTAGAGTCAAGAATTAATTAAGATATTTACTCATAATGATTCGCATTGTGCCATTGTCATGTTATCTGGTAATGCGTACACATGAGTACAGTCAGCGTAAAAAATTTGGTGGCATCCAAAGCGCCATATATACGAAACACGTCCTAACGCTCTAGACAATAGAGGCTTGTGTATCTTTGTGGCGCTTTGGACGTTATCAACTACATGTCGCAAACTGTACAGAGCTTGCTCGATGTCAATTAAAAAACACAGTCAGTTACGTTAGCCTTTATTGTGGTTATCGCGATGTCAGAGTTCATAGGTTACTTACTCTCTCCGAAGGCATACAACATGCTATGGATTACATTATAGGGAATAAATAGCTTTGCTGAATTGTTTGATATGCTGCAAGATGCACGATTGCTGATGGCGTCAACAGACAGTAATAATAGTGCTAGACCGCGTAACACCTTCCATAACCAAATTCAGAAGGTTTTGGAGAAAGGCAAGTCCACAGTACCCCAAACCGATAGGCTTGTCGTGTTTGAAAAGGTTAATGAGTGTTAATGTAGTGAAGAGTGTGTGCCAGACTCGTAGCAAGTGGAAGGATATATCTGCCTTCCCCTACTGTAAAATGGCGTGACCTATATGAAATATTGACAAACATAGACTGGACTCCACATCACAGCCAGAAAAAAAATATAATGTAGATAGATAGATAGATAGAACGTTTATTGCACTAAATAAACACACATACAAAATATTAACATGAAACAATATGAGAGAAAAAAAATATATATCAAACTTACAAAAATTAAATAATTATTTGTACGTGTGCTCTATTCATGCGAAAAGGTCATAGCTCAACGTAGTATTGCTCAGCGAGCAAAACGTTGATTTTCAGCTACAACCTAGAGAGCCGCGATCACGGTTACCAATGTGTATTGCGTATTTCTCTTGTGTATTGCGCTCCTTTCAATATCTTGTAAGTCTCGCCTCAACTGCAAGTGGTGTACCTACCGATCAACGGACGAGGCTCTGGCGCACATAAACGTTCCCGGTAAGCGGCAATTACCTCGCCGCCTATGGCGTGGGGTCAACAATATGCCTCAGCCTACTCCTTCGGGGAAAGAGACGTGATTATCAGAGGTCGGAATTAGGTAGAGTTATTTATGTACTTGCTTCGAAATGTTGATATTAATGTGGACCTTCCCGGGATTTCAAATGGATTTCAAATGGGAGTGCTCCGCATTTTCGCTATTGTATTCTTTTGTTCTCACAAGCTATGTAGTGCGAACAATAAACGTGGCAACATCGCGCGTGTGCGTATTGGAATTTTGCAACTTCGGTCATCCAATATCATTGATGTAAGTTTGGCAACGTCGCGCGTGCAGTAGTCTAAATTAAAAAAGTAAAAGTAAATAACTTTTTATTAAAAAGTAACGGGATTTTTTCTATTCTTTAAAATTAATCCCGGGATTTGAGGCATATCCACTATATTCTTTCGCTGTGTGAAATCAGTGTAAGTACATGAATAACTCTACCTAATTCCGACCTCTGGTGATTATATATGTCTGTGTTTCTCTTGCGGCTAAATCATGTAAGTGTGTGTAAAAACAAAAAATAAAATTTGCATGATCCTAAAACCATTTTTCCGCAAGTCTGACTTGCACTTGATTGGTTTTATTTTTAATAATAATATTTGCTTAGGTAAAACAAAGTCAATGGTGCACAGGGATCCCACAAATATGTTAGGAACTGAAGGCAAACTCATCTGCAAGTAATGCACCTGTCGATCAACCGATGAGGCTCTGTCTGGGGCCTATAATATGCCTGTGCTTATTTATCCCTTCGGAAGACATATTGTTTGTGTGAAACAATCAGAGCACATCAATTTATTTAATATTCCATCACTACAATATGACTTGCATTTTTTAAACTGTCCGGGTCTATAATACCTGACCTTATTGTGTTAATCCGTTTTGTTTCACAATTGCCATAACATTACCATAATACCAGCTATATCCTTTGGCAAGAGCGCCTTGTAAGGAGATAGAAGGCGGGTAATGGCGTCTCAGTTAAACATAAGCTTGTTTTGTGACACTTTTTATGAATATGTCCTCTTTCATATGTAAGTGCAAAAAGGAGAGTTTTAAAAGGGCAGTTCTTGGATTTAATATCAAGCGCTTCCGTGATTCCAAACCATTCGTAATGAACACAAATGGTTTGAAAGCATATCAATCGCAATCGATAAGTCAACATAGAAACCCTTTTAGGCAGCTTGAAAAATTCTAACAGCAGGACGCCATCCCAACCCTTGGCACTGGCCCCCCGCCCCTTTTTCAACAGCGGTGGGCGTCATCGGAATATTTTTAGTGGGTAGGACTGCTGTCGGTCGCGTCTGCCGTAGTGAGCCCCACGCTCCCCCTTTGGCCGGGAAACGACATTCTTCTTCCTCTCACCTTGATTCGTACAAGGAGTAGATTGAATGCCCATGATTTTGTCTATATTACCAAATAAACACAATTTTCTCTCTTCACCACACAACCTTATCTGCAAGTGGTATACCTGCCACCCCTGTCGATCTACCGACGAGGCTCTGGCAAACATAACAGTTCCCGGTAAGCGGTATTGCCGCTTACCGGGAACCGGGCTCGCCATCTTTTACGTGGGACAAAAAATTATTTGACGAAATGTGGGCGTATTATATTTCTCTTGTTAAGGGTTAGGCCCTTGGGAAAACAGGCGAGTTTGTATGTATGTATATTATAGCCTTTACTAGCTAAATACATAAAAAAACGAACATTTTGTTTCATAAAGTGACCATAAAATATATCTTAGACTGCCCACAACGTGCGCGGACTGTGTGGGTATCTCGACATGTGGGGGACAAATATTCTGCACTTATGTGATTGTTATTATTTGACCACTGATACGGCGTGGTGGCGAGTATACACGCACTCCGCTTCTGAGGTCTTGGGTTCGATTCCCCCACAGGACAATTCATTGTATGCAAAAAAATGAATAGTTGTTCTGGCCTGGGTGTTTTCCTGTGTTTATTAGGTATGAATTCACAAAAAAGAGAAGTTTATGTATTTCCTAGTAAGTATCCCTTATTTAGTATACATAACACAATTATCTGATGATACTTATCTTGAAACTAAATAATGCTGTAATTATCAGAAAATAATGTATATATGAATGGGAATAACAGAGGAGAGAAGGTATGGGAATGACATATAATGATAATCGAGACCAACGGCTAAACATGCCAACCTTGGAAACGGTGGATCAGATGTGATCGATCGACGTAGAAAATAATTGGGAAGGTTCGGCAAGGGACCTCGTGTGACTGTAATGATGAACATGTGCGTAAAAGTGAGTTCGTCACTATTACAGATGATATCTCAAGCTCTTTCTTCGGTCACGCTACGCTGCGCACACCTCACCATTTTATTTTGACACTAGGGACAGCCCGCGACTTCGTCCGTCAGCTTTGCATTTTGTAGGCTAAAAAGTAGCTTAAGTGGGGCTTTATAACATCAGTCTGCCCCGTCGCTATTGATCCAGCTGTTTCGGAGATAAGACATCTCAAACAGACCCATTATTTTAACATAGGTATGTATTTAATTTAAACGTTTACTGAGAAAGCACATAATTTTGACGACCGATATGGCGTGGAGGTCAATATACCTGCACTTCACTCCAGAGGTCGTGGGTTCGATTCTCACACAGAACAAATCTTTGTGTGTTATAAATATGAATATTTGTTCTGGTCTGGGTGTTTTTCTTTGTATATTAATTATGTATTTACAAAAAAAAAGTATTTATGTATGTTTATACGTTATTTAGTATCCATTACATAAGTTCTTAATGATACTTATCTTGGAACTAAATAATTGGTGTAAGTGTCAGATATATTTATTTATTTATTTAAATATGCTACCATAGACATATGCAATACAATATACTTTGTAAATAAATAAATAATAATTAAATTTATTTGCACACAAAGGTGAACAGCTTAAATTTAAAAACATTAATATACAGACACTATAAGCATAAGCTTAGCAATTACAAAACTCAATATTTCAGTTTACATAATTTTGACAATATTGTAATGCAACGTAAGGAGGTTTCTTTCTTTCTTTAAATAGAGACCAACTCCAATACAAATAACCACATTACGTGATACCGTGTCCTTTATTAGGTCAACCGTCTATTTATCGTAAATTGGACGACTGAAGCTACGTTTCCTGTCCAAGGATCTGCCTTATTTATTTATATGTTAATAATTATTATCATAATACATCTAAAATTTAGAGCGGCGAAAGCTCAGTAGCGACAATTATATCTTTCAAAATTAAGAGTTCAGGTCTCAGGTTCAAACCCTGGTGGTGCAACTATGAAGTTACGTGCGTAACTATTGCTGCCTCGGAAAGCACGTTAGGCCGTTGGTATCGGCTGTCATGAATATGTCATGTCATGGCAGTCGTTATAAGGAACTCAGTGCCTTCGAACATCGTGACAGCTGGTTTAACCATAGAATGATATTTCCCTTTTGGTTGCGAAGGTCAGACGGCAATCGCTCCATGTAATAACCGAAATTCAGCCATACTTAAGCTTAATCTGGTTAAACCATTGAGCAGACCCTGGGCCCTGAGCCCTTTTTCTTATTTACGTCGGTAACAAAATGCATTTACGCACTGTCTCCCGGCCAAAGCGGGACCGAGAGAGGTGTAATACTCACTAAAAATCTTCCGACGACGCCCGCCGCTTGTTAAGAAAGAGGCGGGGGGTCAGTACCTGGGTTGCAAAACCGGAAGGACCTCCTCAAAGAGACGCAGTGGACGCGCCCCAGAGTCGCCAATCTTTAACTGTTACCTTTTCCCTAGCGCCTTCTGCGCCCTACCGGGAGGTACTCAGACCCCCACCAGACAAGGTGGAGACCAGCCTGGGCTGGGCCCTAAGCTTAAGTTGGGGCAACCGGGATAATGCTAGGATATAATGATGATTTACTATATACCTATCATGTTTAGGCATCCAATTGTATGCACAATTAAAATAGCTACTTTCATATTATGCCACACGAAACGATACTCTATCGAAGTGTCTTCCTGTAGTAATAAATACTGAGATAATTAGTTGGTGCCTATAAACGCATAGGCCTTATGATTAAAGCAGCTAGGCAGTTTGCGTAGGTGTTTAATTAATTATAAACTGTCGGTTTAGTTTCCCGTCTGGACACCTTTCTAGACAAAAAGGCCGCTAGAATTCCCGCAAAAAAACCAGAAAAAAAAACGAAAACTGAATTATTTTTATCTAATAATGTGTTATTCTTAAATACATAGGTCACAGGGAGAACGTTAGCTTTATCAATAACAGCTATTATCGATGCATCTGCAGGACATAGTATTTCAAGGCCCTGTCTCTACTTTATACACTGAACAGCGTTCGGACAACTTTTTAAAACGCATTTTATTATTTTTTTCTGTCGCCAAAACTACACAATCATCTTATATGTAACAGGTTAACAAAACAAGAATAGTAAATGCAGACCACGGAACATAACACACGGAAATATAATTAAAGTAATTTTAATTTGTTTGTGTATTTGTCTTTCTAGTCCTAAATAGTGTGATGAAAATAAAACAGTTCACAGCTTTGTCAACAATAAATTTAGGTATGTAAATCCACCGCACCGCACTTCAAAGAAACTTAAAATTCATCATCAATAGCTTCAAAAATATTTCCGGAAACAGTCAGTCGTAGATTCCTGTAGTAGGTACTTTATTTAGAATGAAAGTCTCAATTAAGTATAAATCTTGTTTCGCCGACCTACCTACCTAGCTCGAGTAAGTACTTCGTGTGATATAAGGAAATGCATCTGACAGTATTAAAAAAAAAAAACTTTCTAAAAGCTTAAAAGAAATGAGATTCTTACATCAATCCTGTTTACCAAAATTACTTGAAGTCTTAAATACCTGTTCTTCTTGGGTTTTTATAGTACTTTATATTATTATTTTAATTAATATTAATTATAATTAAAATGATATTAAAATAATACTTCTGAGTAAAATTTTCTAACATTATCGCAATATAAAACAATTGATACTGTTAAAATTTATCATACATATTAAGTTTTAAAGTAATAACTTACTTTTCGACAGATTTTGCCGTATTATTTAACACTCCACTAAACTTGCACCACATTTTGGATCACAGAACAAATGCACTCTCTTCTCCACATGATTTCTTTTGAAAATAAAACAAAAACAAAGTTTACACTATTATGTTGGCACTGCAACCCGCAACCGCTTCAAATTCAAATATTGAATTCCAAGTTCTATTCTCAAAAGCAATTTTAAGTGTTGCAATTATGAAATTGAGGTTACTATTCTAGTAGTTTAAAATCCTTAGCGGGTTTTTGGTATTGATAACGAAAAATGTATGTCACTAGAATGCGGGTTTTCGTGTTGTGCTTGTGTTGCGTAAGACGTAACCGACGCGTGTACGCCGAGACGGCCAGCTATAGAAACTGAAAGTGTCCCTATACGCCCCTCCAGAAGCCTCCGCGTTAGGTAATGGAAGTTATTTCCACTAATCCTCATCATAACAACTCTGCACATCCGCCGCCTTTGTTGTTGGCCAGGGGACTGCATCCAGAGTAAACTCTGAAAAGGTGTTCTAATACTAAGGCTAGTATAGAGCAAAACTACTATGAAAGAGAGAAATTTAAAATAAAACACATTTTATAGCACATATTATGAAGATCATTACTATAGTATATCTTGCACTTAAAAAGTTATTGCAATTTTAAAGCTCCGACATTAGGTTTAGATATAAGTAAAAAGGTTGTGTTTTTCCCCAGGTTAACTTATTTTAATATAAGTTAATCATTATAAATATATTAAGTTAATAGACAATTCAAAGTAAAGAATATGTATATTAAGTTAAAGATAAATATAATACCTAATCATACCTAATATTATCGTTTATTATCATTTTTTGTAAAAAATATGTACCTACTATTTAAGTACCTACAGAATATAAGAAATTTACCAATGTTTGCTAGCCAGTTCAAATTGACAGGCGATTGGGTTAAAAATACCGAACAAAATAATACAATTTATTGTGTTAGCTTCGAGGAGCTTAAACCGCCTGTCATTCTTTACAATAATACGTCTTGAAGAATAGTGAAGTAAAAAAAACAACATGCATAAAAAGTCTTAAAAAAAATACCATAAAAGAACTTTTCGGTATATACCCACCCTCCCTTTTCCTCTCCCGAACTACACGTGCTGGTCTCAGGATCCACCCTCATAATGTGCAGTCTATCAGCAATCGTAAAAATTTGGTAAGGCGTTCTTAGACAAGAGAATTCGCCTGCTCGTGGAATGGTCTGCCGGCTTATGTGTTTCCCAAGTCCTATAGTCTCTCCGGCTCTTTAAACTGGGCGTGAAACGGACTTATGCAGGCTATAATTAGCGGGTGTGCTTGTTACCGTGCTTATTACCCGGTACGGAGGGCTCTCACATTCCTGAAAATGCATCGACTACTTAGCATTAGGCAGGATATCGCCATAATGATTCATGTTACAAAAACTTTAAAAGGCATATTATTTGTGGTACCTCTTTAATTTTTATGAACATGAACTATATATAGTAAACTTGCACTGATTGCTAAAAAAATATAAAAATTGGTTCATTTAACATAAAATAAAATAAATATAATACTCGTAGCTCTGCAATGAAATGGAATCGGTGAAACGATTACCGAAGTAAAGCAGAGTTCATATTGGTCCTTTGAAGAGTAACCGTTTGTGTAGCACTTAATATGTGCCTCGAAAGGCACTTTTAAGCTGTCCCTCTCATCACTTTATGTAGTAGTCGTTAAGCCATGATACCTCTTTTTTCGGATGGAAAAACATTTGACTGTCTCCTGCTGTGGTTGGAGCGGAAGGGCGGAGTTAATGTCTGATACATTACTAGAAACCATTCATGTGTTCTCGATTCTTCGATACCATTGATTGGGGTCCGCGGTAACACTTTCGATCAGCCCCGCAACGAGATAATATGATGCCTTATGGGCTGTTAAAAAATTTAACAGCACCTACCTACCCACCTATTATAAGACACCAACTCCGAAAAGAACTGGGTCCTCGTGGACCTTAGCTGTATGAGGAGGCCCATGGTCAATAGTAGGACGTTAAAGCCTAAAATAATGACGATATTATCGATATATAAAATAAATGAAATGTTATAAAACAATGTTCCTTTACAAATGATAATTCTCCTTAGTTTGTCGGGGACCCTATCTCCAGGACTACATGCAATTATGGATATTTTGTTGACACAGCGCCTCAGATTCTTTTGTAATTCCGTAAACAAACTTATTTAATGTTACCTATGAGAAGACCCAATGAATTTGTAAATAAAGCTTATATTCGCTACACGTATAATAACACAGATGACAGTTGGTATATACGCGAGCTGCTGGGAAGTGCAAGCCATTGTTGCAATAATCTCAAGCAATTTGTCTTACCATTGTTGTTTATCTGTAATTGTATTATGTCTTGTATTCAAGTGCTCTGTTTCTGCTCTACGTATCATAAGTGGCTAATAGACTTGAGATTGTCTGTAAACCGTTTGTAGCTACCGCAAGGATAGGTCGGAACCTATCAGATACTCGACCCTGGAATTGGATTTAAGTTGATGAGGTGAGACCCGAGGATAAGACAGATCGTCTGTTTGGCGAGTGATCAATGGCAATAGTAAAATAGACCTTGTATAAGAAATATGGCAATAAGTGCAATGTAGAACATCGGATCCTTAGATTTTTAATTACTAGTATAGACAGTAATTATAAGACATTATTATAACGGTTTTGAGGTGTTCTGCTTCTGCCGTAGGTATTGCTCCATTGCTCCTCTAAAAATCCATCACTTGCTTACAATGGATTTCCGCAAAGTAACGCCTGTATCAATAAATTATTTAAGATCGGCAAGTACAGCCATCCAGGCAAAACTATACATCAAACTTATGAAATTTCACAGGATTGCACCACTCTCGTTTCAGCGTTGGTAGTGAAGACATCGTTGTTCTGAGGCTCCTATCTTACCTGAAGATGCCCTGTGTAAGGGCGAAACACGTGTCGTGTTGAATAGTTTCTCGATTTTTCGGGAAATTATAGTAGCGCGGGAATTGTTACAAAGATATTTTTAATCCATCACTTGCTCGACCTTTGATTGTTGATGATGAGAGACAGCCTTCAACCCTATTGTTATCTCTTCGTTCTCTAGTGGAAAAGAATTGGTGATAATGACTATGACATAGACGGATCTTCTTTTTTGCTCGATCGACCTCGTTCAATGGGAAATAAGGCAATAAGTGAAATTTGGAAATTCTAGTTCTTTAGAGTCTATAGTTGCGATATCCGTGTCTCGGGAAGCACGTTAAGCTGTTGGTCCCGGCTGTCATGAACATCTATGGCAGTCGTTATTAGGAAGTCAGTACCTTCTTACATCCTAAAAGCTGGTTTAACCATAGAATGATGTTTCCTTTTAGGTTGCGGAGGTTAGACTGCAGTCGCTTCATGTAATGACTGAAATTCAGCTAAATCGGGTTAGACCACAAATATTTGTCCTGCGGGAATCCTAAAATCACATCAAACCTTTGCCAATACTCACACAGAGAAATAACAAAAGAAAAAATTAAAAAAAGAAATAATAAACTTTATTTCAGGAAATACATTTTATTCGTTAAATTAATCAATTAAGTCAGTTTAATAGCTTTGGACAAAAATATTAAAGTCGTCTACTAACACTAATATTTCATTTGGCACAATTTTCTTTTTTGCATTACAAATGTTTGATATAACAGTAGAAATGTTAAATTAATCTATGTAAAGCACTACAGATTTTTTTTTAAAATTGTCAATGATCCTCTTAGTCAGGGCAATTCAAGGTATAAAATGTGACAACTGAAATCTCCCATAAAATCCAGAAACAACTCTACACGTGTTTCGATCAATCAACAGGGCATATAAGGCGAATAAGTTGAACAACGTGCTTGAATGCGCAGTTGCATATTAACGGATCTCATTGGAAATTCGGCTTTGGGAGGTGACGCGTAACTGGAGCTACGAAGCGACGCATTTCACGCACACATACACTTAGTAAATTTCTGTCCCTTAATTTCTTTGCCAATAGACAATAGACAAATTTAGACAATAGCCAATTTTAAGAATATTGGACAACCCAAGAATAACAACTGTTTCCTTGATTAAGCGTTTGTCGTGTCTTGTTTCTCTGATTTTTCTGTACATTTGCCGTTGCGCGGGAATTGTCACAAAGTTAATTTTAAACCTTCAATTGCTTACAATAGGTTTCCGCCACATAACGTTGTCGTTAACACATACATTGTCTTTAGTCAAGTTGCTAATAAGCGTTTGTAGAAGATAAGGAGTAATATCTGGACTGGGATAAGTTTAAACAGTAGTTTAAGACAAAGCAGCAGAGTGGCTTATACCAAAACGGCGAGGCCTAAGCATAGTACCCACTATGAGAATTATTACCCAGGGACAAGCAATAGTCCAATGTATGCAAATAATGTCATAAATAAAATAAATAGGTCCGTTTAAGTGGATTAACATCGAGTTCAAATGATGTATTAGTATGTTCGTTTGTAACTGAATCCCTGTTATATACAAACAAACATACGGGTGAGGCTAATAAAAGATGTGTTAATTAGGTTTATACTCTAGATCCATAAAAAAACCCTCTATGCTGCTGCGCTTTTGTCGCTTTGAACACGTAATCCTTCGGTTTTAAAACTAATGCTCTAACCATTACACCAGATGTAATGCCAGGTTTATTACCAGATTATTAGATTTGCCAGATTTGTTACATTTCTACAAAAGCACATAGCTACATGTCAAGCGTAATTATTTGACGTTTCTAGACATTTTAATGCGTTGTATTATGACCCATTTTCGAACTGAACTATTGAAACAGGTTGGATCCCCTGGCATATACATTTTTATCAAATAATTCTCAACTATATGTCCGTAGCTACTTCTATATTGAATGCTGCTTTATTAAGTATATTTCATAAATTTTTCCTTTCTTAGATTTACAGCTCAGTTTTAAATAATCTCTTTAACGTACAACTAACTCAGATCGAAAAGCATTAAGTCATATTGGTCACTGAATTGTATTAAAACCAATAAAAATGAAAAAATTGCAATAAAAAATAGTTTATGAAATGAATTATTTCATAAAAATACAATTTATAGAGGATTTCACGGTGTTTTCTATTGTAAAACCATAAACAGCTTCATTATCAATAAATGAAAATAAAAAATATAGTATTTATAGTTAATATGATTTAGTTATTAAAATAGACTTCGCTAAAATAATTTTGACAGCTTAGATTATTTTTAATGCTAGTGTACATTTACATTTTTACGTAGATATTGCATTTCCTAATACCAGGTACATAATCCATGATAAGTACAGTTAACTAGATATACAATGCTCGTTACAAAAATATCATAAATCAAAAAAATAATTTTATTATTTATTTGTTTCTACAATATTTTTTAATACCAATAATATGATATCGTTAAAAATAAATAATTATTTTACTTAATTATATTATAAAAAACAATTTAATTTTACATATAATATTGAGCCCCGCTTGTTATAATAATAATTATGATCTATCACTAATAGCCGAACTACCTTTTCGTAAACTTCTTTAATATTAAAAAGCACCTCCAGTACTGAAAATGTCAGACCTGGGATCTCGCTTCTTTAAGGAATATAGACACAATTTGATTTCAGGTGAAAAAAAAATATTTTGAATCCTTTTCACACTCAATAATATGACCTCACATGTATGTCTCTCTGTGCTATATCAACATATCGAAATGTGAGTGTAGAAAGGAAGACTCAAAATCATTCTCATTTACTAAATCCCTTGTGTCGCCTTGCCGTCAGAGAACAAACGCGCAAGTTGCGGTGAAACGACTGAGCGGCAGCGCAATATTTAATAGCACATCAAAGGTGTATATTTGAAGTACTGTCTAAAATAGTGCAGGGGATATTAATTTAGGTTATTCCATTTTATTAGCATTCTACCCTTAACTTATCTTCAGTGACAAGACAAGAGCTTTGGGTCATTGGGGCATTGGGTTCGTGTGAGATTGTGAGGGCAGAAAATATCCACAGTTTTTTTATTACTTCAAGAAAATTGTTATTGAAAATTATTCAACTCAACTGTCGTACAAAGACCTACATTAACGCTGCGATGCCAAAGATTGACGTTGACGCAGCGTTCGTGTGGCATTCACTGCGTTGAAATAATTGCGTTGCGGCGCCCGTGTAGCACCTCTGTCAGTGGGGCAGGATCTAAGACGTTTGTACTTCAACAAAGACAGTAGCGCTATCTAACGTGCATTTTCCGAACTATTTACATGCTGAAGTCTTTTGAATAATAAGCACTATATTAGAACACTTTTTGGGACATTCTGGCAATGTTATTTTAACAATTCTGTCTTTGCAGTACTGGAGTTGCGTATTAAAATTATATAAAAATAAATACAATAATAAATTAACACAGGATCATTTGCACATAACTTTATCACCAAAAGTATATGCTGACTAGATTCAAAGTGGATATTAATGATAAAATTAAATATTACTTACACATAAGTATAATATTTTTTAAACATTTACACCAGTAAATGCTTAAGAAATTATTAAATTAACACTTTAGAATTACAATTATACTTATAAAAAATAGCAGTTCACTGTTTACCGTTTGCTTTTTTAATGGTCTAATAAAATGTATGCATTAAATAAAATATAAAACAACCAATTTAGATAAGCCATTTCCTGAAAAGTATAATACGACTAATTTAAAAATGTTAACATTCCCTTTCTGCACGGTGTTTACGAATGACATTTTTTATTCAGCCGTCTTATACCTTTTTCAACGGATCATGTTTTAACTGGCCATTAAACAAGCATTTTTAAGGAACAGCTGACACCAGCTCATCCAGTCAGCAATCATTATTTAATTGACAGGTTTGCATGGAAATACTCGTCATAATAGGAAGCAAAACCATATAAATAAATCATTTAATGATAAATTAAAATTAATTAATTAGTTTTGCATTGATATTTATAAAAACCTAAATTATAAAATTAATAATTTTTTTTTTAAATAGATTTTTACAATCTTAATCATTTATTGATTTTTACAATCTTATGTTTTATTATGTCAAATCGTAAAGCGATAAATTAATATCGCAGAAAGCATTTTTAAAGAATCAAAAAAACAAAGTTAAGGAAAGTTTCGATAAATAAATCAATCTTTGCTTTTTAATAACATTGAAGTTAATGAACATATTTTATTACCAATTTATGTAAACTATTGATGCTAGGCATTATAAATTTAACCAGTAGGTAAGATCATTTCACTTTTTTAGAAAAAAACACCAATGGAGAAAAGGCTTGGTTGGGGACGTTCTTCATTTATTTATACAAAATTTCGTTACACATTTCAATTCAAAAATAAATGTTAAAGTATTACTATACTGTATTTAAGTGATCCCCAGGGAACAGACCCTCCATCGGAGCCCAAATACATTAAATAAATTCATATTTCAATGTTTCATTTACTTATTTATATTTTCTTTTAATTAATTTAATCAAATCGTTATATTCGTTGCATTTCTAAATTACCAATGTACATATTTTGCTACAAATATTAATTTAATTACAGCAATATTAAGCAATAGCAATACGCTATTTATTGGTGTATTGGGATTCTACGAACAACTTAGGAGTCCAAGCCAACCTCACCCGCAAGTGGTGCACCTGCCGATCAACAGACGAGGCTCTGGCAAACATAAAAGTTTCCGGTAAGCGGCACTAAGTTTGCCACCTATTACGTGGGGCCAATAATAAAATTTGCCAACCAACCAGCGTGATTGTATTAACATTGAAGAACTTCTTTAATTCTACTGAACTACGGCCTATAGCCAACTGTATTATCATATTGTGTGCGTATTACTATTTGGTATTCAATAGAATATTAATATTATTAACTATTCAGTAAATAGCTACTATTTTCTATGCATAATATTGCTTTCATTCTATAACGTTTTGAAAATAATATTTTATTATTAGTATTCGATTTTTTTTCTACCTGTTAATGACTGCAAAGGCACTAAGGGCCTTAGGGTTCTTACACATAAAGTAGATACGACGTCTTGTCATGGATATCGACGACGGGCTTTATATAAAAACATGTGACTTCGTACGAAGTTCGTCGCGGATTTCACGTCACTACATCGTGTCGTGTTTATGTATAAGAGCGCTAATTCCTTCTATAATTTAATATTGAACAATGATAAAATTTTTTATTACTAAATTTAGATTAATATATCTTAATATACTGCTACATAAATATGCAAAATAAAATCTATTTTTTTACAAACATTAATAATATGTATCTACTTTTAATCTTAATACTATTTACTATATTAATAAATTATCTCTTTAACGCAATCAATTCGTCACTAATTTGGTAGCGTGAAAAACTTTATTTACGTAACATTAGCAGAATTTACAATGTTTTATTATAATTAATAAATTTTGCAAAAAAAGACCTGCAAATATAGCATTAAATTGATTGGCTTAATATATATCGTGGCCTGATGGTTAAATTGCCCAGTTCATGATAGGTTTGGACGTTGTAAAACATATCGCTTTTTATAAATCAATTTTCGACAAATTCAGTTCTTGTTAACCCTAAGGAATCAGTAATCATTTAGAAAGTATTTTATGGGTTAATCTTGAACCTTAAATATTAGTTGATATGCTGCGACTTTATAAGGACAATCATACGATCTTGTCACAGACATAAATATACTATAGATAGCGCAAATCGTACTTTGCCGCGCGCGTCTGCTGCTGTTTTTCAAATATAATAATAATAATAATAATTTATTTATTCCACATATAGTTCACAATCTTACAAAAACCCTGGCTTTCTAACTAGTTATATAACTGTATTTCAGCAGCCAGTTTCTTCCCAAAATAAAATTTTTACAACATTTCAATGCGATACATGGTAAAAGAGTGCATGTTTGCGTTGTGTTTCATGCGTGCATGCGTGATAGAGAGAAACATTTTATCTGACATTTTATTTGTCTTTTATAACATGAACGATTTCACGTATGAAGTATTTATAATCAGTGTCGATAAATCAGTTTGGATTTCCTGTCACTAAATATCTGCAATCACGTTACAGTAGGTTTTAAAAATCGGCACGCCTGATTTTAATAAAAGTCGTGATACTTGCGTTATCTATTGTATATATCACACCTTACGTATGTAAGGTATCATTATTTGGGATATATATATACGAATTGGGCCCCCATAGTATATTATATAGTATATAATATAGTATATTATGGGGGCCCAATTCGAAAAATAATGATTTTTGGGAAAATGCGTTTAAAAATTTTAAATTTTAAACGAAATAATTTTTATTTTGAGATGTACCCCTATAGTAGGTTATATCTGTGGATCTAGTCAAATTAATGATCGGGCAATGACATATACATAAAATACGAATTTCAGGTTTGCGAAAGTATCAAGACAGGTATGGTCGCAACCGCTGATATAATACGTTCATATAGGGGCCAAACATATTAATCTAGCGGCGTTCATACTAAAACTTATAAAGTTAATCTATATTATTATCACAACATTCAACTACTAATATACGATTGTTTTATTATATTCGCGTAAATGTAATGTTATATAATCTATATTTGAGCCTCTTTTCATTAAAAACATCGTGATTTGAACACAATACTACCCTGGTGTTCAATCTAAAAGTCGATAATATTCTATGTCGGGATTCAAAATTTACATATTAATAGCGTTTTTACATAATAAGTTCGTCTATTGACGTTCCACTACTACACTCAGGCTTAATCTTGCAAACCAATGTGAGAGGGATTAAGGTTCCTCCACGCATACTCAGTGCGGATTGGCGGAGGCAGGAGTTTGGCGTCATAAAACATTCTAGATGTTTCTAAGCCATTCAAACGGCTCTTCAACATTGTTTAAAAAACTCTCAAAGTAAATGAACGCAGTACTAAGTTATCTTGACATTCATAAGTAGACTACCACATACAGTATCCACGGTAATAGTACGGTAGCACGGTAGGAGCATAGTAATCACGGATCCCCGTGTGGTACCGGCCTGGAATACTGCCCACTCTCATCTCACGGGGAGACTTAAGACTCGACGAAGAGAAATCCTGCCGAATGGTGGACAGCAGCGTCATTCTATGTACTGGCTTGGACTGCGTCACCAACCCGCCTGCCCAGGGTGGTGATTCCAGGCAAATATCCCCAATACAATGCAATCTATTAGAGAGGTCAATGTTCAGCAGTAAGGCTGATATGATGATGATGATGACATAAAGTGATACCGGTACCAACAGCTTAACATGCTGTTGACGTAAAGTGATAACCGGTATCAACAGCTTAATATACTTTTGACGTAAAGTGATAACGGTACCATTACTCAAGACTACCTACTACTACTCCTACCCGCAGAAAAACGGTACATAAGTTTTTAAGTTGACGTACATAAGAGATATTGAGCCAAAATTGATGAAAGATGACTTTGACTTTGAAAACTATGAGAGAAGAATTTGATTAGCTTTGGAAAAAAAAGAATCAAAAATATCTTATTATTTTGAATACTAATAAAGCAAAAATCCTTGATAAAGCGGAGAAAAGATTAACCAAAATATTTATAAAGAACTTAGAAAATAAACTGCTTTATATTAATTTACTAACAAGCGAGAACAGACTCGCAAATACAGTCATTTAAAAAAAATGTTTGGCACAAGACTTTATGGGCAGTATGTATTGATATTTGGTTTCAAAGGTATAACATAGAAACGTTACGTAGTAAAGAGGAGTACTTCAAAAAAAATGTAGACTATGCTGTTTTCTGAATAGTCTTAGTAATGCACTCATGCAGATTGAGTGCATACCATTTTATTATTGTTCGTTATGGATAAAATTTTATTGATCCGATATCATCTGATAACGGCTAACTCACAGATTCACTAAATTTGACATAGTGCAGTAACGTTAGCAAAGGCAACGCAAAATATTTATATTTTTTATAAATACTTTCAAATGTATGCTCAGTCACTTTAGTCTACTCGTTATACAAATGTCATAACTTTTAAGTCTATTTCCAAATGATATGAAAACGTATTTTTGACGTACACTACAACATATCTAATCTATTGAATTAATTAATCAATAAGGTTTCAAAAGTATGAAGCGACCAGTTCAAATTGCCGAATTTATGGCAGGAGTTGATTTTTTTATTAAAATCAAAATGTCTTTAAATTGTAAAAGACTACATTATTAATTTAGAACAATACATAAAAGCAATTAATCTCAGATCGGCTTGAATCAAAAGGCTCTTTCAGAAACCGGTATCTTCAGCCTGAAATCGATTTGTCTCACCAAAATATACATTAATCTCCTAGTTATCGTGACGAGTAATCACGTTTCGTGACCTTCAGTAAGTTCTACTTCTGCGACAATACTCCGTGCATTCTGAGGAACTCGTGCAGGTCGCGGGGAACTGACGAGGATCTGTAGCGGAAACCCGCCTGCGCTAGAGCTCCAGCGGCAAGACACGCCAGGCGCGGCCGGAGCGCCCCTCGCACCAAACTCTCTGCAGGACCTGTGTTGACAATAAATTTACTTTACTATATTTCCATATCGATTATATCAAGCATCCAGTGGGACGCCCTCGGTATCGCTGGATAGACCAGAGGGCCTACTCTAATTCAACGAAAACGAAACTTCGTTGCATCTATCTCTGTCACTCCTTGGGTATATCATTATCGAGTGAAAGGAATGGATATATACGAAGTTTCGTTTTCGTTGAATTAGAGTAGGCCCTCTGGTCGGTCCTCGAAAAGATCGCTTTCACCCGCAACGGCCGAACTGGCGACGCTGGCTGAGAACAGAGCAGAGTGGCGAAATCTCGAGACCAATATCCACTTCGGGTCGCTGCGCCAGCACTAATTTATTGATTGATTATGTCAGATACTGACGTTTCTGCTAGATAATTTCTCCACATGGAGTTCTTATTGCCCTAGGAAGCTTACATATGAACACAATGCAACGTCGTGTCGTGGCAATCTACGATGAGCATCATACAAATTGTCATGTCATTGTAAGCTCGTCTTATTGCTAACTTCGAAAAGCCATGGGTTCGGGGTTTAAACCAGAGACTGACAAATTTGAAGTCTTTGGATCTTGCCACTGGACTTTCGCCGCTCCAACATAGGTTATGTGACTATCTAGTAGACTTACCTCCAATAGCTGCGACGAGTGGCGTGACGCCATCTTCATCCGTAGCGTCCACGTGGGCGCCGTGTGACAGAAGCTCGCATACTACGCCGCAGAACGACTCGCTCCATTGTTCACGATCCTCTATATATTTAAAAACCATTGACATTATCATACATACATATAATCACGCCTGTTCCCCAGACGAAGAGGTATGCAGAGGCATTTTAAATGAACACTTATTGTATTCTAAATAAAAGAACTAAGCAAAAAAACATGAACAAATGTATTACTATACAAAGGCCGGCCAAACCGCGCATGAAACAATCGACTTATTGCAGCAACGATTTCCAGAACACATTATCTCACGAAAGTCTGATGTCAACTGGCCACCATCATGCGATTTAACGGCGTGCGATTTTTTTCTTTGGTGTTTTGTAAAATCACGGTTTTATGCGAGAAACCCGAAACAATTGCTGAGCTCAAATACACATACAGCCACATCTCTGTGCAAAATTCATGGAAAATTTCATGAACTTCTTAGCTTCTCTAGATAAAGTAAAATAAAAATAAATTATACATTATTGTCTTTAAAATCAACGTGATCATTTAGATTCGTCAAACATTCACAGACAAAACGGAAATTCGATATATTTTTTTAACAACAATGAAAGAGATATATATGAGCGGTACCATAATAAAGAAATAAAAGCAAATGGGTTCTTTGTCAGAATTTGTCAAGGTTTGTCAGTTTATCTGTCTGTTGTGGTTTTTCTCAAGATTTGTCAGTCTGTCGGTGACTCTAATCGGGGGGATCTGTCAGTCAGCCTGTCGTGATTCTAAGGGAGGGAGGAGAAGTTGTCATTTGATGATTGTCCATCCTAAAAAAGGAAGAGTGGTGAACGCACCTAGCGATAGCTGGTATGAGATGAGCGTGAGATGCAGCGGCGTCCGGCGGCGGTCGTCTGCCACGTCCACGGGCGCGCCGCATTCCAGGAGCAGGCGGCTGCTGCGCGGGCAAGGGAACCTGCCGACACCGAACATATGAAGTTATACTTGCTGTACTCTCCTTGCTGCAGGTTTCTTCTCCTTTGCGTTACAATGGTAAAAAGAAATACTATCATCTCAGTCATATGACGTCCACTGCTGAACATAGGCATCCCCAATAGATTTTCACATTGAGCGATCCTGAGTCCCCTGCATCCACCGACTTGCCGCCGCCGTGGCCAGATCATCGGTCCATCGGGAGAAAGGTCGTCTTCTACTACGTTTGCCGGTTCGCGGTTGCCACTAAAAAAGCTGAATGATATAATGATGAATCCATAAAGAATACTGACTGGCAGACGTCACTGATGTGGAAGTCGTCGACGGGAGTCCTTCGGTCGCTGGCCAGGTGCAGAAGGCTCTGGCCCGAGCGAAGCCGCGCGAGCCGCAGCCGGAATACCGCTCTCCGTACTGAACTCTTTGTTTCCTTTAAGAAATTATTTCCAATTATATATTTATTTACCAGGGATCGAAGTGGGTAGAGCTATTAAGACGCATTGAAACGTTGATGTTCATATGGACATTCCCCATATGTTTTTAACTGATATTTAAATGATGATTTTTGATATGATTTTTTGTATTGGTTATTATCTCACGATGTTGCCAAACTTACATCAGCGATTGTTCTAAAACACTTCCGGGAAAGTCCATACTAATATAAGGTGTCGCAAGTACGTATAATAGCTCTACCTTCTCCGATCCCCAACATAACCAGCAATAATAATATGATATGAAAAACGCTTTATTTAATTGGGTTTTTTTTTTAATTTAACGGATAACTTATGAATGTCAAGATAACTTATCGCGCCCATTCAGTGATATATACTGCTGCACAATAATAGAAAGAACCGTAGCAGTGAGTGCTGATAGTCTGCACGGTATGGATGTCGATTTTGAGAATAGCAGGTGTTTTTCGGGAGGGGAAAGGAGAGGGGGTATTTAGGTCGAAAAGTTAATGTTCATGAAACTAAAAGTGTGTGACAGGATTGTAGCAAGTAAATCATGGCGTCATGTCCACCCGTACGAGTATAAAGCGTGACAATATGACATGTATAACAATGTTCTTACGGTTGAATTTTCAACATAAGCGATGAGCGCGAGAGATGCCTAGCCTCGTTGCTATAGTCACGTGCCACCTCCCCAACCCGCACTACGATTGAGACCCAATAATTTGCCGACTGGTAGATTGCGACCACATGGTCATTGTCCCCGTAAGATTGTATCGTGATATTCTCAAAGGAAACTGGTCAATCAGTCTTATCATTAAAGGACTAGTTACTCACATCACTGTTGCCATCATTCTCCAAGAGACGTGCCGCTACCGCCACCAGATACAAGGCCGTCCGAATATTGCTCTCATACTCCTCCTGCAAGCAAAATGAGAGAGCCATGCTCTACGCGTCAATGCTTAAAGACGAACAACCACCGTAGTACTGATGGTTATTTTATTTTATTTTATTTATTTATTTACTTTAATTAAAACGGTGTACAAAACCAATTACAGTAATTAAAGATAACAATAAATTTCAAAAATACAATTCATACAAAACTAAACTCAGCAACAATAATTAAATTAATCAGATAAAATTTTAAAAAAATTAATTAGATTATATTAAAATAAAATTAACTATAATAGACATAAGTTACATAAAGATATACACGCACACATTCATACCTTTCTTTCACAATAACTCAGGCAGTCGAAAAACGTTAGTTAATAAATAACGTTAGTTTATAGTCATGATGCTTCTATAATATAAATACGCTTTGGTTTATAAAAAAAATTACAACTTGGTTTATATTATTAAAGTTTTAGCAATCCTGGGAAATCAATAGCCTTATATTTATTGAAGGTCAAAGTCATTTACAAAAAAAAAATATTTAATTAAAACAAATTTTGAAGCGTTACTTTTTAAGTTTTGTTTTCTTAAAATAGCTTCAGTTCGCTTGGGCCACACATTAACGCGGCTTCTTTCGCGCGTTTTCTTGCATGCTACTATTTGATGTTTTTATATTACCAAAAATGAATAAAAATCATTGTTCAATGATATTTTTTAGGTAATGACTCTTGTTATGATGTGGAGAATGCGTAGTCTTTGATTCGATCACGGTCTTTTTACACCCTGTATAGTATGAATATTATGCGGTAAGAAATATTTAACTGTAAGTAAAAAGAAACTTTAAGTAATTTAGCAAGGTTCTCGAAGTATGAATTATTATTAAGAGTTTGACCAATTACATGGGGTCAATTAAATATATAAAATTTTCGTGTAATAAAACTTCTTCGAAACCTAACACCCTATACCTAGACCACATGTAACACAATAAACGACTTGACCGATTATCTGTATATTTAATAGGTCTGAGATTAGGACGGTCCACCCTAAAAAAATAATTTGTATGGCAAAACGTTTATAGGGTGAGCATATTAAATGTATGGCATTTCTTATATTTTTTTAATTTGGTCATGACGTCATAGAGGTAACGGAAAGGACGAAGTGCCGTGTGATATCTGCCTAGAATAATGCCAACCCGTCACATCTCACGGGGAGTCGTAAGAGTCGATAAAGAAATCATACCGGATGGGCAGTACCGTCACGCTGCATTCTGGCTGGAACTGCGATCGCCAACCCGCCTAACCAGCGTGGTGATTATGGGCAAATATAAATAAATACATATTTTCTGACAATTACACCAATTATTTAGTTCGAAGATAAGTATCATTAAGAACTTGTGTTATGGATACAAAACAACGGTTAAATATAATTAAATACTTTTTTTTCGTAAATACATACTTAATATACATAGGAAACACCCAGACCAGAACAAATATTTATGTTCATGCACACAAAGATTTGTCTTGTGTGGAAAGCGAACCCACGACCTCTGGAGTGAAGTGTAGGTATACTGACCTTCACACCATATCGGTCGTCAAACATCTCACGGGGAGTCGTAAGAGTCGACGAAGAGAAATCATACCGGATGATAGACCGCCAACCCGCCTACCCAGCGTGGTGATTATGGGCACATAGAATGTAATCTATTAGGGCGGCCAATTTTCAGCAGTGGACTTATCAGGCTGATATGATGAGTGGAAAGGAAAATATTCAACATACTAGTAAGACCTCCGGGTCGTGGTTAGACTGTGGCTTCTCTAGCCTCTGCAAACCTCTTCTCAGCTCTTCAGCGCACGCTTCCAAAACATAGCACACCTGTAAAATAAACATTTTATAGAAGATCGGAACGAACACGGATTAAGAAGAAACGTCGCAGTATTGTTTCAATTGTAAACTGTTGTAAATTTGAGTTTGTGTTTACGTTATGTCAAAAAAAATTTGGATTATTATTCTTAGCCTTAATCATATCAAAATATCTTTATTGTGAAACATGGGTTACACTGGTGTAGGTTTACATGTCATGGTTAGTTCAAGCTACGTTCTGCCTCATGGGCGTACAATATTATAAAACACAAAAGAAAAACAAAACAAGATTTTAAAATTAAAATTGGTTAGTACGTTCTTGATATATCGGAATTTAATTATGTTACCTTATCAATTTGTCATAGACAAATTAACGTCTTCCAACGTACAAAAGTGTCGGAAAGTGGCATACTAACGTGAATTGTTATTTTCTGCGTTCATTCCAACACTGTATAGAAGCGTCTAGAGTGATCTCCATTGTTTTACTGGTAAAACTTTAACTTGGTTTCAGGTTTTACATTCCCTAAAATAGGGAGCGCTAGTAGCTCTGCGGTGCTCGGTGGTCGGAAACGATCGCCGAAGTACAGCAGAGTTTACAGAGGTCAGTCCTTGGATGGGTGACCGTTTGTGTGGCATTTGATATCGAGCGCTTCCGTGCTTCGGAAGGCACGTCAAGCCGTTGGTCCCGGTTATCACTAAATGTGGTAGTCGTTAAGCCATGTTAGATGCCTAATGGGCGGCTTGAAAAATTCTAACAGCAGGACGCCACACACCTGCCTCCGCCAATCCGCACCGGGTCAGCGTGGTGGAGTATGACCCAATACCCTCACACCTTGATATGTGAGAGGAGGCTCGTGCTCAGTAGTGGGACGTTAATGGGCTGTGATGAAAATAGGGTTGAGCGAAACGATGGCCCGTTCATGCGTCATGGTCGTAAACGGGTGCTGCCAGTGGCCCTTTCTTTTACGATCAAGCTCTCGTCCGCAGTGAATGGGCGCATTAGTTTCTAAGTTGACTTGACTAACAGATCTCTATAGAGCCAAACTTGTATACACGATTTTCACTGTTTTACTGTGTTTATACTTTAAATTGACTATGATGCTTTTAGTCAGAACTAAATAATGGTGACGCTGCATAACGTTAAATTAGTATGCAAATAACTTGATGGATAAAAACAAAATGTTAATATATATATATCGGTAATAATAGATAAAATTGTAAAAATAGACACTGGGTCTATTAAAGTTTTGATCAAAAATCCAAAAAGTAAATAAAATCTAGCCTGCCCATTTAATCATATAATAGTTACCACCATAATCAAGACCTTATCAACCTCAAATAAGGTCGAAAATAAATGAAACACAATGCAATACTAGTTAAACAGCTAAGGATTACATTATCTTACCTGAGCGAGTGGTAATTCTATTCCTATGTGAAGCATTTGTGAGAAAACTTGAGCAAATCTGAGTAAATCCTTCACCACCGAAACCTGTCAACAAAAAATACCGTAATATAGTTTTATGAAAAGATTTTTTTTTTCTTTTAAATAATGGCTCCGTGTGTTTAGCACATTTAGCCAGTGTTGAGTAAGAGATATATTAATAACATATAAATCATAGTAAATGACAATGAGTGGTGATAAAGGTGATAAATGGTAAATGAGGTGCCCCCCCCCCCCTAAACCTCTTGAGTCCTCAGTAAAGATGTAGGACTATACTGAGATCTCTCATGGACTTCTTGAGAGAATCTGAAAAGTGATGTTGCACTGTTTTGTTTCATTTACCAACACTCGTGTACGTCCACAAACAATAATCTACCGTTATTACACATTAATTTTAGAAATATCACAAATTTTAAAAAATAAAACAAAACTGCAGACAAGGCGCTTCACTTTCCCGGCAAGAAGTCCTGAAAGGATTTTAAACACACACATATTTTTTTTTTTTGTAATTCTTAACCTCGCAGACTGTGATAGCGGATAGGTCCACAAACTTATTTATAAATTTAGAACTATCGTCTCTAAAACATCAATTAACATCGTTCACTATGAACAAGGCTTCCCTGCTTTACGAAGCAGACTTCAAGAGCGAAGTACAAAACTTAAGCTAAATTTTAGGGAATATATGGATCATATATACTATGGCGACTTCTGAATACCAAAGAATCCAAGGATCATATGCTCTCTGAACTAAGCTCTCCAAATCTTACCGAGTTATGTTGCCGTAACAACAACGCGTGTCTCCAGAGTAGCAGACATTTCTCGAAGCGGGCTTCATCAGCAAACACGGCTCCCCTGAAGACTACGGGATGAGGCAAGTCGGGGCACCCGCGACCCAGCACCCGCTCTCTTACTGCCAGCCCTTCCATGTGCAGACCGTGAGATTCTCCTGACAACCTTTCTACTTCCTAAAACCAGATTATACGTGATAAAACAGATATAGCAAACATAATGGGAAGCAGCATAATTATAATAATTTTAGAGTATTTTATAATTGAAGTCTTTCTAAATAAGTTTTAGGTTTATTGGTCTTTATATTGTAGGTATTGGAATATATTGTATGTACCTGTAATTGTTTGTTACCTTCATTATGCCTTTGTACATGTGTTAAAAAATAATGTAAACCAATTTTGGTAAATCTAATAAATAAATAAATGAGTTTACAATATTTTCTATTTAGTATTTATTGCAATAATTTTGATAAGGGTTGGAAAATGACTTATTTGGAATATGCACTATATTTACAAGCTAGTATGAAAAAAGATTGAGGTATTTAACTATGAAAAGAATAATGGATGTCATTGAGCTTATTAGAAATTGCAAGTTTAGTGTGTTTATAACTCTTTTCACATACAATTTTTCTTTTTTTCGCGTAGTTAAAAAATCCACGACAAAATGTACAAACTTTCGTGACAATGTGTTTAATAGTAATCTAAAATTATTTAATCTCAAATCGGCAATTGCAAAGGTTAAAGACCTTCTATTTGTATAGTATTTATTAAATACGGGAATATATTAATAGGCATATTAGTCATATTAAAACTTACCTCTAAAGTAGTGCTTTCTTTCCAATTATCGTAAGCTGGTATAGGGTCGGCCGGCTTCTTTAGCAGTAGCCCGTACCGAGTGTCATAACGCATCGCCATTGCTCTGTGTAAATATTGGTACGCCATCTATTGGACAATTATAACAATTCAGCACTCTTTTTCAAATAAGTAGAGAACGGATTATATACAACATAAAAAGCTACAAATATATATAAATATGCATGAAAAATGCTTCGAATATGCATGACAAGTGTGTGCAACATTATAAAATTAAAAAGTAGCAGTCTTCAACTTTTTCATTTTAAAATCACATATCGACAGTATGTTATTAACATTTTGTTATCATAATTAATTAACATTTTGCACGCTTTTAAACCTGTTAAATGGAGATAAGTTCACCTACGCACATAATTTATTTTACTATGTAATAAGTAGTCGTTTGTATATAGAACTAGATGACCTGGTGAACAGTTGCGGTCAGAGAGCTGTCGCTCCATGTTATAACTTTAAGTAAGCCAAATTTGGTTAGAGTAGTTAGCGGACCATGGGCCCTAAACTTAAAAAAACAAGGATATGATTTATATAAATATATTAAAATTTGTTTCGTGGGTTTTTTTTTAAAGATGTGCGTCTCCGCTTTCGTCGAAACAGGCGTGATTATGTATGAATGTTTTAAAATCTGTTCTAAAACTTACCCTTAAACAGTAATACTCTTTGTCGTTGGCAAAGGAGGCCCCTAAAAGCTCGAAAGCTTCTATGGCTTGCGCGCGCGTCACCTCAGGACGGGCTGCTAATATCTCCACCACAGATGCGCGTGCGCGTTCCGCTGCGCATTGTAGTGGCGTCATACCTAAATGTTCGCAAAAACATATATTTATTTTAACTTTATTACACTAACAAAAAGGCAAACTTAATGCTACAAAGCAATATGTACCAGTTAACTAAGTATGAGGTATTGCGAACAAGATATGATATATTAGATTTTTTTTGTCCATAAAACATTACATTAAGCACCTTACATAAGATTTCATTCCATAATTCAAAAATGTAAGTAGTCACTCCCCAATTCGATTTGTTTGTTTACTTATAGTATTTTCTTTTTTATACTTAGAATTTTGCATTTACAATGCTAGTTATAAGCGAATTTTATTACGAGAAAAAATCAACGCGTCTGCGGTAGCCTGAATGGAATACTTACAGTCTCATAGACAAGTTTTGAGCAATAGTTTGGTCAAAAAGATGTAAATAAAATCTTTCCATGTTATCCTCATTTAAATAGTTATCGAAGAATTCTGTGGGAGCTAGTGGATGTTTTTTTTATCACAATAGCCAATTGATTAGATTGCCTGCGCTTTGATGGCAAACACTGAAGAACTATTCGACTCCAACAGTTCTTGCTTAAAGCAGCCCAGTGAATAGCACAGTGGCGAGATCAATAGACTTCAATGCAGAGGGTATCGGGTTCAAATACTGGTCTATACCCGGCCTATGACTTTTCCGAGTTGTGTTTTATGCCTAGGAAAGCACGTTAAGCCTGTGGTCCCGGCAGTACAACGATACAAGGTCACTTATGCAATTTTGTCGAAATTGATGTGATTATGAGAAAAAATGCTAATGTACCAAATTGTAAGATGTTTCGTTTTACTTTGAAATTAAGTCTGAAAAAGAGGCTTAAATATAACTAGTTAATTTCTTAAATTAACAAGAGCTATATTTTATACCAGGATATTTAATTTTGAAAAGCTTCTCCTGGAAGATTACATTATTTGCAGAAGTTTGCAAGTTTGTTTTGCACTGAAGGTGCGATATGTCAGTCTTTATTAGGAAGAGGTTGCTTTTAATATTCTGAAAGCTGATTCTCTGTGGGTTGCGCAGGTAAGACGAGTCGCCCCGTGTAATAATCTAGTTAGACCAGTGAGCAGACCAGCAATTATCGTAAGCCTAGGGCGTAACCAGGATAAATGTTATGATGTTGAAGTACTTCTCGAAGTTTCACGGCCACCGTTAACTTAAGTTTGCCTGAGGAAATATCTTGCGGCGAAAACATTTTATTGAATTAGATGATTAGCAATAATGATTCGGTATAATTTGCAAAAACATCATCTTCCAAATTCTTTCTTTTCTTTATAAAGGTATTTTAGATTTTTTCAAAATACGTTGAACCATCGCAAACACGATAGAATAGATATATATTATATTGTTTGTCGGTCAATTGGCGTTTAAAAGCTTAAATGTACAGAATAATAACATTTCATGTAGTAAGAGGGTTTGCGAATTAAGGTATATATAAGGTATATAGATATATAAGTAATCCTTACCATTTTCGTTAGTGAGTATACGAGCGTTTCTCTCGAGTAGCGCGCACACAACAGTCGCGCGACCGCACTCCGCCGCGAAGTGCAGCGCAGTCGCTCCGCAAAGCGCGCGCTCGTCTACTCGGGCACCGCTTTCTAGCAGGAACTGGACCTGATGAACATAATTATATAACACCACTTTTAGGGATTAATTCTTCACTTATTCTGTGTAGAGATGGCAGCGATACCACAGTGGTGAGGCCAAGAGACTTCAGTTCAGAGGATCTGGGGTTCAAGCTCTGGTCATAGTTATAGGTGCGCCTGATGAATTTTCAGTGCGTAAGTATCGCTTGCTCAATGTCTAGGAAAGCACGTTAAGGCAAGGTTAAGGAAAGCACGTTATCTATTATGAACCTCTATGGCGCTCGATATTAGGAAGTCAGTGCCTTCTATATCGGGACAGCTGGTTCGACCATAGAATGATGTTTCCCTATGGGTTGCGGTTGCGGTGAAACGGCAGTCGCTCCGTCTAATAACTGAAATTCACCAAAATCTGGTTAGACTAGTAAGCAGGCCCTGGTTTCTTAGCATAAGTCTAGAGAACAGCCGGGAGAATGCTAGAATTATGACGATTCTGTGCGGAGATGCGTTTGCATTCGTTCAGCTTACGAAACCATACGATCTCCGTACAAAATCCTTGTTTTCAAAGAACAAAAACTGAACAGAGCTGAAATGTGTGTTTGGAATCTAATACTTCTGATTTTAGCTTTTTAATTTTTATTTTGCTCGAATCTTACACTCAATTTAATCTTAAGCAGTTAAATATATTATTTGTGTTTGTTAATTCTTGCATGTTAAGGAAAAATTGGCTTCTTCTGACACAGGATTGGTGTCTGATCACTTAAAAGAAGCTGTCAACGTTTGATCTTTTTTTTTTACTTCTTTATCTCAGTCCAACCACGTCCCACTATTGAGCATGGATTTTCTTAACGAACCAATGTAAGAACCTTGTAGAGGTGACCGTTTGTGTCGCATTTGATGTTGTTTGTTTTATTCTTAATCAGCAATTCGTCATCAATACACCTCGATAAAAACATCTAGTCGTTTTAATTTCAAACATATCCTCCCAAGCAGTTTTTTTCCTTACAAATGAATTTTTGCTTGGAGTTCTGAAAGCCTGCGTGGTATAAGGGTGATTCCTATATTACTAAGACCATTATGCGCAGTTCGAGGGAAAGGAGTGAGCGGCAATTAATGGGAAAATTGTTGAGAATTTCTGTAATAATTTCGGTGGAAGACACAAAGAACATGCCAACAGTTTTCCTTTGTGATATAAATAATAATGGCAGCAACCAACTCACCACTTCCGCATGTCCTTTGTAAGCGGCGATCATCAAACACGTATTGTTGTACTTATTGGCTTTGTGTATGTCCGCCCCATGCCTGACCAGGTACTTGACAATGTCCAGTCTTCCGTCGAAGCAGGCAGCTCTGAGTGGCGTGCTGAGCGACTTGGTGGCATGATTCACGTTGGCCCCAGACCGGACGAGACGTTTCACTATGCCGAGGTGGCCGGCACCCGCGGCACACCATAGCGCCGTTGCACCTGAAAAAAAGCCATCTGAATGTCTATAAAATAAGTAGTCTGGTTTTTAAAAGACAATTTTGGATTGACGAAATTTTCATGTCAACTCTGGGTTTTGATATGGTAAGAATTGATTTGGACCTACCTCCGTGTACAACAATTAGAATAGAATATTTTGTCATTGGTCCATGATCACACAAATAAAATACAAAATTAATTAGGTTATTGAAATGAGACAAATCACTACGATATATTTATATTTTTTTTATTAAATAGATAATTTATAAGTACTTGTAACATAAGAAGGTAACGTTTTGTGTCGTAAAAAATCAAATTATTTTCAGGACTCTAAGTAAATTATCTCTTTATTTTCTATTATCTCTAGTAAACTGATTTCAGCAATTACTTAACATATAGAGTAGTACACTATCCTTGATTAGTATAGGCTATAGATTACTTTTATTATTAAAGCAAAGACGCTGGCAAAAGCAGTTAGTGATAAAACGTAGCAACCAATCAAAACATCAAACGTAGTGGTGCTAAAACACAATCGGATATATTTTCAGCCCAAATACAAGAGAAAGCTATTACATTCATACATTTCACACAATAAAATTGTTGCGTAGTTAATATTAATCTCTTCATTAAGGTCTGGATTGTCTAGATTTTAGTAACAATTTTTTTTTTGTATAAGACCAGTAACTTATTTACTTTCAAGATAAGTATCATTAAGAACTTGTGTTATGTATGCTAAATAACAGATAAACATACATAAATACTTTTTTAATTTTATTTTGTAAATACATACTTCATATACATAAGAAAACACCCAGACCAGAACAAATATTCATATATTCACAAAGGTTTGTCCTGTGTGGGAATCGAACCCACGACCTCAGGAGTGGAGTGCGGTCATACTCGCACGCCAAATCGGTCGTAACAGTATTACTTACAACTATGTGAGTACTTAATTTTAAATTCGATTAGGTCCGGTTGGTCATCCATCACCCATACAAGTGGACAATCCGCAAGGATGGCTTTTTCGAGTAGAAGGCCGTTACGTCAGTCGCGAAGTCTACGATGTAATAGAGATACAGTTTTCTTGCACCAGATTATCATTTATAGCATTTATCCCAGTTGTGTCCTACACTTATGACCCACTAGCTTTTGCCCGCGACATCGTTCGCGTGGAATACTGACTTCCGACAGATTTGTCTTATTCCAACGCCATCTATCGAGCATAGCAACAACTCGGATTATTTATTTATTGTACTAAAAGTTGTATTATATTTTTTTGTAATAAAAACTATCCTATGTCCTTTCTCAAGTTCCAAACTATGTCAATACCCAATTTCAAACAAATCGATTCAGTAGTTTAGTAAGAAAAGACAGACAGACAGACAGACGTTACTTTCGCATTTATAATATTATATAGTTTGGATGGTCTGCTAACTGGCCTGACCAGATAAGAAAGATTAAAGAGATTATGATTAGTCCTAAATTATCCAGTGGAAAATTAATAAATATTTTCCACCGAATTAATGTACGTGGTTATAAGGACAAAGCCTACAAGTCTCCTTTCATATTTTTAGAGCACTGGATATTTTGGGAAACGAACATGATGCTACTAATCCCATAATACAACATTAGCGCTTTAACAGATATAGCAGATGGAAACTGGTTTTCTTTAGACCTTAAGTTAACTGCATAAAGCTCATTGTATTAACCACTGACATATTAAATACCCATCACCTTGTCGTGGTAGGAGAGCTGGGTTCCTCGTGGTAGGGGGGCTGAGCTCCTCCCGATAGGGCGGAGGCCGGGTAAATGTAACACCCAGAGGTTGGCGACTCTGGGTGCCCTTAGTACTAACTCCCGGGGGGGAAACTAAGAGGGACCTGTGGAGGAGTACTACTATTTTGGTATCTACCTCTTTCTCAACAAGCGGCGGGCATCGTCGGAAGAAGACTGGGTATTATTGCTGGCTCGTGGAAGCCGGAAAGAAAAATTGTCCTTTGTAGAGAAAACCATAGTGATATGCCAAAATGCACGCATTCTTTTAGAGAACCCTTTTTTAATAAATAATGATTGTAATTACACCAATAATTATTTAAGAACGCCATATTCATACCTCTGTTGACATCTAGTCGGTTAGTATGCCAAATGAAAAACCTTAATAACTGGACGTGGTTATGCAAATTAGACTCAACGAAGAAACAATATTTTTGCTTTCATTTTTTTTTCTAAATAATAACAATGTTATTGACATTACAATTATAAGATACATTAAATGAAAACTATAGACAAAAGAGGTGCAGCTAATGCTGACGCAGGAGCAATGTTAGTCTATGCAAAAGGTAGCCAAACCGCAAATTACCTATAATTTAAAAAAAACACACAAATATTCATACTAAGCATAAGAGCTTTAACCCTTAATTAACTAATAGTATATTAAGTTCTCACCACATAATGAAACTAACAGCCATAGTACAAAACCGATAAAAAAAAATTACATGCTCTGACAAAAGGGTCAAAGTAAGACTATCAAAAAAAAATTTGAATTAGTTTCAGGGTGGAATCTATTTTGCATAACTTCGTCCAATTGCAAATAAATCATCACACGAGACGCATACACAAAGAAAACTGGACGAACGCCAGAACTTCCATTGAAACGTACTCAGCGATATTTAGTTCCTTTGTGTAAAAGAGCTTTCACAATTTCGTTCCAAAAATACCGCGTGCATGAGAACGACGTAAAAAATAAGTCAACGCACTCACGGAGACTCAAATCCGTATAAATAAGTGTCAAGAATTACAACTGTGTGTATCAAAACTGAATTTCCTGATCTTTTTTACATTAATTACTCCTTTGTGACAAATATAGCAAACACATACATTGCAACATATATATTTTATATTTATAATACATACATATAATCAAGCCCGTTTTCCCGAAGGGGTAGGCAGAGCAATTTATACGCCCATATTTTGCTAGTAATATTGTAATAGGTGGCGAGCCTATTGCTGCTTACCGGGAACTTTGAGCCTCGTGTGTTGATCGGATGCATCAATTGCAAGGGAGGTTGGCTTGGGATCCTCAGATCTTGATAGGATCCTGCAGGATGGAGTCATTATGACTTCTTAATTAAAACATTTTTTCAATAAAACATGTTATAATAGGTAGGGTGTATGGGGATCCTACTAAGATCTGAGGATCCCAAGCTAACCTCCCCTGCAAGAGATGCATCTGTCGATCAACAGAAGAGTAGGCAACAGTGCACGCACTCAAGACAGTTTACATAAATGTCGATTCACACCCCGCTAGAAAGACCCGGGGGAAATACATGCGCCGGTAGCAAATTAAAAAAACCAATTTCAGTAACCATAAGTAAATTAAGTATTTTTACTTGGCTACTCGTGATAAGGGTACACCTATTATGGTAGAACTTTTTAAATAATAATTTTATATTGCATAACAACTAATAGCATAAACCTCTTTTTGCAGAATATCATTTGGCATAAACTCATTTAGCATACATTGAAACCCATAATTTTGTAAGTCAGAATCATCTGTACGCATAATTTTGGTATCCATAATAATCACAATGTATAATCATCACATCGCAGAAAGTTCAAAACCAGATTCACCTTTTGGCATATATTTCTTATCCATAACTATTTAAAAGTAGAACCATCATTTCACATAATGCTTACAGCAAGAATCATCTTTTATGATTATTGCAACACTTTTCTAATCAGGCGTTATCAAAAGTCAAAAAGTCAAAAGTCAAAAATACTTTATTTCATAAACTATTACATAGTACTTGAAAACGTCAAAATTATAAAAAAATAAGAAAACAAATAAAATATAACTATACTAAAATCACGAAGCTTAGATTCACTTGCAACCAAATAATTTAAAAAAACAAAAAACATTTAAGTGCAAGCGAATCTAAGTGCCAGTTCCGAGCCACCGCTCTGTAAGAAGAACTGGCAAGAAACTCACAGGCTATGCTCTTTTAAATTATCGATTGGTTAGTAACAATCTTCATTTGTCTGTGACGCTATACAATGCAACATAATATAACAATATTCATGCTTTAAGTCATTCATATTAGAATAGCCTGTATGAAACGGCGGTTTAATTCCAAGCATTTTTATCAGCCATATAGTCTTTAATAGAATAATATCCCTTTGAAGACAGCTTGCGTTTTATTGTTAATTTAAATTTATTTAGGCTTAATTGCTGTATATTGCTTGGGATTTTATTATAGAATCGCACACATTGACCTTTAAAAGATTTGTTAATTTTTTGGAGCCTAGTGGCAGGTACAACTAGTTTATGCTTATTTCTTGTGTTTAGGTTATGTATATCACTTTTCTTACTCAATTTATCAAAATTTTTGTGTACATATACTAGGTTTTCATAAACAAACTGACCCGCCACTGTCAAAATACCAATTTCTTTAAATTTATCCCTTAGTGAATGTCTACATGGTAGATTATAAATTGCTCGTATGGCCCTCTTCTGCAGTACAAAAATATTTTGGATATCTGCGGCACAACCCCACAGAAGAATACCATACGACATAACACTATGAAAATAGCAATGATAAACAAGCCTAGCTGTTTCAACGTCTGTTAATTGGCGAATTTTCTTTACCGCGTATGCAGCAGAGCTGAGTCTATTCGACAATTCACCAATATGTGGGCCCCACTGTAACTTAGAATCTAATATAACACCCAAAAATTTGGTGGTATCCACAAGGGTCAACTCATCTTCCTTTATTTTAATAGTGGTGTTTACTTGTCTGACGTTAGGCGTCACGAATTTAATGCATTTCGTTTTAGCCCCATTTAATAATAAATTGTTAACGTCAAACCAGTGCACCACCTTTGAGATCGCATTGTTTACATCGTCTGGGTTCTGATATCGCTTTATTTTAAATAATAATGATGTATCATCAGCAAACAATACTATCTCGTGATTTTCCTTTACCAAATGTGGCAAATCATTAATATAAATTAAAAACAAAAACGGGCCGAGAATCGAGCCCTGCGGTACCCCCATTTTTACTACAGAACCCTGAGATCGCTTTCCATTAACTTCAACCCTTTGAATCCTATTACTTAAGTAAGAAGTAAGAAGATCCAATGCGGAGCCTCTTATTCCATAATAATCTAATTTTTTTATCAATGTTTCATGAGGAACACAATCAAAAGCTTTGGACAGATCGCAAAAAATACCTAAAGCGTCCAAAGAATCTTCCCAAGCATCAAAAATATGTTTCAAAAGCTCAACACCTGCATCGGTTGTGGAGCGACCCTTAGTGAATCCAAATTGTTTTGAATGCATTAAGCCATTTTTATTAAAAAATCTTAACATTTGGTTGTAAATAAGTTTTTCAAAAATTTTACTAAAAGTAGGCAGCACTGAAATAGGTCTAAAATTAGTTGGGTCTGCTGTACTGCCCGATTTAAATAGTGGAATGATTTTACTATTTTTCATTAAATCTGGAAACGTGCCGCAATCTAATAGGTTGGGGAAAAAGTCTTTTCGTATTTTTGTTTGAAAAGTCAAGACATTTTTTTCAAAGTTTATTTACATTTATTTACAATATATATGTACCGTTTTGTTGAATAACTTTCTGCCATTTTGTGGGCAGAGACATTATCCCGTTACTATAGAAACTTTGGGACTTCTGATCAAAAAAACGGGACAAATAGTTTTGGCAGTCCTCTCTTGAGGTCAACCTTACAGAACCTAAAGAATTCTGCAGAGACCGAAACAGGTGAAAATCTGAAGGCGCAAGGTCAGGGCTATATGGTGGATGCACTAGGACCTCCCAGTCGAACTCTCTTAATTTTTGCTTAGTGGCTAAAGATGTGTGTGGTCTAGCGTTATCGTGATGAAAGACCACACCCTTCCTGTTGATCAATTCCAGCCGTTTTCTCTCGACTGCTTCCTTTAATCTCATCAGTTGCTGGCAGTAAAGATCAAAATCGATGGTTTTGCCGGGCGGTAAAAGCTCGTAATAAACAATGCCCTTCCAATCCCACCATACACACAGCATCACCTTATTTCGTGTTAGGCCAGGTTTGGCCACAGTCTGTGAAGCCTGGCCAACTTTCGACCACGACCTTTTTCGCACGTTCTTGTCGTACGTGATCCACTTTTCATCGCCAGTTATCAATCTCTTCAAAAACGGCTCGGTTTTATTACGTCTCAATAATTAATCGCAAATGAGTACACGGTTCATTAAGTTTCTTTGAGTGAGCTCGTGTGGCACCCAAATATCGAGCTTTTTTGTATAACCAGCTTTCTTCAAATGGGTCAAAACTGTTTTGTGGTCAATTCCCAGTTCTTCAGCTACATCGTAACTACTAATATGCCGATCTTGCTCCACTCTTTCAAAAATGGCGTCCATTTTATTCGTAACAGGGCGACCAGAGCGAGGTGCATCTTTAACATCAAAATTTCCGGACTGAAAACGTTTGAACCAAATTTGTGCTACTCTTACTGACACTGCATCAGGTCCATAAACATCACAAATTTTTTTCACTGCTTGAGTTGCATTTTTGCCTTTTTTATAATAAAATTTTAAAATGTATCGAATTTCTTCATTAGATTCACTCATTTTTACGGAGAGAAAAACAAATGAAAAATAGCGGGAAACAACTTTTTTTTCTTTTTTTTTTTTCTTTATAATGGAACCTTTTTAATGTTACCAAAACCAGCCAGACACAAATAGTACAGTCAAAAAAATTTTATAATAAGTTTATACCTACGTTATGCGAAAAGACTTTTTCCCCGACCTAATATACATTTATTAAATATTATAGCTAAACTGTGCGCCACCGAAACAATGATAGGCTTGGTAACTACGATGGAATTGCCCCAGAGGTCTGCAGTCTTTTTAACATTAAGAGTATTAAATGTCTTAATTATATCTATGGGTGTTACATGATTAAACATAAACTCTTCTGTACAAATGTTTACATTATCTCTTAAAATAGCCTCCGCTAAAGTAGGCGGGGAATTTAAAGTTTTTGTAGTAGACACTGGAATATTAGTAAAGAAGTCTTCAAAAGCATTGGCAATATCTAAGTCAGATGTAAGCGTCTTGCTATCAATGTTGAGTTTAAACTTATTATTATAATTCTTATTTATCATTTTTACTATTGCTATTTGTTGGAGGTAGTAATCACATGAATCATTATTAGTTGTCGGGTACCCTTAGTTGTCATATCGATATTGTGTTATTGTGTTGATCAAAACAAGTTAAAGTATATTAAATATGGCTTGCCCATGAGAGCATGTTCGTTTCTGACACTCGCCGGCCGCTGCCGCGGCACGCTCGCTTCGCTCGCTCGGCTCGTGCATAAGAGGTCACAGTTCTAACCTAACCTAACCTACGCATTTTTAAAGAAGAAAGTAACCCAATCTATATTATTCTAATTGAAATTCTATGATCTTCATAGTGTGCCTAGTCAAATTATGCCAAATAATCTGTACTCTAAATGAACGTTATGCTAAATGAAATTATACAAAATTTTAACTATGCCAAAGGTAATTATGCCAATAAAAATTCTACTATCTTAAATGTATGCCATTCTAAATTCGGTCATAAGCACATTATGCCTAAAAATATTTATGTCAAATATTTTTTATGCCTAATAAATGATCGACTAAAGAAGTTTCTGCGAAGTCAGTTATCCCAAATAGGTTTCGGAGTATCAAGTTTCTACCAAATAGGGCGCACCCTCGTGATAACACCAATTAACTTAAATAATCTATTCAGGCTGTCGCCCGCAAAAGTCATTGCTCAATGTACAGTAGTCATTTCCCGCCAAAACAACATTACGCGCCGACTTTGCGCGAGTGCCCTAAATATACATATCGACGATCTTTACAAGAAGGTATTTATTTATTTATTTATTTATTTATTTATTAAGGACAACCAACAAATCTTACACTAAAACAACCACAATAAGTAAGCAAGGAGTAAGAGCTAAGTGCAGATTCAATTACAGGTTGCCACGACTTGCAATGTAAGGTAAATCTATATTGCTTTACTGGTAGTACTCTAGTATACACACAAACACTTATACATTAATAACATATTTTTCTAAATTATCTATAAATCAACTGTTATAATTATTTTAACTCTTATCTATAGAAATATACTCTTTGACAATACCAGTTACGGTATCTACATTTTTTTCATATTAATGAAAATCTACTAGACGGTTAAAAGTAAGAAGTTCAAGTCATAAAAGCTTCATTATTCAAAGGAAATGAGGAAGGAAAGGTAAAGACCTTACATTCTGGGTTCTACTAACAAGGTTCTGTTTTCATATAAAAAAATTTAGCAACTTTATTGCTAAAGTAAAAAAACTACTCTCTAAAAACTACAAATGTTTACTTCAGTGTGAAATTGTATTAGCAGTCAAATCTTAGGTTTTGCGAGGCTATTTATACATTATACAATACATGTACCTAATAAATAAATAATCATAATTCCAAATAATAACCACGGGTAAAATATTTCCGTGTGGTAGCAGCACCACTAAATACACCACCCCATGTCTTGGATGTTGTAGGAGGCGACTTTGGAAATAGGTTAACATGAAGTATCTATGTGGACGAAGGGTCAGCCATGAGCCAGCTCTTCTAGAAGTTTCTTCTAAATATCCCTATACTTAAAGTTAACTTAGCTACAACATAAACGATACATCAAATACCATCAAAGGCAAAAGACGCTAGCAAATTGACGGGCTTAAATTAAGCCATATAATTATATAACATGAAGTCGTGTTAGTTACACCATTTATAACTCAAGAACGGCTCAACCGATTTTGTCAAAAAATGGTGATAGCTTAGAACAAGGAGACGTACATAAGATACCTTTTAGATATTAATATTGCTAAAAAGAGTTTTGTCTTCTTTTCTCTTAAATCTTGTGACTGCAGAACACAATTGTTTTAATATTATGTATTTTTATTGTAACTGGCGGGAGAAAAAACTAACTTTGACGATTTTCTTGCCCGTTCTTTTACGATCAAGCTCCCGCCCGCATTGAATGGGCGCGATAGTTTATAAGTATGACATTCATAAGAGCTCTATTGAGCCAAACTTGAATAGATGAATTTTGAATTTGAATTTATTCCGTTCCCGTGTGACGTGACATTAAAATGTGGTATAACTGGCATGGAATAACGACAGGCAAACGGGACGGTTACATGCTACTTTAAATTTTCCGGACTCGAAAGAAGTACCTGTAGGTCACGCAGGCAAAGTTGCGAGCGGCCGCTAGTTTATTATAAAAACAGGCAAATGTGATACAAAAAAATTAAAATAAATAAATAATAAATATTCTTATACAGTCACACCAATTATTTAGTTCCAAGATAAGTATTACTAAGAACTTGTGATATGGATACTAAACAACCGATAAACATACTTAAATACTTTTTTTTGTAAATACATTCTTAATATACATAGG
Source organism: Musotima nitidalis (assembly GCA_949126915.1). Classification (NCBI taxonomy): domain Eukaryota; kingdom Metazoa; phylum Arthropoda; class Insecta; order Lepidoptera; family Crambidae; genus Musotima; species Musotima nitidalis. The sequence continues at coordinate 4,610,642 of OX421427.1, read as the reverse complement.
AAAACACCCAGACCAGAAAAAATATTCATGTCCATGCACACAAAGATTTGTCCTCTGTGGGAGTCGAACCCACGACCTCTGGAGTGAAGTGCAGGTATACTGACCTCCACGCCATATCGGTCGTCAAAAAATATGTCAAATAATAATAGAAATGTATTCGCTTGTAACATGCTCCATTAAATATAGTAAAATAGACATGTAACCTTCATACATTCAAGGATTCCTTGCACTTGACATTGTTCACGAAAATATAAACGAGACTAGCGATCGCGGGCGGAATTAATTCGATTCTTTTTATATCTAACGGTGTAGGCCGACTTACGTGTTTGTTATTCACGTCTTTTTCGGCAATATTACACGTGACCGGCCTGATCGGGTCTAAAATTATTTGTTACTACTAATATTAAGATATTAGAGGTCTTATTGGATGGCTGGAAACAATTTAACATATTATATTGCATTGTATAGCTTCACAGACAAATGAAGATTGTAACTAACTAATTGATAATTTGAAAGAGCATAGCCTGTGAGTTTCTTTAGTTCTTCTTACAGAGCGGGGTGGCTCGGAACTGGCACTTAGATTCACACACACACACACATCAAAACCCAATGAACAACAAAACCCGACAAAAACGGCTTAGAACGTAATTTGCAAGATTTCTGTGATGTAAGTTAATGTTCAATCTTTAACATTATTAGTTCATACTTTTTTACGTTTTTTAAAAGTATTTAGGATTAGTAAGTCGAACAGGTCTCCACCTTGACGTGGTGGGGGGAAGGTAACACCCAGAGGTTGGCGACTATGGGTGCCCTTAGCACTGACTGCCGGGGGCGAAACTAAGAGGGACCTATGGAGGGCGCAGCGGGTAGGCCAGGAGGGTCTTAGGCAGCGGGGGCCGGTGGGCTCTGCTGTCTAACCATGGACCCTACGGGATGTCGGCCACACACGCTATGCAGAGGAGGTCCACCCGGTTTCGGTCCGGGGGACGTTGGCCGCAGGCGGGGTGTCAGACGCTGCAACACAGGTACTGGCCCCCTCCTTTTTCTCAACAAGCGGCGGGCGTCGTCGAAAGATTTTTAGTGGGTATTACTGCTGGCAGTCGCATCTGCCGGTGGTGAGTCCCACACCCCCTTTCGGTGCCCCTTTGGCCGGAAGACAGTGCGTGAACGCATTTCGTTACCAACGTAAAACAAAAACAAAATAAGAGTTCTCACTTTGTTCTCAGGGAAATGGGGTGGCTAAAAACCAGCATCGTATAGAGTGCCATACGCTAGACGGCACAAGCTGAGCTTTTGCTTTTTGTTCTCATTTGAAATTCTGGTTAAACTGTTTAAATTCCTAATATGGGTAAAATGTCAGGTTTCCACGAATTTGAAGGGAACCGTAATAATGTGACCTAAGGAGATCGTAGTATATCGGTAAAGAGTAAATCTCTTTACAGCCAGTTGGCACCGAGACCAAAATTTAACAAAACAAAACAGTTAGCAGTAACGCACTAACTTACTTAAGTTAATTATTTTAAAATCAAAAAATTACCTCCGGAAGCCGTAGTAAGATTTACATGCTTAAAAATTCACACACTTTCATAACTGTGTTCAACGTACGGTTTTTTTCTATAATGTTTCGAATTTTCGGTTGGTGATTTATTTAAAGTCAATTGTGGCCCATGTAGTTGACCCACAAAATTTTATGAAGCTCCACTAAAACATTCTGTAGTGTGGATTACGTACAGCAGTTTTCTATGGCAGATCGTTGCTTGCCTACATGGATATTGATAGTTGAAGTACTATTTTGATACACAGTTTTTTATTTTTTCATTATGTGAAGTGACTTTTTGACATAACCAAGAATTGAATAACATTTTATTACGTTGAACTTATGAATTTTAAGATAAGTTTTGTTAAAAACCATGCTCATTTACTACAGGCTGATTTGAAGCTAAAGTGTAAAAGAATTGGGCATGAAGTAAAAGGGGGTTAGATAAAATATCTAAACTAACAAACCTTCAATAACATAATCGTCAAACTTGACTGTTCCCTCAGTTTCCAATCTGACGGGTGGTCGGAACTTCTCGAGCAGTATGTGCACTGAACCCTCTCTGCCATGCCGCGCCGCAGCTATCAGGGGTGTGCATTTCACTCCATCACAACATACATCCTGTACAGGACAAGCAAAATGGAAATATAAAATTTAAATTTTAAATAAATAAAAATCTTTTATATCAGGCCATTTACTAAACCCATAATCTATTAACATAATCATGATTTAATAAGGGTTAGAAAGAAGGGGTTTAGAAGGGTTATTGTGCTAAATTTAAACTCTGTGAAAATTCTGTATACCATTATAAGAATTAACATAATTATAGTAACTTTTAAAAACATTACGAAACATGGAATTTTTATGACATATAGGTATATTTTATTTAGAATTTTATGATTCCCTCGAAAGTCTAAAGTAACCCTTAGGAAATAGGACCAGAAGATATTAAGGTAGGGTATAACATATAGTACTAGATGATTTGCACATTATTGGCCATATTATACAAACTGCCTAATTTCAAATACATAATAAAAAGTCCTTTTTCTATATGATCAAGGTACTAGAAGCATTACATATTTTACAGAATATATGAAACACTGAACCTAGGTAATTTATTCAAATAATTCACGTATTTTTTTTCCTGTTAAGGAATCAAACCACCACCCTAGGTCCTATTAGGAAGAGTACTTTATCTTGATAAGGATGTGGCCAAATAGTCTAACAGTGAATCAAACTATGTATAATTTGGGTATTGAATGCAATACCCAAATTATAACTTTGAGTTTTATAGACGCTTTATAGAAGTCATTTATTATGTTCCCAGAAGGGTATTTAGTTAAGTTTATTAAGCTGTCTCATTTGCTCTAATGTTTTCTTGTTTATTTGATTTTTTGTTACAGCCGTATTATTATATATTTTTAACAAATTGTACGTTTAAGTGATGTTTTTTCGTTTTATGCGTGCAAAATTTTATATGTTGAAATGTTTAACTTTGGTGCGCATAGTTTTAAGTTTGTCCTACTTACGTAGTATTTATAGGCTTATACGGAAGACCAGCGCCGCGGGGCCATAGTGACCCCTCGGCATATGCTGAGGATAACCACATGTGTATATTAATTTTTATTTTTGTAAACCAATGTATCATGTGTCACAGAATAAATTATTTTCTTTCTTTCTTTCTTTCAATATTTAACATTTACTTTAAGTAGCATTTTTGCAAGTGCTGTGCCTATAAATGCTATTTATGAAGAAATTTACTGAATAATTGAGGTACGCATACGTCCGGCAGTGTGTACTAGCTATGAAACAGATTAAGGGATGTCATGGGACTTTGTGCACAGAAAAAACGACAAATGGGTAATATTTAAAAAAAATAGATTAGGTAAATACATGTACTCAGTGACAAAATTACTTTTAGGTTTAATGTTTGGTTAGAGAAAATACTTATACACTTATTTTACAAATTGTAAACAAGTACTTATCAACAGGTAAAAACTATTTAACAAATTTTTAGATGCATTTTTTAGTGCTTACTGATTAATTCTCATATTTACTAATGATGGTACATACTAAAAAAATTATGCATTTTTTATTTCTTGTCATGATATTTGTTATTGTCAGTAAAAATTTTCTACTATATTACTATACATTACTAATATACTTATACTATAAATTACATTAGGTGTCTTTTATCACTAAGTTATATTCATCCTTATTGCAATGTTGAAAAGATATACAAACAAGTTTACTTTAGAGTTTAAGTTAAAGGTCAACAAAGGCCTACCCAAATGTTTAGAACATCGGCACCTTCACGGCAAACTTAAGAATCTGCACTGCACACTTATGTGATACAACATAAGATGCATTTTTAAATAGAAATGTCAAATTTACAAAAATTGCAGATTCGTAAGTTTGCAGTGGAGTTGCTGATGTACTAAACATTTGGGGGGGCCATTGTTGACCTTTAACCTATAGTGCTAATAATGGAACAAATAAAAATATAATTTATAATCACAGGTTTTTACTGCATATATAGTTGTCTAAATAATGGGTTACAGCTTATACACTATTGTGATAAAAAGGCAGGGTTTTTCTAGTTTAAGGTTATAAAAAACCCACTGGCTAACCATCCTGTTGACTGACGGACAAACACAACACTCTCTCAACTCACAAATTGAAGCCTTTATCTGGATTAACTCAAGTTTTTTCGTCTTGTGTAAGTAATAAAAAGCAATAAATATAACCATAACAAGTTCCACAACCACCGCAAGTTATTTTGATTAAGCTATGTGTACTAACTTTGTAATGTAAACAAAGATCAGAAAATTGTAGTTATTATAAGTGTACTTATCTAATAAACTGATGCAATCGTAACATGATTCGAATTCAAAGGCAGAATACGAAATTCGTTTATCACGCGGGGGATTGTAGCGCGCAAAATGTAACAAAATGATTTGAATGTTATAAATAGATTTTAAAAGGGATGCCCTAACACAAACAAAGAGATAATGTTATGATTGTTAATTAGAGCATTTCTTACGCTGTTTAGGAGATCGTCAATTTCGTCCGTGTTCTTCTCGTAGAGCAAAGCATACAGGAATAGAGACATCCCGTCTCTTGCTGCGAAAAATACTCTTTCCCTCAAGGTGCTCGTAGTATCATCTAACATTAATTTACTTTCCATCTTGAAAACAAATCTTAATACAATTTTATTATAACAATGTCACTTGGTGCTTATAATTTTTAAAACACTTGCTGCACCTCAGATATTTTTATTTTCATTAGGAATATTTGTTAAAACTTATCAGCAACAGATACAATACGTAGGTACCTACGAGTGCGACTGACTGCTGAGCTGAGTGAGAATGACAGAACCAAAGTGACAACTCTAGAAATGTCATGGACTTCAAAAAATAATTCAATTGCTTCAATTCAATAATTGAGGGGTATAGTTGCAAAATCCGCTAAAATGCTTTTCACAAAATTTTAGTCCGCTAAGAAAAACGTCTCCTGTAAAATAATTGAGTTTTCGGAAAAAGGTAAGCATCTCAAATTCTTTATTTGTAGTATACGATTACTTTTAACACGATTTACTTTTAAAAACTAGTATAATAACGGCATAATTAAAGAAAGTATTTTTGTTTTAGCGGGTTTAGCTATGAACCTTTGATTATGGCGGATTTTGCAACGAACATAATTAATTTTAGCGGATTTTGCTTTGACTGTTATTTACCGTATAGATGGGTTTATTCTACATGCGTTAATGATTTGATTACCTACTAAGTATTGTTATTTATTATTAACAAAAAATAAATTGAAATTAAGTACTTACTAAGTTTTAGCGGGTATTGCAGCGCACAAATGTAGTTTTAGCGGGGTTTGCAATGAATCCCAATTTTGTATCACCATTTTCTTATAGGTTTTTGCGGTTTTTGCAACAAACTGAATGGCAGATTTATACAAAATATACTCAGAAATATTTGGGCATTCTTATTAAAAAATCTTAAAATAACATTTTAGCGGGTTTTGAAACTCACCCTTTCAATTTTTGATCATAAATATTTACAAATTTGGAAATGTATAATCGCATAAACGAAAAAACAAAATTAATTTCTGAATACTTGTTTGGATTTTTGCTTTAATACTTTCAACTAAGTTGGCCACGTAGGCTGCTATATAGTTTAAAAACTGGAAGGGTCTTTAGCATGGTATCTAGATTCTAAGGTATGTATGTGCTACAGACTAATACTAATAAAAATAATATATACCTAATGTATAAAAAAAAATACGAATCCTTTTATTAAAAAACAATCGTTATAACCTCAGTGTTAGAAATTCACTGACTCTTTATTTAATTACTACGCCGAGCGACATCGAGCCAATCTGCACACGGTAAGACAATTATGTTCGGTATTTGACTTCGGTAAAACAAATTTTATACCAGTTCGATAACAATTAGAGATGTTTACAATACGATGGTTGTGTGTGGTTAATTCTATGTAGGATCATTTACTTACACCCTTATTGAAATCATTGACATGGTAGTAAATTTCCCTTTGAGACTCGAAAGAGCTTTAGAATATGCCGCCAATTTGGTTTCAAAGAGACAAGGACCTTGCTGCCATACTGGAAGTCTCCCTTCCGGACTCGAATAGACTCAGGTCGGCCAGACAAAACATCGGTCCTGGGTGGTGGTTTCGTATACGAGGCTGATTTATATTGTGAATGTAAGCCCTGGTGGAGGCCATGGTCCGGAGTGAGAGGGAATGGGGCGCAGTCGCCTCCTTTTGCGAAGCAGTCATGCTAGCAAAGGAGGCGGCAGAACGAGAGAGACAGAATGCCTTTCGTCACGGTCTCAGCCACCGCTGGGAGAGCCCGAGACGTCGGGAGCCGCGGGACGACTCCAGTCCACCGCAGGCGCTGGCTTGTAAGTGATGTGTAACTCGCCGCCCGTCCGCCTTCTATAGGCGACAGACCGCGGCGATGCCGCGTTTGTGCTCCAACCGCGCTTTATAGAGATGTCAGCACAATAAGGGAGGGAGCGTGATCCGCTCTTTCTCCGGCTACGTCGTTAGCGCAGTGGGCGGGCCAGGTTACGGGTCTTAGGCAGTAAAAGTAAAGTAAAAGTAAAAAATTATTTATTTCATAAACTATTATACATAGTACTTGAAAACGTCATGATTACAAATGAAAAAAAAAACAATCGAAATAATATTACACTAAATCACGAAGCTTAGATTCACTTACATGTAACAAAACAATTTAAAAACAAAAAATAATTAAGTGTAAGTGAATCTAAGTGCCAGTTCCGAGCCACCGCTCTGTAAGAAGAACTGGCAAGAAACTCACAGGCTTTGCTCATTTAAATATGTTCATTAGTTTGGTACCTACTAGAAATACAATCTTCATTTGTCTGTGAAGCTATACAATGCAATAAGTTAAGGTTATGTACCTTAACAATATTGTGTAGTGGAGGCAGGGGGCCCCTTCTGTCGAACTATAGACCCCCCGCGAAATCGACCACATACGCTGGTGGTCGCATACGGAGGTAGGGGGAGTGCGACACATTGCGCCTCTTTGAGGAGGTCCTCCCGGTTCTGATCCGGGGGGCCGGGTGTCAGAAGCTTATTTACCTAACTAGCTCACCACGTAATTTAACCTTGGCACTGGCTCCCCGCCCATTTTCCAAGAGCGGTGGGCGTCGTCTTAAGATTTTTTGTGGGTAGGACTGCAGGCGTTCGCATTTGCCGCAGTGAGTCCCACACTCCCCTCTCGGTCCCCCTTTGGCCGAAAAGATAATAAAATGCCTCGGCACGTAGCAGGCTCAAGAAGAAATATGGATGGTTTTTAATCAGTAAATGTCTGACGTAGTCTATCGCTCCACCCACAGTGGGAAAAGGTAATTACATATATTTTCCAAACCTTGTCACTGGCTCCCCGCCCCTTTTCCAAGAGCGGTGGGCGTCGTCTTAAGATTTTTTGTGGGTAGGACTGCAGGCGTTCGCATTTGCCGCAGTGAGCCCCACACTCCCCTCTCGGTCCCCCTTTGGCCGAAAAGATAATAAAATGCATCGGCACGTAGCAGGCTCAAGAAGAAATATGGATGGTTTTTAATCAGTAAATGTCTGACGTAGTCTATCGACATATATTTTCCATCCTAAAACATTTTTTTAAGTAAACTGTCTAAGAAGTATAAGAATAAGTAAATTAGTAAATATCTTGTTGAGAACTACCTATTTAGTGAAATTAATTATTATTATTAAACAAATACAGGCACCTAAATAATACAATTTTTTTTTGGGTGACATTTGTATTCCTGCTTCGTACCGATATTCTTTTTTTTAAGTAGTCCATGAACAAAACGCACATGCTTACAGGCTGCCACGTCTTTGTACTGTGTGGAGTTTCTGGACCAATCACAAAACGTTCATATTTGACGTTTTTTTGTATCGTTTTGATTTTGACGTGTCCTGCCTATAGCTTTCCCTTTATTTACAACAAGTGAATTTTGCTATTTCAATAATTTAAATATGTCTAGTGGTCAATGGGAAGTTGTTGGCAAAAATAAGAAATCTCAGAATGGTAAAGTTAAAAGTAAAGAAGAGGCTAAAAAGGCGGTAAAAAATGGACCTAAACTCGAAGACGTCGGTGAGCATAAAAATATATTTATTCAGCCAAATTTCATTATATTATTACAAATTGATTTACTATACGTGAAACTTATTATTTTGACACTCAAATTTAATTGTTCCACTAAATTATTCTAGGAACCGAAAGTTGTAACCTCTTTATTATTGCAGTTATTAGATAGTTCGACTCCAATATTAATTTCCTTCCATATGTGGCACAAAAATTTTACATACCACTCTCAGAATTGAATTTGAAGGTCATATATTTAAAAGAAATATATTATTTAATCTAATTATTTATAATTATTGTCAATTTTTCATTGATAATGTGTTGTTATGAATTACTGCATAGATATTGTATAATTAAAAGATGATGTGTAATTATAATTTTAAAATGTTACATTTTAGTGCCCCACTCACAATTAAAGTCCTTATATGAGGGAATGGTGGTAGATGAAGATAAGAAACCTCCTAAGGATAAAAAAAAAGATGGCGATAAAAAATCAAAAAAGTCACAAGACAAAAAGGCTGAATCACTGAAACCAAAGCCTCCTAAGACTGTTGAAGGAGCCTTCCAAGCTGTATGTTATATTAAATTTATATTCAATTTCGTCATAGGTTTAATTCCCCCACAGGACATAGTATTTTTGGGAAGAATATCTCCTGGCCTTAGACCATGGTTTGGCTCTTTGTAATAAATAATTAATTACAAAAACAAACTTATTGAAACATGTTTATCCATTGTATGGATTGTTACCCATGGAACAATCTCTGTTTATTTATTTCATAAACTATTACATAGTACTTGAAAACATCAAAATAAAATAAAAATAACAATCAATATTATTACACTGATATCAGGAAGCTTAGATTCAATGACACGCAACAAAACAATTAAAAATCTAAAAATATTTAAGTGCAAGTGAATCTAAGTGTCAGTTCCGAGCCACCACTCTGTAAGAAGAACTGGCAAGAAACTCACAGGCTATGCTCTTATAAATGTATCCATTGGTTTGGTACTTGAATTACAATCTTCATGCAAGAATTACTTAATTTTTGTATGTTATGTCCCCTATTACTTATCTAATGTAATTTAATTATTAATATCTGTAGACATCTCAGACAGAGCATCTTAGCTCCAAATTAACAGAGCTTGTATCGGTACTAGTTTGAGTTATTAACTGTCCCCTACAATACAGTGTACCTTTTCTAGTAAACTATTTGTTAATAATTAAGTCTTGTACTTCATATTGAATATTGTACTGAGCAACATGCTGAGTGGTGACCTTTTTGGTACAGTCCACTTAGTATATAAGTTTAGTTGGTAATTGTGAATTGCTTGTGTACCAAATAAATATATTTTCTTTCTTTCAAACAGGCTGTATTGCAAACAAAAATTATAATTTCCTTATACTCTTGATTGGGCAATTGGTTTTCTACTTTAACTTAACTCCTCCAGTGGGTTAAGTTAAGGTTAAGGGTTTCGTGTTGTAATAATATTTAAGGATCATTTGTATAATTTCTATGGAATTTAACAAAATAATAACTGGATATCCTTACAATGTTATTTAACTTTTTAGATTGACGCTACAGAACTGGCTACAATTATAACAACCAATAAAGTCCGATTTTCAAATGCTCCTCTGGTTTGGCTCAAGGAGGTTGCAAACTTTTTGAACTCCAAGACTCAAATTGATGTTGAGGATCCCACATTTCCAAATTATGCCACAGACTATCCCTTATGCAGTGTGCCAGATGACGTGAGAAGCAGCTTGGAAAGTGTTATACAGGCTGCTGGGAAAACAAATGCGCAACTGTTCTATGATGTCACACTTACTGCTTTAGCAAATGATATGAGCAGAGGTATAATATTTAACTAATATTACAGAGTATATAAATGACTATGTTTTATATGTAATTAAGAGCTATTCATTAATTGCTGTATATTGTTATGGTAAACTAATATGGAAGAGAAATCATCTCTTCCTTATAATAAATGTCGCAACTACAATCTACTGTAAAAATTAAACCTGGCAACACATTTTTATACAAGCATCTGTCTAACAGCTAAAAGAAAGGAAACAATAGAATTTGAGTTATGTTTGCATGCTTCTGGATTAAAAATTTAATATCTCTTCTAGGTCAACAAGTTAATGGACATAGACTGTTACTTCAAATGCTAGCCAAAGATTACCCAGAGTTCTGCACAGCATCAGTGGCAAAGAGTGCTAGTCTTAGGAATTCATATCAAAATCGTCCGCCAATAGGACTCACTCTATTGTGGGCTTTTGGTCAAGGAGGCCTGAATGATTTCGATGTAGGATTAAAAGGTAAATAATTTAAAATATAGAATGTGAGGCATTCGGAAATTCGCACAATGACCTGTGTGCCTAAACTGACACAGTACAAGAGCGGAACATGTTTGCAATCCCTGCATGCCAGCTTGATGCCACTTCTTTATGCGGGAGCGACAGAGTATCACAGGGTAATTAATGAAACTCCTACTTGTCTACTGCTGCATTATAGCAATATGTCTTTTTTATGGAGAGTCTGAAGTTTTACCTCCTAGTATAAAGCAACCATACATCTATCCCTGCATCTTATAGTTGTGGTAGTTCATGGTGGTGCAGCGGTAAAGGAAAATTTGTCATGGAAAATGATCTTATTTCTAGGTTCATAGTGGTCAGCCCTTGAATAGTTTTCCTTTATTTGACACATCTTGTTTATATATAATAGCAATAATATAATAAGAAAAAAGGCCCTATTTATCGCTATTTTGTAATATTAAAGCCAATTTAAGGGCCTAATAGGCGCCCTGCTAACTTCTCAGAGTTTGAGATCGCATCTGTATCTGCACTATAGCACTGTGCTGTTAATAAGTCTTTGAATGCCAAATAACGAACAAACTATTTAAATTTATTCTTCGGGAGACACAACACTTCCACCGGCGACGATTAATGTGTTTATAGGTTACCTCTTTTTCTTACAAGCTATTATTCACGAATCAACATATCAATTGATTCGTGAATAATAGTTTATACGGAAAACGTTCCTTAAGGGAACGAAAATAGAATTGAAAATTTATATGGGGAATCAATGATTTCTCAAGTAAGTCAGAAAACTTATTGTTACTTACTTGTATATCAGAAATATAGGATATTCCAACGAGATAAACTCAATATCAATACCAAGGTTATAGTGAATCTTATCAGTTATCACATGAGTGTATAGTTAACCGCATTGAGGTTGCAGCATCTAAAAAGTGATAACCATTATTTATTCAAGCATAATCAAATAACCAGTGAGTACATATTTTATCTTAAAGTGTAATGTAATTATTGCCAATTGTAAGTATTGTTGTCATAAAAATTTATAATAAGATAAAAATATTTTAATGTTTCTGTGCAAATGTGTTTATGCTACACAGTATGACGTACCAAGTGTTATTTCGATTGTGTCTTAATATCTGTTGAAAGTCTTACCATAAGTACAGCCATCCAGGCAAAACTATACATCAAACTTATGAAATCTGTTAAAAGGTTAAGGGATAGAGTTTATTTATTCTTCTCTTTAATATGAACTCACTCGTTTAGAGTACTTGCCCGTGTCAATTTATATAATTTATCATTATGCATAAATGCAAAGAACTTGATAATTTATAAGTTTAAAACAAAATTGCAATATTCAAAAATTATAATAATAATAAATATTCTCTTACAATCACACCAAGTATCTAGTTCCAAGATAAGTATCATTAAGAACTTGTGTTATGGATACTAAATAACGGATAAACATACATAAATACTTTTTTTTTGTAAATACATATTTAAGATACATAGGAGAACACCCAGACCAGAACAAATATTCATGTTCATGCACACAAAGATTTGTCCTGTGTTGGAATCGAACCCACGACCTCTCGAGTGAAGTGCAGGTATACTGACCTTCACGCCATATCGGTCGTCATTCATAGAAATACACAAAGTCTTTTATAGGATACTTCACCTTCACTTAAATTTGACGACCCTTTAAATCTTAAAGCTGGCCAATTCACAGGCTAACTGAGGTTTGGGATGGTCTAAAAAACTCTCCTCTCTAATTTACAAAATGACTGTTCTGACATTGTGATGCTAAAGATGAAGCCAGCCGAAGATGCATTCGGCTCAAAATAAATACATCGACTTGAATAACAATTGGGAAGGCCTATTCAGTGTCTTAGCTACAAAAAGTCTACTATTTTTACTAGCTGGATAATTGATGATAGATAAAATGTGTAACAAATATGTAATTTCCAGCTTGGCAAGAGTTGTTTCTTCCCATCATAGAACTGAAGAATTATTCAAAGTACGTCATTCAGTATTTGAGCAATCTGTTGGACCAGCACACTGGGATGGACGTGACCAACGTGTCCCAAGACCAGCTGTTCGCGATGTTCGATCTGGTCAACAGCAAGAGAAACAGCCTCTCGAAAGAGCTTTCAAGTGACCTTATCTTACAATTAAATAAATATAAGGTAAGTCCTGCAAAGAGTAGTTCTGAGTGGTCAGTTCTTGACGTTTAAGTCTAGACTAGGGCTTATTCCCTATTCAGCCGGCTGAGTTACAATAATAAAAAAAATGCCTGTGATAATGTCCCCTTTCATCCGAAGGTTAGAATGTATGCCCCATTTATCCGCTTGTTAAATGCTTTATCATCTTTAGTAAATGGAGGGTTGACAAATAAATCAAAATATTAAAGTGTCGATTTTTTGTAACACTTAGCAGTTCAATCAATCAAATAATTTATTTGCGATAACATAGGTACATTAGTATTTATATAGGTAGATAACATTATGTTTAGTAGTTTCACTATGTTCTGCTTTCAATGGCGTGCAAATGTTTAGTAGGTAAAATATAAAATGAAATTAATATTATTACTAGATACATTATTCAAACAACAAAAAATAAACAATATTTTAATTAAAATTATTATGTTATATGGTCAATTCAAAATTACAATTTTAAGATAATTTATATAATGTCAAGTTATAATATACCTGGTGGTCAGGTACACATTCAATTAAATTATTATTACTAGAATTATTTATACTAGAATGTCCTTATCACTAAGAAATTCAGCTATGCACTTGCAGTTACAAAATTATTTAAAAAACTAAACCAGTGTAAACGATTAATTTTTTTAAACCTGACCTAATCTGATAATAAAAATTCCGAAATTATCTTTAAATAAACGTAGTTTATACAATCCGCCAATAAGCATACAATAAGCCTTTAAAGAAAATCTTTTAAACAAAAAATGTTTTTTTAGTTGTCTATGTTTTTTTAGGTTATAAACACGAAACCGAATGAAAAGGGAAATCTTTTTCGGTTGAATGTGGTTATTATTAAAAAAATATTTTTTCTTAATGGGGCATAGTTACGCCATTGAATGAGGAATTCAAATAACGCGGGCAAGTTATGCGGATGAAAAGGGAAATAAGCCTTCAATTGTATAACGTTAATGGGCTGAGATCTTTAAGACGCCCAATATGGCCACTAACTTGCCTTAGCAACAATCACATAATAATATAGTGATAACCAGAACTAATAGTTTGATGTGTCTTCCGAAGCACTCAATATTAAATGCCAAACAAATGGTCACCCATTCAAAGACCCTGTGAACTTTTTTTTATTACTTTGGTGATGAATTCTCACCAAATAATAGGCAAAATAATGATAAATTGTTGAATTCGGTGAATTACAATGCAGTAAATTTTCCAGGATATTTTTTTCACACGTAGCGGCAATAAGTTGCAAGTGACTTTTAATCAAATAATGAAGAAACTGCCCAACCAGTATCTGAGCGGTGCAGGCCTGGATCCGTATAACAGGGTTCTGGTAGCTAGCTTGGTAGACTGCCTCGCTAAAGACGACTCCTGCAATGCTACTTGGAGACAGCTTTTCAACAGGTGCAGCAAGCAGTCTGCAACAGTCTTGGACTACATTGGTGAGTTATGATAAAGGCATAATAAAAATATATTTGCTTGACTTAACTTTGAAGCATAGCAGTTGAGCGTCACTTATAATGGACCTAATTTCATATTATAATTTTAGACAGTAACTGGGAAGAAGTGTATCCGAAATTAAAACGAAAATCCTTGAAAACGACAGTCTTGCAATACAAAGAGATCAGCGGCGAAGCTCTTAAAGGAAAGAAGAAGGATGAGACGCTAGTGAAAACTAACAAGATATGCCAGGTCAGTCAAGACAATTTAATTATTCATTTGTCTTCTAGTTTTAAAAAAACATTCAATTTTACAAAAATTGCGGAACTGAGAAAATGTGATAATGTCACAGATAAGTAGTTTAAATAATTTAAGAAAAACGCTATCCATGAATATGATAAAAATAATTATACACCAAAAAGAATTTACGATGTATTGTAAGGCTAAGTCATTGAAAATAGTCCCTATTAGTGACTCGGTCCACTCAGCATCAAGACCTAAGAGCAAGGTCAGTCATCTTGATTTACAATAACATTCAAATAATATAACCATTGATTTCACAAGTAGTAAATTACAAAATCAAATCTAAAACAAGTCAGAGGCAGAATACATTTAGCTCATTACCCGCTAAGGAAATGAAAAGTAAATTGACCAAACGTCACCACGCGGCTGTCCAAAACTGTCTGTTGTCAATGTCAAATGTCATACCTACGTGAAATCCAAAAAAGTTGGGCGGACATTTTTGTTGCGCAGCGTTGTCTATTTTTGTTGAGTTGGATATTTCGTGAAATAATATTAGATCGATTTTAAAGTAAGTTATAATCTTAATAATACCGTTATTTCTTTAAATTAAATACTCAGATTGGTATCAATATCTGATTTTATAAATGGTACAGATAAACTGATACATAGAATTCGGAGATGGGCTCCAAGTTCGACTTTCTGAATTAAACTAGAAAAACCACTTACAGTTCGTGCGTAGAAAGCAGACATCCGTTATATTCATATAAATTTCAGATTTACTGTTAATGTCCGTTAGCTTCATATGTGTCTGTTTATTTTAGTACATTAAGTGATAATAATTTCGCCAGGTATAAAATATTTTATCCTTACCCTAATAGTTTTTTAAAACTACACACTTTTAGTTTATGCATTGCAATAATTATTTTCTATAACCGTAAGTCTTTCTTTTTCCACACCTAGAAATATGTTTATTGGACATATTAATATACATGAATCGATAGCATTTTGGTACGTTATATTATTAGTACGTATTTACAGATATTTCGAGCGGCGTTGATTATACAGTCGGTCATAAGGATCATTAATTTGTATAATAGTGTTTGTGATAGATGAATTGAGGAAAATCTACGAGAATGAAGTCATCTTTTTTATATATATATTTAAACATACAATATAAGTACCTAAATGTAGGATTTAGAAAACTAAAATGCTGAATTAAATATTTATTTATTATGTCATTGTACAATTATTATTGCAAGTGTAAAGAGGATAAAACAGTTTCTCTGATGATGTGAACCATATTCAGTTTTATGTTTAGAGTATGATGATGTTGTCTTAGTCTTCAACATCGGCCAGCTTAAAAATAGATAAGATATATCGAGGGTTCCGTGTTCAAACCCGATAAGTGACAATATCAGATACATAATTTCTGCTGCTTTTTCTTGTGATATTATGAAATAAGTCGATTGCAGAAAAGAAGACTGAAAACTGAGGACTTCATAATCCAATAAGTAAACCTTTTAAGTTTAATTTTTTTAAATTAACCGATAAATTCCTTTAAGTACTGCTTTAAGCCCAAAAACGCAAATTTTGTCACTTATCGAGTTTGAGCACGGAACCCTCGATATATGTGAAGTATAAAAAGTTTTAGTATCATCTAAATAACTGGCGCCATCAGTTGTAGCAACTGCTTGCCTGTCAATAATAGGTTTGGTGCCACTGTACAAGTGATGAATAAAATCACGTAAACAGAATTTTACAAGCTCGTCACTTTATGATTGCAACAACCAACTAACCATAATGTTTAGGCCGTGCCCGGGCACTTACATCCCCCCAGTGGAAAATCTCCTTTTAAGTGGGAGGGGACTAACACCTCTGCAGAGATATGAAATTGATATTGAAAAGATGATATTATTATATAGTATTACTTTCCCAACAGGATATTCTAGACAGAATGACAAGCACTAGAAGGTTCCCCTGGCTGTGGGCTAGCTTTTTCCTGTTCCTGAGCATTGCGGGTCTGGTTGCATATGATGTATCTAGGGTCGGGGGCAATTTCCCAAGTAAGTATATTATACAAAATTTACTATAAAACATCATTTATTCGCATCAAAACCCAGGTAATTATTTCCGTAAATGCACTTAAAAAAATATTTTGTTATTATTATTACACAAAGAGATCGAGAAGACAAAAATTTGCTATAGTGTCACTACAAGGGGAAAATAGTGACTCCAAATCATTATAAAAGCACAACAAGCCGGCTTTTTCTTACAATCCTTCTAATCTTGCAGTTAGTGCTTAAGCAAGGTAATACTGCTAAGGATGTTGTGTTGGGTATAGCTACACAGTTCAACTAGCTAAAATGAAAACATCATAGTACTAACAATATAATGTTGCAATTTCATGACTTTTGAAGTTGTGTGTGTAATTATCGCTTGCTCCGTGCCTGTGAAGAAACGTTAAGCTGATGACTTCTAACATCCTGACAGCTGGTTTAACCATAGGATGAGGTTTCCCTCTGAGTTGCAGAGGTCATTCATGGTTTGGCATTCTCTCTATGTAATAACTATACTTCAGCCAAAACTAGTCAAACCAGTGTTCAGAGCCTGGCTCCTGATCTTAAGTCTTAGAGTAACCGTGATAACGCTAGGATATGTTGACTACTTGCCCTGGCAAACATTGAATCGCCATAGTTCCAATTTGGTGCAGCCATTCTTATCCATTTTTTTCATGTAGGCATTTGTTTTTTTTTTTGTAAGAAAAGTTTACTTGTGTTTATAATTGCATCAATAATTTTTTTTAATTAATTATAACTTAACATTAGAAATGTCCAATAAAGACAGTGTAAAATCCTTGTGTAGCCCTTGTGTTGTACTAGATAATGAATATGGATTAATTTGAGGGGAGTCTTTTAAATACTTTACCTATCTAGTTTAATGCAATTTATGATCAAGTGATGAATTAAAAATATCTTTGTATGTCTATGTAAGGGCGAAACACGTGTCGTGTTGAATAGTTTCTCGATTTTTCGGGAAATTATAGTAGCGCGGGAATTGTTACAAAGAAATTTTAATCCATCACTTGCTTACAATAGATTTCCGCAAAGTAACGCCTGAATCAATAAACAATTTATGATCATAATATGACTAGTGTATGTAAATTAGTTATTGTTGTGTATTTGAGTCATCAATTAGTGTGTTGATAATTCTGTTAAAAGCAACACCAACCACTAAATAAAGCATAATAATTTTAGGTATCTATTCCACGTTTATGTCTACAAATTCATTTGTGTAAACCACAGGTACTCTCTTATATTTTACAAGCTGTCATCACTTCCAAAGTTAATTGAATGTCACTTACTTAAACATTTTTAGTATCCTCCTGCTTTGCTTCCAGTTTATCAGACCTTGGTTTATCTAACCATTTACCATGGTTATTCGTAAGGTTGCCATCACCTAAAATGTCGACGCCGGATAAACACGGAATAAATCCCAGGCATTCGAGCGAATTATGATATAATTTTTTTGCCTTAAAATAAAAACATTATTAACATATAATTAACAATTGACTTTTTTAAAATCTCCTGCCAGACTCCCTTCAAACTAGGACAAATTCGGGTGAATCGCAGCCCTAGTTATTCGTCATCTACTTATTTACCCAATTTCCTCTTTCATATTATTCTTTAAATAGCATTAATAAAGAAGTATAAATAGGATCATTAATACTTGAAATTATTTTATTGACAGAGAGTACAACGGGAAAGCTATTCAAAGACCTAGGCATATTGGAGCATAGTCAGAAAGCTTGGCAGAAGACCCTGTCCACATCGGCTCGTGGTTATATATGGATTGAGACCAATGCTCCAGTGTACTACACCCAAACCATAGAAGTAGTCAAACCTTATACACAGCTTTCAAAGGATATATTTATTATAGCTTACAAGAAAGCTGGAGTGTTATATGGGAATGTTCATGGTTATATAGTTGAGAAATCACCTGTAGTGGTTGCTACCATTGAAGATTATGCACCAGGTTTAATTGAAAACATTCAGAGCTATGCATCATCTGGATATGCTGCTGTTAGGAAGTTTTCAACTGACTACTACTTGCTGACGACTGAATATTTGAAGACAAAGGTGTTTGTGTAAGTACCTTCCTGTTTAACCTGTTGCTAAAAATCTTATTGCATAAGAGAATAATTCGACCTCTAAATAATAATAATTATTATTTTAATAATAATATAAAATTAAGTATCATTAACCACTTGTGTTATGGATAGTAAATAATGCATACATAAATACTTTTTTTTGTTGTAAATACATACTTAGGTGGGAGGTCCTAAGTTTCGTGACATCACGTAATTCCAACTCTATATTGCCGCCCAACTTGCTAAAAGAAATGAAAGCAAATTTTGATAAAACACCACGTTTTAACTTTGATTACTTTTTTATTTAAAAACCACCAGCTTTAATAAACTCTATTTTCAACCAACTTGCTTCGTATCTCAGTAACGACTGCCGACTTCTCAATATTCCCCAACCAAGTGGAGTAAAAATGCCTTTTTGACCGAGTCATTGCAAAAATAATCTTGTCAACAATAGTCGGAAGTCGTTTGAGCTACTTATGATGAAATACATTAATTGAAACGATATAATTAAATATTTAAAATACATGGCTAAATTAAACATTTAAAATACATGGCTAAAATAAATAATATTTTCAAAAAAAGCGGTTATTACCGATATTTTAATTAACCAAATGATATCCGCATCCGCTGGAATAAGATAAAATCATACAAAAGCTACTAATTTAAAATTATATTCGAATCAAAATCTCTAAAATATACAATATTTATTCAAAATCTCGACAGTATTTTCGAAAAGCTAACAGAAAGTACTTAACTTAAATGGAAATAAAACTAATTTTGGAATTGCTATATTTCATAATGAATATGAAATGAAAAAATACCATAAAGTTTCAAAATATTATGTAATATGCATCAATGCATAGAAAGAATGAACTTAAGCTCAAGTGTTTCTCAGATCTGGAAAGACATGAGCCTGATAACCCTGGATTTCGATCTGTAAAACTGCATTTTAACAGGCTGTCATGATTGGGTACGAGCATGAGCAATGTGGTCGGTCATTACAACATAAATTGTGCTGTGCTACCTTATGTTTAAAAGTTACAAGTTAAAATAACATTCTAAACATATTTATTTCTTTTTCAGTGGTGACTGGGCTCCGGAAATACTACAAAACAAGACTCAGACTGCTCTCAATGTAACCAGGGACCACATGTCCTCCTATTTTCACTGGTTCAGGGAACAGGTTCACTTATATTCCGAGATACCTTGAAGTGAAATCCTAATCATTCCTAATTTTTGTCATCTAAGTATACAGATGAAGCATCATTCCAATTATGCTTCTTAACAACTTTCAGACATGAGATGATAACAAAAACTCTCTTATAACTCATAACGTCTGCAAAATTTTAATTCTGAAAGTTAAAATCCAGTGATAGGTATGGTTAGTTCTAGGGACCTATAAGCGGACTTTATTCTTAGCACAAAACATAATTTTCGTAAACTCCATCTGAACACTGTCCGCAGGCAGGTGCCTATTTCAATTTTATGAAATTTCAATGGAGTACAATAGTTTCAACTGAGTATGTAGTTTACCATTAAATTATGCTTATAGTTTTAACTGTTGTTGATCATAAATAATGTTTAATAACTTATGCAATAATTATCTCATATCATATTTTTTTAAATTAAATTATTTTTTTAAACTATTCCATGACAAACATTATGTATTTAGTAGTTAATATATTATATATCTGTAATTGGAATTTGTTCAGTATTTAAAATGTCACATTCCCTATCATGCATTTAAACTTTTACACACTTTTTAGTTAGATTGATGTTATGAGATTATAATTATGCTTGTACTGTTTACAATTTAAATCAATTGTTTTGTACTGAGAATGTAGGGCTATAAGTTTTGTAGAATATTTATTTGTGTTGATGAATGATTGCGTGTTTTTAATATATGATACAAAATTGGAACTGTTACTCTAATTGAATTTTAATACCACCCCACCATAGCTCTAACTAACGACTCTCAAATTGAAGTTGTACACGAATAAATAAATAATAAATATTCTCTTACAATCACACCAATTATTTAGTTCCAAGATAAGTATCACTAAGAACTTGTGTTATGGATACTAAAGAACGGATAAACATACTTAAATACATTTAATTTTTTTTGTAAATACATACTTAATATAAATAGGAAAACAACCAGACCAGAACAAATATTCATGTTCATGCATATAAAGATTTGCCCTGTGTGGGAATCGAACCCACGACCTCTGGAGTGAAGTGCAGGTACACAGACCTCCACGCCGTATCGGTCGTCATTAAATTTTTATCTATGACATACTTAAATTGTAACAAATTTGTAAGTACACTTTGAATTAATTAACGAGAATGTCATTATATATCATAATTAACAGAGTGTATAGGGTTCCTACCTAGATCTGAGGATCCTGCCGATCAACGGACGAGGATTACGGCGAATATAAAAGTTCCCGATAAGCGGCTATAGGCTCGCCACTTATTAACCCATTCGCTGCTGCGGACGCCCATCGGCGTTTTTTTTGATCATTATGAGATCTTTGCGAAAAAAAGTTATAAGAAAGTGTGCTTGCACTATATGCACAATTTTCATATATACAACAAGGTACTGCGCGCCGTTTCCGGACAAAATTTACATAATTAGACTTCTTAACGGGAAAGTGAAGCGTCATGTCTGCAGTTTAGATTTTCTCAAATTGTGATATTTTGAACATTAATGTGTAATAACGGTGGATTATTGACCGTTAAGTTTTTGTGAACATGAGTGTTAATAAATGAAACAATACAGTGCGACATCCGCTTGCCGCAGTACCTGAGTTTCAGCGTCAGGGTCAACGACACCCCGTCCGCGGCTAACGTTTCTCGGGTCAGAACCGAGACCTTCTCAGAGAGACGCAGAGGACGCGCCCCTCCTACCTAAGATCAGACAGCAGGGGCTCCCGCCGCTTTAGACCGACCTGGCCGTACTAAGGGCCTCCAGAGTCGCCGGTCTCCGTCGACCAGTCGGGTACGACGACTATGGGACCACTTGTTACCGAATATAATTTAAGAGTAGCTACTTTTACAAACCACAAAATTTATGATTTGAGAACTTTTACTAAAGGTTGACGCATTAAAAGCCTCAAAATTTTAATGTGGTCGTGATCCCTTAAAGGTCACGCACACTAAAATGTTTATTATTTTTCTGATCATTAGGCACTCGATGGAATCATAGACGAGACTAGATAACATATTAGCTGCACAGTTGATAAGTTGCATCTCTACATTTAAAAGGCTCAAAAGTGCCTTCGAGATTTGTTGGGAATAGCATACACACCATACCATACACCATAGGAGTTGGTCACTAGACTATCTGCCTCTAAGACAAACTTAATCTTCAAACCCTTTGCTGAATGTTCTTATGATACAGGCTGCAAAATTAATTTAAAAAAATCTTTCTGATCATGTATGGAATTAAGTGAAGAATTCACATGTGCATTCACATAGTTTTTTTGATTGTACAATATTGAAATTGGTTTACCAAAAAGAGGAACCGCAATCTCCCCCCCCTAGGACTCGCGTCATTGTCTTAGTTACACAATCAATGTGTAAAGGGAATTAGAAGTCATAGACATATTTTAAATTTTAATAGTAAAACAAGTTCTGTAGACAAAAATAACAAGGCTTTAAAACATAATTTATTTCTTAAAAAATAAACTGCATGTATTACTATAAATAGTTTCAGCAAGTTGATCGATGTTATCTTTGCGTATTGCAGCTAAGATCTCCAAAACTTGTCTGAAACAATTAATACTTGATCAACTAAGTAATTTAATTACAAAATTTTGTATAGGGAGGGACGAGGCTTTGGCAAACATAAAACTTCTTGGTAAGCGGCAATAGAATTGCCACCTATTACGTGACACCAACAATATAATATGCCTCTGCCTACCGCTTCGGTAAACAGGCGTGATGTTATGTCTGTATGTATCATTATCATGACATCCACTGCTCAACATCAGATTTCCAATAGATTTTGACATTGTGCGCCGCCTGCTTCTTGCCAAAATTAAAAATATATATCTTTTCAATAAATAACAATAGGAACTTACATAATATTAACAGGCTCATTCCGACCTTTTACTTGGCTATCAGAGTCAATAGTATATTTTTCCTTCTTTACAGACGTAAATTTAGTTAAGACATGCTTGTAACCAGGGTGTGTGGGCTTCACTTCACACCAAGGACAGTCTGTCTCTATCATCAATTTATCTTGTGGTATTTTAGCTGCTACTTGTAAATTTTCTTCTGTCCTCAGTGAACTGTAATTAGAAAATATGTGGTAGGTTTTATATGAGTGTGTTATATTTAAATTCGTAATCATTTATTCAAGTTTGGCTCTTATGAACGTCAAAACTTAAAAACTAGCGCGCCCATTAACTGCGGGCGGGAGGTTGATCGTAAATGAACGGGCAAGTAAATCGTCACGGATAGTTTTTTCTCCCGCCAGTTACAAGAAAATGTACTAAGTAAAAAAAACAATTTGACAAGTCAAAAAATTTTTTTTAAGTTGTACGAGTATGATTATGATAAACATTAGACATGAGCAGACCAGTCCCCACTGGCGGAACCCGTTCACGAGTATGACGCATGAACCAGCCATCATTTGACTCAACCATATTTTATGGAACGTAACTACCCGATGCATAATGCCGCCCTCCCAGAGACATTTAAGTATGCACAACATACTCGAGCCACAAAATAAAAAGATTTATACAAATGAGAAATAACAATAACATTATAAAAATTAAACAGCCGCAGACCACAAAATTGTTTGTCCTATGATAGATATAATTTACAGCCATGCCGTTATATGCCGCCATATATTAAAATTTTCTAGAGGTCAGGGCTGTGCAAGAGAGTTAAGTGTGTAGTGAGTTAATTCTTTGCTCAATGATACCAAATGGTCAAAATGAAGTAGATATAATTTTTTTATCTTGGTTTAGGCCATTTAGGACACCATAGAGGCACACCTTCAACCATAAATTGCTGCAAGATTCTGTCATCCACAAAGATACAAAACATATGTAAGTAACTTGCTTGTGGAATGTGTTGCTCTATATAGAACTTAGATAGTAAATCAAGAATACAACACATCCTTACCATCCATTGATGCCTATAGACAAACCTAATGCCAATATACTTGCCAAAGACTTTTCGGATCCATCAAATGAATGTACCACCCCACCAACTATTTTGTCTTTATTTCTTGCAAGTATATTAACTAAATCATCAGATGCTGCCCGGCAATGAAGGAATAATGGTAAATTATATTCCTTACTTAACTGCAGTTGAAATTCGAAATACCTAAAAAACAAAAGCGTGAAATATAGATTTTAGTAGGTGTTTTAGTATCCCCACAGCATAGCACATGTAAATACTAACTTCATTTGTATATCTTTATCACAGAACTTCAGGCGTTCATAATCCATGCCACATTCACCTATTGCTACAACTTTATCTCTATTTTCTTTAATAAGTGTTCTCAGATCATTTAGATATTTGTCTGGGTCAGACACAAACTCATTGCACCTTGTTGGGTGGCATCCCACAGTAGCAAACAATCGGTCTACAAAAAAATAACTGAAGATAAAGAGGATAAGATATTATTTAATTTAGGCCCCCATTAGTAGGCGATTTTTTATTATTTATACCTAGATTAACTTACGATCACAGTTGCTTAATTCAATTGCCTTCATACTATCACCTAGATTACCGCCTGTAATAATCATTTTATCAACACCACTATCCCAAGATCTAGCCAGAATCTTTTCTAGGTCTGGCTCGTGTTTTTTAGATCCGTGGTAGATGCCTTGATACATATCATCTGTGAGGTTGGCACCTATATCTAAACAAAATAAAGGAATTAGGTAGTAGATATTTCATTATTTAAATTTAAGATGTTAATATTTTTATGATTTATTTACTTGATCTGAGTTTATACCTATGAATTAATTGAGTTATAATACCTATGAATTTTCTTAGCTGTGTCATTTTTCTCATATAAATGTTTTCTAAAAGATGACGAATATAATCTTTCTTTTTGTTTCGTACTTAATTTATTTATAGTCTTCTTTTTTATTAAAATCCAATAACCTATAAAATATTTTTTTTTTCTATGCCAACAACTATGTAAACGAACAACAGTAGGGATGTGAAAATATAATCGATTTTAAAAATACAAATGATTTTTAAAACATCACAAATAATCGATTTTTTTCATAATATGTAATTATAAATCACTCGTAATGACTTCTTGGCGGGAAAGTGAAGCGTCATGTCTGCAGTTTTGTATAAAACTAAATTTGTAATATTTCGAACATTAATGTGTAATAACGGTGGATTATAAACCGTTAAGTGTTTGTGAACGTACATGAGCGTTGGTAAATGAAACAAAACAGTGCAGCATCACTTTTCAAATTCTCTCAAGAAGTCCATGTGAGATCTCAGTATAGTCCCAGTCCCAGTTTATATTCTTTATCACCACTCATTCTCATTTACTATAATTTATACGTTATTTATATATCTTTTACTTGACACTGGCTAATTGTGCAGACTGCACGAAGCCATTATTAAAAAGAAAAAAAATCACTATGCAGATTTAAAACTTTAAACCCAGGGAATAAACGCATGTAGGTTGTGAAAGACACATGGTTTTTTCTTTTAAATAAGTATTGGCTTCGTGCGTTTAGCACATTTAGCCAGTGTCAAGTTATAGAATTATAGTAGTAAATAAGAATAAGTGATCGGTCGAGGACCAGTCGGTCCTCCCTCCATCGCAACGGAAAAAACCCATCCCGCACGTCACAAAGAGGGAGGTCACGCGGGGTAGAAAAGGCGCGTCCACCATCAATAAAATAAACCTACCCTAACCTAATACCTACTTACGCCAAATAACTATTAGACGAATAAACAGTATGCCTTACAACGTTATGCAAATTAAAGTAATAAATAAAAACAGTAGGACAAACTATATTAATGCTTAATTAAACGTTATGCCAAAAATCAAT
Organism: Musotima nitidalis; assembly: GCA_949126915.1. Lineage (NCBI taxonomy): Eukaryota > Metazoa > Arthropoda > Insecta > Lepidoptera > Crambidae > Musotima > Musotima nitidalis. The sequence continues at coordinate 4,585,057 of OX421427.1, read as the reverse complement.
TATTATGCTTAACTTATTATGATAAAATAAATTAAGACAAAAAAAAACTTTTACTGTGATTTCGAGTTTTATTATACGATTTTACAATGACAAATTTGTCTAAATTTCACCTGTCGGTTCAAACTGCAAATTTCCGTGGTCGGCAAATGAGGGTTGCGGTGCCTTTATTTATGGCGACTGTTATAGCATGGTGGCCAGTATCGCTCTCTGCTCCTCAGGTCGCGGCAATGAGTAAAGAATCCTATGGAGGCGCCCTATTTTACTATATGCATAGATAGTTATACAAATATCAGTAAAATTGATACCAAAATACCAAACAACGTGTTGTCTCATTTTAACTACTGGTGACCTGCATATGCAATGAGAGATGAGCAATGTTTGCAAATATTTATTTTGTCAGCACTTTTGTGTGACGTCATCCACTCAGCTGTGCGTGGCCCGAGTCGCCATTTTGTTCGCCGAGTCTGGTGGTAGATGAACTGTCAAATCGTCGTTTGTGCTTATATTTATTGTGAATTTCTTAAGAAATACGCTATTATCAAGTGTTTTTAAGTATTCAGGGCTTTCCCTTATAAAGGTAAATCATGCCCTCGTGTTGTGTAATAGGGTGCGGTGCGAGAAAAAACATAAATCAACCACAACTGACTCTTCATATGTAAGTAACCAATTTTCATTGTTAATGTCGTATTCCAAAAGCTTTTGTCTATTTTATTGTTACATATTGGTTTATTTTTAACGTATGGTGATGAGTATTAGTCTTGGTTTCCATTTGGCATGGTATTTTTCTATATTTCACCAACAATTGTTTACTTACAAATAACACATGTGAATAGGGATGGAATGTTTATATCGAAGTATCGATAACACTTAGTAGCGATAAGTACCTCAATAAGTATGCTATAAAAGTTAATTATAATTTATTTATCCAACAGATTTCCTAGAAATGAAGTTATGAGGAGGAAGTGGCTCGAAATTATAGGCACTGAAAATATAAACGCGCGACATAAAAACTGGTATGTCTGTTCGCTGCACTTCGACGAAACGTGCTTCAACAGAACTCTTACAGTGGCAAGATTACGTGATTACGCCGTGCCCTCGTCTTCTTTAATGGTAGGTATTTTTAATAGATTTATGTTATAGTGACAGCTTTCTAATCAAAAATATTTAAACAAAGATAAGACAATAATGTTACCCATCTGACATAGAAAGAATTTGCTAGGTCTCAATAAAAATTTAATACCATGCACATTGCTTATTAGGTTCCGGTTGATGTTAACCAATAATATGTACTTATATATATATTTTCTTTTCAGCCTTTCCAACGGACAATTACAACCCAGCCCACTGAGCCCATTGATAAATCACAGCCCAGTCGTTCCGATGAGACGGTAAGGGCACAGTTTAGATTTTTAATTACAAATAAGTCTGATATAGAAAATGTATTTCAGTTACAGGTCCCTGATAAAGCGCGCATACATGTTTTACGCGAAAAACAAAATATTGAAGACATCTGTCCAGTACAGGCACCCGATCATATGTCAAACATAAACGCACCATCTGTAAAGGTAATTTGTTTTTTTGTCAACTAAAATAATATTTGTGTTAATACAATAATGAAACATTATTACTAAGCATTTACTTTTGTTGTGTGTTGTTATTTTGTTTTGTTATTTATGTAATAATCAATATCAGTCATTAAATAACTCAAGAAATATCTAATTCTACAGGCAGTAGCTTTAGCGCACCAAGATGGGAAATTGCAAATGAATTTGGATCGTGCTCATGAGATGATGAGTTAACATTATTAGTTAGATTTAATTTTTAACTAGAAATGTCTGAACTTTAGCTATATCTATAGGGAAATTAGTTTGATGTTTACAATTATGTAGATATACATTGAAGGAATCTCATTTATATTTTATGGTTTTTCAGAATCGACAACTAAATGAAGAAATTAAGGAACTAAAAGAGAAGTGCAAAGTGAAACAAAGAAAAATTAAGAGTCTTTTTGAAAAGGTCCGAAGACGTGATAAAAAGATTGCCCTCATATCCAACATAATTAAAGATCTTCAGGACCAGAATTTAATCCGCAACCAGGAAACCCTGATACTAGAGGAATGTGCAGGACCGGAAGATTTTTTAAAAAGGCAAATTGCCAAAGCCAAAGGACTGCCTTTAGATAAAAAGTATTCGGAAGAAATCCGAAAATTCGCACTTACGCTTCATTTTTTCTCTCCGAAAGCGTATAATTACATACGAAGTACCTACAATACCTGTCTGCCACATTGTCGCACTTTGAGCAAACATATTATTTAAAATGAAATTAAAACATCGAATCGACCATGTGTTTTATTTCAAGTTCTTTATTAGTATCATCAGACCTTTGACGTCATCTATACAGGGTGTTTTTTTAATAGGGTGCATAAATTTAATGATAAACTCAATAACAAGAACACATTTGAATTTATGAAAATAAAAATTCTTTATTTATATAATTATTGATTTTTTTTTAAAGTTTTGGTTGTGTTGTATATGTAAAATTAAAATTTGTAAATAATAAGCAATGCAGCAATAAGGTAGATAATAAGAAATCAAATATTTGTGTGATGAACATAAGTATTTGTTCTATGGTCTGGGTGTATATTTGTATATATTTAACATATATAGTGTGTATAATAAGTATTACTATCATTGTCATAGTACAGGGGAAACCCTAGTTTGGGATTAGATAATTAGTGTGAATGTCTGAACATATTTATTTAACCGATATCGATATCGGTTTATTTCGAAAAATATGTTACAACACTAGAAAAGGCAGCCATTTTATTCGCCAAAAAATTTGTAGGTATGCACGTTGATTCTGTAGGTATGGCCAGTCCACGGGTTTCTAAGTCAGTGGGTCGCGGGTACGATTCCCACACAAGACTTATCTTTGTGTACATAAACATGAATATTTGTTCTGGTCTGGGTGTTTTCCTATGTATTTACATATGTTTATCCGTTATTTAGTATCCATAACACAAGTTCTTAATGATTCACTAACAGAATTGTAGTGAATCACTACAGTGTAGCTCTAATGAAGCATATTTTAGACGCCTGGGAGGACAGGCGGGGCTATTGGAGTAAATTGATATAATATGGCCTTGATAATAGTTCTTTAAAATTAATTAAACCTTACATGAGTGACAGAACTCAAAAAGTGGTTATTAATCGAGTCTGGCGCGTCATTGCTTATGTGCGTTCCACAAGAGTTCAAATTTAGGCCCATTATTATTTCTTATTTATATTAATGAGACATACATACATTCACGCCTGTTTCCCCGAAGAGGTAAGCAGATGCATATTATACCGGCTTTATACTTCGCCCGTATAATATGCCTCTGATTATTATATATTATACTAGCTGAACCGGCCACGCGTTGCTGTGGCTAAGTAGTTCGTAGATTTACCATAGCAGCGCCATCTATTGATTACTTACTCAACCCAGTCGAAAGGTATCGACATCTGTTAGAATAATTTGGAGTTAACAGATAATTGTGACTGTCAAATAATAACAGACAAATAATTAGCAATAAATTAAAATTGCGACTATAATTTGAGATTTAAACTATCTTATCTCTCAAGTTGGATCGAACTGCACATGGTGTGCGAATTTTATTATAATCTGTTAAGTGGTTAAGGAGTTCATTGCGGACAAGCATTGTGACACGAAATTTATATAATAGGTTGGGGAAAAAGTCTTTTCGTATTTTTGTATGAAAAGTCAAGACATTTTTTTCAAAGTTTATTTACATTTATTTACAATATATATGTACCGTTTTGTTGAATAACTTTCTGCCATTTTGTGGGCAGAGACATTATCCCGTTACTGTAGAAACTTTGGGACTTCTGATCAAAAAAACGGGACAAATAGTTTTGGCAGTCCTCTCTTGAGGTCAACCTTACAGAACCTAAAGAATTCTGCAGAGACCGAAACAGGTGAAAATCTGAAGGCGCAAGGTCAGGGCTATATGGTGGATGCACTAGGACCTCCCAGTCGAACTCTCTTAATTTTTGCTGAGTGGCTAAAGATGTGTGTGGTCTAGCGTTATCGTGATGAAAGACCACACCCTTCCTGTTGATCAATTCCGGCCGTTTTCTCTCGACTGCTTACTTTAATCTCATCAGTTGCTGGCAGTAAAGATCAGAATCGATGGTTTTGCCGGGCGGTAAAAGCTCATAATAAACAATGCCCTTCCAATCCCACCATACACACAGCATCACCTTATTTCGTGTTAGGCCAGGTTTGGCCACAGTCTGTGAAGCCTGGCCAACTTTCGACCACGACCTTTTTCGCACGTTCTTGTCGTACGTTATCCACTTTTCATCGCCAGTTATCAATCTCTTCAAAAACGGCTCGGTTTCATTATGTCTCAATAATGAATCGCAAATGAGTACACGGTTCATTAAGTTTCTTTGAGTGAGCTCGTGTGGCACCCAAATATCGAGCTTTTTTGTATAACCAGCTTTCTTCAAATGGGTCAAAACTGTTTTGTGGTCAATTCCCAGTTCTTCAGCTACATCGTAACTACTAATATGCCGATCTTGCTCCACTCTTTCAAAAATGGCGTCCATTTTATTCGTAACAGGGCGACCAGAGCGAGGTGCATCTTTAACATCAAAATTTCCGGACTGAAAACGTTTGAACCAAATTTGTGCTACTCTTACTGACACTGCATCAGGTCCATAAACATCACAAATTTTTTTCACTGCTTGAGTTGCATTTTTGCCTTTTTTATAATAAAATTTTAAAATGTATCGAATTTCTTCATTAGATTCACTCATTTTTACGGAGAGAAAAACAAATGAAAAATAGCGGGAAACAACTTTTTTTTATTTTTTTCTTTTCTTTATAATGGAATCTTTTTAATGTTACCAAAACCAGCCAGACACAAATAGTACAGTCAAAAAAATTTTATAATAAGTTTATACCTACGTTATGCGAAAAGACTTTTTCCCCGACCTAATAGTTTATGAAAAAAAAGAGCTTTTTACCTTACTTACTTGGAACTAAATAATTGGTGTAAATGTAAGAAAATATTAATATTTATTTATTTAAAAAATTTTTTTCGTTTAGTGTGGATTTTTTTCTGTTTAGATGAGTTTTGAGGCCGAATATGTTTCTATGGTAGTATAAATGGAATGCTTCCATGATTTTATTGTTCATAGGTCATTATCTTATCTTCTGTTTATTAGCAAAAAAATTTTAAGAATGTACATACTCCATTTGACCACCAGGGTTCATTTTAGGACTGTTACTGCTATTTATATAATTTACTGAAAATTCTCATTGCATTTTGTAATTGTTATCTGACTAATTTAAAAATAAATAGCATAAGATACTGTTATTGTTAATTTCTTAATAAGCAATTCCTGACTGATTACTATGATTTAAATTTTAAATAATCTGTGATGTAAATATTTTGTTAAAAACCAATAATCCACTAACCTTTTGAACTATATGGCTATAAAAAAAGATTAATGATACAACTTTTTTAAATTATTTTATTTACTTAAATTTACAATTGATAAAAAAAATAATAACTGTAACATAAATTCTAAAAGCTATGTACACTCGCAAGCAAAGGTTTTGAAATTTGTTTCGCGCGATCTAAAGTACTGAAAATGGTACTGGCTTGATTTGAATGAATTTTGTATCAATTTAATTAAACCTTTAATACGATGTTATTTTTATGATTATTAAAAAATATACATTGATTCAAAACTTTTCCTTGCGAGTGTTTACCTATATAAAAAATAACAAATTTTAAAACAATTAAATTTAACAAAACTTTAAATTATACAAAATATAAAGTTAGAGTTTAGTTGCAGAAAGTCCTTTTTTGCAAAAATGTTCATTGTTTCAAAAATTTTAAAAGGAGCCAAGTAGGCTAATTTTTTTATTATAACCGAGTGAAAGCAGCACAGTTTTTATAATTTATTGTTATTACTCTTAAGATTTGAGAAGTTGACGGGTTTTCTTACACGAGACATTCTGCAACTAAACGTCCATCTCTTGGCATTGCATGAAATTTTAACTCTTTTAAAGTCAAAGTCAGGTTACTGCAAAAGTATGTGTTCTAGCTTTTTAAGAGAAATCATACAATCAGACAAAAAAATTCTCTTTGTAGGGCAGTGGTAAACATATTTCCACCTTATGGTGGAACTTTATGAACTTTATGGAGTTGAGTTAAGGTAGAAAACCAATGAATTTTTTTACATGCTCTTTAAAGGGGTAACAATTGGGCAACGACTTGATACATAACAGAGTACAGGTGTGTACTAAAGTAGTTGTATACTTCCCTTAATTAAATCAAATCAAAAGTCTTTATTGGTTTATTAATAACATTTACAAATGGTTCTAAATAAATAATAAATTGGTCCCTGCGTTAAGTACATATTGCAAGTACAGTCCAGCCAAACAAATGTAAGGGTAAGTTAAGTATACCTACATAAAATAAAGTGAGCCGAAATGGCCTTCATACATAAACCGATTCTGGCAAATATTTATAAACCAGCGTTTGATAATCAAGGCATTGAAGGTTTTTTTAACATGTTCATTCAAATTAGATGAGCAACAATATTTGGCGTAATGGTTTTCATAAGAGGTAAGAACAACTCTGCAATTGCATAAGATATTTCGACTGAAACATATTTAATAATATTCTAAAATAATAAATATGGTTTTGGAATGACATAACTTCTATGCATAATGTGTCTTTAATTAATTTTGTTTTAAGAAATTAATTCAGAGTAAATTAATGTGGATTACATTATTTTATACTGATTGAAATATGAAGTCTACTGCAAAATTTACAAATGATATTCATCAGTGTGTCAGTTGGAGGCAGTCTAGTCGGCGGTGGCAAGTGGCTAGAATTGGAACGCTGATATATTCTGGTTGTGGTCAGTGGGTGTGCCGGAACAGTTGCGCGAGTTGCCGGCCGTGTGTCAGTCGGAGGCAGTCTAGTCGGCGGTGGCAATTAAAGTGTGGTGCAGTTGGATCGCTGATATATTCTGGTTGTGGTCAGTGGGTGCACCGAAACAGTTGCGCGAGTTTCCAGGCCGTGTGTCAGTCGGAGGCAGTCTAGTCGGTGGTGGCAACTAAAGTGTGGAGCAGTTGGATCGCTGATATATTCTGGTTGTGGTCAGTGGGTGTGCCGGAACAGTTGCGCGAGTTGCCGGCCGTGTGTCAGTCGGAGGCAGTCTAGTCGGCGGTGGCAACTAAAAAGGCGAGCAGTTGGAACGCTGATATATTCTGGTTGTGGTCAGTGGGTGTGCCGGAACAGTTGCGCGAATTGCCGGCCGTGTGTCAGTCGGAGGCAGTCTAGTCGGTGGAGGCAACTAAAGTGGCGAACAGTTGGAACGCTGGTATCTGCTGGTCGTGGTCGGTGGGTGCGCGGAACAGTTGCGCGTGTTGCCAGGCCGTGTCGCCGCGCCCGCCGCTCAGGTGAGCCGTTATCAACACGGACTTGAAACGATTCTCGAACAATGTTGGACTATCGGCTGAAATTATTACAAAAATTTTCAAGTAAGTAATTAAATATCTTCGAACATATAGTAGCTTCAAACTAAGCCGAACTTAGAATTATGGGTAAACAGATAAACTTCTCAGATTTTTGTACTACTTATATAGTAAAGATAAGTAATGTTTACTGGATGGTTTACCGTATTGTTTAGTATTCATTACACTTTCGTCCAAGAAGCATAGCAAGCCTCTTTCCTATTTTAACTATATGTCGCATAAGCTTAGTTATCGCTATTTGGCACTTTAGAACTTTAATAGACGGACCCTCACTGCTATTAACACTAACTATTCCCAATCGATCGTTTAGTGAAGCTCCGAGCATTCATACATACATACAATCATGCCTGTTTCCCCGAAGGGGTAGGCAGGGGCATATTATACGCCCACACTTCGCCAACTATATTGTTGGTCCCACGTAATAGGTGGCGAGCCTATTGCCGCTTACCGGGAACTTTTATGTTCGCCAGAGCCTCGTCTGTTGATCGGCAGGTGCACCACTTGCAGGCTTAGGCTTGCCTTTCATAACTATATAATAACATTAAGGCTTTCAACCCAATAGCCCGGCCAAAGTAAATTAAATCATATCCTAATATTACAGAAACAACCGGGAATAGTCCTGTGTAAGAATAGAACCCACTATCTCAGGAGCGGGGTGCAGTCATACGTCACCACGCCATATCGATTGTATTAATAAATAAAGCGCGATAAGCAATTTTCTGCTACGTATGCCATACCAAGGCCTTTCATCTCCACTCTATAGATTAGATGTCTATGACGACCACAGATATATTAGGTCGGGGAAAAAGTCTTTTCGCATAACGTAGGTATAAACTTATTATAAAATTTTTTTGACTGTACTATTTGTGTCTGGCTGGTTTTGGTAACATTAAAAAGGTTCCATTATAAAGAAAAGAAAAAAATAAAAAAAAGTTGTTTCCCGCTATTTTTCATTTGTTTTTCTCTCCGTAAAAATGAGTGAATCTAATGAAGAAATTCGATACATTTTAAAATTTTATTATAAAAAAGGCAAAAATGCAACTCAAGCAGTGAAAAAAATTTGTGATGTTTATGGACCTGATGCAGTGTCAGTAAGAGTAGCACAAATTTGGTTCAAACGTTTTCATTCCGGAAATTTTGATGTTAAAGATGCACCTCGCTCTGGTCGCCCTGTTACGAATAAAATGGACGCCATTTTTGAAAGAGTGGAGCAAGATCGGCATATTAGTAGTTACGATGTAGCTGAAGAACTGGGAATTGACCACAAAACAGTTTTGACCCATTTGAAGAAAGCTGGTTATACAAAAAAGCTCGATATTTGGGTGCCACACGAGCTCACTCAAAGAAACTTAATGAACCGTGTACTCATTTGCGATTCATTATTGAGACGTAATGAAACCGAGCCGTTTTTGAAGAGATTGATAACTGGCGATGAAAAGTGGATCACGTACGACAAGAACGTGCGAAAAAGGTCGTGGTCGAAAGTTGGCCAGGCTTCACAGACTGTGGCCAAACCTGGCCTAACACGAAATAAGGTGATGCTGTGTGTATGGTGGGATTGGAAGGGCATTGTTTGTTATGAGCTTTTACCGCCCGGCAAAACCATCGATTCTGATCTTTACTGCCAGCAACTGATGAGATTAAAGGAAGCAGTCGAGAGAAAACGGCCGGAATTGATCAACAGGAAGGGTGTGGTCTTTCATCACGATAACGCTAGACCACACACATATTTAGCCACTCAGCAAAAATTAAGAGAGTTCGACTGGGAGGTCCTAGTGCATCCACCATGTAGCCCTGACCTTGCGCCTTCAGATTTTCACCTGTTTCGGTCTCTGCAGAATTCTTTAGGTTCTGTAAGGTTGACCTCAAGAGAGGACTGCCAAAACTATTTGTCCCGTTTTTTTGATCAGAAGTCCCAAAGTTTCTACAGTAACGGGATAATGTCTCTGCCCACAAAATGGCAGAAAGTTATTCAACAAAACGGTACATATATATTGTAAATAAATGTAAATAAACTTTGAAAAAAATGTCTTGACTTTTCATACAAAAATACGAAAAGACTTTTTCCCCAACCTATTATATTATATGAAATAGATAACGCAAATGCATGTGATTCGCGTGTCCGAAAGCCGACCAATCGTCGGAGTTGACCGCCGCTACCTACAGTCCGCGCGCGTCTGTAATCGTTTTTATATACTGTAACATGAACGATTTCACGTATTGAACATCAGCGGCATCAGTTTCAATGAATTAGTTTAGATTCTCAGCCACTAAATATCGGCAGTGACGTCATATTAGGTGATAAAAAGTCGGCACCAGACTTATATATTTCAAATTTTAAAATTTCTTTTCGAAATTATCGCTTGCCTTGGAAAGCTCGTTAAACCGTTGGTCCTGGCTGTTATGAATATCTACGAAAGTTGTTATTAGGAAGTAAGTGCCTTCTAATATTTTAACAGTTTTTTAGCGCCCAGTTTAATGATTTAAATTCAGCCAAATCTGAGAAGACCAGAAAGCAGACTCAGGGCCCTAAGCTTAAGTCTAGGGCAACCGGGATCGCAAGATGACTGGTGGCCGAGAGGCGCTTGTTTGTGGGCCGTGGCTAATTGGTAAATCGCCGCCTGTCCATCTTCTTTAGGCGACAGGCGGCGTCAAATATAAGTCAGCAAACTGATTGACCAAACCAAACGGGGCAACCTACAACATAGCAGGCGGGCTGGTTTTTATTCAATAACAGTCATGACACACCAGACCGCTCGACCTACATCGGGAGAGTAATTTGCTGATCAATCTAAAAAAACACCTTTTAGTGGCGATTTACCCATTAGTCACGGCCCACAAACAAGCGCCTCTCGGCCACCAGTCATCTTGCGATCCCGGTTGCCTTAGACTTAAGCTTAGGGCCCTGAGTCTGCTTACTGGTCTACCCAGATTTGGCTGAATTTAAAATATTAAACTGGGCGCTGAGAAGCTGTCAAAATTTTAGAAGGCACTTTCTTTCTTTATTTTAAATAATGGCTTCGTGCGTCTAGCACATTTAGCCAGTGTCAAGTTAGTGATATATTAATTATATATAATTTATAGTAAATGAGAATGAGTGGTGATCAAGATGATAAATCGAAGATAAAATACCGTCCCCTAAACCCCTTGAGTCCTCAGTAAAGATGTGGGACTATACTGAGATCTCACATGGACTCCTTGAGAGAATATGAAAAGTGATGTTGCACTGCTTTGTTTGTTTAACCAACACTTATGTATATTCACAAACACTTAACGGTTAATAATCCACCGTTATTACACATTAATGTTAGAAATATCACAAATTTTAGAAAATAAAACAAAACTAAACAGACATGACGCTTCACTTTCCCGCCAAGAAGTCTAGAAGGCACTTACTTCCTATATAAATGTATTGCTATGCTAATGATGCTACCTGTGAAGGCGGCGGGCTCGGCTGGGCGGGCGTCGAAGGCGACGAGCCAGCGCACGGCGGCGCCCTGGAAGCGAGTGTGGGCGGCCCGCACCCGCAGCCCACTAAACTCGCCCGCCCCCGCGCTCATTCGCCACGACACGCGACCGGTACTCTCGTTGTCTGGACACAAGACGCTTATTTTTACATACATACTTACAATAATAATAATAAATATTTTCTAACAATCACACCAATTATTTAGTTCCAAGATAAGTACATTAAGAACTTGTATTATGGATACTAAACAAGGGATAAACATACTTTTTTTTGTAAATACATACTTAATATACATAAGAAAACACCCAGCCCAGAACAAATATTCATATTTATGCACACAAAGATTTGTCCTGTGTGGGAATCGAACCCACGAAATCTGGAGTGAAGTGTAGGTATACTGACCTCCACGCCATATCGGTCGTCAAAATGTATGTTTAGTGTGATATTATACTCGCAGACAAACCTATTAGCGTGTAAAGGCTTCTATCAAGATCTGAGGAGCTCAAGCCGACCTCACCTGCTGATCGACGGACGAGGCTCTGGCGAACATAAAAGTTCCCGGACAATCACTGGCGAAATGTGCACTACAATATACCTCTGCCTACCCCTTTAGGGAAACAGGCGTGATTTTATCTATGTATTGTTTGCTAGAAAATTTTAATTAATGTCAATGCTTACATAGATACATATATTCACGCCTGTTTCCCCGAAGGGTTAGTTAGACAAAGGCATATTAGAATTTATTCCAAAAGATATTAAAACTCTTTTGAAACGGTTTTTACAGAATAAGTAATGCCCCTGCTGGCAAGAGTACAAATACTGCGGTAACCACTTTCCACCAGGCACGCTTACCACCTTGTGGTATCAAAAAAGAAAGTTCTCAGCGGGCCTCTGTGGGACTGTTCAAAGGGTTACTGCGGCCCCGGGCCCTAGCAGATCAAGAAGCAACATGGATGGTTTTTGGTCAGTAAAAGTCTGACAACCATTCCCGCTTCACCAACAGTGAAAAAAAAGGGCCTCTAGACACCCAGTGATTCCTAACCTTTTCAGTTCCCCTTATAAGCTATGTCACTCTTATCTCTAGGCAGCCTATTCTGCCCGGAAATCCTGGTTACCTGCAAGGTGTACCACTGACCTGTCCTGGCCAGGTAGACCATGTGCCAATCGTCCTCGACCTTCCGCAGCACGTTCTCGGCGCTGTGAGCCCCCGCAGCCCACTCGCGAATCTCTTGAACCTTTCCACCGGCCTCTACTTTATACACGTCAGTCGCTGGGTAATATCTGATAAAAAAGAAATTAAATACTTTAGACTCAATACAGTACCCGGTGGAATAGAAATTAGAAACTTTTTTATTCTTACATATATTCCATATCGTTTAGAGCATTTGCCAGTGTCAAGTAATATAACTAATTTATTTTATTGTTCAGTACAGTGGAAGCGTTCGTAGCTCCGCGGTGCTCGGTGGAACGATCACCGAAGTAAAGCAGAGTTTACAGAGGTCAGTCCTTGGATGGGTGACCGTTTGTGTGGCATTTGATATCGAGCGCTTCCGTGCTTCGGAAGGCACGTTAAGCCGTTGGTCCCGGTTATCACTAAATGTCGTAGTCGTTAAGCCATGTTAGATGCCTAATTGGGCGGCTTGAAAAGTTCTAACAGCAGGATGCCATACACCTGCCTCCGCCAATCCGCACTGGGTCAGCGTGGTGGAGAATGACATCTTGGTATGTAAGAGGAGGCTCGTGCTCAGTAGTGGGACGTTAATGGGCTGAGATGATGATGATGATGACAGTCAAAGTCAAGTATACAGTCATACCCCAGTAAAATAGTGGGGACTTTACTCCAGGTTTTAGGGGGTTTTCGAATAAACATTTACTATAATATTTCACTTTCCTGCTTTTGTGTACTATGCCAAAGAAGTTATGTCTAAAAATCCACTATTTTTACACATAAAACTCGAGTTAACGCTAGTTAAAATAAAATACTGCCGCGATGTGTCTTTTAAAGCGTTGGCGCCAAAACTTTTTTTGAAAGCAGAATACTTTTTATTCTTTTTTTTTAATTGTATTTAGTTATGCTCAATAAAGTTTTATATTCGTATGTTTCCTTTAAATATCGTATATAACATAAGCTTTGATTATGACAAAATATGCCACTTTAAAAAAGATTAGCATAAGTAACATTCATATTTTAATAAATATTTTTATATACTAATAAATATTTTTCTTTCTTTCTTTCATTTTGAAACTTTTGTTTGGAGCGGAGGATGCTCCCCACCAAAGGAAAGATGAAGTGGCGAATGGAAGTGCCCGGGGGCCGCGGCCCAACCGATGTTGGTTGGGTGTTGTATACCTATTACCAAACTAATTGATAAATTTAAAAGAGCATAGCCTGTGTGTTTCTTGCTAGTTCTTCTTACAGAGCGGTGGCTCGGAATTGGCACTTAGATTCACTTACACTTAAATATTTTAAATTGTTTTGTTCCATATAAGTGATTCTAAGCTTCGTGAAGCGCTCGTAGCTCTGCGGTGCTCGGTGGTCGAAAACGATCACCAAAGTACAGCAGAGTTTACAGAGGTCAGTCCTGGGATGTTTGACCGTTTGTGTGGCATTTGATATCGAGCGCTTCCGTGCTTCGGAAGGTACGTTGGTCCCGGTTATCACTAAATGTGGTAGTCGTTAAGCCGTGTTAGAGGCCTAATGGGCGGCTTGAAAAAATCTAACAGCAAGACGCCATACACCTGCCTCCGCCAATTCGCACTGGGTCAGCGTGGTGGAGTATGACCAAATACCCTCGCACCTTGATATGTAAGAAGAAACTCGTGCTCAGTAGTGGGACGTTAATGGGCTGTGATGATGAAGCTTCGTGATTTCATTGTATTTAATTTTGACATTTTCAAGTACTATGTAATAGTTAATGAAAGAAATGATTTTTGATTGATTAATATAATAGGTTGGGGAAAAAGTCTTTTCGTATTTTTGTATGAAAAGTCAAGACATTTTTTTCAAAGTTTATTTACATTTATTTACAATATATATGTACCGTTTTGTTGAATAACTTTCTGCCATTTTGTGGGCAGAGACATTATCTCGTTACTGTAGAAACTTTGGGACTTCTGATCAAAAAAACGGGACAAATAGTTTTGGCAGTCCTCTCTTGAGGTCAACCTTACAGAACCTAAAGAATTCTGCAGAGACCGAAACAGGTGAAAATCTGAAGGCGCAAGGTCAGGGCTATATGGATGCACTAGGACCTCCCAGTCGAACTCTCTTAATTTTTGCTGAGTGGCTAAAGATGTGTGTGGTCTAGCGTTATCGTGATGAAAGACCACACCCTTCCTGTTGATCAATTCCGGCCGTTTTCTTTCGACTGCTTCCTTTAATCTCATCAGTTGCTGGCAGTAAAGATCAGAATCGATGGTTTTGCCGGGCGGTAAAAGCTCATAATAAACAATGCCCTTCCAATCCCACCATACACACAGCATCACCTTATTTCGTGTTAGGCCAGGTTTGGCCACAGTCTGTGAAGCCTGGCCAACTTTCGACCACGACCTTTTTCGCACGTTCTTGTCGTACGTGATCCACTTTTCATCGCCAGTTATCAATCTCTTCAAAAACTGCTCGGTTTCATTACGTCTCAATAATGAATCGCAAATGAGTACACGGTTCATTAAGTTTCTTTGAGTGAGCTCGTGTGGCACCCAAATATCGAGCTTTTTTGTATAACCAGCTTTCTTCAAATGGGTCAAAACTGTTTTGTGGTCAATTCCCAGTTCTTCAGCTTCATCGTAACTAATATGCCGATCTTGCTCCACTCTTTCAAAAATGGCGTCCATTTTATTCGTAACAGGGCGACCAGAGCGAGGTGCATCTTTAACATCAAAATTTCCGGACTGAAAACGTTTGAACCAAATTTGTGCTACTCTTACTGACACTGCATCAGGTCCATAAACATCACAAATTTTTTTCACTGCTTGAGTTGCATTTTTGCCTTTTTTATAATAAAATTTTAAAATGTATCGAATTTCTTCATTAGATTCACTCATTTTAACGGAGAGAAAAACAAATGAAAAATAGCGGGAAACAACTTTTTTTTATTTTTTTCTTTTCTTTATAATGGAACCTTTTTAATGTTACCAAAACCAGCCAGAAACAAATAGTACAGTCAAAAAAAATTTATAATAAGTTTATACCTACGTTATGCGAAAGGACTTTTTCCCCGACCTAATATAAAGCGACGAGGCTGAGGAATTATGTTTGCGCGATTCTAGATTCTAATCATCTGTACGTTTCATTCATCTCTTGTACTATGTCGTTTTGAAATGAAATAACAGTGAAACTGTACCTACAAATAAAAACCACAATATAAATTAAGTTTTGAAGATCTCCCTAATCAATCAGTTCACCATCCTCTTGTTAGGGGTCGGCGCATAGGCCTACTCAAGCAGGCATGCAGAGTGAAACTTGGTGGCGGGCTTATAGCGCTTTTTATGGTGTCAGGTTCCGATCGACGTTTACCTTATGCTGATGTCTCCGGGCTCATTGAAGGTGAAGGTGTGTCCCGCCGCGACGCCTAGTTCTCCCCTCTCCTGCCGCCACTCCTTGGACCCAGATATCCTGCCGTGGTTCTCGTAATCGCTAGGTTTTCTGGTACAAATTTGTATAACATTTTACATACATGTTTACAATCGCGCTTGTTTTCCCGAAAGAATATTATAATACATAATAAATATTTCTGACACTTACACCAATTATTTAGTTCTAAGATAAGTATCATTAAGAACTTGTGTTATGGATACTAAATAACGAATAAACATACATAAATACTTTTTTTTTGTAAATACATACTTTATATGCATAGGAAAACACCCAGACCAGAACAAATATGAACATGAATCATGCACACAAATATTTGTCCTGTTTGGGAATCGAACCCACCTTGGAGCGGAGAGCAGGTATACTCGCCACAACGCCATATCGGTCGTCGCTTATATATACTTTAATGGTACCTTTAGACTTAAGCTATATCTATATATGTACCTGTCATAAGTTTAATGTAGTAAATATTATTATTAAATGGGTGGTGTGTGGTACCAACCTAGATTAGTGCCACCCCCTCATCTCACGGGGAGTCGTAAAATTCGACGAAGAGAAACCCTACCGGATGATGGGCAGCAGCATCATCATGCGTACTGGCTTGAACTGCGATCACCAACTAGCCTGCCCAGTGTGGTGATTATGGGCTATGATTACATATAGATCTATTAAGGAGGCCAATGTTCAGCAGTACTCATAACGCTGGTATGATGATTAAATGGGATATATAATGTAAAAAAGGGAAGAAAGAGTTGATATCATCTGAACTTCTAGAATATGTTCAACTATCATGACGAGCTCGTCTTCCAGTTCGCTCCTCACGTACATTACCTATTTTTATACCCCCACTTCGTTTGAAAAAGTACACTCGAAACTCATTCTTTTTTTGTTCCACCAACAATCAACATAGACTTTGTTATAACAAAGAACTTCACAATATATATTTATTTAACTTATCACTTGATTCTCTTAAGTTAAGTCTCAAAGCAAATTATGTTTAAATTTTTATTTATTCGTATCATTAACAGTTTTTGTCATTTTCATTCTTTTTTTTTTTACGATAAGATGATTGGGCACTATATGTCTATTTCTTAAGTTAAATTTGTTATAAATTAATGTTCTGCAACCTGGGCACCATGAGTTGCGCGAGTTCGGTGGCGCAGCGCCGCGCCAGACAGCGTCGACGCGCCTCCGAGACCTGCCGCTGGCGACTCTCGCGAAGCTCCAATATGCCTGCTATCAGCTCTTGCTCTTCGCACTTGTTGCGACGTTTCAATACCTGGACAATAGATAAAGAATTATTAATTATACAGCGTGTAAAAAGTGTAAAGCCATAGGCACAACATTACAAGTGACATAACCAAGAATGTAATGATTTTTCATTGCCGATTTAAAAAAAAACTGCAAATATTAAATGTCATTCCTTTATTGGTTACAAACAAATGATACAATTTGGTTAATAGTATCTCTAATCCTATACAAGGTTTATCTAGATACAAGGTTAGTTCTCAATAATTTAATACTACCAATAATAAAATAAAACACCCCAAAATCAACAATAAAATATACAAACAATCGACATGCACAGCTCAAAGTGGCTCAAGCACCAGCAATAGTGCTCATAGAAAAAATAATACAAAATGAATTAGTGTCATTCAATTATAAGCGTTATGTCTAAACACAGACATTCGCTGGATTCGCTTGGTGAAGCGGGATTTACACACCACCAGTAAAACCACTGCACACAATGGAAGGTGCGCCACAGACCGCGTGTCTGTTTGTGTATATTTGAACCACACGCGATTTAAAAAAAAGAATTAAGAAATATGCAGTTTTTTTTAAAAATCTAATACTGGGCAGAATACGTAGTACGTATTTTGCCCAGTATTAAAATAATCGGCTCTCGGCTTTAATCAGGGATTAAGGGTTTTTTTTTTATGTATTTATATATGTAGAAAGCGATAGCCCCAAAAAGTACAGGCCAATTAAAACTGACTTGTCATCAACACTAAAGACGAATACGCTTGGCTTGGAAAGTGAAGCGACATGTCTGCAGTTTTGTTTAATTTTCTAAAATTTGTGATATTTGAAATTAGTGATAGTCGAGGCTCTGGCAAACATAAAAGTGCCCGGAAAGCGGCAATAGGCTCGCCACCTATTACGTGGGACCAACAATATAAATGGCGAAGTGTGGGAGTATAGTATGCCTCTGCCTACCACTTCGGAGAAACAGGCGTGATATTATGCATGTATAACAAACGCTCACCTCTTTATGATCGCTGCAGTACCGCCAGGTGACATCCTGCAGATCGTCCCTTGACACTGCGATGACGTAACTGAGCTTCTTGCCCCATCCGTGCGAGTAAATAAGGGGTGCGTTGAGCTTAGCTTCACAGGGGTCTACGTGAAGCCACGTGTTCGCGTCGAAGTCAAATACCTGCAAGAAATAGCAGTTTGATACCAGCTCAGACCTTGTGATACGATTCAGAAGCAAGCAATAAGTATCGTATAAGATACAGGGATTACACACAGAATCTAATACTGATATATCCCATTTCGGATGAAATTAAAACGAAAATAAAATATACTATATTATTATTGTTAATTATATTATATTGAAGCGCTCGTAGCTCTGCGATGCTCGGTGGTCGGAAAAGATCACCGAATTAAAGCAGAGTTTACAGAGGTCAGTCCTTGGATGGGTGACCGTTTGTGTGGCATTTGATGTCGAGCGCTTGTCCCGGTTATCACTAAATGTGGTAGTCGTTAAGCCATGTTAGAGGCCTAAATGGGCGGCTTGAAAAAAACTTACAGCAGGACGCCATACACCTGCCTCCGCCAATCCGCACTGGGTCAGCGTGGTGGAGTATGACCCATTACCCTCGCATCTTGGTATGTGAGAAGAGGCTCGTGCTTAGTTGTGGGACGTTAATGGGCTGAGATGATGATGATATTGTTAAGATCAAAAAGATCATTTAGATTCTTTATTGATTCAGGCGTTACTTTGCGGAAATACATTGTAAGCAAGTGATGGATTAAAAATATCTTTGTAACAATTCCCGCGCTACTATAATATCCTGAATATTCGAGAAACTATTCAACACGACTCAACCGGAATTGTTACAAAGATATTTTTAATCCATCACTTGCTTTCATTTAGATTGGTCAAATTTTTATACACAATACACATAATTATACAGTATAATTCAGTATAATTATGTACAACAAAAAATATGAATACGATATACATAACCACTGACCTCACACCAGACATGGTCGGTGGTGTCGTAAACATATCTGGTGTCGTAGCCGATCGCTCGACACAGCAGCGTGAAGCAGTTGGCCCACTCGCCGCAGCGGCCGCGGCGCGTGCGCAGCAGGGTGCGCGGACTGTTGTACCGCGGGAAACGGACCCCTTGGCCACATCGCGTGCACTCGTACACCTTGCAGCGTATATATAAACATCATTAATAATACTCCCTTACACTCACATCAATTACTTGTGTTGTGGATACTTAATAACGGATAATCACATATATATATATATATATATTTTTTTTTGTAAATACATACATAACTTAGAAAGAAACATTTAGCTTACAATATTCAATGCACATAAAAAATTTTTGCCTGTCATATATTATCATGTCATATATTCAGCTTTTTCAATTATCCCTACTAAAATTGCATTTTCTTTATGTGACACGTCAAAATGACTACATCCTGCCTGATGGTAAGCCGTCTGTGCAATTCATGAATATCTCTCATCTTGGAAGCCCAAGCCAACTGCACCTGCAAGTGGTGCACCTCCCGATCAACGGACGAGGCTCTGGCGAATATAAAAGTTTCCGACAAGCGGCAATAGGTTCGCCACCTACGTGGGACCAAAATATAATTGGCAAAATGTATAATGTGCCTCTGCCTATCCGTTCGGGGAAACAGGCGTGATTGTATGAATGAATGAATGAACGGAGCGAAATGAGGGTGTGTCATTAGTAAAAAAAAAAATACCTCTACAGTACAAGTCTCCGATTCCATTTTTGACATCTGAGAGCGTATGAATCTAGTCTTGGCGCCGCACTTGTCGCAGTCCGGTTTGTCCACCCACTTGAAGTATTTGTACTTGAACCAGCCCAGCAGTTCCATGAGCAACGCTATGTCAAAAGCTAGATCTGGCTCTGTGGTTGCGCCTGCAAATGAAAAACTGATTAATTTGAACATGAAATATGACACATTGAATTTTTTTATTAAATATTATATCTGACCCAACACAAATCGGTAACTTGACAAGTTAAGATAATCTTTGGCGCATAAGTTGAACATTACCGGGTCTCAATAGAAGTGTGGCATGGGGGGGTGGTGAGTAACACTTCTAAAGTAAGGTAAACGTTTCTACCAGAGCTGTGCCAGGATGCCTTGCGAGTGATGTGTTTGTTAAGAACCAATAGAATTGCTTCGTTAACATACCTTTCCTCAGTGACGATAGCCCAGTGGCGAAACCCGTAGACTACAACTTCAGAGGGTCTACGGTTCAAACTCTTGTGGTGCACATATGACTTTTCGAAGTTATGTGCGTAATTATCGCTTTGTCTGTGCTTCAGAAAGCACATTAAGCCGTTTTGGTCTGGGCTGTCATGAACATCTATGGCAGCCGTTATTAGGAATTCAGTGCCTTTAAGTATGATAACTGTTTAACTATAGAATGATGTTTCTCTTTAGGTTGTGGAAGTCAGATGGCAGTGGCTCCATGTAATAATTGAAGTTCAGCCAAATCTGCTTAGACCAGTGAGCAGACCTTGGGCCCTGCGCTTAAGTCTAGGGCAACCGGGATAATGCTAGGACATGATGATGATGACATAGCTTTCTTCAGTGTGCAGCTGTTTCTTAACAAAAACACAATCCAACTATAGCATAGCAGTGCCGTATTTGCCAGTATTGTTAAACTCAATTTTTTATTTTTTTTGTTAAACGTCGGTAACAAAATGCTAAATGCACTGCCTTCTGGCGAAAGGTGAACAGAAAGAGGGTGAGGAACTCACCACCGGCAGACGCGACTGCCAGCAGTAAAGTTGTTGAAAAAGAGGCGGGGGCCAACGTCCCCTGGACCAAAACCGGGAGGACGTCCTCTGAGAGGTGCAGTGGACGCGCCCCTCCTACCTCCTTTTGCGACCATAGCGTGTGTGGCCGACTTCCCGAGGGTCCATGGACAGACAGCAGTTACCCCCTACCCCCGCCGCCTAAGACCCTTCTGGCGCTGCTGGGCGGGTCTAGTTTTCTCCCCAGTAGTCGGCACTAAGGGCTTTACCTGTTTCCTATCGGCTTCACCGGGAGACCAGACAGGGGGGAGTTTTGTTCAACACAAGTGCCAACTACTGTAATATGAATAAATAGTACAATACCAGTTTTAATCTGTTTTTGCTGTTCCCTGACCCGGTCTAGGGCCATGAGATGCAAGGTCACAAGCGGGATCTCATCTCTGGCCAACTGTTGTAACTCTTCATCTTCGTAAATAATCATTCTGTTGAATAAATCTTGAATTTTCAGCAGCAAGCTATTGTTGGTTCTCTGAAAAAGTTTGAAGTATAAAAATAATGTATCTGGGTAATTGTAGACTTATTTAAACTGGTACAGAGTAATTTTACTAATAAACATATAAAGATATTAGAAAGCACTGACTTTCTAACCTCAACTGCTAGTGGTGTACCTGCCTATCAACAGATGAGGCTCTGGCAAACATAACAGTTCCCATTGAGCAGCAATAGGCTCGCACCTATTACGTGGGACTAACAATATACTTGGCGAAAGGCTTATTATAGTATGCCTCTACCTACCCCTTCGGGGAAACAGGCGTGATGATATGTATGTATGTATACAAATATTTTGGGAACAAAACATAAGTTTAAAAGAATTACTTACTAATACATTACTGGGAACCAGTTTAGGCTTTACAGCTAGAGCTAAACTATGTCCAGACTTGGGTTTAGCCTTTTGAAGGTCCCGTGGGTCACAACAAAAGCCAATTTTCCTTTCTATTGCAGCTTTTGCTATCCGAAGATCATTCAGTGTTTGTTCTTTGGGGTATGTCATCTGGTTTTCTACCTGGTAAATATTTTCATTAGTTTGTTTAGTCATCATCATCATATCAGCCTTATAAAGTCTATTGCTGAACATTGGTCTCCCCAAGAGATTACATTCTACCAGGAGTATTGGCCCCATAATCACCACTTTCCACGCTGGGCAGGAGGGTTGGTGATTGCCATTCAAGCTAGTATACCAGATAATGCTGCTATTTGTTAAGTAAGAAGATGATATACATGTTATTTAATCTAGCAAGTAGTTGCCCAGCTTTAGTATAAATTCCTCCTTTTACACTTTGTTTTGTTAAGTCTGTGAACTATCTCTTTAATTCTACGAATATAGAATTCAATTATCCTTATTTGTTAGTCAATTTGCTTGACTCTTAACTATACATTTTAAACTCTACGATCTTGCAAATAAAGATCATACATGTACTTGGCGTTGTTGTCAGTGTAGGCCTTTATGAATATTGACATAACCAAAAAAATTATTAAACTAAAATATTATTGTTGTGATATACACAACAATAAATACACTTGCCGCCATGTCATGATAACTATATATAGGTAAGGGAAAAAATTGGTTTAAGTTTCATTAAAGGAAGTGTTGTGTAAACTTCTAGGAGATAAGAGAAACTTACTGGTTGAAACCCTACATATTTTAAGTAATCCTTAAATGCTTCCGACTTGAAATATAGCTTTAGGAGTTCACTTTTAATAGTTCTTAGCTCATAGTCATGAGGATTTTCTAAAATATAGTTGATAAGATGACGAAGTTCGTAAAGAACTTTTGTAAACTTATCTGAGTCTCCTAAACATTGTTCTACTAAAGCTAAACGGGCAGTATGTTCCATATCGATGTTGTTATTCGTTTAAAACTATTTTGGAGTAAAGATATTTCTTAAAACATTAAATTTTCATTTAAAATATTTGTTGATATTATCGTCGGCACACTTGTCAAATTTTGAATTGTCACTGTGATAATATGTTTTTGGAGAGGAACGTGCCCCAAAATGTCGTTCCATTGTACGCTGTAAGACAACTAGATATGAGACACTAGGTTATTCCAATTCTTGAATCTTTATACTCATTTTACTGACTTTTGTCAATGTAATGTAAACTGACTGAAAGAGTAATCAATGCGCATGCAACAATGCATTAGTACCTTGTTTAATAGGAAATACGCATAATATAATTGTTGGGCCATTATTTTTCCTGTGGTTGTTATTAATGCTCTGATTGTGATTGTATAATTTTATAAGCAGGATGACAGGTTCATAGTAAGATTTGTAAGCAAACATATTTAAATTTAATAATTATATTTTTGAATTACATTATGGCCAATTATAGTATAATTAAATTTAAAACAGATGTTTTTGTCTCTTAATTCAACAAGTATGCCAAGTATCGAAAAATAAATTTTGTTTACTTCAAACGTAACCAACGCAACGTAGACTAGACGTAGTTGCAAAGGGGTAACAAGTCCTTGATGAAATTACTTAATAACTAGTTACTTTATTTAGCAATTAGAAGTCACTGTTTTTCAATCATCGGCGCTATGAAGTCAGATTCGATAAGTAAGTACCTACTGAAAAATAACTAAAACATAAATTAGATTATAATAATTTCAAGGTTGGCGCAGAATATTGATCAATGGTAATAGGTTCCATATATTACTATGGCATTTGAATCTATTTTATCTTTGAAGTAAAATTTACTGTAGAAAGCGCAAGTGTGTTCTTAAGAGTAAAGTACCTGGGGTCGTATATAGGAAATATTAAAAAAAAAGTGGTTTTCCCGCAACTTTGTCCTTGTGAAATTCGATTTTATCGCGCGTCTTGTCTATGTGACCTTCAATATTAATTTATTTCAGATAATAAAGAAACTAACAAAATTGATTTACGCTTCCAGCTTCAAGAATGAAGACTTTTCATACAACCTTTGATCCCCATATTTTTAGACCTTACAACCTTTTTTCGCACTAAAACTAGTCTTATGTCCTTACTCAAGATTTAAAAGAATTGGTTTGTAAGCCAACCAATATACCTACGGTGTAAAAGCGAGACAGACAGACAGAGTTTTTTTTTTTTTTTTTTTATTTTAAATAATGGCTTCGTGCGTCTAGCACATTTAGCCAGTGTCAAGTAAGTGATATATTAATAATATATAATTCATAGTAAATGAGAATGAGTGGTGATAAAAATGATAAATGGTAAATGAGATACCCTCCCCTGAGCCCCTTGAGTCCTCAGTAAAAATGTGGGACTATACTGAGAACTCACATGGACTCCTTGAGAGAAAATTTGAAAAGTGATGTTGCACTGTTTTGTTTGATTTACCAACACTCGTGTATGTTCACAAACACTTAACGGTTAATAATCCACCGTTATTACACATTAATGTTAGAAATATCACAAATTTTAGAAAATAAAACAAAACTGCAGACATGACGCTTCACTTTCCCGCCAAGAAGTCACAGACAGAGTTCTTTCGCATTTAAAATCTTGTTTAGTGCTTATAAAAACATTCAAAATTCAACCTGGCTTAACTTAGATCTTGTTTTGTAATAAGCCCCTTTTTTGTTTCTGTCCTCAGTTTTTTGCCTGGAAAAGAATACCGATATATTTATTTTTTTACTTTTAAGTCTAAAATGTACATTCGACACATTAGTACAAAAAAAATGAGTTGATGCCAATATGACTCTTGATAATTCGATAGCCCTGTGACAGACGGTCAGTAATTTAAAAGCTAAATTTTAGTACGAAAAACCTAGAAACGTCCACTCGATTACATATGAATAACTAATATATTATATTAAAAACTTAATTTAGGTAAATTCGCTTGCCTGGCCTTCGCTGCAGACTTTGCATTCTTTGCGTAGGTATGTTACCCATGACAAAAATATTATAAGTTTGTAGTAAAGAAGCGTTATAAGAAATCAACATAAACATTATCTGGAAATTTAATTAATATTACTTATATAAGTATCAAATCTAAAAAAGCACTGATCGCACTATTATGTCTACTGAATCTCGTACGTTGGGATGACCCGGCGCGTACTGATTTATTGAACATCGCGCGCGCGGTTATATAGGTCATCTTTAAAAAATCGTATAAAAAGCTATTATTTAAATTACCACAAAAAAAAAATTACCATTTTTAACTCCTAGTTCATATATTAATAACAAACGTTTTGACGAATAAAATCGACAGTTTCTAATGGAAATTTACTAATCTGTAGCGATATATCGCAATAAGGTTGCGATAAAATCGTGAGGTAGGTATCTAATTTGTTAGTGGATTTGTCCCAGGCAGATTGTAGAGTGGCTATACGACTCGGAAAATTGTCAAACTTTCGTCACAATTTTCGATTTCAGTAAAAGCAAGTGGCTCCCGAAGCAATTCGTGTTTGTGTTTCCACAAGAGATGAGCTATGCAGCTATGCTGCAAAGATGTGAAAGCTACGCTTCGAAACTATGTGACCGTTTCCACCAACACCTTATAGAATACTTATTAATACAAGCTATGTAGCTGTGCGAGGAAGATGATATTAGACAATCCATAGCACGCACTCATCGCATCCGTAGCGCGCATCCAGGGCACGCATTTTACATACAAAAGTCATAGCTTAGTTGACTCCGTTTCCAACACTACTTTAATAGGTGGACCAATTAACATGATTGGTGGATATCAGACACATCGGGTAGATGATGATAATACATAATATATCCATTTAGGGAAGGCATAAAACTTGCATTTATTTATTGAAAAAAGATATAATTTTACATTGTTAATTAATGAAAAGTTAAAAGATATGCCTCTACAGGTATATATTTAACATTATAGAATTTATGTCGACAATAAGAGTAAAAAATAATAATAAAAACAAACACTATAGAACAAAATCCAAAACAACAAAAGAATTTAAAAGAGATATTTTCAGTTGTAGAAAAGTTTACCTTTAGTTTTTAACAAAGAGATCTCTCTATGAAATGTGTTATAGATCATTATTGAGGTTATAGATGGCTAGCCTTAGGAACACTTAGACATTAAACGAGATCCCGTTTGCTTAGGGCTTCTACATATAAACAAATTGGGGAGGAAAAAAAAATACATATCAACACGGAGCGAAAGCCGTGTCGTTGAAATCGACGAGTTTCATATAAATATGACATGTTATTGTCACATTGTGTTTATGTGAAAGAGCCCTGAGGGTGGGATCTAATTTAGTGTCAATTTGGGAAAAGGCCTCTTAATACTTGGAACGTTTGATTTAGAGATCTCAGTACTTCAAAATGAACGACAACGTCAGCCACAGGCTAGGATCCCGTTCACAAAAAAACCTGGTCACTACCTACCCAAATATCATTGTGTTTTTAATTCTATCAAGGCATTTGATATAAAAATAAATAATGGTATTTTCAGGCTCGTCTCAATCTCAATAGACTGCGGAAATTGGAGATCAGAAGTCTATCAGGGCTGTGGGTAAGACCATCGTGCCCACAGCGGTGGATCCGCGCTTGGTCGGGCAAGACATGGCTTAATAGAATGCGGAGGGGCTGCTTACCATACGGAAAAATAATTATGGTTACTGTCAGCAGCCGACGTGCCCCGCGGGTCTCGCAACTGGTTGCTGCACGCGCGTTACGTGCGCGGCGAGCACGGCGCCTGCCTCGCGCTGGCCGACGAGTTGCAGCGAGCCGCGCTCAACAACCACGCTTACGCGCACTTTGTTAAGGTACAAAGTAATATCAACTATATAATTCAAATTCAGATTATCAGTTCAACCCATTAACGTGGCATTAATCCCACTACTGAGCACGAGCCTCCTCTCACAAAAACAATATGATGGGTCATAGTCTACCACGGGGGTTTGGCGGTGTGTCTTGCTGTCAGAATTTTTCAAGCTTCTCTATAGGGTTTCTAACTTAGTTTACCAACTACTTACTATATGTAGTGATTAGTGATGTTCCGAATATCCGTATTCGTATCCGTATCCGCGGATATCCGAGGCAAAAGAAAAATCCATATCCGTATCCGTGTCCGTTACTTTTCACGCGGATCTTTTACGGATCTTTTTCAGGTGATTAAGTAGAATTATTAAATAAAAAACTCTAATTAAATGATAATTCTAATTAAGTAAATTAATACTGCGTGTCATATAAAGTTTAAACATTAGCTTACATGAGTGAGTAAGGACAGGAAAAATTAAAAAAGTTTGAAAAATTGATTAATCATAATTGAAATTAATGGTAAATTGTATTTCAAAAAAAGCAACTTCGCAGCTGAATAAGAAAATAAAGATCCGTATCCGTATCCGCGGATCTTTACACTAAATATCCATATTCAGATCCGTATCGGCGGATATACATTTTTAACGATCCGGCACATCACTAGTAGTGATAACCGGAACCTAGATCTTAACGTGCTTTTCGAAGCACAAAAGCGGTCGATATCAATTCAACACAAACGGTCACCCATCTGAAGACTGATTTCTATTAACTCTGCCCAACTGCGGTGATCGTTTCCGTGATCTAGTCTCGCGGATCTACACGCGCTAGGGCTTAATACTACAAACCCTGATACAAAATCTCCGTAGTATTTCTATATTTCTTTGACCGTTTTAACCGCGTTGTCAAGATGTCAGCGGCGAATAACCAGATTGCCTTGCTATATGCCATGAGGCGTTAAGGTTCTCCAATGACGACAGCAAAATGGCAAGTGTAGTAAAGGACGGCCTCCCGATGGACCGATGATCTGGTCAAAATGGCGGTTGCAGGCGGCTCAAAATCCATCAAAGTCAAAATGATTTCATCAAGTTTGGCTCAATAGAGCTCTTATAAAAGTCAAACATAAAAACTAACGTTTTTACTGCTAGATCGTAAAAAAACGGGCAAGAAAATCTTCAAGGAATTGCAACGATCGTTGTGAAAAACACTTAAAGAATCCTTTTTTGGTGATTAAGATGATGATGGTGTCCACATAGATTTGTTATACGCAGGGTTCAGTGTTAGCCGATGCGGGCCGCCACCAGGAGGCCTTGGAGAGGTTCCACAGCTGCATCAGGCTCCAGCCACAACACATCGAAGCCCTAAAGCTGGTAGCCAAATGTCTGTAAGTCCTATTCATCTATATTCCGACACTAAAGTTTTGATCACATTGTAGCAAGCGTGGACATTGGAAGCTTATGGGGAAAACTATGTTCAGCTACCAAGTTAGCCTTATGGGAGGCCACATACGTCATGGTCGCTTAAGAAGGTAGGGTGGGGTGCGTTACACCGCGCCTCTCTGAAGAGGTCCTTCAGGTTCTGATCTGGGGGGACGCGGGCGGGGTGTCAGAAGATTTGAACCTAGGCACTGGCCCCCCTCCCCTTTTTAACACCGGTGACACACTCCCCTTTGGCCGGGAGGCAGTACGTAAAGCAATTTTGTTATCGACGTAAATAAAAAATAAATGTGACAGTAGGAGCCCAGTAAGATCCTGCCAGGGTTGCGGGACTGTTCGAAAGGGTTACCGCGGCCTTGGTGTTACAGGCTCAAGAAGGAACATGTATGGTTTTTAGTCAGTAAAAGTCTGACACACCCTTCCGCTTCACCCACAGCGGAAGACAGTCATTTCATGATTTTCCATCCTAAAAAAAAAGGAGGCCAGTAGGATATACCTGGCTTCTCCAATCCGCACTCGATCCGCGTGGAGTATGACCCAATTTCCTCTCATCTTGATTTATCATAGGAAACCTGTGCTCAGTAGTGGAATTTTAATGGGCTCAGATGATGACTAACGTCTGGGTTTCTTGTGCACGTTCAAAAGACGACCGATATGGGGCGGAGAAGGCCGGTATGACTTCGCTACTTAGGCCGGTGATTATTCGATTCTTACACTGAAACATAGCTTTGCACAAGTGTTTTCTAAGTAAGTACGAGTATTTAAAATGTAAGTAATGAAATTTTAAAAAAGAGGCGCCCATACTTTATGTCTTGAATATACTGACTTTAAAGTTGATGACCAGATGATTAAGTAAAGGTGAGAGGGCGATGCAAGGGTTACCACTGTAGGGAGCGAAGGTTATGTTCTCCATACTTAAAGGAAGATCTTCCACCAAGCGGATGGATGTGCCAAGGGGCTGCGATCTAACCGTTGATGGTTGGGTGTTGGCTATAAAGCGGCGAGCCTGCGGAATGTTGTTTGCACGATTCAGGACTTTATTAGGCTATACGTTTCATTGCGGCTTGTCGTAATTTCTGGATATACAAAAGATACTTAGCGACCAATCTACCTGTTTACCTTATTTTCAGGTTCCATCAAGGTCGATATCATCTATCCATAGAAGCATATTTGGAGGCGGATAAGTTGACCAAGCAGCCAGACCCGGAAATATATTGTGCGTTGGGTGGGTAAAACAATATTGTTTTTCAATAAAATTTTATTGTAATCATATACTATACTAGCATTATACCGGTTACTTAAGCTTAATCTGGTTGTATCATTAAGCAGATTCTGGGCCCGGTCTGTTCACTGGTCAAACCAGGTTATGGCTGAATTTCAGTTATTACAAGTGTAGCTTCGGCGAGGAGTGCGTTTGGAAGGGAATTTTGCTATAACTGATTTTTGCTTACATAAATAAAAATAAATAAATACTTGTAAATAGCGATGTTTATATTATTAGAGTATACACAAAATGTTTAATGTGCTGTTGGTGTTCCAAATAAAATAAAATTAGTATAACTATAGGGTTTAATTTTATTGTTTCAAATTGTTAAAATAATGCCGTGTGGTACCGGCCCAGAATAGTGCCTTCCTCTGATTTCACGGGGAGTCATAGTATGATGGGCAGTAGCTTCAATCAGCGCCCTCTGGCTTGAAATGCGATCTACAACCCGTCCAACGTGGTGATTAATAATAGAGTAATAATAGTTTCGTACATTAGTATAGATTACTGTGGTGTTTATTACCAGCGGAATGCGCATGGCAGCAAGGCGACCTGGAGAGCGGCACGCAGTGGGCGCGGGGCGCGGCGCGCGCGGGCGGGGGGGAGCGCGCCTCGGCGCTGCTCGCCAAACTGCTCCTGAGTGCAGGAGACACGCAAGGGGCCGTCGCTGCCTACGATGACGCTCTCAAGTACCTTTTTTTTCTAGATGTGAACTCACTTATTTATAGTTATATATTTGCCAGTGTCAAGTAATAAAATTAATCAAGTAATATGCATTAATGCAGCATTCTCGGCATTCAGTAAAGTCAAAGTCAAATTAAGTCCGTCATAGTCGAGTTAAGTCAGAGTCAAGTCATACCCCCAGTAAAATAGTGGAGGTCAGATACTCACTTCAGATACTTACATCAGATACTCACAACAGATATTCATGTCTATGCACATGGATTGAGTGTACTCACCACCACTCCATATTGCTCGTCTCATGGCCATATGGGCAGGCGAATCAGTTGCCATCAAGTGAAAGTCGAGTTCCTTGACGATATTCTTGCCCGTTCATTTACGATAAAACTCCCGCCCGCAGTGAATGTGCGGAATTATTAAGTTGATCTTCATAAGAGCTCTACTGAGCCACACTTAAATAAATGATTGTGACTTTGGGGCTGTTTCAATACACGACCTGACGACTGATATGGCGTGGAGGTCAGTTACCTGCACTTCACTCCAGAGGTCGTAGGTTCGATTCCTCACACAGAACAAATCTTTGGGTCCCTATCGGATCGCCTAATTTTTTGTACGCCTTATTTGTAATGGCACCCAAACGAAAAGCCTAAAATTTTTTCGCCTGATTTCACTCTTCAGAATCGTGTTTGCCCTAATTTCACTTCGCCTAACTTTTTATCGCCACATTGTCATTTACCAAATGCGTCATTTGGCAGAACAATTCGTAATCCCTTTTTTTTTTTTTTTTTTTTTTTTCGGATGGAAAATCATCAAATGACCGTCTTCCGCTGTGGGTGAAGCGGAAGGGTGTGTCAGACTTTTACTGACTAAAAACCATCCATGTTCCTTCTTGAGCCTGTAACACCAAGGCCGCAGTAACTCTTTCGAACAGTCCCGCAACCCCGGCAGACTTGGCCCCCTCCCCAGGGGCCCCTCAGTGTGCTGACATCTCTTTAAGGCGCGCGTGGAACACGAACACGCCGTCGACGCGGCCTGTCGCCTATAGTTAGCGGAAGGGCGGCGAGTTACCCATTACCCACCGGTGGCCGGGAGTCGTCTCTCGGCTCCCGACGTCTCGGGCGTCCCCCGCGGCGGCTGGATCCGTGACGAGAGGCACTCTGCCTCTCTCGTTCCGCCGCCTCCTTTGCTAGCATGACTGCTTCGCAAAAGGAGGCAACAGCATCCCATTCCCTCTCGCTCCGGACCATGGTCTCCACCAGGGCCGAACGCGAGAGGTCGCCGCCGCCGATAGCCGCTACGAGGACACGTCGATGCGCCGCCCAAGCGGGGCAGACCGCGGTGGTATGCTCCACCGTGTCCTCCGGCCGATCCTCACAATGGTGACACCCGGACGTTTCCTCCCGCCTGATTCTGTGCAGGAACCTACCGAAACAGCCATGCCCGGTTAGAACCTGCGTCAGGCGGAAGGTGAGGACGCCGTGGCGCCTCTCCAGCCACTCCTCAAAGATGGGACTTACCGCCCCTATTGTGGCGAGCCCTGCACGGGGTTGCGACAGTCGTTCCCTCCATGACGCCATGAGATCGCGTTGGAACTCCGTCCGCTGCGCATCTAGCTGCCGTGGCAGCAGAGTTTCCCTCCGACGTAGTATCTCTACGCGCCACTCATAGAGGCGCGCGAGAACTATCGCCTCCAGATCCCATGGCGGCAATCCGGCAAGGAGGTTTGCAGCCTCGCCAGAGATCGTGCGGTAGCCCCGGATCAGCCTAATGGCTACCACCCTTTGGGGCGCGTTCAAGAAGTGAGCGGCTCGTCGCCGCAAAGAACACGCCCACACCGGGGCCCCGTAAAGAGCCATAGACCTCACGATCCCCGCGTAGAGCTTCCGGCAGGAGGCGTTTGGACCTCTCAGGTTGGGCAGGAGCCGCTTGAGGGCAGCACCAGTCCTTTCCAACCTAGGAGCCAAACTTCGGAAATGCTCAACAAAGTTCCACCGGCTGTCGAGGACAAGCCCCAGGTACTTCATCGTCGACTCGACGCCGATGTGAACCCCTCCTACCGTGAGGCGGGAGCCCGACGGTGGCGCGTTCCGAAGGCCATGAAAAGGCATGGCCTCGGACTTATGCAAAGCCACCTCGAGACCCAGTTGCCGGATTCTCTCCACGACTATCGCAACCCCGCGTGTCATTAATTCAGCCGCCACCTGGTGCGACCCCCCCTGTGCCAGGATAAGCGTGTCGTCAGCATTACACACTAAGCTGACGCCACTAGGGAGGTCGGCAACAATTCGTAATCCCTAAAGTTTACAATTCCTAAATATTAATTCGCACAAAATTAAAAATCATAAAGTACAAAACAGGTAAAGTGCAGCATGCAAGCAGGCATGCATCATGCATGCAGACATGCAGCATGCGTGCAGTCATGCAGATTCGCTCACCACCGAGGCTTCGGCTTGCTGGCCGGCTTTGCCGGCGAGCTCAACCCACCTGCTTCTTAGCTCGCGGGCCGCCTCGCCCTTCCGCGCCTACGCGGGCTTATATTGCACTCTAGGGTAGGGCAGACAAGACTACGTGGAGTCGGGTTTGCAGCGATTCGCTTCTGTCAATTTATTTTCTCAATTAAATTCTATGCTTTTATTCCAATACATTATTGGCACATTTCATTTTAGATATGCTTAAATTAGAGCTTTTATAAATTTGCGAAATAATCGTTATGCCAAAATAAAGTTATGCCAATATAGTTGAGGCTGTTTTACATTAGACATTCTAAAATTAGGCCTTTCAATTCTTAGGCCAAACTATAATGGTGGCAAAACAATTTTTAGGCGAAACAATAATTGTACGTTTTAAGTTTAGGCCAAAACGGTTTGGCCAAACCATATTAGGACAAACAATTTTAGGCGAACCAAAGGGCACCCCAAATCTTTGTGTGCATGAACATGAATATTTGTTCTGGTCTGGGTGGTTTTCTGTGTACATTAAGTATTTACAAAAAAAGTATTTCAGTAGATATGTTTATTCGTTATTTAGTATCCATAACACAAGTTCTTAGTGATACTTATCTTGGAACTAAATAATTGGTGTGATTGTAAGAGAATATTTATTTATATTTATTTACTAGCTGACCCGGCGAACGTTGTTTTGCCATATTAAAGAAGCGAGAGAAGTCTTATTGTGTGACAGAAAGGAGACCAGCTTCGTTCTCATCCCTACTCCGTGCTGTTTTCTGGGTCAGAAGTGACACCTGTAGACATCTGGCGGGGATAAGTAATTAAATGACGATTGATCAGTTTTCGGCCGACAGTAGGAGATGCAGAGAGAGGAATGAGTGGGTCACACGGACGGTTGAAATCTAATTTATTGCTGATAATTGTGAGGCTTTTATATTACTTATATTTTGTGTACACATATAAAGAAATAAAGAAGTGCAACGTCTGTGTAAAGTGTCGACGCTGCAGGTGGATGTTGTAACTGGGCCAACTCGCAGCTGACCACGCTGACGCCAAGTCCAATGTACAAGATGTAGATTTGTACAGTATTCATAACACAAGTTCTTAGTGATACTTATCTTGGAACTAAATAATTGGTGTGGTTATAAGAGAATATTTATTTATATTTATTTACTAGCTGACTCCGTGCTGTTTACTGGGTCAGAAGTGACACCTGATTGATCAGTTTTCGACCGGAGATGAAAAATGATAAAATTACTAAAATGGCTATTAAAAAATAAGGGTTGATCGTAGATGGGTGATAATTAAGGATTAAATGTATTTTTGTATGTTGTACCATAAAAAAATAAAAAATAAAAATTTTGGTGTGGACTACCCCTAACATTTAGGGGGATGAAAAATAGATATTGGCCGATTCTTAGACCTACTCAATACGCTCACAAAATTTCATGAGAATCTGTCGAGCCGTTTCCGTATCATAGTATATTTGGTAGCTCAAACGAGGCTTGCAGTGCGGACACGCTGGCGGCGGCTGGGGCGCTTCAGCTGCGCGCGGGGGACGCGCGGCGCGCCTTCCAGCTGCTGGGCGCCGCGCTGGCCGCCCGCCCCGCGCACGCGCCCGCCGCCCTGGCCCTCGCCGCCATGCTGCTGGGGCATCGGGACCTCGACGCGGCCCTGGCGCGCCTCCGCGCAGCCTTGGCGGCCCGCCCCGCCTGCGTGGCCGCACATTCCAATCTGGGCCTCGCCTTGATGGCCAAGAAAAAATATGTTGCTGTAAGTTTTATAACGCGATGGACCGATTTATTATTATTTATTTATTCAGTAAGTACAGGTTATAACAACTTATTTATAACATAATCCCACAAAACCGTGAGTACGGTTTAACTGCGGGGTCTGTTTCTCCGTACATTTATCGTCTATATATATATTTAATTTTAACTATATAATTAATTTTTAGTTCTGAGAAAGCCAATACATAAACAAAAAATTATATTAAATCTAAATAGTATTGTTTTAGTTTTCTGTTAAATTTAGACTTACTATCTATAAAGGTAATGTCCCCTGGCAGACTATTTAATAAATATGGCACACGTTTTTTCAACGTTCTGTCACCATAGTAGTTGTGTATCATTGGAATTATATATCTGCCAGTGGCCATAGACCGAGTATTATATTTATTTGAGACGGTCGTCATGCTAAACGATGATCTGGTCAGGGCGGTGGGGAGCCGGTGGATGCAGGCGGCAAAGAATCGATCTACGTGGAAAGCAATTGGGGAGGCCTATGTTCAGCAGTGGACGTCAAATGGCTGAAATGGTGAAGTTTTATTGTGTCCGATGATCGATGTGGCTCGGAAGTGGAACCTACCAATAAATACCTAATTGTACACATGAATCTAAATCTGAATATTATTATTAGGTGTTTCATCATCATCTCAGTCTATTTTTATCCTACGCCGCCACGAATCAAGGAAAGAGAGATTTGACTAGCTTTGCTCAGCTGAACGATTAGCTATCGGTTTTTAACGAACAATTTCTTGCAACGCATCCTCGCACATCCCTGGTGGAAACGCAACCTAATGAGGCTGAGATGTGATGTGCCTGCAGCACTTAGGGACAACGCCGCTGAGTAACTACTTGGTTTATAAAAGGAGACTCGTGTTCAGTAGTCAGACGTTAATGAGCAATGCTGTGTGCTGGCATTGACGAGGCTCGGCCACTTCAGCGCGCGGTGTGTACGGCGACCAGGGGTACTTTATGATAATAGCCCTAATCGGCTTGTGCACAGTATTAGACGCTGGGTTAATGTGCTGTATGCAGGCGACGTGCCTGCAGCGTACGGCTACTAAACTTAACCTCTCTTACCTGGTCAGTGGGGGGAGAGTAGGCTCCTGCTTTGGTAGTGGCTGAGTTGACGTCTATGTGTGTAGGCGCTGATGTAACGGCAGCGCGCGGTGTGTGCGACGCCACTGAGCGACTACTAAACTTAATCCCTCTTACCTGGTCAGTGGGGGAGAGTTTGCTCCTGCTTAGTGGTAGTGGCTGAGTTGACGTCGATGTGTGCAGGCGCTGACATGCCTGCAGCGCGCGGTGTGTGCGACGCCGCTGAGCGACTACTAAACTTAATCCCTCTTACCTGGTCAGTGGGGGAGAGTAGGCTCCTGCTTAGTGGTAGTGGCTGAGTTGGCGTCGATGTGTGCAGGCGCTGACGTGCCTGCAGCTCGCGGTGTGTGCGACGCCGCTGAGCGACTACTAAACTTAATCCCTCTTACCTGGTCAGTGGGGGAGAGTAGGCTCCTGCTTAGTGGTAGTGGCTGAGTTGGCGTCGATGTGTGCAGGCGCTGACGTGCCTGCAGCTCGCGGTGTGTGCGACGCCGCTGAGCGACTACTAAACTTAATCCCTCTTACCTGGTCAGTGGGGGAGAGTAGGCTCCTGCTTAGTGGTAGTGGCTGAGTTGACGTTGATGTGTGCAGGCGCTGACTTAACGGCAGCGCGCGGTGTGTGCGACGCCGCTGAGCGACTACTAAACTTAATTCCTCTTACCTGGTCAGTAGGGGAGAGTAGGCTCCTGCTTAGTGGTAGTGGCTGAGTTGACGTCGATGTATGCAGGCGCTGACGTGCCTGCAGCGCGCGGTGTGTGCGACGCTGCTGAGCGACTCTAAACTTAATCCCTCTTACCTGGTTAGTGGGGGAGAGTAGGCTCCTGCTAAGTGGTAGTGGCTGAGTTAACGTCGATGTGTGCAGGCGCTGACGTGCTTGCAGCGCGCGGTGTGTGCGACGCCGCTGAGCGACTACTAAACTTAATCCCTCTTACCTGGTCAGTGGGGGAGAGTAGGCTCCTGCTTAGTGGTAGTGGCTGAGTTGACGTCGATGTGTGCAGGCGCTGACGTGCCTGCAGCGCGCGGTGTGTGCGACGCTGCTGAGCGACTACTAAACTTATTCCCTCTTATCTGGTCAGTGGGGGAGAGTTGGCTCCTGCTTAGTGGTAGTGGCTGAGTTGGCGTCGATGTGTGCAGGCGCTGACGTGCCTGCAGCGCGCGGTGTGCCGGGCGCCGCTGTGTGCGCCGGGCGCGCACAACGCGGGGCTGGTGCTGCTGGTGTGCCGCCGGCCCGCCTCCGCCTTCTGCCGCCTCGCCGCCGCCGCTGCCTTGCAGCCCACACAGCCTTACACCGTACGTTTACTATGGCCAAATCTATGTAACTACTTTCCTATATATATTCAGTTTATCTACACCTGGTATGAGAAACCACGAGGATAGAGTCACCTTATAGAAGTGCGCGGAGGCCGCGTCCCAATCGATAATGGTTAAATGTTGTTTTATAGCGACCGCACTGAGAAGTTCTGTTTGCGCGATTCAGGCTTTCATTCATCGCGTACACATACATATTTAATATCACGCCTGTTTCCCCGAAGGGGTAGGCAGAGGCATACTATACGCCCACACACCAGGCGAGACTATTGCCGCTTTCCGAGCACTTTTATGATCGCCAGAGCCTCGTCCGTTGATCGGCAGGCGCACCACTTGCAGGTGAGGTTGGCTTGGGCTCCTCAGATCCCCCCCGAACAGGTCTTCACCTTGGTCGGAAAAGGTAACGCCAAGAAGTCGGTGATTCTTGGTGCCCTTAGTACGGTGGTGAGTCCCACACACCTCTTTCGGTCCCCCTTCGGCCGGGAGAGAGTGCGCATATTGTTACCGAGGTAAATAAAAAAAAAAGGGCTCCTCAGATCTTGTTAGGAGCCCCCTACTAGCATGTTTCAGGCGATGTTGGGGTGGAATCGTGCAAGTAAGTTTAAGTGTTTTTTATTTTTAAATTTCTTTGCAGGTTCTTCTACTAGGCGTGGCTCTTGAACGCCTAGGTGATAGCCGATCTGACGCCGCGTACTCCAGAGCTGCCGAGCTGGCTCCAGAGAATGCTCTCATTCGGCTGAACCTGGCAGGTAGACACGCGCGGGCTGGTCGCCTCGAGGAAGCTGCGCAAGAAGCCGCGGTCTGTGCTGGCTTTTTGCAGGTCGAAGATAGACCAGATCATCAGGTAGATTATCTAGCATCTCCTATAAAGCTGCTTCTATAAATTCTGCTCACTGATGGTTTAATCAGATTTGACTGAGTTTCAGCTATCTAGCAAACATATTTCGATTAAGAAAATAAACAAAATGATCATGCCAGACTTAGGGTGAGACACTATCTTCCATTATCTTTGACCAAATTTCTTTGTTATTATTAACATTATGCTTACAGCTTAAAGTTAAATACGAGGTATAGAGATTTTTAAATTGTCGTATGTCTTTGTATTCTTAGTTAGCTATTGCTAACTAAGGAGTTTAGCTACATACGGCCAAAAATACGTCTCCATTACGGAGGCAAATTCACTGAAATATCCCTTTCAGGCTTTACCATAGTATAACTACAGATAATAAAAGACTATAAGTAGCATAACTAACCAGATGTGCCTACCAAACGCACGTTATAGAAAAAATAAATCTTAAATCACACAATCACAAAACGAAAGCACTATCTTCACCGAACTCGCCGAAAACACTGCGAGCGTATTCAACCGAAATTTCGGCGAAATGGGAATTGTGTCACTATTTTTTTATATTAGTGCCACCCCCTCTCATCTCACAGGGAGTCGTAAGAGTCGGCAGCAGCGCCATCCTACGTACTGACTATAACTGCGATCACCAACCCACCTGCCCAGCGGCGTGGTAACCTACCCTACCCCTACTAAAATGTTATCTATTAAGGAGGCTAATGTTCAGCAGCGGACTTTATTAGGCTGATGTAATGTGTTCCAGCTTGCAAATGCGCTCGCAAGTCTACTGACGTTGCTACGCGACTCTGGGGTGGAGTTGCCGCTGTTGACTGATATTGAAGTACCAGATTTGCCAGCAGCGGAG
This sequence comes from Musotima nitidalis, assembly GCA_949126915.1. Taxonomy (NCBI): domain Eukaryota; kingdom Metazoa; phylum Arthropoda; class Insecta; order Lepidoptera; family Crambidae; genus Musotima; species Musotima nitidalis. The sequence goes on along the minus strand of OX421427.1, from coordinate 4,546,896 downwards.
GACGCACCAATTACGCCCGAGGAACAGATGACAGCGGATGAAGTTTAAGAAATGTATTTTATTTTGTGAATTTTAATGTTTAAATTATTCCAACAGTGAATGTGACATTTTATTACTTCAACAGAGATAAGTCGTAACCTTTAATTATAATTTGCCGATTTTGCAGGTCTATTAGGGTTAAATTTAAACGGATATAAAAAGTAGGTACTTCAACTACTAAACTGTACCTTTATTTCAGCAAGTAAATAATTTCTATTATTTATTCCATTTATTTGTATGCGCGTTTCGGTCCAATTCTTGATTGCAATGGTAAAAAAAGCTAATTACAGATATGAACTTATTATTGAACAGACGAGGCTATGGCGATAATAAAAGTTTCCGATAAGCGGTAATAGGCTCGCCGCCTATTATGAGGGACCAAAAATATATTTGGCAAAATACGGGCGTATAATATGCCGCTGCCTACCCCTTCGGATAAACAGGCGTGATTGTATTTATGTATGAACTTACAAACAACTTAGAGTAGAGTAGGGTAGTCGATTAGCTCGCCACTCGTCCGCCTACTATAGGCGACAGGCCGCATCGACGGCGCGTTGGCGTTCCACGCGCGCCTCAAAGAGATGTCAGCACACCAAGGGGCCCCTGGGTAGGGGGCTAAGCCTGCCGAGGTTGCGAGACTGTTCGAAGGGTTACCGCGGCCTTGGTGTGGCCTGTAGGCTCAAGAAGAAACATTGATGGTTTTTAGTCAGTAAAAATCTGACACACCCTTCCGCTCCACCCACAGAGGAAGACGGTCATAAATGATTTTCCATCCAAAAAAAAAGGGTAGCCGATAATTTCTTAGTTGGAATAAGAGGATGAGGCAGTCAAAAACGCTTTTATAGATTTTGTCAAAGTACCCTAAACCGACGGGCGTGTATGAGGAGGTTAATGAGTGTGAATGAAGCTAAAAGTGTGTGCCAAGATCGTAGCAAGTGGAAGGATGTGATCTCTGCCTACGGGAAAGAGGCGTGACATTATGTACCTATGTATGTATGTCTCCCTATAAATGGCAAAAGTACACAGATAATAACGGTACATACTTTGATTAATTAAATAAAAAAATTGTAATAAATATAAATTTCATATGTAGGAACCTAAAATATCAAAGCATTTCAAATCTAAAACATGTAAAACGTTATGAAGCAGATCATAAAATTTATGGACATTTTACTACCATGAAACTATGTGGTTTTCAGTCGGACTTATCGTTTTAAAGCTATGTATCGCTTTGGTAAGTAATTATAGAAACAAAATACAGAGTGAAATGTAGATATTTTTAGCTCATAACTTGTTAGCAGAAAATATTTATATGTATAGGCTGTGCCTACGAAAAATTAGACCGGGGTCTGCCTATTACACATGGTCTGTTCTGTACTCTACAGACGAAAAAGTACACTACAGATGGGCCTGATCTATTAACGTTTCTCAGTGTCTTTAGAAGAAGTATCTCTAACGGATCGAATTCGTAATGATGTTATCCGGCAGACGACCAAAATCATCGACATAGTCTATTGTACTAGTTGCGAGAATGATCGATCGATCGCGGGTAACCGCGGCCCTGGGACATCCTCCCCGGAACTTGACGTGGTGGGGTCCGAGTATCTCCCGGTAGGAAGCCGCCAGGTAAAGTTGACAGTCCTGTGGAGCGGGCCAGGAGAGCCCACCAAGCGGTGCAGGAGGGTCTTAGGTGGCGGGGGCAGGAGGCCCCTGCTGTGTAACCATTGACCCACCGAGAAATCCGCCACACACGCTATGGTCGCACACGAAGGTAGGAGGGGCGCGTTATTTGCGCCCCTCTAAGGAGGGCTTCCTGGTTCCGACCAGCGAGTTGGCCGTGGGCGGGGGTCAAACGCTGCAACCCAGGTACTGCCCCCCCCCCGCCCTTTTCCTGCTGTATTACTGCTGGCGGTCGCGTCTGCCAGTGGTGAGTCCCACACTCCCTCTCAGTCCTCTTTTGACCAGGAGGCATTTCGTAAAAGCAAGCTCAGGAAGCAACATGAATGATAAGCAAACTACAGAATTATTTATGTTAAAGAGTTATATTATATAATGGAGTACCTGACAAACGTAGTGCAGGGTGCCTCTAGACTAGATGGAGCGACGATGTTCCTAGTGCGGCAATAGTTCGTTAATACAAGATAGCAAGCATGCGGCGGCCAACTTGAAGGAATGGTCACCGCAGGCTACAGGGGCATCGATAGCGCGTTGTCGACCCTTTTATGGTTATGAAAGGGTCGACAACGCGTTTTACGTTCTTTGAGAAGAGTCTCACGATGAAATATTTTGGATAAACCTAGCCAGGGAGCTTATTCTACAAATTAAGGGAATGTGATTATGAGGTACAAGGGTATGAAAGTCACCATAAAACGCAAGACAAAAAACGAGGCCTGTGTCCTGCAGTCAGCTGCTTTAGACTTCATACTATCCATGTCCACCAGGTAATCATAAATCATGTACTATTGTGTTACAGAGTCACCCAATAGAGAGGTCAGCGAAGCTTATAGTTCTACCACCAATGATTCTGGGTTACGACGAGTTATATGACGACGAACAAGGAATTTCAATGGCACCAACACAAGCAATGAAATCATACGAAGAAAATACAGAGAATCACCCTTCTGATCATAGAGAAGAGAAGAATGAAGTCATAATCACAGATACTGAAGAATTCTCTGTATTGAAGGGGACGGAAATTGCGAGGGAAATGAAGGAACAGGACGAAAGTAAAGGAGATCTTTTGACTTATATGGAAAATGTTGTTATGCAACAAGAGTTGACGCCGTGTTCTTGTAACACTTAGGGGCTCATTACAAAACGAGATCAAAAGTTAGTTCAGATTTAAAACTAGTGCCGTCACTTTCGTTTGATAAGACGAAAACAGAGACAGCAATAGTTTTAAACCTGGTCTAACTTTGGAGCTCGTTTTGTAATAACACCCTAAAAGTTCTACTCCACATAGTAAAGTAAATGTTATACCTATACACTTTAGAACTATTGCATTTTATTTCTTAACTAAATACGAGGCCGCTTGCGTCTCCTACCGTGTTACCTCAAGGTCTAAGTAGCCTATTTACTCTTTATAACATCAGCTATCTAGTAGTGACCAATTACATCTTATTGGGGGTTTTTTGCGAATAATCACAACGCTGGGCTGACGGGTTGGTTGGCAGTTCAAGCCAGTACGCAGGATGGCGCTGCTGCCCATCATCCGTTTGGATTTCTCTTCGTCGACTGTTACGACTCCCCGTGAGATGAGATGGGGTGGCACTATTCTAAGCCGGTAACACACGGCTCTCCAACAATATCATCAACAAAGCATTATCCCGGCAGCCTTAGGGCTATACTACACGGGCAGCTCTCCCGCCGCGGGAATCCGCTTCTAAACCGCACTAGACTCAATTATATTATTATATGGAAATTGTATGCTACAAACTACACTTTCGGAGAAATTCGACCGCTGCATACAGCATCAAACCGCCGTTAAAAACTATACGGGCGGTTATCCGCTATTGCGTCATTCTGCTTAACACTGGTTCCACCCAAACATTGCGGTTTACTTTATCCTACTAATATTATAAACGTGAAAGTTTGTATGTGTGGTTGGTTGTTTGTTACTCTTTCACGCAAAAACTACTGGAGCGATTGTGATGAAACTTTGTACGTGTATAGCTGCAGTCCTGGACTAACATATAGGACACTCTTTATCCCGATATTTCCACGGGAACGGGGACCACGCGGGTAAAACCGCAGGGCGCTGCTAGTTTTTTAATAGTTCTAATAATATAAGAGCTGCAAGCGCAGTTATCATTGGCGGATCCATGTTAAAATGAGCACAAAACAGCGGTAAACCGCGTCCCGTGTAGTTTGCTGATTTGCGGGAGCTTTTTCGAGCAGTTACCCGCGACGGGAGAACCGCCCGTGTAGTATAGCCCTTAGACTTACACTTAAGGCCAAGGGTCTGCTCACTAGTCGAAGTAGTTTCCATCTTAGTTATAACACAGAGCAACTGCTGTCTGACTTTCGCTACCCAGAGGGTAACGTCATTTTCTGGTTAGCCCAGCTATCAGTCTGACCCCCCCCCCCCCCGAGCGGTCTCCACCTTGTCGTGGTGGGGGGCTGAGTACCTCCCGATAGGGCGCAGAAGGCGCTAGGGAAAAGGTAACGCCCGGAGATTGGCGACTCTGGGTGCCCTTAGTACTGACTACCGGGGGGGAAACTAAGAGGGACCTGTGGAGGGCGCAGCGAGCGAGTCAGGAGGGCCCGTCAAGCAGCGCCAGGAGGGTCTTAGGCAGCGGGGGCAGGGGGCCCCTGCTGTCTAACCATGGACCCTCCGAGAAGTCGGCCACACACGCTATGGTCGCACAAGGAGGTAGGAGGGGCGCATCCACTGCGTCTCCCTGAGGAGGTCCTTCCGGTTTTGGTCCGGAAGACGTTGGCCGCGGGCGGGGTGTCAGAGCTGCAACCCAGGTACTGGCCCCCCGCCTCTTTCCCAACAAGCGGCGGGCGTCGTCGGAAGATTTTTAGTGGGTATTACTGCTGGCGGTCGTGTCTGCCGGTGGTGAGTCCCACACCTCTCTCGGTCCCCCTTTGTACTTTGGACAGTGCGTAAATGCATTTTGTTACCGACGTAAAAAAAAATATATCAGTCTGACACGAAGATCATGGCAGCCAGGACAAACGACTAAACGTGCTTTCCGAGAAAAGTAAGCAGCACGATAAGCGAAGACTTTAGTCTAAAGGTACGTTCAGTAAAACAATGTAATATATACTTTTCAATTATTTATATTGAAATTATCACCACCATACCAGCACTGAAGGGTGTCCACGTTTTACGCAAACACAATGAAACTGTTACAAATTATTGCAATCGACATAAGGCTGTTGTTCAATGAAACTAAATATCATATAAAACATCGGTCCAATATTACAAAAATATATAATGAAGCCGGTCCAATATCACAAAACATATCATAGCCGGTCCAATATTATAAATAAAATTATGGGACTCGCCTGAAGGCACTTACGATAATTATTATTTGCTTTGATATTTATGTAGGCAAGTCGTCGAACACATACAAATGATTATTATCATTATATAAGAAACGCTCAAAGAATGTTTATAAAGCACGCATCACGTAAGAAGATTACAATTGATTTTTAAAGTGGAATGTAGGGTAGTCACAAATTATCTTATTTCTTTCTTTCGTTTACATAATGCAGCCATCTTTAAATCCTAAAACATTTATTAGACCGGCTTATTACAGTATATATAAACAGGATATTTTTATTAGGAACCCAAATGACTTTTGTCTATAGGAGCTTTTGTTTTTATTGAATTTATTTTATTGATATATAATCAAGATGTCAATCAGTACACAGGTAACGTATAAATTAAAAAGAGAACAAGTGACACATTTAATCTGATAGTAACCAGTCGTTAATTACGATAAATTCTGTGTAGTATTTAGTATATTTTTTGTCAAGTTAATCTCTTTTATTATTCAGTATTGTGATAATAGATTAATTTATAAGGAATTTGTTGACAAACTTTTATAGGGCGGTCCCGATATAAATAATTCGTGTTATTAGCATTTTATTTCAACTTCTTCAAACCGTAAATTTCATAAACAATTACGCTTAAATAGAATAAGTGGCTAGCGCCAAGTAACTAAAAAGATTTTGCGTGTAATTATTTTGGTATAGTCAGTGTTGTGGTAGTTGTATGTTACTATTTACTTACATTGAAATTAGTAAAGAAGTTTTACAAAGTTTCCAAGATCAAAATAAATGTGCCTCTGCGTTCTCTTTGAAAGTGATAAATAAAATTAAAATCATTAAAAAGAAATGTATCTAAATAAGTAAACGATTGTATGTATTTATATTTACATAGGTACATAAGAGGAAAACAAAATAATTAATAAAAACAATGAAGAAATAACGTTGATTGGGGTGATTCTGCTATCACGCTTAGCAATTTAGTTTTTTACTTTTGAAATATATATATTTTTTTGACACATAGTAGAGTTGGCAAACCCGTGTTCTGAAAAAAAAATGTATAAATAATATTCTCATATTGAACAGCTGTATACGAGTAGGTACATATGTAAACACAGGCTGTATATTGTTTGCGCAACTCTCACACACCACAAAAAGTACAAAAGTCCCTCATAAATTGTCTAATATTAGGTACTATTTTCCATTACTCGTATTTCCATACTAACACCCGAACACTATGCATCCTTTCTATATTTAAATAACATCTTTTATCTTTATAAATGCACTTCTTGTTAAAATTTAATTTACTAAATATAGCAATAAAATTTGTATGAGAGGTATTTTTAACTTAACGTTGGCATTGAAATTTTCTGGCATTTCAAGCGATTGCAGCATGCATTATGGCAGAGATCGGACAAGTTAGTTTGGGCTCGGGCTAAATAAAACATTTTGCCTAAGTGCTCCATTTTACTGTTTAACCAAAGAAAGATCATCTCGCAAAATGTCCTCTGTTTAAGTAAATTAATGAAGCCATTAGGTTAGTTTTTTTACATAAATACTTACTTGGGTATAACAAACAAATCAACGGATATGACAAATTGTTTTTCATGTAATATTTTGAGATGACTTTTCGCGAATGTGACGTTTAGAGATTGAACCTTAGTTTCGCTATTGGAAAAAAATAAGTTTGCGAAATATTGTAATTATAAATTAAATATTTGATTTGATTTTCTTACCACAAAGGACATACAAGGAACCTAGGTCATAATAATATGACAAATCATATGAAACTACACAGGTCTGCAAAATAAAGTATCACATTTTTAAATATGAATTTTTTTTTTCATATGCACACAACATACATGTCCTTTGCTTTAGGTTTAAAGACTTATTAACATATAGTTCACTAGTTTTAAATAAAGCTGTTAATATTCGCAATAAAACGTATTTATTTTATACCTCTGACTACTGTAGTTTTGAAATAAAATTAATTTTAAAAGTGTAATACTTAGTTGTGCAGAAAAGTTAAATTATTTTCATTTGGCGATTTAATCGTGTTTGAAACTTGCAATTTATCTTGTAACCATAGAATTCAACTTGGTTCGAGTATTTACAAAGTAAGTTCATTTTAAATTTTAAATTTTTGTTATATATTTTAAAGTTTCGCCCTGGTTATACATGTCGGTGCTCGAAAGTCAAATTGCCCAGATCTTATGATTTGCCTGATAATGTCGCGGAAACTAACCTTGTATTTTAGGTTCAAGGTTTACGTGTAAAATACTACCTGAACTATTATGTTAATATCCTTGAGAGCATAAATATAGCACATGAGCAAAATTTTTGAAGAAATAAAAGGGTTTTTTCGATTTTCAGTTTAAAAATATTATGTTTTTAGATATATTTTTTGTAGTGAATTAACGCAAACAAAACCACGAAAATACTGTTACTTTTTAGTACAATATCGATTTAGGTTCGAAAAAGATAACTGTGCTATAATTATGGTCTCAACTGTATATCTGATTCTGTTTGCTTAGGGTTAATGTCTAAATATGTCGGGAATCGATTAATTAAAAAAAACATTGTATTATCTGGTTAAGTTAATGACATCAATGTATGCTGCAATTCATATGAAGAAGTTCTGCAACTTAAAAAAGTTATAAAGTTTAAAAATGAATATATAAGTGTTCGTATTATAGATAAACAGTTTATCTAAATAATAATTGTTTAAATCAAAATGAATACTCGAGAATACTGAAATAATAATGGCATTGCCTACCTCATCCATCTGGACTTAAAAATATGTATCTTTGGTGTTGTGTCATTTATTTAATGATTATTCCATTGCTTTTGGACGCTATTAGAACGGCGCACTATGCCTACGTTTAATTCTGTGTTTTGTGCTGGAATTTAAAAAATATAATTTGGAATACCTACCCCCCGTACTGGAGGGTACCTTTCAGCACATAACACAAAATCCCTAATTATATGTATCTAATTTTAAATACATACTATATTTACATAAACCTATTCTATTTACACAAATGGAATCATTGAGATCATTACAATATTTACTTACAATATAAAAATGACATTTACGAGGTCAGCTATTCATGATTTTGCTTTTAACTAAATTAATTAATTCTTAAAAAGAGACTGGCTTGGTACACGTCGTGTCTGACAAACCGATGAGGTTTTATTGTAAGAAAATCCGCCATTAAGGTCTTAACCCATTTAGACGCCTCCCCACTCAAACCCGTCAAAAATAATATAGTTGAATTATAAGCTTTAAGTATAGCTCCTTAGATTATAATTCATTAGCAAGATAACTACTGACCGAGCAGTCTGAACGCGGTAAACTCACTGACAATTAGCTATCTGCTAATGTGTATTGTCAATGTAAAATATATCTAAAGAGCAATAGTTAAAGTCCATATTATTAATTATCCGTTTTGGAGGTGAGGCGTCAAATTGGGCTTAAGAGCTTTATGCGAAACATCGCGCTGTTTCATTTATAATACTGAATGTATTTTCATGCACTAACAATTGATTCTATTGAGATTTCGTCTTTTAATAGTCTTTGGACTAGGTAGCGACGTTTTTATTTACAAAGATGTGTGCGTGTCCACTAACACAACATTATCTATATAATACTTTTTTAATTACACATTGCTATTGACATATAAGCTGGAAAAATAAAATATACATTGTCATTTGGCTTTGGGCACGCTCTGTCTTCGAATGCGAATTGCTCGTCTAGCTTTCGTATTTGGTACGGGACGATGTTGTGTTGTAAGTCATCCGAACCGTTCTTTGACCAGGAACATGAGTTTCTTCTTGCCCTTGTACTTGAGTTTGATTTCTTGGAGCAACGCCGCGAATTGGTGGGGACCGTCGTGAGCCAACGCAAATGTGTCTCGCGCTTTACCTGTAAATAAAAGAATTATATATAAGTAAAAAAATGGGTCGCAGAAATTTATTTACGCGCATAACTTTCGGTGTATAGGGATCCTACCAAGACCTAAGGAACCCAAGCCAACTTCACCTGCAAGTGGTGTATATGCCGATCAACGGACGAGGCTCTGGCGCACATAACAATGCCCGGTAAGCGGCAATAGGTTCGCCATCTATTACGTGGGACCAACGATATTAAGGGCGAAGTGTGGGCGTTTAGTATGCCTCTGCCTACCCCTTCAGGGAAACAGGCGTGAATGTATGTATGTATAACTTTCGAACGATTTCATGTAAATGAATAATTATTTTTTAATAGTGTTCGTTATTGCCGGGACAATGTTTGTATATTAGTTAAAATTAAGAAAGTTATGCGGAAAATTAGAAAATTTCATGGTAACCATGGCGTTTGACATAGCTGTCAGTCGTTTAATAGTTAGCTCAATTGACGGAATGAATTTAAGACAGGACACCGTTGCAATTGGGTGATTGATTACCTAAAATATATTTTTTTATTATACTTTACTACGCAATAGGCGGCACCACTTCAAAACTAAATTGGGTCACCATATAAGGTGCTGGACTAGGCGAACCAATGGAAAGACAAGCTCAGTCGACTGTTGTGTTATCAAGCGGATTTTGTTTAATACAACCTAAGCTTATATACTACCTTATATCTACGTAGTGATGCGAGGTGTATACACACTCTACAGTAGTAATAAAATTGACTTTACTCTACAGTAGTAATAAAAAGTATCCGAAAAGGCACGTCTGGCAGTTCACAGAGGTTGTTGGTATCTACACTAATATATCGAGGCGAATGTTGGTTATGGCAGAAGAAACATGAAAGTAAGATTAATGCAGTAGAGATGAGAGCACTCAGAAGTATTCTAGGTGTTAAATTGAGTGATAGGATTAGGAATGAAGTGATACAGGTAGAAGCTGGTTTAAAAGAATATATAGTGACACGAATTGAGAAAGGTATGTTTAGATGGTTTGGTCCTGTTGAGAGAATAAATGAAAGTGATTAACGAAAGTGATTTATGATGGACAAGTGATTGGAAGTGTTGGGAGGGGAGACCACGTAAGCCTTCCATGACCAAATTCAGAAAATTGTGGTGAATGGGCAGGTCAAAAGTACCCTAAACCGACGGGCGTGTATGAGGAGGTTACTGAGTGTGAATGAAGCTCAAAGTGTGTGCCAAGATCGTAGCAAGTGGAAGGATGTAATTTCGCCTACCCCTACGAGAAAGAGGCGTGACATTATGTATTTATGTATGTAACTAGCTGCCCCGGCAAACGTTGTTTTGCCTTATAAATAAACAAAAAATTACGTCCAAAAATTAAAAAAATTGGGGTGAACTACCCCTAACGTTTAGGGGGATGAAAAATAGATGTTGGCCGATTCTCAAACCTTTTCAATTTATCTACAAAATTTCATGAGAATCGGTCAAGCCTTCTCGGAGGAGTATAGGAACGAAAACTGTGACACGAAAATTTTATACATAAAATAAATAAATAATAAATAAATATTCTCTTACAATCACACCAATTATTTAGTTCCAAGATAAGTATCATTAAGAACTTGTGTTATGGATACTAAATAACGGATAAACATATATAAATACTTTTTTTTTTTGTAAATATATACTTAAGATACATAGGAGAACACCCAGACGAGAACAAATATTCATGTTCATGCACTCAAAGATTTGTCCTGTGTGGGAATCGAACCCACGACCTCTCGAGTGAAGTGCAGGTATACTGACCTCCACGCCATATCGGTCGTCAAATATAAGATATGTTTGGTACCTAGGAAGTCGACAAAGTCGGCGTAGTGTCTGGGCGAGATGTGCGCGAGGCGGGCGTGCGTGGTGGAGGCGTAGGCCCGCAGCGCCGCCTCCAGCAGCGGCCGCAGCGGCGTGGGCGGCCGGGGCGGCGGCGGCCGCGCGCGCGAGCACCCCGCCGCCGCCACGCAGCAGCGCCGCAGCACGTCCGACTGCACACAGACACACAAACTTACCAACGCTAGTAATGACTTCAGTATGTCCGACTTCACACTTACACAACGCTAATAATGACTTCAGCACGTCCGACTGCACACAGACACACACACTTACCAACGCTAGTAATGACTTCAGTATGTCCGACTTCACACTTACACAACGCTAACAATGACTTCAGCACGTCCGACTGCACACTAACATACACACTTTCTTTCTTTATTTTAAATAATGGCTTCGTGCGTCCAGCACATTTAGCCAGTGTCAAGTAAGTGATATATAAATAATATATAATTCATAGCAAATGAGAATGAGTGGTGATATAGATGATAAATGGCAAATGAGACACCCTACCCTAAGCCCCCCGAGTCCTCAGTAAAGATGTGGGACTATACTGAGATCTCACATGGACTACTTGAGAGAAAATTGGAAAAGTGATGTTGCACTGTTTTGTTTGATTTACCAACACTCATGCATGTTCACAAACACTTAACGGTTAATAATCCACCGTTATTACACATTAATGTTAGAAATATCACAAATTTTGAAAATAAAACAAAACTGCAGACATGACGCTTCACTTTCCCGCCAAGAAGTCAAACATACACCATACACACTTACACAACACTAGTAATGACTTCAGTATGTCCGACTGCACACTTACACAACGCCAATAATGACTTCAGCACGGCCGACTGCACACAAACATACACACTTACACAACGCTAGTAATGACTTCAGTATGTCCGACTGCACACTTACACAACGCTAATAATGACTTCAGCACGTCCGACTGCACACAGACACACACACTTACACAACGCTAATAATGACTTCAGCACGTCCGACTGCACACAGACACACACACTTACACAACGCTAATAATGACTTCAGCACGTCCGACTGCACACAGACACACACACTTACACAACGCTAATAATGACTTCAGCACGTCCGACTGCACACAGACACACACACTTACACAACGCTAATAATGACTTCAGCACGTCCGACTGCACACAGACACACACACTTACACAACGCTAATAATGACTTCAGCACGTCCGACTGCACACAGACACACACACTTACACAACGCTAATAATGACTTCAGCACGTCCGACTGCACACAGACACACACACTTACACAACGCTAATAATGACTTCAGCACGTCCGACTGCACACAGACACACACACTTACACAACGCTAATAATGACTTCAGCACGTCCGACTGCACACAGACACACACACTTACACAACGCTAATAATGACTTCAGCACGTCCGACTGCACACAGACACACACACTTACACAACGCTAATAATGACTTCAGCACGTCCGACTGCACACAGACACACACACTTACACAACGCCAATAATGACTTCAGCACGTCCGACTGCACACAGACACACACACTTACACAACGCTAATAATGACTTCAGCACGTCCGACTGCACACAAACATACACAATTACACAACGCTAATAATGACTTCAGTATGTCCGACTGCACACTTACACAACGCCAATAATGACTTCAGCACGTCCGACTGCACACAGACACACACACTTACACAACGCTAGTAATGACTTCAGCACGTCCGACTGCACACAGACACACACATGTACATACATACATACATACATAATGTCACGCCTCTTTCCCGTAGGGGTAGGCAGAGATCACATCCTTCCACTTGCTACGATCTTGGCACACACTTTTAGCTACATTCACACTCATTAACCTCCTCATACACGCCCGTCGGTTTCGGGTACTTTTGACCTGCCCTTTCTCTAACATTTTTTCGTCCGACTAAATACAAAAAACCAAATACAAAAAATGTTAGAGAAAGGGCATACACATGTACACAACGCTAATAATGACTTCAGCACGTCCGACTGCACACAAGCATGCACACTTACACAACGCTAATAATGACTTCAGCACGTCCGACTGCACACAGACACACACACTTACACAACGCTAATAATGACTTCAGCACGTCCGACTGCACACAGACACACACACTTACACAACGCTAATAATGACTTCAGCACGTCCGACTGCACACAGACACACACACTTACACAACGCTAATAATGACTTCAGCACGTCCGACTGCACACAGACACACACACTTACACAACGCTAATAATGACTTCAGCACGTCCGACTGCACACAGACACACACACTTACACAACGCTAATAATGACTTCAGCACGTCCGACTGCACACAGACACACACACTTACACAACGCTAATAATGACTTCAGCACGTCCGACTGCACACAGACACACACACTTACACAACGCTAATAATGACTTCAGCACGTCCGACTGCACACAGACACACACACTTACACAACGCTAATAATGACTTCAGCACGTCCGACTGCACACAGACACACACACTTACACAACGCTAATAATGACTTCAGCACGTCCGACTGCACACAGACACACACACTTACACAACGCTAATAATGACTTCAGCACGTCCGACTGCACACAGACACACACACTTACACAACGCTAATAATGACTTCAGCACGTCCGACTGCACACAGACACACACACTTACACAACGCTAATAATGACTTCAGCACGTCCGACTGCACACAGACACACACACTTACACAACGCTAATAATGACTTCAGCACGTCCGACTGCACACAGACACACACACTTACACAACGCTAATAATGACTTCAGCACGTCCGACTGCACACAGACACACACACTTACACAACGCTAATAATGACTTCAGCACGTCCGACTGCACACAGACACACACACTTACACAACGCTAATAATGACTTCAGCACGTCCGACTGCACACAGACACACACACTTACACAACGCTAATAATGACTTCAGCACGTCCGACTGCACACAAGCATGCACACTTACACAACGCTAATAATGACTTCAGCACGTCCGACTGCACACAAGCATGCACACTTACACAACGCTAATAATGACTTCAGCACGTCCGACTGCACACAGACACACACACTTACACAACGCTAATAATGACTTCAGCACGTCCGACTGCACACAGACACACACACTTACACAACGCTAATAATGACTTCAGCACGTCCGACTGCACACAGACACACACACTTACACAACGCTAATAATGACTTCAGCACGTCCGACTGCACACAGACACACACACTTACACAACGCTAATAATGACTTCAGCACGTCCGACTGCACACAGACACACACACTTACACAACGCTAATAATGACTTCAGCACGTTCGACTGCATACAAACATACACACTTACACCACACTAATAATGACTTCAGCGCGTCCGACTGCACACAAACTGTATATCATGAATTGTGTCACGATATTATACCTTTCTTTACTTGTTATTTTACCGGTTCATTCCAGACAACTCATTACCCCCTTCGAAATAATGTGTCAGTGTGTTCGTAATGTGTCATTATGACCCTTAACAGCGGGAGACATATTAGATAATTTTCCATCCGGAAAAAAACCCTCTAAAGACTAGTAAAGACACGCGAACAAAGAGAAGTCATCTTAATTTCATAAATAATGCCCGCTGCACGTCTGATTGCATGCACAGACAAATATAAAGTTTAAAAATAATTCTATCAACTTGTTTGGTTGCATTGAATACGCAAATATACACACATGTTATCCTCGTTAATCCACAAACACGCTCGCAGTACGTCCCGTCTCACACAAACATACGTATTATACAGAACGGCCAGTCAATGGACGTCACAAAAACTCCCGCCGTTTTGCATATGTCGTCGTTCCACCGAATAGGAGATGGTTTTTCGAGGCTTAATCCCCACACCCAGTGCAGCAATATTATGCTAAATGTTTGAGGATACGCACTTTATCCGTCTTAACTTTTACCTAAGAAGATGCTTGGTCACCCAGATTAAGGGCCTGTTTCACAATGTCTGAATAGCATGTGTGAAAGCAAAGTAAACGCTAATAGCAATTTACTTACATATTCTGAAACAGGCCCTAAGGGTTATTCTCAAACCAATGTGATCAAACTTACCAAGACAGGTGCACACTGCACATTCTTGACTAAGAGCGGCAACATCGCCTGGAGTTCGGCGCGGCCCAGTGAATGCGCCAGCGCAACCGCCCAATGGATATCTGCTATCGCTGGATGGCTGTCCTGTTCATTAAAATATAGAAACATTTTAATCAATTGCATTCGCGTCTTTAACACCAATTTTGAAATTTGTGAGTATGGGTAACTATCAGGCTAAAGCCGAGCAAGCATTCTTTTTGAGCTGTGGGTTTTATACTAACGTCCAGTTTGTACCACACAGCGACCCATAAAATAACATAATAAATATTATAACATTATGTAACATAATGTATTCATTGTATAGTTAAGACGATTATTTTACTAGAAAAAATCAATTTGCCACCGTCGTCCGAGTAAAAATCGAACCTACGACCTTTGCATAACCAGTCCACAGCTCTTTCGCCATCACAGACATAAAAATACAAATGACAATGCACATGCATGTACTTCGCGTGTCCGAACCCCGACCAATCGTCAAAGTTGGCCGCTGCTACTTACAGTCTGCGTACGCGCGTCTTTTGTTGTGTTTTACATACTGTAACATGAACTATTTCATGTCAAATATTGATTTTTGGCGGTATCAGATTTCTCTTCACTAAATATCGGCAGTCTCGTCACAGTAGGTGATAAAAGTCAATTTTGATAAAAGTTTCAATACAAATAGTTGCGTTATATATTGTGTAAATATATCTGTGGTCGCCATCATGTAACTGTTTGGGGAGAGCAATAAAGATAGTGAGAATTCATGCTAAATGGTTGTTTGGCCTAGGCGAATTTCAGTTAGAAATAACTTCCGTGACCCACAGATCAGATGTATATTTACCCAATATATTTACGCTCGTTTGACCTTAGCTTTATATGTGGGCCGAGTTTTGACACCAACGCAGACGAAGTAACATTGAGACATTGTTTTTTTTAAACTGGTGTAAAGTCCAGTTTTCATCTCAAGAAGTCTCCATTGCTTAGCTGAGATAGAACTTTGACTTTACCATAATGCCCTTCACTTGACTTTGTAAACATTAACCTAAGTAAATGTCAATATGCGCATAGCTTTTTTAGATCCAGTTTTGCATTTAGCATACCCCTGTAAGGGGCGAAGCAGATTGTAATTTTTCTAAGTTAACTGCTGCATATAAGTTCATTTTATGGTGTCAATATATTTGACGCTGCTTAAAAATTAAGAATTGAGGCACGGTCAATAGCTTTTAATTACAATATTAACTTTCATCTTCATCATATCAGCCATTTGAACTGACCAGATCATCGGTCCATCGCGTTGGGGGCCGCCCTCTACTACGTTTGCTGATTCGTGGTCGACATTCAAGAACCTTAACGCCCCAGTCGTCGGATCTTCGAGCTATATTAACTTTACATATCTGAAATACAATCTTACTGATTACGCAGTTTACCTGGTTATAGTGTAGGTGCAAATTCCGCATGGCTAGCGTGGCTAGGCGCATAGCTCTCGCTGGCTGGCCGCGTTGCTCCATGTAGCGAGCCACAGCGAAGAGCTGGCTGGAAGCGAGCGCACCCCTGGCTGCGGCCCCGCCCACTGCGGCACACGCGGCCTCAAATGCACCTGCAGACCCTTCACACACTGATAGTGCGCTTAGAGCACAGCCAGGAGGGTCCTAGAAAGAAAAGTTTTGTTAGAACTTAGCGTCGATATTGAAACCTTATTCGCTTGATAGAAGTAAGTGAGAGAGTGTGAGTATGAGGAAGAGAGAGTGAAGGGACTATTTATTTATTGAATAAAGATACACCATCAACATATAATTTTACATTGCTAATTAAGAACACATACAAATAAAAGTTAAAAGATATGCCTCTACAGAATTTATTATATACAACACTATATAATTTATGTCGACAATAAGAATATTAATAACATACATTTATATAATAATTACCACAAAGGTTCTTAAGTAAATAATTTCAAACAAGGGATCTAAATATGTCATAAAAGTATTAAAACTAATTCATTTCCGATACACAACGAATACATAATTAGTTTTTAAGCATACGCTGCGCACATTGAGCTTCCCTCTCACAACAAATGTAAGGGGGAATCAGGTACTCCACCATTCCTACCCAGTGCATATTGGCGATGGCCAATCTGAACTGGGTAATCCGTGTATGACCTGATACCTCTCACTTTTGATTTCCGACTGGAGGTCCGTGCTCAGTAATAAGACGATAATGGGCTGATATTGAAAGAATTATGTATTTGAAAGTCCAGTCATTAATTCCATAATAATGACTGTATTACTAGATGAATCTGTAAGAATGAATCTGTAAGTGTGACTTCTATATTTATCTTCAGTTGACCCAATTAATTTGTCGTTTACCATCAAGCGCTGGAACTCACTGCTAGCTCTAGTGTTTCCTAGTTCCTATAATCCCGGGTCTTTTAGCTTGCGCGTGCGCTTTATAACGTGCTAATTTAACGGTATAAAGCGCCTCGATTTTTTTGGACTGCATCGACTGCTTACCTACAGGCAAGATGTACGACGTGTCGCGTTAAAAAAAAACGTTTTGTATTATAGTGACTATTATTTTTGAACATGTACAATTATTTTAATCACACAAAATTGTAATTTGCCCTGATTTAATTTAGATTTTTTTAGTTGTATTTAATAAATAAAACAATAAGATAAAACAACGTACCTTAGCAGCGCACTGTAACGCCAGCGTTCGCGCGCATGCACTAAGTTTCTCCTGCTGTTCAAACGTCAGCCCGAGACGTAAGGCAGTAGCGTGGGACATGGCCGCTGCCGCCACTGGCCCCGTCGCCTCAGTGGGAGTGAACAACTCGTACCTGCAAATATTACTCATTTCAATATAGAGCACAAACCTTGTGATACTTGTAGTGTTTTTACCCTAAAAGGTTAAAATTATTGTCTATGTTTGGTTTGACTAATATTTTGCGCATATGTGACATGTACTTATGAATGACCATTTTTTTTTCTTTTAAATAATGGCTTCGTGCGTCTAGCACATTTAGCAAGTGTCAAGTAAGTGATATATTAATAATATATAATTCATAGTAAATGAGAATGAGTGATGATAAAAATGGTAAATGAGATACTCTCCCCTAAGCCCCTTGAGTCCTCAGTAAAGATGTGGGACTATACTAAGATCTCACTTGGACTCCTTGAGAGAATATAAAGTGATGTTGCACTGCTTTGAAGTTTGATTTACCAACACCTATGAATATTCACAAACACTTAACGGTTAATAATCCACCGTTATCACACATTAATGTTAGAAATATTACAAATTTTAGAAAATAAAACAAAACTGCAGACATAACGCTTTACTTTCCCGCTAAGAAGTCCTAATGTTTAGTTAATGATTCGCAATTTTGACATTTCAAATTTAATTATGTCTAATTGCTAATTCCCAATTTTGACATTTTAACGATTTATAAGTACAGTTTTCTTTGAAAAATTCATGTGTAATTTAATTATAATTTGCATGTCACCGTTGTTGGCTGAATGAGAGGAGCTTTATTTAATTGTACAAGAACTGTAATGTACCTCAATCAAATGCAAATAAAGTATTCTATTCTATAATATCTTCTTGAGCAAACGTTCTATGACATTAATGACTTTCTGAATGATGTAAAGAATTCTTAAGATTTATATTTTTAATTTTATTGTGTTATATGTAATTTAACTAAGTGTAAGAATCTGAAATGACATTTTGTTTTATTTTAATTTTCATAATTATTGACCGTTTATTTTTATTACAATGTTACTGACATTTTTTATTTTGACAATTGATAATGTCTATATAGATATCCTAATAATATTGTGATTTAATTTCATTTCAATAATTCTAATAATTATATATGTTTACTTTTATGTGACGTGTAATGTTGTATTACCATTAAATGAGTATTTGAGTATTCTATATTTACATAGATATGCGCTGAAAGCCCTGTGATACTCTTCTGATTCAGAGGGTCTTGCGGCACACCTTCACCAATCGGTGAGTCCACGTGTGGTAGAGTAAAAACGCATGAACAGATACTCAAACACTGCGTTCAAGTTCGTTCAAGTAGATTATTCGAAAGAATCCTTTAATTTCGTGTAGGCACCACTTTCAACATATAGTTTAACGGAACCCCTCTTGTCTCGGTTAGAGGAACACTGAGCCTAGTGGGATATTATTAATAATACTAGAGTAAACATACCAGTTCTGCATGATAGAGAGCAGTGCGTCCAGGCCCAGTTCCGTCGCGCACGTGACTAGCCAGCGGACCATTTCTCTTCGCCTCCAGTTTACAGACGAGAGGGTCATACGTAACACCTGAAACAACGACAGTTTTTAACGTTTCAGTCACATGAATAGTACTAAAACATCTACTATTTTGAATGTCAGCCCGACATAAGAAATTTCACTTCAATAAAAAAGGCAGCAGGTGATGTAACGGAGATTTCTGTACGTTACCTGTAAGCCCAGTTCGAATGCAGCGGCTAGAAGGTCCCTGTGATGATGGGGGGCGTCTGGCGGCGCAGCGTGTCTCAGGGCGTCCTGCGCGAGCCGGAACAACTGCGCAGCCGAACGAACGTGCCGCTGCGCCGCGCCCAGAGCTGCGCGCAAGCGTGCCGGCGTGCCACGGGCTGCTCCTATATGGAATATATCAAAATATTAATATCATCTAGCGCCACCTAGCCACAAAATACACGTCAAATATTTATTGCTAAAACTATGTTGTACATTACATGTTCCATAATTAAGTTAAACATAGACCCTGATAGGGCAAAGTTAAATTAATTATATTGATGTTAAAAAAATGTGGCTGTACCGAGAACCTACGCCAGTCAATGTTTTGGTGCAACTATACGTGGATCAAGTAAAACTGAAAGTCATCAATAAAAAGAAAACGCGCTACTGACAATAGTGTTGTAAAAATTTGCGCTGTGAATTAAGGGTTCAGCGCCGAGATGACGCTTTTGAGCGTTAAAGACTAAAGAAGAGAAAGCTCACGAGAGTTCAACTCGGGTTTCGATACACGGAGTTGCGCGCTTGAAGCGTTTCCATTTTTAAGTGTATAAATAATTATTTTATTTGAGGGTATTTTTTATTCATTATTACGTGGCGTGTACGTAGTTACGAAGAATATAGCGTACAAGTAGTTACGAAGAATATAGCGTGTGCGTAGTTACGAAGAATATAGCGTGTGCGTAGTTACGAAGAATATAGCGTATGCGTAGTTACGTAGAATATAGCGTGTACGTAGTTAAAATCAAAAATTATTTATTTCATAAACTATTACATAGTACCTATATGAAAACGGCCAATTTAAATATTAATATAAAAAACAATCGAAATATTATTACACTGAAATCTCGAAGCTTAAATTTACTTATATGCAACAAAACAATTTAAAAACAAAAAATATTTAAGTGTAAGTGAATCTAAGTGCCAGTTCCGAGCCACCGCTCTGTAAGAAGAACTGGCAAGAAACTTACAGGCTATGCGCTTTTTAATTTATCCATTGGTTTGGTACTTGAATTACAATTTTCATTTTACGTTACGTAGAATATAGCGTGTACGTAGTTACGTAGAGTATAACGTGTACGTGGTTACGTAGAATATAGCGTTTACGGAGTTACGTAGAGTATAGCGTGTACGTAGAACATAGCGTGTATGTAGATACGTAGAAAATAACGTGAATATAGCGTGTACGTAATTATTATGAATATAGCGTGTACGTACCCAGTAGCGCGCTGGCCAGCGCGGCCTGCTGCTGCTCGGCGTGCTGCAGCGTGTGCCAGGCGCCCGCGCCGCCCGCCATGGCGCCGGGCGCGCTGCTGGCGCCATCTAGCGCGTACGCTTCCTCTACCATTGGTAACCTGCACTCAAACAAATTAACTGATCAACATCTTTATCATCATCATATCTTAGCATTATCCCGGTTGCCCTAGACTTAAGCTTAGGGCCCAGGGTCTGCTCACTGGTTCCACCAGATTTGACTAAATTTCAGTTATTACGAGAGACTGCCGTCTGCCCTCCGCAGCCCAGAGTTAAAGCTGTCAGGGTATTAGAAGGTACTGACATCTTATTAACAACTGTCATAGGTCTTCACGATAGCCGGGACTAATGGCTTAACGTGCTTTCCGAGGCACGGAGCAAGCGATAATTACGCACATAACTTTGAGAAGTCATAGGTGCGCCACCAGGGTTTGAACCCGAGACCCTCTGAATTAAAGGCATGAGGTCTCGCCACTGGGCTATCGCCGCTCCCATCTTTATGCCAACTACACACGCGAGCAAAACTTTAAAATCATCAATATGGCGTGGAGGTCAGTATACCTGCACTCCGCTCCTGAGGTCGTGAGTTCGATTCCCACACAGGACAAATATTTGTGTGAATGAATGTGAATATTAGTTTTGTCCTAGGGGTTTTTATGTATATTAAGTATTTAAGTATGTTTATCCGTTATTTAGTATCCATCACACAAGTTCTTAATGATACTTATCTTGGAACGAATTAATTGGTGTAATTGTTAGAAAATATTTATTTATTATTATTTACTTACTTAAAAGTGGATCCGCACTTGAGTACTAAATAATGTTACTGGCTTGATTTAAATGAATTTGGTATCAATTTAAAGTAAAGAATTAAATCTTTAAAATTATGTAATTTTTAAGATCATTGGAAAATTATTTCGCGCCGCGCGGTAAATATTTCAAGTAAGTGATTCCAAATTCACGAGGTTGAATGTCATTCATAACATAATACGTGTTCGGTTTTAATGCTTCGAACAATGGCACGAGTTAGCAACTGACCTCATGGCGCGTAATCCCACACGATAAGCAAGCTCGGCATCAGCAGGCAGTAGTGTCAAGAACAGATATCTCGCGAAGGTATGTGCGGGGGCGGATCGAGGGTGCACCCTCGTGCCGAGACACGAGGCAGGCCCACCGTCGAGGAGCGCCCGAGCCACCCGAGCACACACCCCCGCCGCCGCTTCTCCCTCAACGCGCTGCAGTTGGGATATTAGCCGCTCCTCCTGCAAATTTCTATCTTAGTTAGTAGCTAATAACACCTCTTTCATCTCATCGTAAAAGTCGACGAAGAAAAGTCTACCAAATGACGAACAAGAGCGTCCTGCGATAGGCTTGAACTACGATTACCAACCCGCCTGCCCAGAGTGGTGATTATGGGCAAATACCCCTTATATCATTGTGGTGGCTTATGTTCAGCATTGGACTTTGATGATGATAATGAAGTAGTGACTAGTTAAACAAAATAATTATGTAAAATATGGTCACGCGACCTAAAGTATGTTAATTAGTTTAGCTAATTAGTTTAAATAATTTAGTTAATGTACGAAAGTTAACTCGTATAAATAGATGCATTGGAATGAATAGAGATAGATTGAGATCTTGAAAATTGATATGAGCGAGAAAGGGGTGAAGAAAAATAACGCTTCGCCAGGCTTTTTTCTGAGACACGGTAAATACAAACAAACAAACAAAAAGATATTTATTTAATACAATTGAGATACATAAAAACAAAAGAACCTGAACACTATACATAAAAAAGTTTGTATGTATTGAGATACATAAAAACAAAAGAACCTGAAACTATACATAAAAAAGTTTGTATAAAACACTTTAGTTCAGCATGTGTCAGTATTTTAATCTGACGCTGATTTTCAACTAGACCCCATGACAAAAAATTTAATAGTTTATTTTATAAACAATACAGGGAATATTTTCATATTCATGTATCTTCTTTACACTAATGCTGTCACTGTCTTCATCTTATCAAATGAAAGAGACAGCACTAGTTTTAAGCCTGGTCTAACTTTAGATATCGTTTTGTAAGAGCCTCTATATTCTTAACAAATAATTGAGTATCACATACTGTTAGATGTAAGAGTAATCTTAGCTTCTTTCCTTACCTGTTTGCAATATCGCTCCTGCGCATATAAGCCGCTGGGCAGCATCCGTTGCATTCCCAGGCCAAGTAACGCTGCTTCTAAGGCCAAAGCTAGGTAAGTTTCTTCAGGGTTTTTACTGCCGGCAACTGGTACGTGCTGGTATCTGAATGACAGTTAATATTGTTAATCCGTTATTTCATTTAGTTATATCCTATTAAATATTTAAATAATAGTAATAAATATTTTGTTACGCATTCCAGTATTTACAGTTATAATTTCTAAGGCCAAAGCTAGGTAAGTTTCATCAGGGTTTTTACTGCCGGCAACTGGTACGTGCTGGTATCTGAATGACACGATATAATATGGTTAATCCGTTATTTCATTTAGTTGTATCCTATTAAATATTTAAATAATAGTAATAAATATTTTATTACGCATTCCAGTATTTACAGTAATAATTTCCAATGACAATCGCACTAGGCAAAGCCTGTATCGCGACCATCAACAATACGGTTTCCTTAGGACTAAAGAAATCAAAATTAAAAAACATTGAGTAAATTATATAACAAAAAGATAACTAATGTGTGAGTGTGTTCGTGTGTGTGTTTGTGAGTGCTTAAATTAAATTATTGATGGGGTGTTAAATGTTACTGTAACTTTTTGATGAAACTTCTTATTTTAATTATATTTGGTAGTCGTTAAACCAAGAAGTCTATAACTATATTGGATGGTTTGAAAATATTTTACAGCAGGAGGAATGGGTATAGAATAGAGCGGCGATAGCCAAGTGGCGAGACCCGTTGCCTTCAAATCCAGAGGGTCTCGGGTTCAAACCCTAGTGGCGCACCTAGGACGAAGGAAATCATGTTATGTGCCGCGGATTTGCATACTATTTGAGAACCGCTGAAAAAGGACGTCGAGTAGACAAACGCTGAAATGAAATAGCTATTATTTTGAAACTTTCAATTGATTAGTAATTACCTGGGCGGTAGTCCCGTGTTTGGTTCCTCGTCGAGGTAGGCAGTGTGGAGCCTCGGGGACGCGCGCTGGTCGTCAGGGGCGAGACACGCGTCTGCCAGACACTCGTACACGCACCAAATGGCCTCAAGCGTCCAACCGGTCCAACATCGGCTATCTAAGAAGCGAAATATACGATTACAGATGAGGTTCCATCCAGCTCATAATACCAACCCAATAGATGAATAGGTACCTCACTGGATAGATGAGAAGATTTATCGTTAGACACATTCATATATAATGTTTATCCGTAATTATGTTAATATTGCTAAAAAGAGTTTTGTCTTCCTTTCTTTTAAATCTTGTGACTTCAGAACACAATTGTTTTAATATTATGTATTTTAATTGTAACTGGCGGAGGAAAAAACCAACTTTGACAATTTTCTTGCCCGTTCTTTTACGATCAAGCTCCCGCCCGCAGTGAATGGGCGCGTTAGTTTATAAGTATGACATTCATAAGAGCTTTATTGAGCCTAACTTGAATAAAGGAATTTTGACTCTGATAATGTCACGCCTCTTACCCATAGGGGTAGGTAGAGATCACATCTTTCCACTTGCTACGATCTTGGCACACACTTTTAGCTTCATTTACATTCATTAACCTTCTCATACACGCCCGTCGGTTAAGGGTACTTTTGACGTGCCCTTTCTCCAAAACTATCTGGATTTGGTCATGGAAGGTCTCACGTGGTCTTCCCCTCCCAAAACTTCCATTTACTTGTCCATCAAAAATCACTTTCGTTAGTCTACTTTCGTTATTATATTATTATTATATTATAAAAAGCATACTTTTCTCAATTCTTGTCTCTATATTTTCTTTAACTCAGATCCTTGGAAAGCACGTTAAGCCATTAGTCCCGGCTGTCGTGAAGACCTATGACAGTGGTTATTAGAAGTAATTCAACCAAATCTGGTTATACTAATGAGCAGACCGTGGGTCCGGTGGGGTGAGCATGTCTGGGCACACTAGAATAATTGCTAGGATGATGGTGAGAGTAGGTTACAAACCTCGCCCTATACAACGCTGCGAGTGGGAAAGCGCGCACGTGGGAGCGGCGTGTAAACATGCGCCGGCGTCCATGTGCGCGCTAACGAGCGACAGTTTCCCGCGCTCGCCGCACGCGCCCGCGCAGCTCTCGGCGCCGGAACACGCGCCAGAGCCGTTCGCGCTAGACGACGCCTCGCCAGAACCCACCTCGTGCCATCGATGCTGGGCTACTTCCTGTAATGTTTGTACATACATATTATCACGCCTGTTTCCCCTAAGGAGTAGGCAGAGGCATATAATACGTCTACTTCGTTTTGCCGCATATCAGAAAATTTATGCTTGCCAGAGCCTCGTCTGTTGATCAACAGGTACAGGTGAGCTGAGTTTGGTCTTTTATAAGGATCTCTATGCAGTAATTATATATGTGTAATAGATTGTTCTAAATATGACTAAATAGTCTAGTTTAAAGATTTGTTTTACAAGAGTTGAGACTTACATACATATCTTTTATCTTTTTATCACAAAAACCAAACTCTCTTCTAAGCTAATAAGCAATCACAATTTGTCTATACTTACGAGCAATATAGACTAATGTTTGTACCTAATTTTGCAAGAGTTGAAAACGGAACACGTTTTTAGTTTTGAACGCTGAACTTTAATTTATCATTGCATTTGAAAAGTAAAGCTTCTAATTGTTTACTGGTATATATTATATACTCCTTATTGCATATAAAAACAAGTGCAAAGGTGAACTTCTTTTTGAAAAGCTTTCTTTAAGTAACTTTAAATAATTATATAGAAATTATTTTAGAACACATAAAAAATTATAGTCAAAGAACTGACGATACCTAAATAATAAATGTAAAGATATACGCCATATTGACCTGTCGATGCCGCATGGCGCGCGCGGCGCTCACTGCGAGCCGGAGAGCCGCCGGGGCGCGTCCGTGCGCGCGCAACGCTTCTATTCTCGCCCCTACTACCGGCAAATGCTCTGAAACAATAATAATATAATTTTAAAATACATACATAATATATTCACGGTGTTTCCCCGAAGGGGTAGAAAGAGGCATATTAAACAACCACACTTCGCCAATTATATAATTGGTCCCACGTAATAGGTGGTGAGCCTATTGCCGCTTGCCGGGAACTTTTATGTTCGCCAGAGCCTCGTCCGTTGATCGGCAGGTGCACCACTTGCAGGTGAGGTTGGCTTGGGCTCCTTAGGTCTTGGTAGGATCCCTATACACTCACTACATTTTAACATCAACTTCTTTTTTTCATGTTTGTCTCAAAATAGCTCTTATAGACGTCAACTTAAAAACTAACGTGCCCATTCTTCACTGCGGGCAGGAGCTTGATCGTAGAAGAATCGGGCAAAAACTCGTCACAGATGGTATTTTCTCATGCCAGTTACAGAAAATTATATCAGTCCGTCCTTGGATGGGTTACCGATTCTGTGGCATTTAATATCGCGCGCCGAAAGGCACGTTACGCTGATAATCCCATCTATTATTATATGTGGAGCTAGTAGTTTGTGCTAGGGGCCTAATTGGACGGCTTGAAACATTCTAACAACAGAATGCCACTGCCTCTGCCAATTCGCGTGATGACCCAATACCCTCACTTTGGTTCGAGAGAGGAGGTTCGTGATCAGTAGTGAGGAAGTTATTAGCAGTTAATAACAGTTACTTACGTCATGCGTCGGGTTGTTGCGTTCCCTAAAATATGGTTGAGCGAAACGATGGCTGGTTCATGCGTCATACTCGTGAACGGGTGCCGCCAGTGGGGACTGGTCTGCTCATGTCTACTATGTTTATTCGTACTCATACTCGTATAACTTAAAATAAAAAGTTATTTTCTTCTTGTATTTTAAATCATGTGACTGCAGAACACAGTCATGTTTTTGTAGATTTGTCAAATTGTTTTACTACTAAGTACATATTCTTGTAACTGGCGGGAGAAAAAAACTAACCTTGACGATTTTCTTGCCCGTTCTTTTACGGTCAAGCTCCCGCCCGCAGTGAAAGGGCGCGCTAGTTTTTAAGTTTTGACGTTCATAAGAGCTCTTTTGAGCCAAACTTGAATAAATGAATACGAATTTGAATTTACTAATATTATTATTATCATTTGACGACCGATATGGCGTGGAGGTCAGTATACCTGCACTTCACTCGAGAGGTCGTGGGTTCGATTCCCACACAGGACAAATCTTTGTGTGCATGAACATGAATATTTGTTCTGGTCTGGGTGTTCTCCTATGTTTATCCGTTATTTAGTATCCATAACACAAGTTCTTAATGATACTTATCTTGGAACTAAATAATTGGTGGTTGTAAGAGAATATTTATTTATATTATTTATTTATTTATTATTTTGTACCTATACACCATACTTTCCTTTTTAAGAGGAGGTATCTTATATCCACTACAATCTAGCCTATCAAAAGACTAATTAGAACTTTTCTTTTATCATAAACTACTACATATTTTAAAAGTAAGAATTCGTCCAATAACACTATGTATTCTTATTGTTTCTATTTAGGCGAATACACTTTAGTAATGTGTTTTTAGTCACAGTATTACACTTCACTGACACTAATATTATAGATAAGAAATATTTATATGTTTGTTACGAATAAGCTCAAATTATACTGGACGGATTTCGATAATAATTACACCATGATAATACTACACTATCCCTGAGTAATATAGGTGATATTTTTCACAAAAAAATATTGAGGATCCCTATTATACCTTCAGTAATGTAAACCAAGGTATTTAATATTATTATGACGTTATTATTTGACGGCCGATGTGGCGTGGTGGCGAGTATACCCGCACTCCACTCCTGAGGTAGTGGGTTCAATTCCCACACAGGACAAATCTTTGTGTGCATGAACATGAATATTTGTTCTGGTCTGGATGTTTTCCTATGTATATCAAGTATGTATTTACAAAAAAAAAGTATTTATGTATGTTTATCCGTTATTTAGCATCCATAACACAAGTTCTTAATGATACTTTTCTTGGAACTAAATAATTGGTGTAAGTGTCAGAAATATATTTATTTAATAAATGTGTACTGAAACTAAACAAAGGCGTGCCAATATAACTATATTATAGTGCCACTACATAGTTATATTATAAATTTAAAAAAAATAAAAAATAAACATTTATTGCTTCCCTTTACATAATTTACATTATACAGTTAAAAAAAAGTTTCTACATACATATTAAAATTACAACAGATTACAGAATTTAATTTAATTCAAATCACAAATGAGTTGACAAACAATAAGTTTACTATTGTATCTGGGAACGATAGCGTTCTTCTAGCAGAAATTTAAGAGACGATGTTTAACTGTTTTAAGGATATCCTTTTTTTTTCTTTTTTTTTTTTGATTTACTTCGGTAACAAAATGCATTTACGCACTGTCTCCCGGCCAAAAGGGGGAGACCGGGAGGGGGTGTGGGGCTCACTGCGGCAGACGCGACCGCCGCAGTCCTACCCACTAAAAATCTTCCGACGACGCCCACCGCTGTTTAAGAAGGGGCGGGGGGCCAGCACCAGGGGATTTGTAGTTTCTGGCACCCCGCCCGCTTTTAAGGATATCCTGCCCTAATGATGATGTCGGTGTCGGCCCATGGTATGTGTGAAAATGGCGACTCACCATGCCACAGCGGCTGCCCTAGCTCGTTGAAGGCGGGGTGCGGCGGCGGCGTGTGGCGGCGGCGAGCTGGTTTTCCGGGGTCGCAGTACTCGTCGCTGCTGAGGATGTTCTTAAGGTGCTCACTCTCCCATGATATGTCCACAGCGTCCAGTGCTCTGGAGGTAAAAATAAATCAATTAATTTAAAACGAAGTGGCTGTCTGTCAAGTCTACATAAGAGCTTTTTATTAAATGCAGACACTCATGACCAATTTTCTTTTTGGGTCTGTTTGTTTTGAAATATCTCCGAAAATTTATGTAAATAAAAGGAACATGTCTTGTGACGTGTGGTGAAAACCAGGCCTACAGAATGAATTTAAATGGTTACTATGAAAGAAGTACTTCTCTAATAAAATATATGTTTATAAAACAAAACTTAGTTTATATTGCTTCAGATCTACAGAAAGTTGTGTGGCGACACCGCACAAGCGATGAATGAAACGTACATATTAATAAAATCCTGAATAGCGCAAACAGAATTCTTCAACCTTGTTACTATATATTAATATATCCTGAATAGCGCAAACAGAATTCCTCAACCTCGTTACTATATAATAATATACAACACCCAACCATCTCCGGTTGGGCCGCGGCCCCCTGGCAAATCCATACGCACGGTGGAAAATCTTCCCTTTAGTGGGGAGCACACCACCCGCTCCCTGAAGTTTCATATAATTAATTATTTTCATCACCAAAGTAAAGCAGAGTTCGCTAGGTCAGTCCTTGGATGGGGTAACTGTTTGTGTGTCATTTAATATCAAGCGCTTCCGAGCTTCGGCATGATAAGCCGTTGGTCACGGCTATGGCACAATAGTCAATACCCTCTCACGTTGGTTCTTGAGAGGAGGAGCTCAGTAGCAGGACGTTCATGAGCTGAGCTATTGAATAGCACTTACTTGTGGAAAAACTGTCCTAGGTGTCAACTGTTGGGCAGGGAATAGCACTTACTTGTGGAAAACTGTCCTTGGCGTCAACTGTGGAGCAGGTCTCTGGTTGTGTAGTCTTAGCCGTTTACTCGCTCTCCTATATTCACGTTCATAACTGTAAACAAATAGTCATAAACTTACAAAAAATAAAAATAATGTTTGTTAATTAATCACGAAATTACTGAAAGGATCATGCCATTTTTATACGGGCACTGTTCCTATCATTTTATTCAAACAATTGTAACGTTTAAGTACTCGAAATAAATTTAAATAGAAAAGATTTTAATGAATACTTACTTGTTAGGCCTAGATTCCTCGTCCGAACTTTCGGAGTGGGAATGTAAATCTCTCCGCTGTCTTTCTCTATGCCTTTCCCTATAAAAAAATAAAAAAACTTCAGTTCACAATTACTCAAAACAATTTTTTGAGAACAAAATACATATGTTTTATTTAGATTAAAAAAACAGCTCAAACAATTACACCAATATTACTAATTGAGTTTTGGCGCCTCGCGGTAAAAGACACATCGAGGCAGTGTTTTTATTTTCCTAGCAGCAGGTTCTTTGGGCATTAAAATACTTTCTTTAGGGAGTTATGGCCTGAGGTGTATAGGGATTCTACCAATATCTAAGAAGCCCAAGTCAACCTCACCTGCTAGTGGTGCACCTGCCGATCAACGGACGAGGCTCTGGCAAATATACAGTGCCCGGTAAGCGGCAATAGGCTCGCCACCCATTACGTGGGACCAACTATATAACTGGCGAAGTGTGGGCGTATAATATGCCTCTGCCTACCCCTTCGTGAAAATAGGCGGGTATGTATGCCATCATCTGATTGAGTCTACATATATACTACTATTATTTTTGTGTATAGGTATATATAGTTTATGAATAACACATATTTAATTTTATGTAAGTTTATTTTTGCTTGTTCGTACTGCCTCATACTTTCTGCTAACCCAAAGGTTGACTGGTAGAGAATGCCTTGCAGCATTAAGTTCGCTTTTTGTACATTTTTTAAATTTGTGCGATTAAGTTTACATAAATAAATTCTAAGCTGTTAATGTGGTTATGAAATACAGGGTTGCCCAAGTTTAGTATCCAGTTCACACACAAGTCATCTTCAAGTAGTGATGTGCCGAATCGTTAAAAATGTATATCCGCGCATACGGATCTGAATACGGATATTTAGTGTCAAGATCCGCGGATACGGATTCGATTGGTGTCGGCGCCCGATTGACATAAAAGTGATCATGATTTAATAACTACATTCCTGTAATTATATAAAAAAGAAAGATTTAAGTTTTAGTTATTTTATTGTCATAAAAGTGAAGTTATAACTTGAATTTGAATTTTAAAAAGAGAATTATAAAGATCTATCTATCTAAATGTTTGCAATAAAAAGGTGCCAAATATTGGATTTTATAATTACCTACTCTGAATGGAATTTTATAGTTTTTTTATAATTCTACCTGATTACCTAAACTAACTCTATTTTCATAGAATTACAGATCATGCACAGGCTTTATCGGACTATAAGTCCGCCGTCTGTGTTGGCCTTAATCGAGTGAAAAAAGGACAAAAAACAATGAGTACCTGTCTCTCTCCTCTCTCTCTCGCAGTCTTTCTCTGTCTCTCTCCTCCCGGTCCCGATGCCGCTCTCTCTCTCTATCGCGGTCTCTGTGGTCTCTGTCTCGGTCTCTCTCGTTTCGCTCCCTTTCTCTTGCGTACTAAAACAATTAGTTACAATGATGACCTGGTTTTGGATATATGCTTCTATTAACCTTTAAACTGGCCGAACATGTAAAAAATTATCATTTGTTTTCTACCGTAACTCAACTACAAAAGGTTCAATTTATGGTGGGAATATATTTATAACTGCCTTGCAAAGGGTTAAGGCATGAGTATATCTGTAATAGTGATCTGAAATTCGGTCTTATAAAGATACCACCAAAACCTTAGGAGCCCAACTCAACCTTGCTTGTAAGTGGTACACCTGCCTATCCACGGACGAGGCCTAGGCAATCACAAAATATTTCCAAAAAGTAAGCTATTATGTGGGACCAAAAGTATAATTGGCGAAAAGTCGGCGTATAATATGGCCTCTGCCTACGTCTTTGGGGAAATAGGCGTGATTGTACACATGTATTTATGTAGGTATTGGAAATTCTAGGTCAGAGCTCATTTTGCAAGTTCCCAAAATTACAAGCATTTCTCAAAAGATATTTATTTAACAAAATAACTTTTAAGTCCTATTTTTTTTACAATATTAGGCAAGTGATGGATTAAAAATATCTTTGTAACAATTACAACAATAACAAACAAACGAGAGAAACTACTCTCGTTTCAGCGTTGGTCGTGAAGACATCGTTGTTCTGAGGCTCCTATCTTACCTGAAGATGCCCTGTGTAAGGGCGAAACACGTGTCGTGTTGAATAGTTTCTCGATTTTTCGGGAAGTTATAGTAGCGCGGGAATTGTTGCAAAGATATTTTTAATCCATCACTTGCTTACAATGGATTTCCGCTAAGTAACGCCTGAATCAATAAATTATTTAAAAATTATATACAATATTAGCTTTATGTCTTATAGTAACAGTTATATGTATATGATAGTGAGTCATATCTAACCCAATACAACACATACCAAAGGAAACGATCTGTAGTCCGGATCTTCAGTCGGACACACTTCGACCGCCGACCACTTCTCCAGCAGATTTCTCCACTGCAGCCGGTGGTGCTTATTGCTTCCAGGGTCCAGCACGATGCTGACCCACAACGCCCCTAACTGTTCCCACAGCTGTCGGCACTTCTCCGTCATCGGCGTGTTCTGGTTCCTCCACAAGAGCAGCCTCGGGTCTGATAGGAACTGCTCTGTCATCAACATGAGCATTCTGGGGCCGTTTGAGTCCTGCGCCCTAAGCATTTCTCGAACCTAAAAAAAAAAATTTGCTTATCTTTTTTGCAACATAACATAGGGACTTCTTGGCGTGAAAGTGAAACGTCATGTCTGCAATTTTGTTTTATTTTCTTAAATTTGTGATATTTCGAACATTAATCTAAACTAATATTATAAAGCTGAAGAGTTTGTTTGTTTGAATGCGCTAATCTCAGGAACTACTGGTTCGAATTGAAAAAATCTTTTTGTGTTGAATAGAGCATGTATCGAGAAAGGCTTTAGGCTATATAACATCACGCTGCAATTATAAGAAGCGAAGAAATAATGGAAAATGAGAAAAAAAACGGGGAAAATCTATACTAATATTATAAAGGTGTTATATACGCGCTAATCTCAGGAACTACTGGTTCAAGATACCAAAAATATATGTATGAAAGAATCATTCCTCTTGAAATAATCTAAAAAAATGTCCATTACAGTATATGTCTATATTTTAAGATTAACTCACTTGAACCGTTTTTATCTACAATAAGTAGGTTTTTATCTACAATAATTTTAAAATAACACCGATATAAAAATCACCCGCGCCGCATGATGTGCAAAACATGACGCTGCAAGGAGGAGAGAATAACAGCTATAATTTATAAAGCTGAGGAGGTTGTTCGCAAAAATAAATGATGCCAAAAATAACTATTCCACGCGGATGAAGTCGCGGGCACAGCTAGTGTGTAATAATGGAGGATTATAAACCGTTTAGTGTTTGTAAACGTGCATGAGTGTTGGTAAATGAAACAAAACAGTGCAACATAAATTTTCAAATTCTCTCAAGAAGTCCATATGAGAGCTCAGTATGGTCCCACATCTTTACTGAGGACTCAAGGGGTTTATGGGGAGGACATCTCATTTACCATTTATCATCTTTATCACCACTCATTCTCATTTACTATAATTTATATGTTATTAATATATCTCTTACTTGACACTGGCCAAATTTGCTAAACGCACGAAGCTATTATTTAAAGGAAAAAAAACATAACATAACTAATTTAAATCTCATCACTAAAGGGCATGGCTGTAGCAAACTTCATTGCCAAGTCAACAAATATTTAGCTTAGATAGCTTCATTTGCGATATCTTCGTTAAGGTAAGAAATCCGCAAAGCTGTTGTTTGTAAAGTATATTTTACCTCTTCTTAATTCTGAGTTATTTTCAAGTAGGTATTTTTTGTATTCATAGTACCAGTACTATTAAATTTAAAATCATAACAAAATGTAAAATAAAAAAAAACTGAAAGGCATGAAATAAAAGATTTTTGCCTTGTAACATGTTTTTGTCTACTTCTAAAAATCCCATAAGGTGGCCATTCACGGTCGTAAGACTATTCTAGAACTGAGGTTTAGGAATGAAGTAAATAAGTGTGAAGTTCAAGGTTTTAACTGAGGTTTAGGAATAAAGTAAGTGTAAAGTTTCAAGATTTTGAAAAAAAAATAATCTTAAACTTCAGTCAGTAAATGGCCACCTTAAAAATATTTAACCTATAAATGACTCACCTTTGAAAATAATGAGTTAAGCTGTTTGTTGGCGTTGTAGTAAGTGCCCTGCAGTAAGTACGCCCGCACTTGTTCGCACACCTGGAAACGTATGAATTACTGATTAGCCGGCTGCCCTACGACACGACATTCCTCTACAATGCAAATAAATCATTCACTACTAGTGCTGGATTAAATAGTCATGAGAAACTAGCGTACCAACTGTCGTAGCAATTATTAAAATGTGTGAGAAAAGGCTCACATGCTTCATGTTAAATTCTTAAAGCGTCTACTGCGTGTTCAGGTAGGTAAGTTGGATATGTCAAGAACGAGAATGTATTACAACCGATATGGCGTGGAGGTCATTATATCTGCAGTCCACTTCTGAGGTCGTGGACTGAAGATTACCAGATAAGGTAAATATTTCTGTGCACAAATTTTATTTATACAATAATATATATTTATTATTTGCGTACTGCCACATTCATGAACGGCTTAACGTGCTTACCGAAGCACGAAACAAGCGATAATTACGCACATAACTCCAGAAAAGTCATAGATGCGTCATCAGCGAAACCCACTGAATTTGAAGGCTGTAAGTCTCGCCACTGAACAATCGCTGCTCAAGAATGCTGCCTTGAATATGGTGTGTTCTCAGATTCCTACCTGTTGTTCGTCCAAGTGCCAAGCATGATGAGCGTCAGGAGGTGGTCCTGCAGTAGGGTCCGGAGCACCACATATCCTGTTGATAGCAGATCTGGCCTGCAGAACTTCGTCTGCTAATCGCTGGGCTGTTGGCAGGACCTCCGTGTGGTGCTCCGCTATTAGGTACTGGACGAACTTCTGTAATTGTTGCCTATCCATTTGAAGCAGGGTTTCTGAAAAATAAACGGGTATTGAATTAAGAGGCTTACATCGTCGGTATCATTCTGCCCTGCTCCTATTTTATCTGGAATCGGCGCATGTCCTTACTGATTATACTGCCAAGGGTTATTGGCAAAGAGTTGTACAGTCGGCCGCCTGCCTTACACCAACACTCCTGGGGAGTTTGGGCAAAAAGGTTGACAACCATGTCCGGAGTTAGGGAGAAAGTGTTCTTTAATGACCATGGTGCATCCAGGGTGTTTAGGCACTTCACATGATTGACCGGTAACTGAATAATATAGTTGCTGATGAATCAAAACTTACCAGGATTGGTCATTGGCCAAAATTGTGTAGCGTACACGGGTATAGGCACATTAACAGTTCTATTGTTTTCTGCCTCCCGGTAGCTTTCACTGATTTATTTGAGAGTTTGTTTATACCACAAAGTTGCAACTAGGCATGCAGCCCATCCCCCAGGGAGGGGGTCATGGGAGCCTGCTGGGCTGCGGGACTGTCCGAAAAGGGTTACCGCGGCCTCGGAACGTAGCAGGCACAAGAAGGAACATGGATGGTTCTTAGTCAGTAAAAGTCTGACATACCCTCCCGCTCCACCCAAAGCGAGAGAAGGTCATTAGATGATTTGGCACCCGAAAAAAAAAGGCATGCAGCCCACCGGTTGTTAAGTGGTCACCACAGCTTATGGACGCTTGTAACAACAGGAGCAACACTAGCACGTTGCCAACCATTTAAAAAGCTTTGAAGAGCTCTATGCTGTTAATGTCTTAGAAAAACCATCGCCAGGTAGTTTATTCTACAACCCAGCGGTACCTGGCAAAAAAAATCGTCTGGACGCACCGTTTCCGCACCTGTCATTTCTAAGACGAGAAGACGAACTCCCCGCCAATGACTAACGGTGAGATGACAGCAACAGGCCGTTGGCTTTATGAATGAAGCTTACCTGATATGGGCACCCTGAGTCGAACGGAATCCGCATTCCTGATGCGGTACAGCGCCAGCGCCACCACATGCTGGCACCAGAAGATGTCGCGCGCTTCGCAGCTACACGTCACCCCGGTTATCTTACATCTGTCGAACAAATTCATGTCATTACTACAGATTGTCCAGCTACAAGGGAACGGTTACAGAAAATCAGATAAAGGTCTTCTTCTAAGCCCACAAACCATGGTGAGAGGGATTCAGTTCCAACTCCACCACGAGGACCAAGTGCGTATATAACTGAAATCTATCAATAAGGTTATAAATATAAAAAAATAGCTTAAAGCAAAATTATATATTTACGGTAGGCTTGTTTCCAAACCATGTGTAAACTGTAGGTTAAACATTGACAGAAGAATGATTAAGGCAAGAGCTGGCTACCAGAAGAACTTGGCCAGATGTATAACATAATAAGTGTTACTATTTTAAGTTATAGATTGCAATAAATTCGTCAAGATCGGTCCTGAAAGTGTCCGAAAGGCAGTGCGTCTGACAGTTAATAGAGGTGTGTTGGCCTACAAAAAAAAATATTAATATATATTGACCTACACTAACGGTATGGAAGCGAATGCTGGTTATAGCAGAAGAAACATGAAAGTAAGACTAATGCAGTAGAGATGAGAGCACTCAGAAGTATTCTAGGTGTGAAATTGGGTTGCGGGACTGTCCGAAAGGGTTACCGCGGCCTCTGGACGTAGCAGGCACAAGAAGGAACATGGATGGTTTTTAGTCAGTAAAAGTCTGACACACCCTTCCGCTCCACCCACAGCGGGAGAAGGTCATTAGATGATTTTCCATCCGAAAAAAAAAAAAAAAAAAGGTGTGAAATTGGGTGATAGGATTAAGAATAAAGTGATCAGGGCCGAAGCTGGTGTAACAGAAGATATAGTGACAAGAATTGAGAAAGGTATGCTTAGATGGTTTGGTCATATTGAGAGGATGAATGAAAATAGACTAACGAAAGTGATTTATGATGGACACGTAAGTGGAAGTGCTGGGAGGGGACCACGTAGGACCTTTCATGACCAAATCCAGAAGATTTTGGAGAAAGGGCAGGTTAGAAATATCCTAAACGAAAGGGCGTGAAAAAGAGGTTAATGAGCGTGAATTAAGCTAAAAGTGTGTGCCAAGGTCGTAGCGAGTGGAAGGATGTGATCTCTGCCTACCCCTACGGGAAAGAGGCGTGACATTATGTATATAGGTCCTCTATTAGCCTGTCAAGTAGCCCTCTGTTTATTTTAATAAATATAGAGACTATTAAAACCTAGTAAAGATCTTTCAAAAACAGACATCAATACGGCTTAATTACGCACTATTACGAAAGAGTTTTAAATAGAACCTTTGTCGGTTATTGTATTCGTTACTTTGAGACACGTTGCTATTAACTTTGTCATTGACTAGCTTCCGAGCACGGCATCGCCCGCGTGAACTACACATACCTACTGTTTAATATACATGGACTGCATTGTTGGAGTTTTCGCTTAATAAATAAATAAATAATTTCTGACAGTATTTAGTTCCAAGATAAGTGTCATTTATAATTGTGTTACGGATACTAAATAACAGATAAACATACATATTTTTTTTTGTAAATACATACTTAATATACAAGAAAAGCCCCTTGTGTTGAGTTTTTCTATGCTTTGTGTTGTGTACAAATATTACTACTTAAATAATATCTGGTCTTGCCCTGGACTATATCTGTGGAGAACAATTTATAAAATGTACGGGTGAGGAATCCTACTATGACCTAAGGAGCCCAAGCCAACCTCACCTGCAAGTAGTGCACCTGCCGATCAACGGACGGGGCTCTGGCGAACAGAACAGTGCCCGTAAAGCGGCAATAGGCTCGCCACTATTACATGGGACTAACTTTATATAATTGGCGAAGTGTGGGCTTATAATATGCCTCTGTGCCTACCCCTTCGGGGAAACAGACGTGAATTTATGTATGTATTTTATAAAACGCCCAGGCCTATAACGGTCTATTTAACGATCGGGCGATGGCATAATCGTACTTTAGTAACAGAAAGGAGCCTTTTGTTTTATAAAACAAACAAAAAGATTGCTTCCATTTTGGTGACAATACAGAAAATTATGAATGTACAGGTATAATACTTATAATACAAGTGTCGATGCCCTCCGGAGAATGGAAGGACCTGCTTTTTGTGCTTTATTGACAAGAGTTCCGAGTTCGAGGCACTTTGTTTAGTGAGCCGACTGTACCCACGTACCTGGATGTAGGGTTGTCATTAATTATTGCATACATTAGGATTTATATAAAATTAGTTTACTAAGTCTTAAGATCGTGCATTATTTGATCTAGCTTTGGAATTAAATTTATATGCAAATAAAAGAAAGTCGTGTTGGTTAAACTATTTATAACTCAAGAACTGGTAAACCGATTTGGCTGAAAATTGGTGGGGAGGTTTGGAGGGGCAAAACAATCAACATAATACAGTTATTTTTTTAATTAACTAATATAAATTCAAAAAGTTAATGAAACAAAAATGGCGGCGTGATGCGTGCCGTGTCAGCTAGATTAAAATTAAAACAGTTAAATTAATCAATACTTTTTATAATAACTACCTATATTTTCTTACTGCTAAGTTAAAAATATTCAAGGAACGAACTGCGAGTGTTTCCAGATACCCTCTGAACTAAAAACAATCCGTGGAAAGTTGGAAACAGATGGCAGCATTGGCAGCCCTACTTGAACCCAACTTCGCTCCTATATAAGGTTAGGAAACGTTAACAATTGAAATTGCTTCTAATACACCAATAAAAACTCAATGACAATATTACTACAGCACTGTGAAATGTAATGGTGGAAATTACAACCTTGTCCTATAAACCACAGAACTGATTTTTCAATGTCACACCAATCAAATTGTGTCCGATAATTTTGTTTGCGATAGTATGTATCTATCAATGTTGACAAAAAACAGATCTAATTTCCAGCAATTGGTCTTAGTAGGCACTAATTCGAATCGAAAAATTGGTATGCTGTATGTCAACGCATTAAAGACGATTTTAACTGACGCTAGGTTACGTAAAAGGTAGTGCTAGAAAAACGTTTTTTGTCGCGGCTTGTTCAAATTTCATTGTAATGCTTTTTACAATGCAATCTATTCCGTGCTCAGTTGGATGGTTGAATAGACCGAATTGCCAACTCTATTTCATTTTTAGAAATTTGGATAGAGTTCCGCAGACGTAAAAATGTGTAGAGCTGCCTATGGGAAATAATTCTTAGGGTAGATTCTTCAATTGCCATATTAAAGTTGAATAATATGGTATTTAAAAGCAGCGATAGCCCAGTGGTTAGAGCAATAGATTCCAATTCAGCGGGTTTAGGGTTCAAAACACTGGCGCACCTACTGACTTTTCGAAGTTATGTGCATATTTATCACTCGCCTTGCCAAGAAAAGCACGTTAAGCCGTTGGTCTCGGCTGTCATGGACATCTATGGCAGTCGATTACAAAGTCACTGCCGTTTATTGTTCTGACAGCTGGATTAACCATATAATGAGGTTTGCCTCTATGTGGCAAAGGTAAAATGGCAGTCGCTCCGTGTAGTACCTGAAATTTAGCCAATCTGGTTAGACCAGTGAGCTGACCTTGAGACCTTAGCTAAAGTCTAGGACACAGCCGGGATAATGAAAGGACGATGATAGTGTAAATAAAAATCCTACAAATATTATAAACGTGAAAGTTTGTATGTGTGGATGGATGTTTGTTACTCTTTCACACAAAAACTACTGGAGCGATTGTGATGAAACTTTGTACGTGTATAGCTGCAGTCCTGTGGACTAACATATAGGACACTCTTTATCCCGATATTTCCACGGGAACGGGGACCACGCGGGTAAAACTGCAGGGCGCTGCTAGTAGTACATAATGTTGTATGAGCATGAAATTGTTCGTGTAAATTGTGTGTATATGTAGTATACTGACCTGTCAAAAGACACGGTAACCCTGTACAGTCTTTCTGGCTCGGAGCACGGAGGCACTGCCGCAGGTGCTCGCACCACGCCACTCAAGTGGAAACCTGAAACAGTAACCATCATTATCATTATTGGACGACCGAATGGCGTGAAGGCGCTCCTGAGGTCGTGGGTTGGATTCCCAGGACATAACTTTGTGTGCATAGACATATATATATTTTCTTGGTGTTTTTCTATATTAAGTATGTATTTAAACAAAAATGATATGGTAGATATAATTTACAGCCATAGTAGTTTACCTAATTTATTCTAGTAAATTTATTACCGTAAATATTTATCTTTTTATATTCGCAGATTGACCGAGTTCTAGTGTTTTTTTCAAAAAGTGGCAACACTTCAGTCACTCACACATAGTTAAACATACGACTTCACTTTCTTATTAGTAACCTACCTTCCTACCTTTAGTAATCTACCTTTTTTTGCTTAATCTGAGAATGGAACTAAATAATTGTTGTAATTATCAGATAAAAAGAAAATATAAGTATAAAAAATTTATATTATAGACATTGCAGGGGAGCTAACATTGGTGAAAGTAATTTTATTTTACTCGAGTTCGGCTCAATAAACCTTTTATAAACGTCAACTTAAAAACGAACTGCACTGCGGGCGAGAGCTTGATTGGAGAATTTTC
The DNA here is from genome assembly GCA_949126915.1 of Musotima nitidalis. Lineage (NCBI taxonomy): Eukaryota > Metazoa > Arthropoda > Insecta > Lepidoptera > Crambidae > Musotima > Musotima nitidalis. The sequence continues at coordinate 4,506,351 of OX421427.1, read as the reverse complement.
TTTCGCCAGTTTGACATTAAATTAATGAGTGTTGACAGCTGCTCGAAGCGCTCGTAGCTCTGCGGTGTTCGGTGGTTGGAAACGATCACCAAAGTACAGCAGAGTTTACAGAGGTCAGTCCTTGGATGGGTGACCGTTTGTGTGGCATTTAATATCGAGCGCTTCCGTGCTTCGGAAGGCACGTTAAGCCGTTGGTCCCGGTTATCACTAAATGTGGTAGTCGTTAAGCCATGTTAGAGGCCTCATGGGCGGCTTGAAAAATTCTAACAGCAGGACGCCATACACCTGCCTCCGCCAATCCGCACTGGGTCAGCGTGGTGGATTATGACCCAATACCCTCACACCTTGATTTGTGTGAGGAGGCTCGTGCTCAGTAGTGGGACGTTAATGGGCTGTGATGATGACAGCTGCTAGGCTATATAGTAATGTCACTTCACCAGTTCACAAATATGTGTCTCTGATGTCTAATTCATATTTTTTGTAAGATACATTGATGGAAAATTATAATTATTTTAATGGTATTGATGCAAAAAAAAAACGCTGTTGCTGCTTGCATTAGTATACGTAGCACCCGTGTGATATCCAAAAAAGGCTGGAGACCAAACTGACAGAACAGAAGATAAAACTCAGTTCGAAATTGCAGCTGAAGTATAAATAGTAGAGTTGTTAAAAAGTTTAAATTTAACTATTTTGGCCAGCATTTATCATTTTTCTAACCGATAAGTCATTAATTCATCAAACATATTTGTGTAGGTACTAGTTTGGTGTTAAATGCAAGCAGAAGAACAAAACTTTGTCAACATAAAATGTTAATCAAGCCACTAGAGGTAATGCACTGATTTGAACGCCCTTTAATTAGGGCCAAATTCCCATAAACATCCTCAGCAAATATCAACTGTAGTTCCGAGCATTCTATTTTCAATCACCGGTTTCAATAAAGGCGATTATATTTTGTAAATACGAAAGATGACGGTGCTAGGTTTACAAAATATACGCATTTATAGACTTTAATGATTAGGCGGCTGGATTTTTATGTTTCTTAGTACATTCCATTGGCTTTGTCGTTTCATTCTCGATTTTATAGAGTTCTTTTGTTTCTATTAGGTTCTTAGAATTGTAAAAATATTTTTAGTAATCCCGTTGTCTGACAGATGTAAGTTTATATAAGTATTCCACTATCATAAAGTAATACGGATGGTACCAGCACCCGTTGAAAGCATTTACTTATCATCATGGACCCTGGAAAGTCCACTACTGAACACTAACGCGATGGACCGATGATCTGGTCAAGGCGGCGGGAAGCCGATGGATACAGGCGACTCAGGATCGCTCTATGTGGAAATCTATTGGGGAGGCCTATGTTCAGTGGACGTCAGATGGCTGGGATGATGAACACTAATTGTAGGTCCTGCATCTAGCGTGATCCTGCGACCTTCATTAAATTGTCCGTCTATTTGCGGGTTTCTGTTTATATTCACATAAATATTTTGATAAACAGAAGTCTACCTATGTAACCTATTTTCCACAGCGCCAATCATTTTTCTTCGAAAATTACTTCTTTAACTAGGGTGGTTAAATTGGTAGGAGGGTTAAATTGAGTTCAAATAATATTAATTGAAGTAATAATTATTTTTCTGTAAGAACACGTATACCCATTGAGTTCTTACTTGCAGTTCTCACGAACGGAACATGGAAATAAACCTTAAACGGTATTTAAGTGTGCCGGGCATAAGTATTAGGTTCATGCGCATTCGATCACGCACAATGCATTGCTCCCTATTTTTGTATTCCAATTTCGAACCGTTAACGATTCGAGTAATCGTCGAGCGGACGGAAACGCATCGAGTTCCAATCCAACAAAATCAATTTGACATTCGTCAAGCACTGCAATTTATTTAAAAGGGGGTTCTTTTAATTGTTTTTTTCTTTTTTATCTTATGGCATCTACACAGTGTATCATAAAAGAAAATTGATTTCGTAGTGCCAGAAAGCACAAATGCGAATTAACTACGTTTTAACTGGTCAAGGAGACCCACAGAAAACGTCACAAATGGCTTTTCCTCCAAGCATAATATATTTAGAAAGTTTAACAAAAACACATAGTCATCATTCTGTTACATCGTTTAAAAGGTACAATAAAAGTTACTGATAAAAAAGCAGTTACAAATAATAGCCATTTGTTAAAAAAAACTAACAACAATAACGCGAAACTACATAACAAAACGGTTATAAAAAAATCTGTCGTGCTCGTGCGTGGAAAATTCTAACACAACAGTTATAATGAGTCAATTTATTTACACTCAGATTGTCGATGGGAAGGCAGCGTACAAGTACACGAAAAAAATAACTATTATTAATCATCGATGAAGTACCGAGTTTTGCAAGTCTTATACGAAACAATAAGTTTCTCAAATATCTACTACCTACCTACTCCATGCCAGTAGGCCGCGCGGAATTGGTAGAGCGACCAAACTGCTAGATACAGTCGACGCCTAAATTGACTAGGCATTGAGAATAGTTTAGGTAGGTATTACATAAATAATATATTAATAAAAAATTATCTTTCAACTTTATAGGGTTCAAAAAAGGGATTTTAGTACTACTATTGATCGTCGATGTACTACTTAGCTACTCTATGCTATTGCAATTGACCGTGCGAAATTGGTAAGCGAAAAAACTGCTAGGTACAGTCGGCGACAAAATTAACATACACATTGTGACTTACAAAATTAACATATCACTTTGTTGTTATATATTTGCCAAAACATATGGATTCCAAAAACGGGTGGTATGTTACAAGTTAAAATATAATTTTACCTATATCACTAAAATATGCAAGCCAGTATTATTTAATAATTAAAAAATAAGAAAAAATACACTTTAAAATCATCATTACGCAGGCATACTAGGTATTATATGCTTTTATTGAGCTTATAAATCTATTGTTTTATGCATATAACCGCTGTAGAGCTGTATCTTTCATTTGATTAAATCTTTTCGCGTAAATTGACTATTGTCATTCGAGATGATGAATCCGCCACTATTTATTATGAATAATGTGGTTATTTTGAGGAGAATGTTACTCTGTCATTATTATGTAATGTGCATAAAGATATAAGACGTTATATTCTGTAGATGCCTAAGTTAAAACACATAAAGTGAGTAACAATATTTAAAACAGTGTCAGGACAATTAGGATACCATTGTCTTTAAAAATTAGATTTTTGACTTAACAGCTGTATTTCAAAGCAGACTGTATAATACGTACTTGTACAAAAAATTAACCGATTTTAAATCCATTCACCGCAATAGCATGGTAAGGTTTCGATTAAGTCCCATATTGTTATGCCATAATCGTTATTGCGTAAGTGTTAAAGTTCAATGTTGCGTTGAGGGTAACCATAGAGTAAGAACATTAGAGTCGCCATTGAATTTGCCCACGGAGATGAAAAATGGTTATAATACCACTTGAGAAAAGGTATAAAACGAGATATATTTTTTACATACTAAAAAGTACGAAATGATGTTGTTTGCACAGCTGGTATTAAGGCTTTTTTATTATCAGAACCTTTATCTATAATTGGATTCCGATGAGGCTTTTCGATGACAGAAAAATCGTTACAAGGGTATTTACACGGTGTGTCAGAGCGTATATATAGTTTGATGTATATAATAATTTGGTTTGGAATAATTATAAGCAAGTGATGGATTAAAAATATATTTGTAACAATTCCCGCGCTACTATAATTTCCCGAAAAATTGTTACGATATTTTTAATCCATCACTTGCTTACAATGGACTTCCGCAAAATAACGCCTGAATCAATAAATTATGGAATAATTATGTCTGTCTACTAACTTCAACCAAGTAGGTATTGTAAAAACTATGTATTCGGGTTCTGTGGACCAATAGCACAAGCTCTGCTTCGTTTGAGGGTCGATGCCGCTGTGTGAGCTCATTAAAGATATTTTACACTATCACTAATAAGTAAACTATATTTCCGACGGTGCTTTCTTGAGAAGTCATCATCTGATTGAGTCTACATATCATATCTGTAAAAATAATATGTAGTTTATTAATAATACATATTTAATTCTATGTAAGTTTATATGTTTTCTTGTTCGTACTGCCTCATACTTTTCTGCAAAAGGTTAAAGGTTAACTGGTAGAGAACGCCTTGTAGCAGAAAGTTCGCCTTTTGTACAATTTTAGAATTTGTGCGATAAAGTTTATATACTTAAGTAAAATACTTAAGCAAAGGTTAACTGGTAGAGAACGCCTTGTAGCAGAAAGTTCGCCTTTAGTACAATTTTTGAATTTGTGCGATAAAGTTTGTATCAATAAAATTTATTTTTGTGAAGTGAACGAAACCACGGCCAAAAACTAGTTATATTATAACGAACTAACTGAGGGTTATTTTATGGAGATTGATCAATAAGCTAAAGTATTATAGCACCGACAAACAAGAACACTCTTAAAATATATAAAGAGTCACACAAACATAGACAGGTATTTTTATGTTATTATTACTAAATGACTTTACGATATCAATCGTTAAATTATACGATCATGTGGTATAAAGCTGAATGGGACCTAAAATAATAACTGATTTCTTATCCGTATCGGGCGTCATGAGAACATTTGTATTGTCAAGTATTTCACAACAATATTTCGAATTGAGATTACATGCTTGTAGAATAAATGTTTTAGGCTATATCACCAGCGCCATCTTGTTTTAAAACAAGCTTCTTTTTTTTCTTCTAAATAATGGCTTCGTACGTTTAGCCAGTGTCAGGTAAGAGATATATTAATGATATATAAATCATAGTAAGTGTGAATGAGTTGTGATAAAGATGATAAATGGCAAATGAAATGCCTTCCCCTCTAAACCCCTTGAGTCGTCAGTAAAGATGTGGGACTATACTGAGATCTCACACGGACTTCTTGAGAGAACTTGGAAAGAGATGTTGCACTACTTTGTTTGATTTACCAACACTCATGTATTTTCACAAACACTTAACGGTTAATAATCCACCGTTACTAAGAAAATAAATAAAAGAAAACTACAGACATGATGCTTCACTTTCCCGCCAAGAAGTCCCAAATAAGCTATGAGTTTTAATCATCTCAGCACCAGAAACACAGACGAGAGAGTTTGAGGTTATATTCCACCAAGACCCGGTGCGAAACGGCAATAGAATCTTAAATGTCAAGTTATTGGTTTAATTGAATTGGACTTCTGCATTAGTCTCGTCATTCGTTTTTTTTAATGTGACACATCATAATGACTAACTACATCCTGCAAATAAAATAAATAAATAAAATATACTTTATTGTCTTTAAGATCAACATGATCATTTAGATTCGTCAAACATTTACTCAAAATGGAAATTCCATATATTTTTTAACAATGAAAGAAATATGAGCGGTAGCATAATAAAGAAGTATGTAAAAGCAAATGGGTTCTTTGTCAGAATTTGTCAAGGTTTGTCAGTTTATCTGTCTGTTGTGGTTTTTCTGTTTTTCTGCCTGATGGTAAGCAGTCGGCGCAGACCAAAAAAAAAAGGCGCTTTGCACCGTGAAATAAGCACGGTACAAAGCGCACCCACTCATGACGGCCTGCTAAAATGCCGTTTCACACCCCGCTTAAAAAGTTTCGTCAGAGTTGACGGAAGACTATTTTGTGACAGGAAGCAATAGACCATCAATAGTTGCTTAATAATGACCGGGATCAATGCAACCGGGTTAATATTCGGTCATTGTGATAGTGTAAGTATAGAACATCTGCCGGGAGAAAGGAAACAATAGACTTAACCTGTAGCTTGAAAATGTTACGTAAAGCGAAGTAACGTGAAAGTGACCGGGTTGAATACAACCGCGCAAATATTGAGTTAAGGTGCCATTATTATGGTGATGATGATGCATATGTAAGTGATGAACATCTGCCGGGAAACAGTAAACAAAATATCCTCAATTGATTATGAATAATAAGGTTGAACCATGAGTGCATTAAATGATTTTACTTTACCTGTGGCTTGAAAAGTTAAGTGATGTCATGAGAATGTGACCGGGGTCAAGGTGCCTTTGTAAAAGAAAATTATGATGCTGAAAGTAAGTGACAAACATCTTCCGGGAGACAGGAACCAATAGAATCTCAATTGATTATGTATATCAAGGTAAAGTACTGGAAAATGGTTGTCAACCATGAGTGGAACAAGCGATTTGACTTTACCAGTGGCTTGAAAAGTTAACATGAAGTAAAGTGATGTAATGAGAATGTGACCGGGTTAAATACAGCCGGGTCAATATCGGGGTCAGGGTGCCATTGTGACGGAGCGTCAGCAAGCAAAACGCGTGTAATTATGTCATTAACTATTTTCATATTGTTTACGTCAAACGCTTTTTCCCACATCCTTCCTTGTGTACGTATGTTGGAAATAATCATGTACTGTATGATTATAAATTGAAGAGAATTGCTGTGGACTAGCAGAAATAATTCTTTTAAGGAACTTGAGAACATCTTTTTAGCCGATTGATTAAAAAAGAGAAACGTTATTTACTTCATATCAACTGTGTTCGAAATAATTTTATTAAAATAATAATTATTTTTATTTTTCATTAAAAAAAAAAGGAACAAATTTAATTAGTTCCCGTAATAATATTATTATAACTAATAAAAACAGAAAAGTACTATACGAGTTACAGAAATCAGTAGTGCTATATTTAGTTTTTTTTATGAATACTTGCCAATTATCAAAATCGCCGTCTTTTATACAACTTTGCGAAAGAATTGTTTGAAAAACAAATTATATTTTATCTATATTATTATAGTATTATGAAAGGGAAATAAATAAACTCGACTGTAGGTTTGCGTTAAATTTTACCATAAACAAAATGACATTTTAATTGGTAGTCTATGGCCAGCGACGCATCACTCCGCTCACGTGTCTATGGGTAGTTTTAAGTCCCAAAGTCATTAGAAAGTTGCCAGATTTATATCGAACAAAGCAAGTTTTGTAGCATTTTCATATTTTACGATAACAGTGCCTATTGGTGAAATCGAGACGTTTTGTATATTTTTATTTATTAAGAGATTTACAAAACCGGTATGACGCGCCCTGTTATCACGGATTTAGGCGAAATAGTGAAGGCAGAATGTCATTTTGTAAGCTTGTATCGACACAACCGTGTGTGGTACTGGTCTAGAATAGCCATCCCCTCTCATCTGCAGGGAGTCGTAAGAGTCGACGAAGAGAAATCACACAATGGGCAGCAGCGTCATCCTGCGTACTGGCTTTAACTGCGATCACCGACCCGCCTGCCCATCGCGGTGATTATGGGCAAATATCCCCAATAAATTGAAATCTATTCGGGAAACCAATGTTCAGCAGTGGACTTTAAAAGACCACAACAGATCATTTAGTTAATTTGTCTTTATGTCTCTTTTTAACAGCATATTAGCAAAGGATGGCCAACCTGATGAACCGCTGATGTGGTCAAGGCGGCGAAAATCCGGTGGCTGCTGCCCGAGATTGATAGAGGTGGAACTCCATTGGGAAGGCCTATGTTCAGAAGTGGATTTCCAATGGCTAAGATAATTATGATGTCTCCTGTACTTCGCAAAGCTCTTGTCAGAACACATTTCATAATAATTATAGGTTGAAATAAGACGTTGCTTGCTTGATGATAAAAAGGATAATTCAAAATATATCAATTATTAAAATACACATGTAATTTGGGTACCTTTATTCATAAGTATCGAACAACATACAATAAAGTTAATAAAATCCTAGGACTGGATCTGTAAAAGCCTGCGTTCAGTGCGTCATAAACCGGCCAAAACTGGTAATTTTTGGGCAAATGCCATAAATTTGAGTGTAATAACAGTACGCGTCGGTCTGTGCGCTATTCGTTTTTATTTACGACTGTACTTGTTTCACATTCAGCCGTTATAACTTTTGTGCAGGACTGTATTGTGATTTTTATTTAATTTTTATTTCCAGTGTCCGTCGGTGGGTCGGTTGGTGTTTTTTATAGGTCTTTGTTGTCCAGGATTGGTGCTGGTGGCTGAACCTCGTTAAAGGAGAAGGGGAGTTAGTGTTATTGCATTGTGCTCGAGGCTTTATAAACTAACAAGCTTCTGCTCGCAACGTCGTCTGCGTATGCTTCGAATATAAATCAACCAGGGGGCTACCACGAGCATTCGTTGCGATTTAGGTTATTATCAGCTCAACCCATTAATGTTCCACTACTGAGCATGGGCGTTCTCTCAGGAAGTAAGGTGAGGAAGATCCTTACCACTCGGACCTAGGGCGGATTGGCGCAGTCATGTAAGTGGCATCCTGCTGACCCTGCTGTTCAGAATTCCACAAGTCGCCCAAAACTTAAGTTTAATATGTAAATACGCCCACATTTGTACATAGTTATATGTTTTCAGGTGCATTCGACATTTGGCTAGGGCTCACTGATTTGCTTGTGCTCAGTGCTTCGAAAAGCACGTATTGCCCAGTGGTCCCGGCTGTCATGATTATGGCAGTCGTTATTAGGAAGTCAGTGCCTTAAAATATCTAGACATCTTGTTTAATCATAGAATAACGTTTCTCTCTGTGTTGCGGATGTCTGCCGGCAGTCGCTCCGTGAAATTAGAGAAATTCGGCCAAATCTGATTAGACCAGTTAGCAGACCCTGGGTTCTAAGCTAAGTTAAGTTAATTAAGTTAAGCTTAAGTCTAGACCACCAAGTTAGGAAGATAGGAAAAGCTAGGAAGATGATGACTAGAACTCGTTCGTGGGTGTTCGTACGAAGCACATAGTTAATACTATACGTAGATACATCAGTATTTACTAGTTAACGTGCAAAACTTGTTTAATTATAAAAGTGTTAATTATCAGTTGGTTTACAATAAAAGGAAAATAGTGTGACAGTATTTCATTAATGGCTAATTGACCAGAAGGACATTTTCATAAACATCAACAGTATGCAAAAATAAAATGGTATTAAATTTAATTTATACAAAAATGCTACCGGAATTCCACAAGACAGCGGTTTATGTAGGGTTTCCAAACATATTTTTTGCTATATAACAATTTAACTGTTCTATAAAAACATGACAGGCACGTGAAGCCTTTGGTTCCGGTTATCACATACGTGGTAGTAATTTAGCCAAGTAAGAGGACTTATAAGGCGACTTAACAGCAGGACGCGACACAACTGTCCGGATCAGCGACAGTATGACAGACCTGAAACCCTCTAACCTCCATTTGTAAAAGGAGGCCCGTGCTCAGTAGAGGGGGGTTTATCGGCTGAGATTATGACAATAATAAGGAAAACGGTTGATATGACATGACTTTTTTTATACATACCATAAATACCTACGATAGTACAAAAAGTGGTTTTAAAAAAAACTTGACGTATGATTTCTTTTCTAAGGACCTTGATATTATTAATTTCGTAAATAATACATAAGTCATAAAACGGATATGCTCATAGACAAGATTTCAAGATAAAAAAAACAATAAAAAATAATCTCGTACTGTATGATAAAATTGAATATGATAAAATTGTGAACCCTATGCGTATCGTCCGAAGTTTGAACAGATGCCCCAGATAGCGCGGGGCACGGGGCGGGGGGCAGGCGCCATGCTTGCAACCAGTTTGTTTACATTAATCACCGGCTGCGGCTGTGTGCCGTCGCGAGTGTATGAGTGAGACACGTCCCTACGTCACTGTCACCGTGTTTACTATTATGAAAGTGTGCGTACTCCAACAAATCAGATTGTAAAGGTTGTTTCACATATTTTTTAACACATGTGATTATTTATTGTATTACAACTATTTTATTTGATGGAAATTGTAACACAGTTCAATATTTAATTACTAATAAGAATGACGTTTCTTTAATTACTTATTCCTATTTTACCATGCGATATTAAAATTTTTATTATCTTTGTTCTATTCTCATGTTCATGTACTATTGAACCAGTATGGAAAATAAAACGAAAATAACAACACATACATACATACATTCACGCCTGTTTTCCCGAAGGAATAGGCAAACATATTATACGCCCACACTTCGCCAATTACACTGTCGGTCCCACGTAAGAGGTGGCAAATAATAACACACAGCAGATATAAACATTTATTATTATGAGTTAAGCTTTAAAGAAACGTTTCGTTGAAAAAAAAATGGTTGCCTGTAAAGTCGTTTTTACGGGCGAAGATTTTACGTGACAACGTCTTTTTCTCGGTAGAATATTTATTGATATGAATATAATTAAATTGCACAATAGGAACAAGGAATTGAATGAAAATAAGAATTGCACAAATTTTAACTATAGAAATATATTTTGTTCAACCGATCATAGTTGAGTGGGAGAGAGACGCAAGGCATTCGCCGGGCCTCTCTCTCGTTCGGTGACTCATCGTAACGTTACCGAGCGTTACACTTTTTCATAAGTGACTCCCAGCCGCAACCTAATTTAAGACGTTGTCACGTCAAAAACAGCGTTACGGATAGCGCATAGGCTACTTTTAAAAGGAACATTAACATTTCGTTAACAGTTGACGAAGGCATGGGCGGAGGTTATAATGTGATACTATTAGTTATTTAAAATATATATTAATAAGAAACATAACATTTCACTCATAGTTATGAAGACACGGTACTATTAGTTAAGAAATGAGAGATCAAATATCTAACACAACCATATTCATGTTATAAGTTAATGTCGGTGTGAGCGCGGCTTTATCTATGCGTGCATACGTCACGTGGTTCCGCGCGGCACGTGCGCATGTGGGTGTGTTCGCGTGCGGTGACGTCACTGCGAGTCGTCACAGCGCGTCTTTGTGTGAGTACCGCGCTTATGTGAGTCAGACTAAGGCAAGTGTCGTCACCGCGCGCGTGTCGCTGTGTTGGTGCCATGCGCGTGTGTGGGTCAGGCTAAGGCGTGTCAAGTCAATGTTACATTTTTGTGACCTTAACCGTAAGACTAGTTAGTACATACTGTACATTTATTTACATAATATTGTAATGTATGCTAGAGTTACGCTGTTACGATCTTTTATTAAAACATTTCGTTGTGGAAAATAAATTATCCATTATTTTTTCTATTTAAGAAATAATTATAATGTGTATCATATGTTTCCTGATACTTTATTTCATTTTAAAAGTAACTTATTAGGCGGATTCTTTTTGCCCCTATCTCCATAATATGTATAATTTTTTATTTGTTTATATTAAGTATTACTTTATATTTATGTCCTATTGTAATAATTTCTATCCCACATACAAAATTCTCACTCCTGTTAGGGTTGGCTGGAAGAGATCTCTCTTAGAGATAAGCCCACCTTTGTACTTGTTTAATTTGTATATGTGTCTCTTTGTTTTCTTTAATGTGCAATAAAGGATATAATTAATATTGTTTTTTTTTAAATAGTGAACGATGGCTGTTCCTGAAACTACACGAGATTCCATTTCCCTAAGTAACGTGTTTAACACATTTTTCAAACTCTTGTCAAAATACTCAAGACTTCATAATTTTTATAAATAAAAGAAATAATTCAAAAGTTAGTTATTTACTGTACTAATAAGTTATCGTACTTCACATAGCCTTTTTGGCATTGTAAAATGGTAATTATGGCATGTCAAATTGGCAACCCTAGACTGAGGGAGAGTAGGGAAACACTGTAACAAGTGTCTGCGATTAAAGCGACATCTGTGTATCTCGCAAATCACTCCCGTGGGTGCAACAAAACCGGCCAAGTGCGAAAAGGAATCGGTTTACGAGTTTTCTTCTAGTTACATTTAGAAATAAATATTTTCGTTCAAGCGGTAGTCAAGATTTTTTTAATTGTTGATTTTATTTTTTTGACGTAAGTATATTGCATCAAAAAATTATTTATCGTTCTAATTCAATATTTTTGTTCTAACGCCATGGGCATCCATGCATGGGAAGCTGGTAGTTAGATTTTTTGATTGTTGATATTATTTGATATTTATTGCATAAATTATTAATTCTGTGTGAAATTATTAAAATGGTTGAAAGAAGTCTTTAGCTTTATTTATTGTTAAATCCATTCAATTTTTTGAATTGTCTTAATATTTATTGTTAATTGGCTTATAGCGAAAATAAATCATTAGAAATATTTGTTATAGAGAAAAAAATCTGCCTAGTTGGATTTTTTGATGGTTTTCATATTTTTTATTTATATTTCAAAAGAAAATACCCCAAATATGAATGATGTGACTACGTGAAACAATAAACGTATGCTATAAACCTTTAAAAACGATAACAAATACAAACTATAAAAAATCTAACTAGATTTCAAGTATTGATATTTTTAATTAGATAAAAAATCGTACCATTTTTTAATATCTAAGGTGAAGGTTTAATATATGTATAATCTGTTATTATTTTTGTCTGACTCCTTCCAGTTCTACTTAGATTTTTCACAATTTTTTTCTTTACTTTCTATGTAGATTCTTGACAAATATAGTAGAAAAACAGTGATTTAATGGATGGGCTTAAAAACGATCTTTTTACGATTCGCAAATGTTAGCAATCCTTTTTCGTTAAACTACACACACAATATTTGGCGGAATGTTGTACAGAGAAAGAAGAGAAGTACAATAATAACAATATTTATTTCTTACGCAATCATAAAAAAAAATCTTTTAGAATACAGTTAGCAAAATGAATTCAAGACGCTGATCTTCCGTAAATAGCTTAAATTCTCCGATCTAACAATCTATATAGAAAATACATAGACACAAAGATTTTTTAGACAAATGTATCTAATTTGGTACAGAAAATATAACATTAGGACACAATGTAAGGGACACTTCTACTTGTAACACGTAGTAATTACAAAGCGTATATGTTTTTCTGATCATTACATTAGAGTCGAGGAAGCAATTACCAGTTATCAAAGAGAACGATCTCGTAATTCCCGCGATAACCTGCGCAGGAGCAGCTGCGGGTCGAGCGACATACGGCGATGTCGGTACTTTGTACTTGTAGTATTGCTTTTTTATAGGTTTTTATTACTTATGGTAGGCTGATTTTGTTTGCAGTGAGGTGGGTGTACTGGGTGCAAAATTGGATAGATTTATAACGAGTTCATGGAGGAGAATTATATAAACAATGTGCACAGATTATTGCTACACACATTTTTATTTCGATGAATTAACCAATAAGTTTTGTTTTTTGTTGTGCTCTTATTGAAGGACAATGTAAAATATATTTGTGAAATAATTTCTGTATGGATAAATTATTTGATCTACAGTAATACTAGTAAAGGACGACATATCCATTTGAGTGTGAAAGAAATTGAGTTAAGCAAGCCAAAATATTCTAAAATGTTTACTCAAATATAGTGTTCCAAAAAACGTTTTAAATTATTGGACGCGAATTGTTTTTTTACCTTTTTACGTCTTGTATGGCAATATCAAATAAAAATACATTAAAGATCATAAAACACTTTTAATTGACTAAAGTTCATCATAAGTTTAAATTAGACGGCAAAAACTACATGTAATAACTCTTTTTGCTGCTAATATAAAGGGGAAGACTCTTACTATCGCATTGTAAAACCAATATCGAATAGGGGCGTGTCAATACCCCATCCATACTATTGAAGGAATACATCTTTGACATAGTGTAATCGCGATCAGTATGGAAATTATTTACTTGATTGCAGTGAAGAATTTCGATGCTGTTATGATTATAGAGTTTCATAAAATAATTATTATTACCAAGAACAAGCATTTGTCGACATGTCTCTAGACTCTTCTAGTTGTAGTGCCCGAAGATCACTCAAGGATCTGTATTATTGAATAACATCATGTAACCATTGTACAAAGTAATAAAAATATTAAGTTTTTAACAATTTTGTATTTGAATTAAAGAATTGAAGAAGACTCCTTAAAATAATTAACAAAGGTCGGTGACTGTCGGGACTAAAGACACCAGTTTATGCTCTTACTAATAGCCCTTTACAAGTCATCTAAGTAGTGTCCAAACGAAATTAAAAAGAAACTAATCTACATATTTATACTAAAATGACGTTATCTATAAACGTCTTACTACTACTGGCTACAAACCTTTTTTCAGAAATGAAGGTAGAAGAGATACCGATGAGACTCCACGCGGAACCTTGGTTAAATTATAAATATGTTTTTATTGAACCGAACTTAATTTATAATATCGCCACATAGCAGTTCATTGGCGATGTAATCTACAAACTCCATTCCAGATTATTTGCTATTTGCCAGTCGTTGCTTTTCTATATAATGTAAAGTTCGTATACTGCCTAAGTACGTTAAGTGTGCACATTTCGTTGTACAATCGGTGTACGCACCTGCCACAGGTGTGGGTGCCGGAAATGAAACAGCACTCAAGTCTGAACTCAAGTTACAGCACTCGCCCTTTGTCTCAACACTCGCGACACGACCAAATGAAGCCATTAGGCACTGCCTCTTGCGAAATTAACCCAAAGAATGGCGTCGCGAAATGGGATTGTAAGAGAATTTTAATAGATTCCGAATTGCAATAAATTATGAAGTAGGTGTATAGGACTATTTCATCGGTAATTTAGATTTTTTTTATATTTCATTTTGAAATGCAAAAGTTTGAAAACTGTTATTTTACATTAACAAATACATACTTAAAATTGTATTTGTTAGAAAGTGCCGTGTTTTTAACCGTTTAAAACAGTTTTTAACTACATATATTATAAAATGGGATGGTATGATGATGATATATTTATTTAATACTATTATTATGGACCGCGATGGACCGATGACCTGGTCAGGGCGGCGGGGAGCCGGTGGATGCAGGCGGCAAAGGATCGATTTACGTGGAAATCAATTGGGGAGGCCTATGTTCAGCAGTGGACTTCAAATGGCTGATATGATGATGATTATTATGTATACAACACGTTAATTTGATTAATTCTCATAGTGGTTTTGTTTTTTTGATAGAAGGGTAACTATCTCGTATCACTCATGCAAACGGAATGTTAATCAAAATAAACACGCGTCATGCGTGCACGCATCATTATATTACAGGTGTGCATCGATTACGCATAAACATTATGTACCTACTATAAAAAAGCAGTTTCCTAATACTTTATTGTGATTTCAATATTTTATTATATATTAGGTCGGGGAAAAAGTCTTTTCGCATAACGTAGGTATAAACTTATTATAAAATTTTTTTGACTGTACTATTTGTGTCTGGCTGGTTTTGGTAACATTAAAAAGGTTCCATTATAAAGAAAAGAAAAAAATAAAAAAAAGTTGTTTCCCGCTATTTTTCATTTGTTTTTCTCTCCGTAAAAATGAGTGAATCTAATGAAGAAATTCGATACATTTTAAAATTTTATTATAAAAAAGGCAAAAATGCAACTCAAGCAGTGAAAAAAATTTGTGATGTTTATGGACCTGATGCAGTGTCAGTAAGAGTAGCACAAATTTGGTTCAAACGTTTTCAGTCCGGAAATTTTGATGTTAAAGATGCACCTCGCTCTGGTCGCCCTGTTACGAATAAAACGACGCCATTTTTGAAAGAGTGGAGCAAGATCGGCATATTAGTAGTTACGATGTAGCTGAAGAACTGGGAATTGACCACAAAACAGTTTTGACCCATTTGAAGAAAGCTGGTTATACAAAAAAGCTCGATATTTGGGTGCCACACGAGCTCACTCAAAGAAACTTAATGAACCGTGTACTCATTTGCGATTCATTATTGAGACGTAATGAAACCGAGCCGTTTTTGAAGAGATTGATAACTGGCGATGAAAAGTGGATCACGTACGACAAGAACGTGCGAAAAAGGTCGTGGTCGAAAGTTGGCCAGGCTTCACAGACTGTGGCCAAACCTGGCCTAACACGAAATAAGGTGATTCTGTGTGTATGGTGGGATTGGAAGGGCATTGTTTATTATGAGCTTTTACCGCCCGGCAAAACCATCGATTCTGATCTTTACTGCCAGCAACTGATGAGATTAAAGGAAGCAGTCGAGAGAAAACGGCCGGAATTGATCAACAGGAAGGGTGTGGTCTTTCATCACGATAACGCTAGACCACACACATCTTTAGCCACTCAGCAAAAATTAAGAGAGTTCGACTGGGAGGTCCTAGTGCATCCACCATATAGCCCTGACCTTGCGCCTTCAGATTTTCACCTGTTTCGGTCTCTGCAGAATTCTTTAGGTTCTGTAAGGTTGACCTCAAGAGAGGACTGCCAAAACTATTTGTCCCGTTTTTTTTATCAGAAGTCCCAAAGTTTCTACAGTAACGGGATAATGTCTCTGCCCACAAAATGGCAGAAAGTTATTCAACAAAACGGTACATATATATATTGTAAATAAATGTAAATAAACTTTGAAAAAAATGTCTTGACTTTTCATACAAAAATACGAAAAGACTTTTTCCCCAACCTATTATATATATCTAATATAAACATTATTATTGTGCAAATCAAACAGAAATAAAAACATTTATATCTTCTATTTTGTCGGTAACACATACTAAATTGAACACATTTTGTGGATTTAAAATACAGTTATTGTACTAATTAATCCCAAGACATTTCGATTACTTTACAGTGAGAAAAAGTTACCAAATTAGAAAGCATTTTATAAATTACCATTTAAACAAAGTTCTAAAAGTTATGTTCCTTGTATGACAACTTAAGACAAAACCACGAATTATTTTATTATATTTTTTATTTATTTAAATATTAGTAAAAAATTAAAATACTAAAAACAAATTATGCGTACACGATGCATATACAATATACATAGTATGGACATAAACACTCAATTAAATGTTTAGAAAGTAAAAAGTATTTTATTTTCCAAGAGACTTTAGTTAGTAGGTAAATGATTCTATGGTCGAGTCCCTGCGGTATCGATACGAGAATAGTAATGTGTCAATTAGTAATTGCTTCACCAATCAGTAGTTATTCAAATACGAATATTTGTATTCCCTATTGATATAAGAGTTTAAACGTCGGGTCTGTATAATCTTGCATGTTTCGTCTAAAACACAATGGATGTACATATTGTTTAATTTTTTTTTAAATGTGTCTCTTTAAATTACTGCTGGTGGAAAGCAGTGGATGTTGTCAGAAAAAAAAAAGCGCTCCATACTGTGGAATAAGTATATTAACGGCCTCCAAGAATAAACTGGGAATTACATGCGACGGTAGAAGCTTAAGCTTACAGAGAAACAACTTACTAAATTTATTAATTATTATTAACAATGTGTGTTATTCATTCACTTATTTATGTATGTTCAATTAGCTCGCGATATAAAATTCGGTTTAAATATTTAAAAAACTCCGTACCAATTAGGGATTTACCCTTTAAAGGTACATTTACCTATAGTGTTTAATACAGTTTATAAGCTATCTTTGTGAGATATAATATCAAAATTCCTTACGCCTAATTTGTGTGAATAAGATAAAATGTCTAGACATAATTTAAATATTTATGATAATAGGTTGACAGACGAGTATATGAAAGACAAGATAGTTAGTAACTAATCAATTACATTTATAATAAAGTTTATAATTATACGGTTAATAAAATATACATTAAGCGTATGTAATGTACCAACTTATGTTATCGATCGGTGCACATCGAAAGCAAGCAGCGTCATGCGGTGAGGGCGGTAGAGCCGCATGACAGCTGACACTTTATTTTTTCACAACCATTCGCTAGCAAAGGCGCATGCAAATAGGCCCACATTACATTAACTATTAGGCTGAGTAATACCCGGATGTGGCAGGCTGTATGTTTTATTTTACATTATACAGTTACTGTTGACTTCTATACGAATGAATGATTTTTCTGTTTACTTCTAGCTGACATTACTTCAATGAACTATTTAAATTCATTACTGTAGCCATGATCATTACCTCAGCGTTCTCATGCGTTACGTTTCCGTCACTTTACATATAAAAGCACTAATTTATGGGTAATTCTGTTAGTATTTGAATTGTAAAGTGACAGCGGCGGACGTGTCCGGCTGTCTGTGTACAACGCTTTTAAAATGCGCTTGCATGCGGGCCAGATGTCTTCACTATATGCGTTCAAACACCGGACATGGTAAAGACACCGTTTCAAGCCGTTAATAGCTGTCGTTTTTTATGTCACGTAGGCGGAAATAACATATTGTTTTATGATACATTTTAAGTGTGCTCAAGGTATGTACCACGTGTTGGTAAACATTTAAGCAGAATTAATCTAAGGATGACGTGAAGGTCCTGCTTTGACTTTGAATGCTTTGACTTATTTTGATAACACATCCCTTTTCTTTGGAACTAAATTATATGGGTAATAATACCAACTCGGGAACCAGAAAAAGTCATATCATAAATCAGACCCAGCCCAGATTTGAACCAGCAGGTTTAAAAATATGCGCTCTTACCAATAAAACAGAGTGGTCAAAGTAGATTTAAAAGAAAACATGAAATGCGATATAAAATAACCTTAATTTCATTGATATTTAAAAATACAAGTTTACTTTTAAGACCCAACATTGGTAACATAAAATCAACTTTATACGGTCGAGTTAAGGTACAAAACAAAAATAAATCCATCGATCTCAGCCCATTAAACAGTTAAATATCTACCTAACATTGACATTTACGTAACATTCAACTGACATATAAAGTTTGAACAGATTTCATATGAAAAGTAACCTAGATACAGGACTGGTACTTTTATCTGTTTATTAAAAATAACTCAACACATTGCGTGCTCGCGAAAATCGAAGGCCATTTTTTATAATTAGCCATTTAAAGTTAAACTTTTGAAGGCTACCAGATAATGTAAATAATCAGTACGTCGACCTGCGAGCGCGCATGCACTCACACATGTGTGCACATGTCTGTTTGTGTGTGTGCGTTCGCTGCATAGGTTCATTGTCTCATACGTTACGTCAATTGTAAGTGCCGAAGAAAAAAACAGGTGAAGGTAGTTTTGACTATCAACGATTGTTTTAGAATTCCTCGGCGAAGGGTCTTTATGTCTATAGGACTTTTTTCTGCTCGATCAATACACGTAACTGGGAGGCTAGTTTATTTAATCAATGGAAATGTCCATTGATTAAATAAACTAACCAATGGGTTATTTCATATTTTTAGATTCTAACAGCAGCAAGTCACAATAAGCCAATCCGCAATTTTTTGATAAGCTATTTTAAGGTGATAAAAACATCTAAACTTCTAAGTTAAACTTTTCAACTAACTAATTTATAATTTTAGTAATTACACAAAAAGCTAACAATTCACTAACTATTATTTCATGACATTGACATTGACAGTTCGAACGTTACTTCTTTTTATACAAGTCATAATATTTTAGTTCCATACAATAAAATCATATTAATTATATTTATTTATTCCCCCCTGTTTGTAAACCATGTAAAGTTACAAAATGTATATTTATATGTTTTAAGGTATTGCATATTTATATAACTACTCAAGAGGAACTTAATCCTGAATACGATTACATACATCTAAAACACTGGGTGATGATCGTGTTAGGCACGGATAGGTTATAAAATTAACTCTGTTTAGCTATAGATTAAGCGTAATGAATACTAACAATCATTATCACATTACTTTTATAAAGTCCACTGCTGAGCATTGGCCTCCCCAATAGAGTACATTCCATGGGGGATATTTGCAAATAATCACCACGCTGGGCTGGCGGGTTGGTGATCGTAGTTCAAGTCAGTACGCAGGATGACGCTGCTGCCCATTAGGATTCTTACGTCGACTCTTACGACTCCCCGTGAGATAAGAGGCCCCCTCTTATCCTAACAATACTTTCCTTTTATTACTAAATCAATTAGTACCTACTGGCGGGAAGTCAATTCTGACGAGTTATTTGCCCGGTTCTGCACGACTCAAATTATCTTGACATTCTTAAGTGCTCCATTGGAACCCAAATTGAATAACGCTTATTTTATTTTATATCATAGTAAAATGAAAGCGTGTATAGGGATCCTATCAACATTTAAGTAGCCCAAGCCTGAGAGCAAGTGGTGCAACTGCCGATCAACAGACGAGGCTCTGGCGAACGTACCAGTTCCCGGCGGCAATAGACTCGCCACCTATTACGTGGGACCAACTATACAATTGGCGAAGTGTGGGCGTATTATGATATGCCTCTGCCTACCTCTTCAGGAATATAGGCATGTATGTATGTATGTAAAATGAAAGCCTATGCCGGAAACAAATAATTTAAATTTATTATATAGAACCCTGAGGGAGATTATTACTTTGTACCCGCCGGCTCACGTTTTCGGCTGTAGAAGTTACTAATACCCACGTTCACACATAAGCGGCTCGCATGCAGCTAATTGTACATTTTCAACCAACATTGTGACTACAAAACGCTTGCTTGCTTGCAAAGCGCAATTTTACGAGTCGATATTAAAGTATGATTGATAGGCTTCCTTTACAAAAGCGTGAATTTTTCTCGAATATGCTTTTTTTAAATAAAAAAGTTACTTGTAGTTTTAACGCTTTTGAATCCGGTTGGGTTAAAAAAGGAAAGAGTTATGTTATGTTTTTAGCAAGAATCTGATGTGCAATGTGCTATAGAATAACATAAAATAATGTTATTTACGTATTCCTACAGGATACATTTGTGTGCATGAAGGTGTATCTCTTGTTATGGGTTTCTCTTTACTATTTACAACTAAGTATACGGATTGATAGGCCATTCCTACCTTCCTTTACAAAAGCGTGATTTTTTCTAGACTGTATGCTTTATTTTTCACAAAGTAAAAAGTTACTTGTAGTTTTAAACACTCTGTGGATCCGGTTGTGTTGAAAAGCAACCTCAAAGAGGTTTGTTATGTTTTTAGCAGGGTGTTACACGGAATAACATATAAATAAGTCAATTTCGTTCATAATTTTTTTGTTTAACAAACAAGTTCATAATTTTGGGTAAAAAATTATAAGTATTTAATGATCTAGTAAAATAAACGTCGAGATAGTATTTTTAAATTAATTTTAGTATTTTTTTTATTAAAGAGAGTTCTCAGTTAAAGAAATACAACGTCCAAAAAATTTCTATGCAAAATATGAACAAAAGAAAAAAATGTATGCCTTATTGGATGCAGGCTCCTGCAATTAGTCAAATTGGAAGCTTCTCGGGAAGGCCTATGTTCAGCAGTGTTAGTCCATGGGTTGCTGATGAAAATTATTGCCTTATGGACAGTTGTCGCCAGTAACTTTACCCTTGAGTTTCCAAGTTGAGAGTTTCAATGTTTGAA
The DNA here is from genome assembly GCA_949126915.1 of Musotima nitidalis. Classification (NCBI taxonomy): domain Eukaryota; kingdom Metazoa; phylum Arthropoda; class Insecta; order Lepidoptera; family Crambidae; genus Musotima; species Musotima nitidalis. The sequence goes on along the minus strand of OX421427.1, from coordinate 4,485,051 downwards.
TGTACTGCTTATATCATACGTACCTGAAACAATAATAAAAAAATTAATAGACTGCGAGAGTTATAAAATGTATACATATTACATATAAAAGGGTGTACAGGGATCATACCAAGACCTAAGTAGCCCAAGCCAACCTCACCTTCAAGTGGTGCCAGCCGATCAACGGACGAGGCTCTGGCGAACATAACAGTGCCCGATAAGCGGCAATAGGCTCGCCACCTATTACGTGGGAGCAGCTATATAATTAGCGAAGTGTGGGCGTATAATATGCCTCAGCTTACCCCTTCGGGGAAACAGGCGTGATGCGTCTTTTTTTTCTAATTCTGAATATGTATACAATTTAATTTTTCAAAAAATTTTAGTTGTGGCCTTTTTTCTTACGACGGCAGAATAAGTGACAGTAGTTTGTGCCGCGTGGTACCAGCCTAGTTGTGCTACCCCTCTCTCATGGGGAGTCGTAAAAGTCGACGGCGAGAAATCCTACCGGATGATGGGCAGCAGCATCATCCTTTTTATTTTTTATTTACGTCGGTAACAAAATGCATTTACGCACTGTCTCGCGGCCAAAGGGGGACCGAGAGAGGTGTGTGGGACTCACCACCGGCAGACACGACCGCCAGCAGTAATACCCACTAAAAATCTTCCGACGACGCTCGCCGCTTGTTGAGAAAGAGGCGGGGCGCCAGTACCTGGGTTGCAGCTCTGACACCCCGCCCGCGGCCAACGCCCCTCCTACCTTCTTGTACGACCATAGCGTGTGTGGCCGACTTCTCAGAGGGTCCATGGTTAGACAGCAGGGGCCCCCTGCCCCCGCTGCCTAGGTCCCTCCTGGCGCTGCTTGACGGGCCCTCCTGGCCCGCCCGCTGCGCCCTTCACAGGTCCCTCTTAGTTTCCCCCCCGGTAGTCAGTACTAAGGGCACCCAGAGTCGCCAATCTCTGGTTACCTTTTTCCTAGCGCCTCCTGCGCCCTACCGGGAGGTACTCAGCCCCCCCACCACGACAAGGTGGAGACCAGTCGGGGGGAGCAGCAACATCCTGTGTACTGACTGGAACTGCCAACCAACCCGCCTGCCTAGCGTGGTGATATGGGCAAATATCCTGAATAGAATCTAATTTATTGGCCAGGCTAATATTCAGCAGTGGATTTAAAAATCTGAAATTATGACCGTAGTTTTAAATTTATTTTTGGAGACACCTGTTATCTCAAGCTCTCCGTGGTCACGAATCTTTGTGAACTCGAAATGCCGTCTTTGGAATGAAAGGTTTTGTGAACGTTCAAAGTAAAGTTAAAGAAAGAAGTAAATATCAAACATAACTTTTAAGCATTGTAGATGTAAGTAACGTCAATCATTATGTGTATTGTGAACGTGTTGTCACCAACAAAATATTCCCTGAACAAACACAATGGTTTTGTCGGTGTTGATTTTGGTTTATCTGATATTTGTTGTTGTAATGTTGAATTGGCTGTACTAATACACCTTTGGTATATTAATATGTACTTTGTTCACCGTAGCTTTGAGTTCATAATCATTTGAGTAAGGCACTGCATTCTCGGAGTTAGTGTGGTTCAATTCCCTTTAACCGCGGTGGCCTCACGTAAATAAATACTTCTTTGAAAGGAAGTCTTTAAATGTCGTATATAACAGACGGGCAGGTAAGTAAAACTATAACAGTGACAGTCAGAGTAATATTTTCGGAATTTGATCTACTTGGTTGCAATCAACAGTTACAAATCGCAGTTTTCATTATTCTATATAACTGGCGAAATGTGGGCGTATAATATGCCTCTGTCTACAACAGACGTGATATTATGTATGTATGTATGTATGTATGTAGCATTTATCCCTGCTCACTAGTCTAACCAGATTTGGGTGATTTTCAATAATTTCACGAGCCACTGCCTCCACAACCCTCTAGATGGAGCATCATTGTATTGTTTAACCAGCGGTCAGGGTGTTAGAAGGCCTTAAATACTGCCATAGATGTTCATGAAAGTTGCCATAGATTATCATGAAAGACTGCCATAGATGCTCATGAAAGACTGCCATAGATGTTTATGAAAGACTGCCATAGATATTCATGAAAGACTGCCATAGATATTCATGAAAGACTGCCATAGACGTTCATGAAAGCCTGAACCACCATTTTAACGTTCTTTCCGAGGCACGGAGCAAGTCCTCTTTACAGGCCATTGAAGGCTCGTACTTTACAGCGAAAGATTTTCTACCACAAAAATAATACCACTATGCAAGACTTCATTCCGGTTAAGAGGAATTTTTTGTACCATAAGTCACATAAGTGGCACTCCAGCATACCATCTGGTGGAAAGTGGTGTACGCAGTTTATGGACTCTTCAATGCGAGGGGCCACCCCTTGATCTCTTGATAAATTGACGTTTAAAACCAGAAGGTGGTGGTTTTATGTTTATGATCATAAGATATGTGTAGAAAATTAATTTGATTCAAAAATACTGGCTAATTGGTCTAGACAAAATGTGTATGACAGCTGCGCAGCAGATGCACCTAGGAAATACTAGGAATATAAATCAAATAACTGTAAAATAGAGAAGTTCTAAAGAATAAGAAATAAGTTCTTCTAATAATTATAATAATTCTAAGCGGCAATAGGCTTGCCACCTATTACGTGGGACCAACAATATACCTGGCGAAATGTGGGCGTATAATATGCCTATGCCTACCTCTTCGGGGAAACAGGCGTGATTGTATGTAAGTAAGTTCTAAAGAAGTTGTATTGGGTGATATTGACAGTTATGATTTTTTTTCTCTATATGGACTCACTCGTTTAAAGAATTTTCACTGTCAGCTTATATAATTAAGGATCATATTAACGTAATCTTTAGTACATCAAAAAATTCTGATTGAGCACCTAATCTCCTATTAGATGCTCAATTAGTATTTTTGATGATCAAAAAAGATTTTTTTAGAGGTACAGTTTATTATATTTCTATAATTAATCAAGTTATTTGCTAATGCAGCAATTTAGCCACAGTCAAGTAAAGTCAGAGTTAACCCATACCCCAGTATAAACAGTGGAGACTTCTATGGAGTTTTGGAATTAACACGGAAAATCACAATTTACTGCAATATTGCACTTTCCTACATTTGTGTGCGTTGCCAAAGTAGTTATGTCTAAAATCCACTACATTTACACAAAAAACTCGAATTTACAATAGTTTTGTGAAATTAAATATTGTCGCGATCTGGTTTTTCCCGCGTTGGCGCTAAAACTAGACAGTTTTAATTTAGACGTTGACATCAAATGTCATTTTCATACAGTTTCATAAAGTTCATAGCCGAATAGCAAATTGGCTTTATGAGCTATGGATAAAGTGACAGATGTCGCAGGCAACAGCTAGTGCAAGATGTAAGTATAACTTGTGAGAGGATATGCCATGTGGCGAGCCGGAGGGGGGGGGGGTCGATGTTGCCGTATAAGTTACGTAACTAGCCGTTATTTTAGGGTGGCCATGATCTGAGACTTCTGGCAAACAGGGACTTTAGAGCATTACTTATAAAAAAATTATTTATTCACAATTGCCCATTCACTAAGAGCCCCCACTGTCTACTTGTTTAGGTGTTGTGTTGAATGGAGAAAAGTTGGGCAAGAAATTCCGTTTAAAACTATATCTTTCTAAAGATAAGCATACTAACGGTTGAGAGGGAAATTTATATCCAACAAGGAAACGGGGTAGTCTACCTGTGTGTTCGAACTTACATGCATGTGTACTTTTAAAAATTAGTATTCTGGTCCAGATTTACTGCAGGTTCCATAATTATAAACATTAGATGATGTAATACAAAATTGTAACCACGTGTATTATTTTTTCTAAGATATTGCTTGTAGCGTCTGTAAAATAAGCCTCTGTTTTTAAGCTTTTAAACTTTTTTAATTCAGGCTCTCATTAATACAGTGTAAACTCTATATAGCGACACTGAAGGGACTGTGCATTTTATGGCGTTATAGAGAGTTGTCGTTAAATGGATAGAAGAAACATCAGAATTAGAAAAAGAAAAAGTTTATAAATGTAAATGTCACTTGGGGCGTATTTTTCTATGAATTATGACAACACTCTGTTAATCCATGAGTCACATTTGTATCAACACTTCTATATAATATATGAATTCTATTCTATTCTATATGAATATGATAAGGTATAGATAATCCATGACTCCTAGTTATGAGTCATGGTCAACAACAGTCTACACTTGCAAGCAATCCCAATTTGTAAACAAAATAATGAATTTCTTAGAAAGTTCGGTATGCATGATGCCGACAGTCGAGTTTATTGCGGGCTAGGATAATAAAGCGACAATAGATCGTACACAGCTGCGCAGTTTTTACTAATTTTAGCAACTTAAAAGGTACTTTTTATTACTTAATTGTTGTCGTTATTGAGAGTGGGTGTAATGCTATATAGAGTAAAACATTGTATGAAAGACAAGCTAAACCAACCAAAGCCAATTGATTTCGACGCTTAAGGGAGTTTGTCGTTAAATAGAGTGACGTTACATGGAGTTTACACTGTATATGAACACCATAAACTGATTCTTCAGCAGTTAACTTGAAGTATCAAACGAACAAAAATTTGCATTCTGAAAATTGCCCATTAAAGGGTTGAAGTGAAGTGGGATCCACGAACTATTCCTAAAATATATCCGATAATTTCAACAAATATGGCGACTCTACCGCGGTTGCCTTAAGGACTACTAGAAAAAACGGTAGTGAGTGTTCCAACCTCAAATGGCCACGGGAACGTCTTCGGGCTGCGGGACGAGTGTCAGACAGTATCAGTGTTGCTGTGTGGACTGCGGTCACATCCTGTCATGCACTGATACACTTCTCACCACGTGATAGTACGTAGCTATAGTAACTCTAGCTAGGCTTAGGGGAATGCCTTCAGGATTTCTTGAATGAACGGTAGTGAGACTAGAGAGTGTTCCAAGCTGCTTTGACGCGTAATAAAAAACCTACCTCCGTGGATGGTAGGTAACGATTACCGCAGTTAAGCGTGAACTCTGCTCATCAGGACAGCCCTTGGATGAGTGACCGTTTGTATAGTATGTGATATAGAGCGCTTCTGTGCTTCGGAAGGCACGTTAAGGCGTTGGTTCCAGTTATTACTGTGATATATTTATTTATGTATGTTTATATTATGTATGTGTATTTAAGTTTTAATATATTTTTTAGTTCAATTACCTGAAATACTTATTTTAGGATATCAATTTAAGTTGTATATGTTTTCTGTGGAAACTGTTTTGGTATTGTGTGCTATTTACTGTTAATTACTTTATTGTTACTTAAATACTGTATGTTTTCCCTTGTGATTTAATAAAATAAAAAATAAAAAATATACGGCTGTCACTCGGTTACAGTCGTTATGCCCAAGTCAGGCTTGAAATTTCTAACAAGACGCTACACATCTGTCTGTGAACACACGTGGTGGCGACTAATCTGAATCCCTCTTATCTCGCTTTGTGAGAGGAGGCCTGAGTCTAGTAGTCCCACTACTGGACATAAACAAGGCGAAATGATGACCCCGAGCTCTTGAAAGGTTAAAACAACAATGGCGCGCCGAGAAACTCCTTGTCCGTTCTCAGTAAACATTCTCGACCCAAAATACGCTCATTTCATTACAAGTTGCCAACTTGTTTCGTCAATCGAACGTCCGATGTCAAGACTGGCTGGTTTTTGAAGGAAGTGTAGAGGTGAACTTAAATTTTATATTTTTTTGGGCAAATATCTCCAATGAAATGTAATCTATTGGGGAGGCCAACGTTTAGCAGTGGACTTATATGGCTGCAATAATAGCGGATGTAGCTCTCTCAACGCTTTACAAAATTGTAAACTCAGTGTGGGACACAAAGGAGCTGTTAAGCCATATTTCATTTAAGATAGGTGGTAGCACAAGAGCGCCAAAGGTTTTCTCTTTACCAGCCTGCTGCTTACGTTGTGTACAATGATCCTATATTCTGAAGGTGTAGGTCCTATAATGTCATCGCTAAAGAGTTGGATATTATTTCAATTTCGCATGCATCATTTTTAAAATTTTTAAATTTATATTAAAGTAAATTGTAGTTATTTATTGTCTGTGGATTAATATTTTTAAGTAATTTGTGTGTCTGTGTATATTTTCTTACTTGATTGAATATATCTAGTGTGTACTTAGGATAAGTAAATGCCGTGTTCGGCTGTATTCGGAGTGCACGTTTAATTACATAGTATTTAGTTTATATAAGAATAATGATTCTTGATTTGTACTGTGTTTCTGTACCATAAATAAAGAAATGATGATGATAATATTAAATTAACTCAGAAGGTATAAAGAGACATATTAAGATAAATTAATCTCGAAGCGACAGTTGAACAGATCCAGGAGCTTGTTACGAGAAGAATTCAACAAAAAGCTCCTGCAATTAGTTATGTAGATTCAAATTTTTTCTTTTCGTTTTAACCATTTTTTCAGATGTTCAAATTGTTTCCTGTAATCCTTTAGAAATTCACTGAAAGGATCAAATTCGAGATCATATTCCTTGTTGTTTGAAAGCTGATGTGATTGAGATGGTTTTTAGCTACCGTTTGGTACCAGTTGGTTATTTTTTTTAATTAGTAACACTTTTCTTAGACAACATTTATCCCGTACAACTATTTAGTTTACAACTGCTAGGGTTGGCTGGTAGAGATCTTTTCTAGAGATAAGTACACCTTTGTACATGTTATTTTATATACCTCATGTAATACTTAAAATTCTTTTTGTGCAATAAAGGATTATTATTAAAATCAGATCAGGCGTTTAAAAGTAATTATCAACTGCGGTATGGGTAAGAGAAATGTGGGTTGATGCTCTACGAAATTAGGGTTCGTGATTAATTGAAAATAAATATTTTGCCGCCAACGCGGGAAAAGACACATCTTGGCAATATTTTATTTCCCAAAACTAGTGTCAATTCGAGTTATTTTATTATGTGTATAGTGGATGGAGTGGTGATATATTGCAGTGAATTGTGTTTTCCCCCTTTTCTATTCGGACAGAGCTAGTTTTTTTTATCAACTTTATGCCATTAAGTCTCAAAAACGTTTTTTTACAAACGGTCGTAAGACCGGGCATCTTTGAAGACATTTCGATTAAAGAAATTCACAGAAGAGGTTTTATTCCACAAATAAAAGTGTGCACTTCTATGAGAGAGCTTTTTGAAATTAAAATAGTTTTTCAAAATTGGAATTAGGCAACCGACTATGCCACACACTGCCACGCCGACCAACCCGTCCTCGCGTGCAACTCGATCAAACTACAGTCGATGCGTGTTCGGTTCGGATTCGGCATACACAGCTAAAGAATAACAGTCAGTTCAAAGGAGAGCAGCTCTATCAAAAAAAAGTAAAGATTTTTTTACTTACAATAAATTGGTAACTTAATTTTCTAGCTTAAAGACAAAATTATTTCTCCCGATGAAAGCAATAAACTCTAAGCCAACAACTCACTGAATAATACAGTTATAATATATATAACATGTGCAATGACTGACAGTTATATAAACATTTATTCATTAAAGAGTTTGAAATAGTAATAGTGCGCGAACTATTTGGATATGGATTTTATATTATGTAGACATAAAACGCAAGTGTAACAATTTCACCAATATTACGCTATAGTTTTTTAAATTACAATTACAATATAAACGTGCATATGAATGATATAAAATATGTAATTTTAACTCTATATTCAAATTGATGAAACTGTTATCCATAGCCTGTGTCGCGGTCCAGCGATTGATCAGGATCAGTGGGGTCGTCGACCGCTCTCCCCGCGCCTAATTTGAATTCGCGGCGTATTATCGCGCGGGAGGTCGTAATTGGATAACAATGGGGGCGACGGTGGCGCCACCCCACACTCGGACATTAGCAGCAAAAATGTCAGAGCTACACATTTCCCGCGAAAAATACGGAATCTAGAATTGCGTTCGAAAATTTGCGCTTTTAGTTTACTTTAGTTGACCTTGTATGTACGAGCTTATGAACATTCAATTTTTCTATAACAATTTCGTTATGGAAAAAACAAAAAAACAGTTAATTTCGATATCTAAGTAAAACGAAAATACGAGTATTTAAATCAGATTTTCAGTAAAATTCAAAATGAGATTCATATGTCAAATGTGTCACATAAATATATTGTTTTATTTTTGTCGAGTAAAAACTCGTATTAGGAGCTATGTATGTGTGACGGACAGCTGCTACAGGCGTAGGAAAGCATACCATAATACCATACGCATCAATGCGACCATCTCGTAGGGACTCGTATGAGTCGACGAAGAATTATACAACCGAAAGGGCAGCAGCGTCATCTTGCGTACTGGCTAGAACTGCGACCACCAACCCTCCTGCCCAGCGTGGTGATTATGGGCAAATACCCAATATAATAATCTATTGGGGACGCCTACTTTCAGCAGTTGAGTTTATATGGCTGAAATGATGATTGCGGCCCCATGATATGTCTTGGGAGTGAACACGACACAATAATTACTAAAGATTGCACTGCGCAGGCGCGTCGCTAACGTCATTAGATGGCCAGCGAAGAGGAGGCCCAGCCACTCGTCAACGAGAGAATTCTATTACGCGTTTTATACAGCACCGCCTTAACGGGGGGGTGTGTATAAAACATCACCATCATACTTAGACCCCCCAATATCCCCGCGGTAGTAACATTCCGCGTTACGGCGAGGTCTATAGTAATTGGCGGTGCACTAACAGTAAAATCTCCGTACGCACGGAAGGGTAGTCTTTAGTTGGACGATTCGACGCGCTCAGTTTATTTTAAATTATATATGGGTGGGGTGGCTTTTAATCTGGTACAGTCGTCTCCACGATATCTGGGCTGAGGCAGCTGAGGGCTGGTCGAAGTATGTGTAGCTGACATTTCTAATTTGTAAGCCAGTTTGTATAGTGTATAGTCTCTTATGCATGCTTGTGTACGGAGATAAGTACATTTTGTAGTTAGTACCAAAACAAGAGAGTATTTTCAAGATGATGAGTATTTGGAATAATTAAATAATTTCGTTATGGTAATAGATAATTTGTCTGTACTAAGGGTGTGTATAAAGGTACTTTTATCTTTTGGGGCACGTAAAGAACGCTTTGATTAAAAACTCAAACGTCTAATCTGTGGAAAACGGAACCGGTAATTTTTCGTAGTACTATCTGTCACTGTCATCTACGTGTTATTTCAAAATTGTTGGATTATTGCGAAATTAACAAGGACAATTGACTCTGGAGGACTTCTTGGCGGAAAAGTGAAGCGTCATGTCTGCAGTTTTGTTTTATTTTCTAAAATTTGTGATATTTCTAACATTAATGTGTAATAACGGTAGATTATTAACCGTTAAGTGTTTGTGAACATACTTTAGTGTTGGTAAATCAAACAAAACAGTGCAACATCACTTTCTCTCAAGGAGTCCATGTGAGATCTCAGTATAGTCCCACATCTTTACTGAGGACTCAAGGGACTTAGGGGAGGGTATCTCATTTACCATTTGTCATCTTTATCACCACTCATTCTCATTTACTGTGAATTATATATTATTAATATATCACTTACTTGACACTGGCTAAATGTGCTAGACGCATGAAGCCATTATTTAAAATAAAGAAAGAAAACTAGGACAATTATAGTGACATCAATAATAGTGTGTAATATTGTAAAATCTAGGATTAGTTACATGTTTCTGATAACATATCAGAAATATTATACTATACTAACTACTCAAATTTAAATTAGCTCCTGCCTGTAATGAATGGACGCGTTAATATTAAGTTATTACGACTTTTGCTTTGAAAACATTATTTTTAATATTCCCCTTTTTTTTTAAACAAATCAAAGTATTTTATTAAAATTAAGTTTGGCCTAATATATGCTTTATTACTTATTAGCTTTGACTGACTTTACCTAAGTACATTTATTGTAGCTGCCTAGCGAGTTAACATTTCATTCTTATATCAAAGCGAAAAATTTGATGGAATATGAATGTTTGTTACACATTCACGCAGAAACTACTGAATAGATTTAAATCAAACTTGGCATGAATGTAGCTGGACCTTTTCAACATATCAGAATAAATAACTCATAAGCTATAAATTACCGAAGTCGCGGACACCAGTTGGTATACAATACTGTACCCCACTACTAGCAGTGTATGGAAAGCCTCTTGATGGATCTATGAGACACTGTAATTAAATTAATAATTGTTTGGTAAGTTAAGAAATAAAATAATACAATAAAAGCAGGAACTGTAATTACATTGATAAATGTTTGGTAAGTTGAAGAAATAAAAAAAGCGGGAAACTCCGCTCTTTCATGACCTAACATCATATAACGTTGTTATTAGGATAAGATAGTTAAGTTATTTTGGTATTTTTTTATTATTATTTACATTATTGCCTTAGGATTAAGTTTCTGTAATAGCAATGTGATTCGAAATCAAATTTGAAAAAAAAAACTAACATGGCACGTCCTATCAAAACTGTTCCCACGATTCAACCAATATAGTCTTAACAGAAAGTGAGTACTTACACACAAAAAGTAAAGAATCTAATCAAGCGACCGAGAAGGGCAAACAGCGGGACGTGACTGTAAGTCCTCGGACGGGCCGTACGTGCCTCGCGCAGGGTTCGAACCCGGGATTAGTCGCGTTATGCCTGACCACGGAGGGTATTATGCCATGCCTCTACTGTAGAAAATGATGTAACATAGAGACGTTATATCAGTTTAGAAATTTCAATACTGGTCTTAGTGGCGTGTATATCATACAAGTTAATAAGCTAGGTTGAGCATATAGTCTCACAGCTACAAGCGCTACAAACTGTACTGGCATAATCCTTAGGCGATCTAATCTATAAATAACAATTTTCAATATTATGCGTATAGTATAGTATAGTAAACTGAGTAAAAGTTTTTTTTAAAGAGCTAAAAGTTTTGCTCTTTCGTATATCAATAACCAAAGAAAGATATTGGATAAAATTTGATACACATATCGCAAACAAAATTAAAAAATTTTGGATAGAGACGATAATATGTCGGTCTGATTGACGATATTCTTCTTATTCTTCAATCATATTTTGTTATGTCAACATTAAGATAAAAAAATCGTTTGTATAACATTATTGGACTTTTCTACCTGAAATACAGAACACTTATTTGTGTAATTTCACTCATTTCACCAAAATTTTGAAATTGGTCACTTTCGTTCTAAGCGTGCGATATATATATATATTTATCTAGCTTTACAGATTTTTATCCCGATTTGTATAGAATTCTTTAGGTGTAATTTAAAATCCAAGCAAACATTAGTTTTTTATCAGTGTAAAATCCTCCATTACGTCTCTATGGCATGCCAGATGGCCTCCACATTGCCGATACTCGGTCGTCGTGAGATTTGTAGTTTCGCCTCAGTTTATGACACGACAGAAATTGCAGCTGTCTTCTATGTATGGAAGATAATTTGTATTCTTGTACTGGGGTTTTGAATTAAAACTGACTCTCATTTAATATTCTATTTATGAGAACTATTTAGTTTTTTCTTTTTCATATATAATTTTTTGTTGTGATCTCTATCGTCAATTATTTCCATAGCAGGCATATTATACCACTGAATTTCACCAATTATATTGTTGGTCCCACGTAATAGGTGGCGAGCCTATTGCCGCTTACAGGCAACTTGTATGTTTGCCAGAGCCTTGTCTGTTGATCGGCCGGTGTTCCACTTGCAGGTAAGGTTGGCTTCCCCCCCGACTGGTCTCCACTTTGTCGTGGTGGAGGGGCTGAGTACCTTCCGGTAGGGCGCTAGGGAAAAAGTAGCACCCAGAGATTGGCGCCTCTGGGTGCCCTTAGTACTGACGACTACTGGGGGGAAACTAAGAGGGACCTGTGGAGGGTGCAGTGGGCGGGCCAAGATGGCCCGTCCAGCAGCGCCAGGAGGGTCTTAGGCAGTGGGGGCAGGGGGCCCCCGCTGTCTAACCATGGACCCTCTGAGAAGTCAGCCACACACAAGGAGGTAGGAGGGGCGCGTATACTGCGTCTCTCTGAGGAGGTCCTCCCGGTTGTGGTCCGGGGGACGTTGGCCGCAGGCGGGGTGTCAGAGCTGCAACCCAGGTACTGGCCCTTCGCCTCTCCCTCAACAAGCGGCGGGCGTCGTCGGAAGATTTTTAGTGGGCATTACTGCTGGCGGTCGTGTCTGCCGGTGGTGAGTCCCACACACCTCTCTCGGTCACCGACGTAAATCAAAAAAAAAGGTAAGGTTGGCTTGGGCTCCTAAGATCTCGGAAGAATCCCTACTCACTGTTAATTATTTAGCTCCTAGATAAGTATCATTAAGATAGAGTATTATGTCAGTTAGCTTTAATATTATTGTTTTAATTCTCCTTTCTTTGTGTATGCGAAAGTTTAAACCTCAAAGTCATAACAACCAGAAGTAACCTTCCTTTCATAAAAACTTATCTAAGCGTATTTTACCTACGTTGAGTGGTTTCGCTAACATCGACCCATCGCAATACATTAATCTGCTGCCCGCTGCACATGTCAAGATTTCGTGAGTTCAATAATAATTTTTTTTTTGGCTTGACCAAAGCTTGTCTACCTGCCAGTATCAAGCAGTTAAGGAATGGCCCATATAGATCTATTTGGTTTAAATTTTAAAATAATAACATTATATTTGTCAGATCACAGTTAAAACTGTTTGAAGATTTGCAGGTATTTTTTTATGTCTTACTTGGCTTTAGGATCGGTTAGGGTCACCATTTCAACGATTGATCATTGTGAACGCTGCTGGACTTCGTTGATTAATTTTGACCTTATTTTACGAGGTCGGACGCTAATGATTTAACCTACGTATATAACGATCTTTATGATAATAATAAAGATTTATTAATTTTCTAAAAAAAAAAAAGTCTTATCATACCATACTCGGTAGGTCTCATACCATGCGCCTTAGTTAATATTGCGATATTCTAGTCAATTTTAATAATTTTTTTTTCCACATAGGTACACCACACAAAAACACTTTTTAACTTCGGAAAATAATACAAAAACATCTAGAAAGAACAGTTTCAAATTATGGATTATTACTAAACTTACATTATACCAGAATACACTGCCAAATTGTGGATACCCATAGAAATAGTTATCCAAATTCAAGGTACCTATAATAACTTGTCATGTTTCACCTGTCCAATTGCCCATAATGACAGCCCCCGCCCCCTTCCTTATCCTCACCTCGCCACCCCTCGCGGCCATCTTCTTTAACATTAGATGCTAATCTGAACTTATGGAGGGTGTGCTAGTAATGTCACTACTTCAGACGAGGCCTATCAGAATTCGTAAGGACTTTTTGGTTGGGGAGAAATTGAATTTTGGGATGGGATGATTTTGGCTTGGGTATTTAAGATTTACATAGAGACTTGATGGTACAAATTATAATTAATAACGATAACTATTAGAATTCGTAATCACTTTTTGGTTGGGGTAAAATGTTTTTTTTGGAGAGGACTTGATTTGTATTTTTAATATTTACAGAGGAATGATTATGTCAATTTGTACTCTGTACTACAATAAGAATATTCTTTAAAATTCTTCAATGTTCAAACTAAAATATATCAAGGCTTTTTGAGCTACTAATAACAACAAAAAAAAAATTTACATCCAAATTTAAAACGTTAAACTTTTTTTCTTTAGAAACCAAAGAGGAAAATGGGACTAAAAAAGATGAGGTTAGTTATAAACGAAAATATGTCGTATACATATTTTCGGGGGCTTGCCGCCGTTGCGTCATGCTTTTAAAGCTGTCGGTCGTCGGTTTGACTATGCAAAGTCTTCGTAATCTGTAGTATAAACAGGGGTGCCTCGAGTCGGAGCTGTTTTTGTAGATCCTGGTAGCTAGAAGTGGCGTTTGATTCACGATAGGTCGAGTTTTTACTCCAAAAACAGGTTCACATGGTACGTGGAAGAAATGTCGAGATCTATGCATGGCTACTTCATTTCCAATGCGGATGAAACAAAAATGGGAGTTTTTAACTTGTAAAATGTTAGTAAGACTTAAGATATTATCTTTTTTGTGTAAGTATGTAATTCAAACATTAGTTGTTACTATTTTAGTTAAAATAAGTACTTTAAAATGTACCTCTATATTAAAAAGAAAATACTGAAAAGTTAGTACTAAATTATTATTTAGCAAAATATCATCAAAAATGTTGTCACCGTGAGTATACATTATGTTAAAATAGAGGTGAAAAAATAACCTGCTTGTATTTTTGTTCTTATACGTTGACAAGTCACGCACGGTCATAACCTTTTCGTGCACAAAACATTGTTACTGGACTTTCATCTGAAAAAAATCGAATTCCACGTTTATAGTTAAGTTAGTAGATAACAGCTTTACGACAAAACTAGCTTGAAGCCATCCCTTCAGACAATACGAAGTTATCGCTCGGCTAAACAAGTTCTCGAGTGGGGACGCCGCTTATCTGTCCGGGCCTCGAGCACATGTGGGCCCCGGCTTGGGGCCTTCGAACCAATACCACGTTAAAAAGACCCTCCCCAACCCCCGCCGCCGGTCGTAAAACGGGCCATCAGGGAAACGGCCGTGTCAAATGACGGCTCCAGTTATAACGGGCGGGTTATATAAAAGCTTTTGCCCGATTACTCGGTTGGTCTGCTTCGCGTGCGTTCTATTTTCAAACGTGATAATGATAACTGGATAGTTCTGGCGTTCGATTCGATCGCGCCTTTTCTTCAATCAAAAAAGGTTTAAAACTTTTTTCGGTCGTACAACCAACCAGATACTAAGAGGAAGATATATTTGTTGCCAGATAAAATAATACAATATTTTCGGATGTGTGACACGCTTTATAAATAGTATATAAGTTAATTTTATATGAAATAACAACATATATACTTATATAAGATGCGAAGATAAATCTTACAATTTGCTTAAGATTTTAGCTATAGTATGCGCAGTTCTTCCGAGCACAATAGCTTCTATGCAAATCCGTATTACAATAAGTAAGCTTGTGAAAAGAACCCTCTAATAACAACAAAAAATATAGTACGTAAGACTCATAAGTTTAAACTTTCTATAGAGCTTACTACAATTTCTACAAAGAAAACCCAAACAAACTTGGTTAGTTAGCAACTTGAGACCCCTTCGGCGGGCAATAAGCCTCCGACATAAATTCCTAGTGCTAATTCCGAAAGCAGGGCTCAAGACTCGAGGGAGACCAGCCAAAGATCAATATCGAGCTGATGGCGCCAATGTGTGCTCCCCTTAATCGAACCACCACTTTACCCTGACCCTTTCTCCTCCATACGAAATCTCCTCGCGGAAACAAAAATAAAAGCGGGAGAGAGACGCGGCAGTTCCACTTAAAGTGGTAACAGCAGGGTGCGTTCCGTTTATGGCCCAAAGATCGTGACGCATCTGCTCCGTTGCATAAAATATGAAACCTAAAACAATGGAGGGACGCGACGCAAGTCGTTACGTTCCAGATTCGAATTTCATAAAAATAAAAATAAGTATTCTTCTTTAAGTTACTTACATGTTTTAATACTTTTTCATATTATGGAAACTTTAATGTCTTATAAAAAAGCGATGTAAGGGTTAGTAAAATATTTTGTCACGAAAAAAGAATTTATATTCAAGTTGAAGTATATAAAATATTTGTTTCATTACAAATTAAAATATTATTCAGTACAAGGTTGATTAGTAAATAAGTTATGTGTAGAAAATAAATTTGTACCGTTTGAAAAAAAATCGTCTCACTATTTTTCTATTCCTCGTTGCACCTGACCACACCATATTCAAACAAACTCAAACACACAAAAGTTATTTAAAAAATTCAATCTGACACTAAGTAGTAACAACAAACTCATAATTTAATGAAGCAAGGAGGCAGGCGTCCCTGAATCTTTCAATAGTCTCCAGAGGGTGCTAGGGGAGGATGGGGTTATTGTAGAATGAGGTTAATCCATGCTCATGTACTGCGTGTGGGTATAGACTTTAGTAGGGGATAGATAGAGCGTGTGTGCTTTATCCTACGGGTGGATACTTGGGGGCAATCGGCGATTACCGGGCTCTCTATAAATTTTAAAGCTTACATACAACCAGCGAAAGTACAGATTTAAGCTGATATCGAGTTTTCTTGAGACTTAGTTCAGTTTACGCTGGTGGTAATTTGTTTCATACAGTGTACCTACATATGTCACCTGATGTTAGATTACATAAATTATGTCTATTACTAAATACATCATAAATTCTTTTTTTTTATTCAAATGAAAAAGAATATTTAATAAAGGCAACTATGAAGCACTTTTTACTTACAGATGAAGCACATTACGCGAATGGCTTTTCGCTTGAGACGTAGTTCAGTTTATGTTGGTGGTAAAGTGAGATATAATAATATTACTAGTTATTGGTTTCGTAGTAGTGATGTTAGACTACATGAGTTAAACTTTCTATATTTTTTTAATGACAGTTCTTATGAACTAATTAAAAATGTATATTTAAAGTAAAATAATAGTTCTTACTAATTCCTGCTACAATGAAAAGTAAATTGTATTGTTTATTCAATATATTTATAAATAAATTTAAAAATGTCTAAAAATTTTGAAACAAAATGAAGTAAATACAATAAAACACTATTTTTTTTAATTACGACATATAATCTAAAGTATTTCTTTTAACCACGGTAATATAAATAAATAAATAAATATTATCCAACAATTACACCAATTATTTAGTTCCAAGATAAGTATCACTTGTGTCATGGATACTAAATAACGGATAAGCATACATAAATACAATTTTTTTTGTAAATAAATACTTAATAATCATAGGGAAACACCCAGACCAGAACAAATATTCATGTTCATGCACACAAATATTTGTCCAGTGTGGGAATCGAACCCACGACCTTGGAGCGGAGACCGGGTATACTCGCCACCACGCCATATCGGTCGTAAAAGATAACTTATGTTATCAACCTATGCAGTATTAGAAGAATTCCGGTTTCTATCTACATATAAAAAATATACAAACTAAGTATAATAGCAAAATCCATTATTATTATAATCGGGCGGTACTATTAAATTATCGTCATGATTACGGTCACGAGGATAACCTGATTGGAGTAGACCGGTCCCGGAAACGCCAGGCGCTTGAATACTGGTTTTTTTATGACAAGAACTATTTTTTTTCTTGACCACAACATTATGTTCCCTATTCTCCCCTGAACTTTTAAAGTAGTAGTTAAGGCGTTTGTGTGTGCGTGCGACTTTAGAGCAAAAGAAAGGTTTTGCATCAGATACATTTCTATTTAGTGCCATATTTCTGGAGGAGTTCATAGCCCGATTGGAGTAGACCGGTCCCGGGTACGCCTGGAATATTAATACAGGTCTTTTTATGACGAGGACAATTTTTACCATTTTTTTGACCACAACATTATGTTCCCTATTCTCCCCTGAACTTTGAGGTAGTAGTTAGGACTTTTGTGTATGTGCTTTTTTGAGTTTTGAGCAAAATAAATCTATTCATCTGTTTTTCCTTATGATATAATTATTAATGAAGACCGGTCAAAGAGACGCTGTATTTAGTTCTATACATTCTGCAAACTTCATTTTAACAGCCATAGGACAGGGACATAGGCAGTGCCAACATAGAGTGTATAAAAATCTGTTGGGTATTAAGTTAGAAAAATGTAGCTTAAAAATTGGACACAATTTATCTCTACTCAGATATAATTTGATAGCAATTGTTATAGTATGGATGTGTGTATGTAATTGACACCGCAACCTATTTATTAAGGCGACTGTACACACGCTGAGTTCTAACGCTAATGAATTGATTGCGCTCATCCGGGTGCTTGAAGAGCCGCGCTGATGACAAAAAACTGAAACAATGACGATCCGAACCAGCTAGGCGAGTTACGATGATCTCTTTATCTTTGCAACAGAACTGAAGTTAAAGTTACTGCGATGATTGCTGGAAGGATGGAGTGCACATTCATTGGGATTTGTTTGGAGAAACAGGTTACTTTGCTCAAATATAAATTACGAGCAAAAAGAGTAAAGCAAAGTAGTTTTATAAAGTTGTTAGTTTTCTTTTGTTGCATTTTATTACATTATTATTTAGTTTATTCAAAATGTAATATGGTTGGATTTTTTTTATTGATTTAAATTAACTGTATTGTGTTTATAGTTTTTTATGTTTCATTTTCTGTGTGTGGGTATAATTTAGCTGAATAAAGAACTTTATTGTTATTATTCTTAAAGTCAAGGTTAAATTGATTGCATGGGTGAACGGTGATCATAAAGTCAAAGTCAACTTTTACATTTTGTAGGGATCAAACCCACGATCACAAAAGTAAAAATCAGGTATATTGACATCTACGCTGTATCAGTCGTCAGTATAAGCGGTAATCCTAAATAAATAATTTAAAACATATATCCATACTATTTAAAAAATAACACTATTCACAATAAACACGAATACTAAAGTAATACGTAATACTTAAGAGTTAAAAGATAAAGTAAATTGTTTTAAACGACGTTTCTTACTTCCTTTCATAGTTTAAAAGTACCTCCGGTGGCATTATCAGAAATTGCTCCGAGGAAGCTTTACATGTCAATACCATACTTCATCCATCTAGCTAGTCCGTCACAATGGGCAATAGGAATTCCACCCGAGGCGAGGCGAGCATATACGAAGCAGTCTGCGCATTTTGTCTCGACGCGGCTTTTTGTTCAAGCCGCAGGTAGGGACGGCAAAAACCGCCGAATGATAAAAAAAAGTACACAAAACCGCTTTCTCTTCCAGGGGGTAGAATCTAAAAATGTGTACACCCGAATTCGAACCTTGTGATCGTGGATATAAGATGCTGTGAACAAAGTGCATTGTTCGAGTCTATCGCGACGCAGGGGTCTAATGACACGCAAGACTTTTTATATGAATACTTTTTTCGAGTTTAGTTAATTAGAGCTGAAGGTTCTCTTGCTTATTCTATTTTAAATACGTCTTTTGATGTCTGTGGTGTTGTAAAATGGTCCTTAATGCCGCGGTTCAGGGCGAGGATTCAAGTTAATTGAAGATCCATTGTCTCAGACTCCCGAGGAGCGTTGAATTTTTCTATTTTCGGATCAGATCGTGTTTATTAATAAGGATCATATTTTGATGCTGAAATCGTTTAGAAAACTGATGTGTGGTATATTAAAACTACGGTTACGCCATCTACGT
Source organism: Musotima nitidalis (assembly GCA_949126915.1). Lineage (NCBI taxonomy): Eukaryota > Metazoa > Arthropoda > Insecta > Lepidoptera > Crambidae > Musotima > Musotima nitidalis. The sequence continues at coordinate 4,465,762 of OX421427.1, read as the reverse complement.
GTCGTAATATAGAGTTGTTATAATTATTATCATCCCTCTACTGAGCAATTATATTGTTGGTCCTACGTAATAGGTGGCCTATTGCCTGTCATGAGTCATAGAGGGATTTAGAACATACAGAGGTTCGTGTCAAAAGACGTCCGATATGGCGTCGTGGTGTATAAATAAAATTGCTGTCTGTTTGTAATATCGAAATAACAACTACATATTTACATGTATAATAAAAAACAAATTTAATAATAAATATTTCGGCATAAATATATGAAACAAAGAACAGAATATATTACAAAAAACACAAACAATTGTTACAAATAAGTATATAATAAGTAAAATATGTTAAGAGTTGTATATATATGTACTTTATTTATTTATATAATAGGTCGGGGAAAAAGTCTTTTCGTATTTTTGTATGAAAAGTCAATACATTTTTTTCAAAGTTTATTTACATTTATTTACAATATATATGTACCGCTTTGTTGAATATCTTTCTGCCATTTTGTGGGCAGAGACATTATCCCGTTACTGTAGAAACTTTGGGACTTCTGATCAAAAAAACGGGACAAATAGTTTTGGCAGTCCTCTCTTGAGGTCAACCTTACAGAACCTAAAGAATTCTGCAGAGACCGAAACAGGTGAAAATCTGAAGGCGCAAGGTCAGGGCTATATGGTGGATGCACTAGGACCTCCCAGTCGAACTCTCTTAATTTTTGCTGAGTGGCTAAAGATGTGTGGGGTCTAGCGTTATCGTGATGAAAGACCACACCCTTCCTGTTGATCAATTCCGGCCGTTTTCTCTCGACTGCTTCCTTTAATCTCATCAGTTGCTGGCAGTAAAGATCAGAATCGATGGTTTTGCCGGGCGGTAAAAGCTCATAATAAACAATGCCCTTCCAATCCCACCATACACACAGCATCACCTTATTTCGTGTTAGCCCAGGTTTTTGGCCACAGTCTGTGAAGCCTGGCCAACTTTCGACCACGACCTTTTTCGCACGTTCTTGTCGTACGTGATCCACTTTTCATCGCCAGTTATCAATCTCTTCAAAAACGGCTCGGTTTCATTACGTCTCAATAATGAATCGCAAATGAGTACACGGTTCATTAAGTTTCTTTGAGTGAGCTCGTGTGGCACCCAAATATCGAGCTTTTTTGTATAACCAGCTTTCTTCAAGTGGGTCAAAACTGTTTTGTGGTCAATTCCCAGTTCTTCAGCTACATCGTAACTACTAATATGCCGATCTTGCTCCACTCTTTCAAAAATGGCGTCCATTTTATTCGTAACAGGGCGACCAGAGCGAGGTGCATCTTTAACATCAAAATTTCCGGACTGAAAACGTTTGAACCAAATTTGTGCTACTCTTACTGACACTGCATCAGGTCCATAAACATCACAAATTTTTTTCACTGCTTGAGTTGCATTTTTGCCTTTTTTATAATAAAATTTTAAAATGTATCGAATTTCTTCATTAGATTCACTCATTTTAACGGAGAGAAAAACAAATGAAAAATAGCGGGAAACATCTTTTTTTTATTTTTTTCTTTTCTTTATAATGGAACCTTTTTAATGTTACCAAAACCAGCCAGACACAAATAGTACAGTCAAAAAAAATTTATAATAAGTTTATACCTACGTTATGCGAAAAGACTTTTTCCCCGACCTAATATATATGTATGTGTATAATATTATAGTTTATTTGTATATATTTATTTTTTAATTTGTTTGTATTTAGTGTTACTGTTATGTTTTGTCCTATTGTAATAATTTTTTAATCCCACATACAAAATTCTTACTCCTGTTAGGGTTGGCTGGAAGAGATCTCTCTTAGAGATAAGCCCACCTTTGTACTGGCTTGATTTGTATATGTGTTTCTTTGTTTTGTTGAATGTGCAATAAAGGATATTATTATTATTATTATATAGTATGCCTAAAAATGAGTACACTCAGCTTGTGCTGCAGTCACACCAGGGTTCTACAACAATTCCTTTTATTGTTGGAACAGTTAGCTCTAAGTAGAGTAACGTATTTATTTTATCAAACTTCAAATATTTATTGCGATCATGAGTAGATAATTATATAGGATGTTAGAAAAGGTAAAGGTACATGATACCCTGTTAGAGCGTAGCAACACAATTTTAATATAATAAATAAATAAATAAATATTCTCTTACAATCACACCAATTATTTAGTTCCAAGATAAGTATCATTAAGAACTTGTGTTATGGATACTAAATTATGGATAAACATACATAAATATTTTTTTTTTGTTAATACATACTTAAGATACATAGGAGAACACCCAGACCAGAACAAATATTCAAGTTTATGCACACAAAGATTTGTCCTGTGTGGGAATCGAACCCACGACCTCTCGAGTGAAGTGCAGGTATACGGACCTCCACGCAATATCGGTCGTCAGATATAAATATAAAATAACTTACATACTATTTAATTAATCTTATATTATATGATTTATCTATTTATATATATTATTATACTCATATATACCTCTATTATTATTATATTTATACAATTTACTTTAACATAATATAATAATTGAATTATTATTTATTTATTTATATTTCACACTGTGTTACAATTTAGTTCTGTCTTCGAAAAACTCTTTTATATTGTAATAACATTTTATGGTCAAGTTTTTTTTCAATTTATTCTTGAATATATTGAATTTGTGCTGTATTTTATGTTGGTAATTATTAGTGATTGAAATAAAATCAAGTTCTTTTTTTAGCAGCTTATCTGAATCTGATTTTGTATTATCAACATATGTATGTGTTTGCATATAAATGAACTTTTATCTTTCCCTATAGTTATATATTGTCTGTTTCAGATTTTAGTATCATAAAGAACTGAAACTATCGAAATCTCAAACAAAAGATAACATTGGCGAAATATATAATATTATCTACACATCCTAACAAGGTGTCAATGCATAGTTGCCAAATCTTCATTGGCCTGGCAAAGCTTGGCCATTGCCAAACTGCCAGACTGCCAAGCTGCTGCCTCGCTGACAAACTCGCCATCTTGAAGGTGCTACCTTTGCCAAGTAAGCCTGATTTATGTTTGAACTAGTGGCACGCCCTCGCTTTGGTTTTGTAGCTATTTTATTAAATGTTTTACACCCTGGGTTATTTTATTTTATTTTTGTAAGGATCCCTTATTTATTCTAGCAATACAAGTCCCAAGGACAAGTATTCTTTGGATCATCTTTTGTGATGTCCCAAAAATCGTCTTTTTTGAGTTAAGTCACTATTCCATTAAGCATGCGAAATGTATTCACGTCTGTCCTTAAGTCGATATAGTAAGATGCGTATGTATATATCATTGCATACATTCACTTTAGAGTTCTAAAGCGAAAAACGGTCAAGTCTACCTCGGTGCCATACTGGTTCCATCATATCAGTAAGGTTACTATATCAGCAATTAGTTTATTTCAGATACAAATGAAAAAAATCTGTAATTTAAGAAATCAATATTAAAAAAAAACATTTTGACTGTATTTAATATTTTAAGCCACAACGTAACAATTAAGCCAGAAGCAGGTTATAATTCAGTTCAGTTCAGAGCACCGTTTTTAATTATGACTGGGCGTATCAGCCCCTTTTTTCTTAATTTCGAGTGTACATTAGCTTCTTTGTCGGACATTATGGTACGTTGGAAGGACTATTCGTTGGGGAACGTGACTACACGTCGTAATGTAATTGTGACTATTCTTTATTCTATGCACGCTGTTATCTCATTTAAACTATTATTTAGATTTTTGGAGATAATGCTCTTTTGGTAAGACAGAACTTTGGTAAGCCGAATGACGCTGCCTAGAGATTTGACTAAGGTTTCAAGATATTACGATTAATATTATTCTTTGAACCCACTAGAATTACGTCTATGCATGTTTAGCAACACACATAAGTATTGACTGTTTAATATGTTTCCTTTAATATCGGTACATAGTTTTTAGCGACCACAATACACACTGTAAAGTTACGAACATGTGTCCTATATAAGTTATATTATGTTAAACATACTAGAAGTAAAATTAACCCTCATACAGTTGGTTCTTGTAGTCTTAACCTTTTATGAACCATACGTCAGTTAACGGTTGAAAGTTTAAGTCCCCTTTAAAAAGCCACCCAAAAAGTATGTGACATTTAAATGTTTACGGTGGAGCGGAGATTGCCGCCGAATCCCGAAGTCTGTGTAATGGAATTTGGACACCACGCTACTCCGACTGCCACGCGTCAATACCAGAAAATAATTAGCTGAATTATGGGCTTGAAAGTATGCAAGGAAAGCCGTTGATTTCGGTTATTACTACCACATGTGTGTAGTCACGGTGTCTAGTCGTTAAGCAAAGTCAGAGGGCATATTGATAGAGAATTTGGAAACATCAGGACGCCACACATCTTCCCAAGACAGTCCGCTTGGTAGAACAGAACGCTTGGAACTCTTGGTTCGCTTGGTGAGGTGACATTTAAATCGCGCTCACCTTTATGTGGTTTGTGAAAGGAGGCCAGTAGTCAGACATTAATTACTATTCTGACAATGTCTGAGCAACGTTTGGCGAAAATCAGAATTCAATCCAAAAATCAACGTCTCTTGACGTCACTACAAATATTCTTGGCAAACTATTTCTCCTTACTCATCATAAGGGTTATTGACAAATTAATACGGTCGTACTTTGTTGTTTATGGCTGCGCGTGAGATTGTTTTATGGAAAGCCGCCATTTTGAATCTTTTCCTTTGCTCTTAACGTTCCCCGCCTTTTATTACGTTCATAACATTGCCGTATTATTAAAAATCGAGGAGGATTTACTCGTTCATCACTCGTCTATGAAGTTTGTGAGAGCTTATCTTCGCAAGTCTAGCGGTGGATACTTAAAACAAAAACATCGGTTTAAAGTTTTGCGATATCGTAATAAAGCAATCAATACTTCCAATACTTAGCCGCTCATAGTGTAGTTATTGGAAAACGTATTATTACTTAAGTGGTTATGATAATATTTGTTGACAGCGAGTTTTTATCTCCTAGCACAATGAAAGCAGTAAAATTATCGTAAACTATCTTTGAGTAAACTTTTATGTTATTTTATGAATACTTTTATTACTTCTTATATATCTATAAATAAATTTTATTTACTAAAAATGAATTTCCCCGATCTCTTTTGAACTAAACGGACCGCTCTTAGATACCATCATTATACTTGCTTACTTGCAGGCTATCAGCTACTCGAACCATTAAAGTCGGTAAGTCGATTCTCTGAAAGATCCTCCTCTCCGGAATTCTCACCCGGCGTATGTTTTCCAGTTCTAATAGACCCCGGTCTTTAAAGCGAGGTTTAAAACGGTCTTTATACAGGCCGTCGTGCGTTTGTTTCGTACTGATTATTCCAAGGTGTAGTGGTATTTTTTCGGACTGCATCGTGTATGTATATCTTACACAGACCTTAGGAGCCCAAGCCAACCTCATCTGCAAGTGGTCCACCTGCCGATCAACAGGCTAGGCTCTGGCAATCACAAATGAGCCCGGTAAGCGGCAATAAGCTCGCCACCTATTACGTGGGGCCAACATTATAACTGGCAAAATGTAGGCGTTTAATATGCCTTTGGGATAAAAGGCGTGATTGCATGTATGTATGCATCGACTGCTTACCATCAAAACAAATGCGGTCACAGGCACGAGTCACATTTAAACTTGAAAAACACAGATATTATATATTCCGTACCTATAATATTCTGAATTCAAGTCTTTTGATTCAAAGGTAGAAGTATCAAAAATGTTATTAACTAAAATATAATAGGGCCCGGCTGAAGGGCAGGTAAGAACAATTTATTTCATTATTGATACAAAGTTATTGCTCCAAATTATAGATGATTGTTGGTGCACGTGTCGGCCCAGCCCCAGGGTTATTTATAGTTTGATTGCGTTTTCCTGCGTACCAGCACAGACAGACAGACAGTTGTATGTTTCGAAGCTTTTGTTTTGATCAATAATACTTACAATAAATTTACGAAAATTTTACATAAATACTTCTTTCAAAATGCATTCGCTTTAAACTGTTGTTTTATAAGACATAAAAGCTTATTAAATCATTTACATCGCCCTCTCTTAAATTCAAACCTTAGTTATATTGATTGATTTTAAAAAAAATTGGTAATAGGCTCGCAAACTATTACGTGGGACCAATAATCAAATTGGCAAAAAGTGCATGTTTCTTTAAAAAATAAAATCTTCGATTTTTCATTGCTTTACCTTTCATTGAGTAGTTGAACATTTAAGATAAAAAATGCTTCATCATCATCTCATCCCTTTGACGTCCACTGCTGAACATAAGGCTCCCCATTAAACGGTCCTGAGTCGCCTACATTCATCGGCTTTCCGCCGCTTTGACCAGATCATCGGTCCATCGCAGGAGGCCGGCCTCTGTTACGTTTGCCGGTTCGCGAAATAATACTCTAATCGAATCGAATATTACTCTACGTACAGTTTAAAGATTTTATCATTAGTTTTTGAGCTTATGTCTATTTTTGATATCAAACGCATAGACTAATTTTGTTTCATCAAGGAAAAAAATTATGTTTGTTTTTGTCGACCCAACGACGTGTTATGACGGTGACAAATGAGTCGATGTTACCAATTTAAATAGACAGGTAATTTGCATTTATTTATTTTTAGGTGCATACTTATTTCATTGTAGCCTGAATAACGTCAAGGTTAAAATACACACATAATGCAAGTATAGTGCAGGCGATGTAAATCTTTTATTACAAAAATGGCATGAATTAGATAATTCAATTCATCTATATTTTGTCGAGTTTGTTTTGTATATATGTATTTTTTATTTAATTTACTACATATATTTATAGGGCTGGGTAGGCAGAGGCATATAATACGCCCATATTTCATCAATTATTTTGTTGGTCCCACGTAATTGGTGGGGAGCCTATTGCCGCAAATAATTTTATGCCGTTTACTAATCTCAGAGACTTATTGCTACCTTCGAATATTTTTATTTGCACATAAATAAAGGATATACTATTATTATTTAAATATGTTTAATTTGCATAAAACAAAGACAGGTAAGATACTTGTGTTTTCAAATTTGAGGTTAAAATGTTAACAATACAAAAATCGTACGAAATGATAAATATAACAAGCGACTTCCGCCGCCTTGCGCTTGCGCCGCTAATGCAGCATGCAGGGCTGCCAAAAGGCTAAAAATTAAAAATATATATTGTAAACTTATCTAGATCACTGATATTATCAATGAATATATTTTATGTACCGAAGTAAATCAATACTTTATATTCATTTTATTTAGCATGAGTTAAATAAAAATATAGGGTGCCAAAAGGCTAATAATTTGAAAATACGATATATTCACAATGAAAATAATTTATGTACCTAAGTAACACAATACTTTATTGTCATTTTATTTAGCATAAGTTAAATAATAATATACAGTAAATTCTATAGAGTATACGTTATATAAGATATTTTTGGGCTTAAAATAGCTTTGCGGAGTTCGAACCCAGGTTCTTCCCCAAAGGTATCGTATACAGCGACTAGGGGAAAGGGCTCTCGTCCAGTGTCAATGTGGGCGAAGGGCTAGCCGTCTGTCACTATTTGACAAGTGTCATCTAGAGATTTCTGATTTCAAAAGTGAGCTTTATTTTAAAATAGCTGTGGCAAGGTTTTTAAATGACGAATATGATATATGAGAGTGTGATTTTTGGCGTACGGTGTGCAGCTTAGTTGACCACGTAACACCGTACAGAACGATAGTTATAGAGTAGATAGTTGAAGTAGTAGGATGGGCACGTCAAATAGAAAGATCACCAAAGTTTATAAAAGTATAATAAACGTAAATTACAAGTAGTTAAGTTGGCAAATCTTCTCTTGAGTAGTGACTGTTAGGACAGTTATTGACGTACTAAATTGTATAATGAATAAAGTAAGTAAGTAGGTGTGCGCGTGCGCCTACATGTAGGACGCTGCGTAAGCAAAAGTATGTACAGTGGCTTACCCTGTGGGTTTTTCAGTATAATTAGTTGACTTGTATTTATGTATAAAAATCAAAGACAAAAATTCCTTGTTATACAACTTAACTCCTCACAAAACATACGGATACAATTTTATTTCTGGGAAACATATAAGAAGCTTGGTTAATTCAAAAATTAAATGGACATTAGCTGATTCACAACATTACAATATGTTTAACTTTACGGTCACGTGCATATTAAAAACCAAGTCAGCGGCCTACTTTATTCTCATTAGCTTTGTACGTTATTACGATACTTAAGGTAACTGTATTACATATATATATAAAGTAACGCCAAGAACTATTATTCTCCTTATCAAGACTTTTAGGGTCCTCAAGGATACTCTAAGAGTCTGTTGTAGTGCTATTATAGATACTACGAAATCAAAATGAGTGTTCATTAGAGATGTGTCAACTCGACTTGCTAACCCGAGTCGACTCAAACTGTGCTTAATTCGAGTCAACTCGATTTAAAGATATACTAATTCAAGTTGAGCTGGCGGTAAATTAACAAATCAAGTGAAAGATCAAAAGCGCAATTCGTTGTAAATGTTTAAACAATTTAAATTCTTTTTATTTCAACTCACCAACGAAGTTAAGGTCCAAACAGATGGTTAAGTGGAACACCAAATATGTAATAAAAAGTAACTTCTAATAGATTATACACTCATTTTGTTCCTGCTAACTCGAGTTGTGTAATACGAATTCAATTCGAGTTAGCTCGAGTCGTGTTCATTCCGAATTGGCACATCTATAGTGTTCATTCATTACAACATTGTCCGATAAATAATAATAGTTGACGTTCTTTTTTAAATAATCATTACCTGGTTTTCTAGGACTCCTATTATGAAATTAAATTAAATTCTATATTTGCATAAAACACATTAAGATTCATAATGTCAAAAACGAAGCCAAATGTGTATTGTCAACTTTCACATGCAAAAGTTTAAATACATTAATAATTCAACAGTCACAACAAATTTTTGCGTTAATACCTATTAATACTATTTTTTTTGGACGAGGAACTTTAATATACCGAAAGTATGAACAATTACAGGAATATATCCGCTTCTACACAGTATTTAACATTTAAGTAGGTACTGGCACAAAATACGAGCACATTACAACGTTTAGGTATTAAGTTTTATCTTTTAAGACCATTAACCGCCCACTACTGAGCATGGCAACTATAGATATTAATGTCACAAAAACTCTGTTATTAAAGTATATTATACTATTTTTGAAAAAAAAAAACTGTTTGAAACAAATGTGTTTATAATATTATTCATAGCCCCAGGAATCTCTCTTGCTAAGCTTAAGGCGCTTGTGGTACAAATGGGTCAAGTCTGTAGTGAGGGCAAGGTAAAGTCGTTGGCCACTGGTGTGGGGCACTCAATAATTTCGCGTTATATTAAAGCAAAATTTACAAGAACTTTTTTTGTTAGATATAACAATTGATATGTAGGTGCTCAGCTATATGTTCTGTGATTGCGCACTTATATACTTTCAGTAGAACTAAGTGCATATGCGACTGCCATCCTACCTCACTTCAGGTAGTCCACCTCTCTCCAAAAGCAGACCAATTTCCCAATTCTGCTTAGAGCTAATACCCTGCTAATGCAATCAACTTGCCTTATAGTACCTTTTCTATTTTCTATAATCAAGCCTGATTCCCCAAAGGGGTAAATTAAGGCATATTGTACGCCAAAATTTCGCCGACTCTACTGCTAGTCTCACGTCATATCAGCCCATTAACGTCCTACTACTGAGCACGAGCCTCCTCTCACATACCAAGGTGCGAGGGTATTGGGTCATACTCCAGCACGCTGACCCAGTGTGGATTTGCGGAGGCAGGTGTACGGCGTCCTGCTGTTAGAATTTTTCCTGCTGCCTGCTGCTAGGCTTAACGACTACCACATTTAGTGACAACCAGGACCAATAGCTTAACGTGCCTTCCGAAGCACGGAAGCGCTCGATACCAAATGCTACACAAACGGTCACCCATTCAAGGAACGACCTCTGTATACACTGCTTTACTTCGGTGATCGTTTCCGACCACCGAGCACCGCGGAGCTGCGAGCGTTTCACGTAATAGGTAATTATAATTTCATTGAATAGTGACAACCCTACCAGCAAGCCAAACGCTACCATTGTCTTACTCAGATGTGATAAACTGATGATTTCGTGTTTAAAACAGGTACAAAAATTCGCCACGTTTATGTTTTTGTTCTGCGAAAACTGCCATGATTCACTTCTTGAGATTTATTATGTTTGCAAAAAATTATAGCTTATGAAAGTAATTAAATATGTAGGGCAACCTCACGCCAGTTTTACTTCTAGGTATTTCCTATAAGAAATTAATATTTTATTGACTAAAGTATGTTTCAAATCAGTCAGCTAAAAATATTAACTGTTGGTCATGGATGTCAAGGATGTATTAAAAATTTCTTTATACAAAATGTTTATCAATCACGCCCAATTAATTAGCTCCAAGGTAAGTTTTCCTTGTCTTATGAATAAATACTAAATAACGGATAAACATACAATCTTGGTAAATGTACAATTGGGAAGGCGTATGTTCAGCAGTGGACTTGTATTGGCTAAGATGATACAAGTATATTCGATGTACGAGTGACTACGACGAATACTCATGATCATGCACAGAAACTATTCTGTTTTTTTTTAAATAGGAGCCGAACATGTGCTATTTTAGAAGATACATCAGTCACCAAGTACGTCTCAACTCTCACAGCAACTATCAAAGTATATATTTTGACATAGTTATCGTGAAGTGGCTGAGGTTTTGTATCAATACTTGTACTTTATTTTTTTGGAAATTTACATTCGATAAAAAACGGGATGTCCTATGTTCTGGTATACAATAGAATAGAACTCATTTGTTTCAACTAAAGGCGTATGAATAGCAATTGTATCTAATAATAATTATAATACAAATTAGAATTGGAAATAAATTACTAAATGAATAAGAATGACCTAGAAAATAATCCATGATCATGCAGAGAAACAGTCCTTTGGCATTTTTTACTTGTATGAGAATCAAACCGAATTGGGTCAAACATGACCAATAAAAGTTACATCACAGTCACCAAGTAGGTCTCAGCTCTCACAGCAACAACAATAGCAAATATTTTGACATACTTATCGTGAAGTGGCGTAGGTTTTGGGTCAATTCATGTGGGACGTCGATAGGGCGCGATTGCCGATAATCGCGTTGGGCAATAAATTGGTCGTTTGCTGATAAACTGGCGTGACTGGCCGTTCGATACGCTGGTGGATGGCCTCCTTTCTGAACTGTAAGAGGCTCTAGGCCAAAAACGTTAACATCGAAATCGCTACATGGAGAAAAATGTTTATATTTTGATGTGACTCGTCATAGTGGCAACATCCGTCTGATGGTAAGCAGTTGCAGCACTCCAGGAAAAATAGAGCGTCTATCTCTATATAATAGTCTATTTAGTATCATGTCTCAATATCGGTAGTGCAAGGGTCTCTAAATATAGGACAGTAAAACTGCTACATGACACTAAAACTACTACATAAGAATTGACAAAATTGAATACATTCGAGTAACTTAACATTCAGTTCAGTTCAGTTAGTTCATTTAACTAACTATAAACTTCATATCGAACACACCAGACAAATCATATTGTGTGTTTAAAAACCATGTGACTATTTATTATGTTTAATAAATAAATTTTAAAAAAAACTAAAGTAACTAAAGCGCTTACAATACGCAGTAAGTAAAAACCTAACTAAAAGGTACATGTAGCTCTATATTGTAAACATTTACTAGGTAGTCGAAAACGAAGAGTTCAGGTCAATCCTTGGAAGGGTCACGGTTTGTGGGTCAGTTGATATCGAGTGCTTGCTTGTTTCTGGAAGCACGTTAAGCTGTTGGCACCGGTTATCACTACGGTTGTATAGCCCAAGCCAACCTCACCTGCAAGTGGTGCACTTGCCGATCAACGGACGAGGCTCTGGCGAACATAACAGTTCCCCGGTAAGTGGCAATAGCTCGCCACCTAATTATTACGTGGGCCCAACAATATAACTGGCGAAATGTGGGCGCATATTATGCAGAGGCATATTATACGGCATATTATATTCGGGGAAACAGGCGAGATAGTATGTAAACATACATAACAATATATCACTACAAATGAAGTGATAACCGGGTTGATGGCGATGGATGGAGGAAGATGTATGATGAAGAAGAAGTACAAATAAGAAGTTCGTTAAGCCAAGTTATAAAAAAAAAAAATTCAAATTCATTTATTCAAGTTTGGCTCAAAAGAGCTCTTATGAACGTCAAAACTTAAAAACTAGCGCGCCCATTCACTGCGGGCGGGAGCTTGATCGTAAAAGAACGGGCAAGAAAATCGTCAAGGTTAGTTTTTTCTCCCGCCAGTTATAAGAAAATGTACCTACTTAGTAGTAAAACAATTTGACAAATCTACAAAAACCTGTGTTCTGCAGTCACAAGATTTAAAATAAAAAAAGAAAATAAAATATGAGATATAGAACATGTTAGGCGGCTTAATTTATTTTTTACAGTCTAGTACTTACAGTATAAGCTCCTCTAAGTTTGGGGTTAGAGATATTAAAGAATATTTATTTATTATATAATATTGATTGCCTATACGAAATGTAATGGTAGTTCAAAACAGGTTCTACTAACAAGGTATTAGAGTGCCAATAACGTCAAACTGTTACACTTGAACTATGGTTGACTGTACCGCTACTTGTTGCACCGGACCATATCAGCCGTATCACCGGTTAAACCTGCGCACACGCACTGCGCCAACCAATTTTTTAACATATTTACCAACAAATACTGGCGTATTATCTATAACTTACAATTTGCTTCACAAAATGTATGAAAGAGTGAATAATTGAAATTATGAACCTACATATGACGACTGTATAACGTTGTTATTTTCTTACGTTGCAAAGGTTGTCGATTCGATTTCTGAGCAAACCGACTGTTTAGTACCCATAGTATCAGTTCTGGTTACGATGGGGCAAGATGGCGCTGTGTGGAGACGTCTTAAAATATTATAGACAAACCAAGCCTATTGGTGTGAAATATAGTCACATATATTTTTTCTTTTACTTGCCTGAGATTGTCGTAGAAAGCGACCAAGGGAATGGGATCTCATTCTTGTGTCGTTGTGGGCGAAGGACTAACCACCTCTCACCATTTACGACGTTTCTAGACCTAGAATACATACATACATTCACGCCTGTTTCCCCGAAGCGGTAGGCAGAGGCATATTATACGCCTACTCTTCGCCAATTATATAGTTACGCCCACGTAATAAATGGCGAGCCTATTGCCGCTTACCGGGCACTGTTATGTTCGCCAGAGCCTCGTCCGTTGATCGGCAGGTGTATCACTTGCAGGTGAGGTTGTCTTTGGCTCCTTAGGTCTTGGTAGGATCCCTATACACCCTCCTAGAATATCTGTGGTAAAAGTGATTCGACCAATGTGGTTATGGCAAGGCATCTGCCCGAACCAAATGGGGTAAATGGACGAGAGATTATGAATATATTATTGTCTTTAAAAAATATTTTAAATTATTTCTTGATTAAAAAAAATATGATTGGTTTTTAGCTTCATCTGTCAAATGCCCAGACAGACAAATACCAGTTCAGTTAAAATCAATCCTCATGGGGTGCCCCATTTTTTTCTTTACGACATCTTCTGCTTGTCATACAACATTTCAATGTAAATACAGTAATGGCGATGCACAAAGAAAATTGTCAGTGACACTTATGTTTGAGTCCATAAGGTTGATGTTCGCGCGAAGACTCTCCACATTGTAGCATCAAAATCGAGTTCATCATTATAATTGACAATAACAAATGATATGGATTTACATAACAAAACCTATACTATGGAGCCGAGTTGATATAGTTGATGTATTATGTTCGTAATTAATGGATCACCGGGCGAATTTAACATCTATAACGATAGGTAGAATATTTTTTAACAATTTCTATATGAAGTACGAAGTCCTACGAAGACCTAAGGAGCCCAAGCCAACCTCACCTGCAAGTGGCGCACGGCCGACCAACGGAAGAAATCTGGCGAATATAACAGTGTCCGGTAAGCGGCAATAGGCTCGCCACATATTACGTGGGACCATAATAATATAATCGGCGAAGTGTGAGCGTATAATATGTCTCGGCTTACACCTTCGGGGAAACAGGCGTGAAAGTATGTATGTATGTTCTATATGAAGTGTTTTTGGCCTGTCGTACCGGTTTAGAATAGTGCTTTTATCTTAAGGGGAGTTGTAAGAGTCTGGAAATCTTACTGGATAATGGGCATAAGCGACTTGTACTAACTGGAACTGCGATTACCAACCCGCATGCCCAGCGTGGTAATTACAGGTAAAATCACTTAATATAACGGAACTATTGTGGAGGCCAATGTTCAGCAGTGGACTTTCAAAAAATTTCTTAGATTATATTAACTTAGGTTAGTCTATTTTGTATTCATGCTATGGAAGAGCGGTTCTGCCTATCACAAGCAATTTAGCTTAAAAGGGAGCATCAACCACTTACGCCTGTAGTAGACTAAGTTACTGAATTAAACTTTTTTGTATTTTTTTATACTTTAAATGGTGATGATGACCTATTTGGACTACAATCAGACTAAGGTCACACAGAGCTTCTGGCAAATTCAATGTATACCCTACCAGAAAACTCAGTACACGCCCTGGACTATATGACTATATGCGGTAGTCGTAGAGTCATGGTACACAGATAAAACATCCTTATACACCAAAAAAACACAGGAAAATAATTTTACAAGAAAAGCGATACAATAGGGAGCCTTATCGCGTGCAGCGATTTCAACATTTGGATGGAGAGAGGTTTAAATTGAAGGAAAATCGGGGACTACATCTACAGCATTCCATGAGGCAGGATGCAGTCATTATGACAAGTCAAATAAATTATCAAGTCATAAAATGCTTCTCTAGTAACTCGGTGAATACGACCAAAAGCTGACTGATTGATGCTAATTGTCGGAGCACCACCTTTCGCCCTGGTGTCAATTAGGGGTTATTTAACCCCGGACCCAAGACTGATGGAGTTAAATACATTCTATATACAGACAGCGAACGATTCTCGATTATATTAACCTTTGAACTTGGGAATGCTGACATTTAGGCAAGAATTGTTAAAAACCAAACTGGTCTTATATAGGCAACTTTATTTAAATAAACTTCATATTTTTTACTTGTGAAAGGATTATTATTTAGTTAGATGTACGTAATCCTTACTTCACCCTTTAAACCACGTGCTTCACAAGCCGTGCAAGCCAATAAAAAAAGAAAAAAAAACCACG
Source organism: Musotima nitidalis (assembly GCA_949126915.1). Taxonomy (NCBI): domain Eukaryota; kingdom Metazoa; phylum Arthropoda; class Insecta; order Lepidoptera; family Crambidae; genus Musotima; species Musotima nitidalis. The sequence goes on along the minus strand of OX421427.1, from coordinate 4,450,328 downwards.
TGCTTCTTAACACAATTGCAACTCAATTGTTTCCTATTTCCCGGTACTCGTTTGGACATCACAGGCCAATATTTAAAACGCGAAAGTATATCTGTTTCTTTTATTTCGTTTTTACAAGTTCTTGGTTATGTCTTGGTATGTCCTAGCTATGCTAATATGATGATAAAAGGAACACACTATCTCTGAATATATCATGTTAGTAGATGGGCTTAAATAGTGCCCACTGTAAACAGACTGTGCCTATTAATATTACAAATATATTTAAACTGATAGGAAATATATAGTTCTTCGTTTTTTTGTCTTTATATTTGGTAAGAAAACTTGAGCTAAGCACTACTTTTTTAATTTTTTATAACTCTCTGAAAATGTGTGATGCCTGTGAATCGGCATCGAATGAGAATCATCATCTCAGCCCATAAACGTCCCACTACTGAGCACGAGCCTCCTCTCACATACCAAGGTGAGAGGGAATTGGGTCATACTCCACCACGCTGACCCAGTGCGGATTGGCGGAGGCAGGTGTATAGCGTCCTGCTGTTAGAATTTATCAAGCCGCCCATTAGGCCTCTAACATGGCTTAACGGCTACCACATTTAGTGATAACCGGAACCAACGGCTTAACGTGCTTTCCGAAGCACGGAAGCGCTCAATATCAAATGCCACACAAAAGGTCACCCATCCAAGGACTGACCTCTGTAAACTCTGCTGTACTTCGGTGATCGTTTCCGACCACCGAGCACCGCAGAGCTACGAGCGATTCCTAATGAGAATGCGGGATCGAAATCAGGTCTCTTGCTAAAAGAATATCAAGTCCTATACATCCCGTATTATTGGTAAATTAAACGAATAGACTTGAAAATTCTTCGCCTACTACCTTTACACTATAAAGTATGTATTGTAATTTCAAAACCCACATTACCAACGTGTTTGTTAACATTCGTTCTGAATGGGCGAATGGGTGTTCTCGGTATATCAGCTTATCAAATATTAAACGGTGTACCAGGTATTTGCTATTGCTTGTAAGCTTGTTGACCAAATAGTGCCCATTCGCAGAAACCAAGCTGCTTTTATTTGGAACAGAGACGATGATAAGGTACTGGCCAATAGAATTTGTGTTTAAAAGTATTTCTCTACACAAGTGAAATTAGCTATTCTAAGGAATAAAATAAGAATGAAATAATTATTTTATTTCAGCTAATTCTATATTCGTTGCCATATATCAATAAAAATTGTTTTTTTTCTACAGATGTCATTACCACCATATTTAAAAAAAAATTAAAATAAATATTTAAGATTCTTACTTACATTGGCAAGACTATCATAACTTACTATGCAAGGATTTTTCGGTATTGTTTTATATAATAAATCATATTAATTAATAAAAGTACTTTCTTCCATTCTAATGCCACTTGAGCAATGCTCGACACAACGTTGTCAACTCATATCTTAAGTATATATTCGGTTAAGATAATGTATCATGTAGGTCAGAAATTCGTCGATTGGGTGCAAAATTCACGTCTGTACTTTAAATTGTGTACTTTTCTCACACACCAATGATCGGTGTTACTGTTATTGGGCTACTTACTCAGATGAATCAGAACTATCTTCAACTTGGTTATGATAGTGTGCATTTGGGATTTGCTCTAACCCTATTTTGCTTTGATTTTATTAAGTAACTTATGGTAAATGATGATGTCAACTCATTTCGAATAAAGTGCCATTTAAAAAATAAATTACATTACGACCGACTGCCATGTCAAGTAAAGTGCAAAATTCCACTACCCACATAACCCTTTAAAACAGAATACAAAATAGCGTAAGGAGATCCTAATTCACAGATGAATGGATGTGTAAGTTCATCTGTTTCTTTTTTCTAATCTTTTTCTGTCATCTTTTCAGTAATAAATAACAGGACACGTAACAAAGATTAAATAATAATACTTGAATGTGTCACAAATACAGTTTTTCGTCGTCATAAATACACTTTGCCCTCTGCACCTTTTTAATCGTAATTGAAAATAATGATATTGTTTTCCTTGAATAATTTCGTAAGTAAGTATTGTGCAACATATTGTTACGAATTATGCATACACTAATAATGACAAGCTAAAGAGTAATTCATACAAGTTTGCTATTAGTTATGTATTCATTTTATGTATACATACATATATATGTAAATAAAACAAGAACAGTTGATAGGTTTCTAAGCCTATAGAGTGCAATGGCGAGCTGATTGAAATGCGCCGCGCAGCATAAAAATAAGTGGGGTACTTATTTTTTTATCTTTACAATAGAATTTATATAGTCTTGTTTAGATTATGTTGCGTGAATGTTTTATGTTCCTCTTTTATAACATTTCATATTAACCGAGGTTAATTAAAGAGCATAAATAGTTATTAATCAATCAACTGAGTGGCATTGAAAATCGTTAATATTGTTTTTTCAGTTTCGAGTTACTTTTAATTGCCACTGATGATGTAATTGGGCAAACTTAATGCTGTGCTTGGCTGTTTTATGATCGCATTCAAGTTGCTAGCTAGCTAGTTAGTTCTCGACTACTTAAGGATACTTTACTTTTTAATAATCAGTTAACATTTCAACACTACACGCTTCTCTTTCTTTATTGGCAACTGTTTTGTATCTTCATGGAATTAAATTAATTGAATAAGACAATGCTATAAACCACATGTCGTACAATTAGGATCCAAAAGTTTAAAAGTAAGAAAGAAGCAAATTAAAGCTCTAAATTTAAAATAGTCTTAACCCATTAGAGGTCAAACAAAAACTACAAGGATTTGCATAGTGGAACTTTTATCGTTGTTTTATAAAAGCAATTCAAGAGCAAATAAAAAAGAAAAATTATTGAAAAAATATGTTTTCATGAAATTTCAGGGGTGTACTCGATTGAGTACAATGACCACCTATGTATGCAAATTTTCAAAACATTTTTTTTCTACGTAAAGTGCTTTTATGCACTTTTTACATTGCCAGTGAATCCTGGCGTGGCAAACAACGCAGTCAATTGGTTTCGATTCGCTGAGGATAATGTCCTATACCATCGTGAGACAAAATTTCAATTGCAGGTGAAGAAGGGCGCGCCTTTCTTGCCACAGCTTTGATCAAATAGAATCGTGTAATGTAGCGACGAAACATTAGTTGATCCATGGGGTCATCATTGCACAATACATGCAAACGCCAAGCATTAGCAATGGTCATATCGATCATATAGGTAAATAATACCCACCGCCATTTTTTCCGCAAATAGCAATTCTATATAGCCATATAGATTGGTCAAAATCATCGACCCCACCCATATTTTTATTATAATTTTGAAATAGTCGCGGTATGTCTACATCTGCTTTCTCGCGTCTTATTGGACACCATCGTTTTACTACACCAAGCAGCTCAATTGTGTCAAAGTTGGTGGCCATAGTACATACACTATTATCTTTCCATCTGACAAACAACAGTTCATTTTCGGTTTCAAATCTATAGTAATAGGAAGCTCGATTTTTCTTCTTCATGCTTTTCAATAGTCATTTTTTTGTTCCATTCTCTCGTATGGTTCCTGTAGCACTATAGCCAAATTGTCGCAAATCTTTTGAAAGATTATAGCTAGAAAAGAAGTTGTCAAAATATACTTTATGGTCTAATGGATTAGTTCCCAGTTTTTCCAGTAAGCCTTTTACAACTTTAGATCCTAAGGGCTCGAACGTAGCATCAAGTGATAGTCCGCAGTACTAATCGAAGCTGTAGCAATAGCCCGTTGAACTAGGCTAACTTGAATACGATGGTGAACGCTTGCGTCAGACAAGAGTGTTCTAATGGGAAGCAGATTCTTGACGAGCTCTTTTAGCAATCAGGGGTTCGTCGTCTATGTCGTCACTGCTTTCAACATTATGATTGTTTCGATAGGTAGAAAAAATTTCTACGTTACCGGGTATGTCTTGCGGTAATGAACTTGTCGCTATATCTTCATCAGCAACATCTTCTTTATCAGTTACAGCACTCAGATCAGGTGGTATAATAGCCAAATCATATTCAGCATCATCACTTTCTGCTGAAATAGCTCCGATCGCGTCTTCTAACCCATAATACATATTTCCAATGTTAAAATGTCAGCGTTTCATTGTAAGCAATTTGTAAAAAAATCTCCGGGTTTTTTATACACCTAGCTGGTCATTGTACTCGTACGAGTACACCTGAGTTCTGAACAAAATATTTTCAAGCAGGCTAATATTATGTTACTAAATTGTTGTTTATTTCTTACCTTGTTATGTTTACCACACGTAAAATACACAAATTGTTACTTTTCACATGTTAAAAATTAACTATTCATCGACAAACACTCGTTACTCGACACGGGCGACAGTAGTGTAATCTTAAAAGACGTTTATTTAGGCAAATTATTCAACTACCCTAATTTTTTTAGAAATTGTTACTAGAGTATATCTCATTTATTGGTACTACCCTCAAATTTGCTATTCAATAAAATAAATAAAATAATACATCACTTTATATCACTGTACTCGCACGAGTACAGTGACCTCTAATGGGTTAACGTAAAACAAGTTTGCGTCAATAAGATATTTAGTGTGAAAGATAGCATACAGCGATATACTAATAAATATTACAAAATGTCGCTTAATTGACATTTATAAACATCAAACAACAAAAACATGACACAATAAAACATGTACAAATCGCATAAGGCAATTTTCGAGGCACGTACATCAGCACGTCTATCAAACAACGAAACAAGACCTTTTTAAGTCCAACAATCTTTGCATTATCTATGGGTGCACCATCAAATCAGGCATTCACGACTCTTCCAAACCTTGTTTGCCTTCAACGGCTCATATACATTGCTGTTTGACGAGAACCAGAATCATCGCAATACATGCTTTATTCCTTTAGAAGCTAAGGTCCTACTGAATTTGATTACCAACTTTGTTGGTGGGTCTAAGCGCGGAGGTGCTTTTGGTACTTACAAGCAGGTCTTTGTAAGTGCGACCAGTTTGTACAGAGCTCCCTCGTCTCTTGGGATGTTTAATGGCTCGCAGTTGTAGAGGGTTGGTGTATTAGATTTGAGAGGTTCGTTTATAATTGTTTTTGGTGCGAGGTCGTGCGACAGAACAGTCTTGTGTAGACACACTGTGAAACTCTGTTATTGGACAGAGATGTATTCAGCGAGTGAGCTAGGCTGTCTTTCAGTATAATCTTTGTTGCTATGAATCGCGATTGTGTTGGCATACAGTTGGCTGTTTTTTTCTCTCTACGGATGTGAACGCGTGTGCCAATGAATAGAACGTGTATATAGTTATAAAACGCGTATTTATTGTCGTGACTGTAGTCGTTTTTATTAGTAATCCTAGCAACGCAATTTGTATAGGTTTATTAAGTATGTAGTTGCTTGTCATTTATAAATAGTGTTGCTGTTGCAGCTACTGCTAGTTCATTATGAAGTGTTAATACTTAATAACTTTCCTTATTCTTAATCACATTTTTCATCACTTCAATCTTCTATGAATAGTAAATACAAAAGACATTTAATTAATGTAGTAAGCTACGTTTATCAAATTACATACTTTTCTTATGACTATTACTTATTAATATTTTGATACAGAAAACAGTAGTTTTTACGTATACTTATTATTTATTTACAAGAATGAATCTCTAAAACTACGTTACCAATTTGAAATGTTGTATCACACTTTTAAAGCTATCTTAGAAAATTTTGCTTTAAATTCGCTGGCATCAGCTAATATTTATAATAAGAACAAAGTATGTACTTTATTTACATCAGCTTAAAATGTCCGCATAATAATATAAAGAATGAATGATCTATGAGATCATGATGTGGGTTGATTGTGAATTGTGCTCAAATAACAGGAAGCACGTAGCACACTTCAGTTCTCAGTATCAAATGTTGAGTGGAATAGATGCTACTTATTACCACAACGACAGAGTAATGATTATTTATGCTATTCTAAATTGCGATGATGAAATTACGACCATTGAGTGAGTATGAACAACGTGCGGTTCTTAGGTCAAAGTACTAGATGCACATTAAATAACAAACCTTTTTCAAGACAATTTGGATCATTTTAAATTTATTTATACAAGTCTGATGTCCGAAAATTACTATATTTACTATAAAATTGGCGCAATCAGTGACAGTCGCTGGCTACACATTTAGTAAATAATAATATGAAAAAATATATACGAAACGATTACGCTATGCGGCGTCGTAATACCCATGATGGGAAGGCAGCAAAAACATCATAGCTGGCTTCTTAGGAAACTCGTTATGATCTTGAAAGGATATCAAAGATCACAACGTCGTCGCATGAATCATGTCACGACGACCTCTCGACTATAAAACATTTGACTCCAACCTTCTGGGAACAGCATCTGTGCGCTGGCGCATTACATTGAGATGTGACCAGAAATATTAATAAGTCGGAACAATAGATAAGACTAGTTATAAAAGTTTGATGAAGAATGCAGTTGCTATTAAGGATTTTTGAACGACGTAAACAAAATAACAAGAGGGCAGAATTATTAATAAGACCTTAGTAGTCGTGGCCCCCTCAATCGATACTCATTTCATAGTACCCTTCCGATCTAATGCTAATCTAAAATTAAATCCCTATACATTATCAATGATTCAATCGAATATTTCCCTATCGAGCGATCTTGATTCCAAATGGAACCGGTCTCAGTTCAAGCAGGTCTGTACAATGTTATATGAAGTTATTAACATTAAATTAAAATATTTACAGTGTGTGTTGCCGGGTGCATTTGGGTTTTTGCATGACAATCAAGTAGATATCTACATATGCACAGAATGTTGGGTGAGATCATTTCCATGGGCCTTTAGGGCGGATTGAGTGTTGTTTTATTCATACACTCTCGAATCTGGCTGTTCTTGTTTTGTAACCAGTCACAGCTCGAATGGTGCCAGCAAGTAATTTTTCCGTGACATTTTGGTATCGCATTTGGAAATTTATAAATTTAAGAACGCTATATAATTTCGATTGTAAAACGCAGTTTGAAAACAGAGAACAGGTATTTTGAAATTATTTAAATTTGTACAATTTTATTCAAATATTTCGGGTTTTATAAAAACTACAGAGCATTCGGTAATTCCTCTGGTAGATTCAGAGGTTTATAGAGACGAATATCTCACCTCATTTCACCTATAATTTACGTGGCTGACAATTTTAATCCATTCTGGGTAAGAAAGGAAACCCTACGTTGGCCTAAAACAAAATTCCGAGAACATGTTTTAGTCAGTTTTTACATCAAGTGGGCGGTTCCGCTTGATCGTACTAGATTGTGTGAGTCAGATGATTTGGGTGTGGGAACTCGTATTATTTCAGACAAACGAATGGTTCTAACAAATTTATTCTGAAGTTAAGCATACGTACAAATATCTGGCACTGGTATTTCGGAACGAATCCTGCACCAGAGTTGGACGGCAGCCAGGACCTAAAATCGGACTGCGGACATGATTCAACTATTCCAGTGTTCATACTCCATTATCTTTTATTACTTTTGGTGCGTTCAAAGCACTCCTGAGACGTGAGAGCGTTATGGACATCATAATCGCTCCGAATGTGGCGTACGCGACCGCGGCGCGACCCTAAACGGCTCGGAATAACGAGTAATCGCCTTTCTGATGGCAGATAAGCACAAATGAATATGTAACGCCCGTCCTCCCACGACCGAGCACAATAAAACCGAGCCTGACCCTATAAAATAAAAAACGGGCAATTAATATTGTTTATTCGCGTCCGTTATTCAGAGCAGCGACAGTAACAAACGAGCCCGACATGAAATAATGCCTCGGATACTGGCTCGTCTCTCGAGCTGGCTTGGGCACCGACCACGACCACTGCAGACCGTATGGGAGAATCCGGTTGTGTCATTTCCTATATGTGTAACGGGACATCCAGTTATGATAATATTAGCCGAATTTCACGACGCGTCTGACGTAGTTTTAAAAAGTAGATTTTAATTAAGCATTCGATAAAGCAGAGCACTGAACACGGGAAATTGTGCAAGGAAAATGAATTAGTAGGACAGTAGTCACTTCCATAGCTGTTTATGTATGCAGATCGTGTTCGACGTGTAATAATTACCTATTAATTATTAGCACTGGAGTTATCTATTTCACGAGTGGCGTACTGCAGGGTAACATTATCGGGTCTGCATTAACAGGTTTTATAAGCCGATGAACATGATCCCGATCGATCAAACGTGTCGAGTGCTACTACCGGGTTATCGATATCGAGGTCTGATAAGTTTATTACATGCGTCATGTGTGGTTCCGACGGCGCCGCGCGGCTGTGGTGTGGGTCGCAGGCCGGCCTCAGGTGCTCGGCCAGCAGCCCTAGTTCTAATCTCTTGAAACTTTTCCGAACCCCGACGCATGAATAATTCCCGAGAGGAGGAGCTATCGATCGCACACGTCGAGGTTTTTATTTATACGGCGCGGGCTGCGGGCCGCGGGTGGGCGAGGCGCATATTAGTAAACAAGCGCAGGCGCGACACTCACCGACTTGTAGCACGCTCTCGACGCAGGCGGCCTCCAGCAGCTTGAGGCCACGGCAGAAGGCGATGCTGCGGTGGTCGTCGGGCGGCGCGCGCGCCAGCGACGAGTACATGCAGATGTCCCGCTCATCCCGCGGGAATGACCAGTACACCACGCGCCGCTGCACCGGCTCCGGGATACGCTCGTAGCGCTCCTCGATGCGTTGGAAGGGAATGTTGGCTGCCACTATTTTAGCGGTGATGTCCAGCAGTGTCGGGGGGGCGCGCGGCCGGCAGCAGGCGCGCGGCGCACACGCGGACATAGCGCTCGCTCGGCCGCTCCGCGCGGACTGACGTCGTGCCGCACGCCGCCCCCCGGCCCCCCCTCTTTCACCAGCCCCTCCTCCCTCGCCCCGCACACCCCGCGCCCCGCCCGCGGGGATGCGCGCCCCGAATCGACATGCCGCGATAAATTATTCATTTGGCGGCATAATGTGCGATATATTATTAAAACTTGGCATTTTTGTGTTGTTCTCTAGTGGTACGAGTGAAATCAATAACTATATTAAAATTTAATTTCCCTCCGATAACTATGCAGCACTTAGGCGCTGGACTTCCTGTTTAAATATTGAGTATTTGTCTAAAAGTTCGCGTGTACTGCGACATCAGCTCTACATACTAGTATTTTTCTTTTATACCATGTTATAATTGATATATAATTTTAATCTTCCTTATAAAAGAAACAGTTTAGTAATCCGAAATAAGAAAAAATGCTGTACACTTGTTATAAACACTAAACGCTTACAAATTATAGACTTTAAAACGAAAGAGAGTGAGAGAGAGAAATAAAGAAAACAATAGAAAAGCGTCGGTTCCACGGGACTAATCCACTCGGGCCATGCCTCCTCGCATTACACAAACGAAGGGGAAAGGCTGGCGGGCCGCGGGGGGAGGGACACATTAACAGCTGATCAGGGCTGCTCATACAGGAAACATAAACATTATATTTAATGTTTATCTGATAGGTAAATAATAAACATGAAGACCTGACCAGGAGAACTGATCATTTAGCTTGTAACTATTTGGGAAACAATTCTTTACTTTAAATTAAATTAATTAAATTTTCTTTAATTTAATTTATATACGGAATAAATAAAATCAAACAATAGTTATTGAAACGTATGTATGCAACGTTACAATTATTACATTCTTTTTATTTGGATATTAGTATATACTATATACAAATTTTCTCTGTTTGTGTTTTGTATTGTTATATTTGATAAAAATTATTTAAAAGAGCATAGCCTGTGAGTTTTTTGTCAGTTCTTCTCACAGAGCGGGGGCTCGGAACTGACACTTAGATTCACTTACACCTAACTTTTAGTTATTTGCATGTAAGTGAATCTAAGCTTCGTGATTGCAGTGTTGTAATATTTAGTTTTATTTTTTAAATTTAAATTTTGTTATTACGTTTTCAAGTGCTATGTAATAGTTTATGAAATAAAGAAATTTTTACTTTTAATACTTTCTTTCTTAAACCGGCGCGAAAGTACCAATATGTACTGAGGTATGTTACTTTGAGTAAGGGGCAGCCTGGTGTACGTACACATCTAACAATAACGTCAATATTTGCAAAAAAAGAAAATATCAAATTCGGCAAATAGCTTTGTCTGCTTATATTACGCATTTAGTTGTTAACTGTTCTAAAAATACTTCCTTACCGGGTACCAACGACATGATAGCTTAATTCAAATCCTTTTTAATTCAAATATATATTTATTGCACTCTATCTATGTTTATATGCAAGATTCTACTTCAAATAAATTTCAAAAAAATTGAACCATTAGTTTAGGCGTTAAAACGTAACACATAAATGAATTTAATTTTAAATTTTAGCAAAGAAGGATTCAGATAAATTAATAGATATATTTCCTAAAGTCCCTGTTTTTGCATATTTCGGTTATACATGCCTTGTACATAGATCACATGTACTGTTTGAGATATTTACCCCGCTTTTATTTTTTATACATTCTTACAATCATGCTTGTTTCCCCGAAGGGGTAGCCAGAGACACTCACATTTATGCACATGCACTCAGATTTCGTTATTATATTTTTAGTCCCACGTAATATACGAATTGGCAGGATTAGGAGTGTGGTTTCTTGCTGTTAAAGCATCTTTGCCGGGAAATAACGCATCTTCCGAAACACGCGCTGAAGTGACATACACAGATACAACAGAAATGGTCGCTCATGAGCTGTTTATCGAATGTCAATTCGAGTGATCCAAATCAAAAAATTTTAATCAATAAAATTTCATATAGGCTCACATATTTGTAAAGTAAAATTGTATATCTGCAATATGTAGCAAAAAGTTGCTTAAATCACTGTAATACATAAATTAACAAAAAAGAAGTACTTAGAAGACAGAACAAAAATCACAGTGTTTAAATATAATATCACAAACAAAAATAGCTAGACAGCCCTACAGCAGACGTCAGCGGGGCGAGGTGCGCGGGGCGGCGAACGTCAGGTGTCCGACCTGCCATCAGCTGAGCGCAGAGATCTAGCGCTGCAGCGGCTACTCGCGCTGGGGTGACGTTGACCTTTTGTTTATCTTTTTTTGTTGTTACGAGTTACGACACACCATTGGCATTGTAATGGTACGTTCAATAGCCCCCACAGGTTTTTGACTTCGACATTCTAATTGACTCTACGACCACTACTGATTTAGAAAATTTAATAGGTTTAGAAAATTTATTTATTACAAAATTTATGTATGGAGCAGATTAAGCAATGAAATATCAAAAATCAAACAGGGTAGAAATCATTTATTGACCCCACAAAGTCAGAAAAAAATCTGATACAAAACAAAGAGAACTTTAAAGAACTATAAAGTTTAAGTTAAGAAAATAAATAGTTACAAATACATTGTATAGTTAATTTCAGCCAGACATACGTCTTGTAATGGTTAATTTCATGTAACTATAAATAGAAGTATGGAGAAATGCCATCAATCCCTAATAAAAATACTCAGATTATTTGTTCTATCATAAAGAAATAATAGATAGAATAAACTGCTTATTTCCAAAGTTAAACATACTTTTTTAAAATTTCCTCCTTTATATTTAAAGAACAGCTCGTTAATTACGAAAAACTTATAAGGTTCAAACAAAATACAGTTGGCCACTTAACATTAATAATTTTTTAACCTCTAAAAAAACGAAAATAGCCTAAAAAATGTCTCTCAAAAACAATTTAGAATGAAAAACTTTATAATACATTCACGCTTTAACGAGCTCAGTATTTCTTATCAAAAACATAAATAATTCAACTTAACTAACCAAATAAAAAAATATAAGAAAAATAATTGATACTATTATAACATTTGTAGCGCTGTAGCGCTTGACGGTGCAAGCTATCTATGTCTCGAGCGCACTGAGGAAACCCCGACAAGCTGGTACATATGTACGTAACAGACTGTACATAATTATATAGTAGTACATTATGTTACCAGCTGATCTCATTGAGAGTGAAATGTTTGTTTACTAACACAAATTTTATTACAATTACTGACAATTTATCATTTAATGGTTTTTGCATATTTTTGCTTTATTTTGTTACGTTGATATTATGGTCCCCTATTCAACGGCTTACGGACTTGAGTTTTATTTATATTTCGATCCGCGAACAGATTATCATCATTAAAAATTAACTGCGAAAAATAAGGCTAGACAATACATACATACATAATATCACGCCTGTTTCCCTGAAGGGGTAGGCAGAGGTATACTATACGCCCACACTTCGCCATTTACATTTTGGTCCAACGTAATAGGTGGCGAGCCTATTGCCGCTAAGCGAGATCTGTCATAATTGGCGAAATGAGTATGAAATGCCTCTGCCTACCCCTTCGGGGAAACAGGCATGATATTATGTATGTATAACAATTATGAAAGAATTTACCATAGAAAATAAAAGATATAAAATCCAAAGGTCACGAAATCTCAGAAACTGCGTGTAAAAGGAGTCTCAAATTTTACATGGGAGTTCCTATTAGGACAACGCAGCTCACCAAAACGGGATTTTACAATATAAAGTATAAATTTGAAATTAATAATAATAATAATAAATTAATTAATAATAATAATAAATAAATTAATAATAATAATAAATAAATTAATAATAATAATAAATAAATTAATAATAATAATAAATAAATTAATAATAATAATAAATAAATTAATAATAATAATAAATAAATTAATAATAATAATAAATAAATTAATAATAATAATAAATAAATTAATAATAATAATAAATAAATTAATAATAATAATAAATTAATTAATAATAATTCCTTTTAGGGACAAGCAGTGCCGTTGTACATGCCTCTCATAACTTCTATCTATGTGTATGTTCCTTTTGTGCATAAATTGTAGAATTAATAATCCTTTATTGCTCAAAATAATTTTAAATATTACATGAGGTAGATATATAAAATAATATGTACAAAGGTGGGCTTTTCTCTAGAAGAGATTTCTACCAGCCAACCCTAGCCGTTGTAAACTAAATAGTTGTACGGGATAAATAGTACGGATTTAACATAGTTTAAACAATTTATGAGTCAACGGAAGTAGCAGTAGATAGAATAAATAGAACGGCAAACTGTCGTCTTTTAGGGCGGGAAAGTTCTTATAAATCTTTGTTAGAAAACCCAAAAAATACCAAATATATTATGGAGCCCAAGCCAACCTCACCTGCAGGTGGTGCACCTGCCGATCAACGGACGAGGCTCTGGCGAACAGAAAAGTTGAAATAATTGGCGAAATATGGGCATACAATATGCCTCTGCCTACCCCTTCGGAGAAACAGGCGTAATATTATGTATGTATGCAAAAAATACCAATACTTATAGGTATTATATTATTAAAACGAAAAAGGATGATAAAATGACATCATATACAGGATAGCTAATGAGTTAATGACCTGCGCGAATTTCCTACTGATACCGCAATTTTGCACATCAGAAGCACTAATAGTAAACGACCACACTCATAGGTAAAACCGCAGAACAGCAAAAACACAACAAAGATGACAGTTAGTGTTTCAGAATTATTTAATTGAGGTTTTCTAAAAAGGGCAGTTGCATCATAACGAATCACGTGAAGGAAATTTGTGGACATGCTGTGGAGTAAGAGCTAATTCGCATAAATTTTAATTATTTTAAAAAACTTTTAAAATAAAATAAAGAATATAATAAACTAAACCTCTAAAAAAATCTTTTTTGATCATCAAAAATACTGATTGAGCATCTAATAGGGGATTAGGTTAGGTTGGCAATTTATTATTATTATTTTTTATTTATTTCGTGGTGGGGGGGGCTGAGTACCTCCCGGTAGGACGTAGAGGGCGCTAGGGTAAAGGTACCACCCAGAGATTGGTGACTCTGGGTGCCCTTAGTACTGACTACCGGGGGGGAAACTAAGAGGGACCTGTGGAGGGCGCAGCGGGCGGGCCAGGAGGGCCCGTCAAGCAGCGCCTGGAGGGTCTTAAGCAGCGGGGGCAGGGGGCCCCTGCTGTCTAACCATGGACCCTCCGAGAAGTCGTCCACACACGCTACTACTACAAGGAGGTAGGAGGGGCGCGTCCACTGCGCCTCTCTGAGGAGGTCCTCCCGGTTTTGGTCCGGGGGACGTTGGTCGCAGGCGGGGTGTCAGCGCTGCAACCCAGGTGCTGGCCCTCGCCTTTTTCTCAACAAGCGGCGGGCGTCGTTGGAAGATTTTTTGTGGTTATTACTGCTGGCAGTCGCGTCTGCCGGTGGTGAGTCCCACACCCCCTTTCGGTTCCCCTTTGGCCGGAAGGCGTAAATGCATTTTGTTACCGACGTAAAAGAAAAAAAAAGGTTGGCATTTTATGAATTTTGATGACAGGTTAAATATGATCCATAAAATGAAAGAAGTATTCGTAAGCAATCCACAACTGAGCTCCCATTAGCCAATTTGCCCACAACTGGGCACTTGCCTGCTATCATAAACGTAGGTAAGAGGAGTGTAGGTCATACCCTGTCACCTACTGAGGATTGGCAGATACAGATGTGTGGCATCCTGCGGTAATACTTTATCAAGCTTTTATTACTTTATGAAACTTTTTACATGTAACGACTATCACATAAAGTGATAACAGACACCAATAACTAGCGTGCCTTCAGATGCACGGAAGCGCTGGGTATACGTAAGTGAGCTGTGATGATTAATAAATAAACATAAATTAATATTTTCTGACAATTACACCAATTATTTTAGTTCCAAGGTAAGTATCACTTAGAACTTATTTTATGGATACTAAATAACGGATAAACATAAATACTTTTTATTTTGTAAATACATACTGAATATATATAGGAAAACACCCAAACTAGAACAAATATTCATATTCATGCACACAGAGATTTTTCCCGTGTGGGAATTGAAACCACGACCTCAGGAGAGGAGTGCGGGTATACTCGCCAAGTTGCCATCACGCCATATCGTATGTTGATGTTGATGACCAAAGGTCTGAAGTCCAAGAACTATACTTAAGTGATCGCTTCCGACCACCTAGAACCAAGGAGCTACGAGCGTTCTAAAATGGCACTAATCTGGTCTTTCTTTGGCTCGTTTTCAGTGATTATTTTCTTATTTTATGAGGAGTGGTTACTATCTCTTATTTGCTATATGTATTCCGAATCGTATTTAATCGTATTGGATGATATATTATCATCTAGTCATGTAGTATATATTTTTCAGCAGTATGAACAAAAGTACTGCCAGTAGGTTTTCCCTAACAAGTTACCGCGGCCTTGGTGTTACAGGCTCAAGAAGGAACACGGATGGTTTTTAGTCAGTAGAAGTCTGACACACCCTTCCGCTTCACCCACAGCGGGAGAAGGTCATTTGATAATTTTCCATCCAAAAAAAAAAAAACAAAGGTTTTCCCTAACAAAATGCAAATAAAACTACATATATCTTTTACATTTTCACGCTTACACTGCTAAAATGATTTTTTATACCACAAGGTGGCTTGAGTGTAAAACTTAAAATAATTTTAATTCAATGGAAAATACTATATGACAGATATACATGCTTAAGAAGGCTTTTATCCCGAAAATCATGGCTTGTTGGCGTAAAAAGAAAAATTATTCTTATTTTGAAATTTTATCGGAGATCACTTGTTTCTTATTTACGAGATACGTCATTATTCATTTACATACATATTTTCATACTTCAGATTACTACAATAACTATAATCACTATTATTTGACGAAAGTAATGTTTTTTAAATTTATCACCTATTTTAAAGAAATTTTATCAAACAGGCCGGTTCAAAAAGATTGATCAATTTTTACATGAATGTCTCTGGTAAAATTTGATTGAATTTAATGAAAATGGCTATTAATGACTTTTTGTATTTTTATAGATCAAATAGTTTGAGCCAGTCTGTTTGGTCAAATTAGCTGAACGTCTATAGCGGGCATTATGGTTTACGCCCATGTAAAGATAGCGAAATAAATTTTCTACTTTACGTGGAATTGTGACGGTAGATGACTGGTCAAGCTACGGATTTTAACTAAGGTGTCGAATTTATGAAGTTAGGGTTTATAGATTTTTATGTTGACTGACAGATGGGACTCGCCACTGCTAGAGCTGTGGCTAAGCCTGCATTCTGCTGTAAAGCCTAGCAGATTGTAGTTTTATAATTTTTAATGACCTACCTATTGTAATACTAACATTAGCAAATAAGAATAATTGTTACTAATACTATGGGCTCTGCCTGAAATAAAAATTATTATTATTATTATTATAGAGATAGAAGCTTGACTCTACATAAGATGTGATAACTTTTTTATAGGAGACACCCTGGCACTATAAAAAAGTTACTGAACTTAACTGTCGTTTGTAAAAGTTCAAAGATTTGTAGTTTTTATTTTTTCTTGTACTAATACTATAGTATAGTAGCTAGTATTTTGCTTTTTTAGAAAGTACCCAATTAGGTGTGCCGTGTGGGCGGACCTGAGGGCCTACTCTAATTCAACGAAAACGAAACTTCGTTGTACCTGTCTCTTTCACTCTCTGGGTATATCAGTATCGAGTGTAAGGGATGGGTATAACGAAGTTTCGTTTTCGTTGAATTAGAGTAGGCCCTCTGGAATAGTGCCACCTCCTTTCATTTCGCGGAGAGGCATAAGAGTCGACGAAGGAAAATCCTACCGGATGATGGGCAGCAGCGTCATCCTGCGTACAGGCTTGAACTGCGATCACCAACCCAGCCCAGCGTGGTGATTACGGACAAATACCCCCAATACAGTGTAATCTACTAAGAAGGCTAATGTTCAGCAGTGGACTTTATAAGGCTTTATACTTAGGCACCCTAAGATTTTTCCGTTGTGTGCACTGCGTAAACGGTTAATGAAATAAATTGTAGTAGAATTTTTCTTCACAATCGATCAGGTAAAACTGCGGGCACTGCTTATATTGCAAGAATATATAAAAAAAATTGTAAACTATGTTTATACGTTCTCGTACATGCTTTTTATGGCTTTTTATGTGAATATTACTTCCGACTTCTGTCTATTCTTCTGTTAAGTGCGTCGCGTAAAAGTTTCATGCAAAAAGTTCTGTTAATATAATTAATAGAACTTTTCCTGAAATCAACGCGAGTGTAGAGATTAGAGACTTTAGAATAGAATAGACTTCATTTATTTGAAATACAGGTTACATGATTGAGTATCACTGAAAATTAGAGTATCACTATATTTTCACCTTTTACAAGGTACAGAAATGTCATAGTGGAGTATTAGGTATATAAAATTATTCATCATGGATTAAGTCAAAATAAAAATGAAAATATTATTAGTCACTATATGGTACAACAGTGTCTAGAAAAACAATGCAATTAAAATATTGATTCTTAGATATTAGGATTAAAGAAAACTGGTAGTTGGGTATAGTAAGTTCTGATATGATGTTAAATGAAACTGACTCATAAATAAAATTCATAAATTCATATTCATTTATTCAAGTTTGGCTCAAAAGAGCTCTTATGAACGTCAAAACTTAAAAACTAGCGCGCCCATTCACTGCGGGCGGGAGCTTGATCGTAAAAGACCGGGCAAGAAAATCGTCAAGGTTAGTTTTTTCTCCCGCCAGTTACAAGAATATGTACTTAGTAGTAAATATATACTCCAAATATATACATGTATTATTTATTATCAGCCGGCCGTAAGTGGCCTGATTCTATTATGCATACAACTTATATTATATTTTTACATAGGTGTTAAAGAAATAAAAAGTAAAGTGCAGTAAAAAGATATTTATTTCATTAACTCTGACATAGCACTTAAAAACGTCAAAATCCTCAAACAATCAAAGCATATTGATTGTTTGAGGAATTAATGAGAAAGCTGAATGTCGAATGATTCATTCATTCATTCGTTCAGGGGGTGGGAGGTGGGGGCTGAACCTTAGAGAGCTGTCTGAGGAAAATCACTTTTATGACGAACGTTTAAGGTCTTTATTCGTTCCTATTCCATATACTTATTTATAATTTTGAAGTGTGTGGAGTGAGAAATGTCGACTCAAATTAAGCTTTTGACATTGTTGACATAATTTGATTGATAAATAAGCTTTGACATACAAGGCTTATTTATACTTTGCTTGCAAATGCCTGTTTCAAATGTAAAGGAAATAAAACGTGAATATGAAACTTTCTCCTCTGTGCAACAGCGAATGGAAAGCTAAGTAGTTATACTGTCGTTATAAATACAGACTGTACTTTATTTTGAAAACGTGAGCGAAGCAGCGGGCTACAGGTAGTTTAAGAACCTACAGTTACAAAGAAGTATATAACTAACGTATTAGTTCGTAGGTATAAGTAGGTAGGTTTCTATTTAAGCCCTCGCAGGCCCCAAGCTTCGTCCTGCAGAAAAGTTAACTTCAAACCAACAGACCATTAGTTTCCATTCTGTTAAGCCATGTTTCTCGACTAAAGTAGGTAATTAAAAGAGCAAAATTTACATTAATGGGCATTTTAATTTTATGTCTCGCTGTAAAGTTCTGTTTTTATGAATATTCGTGCAATATCCGAAGGCGCACTGACATATATTCGCTCCACTTTCCACCATAAACGTCCGCCGAAATGTTCGGCAACCTTTTTCAGCATTATCGTAAAATCCGGTATCGCGGCCGCGAATCGATACCGTTCCGAATTTAAACTGTGTGTCCCCGCCATTTTTGTCGGATCTAATGAACTATTAAACTGCAATTTAGCTGCGCGATGCTTGCTAGATGGCGCTGTGCGCACGTATTGATCGGGCGGAGGGGCCAAATTCTCGGCATCACTTCTGCCAAGTCACGGAATGTATTGCTGGCTATTGTGGCGAAAAATGGGGGGTTGAGATGGGATACTGAGCGATCAACGCCACCCGGCCGCTTTGAGCGCGTGTACGGGTGGAGAGCACTTGCAGTGCGCTGCGTTTTGAATGTCCGACGTCGGATAGGGCTCCGAATGCGAATGTGGGCCGGAGGGGAGCTTGTTTACTTTTTTCAGCAAACTTTTTAATTTGATTTGGTCTGGATGGACATTAATATTTTGCGGGGCCGCGCTGCGTGGGTAGCGATTACTATTTAAATGAAAATCGTTAGTTCGCAGAGTTAATTTCACTGTGCAATTTTGCTTTTACAAAAGTATATGACTCTGAATTGACAATGTCTCGTTTATTTTTCATATTTTATTATATGGTTCCTTTGATATAATAGCATATAATCAATGTTCAAGAAAAATATTTTTTTTAATTAGTGCAATCCAATAGTAACTCTTTGATCAATAACTTAAAATAAAGTTACCTAATGGACATCTTCTTCATACAATCAAAATAGTTATGTGATATTACTATATAACATTAATTGTGGTAAGCAATAAAGACTAAAATTCAACGGTGTATATAAATAATGATACTATAGCTGAAAATGCTTTTTTAAAAAAAAAATTTGGTAGATAATTTATTTATTTTCTGTACACAGGATTATAAAAAAATCACATACGTACAGCAAAATAAAGAACACGCAAGCATATAGTTAAATCTGAAAAAAATACTGGTTCCTAAAATATTTCTTTACCAGTTTCGGATGTAATGGAATTATATAATTTGTATATTGTTTTATGGATGCAATATAAATTTATTATTATTACCATTATTAATAATAGATAGCAAAAAAAATACATACTATTTCATTTAATATCCGCGCGTGCATGTGTGCCGCACTATGCCGCACTATGGTACTTTACACACACACGCATAACACAGTTCTTCAGCTTTGCCACAAGAAAGGTATCACGTAACACGCCCAAGACATCATGTCATATATACTTTAAATTATTTGTCATATTATTATTTTGCTATAACATTAAATTGATAATTAAGATTGTAATTTGGTAGCAACTATTCTCTTCCTAATATTCTCAAAAAACATATCGAGTCGATGGAATGAGATAAAATAAATACTTGATACAATACGAATGAGATAATATTGTGTTATATTGTTGTTGTCGAACATAATGGCGTGCTGGTGAGTATACCCGCACTCCACTTCTGAGGTCGTGGGTTCGATTCCCACACAGGACAAATCTTTGTGTGCATAAATATAATACAAGCTCTTAATAATACTTACCTTGGAACTATAATTGGTGTAATTGTTAGAAAATATTTAGTAAATAAAAAGTATAAATAAAAAGTTTATAAGCTGTTTATGACTGACACAGAATGATAAGTTTATTAGCATCTAGAAGTACTGAGTTATCTTTGAAATAGAAAGAAATAAGTAAAAATCTTGGTTTTAGAGAATACTAATACAGTCTCATTATTCTGGAAGACGGCAGACGGAAACTGCCATCAAAAAAGTCTCGTAATGTTTTTTTAGATAATTGCAAAAATAAGTACTGCCTGAGTATTACCTGACAAAATAAAAGGACTGTTTTTAATGGAATCGGAGACATTACTGAATTTTTTTTGCACATTTGCACTATTCATGGTATGAACATAAATGTGCATAGAAAAGAGGATCCCTGAAAAAGTGATGGATTGATAATTTAAAGGATAACAGTCATCGACTCATATATCTTGATGAGTCGATGACTGATAACTCAGTGGAAGACAATATACTTCGCCAAAGACATGAACTAGCAGCATCACATAAGGATCATATCGTATGACGTTTAGCTGCCTGAATCCTAATTTATCACTCTAGTACTATTGTCACTCACATTGTTGTTTAAAAAATTCTTGAACTTCAATTTTGTTTGTGAATAATTGACGAATCTAAATAATCCTGTCTTAGTTAAAGTGACAAAAGTACTAAAATTATTAGTCACTACAACCTTATTTAATTAACCTTTTATAAATAAACGTTATCATTGGAGCGAGATATCATGCAATTTAGCACAGTCCATCAATTTCTAAGGCTGACCGCACACTCAATACTTTATACCCGTACTTTATCGACACTGAAACTATCGACGTTTGCAGCAGAGTCTATCATTAACCTAAGCTGAATATTCGCAGGCCTCCAGAGGTCCAGACGTGCTATTTTACCGAGTTATTTCCGTCGCCATTGAATTTAACAGTAGCTCAGCCAGTCTAGTAACGTCTTTATATAAATACTTTATGACCCCTTAGCCTATTTCTAATACCTATCGAGCGGAGTCATTAAATAATTGGTTAGTTCTAGATCTATGTAGGTCTGTATCAGGTGGAGGGTTTAACCTTTTTAATGGGGTTTGAATTATAAGTTAGCTATTTGTAATTATAACGTAAGTAAGGTAACGTAAGGTTTTTTTTGCTTTAGATATTTTCTTACATAATATTTAAAGAGAGGGTATAGAATTGCTACGGAGTTCGAAATTCGACTGATACCTTAGGGTATTGAGGGTATGCCATTTAGGGAGTAACAGGTTACACATTATCCTCCTCCATAAACTACATTCTATGGGGGGTATTTGCCCATAGTCACCACAATGGGCAGGCGGGTTGGTGATCGCAGTTCAAGCCAGGGGGCCTACCGCCGAATTCGATTGATTACCGGTAATCCATCTAGATCAAACTTTGTGTAGGTTCATTAATCCGTACCGGGGAATCTGCCGACAGCCACCTCTCATTCATGACCTTCAGTCCGTAACAGACTAATAGGTAAATGGAGAACGCCATTTTGGTTCGATTTCCATGAGTTCGGCGGTACGACTGAATCAATTCGAAATCCATTTTGCCTTATAATCGATTGCCATCGAACTCGGCGGTAGGCCCCCAGTACGCAGGATGACGCTGCTGTCAATTATAAATTCAAAATTATTAGCAGACATTATTCCGTGTCATTTTTGATTAGCCATGATGGAGGTCGAAATCTTAATGCAGCCGGACGATAAGCTCCTCTCTCATCAGCTCCTGTCTATAATCAATGGGTGCGTAAGAATAAGTTGACATTCATAAGTACTCCGGTACTCCTAGCCCGATTGAATAAAAAAATTTCTTATTCTTTCTTCATTTATCTCAAACTCAAGCTCAACTCAAAGTTTACTTTATTATTTCCAATATACAACTTAGCTTATTGGAATGATTTATATTAGATATTGTAAGCACGTTCATCAAGCTTGACTTATGACTCTTAGATCATTCTTATGAATATTCATATATCTTTTAGATTTTGAAGAGCATTTACCGCTCATGCAGTTAGTTACTGTAATAATAAACTTAATTAAATTGTAAATCAAATAATTATACGTGCAACCAAAAAGACATATTAAAACCTCATACGAGTAGGTACCATCGATTCTCGTTTAAAGGTTTAATATTTTTTTAACATCTGGAAGTACGACGTCTGTTTTTGTCATTTCACTAAATTATTTTTATGATTCGATTTTCAATTTAATTTTTATGTGACAACGCGCTCGCACTGCCATCTAGTACGCTTTGTTAAAACAATCTTGAAAACTGCTACTAATAGTTACTACACAATATAGATAGATGGCGTTATTCGTGGCAAATATTATTTTACTAAATTCTGTTTTCTTTATTATTATAATTAGGATACCAATCGTAATTTACATCAGTGATAAAATGTTTTTTATTTAATAACTACAGAAGTAGATATTTCTATGATAATCTTTTTTTCTTTTTGCTACAGGAAAATCATGCTCGATAGAACGAAAGTTATATTTACAGCAGCCAGGATTATAAACTAAATTATTTAAACGAAGTTATTATTTAAGTAAGTATATTTTATTATATAAATTACAAAAACATAGTTGAACATACAACTTAAGGCCCCGGCAACTCGTTGTAGCGAACGGGATACGTTAGCTGATTGCCTCTGTCCCACGAGTAGAGTTCCTGCAAAATTCATACATTCTATGAGTTGTTTTTCTGTCTGCGAGTGTTAATCATAGGGGTAGCGGGTGTATAGGGATCCTACCAAAACCTAAGGAGCCCAAGCCAATCTCACCTGCAAGTGGTGCACCTGCTGATCAACAGACGAGGCTCTGACGAACATAACAGTGCCCGGTAAGCGGCAATAGGCTCGCCCCTTATAACGTGGGACCAGCTATACTTTGGCGAAGTGTGGGCGTATATTATGCCTACCCCTTTGGGATAACAGACGTGAATGTATGTATGTAAAGTGTTAAGCAGACATGGCATTAGTCATTTAATGTTTTAATCCACCTGCTGGACTCGATCTCCCATGAAATATTTGAAAGTCTTTAAATAAAATCCGAACTCAGGTCGACCGGAGCGAAGATGATTGGCCCAAGCGGGGATTCACAGACGAGGCAGTTCGAAAGTGCGAATGTGGAACAACACATCATACCATGATTCACCCAAGGTTCTGTCCCCATATATGTAGAGTCAGCGCTACATAGTAGTTGATGGCATCTAAAGCGCTCTTGCGGGAGACTCGGCTCTATTGTATAGAATGTTAAGTACATTTTTGTAATAATAATTAATATTGTTTATAATTTTTTAGTTTCAAGATAAGTAATGAACTTATCTGTTATGGGTATACAACATAACGAAAAATGTTTTGTTTTGTTGTAAATACATACTTAATATACATACGACCGATATGGCGTGGAGGTCAATATACCTGCACTCCGCTCATAAAGTCGTGGGTTCGATTCCCACACAGGGTAAATCTTTGTGTGCATGAATGTGAAGATTTGTTCTGGTCTGGGTGTTTCCTATGTATATTATGTTGTAAATTAAGAATGTATTTACAAGAAAAAGGATTTAAGTATGTTTATCCGTTATTTAGTATCCATAATTCAAGTTCTGATTGATACTTATCTTGGGAACTAATAATTGGTGTAATTGAATATTCAATTTCATGCCTACAATGATTTGTGCTGTATTGGAATCGAACCCAGGACCTCAGGAGCGTAGGTAGTGCATGTATTTCCTTCCAGGGCATGTTAGTCGTCAGTCTAACATAGTCCTTGGTACCTTATGTGTGTGGTCGTAACCGAGTTGCGTGGTCTTCCTGAAAGGGTTGGTGAACTGCAGGGCGACCTCCAGCTGCTTGCTGAGGTACAGGTCGATAGCTATGGTCACCTTGCTCTCTCGCTCCGTCGCCGAGTCCAAGGCGTACAGCACTCCGCATACGATGAACATTTCGCCCATCTGGAGATTAAAAGGATTTTTAACAACAGTAGGTATAACAATGATGAACAATCTGGTAATAAGAAGCCGGTGGGTGCTGACAACTCAAGACCGACTGACGTGGGAATGGTAGCTTTTTTACCACAAGGTGGAACTTAAGGATGCGGCTCATATATAATATCATGCCTGTTTCCCCGAAGGGGGAGGCTGAGGCATACTATACGCCCACACTTCGCCATTTATATTGTTGGTTGCGTCATAGCTGGCGAGTTTATTGCCGCTTTCCGGGCAATTTTAAGCATGTGGCCCATCTGATTGAACGTGGTCACCATAGCCTATGGACGCGTGCAACTCTAAACCGTTTCACGCCCTTTTTGAAAAGCCCCATATTTAGAAAAAACCTCGCCAGGGAGCTTATTCCACAACGCAATGGTACGCGGCAGAAAGATTCATAGGAAACGCACCAAAGTACTTAATTAAGTCATGATATCCTAGCATTATCCCAGTTGCCCTAGACTTAAGCTTAAACCCCTCAGTGTGCACACATCATCATCATCATCACAGCCCATTAACGTCCCACTACTGCGCACGAGCCTCCTCTCACATATCAAGGTGTGAGGGTATTGGGTCATACTCCACCACGCTGACCCAGTGCGGATTGGCGGAGGCAGGTGTGTGGCGTCCTGCTGTTAGAATTTTTCAAGCCGCCCATTAGGCCTCTAACATGGCTTAACGACTACCACATTTAGTGATAACCGGGACCAACGGCTTAACGTGCCTTCCGAAGCACGGAAGCGCTCGATATCAAATGCCACACAAACGGTCACCCATCCAAGGACTGACCTCTGTAAACTCTGCTGTACTTCGGCGATCGTTTCCGACCACCGAGCACCGCAGAGCTACGAGTGTGCACACTGGTTTAACCAAATTAAAGCTGAAATTCGGATATTTCATGGAGCGACTGCCGGTTGGCCTCCGCAACTAGAGATAAGTATCGTTCTATGGTTATCAGGATGTTAGAAGGCACTGATTTCCTAATAACGACGTCCACGGATGTTCATGACAGCCGGGACCCCGTGTCTTCACGTTCTTTCTAAGGCACGGAGTAAGCGTTAATTACGCACATAACTTTTAAAAGTCATAGGTTTGAACCTGGGGCTCTCCGAATTTAAAGGCTATAGGTCTCGCCGCTAGGCTATAGCCACTAACCAAGTCACTGAGAACTTAAGTAGATGATAATATTTTTAAAAACTTACTTGTTTGTGGTTCAAAGAAATATTCCAAATGTTGTCGATGTTTAAACCGTCTCTGTTAGGATCGAAGCTAAGCTGAAATGTAAATAAATAAATAAGTAACCCCCTTACAATCACACAAATTATATAAATGCAAAATAAAGTATCATTATGAACTTGTATTGCGGATACTATAAATACTTTTTGTTTGTAAATACATACTTAATATACATGGGAAACACCCAGACCAGCAAAAATATTCATGTTCATGCACACAAAGATTTCTCCTGTATGGGAATCAAACCCACAACCTTCACGCCATGTCGGTGGTCAAATGTAAATTAATAGTAATATTTCTTACAAAACAACCAATTTGTTTTGTTCTAAGACAAGACGTAATCATTAATCAAATCCAATATGTCCCATACCAGGGGCCCTACCGCCGAATTCGATGGATTACTGGTAATCCATCTAGATCAAACTTTGTTTTGCGTTCATTAATCCGTACCGGGGAATCTGCCGACAGCCACCTCTCATTCATGACCTTTAGTCCGTGACAGACCAATAGGTAAATGGAGAACGCCATTTTGTTTCGATTTCCATGAGTTCGGCGGTACGACAGAACCAATTCGAAATCCATTTTGCCTTATAATCGATTGTCATCGAACTCGGCGGTAGGCCCCCGGATATACATACATATATACTATTAATAATACATAACATACATAGGAAATATCCAGACTAGAACTTATATAATAAAATTTTGGTGTTTAGGGATCCTACAAAGACGTAAGGAGCCCAAGCCATCCTCACCTGCAAGTGGTGCACCTTCCGATCAACGGACGAGGCTCTTGCGAACATAACAGTGCACAGTAAGCGGCAATAGGCTCGCCACCTATTACGTGGGACCGACGATATAATTTGCGAAGTGTGGGCGCAAATATGCCTCTGAAGGGGTAGGCTTCGGGTAAACAGGCATGAATATGTGTATGTAAGTATGTAATAAAATTTAAAGTTTGGGGTTGATATGCTAAGGGGGTTCTGGGGATGATAAAATGAAACCACCCTGATAAAGTGCTGCTTGTACACTGATATTTCATAGTAAAATTTAATATAAAATTGCTATATAACCAAAGTAACTCGCGGCGACTTGTAAAGGTGACGCTACACTGCTCGCAGATATTATTACACATTGCTAGCGATGATAGTTTTACTTAACTGTACGATAGCTCGTACAATTTTTCTTATTAATTATTAAGTCAAAAACGTTGCGCGTTCGAGCACAACATAAAATTATGTGTGGGATTCGAACTCACAATTTAAGGAAAGGAAGTTTGTACTTTGCCTCTTGAGCCAATTCAGGCACTCAATTTGTAGAAGTAAAGCGTTTTTATCAGGTTCGTGAGAGTCCATCACTTCCAGATGTCTTGAAACTTGTCAAATATAGATATTCTTTTTCAAACAATAATGTTACCATAAGCTGTATGTATATATAATTATTGTATATATAAAATATGTTTTTTATTCCTTTTTTTTATTTTTATTGTAACACTTTTCTTTGACGTAATTTATCCCGTACATCTATTTAGATTACAACTGCTAGGGTTGGCTGGTAAAGATCTCTTCTAGAGATAAGCACACCTTTGCACATGTTATTTTATATACCTCATACAATCTTTTCTTTTGCAATAAAAGATTATTACTATACCAACCCCGCCCTAGCGATTATAAAATTACCTTAGCCACCGCCGTGTTGTTGGAATTCTCTATGGAATAAATTGCCCATAAACCATTGTCATCTGCACTGAAATCGACCTGAAACGAATGATAACAAATACAATAAATTCTTTATTTCTAAACAAACCAAACTTTACAAACGGTTTGGTGACATATCTAGTAAGTAAAAATATACCTATATCAGGCAGTCACCGCCCATTTAGACATCATTTACATTGGGGTAAATAAAAAAGATTAAGGTGAAAAGCAATCAAATTTAATATATGAGTGTTGTTTAGTGTGCTAAGGTGAGTGTATGTGTATGGTGTAGAAAAGTTGTGTGAGGTGGAGAATAGTTTTGTACTAAACTTTTCAGAGCAAATTCGAAATAAATCATGATATGTAGTAAAACAATAAAAATAATAAATGGCAAGGTAACTTAACAAATCAGCCGTTTTATATTAGGTCGGGGAAAAAGTCTTTTCGCATAACGTAGGTATAAACTTATTATAAAATTTTTTTGACTGTACTATTTGTGTCTGGCTGGTTTTGGTAACATTAAAAAGGTTCCATTATAAAGAAAAGAAAAAAATAAAAAAAAGTTGTTTCCCGCTATTTTTCATTTGTTTTTCTCTCCGTAAAAATGAGTGAATCTAATGAAGAAATTCGATACATTTTAAAATTTTATTATAAAAAAGGCAAAAATGCAACTCAAGCAGTGAAAAAAATTTGTGATGTTTATGGACCTGATGCAGTGTCAGTAAGAGTAGCACAAATTTGGTTCAAACGTTTTCAGTCCGGAAATTTTGATGTTAAAGATGCACCTCGCTCTGGTCGCCCTGTTACGAATAAAATGGACGCCATTTTTGAAAGAGTGGAGCAAGATCGGCATATTAGTAGTTACGATGTAGCTGAAGAACTGGGAATTGACCACAAAACAGTTTGGACCCATTTGAAGAAAGCTGGTTATACAAAAAAGCTCGATATTTGGGTGCCACACGAGCTCACTCAAAGAAACTTAATGAACCGTGTACTCATTTGCGATTCATTATTGAGACGTAATGAAACCGAGCCGGTTTTGAAGAGATTGATAACTGGCGATGAAAAGTGGATCACGTACGACAAGAAGGTGCGAAAAAGGTCGTGGTCGAAAGTTGGCCAGGCTTCACAGACTGTGGCCAAACCTGGCCTAACACGAAATAAGGTGATGCTGTGTGTATGGTGGGATTGGAAGGGCATTGTTTATTATTAGCTTTTACCGCCCGGCAAAACCATCGATTCTGATCTTTACTGCCAGCAACTGATGAGATTAAAGGAAGCAGTCGAGAGAAAACGGCCGGAATTGATCAACAGGAAGGGTGTGGTCTTTCATCACGATAACGCTAGACCACACACATCTTTAGCCACTCAGCAAAAATTAAGAGAGTTCGACTGGGAGGTCCTAGTGCATCCACCATATAGCCCTGACCTTGCGCCTTCAGATTTTCACCTGTTTCGGTCTCTGCAGAATTCTTTAGGTTCTGTAAGGTTGACCTCAAGAGAGGACTGCCAAAACTATTTGTCCCGTTTTTTTGATCAGAAGTCCCAAAGTTTCTACAGTAACGGGATAATGTCTCTGCCCACAAAATGACAGAAAGTTATTCAACAAAACGGTACATATATATTGTAAATAAATGTAAATAAACTTTGAAAAAAATGTCTTGACTTTTCATACAAAAATACGAAAAGACTTTTTCCCCAACCTATTATTTTACGCTCGGCTAGTGTCAAAAGGAAGCTCTGCAAATTAAATTAGCCATTGAACATTAAAGCTAAGCGGATCATATCAGTCACTTCATTTGTACATATTTATTATGTCATATGAGATTCTGTTTCTATCAGTGGGGACTTAAAATGGGCTTTCTTAGATTAAATGTTTAATGTATTATATTTCGCAAGCTGTTGGTTCTCCTAAAAATGTAATAGATAAATAAAAATGTATAACATTTGCATCATCGAAAGTAGCTGAAACAAACTCTTGGCCTGAATCGAACTCATGATCTTAGGAATTAATAACACGCGCCATATTGGTCGTCTAATAAACAGTAGGACATGCGCGGGCGAAGTCGTCGACGAAGGTAGTATAATACCATTAATGCGGACACACCCACCCAACATCAGCCACCTCAGTCTATTGCCAAATTACTCTATGGTCTATTGCTTGTAATCCCAAAGGCATCATTTGGCCGTTACCGATCCTTTAAAAACCGTTTCAGGTTTTAATTTTTTTTAATAATGGCTTCGTGCATTTAGCACATTTAGCCAGTTGCAAGTAAGAGATATATTAAAAACATATAAATCATAGTAAATGAGAATGAGTGGTGATAAAGATGGTAAATAGTAATCGAGATGCCCTCCCCCTAAACTCCTTGAGTCCTCAGTAAAGAAGTGGAACTATATTGAGATCTCACATGCACTTCTTGAGAGAATTTTAAAAGTGATGTTGCACTGTTTTGTTTCATTCACCAACACCCATGTACGTTCTAAAACACTTAACGGTGAATAATCCACCGTTATTTATACATTATCACAAATTTTAGAAACGAAAACAAAAGTGCAGGCAGGACGCTTTACTTTCCCGCCAAGAAGTCAATAAAATATTATACAGAGCGCTCTTACTTTCTGGTCTGCTTCGACTGCTTACCATCAAAATAATGACCTTTGTGCCACTGACCTGGTTATGCTGGGAGCTGTAAAGTCTGCCCGACGCGTGGGGCAGATGCACCGACTTGATCCGACTTTGCGTCAGATCGTACCGGATAATCTCTCCTGGTTGACCCGACTCGTTCGCTTGGTAGAAGAACGAGCCGCTGTATACTATGTGGCCATTTCCCTAAAAAAAATGTTATAATTACAATTTTTTTCTTAGACACGTGGCTTTATAAATGTGCAAGATAATTAAAAAAATAATTAAAAATTATTTATTCAAGCTTGGCTCAATACAGCTCTTATGAAGGTCAAACTTAAAATTTAACGCGCCCATTCACTGCGGGCGGGAGCTTGATCGTAAAAGAGCGGGCAAGAAAATCGTTGAGTTTGGTTTTTTTCTCCCGCCAGTTACAAAAGTACTTAAACTAAAAACACAGCTTACCAAAAAAAACTTGTGTTTTGCAGTCACAAAATTTTAAGAAAAGATTAGTTTACTATCAGCCTTTTAACGGCCACTAAGGACTGATACCGGACCTCCTCTCTCGATCCAAGGTAAAAGAGTATTGGGTCTTACTCCATTACTCCAAAAGCGGGTATATGGCTCCCTTCTGTTAGAATTTTTCAAGCCGCCTACTACGGCCTTCAACATGCTCTATAGACTCCGTTATAATAGAATAGATAACCAGGACCAACAGCTTGACGTGACTTCTAAAGCACTAAAGCGCTCGATATGAAATGATAAATAAATGGTCACCCACGCTAAAACTGAAATTCAGCGAAAATCTAGTCAGACCAGTAAGCCCCTGGGCCATATGCTAAGTCTAGGGCAACCGGGATAATGCTATGATATGATGAGGTCACACATCCAAGGGAATCTTTAAAAACTCGAGGTGATTGGTGGTTGGATAATTGTATCCAACCACCAATCACCTCGATGCAAAGAGCGCTTTAATTGAAAAAACAAAAAAAAACTTACGAAAAACGGTTTCTGCAGCTTGTGAAATTCATCGACGTGGTCAGCTTTGAAAGTGGCCTTGCTCCTGTACTCTCGAAGTCTTTCCACGTCATTTTCCTGAGTTGTCCACAACTTATCTCTCTGCAACGCAACAAGAATTTATATCTAGTATCTATCTTTGAATCGTATTTTCTCACGATATTATTTAAAGTTATTAAAATTCCCAGGCAGAATCTGAGCCGGTATCAAGATTTAGCCATTTATCCTTCGCTAAATGATTTAACCATCACATTCTTCGTTCATCCGCGTTTGCAGATGGTCATTTACTAACTAAGTTAAATAAATATCTGGTCTCAAACTAAGAAGAGTTAGTATATGCTAAAAACAAATAAACATACTTTTTTTGTAAGACGAATTTTTACTAGGAAAAATCACCTCGTTCGCGGTGACACGGAAAGGAATCGAACCTCTGACCTTTGGATCAGATGGATATGACTTTTGGATCATCCAAAGTAGTCAAAATTAATCTCATAACTTCATACATACATTCACGCTTGGTTCCCCGAAGGGGTAGGCAGAGGCTTATTAACGCCCATACTTCGCCAATGATATAGTTGGTCCTACGTAATGGGTGGCGAGCCTATTGCAGCTTACCAGGCACTGTTATGTTCGCCAGAGCCTCGTCCGTTGATCGGCAGGTGCACCACTTACAGGTGAGGTTGGCTTGGGTTCCTTAGGTCTTGGTAGGATCCCTATACACCCTCCATATACATACATAACTTTATATAGCATTGCAAATGCAAATAAAAATAATATATAAAAAATACTTTTATTGTAAATAATAATCCATAGAACCAGACCAAGTATTCAAGGTCATGCACACACATTTTATTATTTGTTCAATTAAATAAAACCAGGGATATCAAGGACCGGAGTGATAATGTTTACTTCCACGACCTACCAGTCAAGTTACATACTTAAAATCGGGTTCTAGTGCGTAAGGTGATGAATTAAAACTGTCTTTACCTGAGCTTCACTAGCGTTGGAGTCTCTGAGCCAAGCCCCGAAGAGTTCATCTTTGTATCGATGGTAGACTGGTTTCCCAATAGCGTACAGTTGACAATCTGAGAAGCATTTCATGACATTTAAAACAAAATTATTATGATAAAAAAGGTTTCTATCAATCCTCCAAAATATAATTGATCAAATAAAGAACCTTCTGACATATTTTTTTAATTCTCATGTTTTTCTCCAGACCTAAATGAGTCTTTTCTTGAGTCTTCAACTTCGGCTCGTTGCTGACCAGGAGGAGACAGCTTAACTGTCGCACACTGCAACGCTTAAGTCGTCAGTTGCCGAAAAAGTTTCTATGTCACCACCACCAGCCATAAATGCAAATCATAATTAGATATAATTGCATATTACTTCCTATTTGTATAAAATCTGAAGCGTTTCCGGTGCTATATACAAACTATCACGACTGTTTTCCCGAAGGGGTAGGCAGAGGCAAAATATACGCCCACACTTCGCCAATTGTGTTGTTGGTCTCACGTAATAGGTGGCGAGCCTAATGCCGCTTAGCGGGAACTTCCATGTTTGCCAGAGCCTCGTCCGTTAATCGACAGGTGCACCACTTGCAGGTGAGGTTGGCTTGGGCTCCTAAGATGATGGTAGGATCCCTGTACACCCGGTTTCTGGTGCCGGGCTGTCGAAAACGATCACTGAAGTTAAGCTGAGTTTACAGAGGTTAGTACTTGGATGGTTGACCGATTGTGTGGCACCGTCCGCGTGGTGGAGTATGACTTAATATTGATAACAATAATAAATCATTTATTGCATCCCTTCACATAATTATGTTAATTTACATTATAAGGTTAAAATTAAAATAATAACCAGAACTTAATTTAATTACGAAAGTCCAGAGAGCAAAGGGAGCAAATTGGTTCTGCTTGTGCTGTCCAGTGTGACATTTCAGACGGCGCTGGTTTTCAGCCACCCCTGTTCTTCAGATGAGACTATGGGAAATATGTGCTAGGGGATCCCTACGTTTAGTTAACAATTTTACTTACTCAAGGAGTCTCGTGCTTAATAGGGGGACATTAATAAACTGTGATGATGACTAAAACTCTCACTTGTATTTCTCCTCGGCTTATGGCCAATGGTTCCGTTGATAGTTGTGATGAGAAGGTGGGCTCTGTCGCACCGTGGGCAAGACGGACATCGCTGCACTTGGCACAGTTCCTCATAGGAGGTAAGCACCGGCGGCCGGGAGCCGAACTCCATCGGCTGTTCTACTGCCACCTGATGTCCAGGGCCAGGGACTGAAAATTACAAATAAAATAAATAAAATAAATAAATAAAAAATCATTTATTGCTTAGGAATACATTAACATGACAAAATATAAAATTAAAAATAGTCATAATCTTAAAAGCAACTGGAGTAAGCTCAGCTTATGCTGCACAGAGTAGGCTACTCTACGCAGCGCTGGTTTTCAGCCCCCCCGTTTCATTAGGTTCGCAACATAGTAGTGACCACGTAGAAAAACAGAAATTACAAGTTAACACTTCAGCAAAATCGAAAAGTAAACAAGCAAAAATTAAATTGCAAATAAAAACAAAAACAAACCACAGAATAGAAACAAAAATAAGGATAATAATAATAAATTTCACTTTTCTTAATTTAACAAACAATGATATAAAAATTTTGATGAGTATATGCATGTGTGTGTGTACGTAGGGCCGGCTTTTACGACAGTTCTTAATTTGATTTAAGCTAAATTTGATTGAAAATGTTATTGCATTTCAGTCATTTGTGTGAAGTTGAGAGAGACAGAATTGAGAGGGACAGAAGGATGTTTTATATTTTTAGCACAAAACAGGATTAGTGACCGTTGTGCAAAACAACCTTTATGTTATACTTAAAACGTAGTTAGTATACATACAAGCTGTTCCGAAAAGGGAATTTATTTTCATTGTCCCAATATAAGGGACTTAGGCTTCGAATTCTTTCTTTCCACGTGTTCAGTGTGTATTTCCAACTTCGAACCATGAGAAGGATGTTATAATTAATAAAAACGTTTTTTTAAGTCTCAAAATTATTTAGGGATTTTGTCGTAATTCGACCATGCCAGTCCCATCGTATCAATTTTATCTTTGTTGTCGGTTTTGCTAAGATTGGGTGATATATGCCTATATCCCACCGACTTATCTTGTACTGCATATAACAGCGAAGCCTTCTGCTCACGTATCTGACACATTCCATCAATAAGTGCTGTAGGTTTTCAATGATGTTACACAAATCGCCAGGGGATGACACTTTGCGCATTAGTTGTGCAAGTTAACTTGTGGCTTGGATACTCTTTGATTAGCAAATAGTTGAAGCGCTGGATAACTCACATGCCAGTTTGATATGACCTTTGACAGTCTGGTTATTGAGCTCGTTCTTGGCCACGCAGCTGTACTGCCTCAGATCGTGATCTCTGATCCCGGGAATTTCGAGTCTCATAATCCACCTCCAGGGGTCGGCTGTAGACACCACTTCGGTCCTGAACCTGGGACCTTCCAGTGTGATGCCGTCGCACTCCCAAGCTAACACTGGTTCTGGCCAGGCTTGGACCTAGAATTGAAGCAAGTTGTTTGGGATTAAGTGGTTTTCTTCATTTTGTATTTCTTCCAAGTTATCTGCAATTGTCAACTGTTCTCAAAATAAAAATAAAACCAAAGCATAAGTGATCCAAAAAAGTGTTTTCCATCATTGTAAAGTAAAAAGTAAAGTAATAAAATATTTATTTCATAAACTATTTTACATAGTACTTGAAAACGTCATGATTAAAAATGGAAAAAAAAATAAACAATCGAAATATTATTACACTAAATCACGAAGCTTAGATTCACTTACATGCAACAAAATAATTTAAAAACAAAAAATAATTAAGTGTAAGTGAATCTAAGTGCCAGGTCCGAGCCACCGCTCTGTAAGAACTCACAGGCTATGCTCTTTTAAATATGTCCATTAGTTTGATACTAGAATTACAATCTTCATTTGTCTGTGAAGCTATACAATGCAATATAACATAATATTAACAATATTTATGTTTTTAAATCATTCATATTAGAATAGCCTGTATGAAACGGCAGTTTAATCCCAAGCATTTTTATCTGCCATATAGTCTTTAATAGAATAGTAACCCTTTGAAGACAGCTTGCGTTTTATTGATACTTAAAATTTATTTAGGCTTGATTGATTCGTCATTTTTATTGACAACCGATATGGCTTGGAGGTCAGTATACCTGCACTTCACTCGAGAGGTCGTGGGTCCGATTCCCACACAGGACAAATCTTTGTGTGCATTAACATGAATATTTGTTCTGGTCTGGGTATTCTCCTATGTACCTACCTTAAGTATGTATTTACAAAAAAAAAGTATTTATATATGTTTATCCGTAATTTAGTATCCATAACACAGGTTCTTAATGATACTTATCTTGGAACTAAATAATTGGTGTGATTGTAAGAGAATATTTATTTATTTTATTTAAGGTCCTGGGTTCGAATCCCATTCGGCAACTGCGGACGTCGATTTGTTCTAGATTTTTTATTGCCTTAAAGCAATATTACTTACTTCGCATTCGATTTTGGCCGTTTTGTTGTAAACGTACAGGATATTATTTGGCACACGAATGTATGGGCTAACTGAAACAACAATAAGAAAAGGTCTTAGTTCGAAGTATTTCTTAACAAAATAAGGACATAGAAATATCTGAGACAGTCACGCATGTTAAGGCAGAGGCACATTATACGCCCACACTTCGCCAGTAACTTTTTGGTTGGTGAGCCCATTGCCGCTTACCGGGATCTGTTACGTTCGCCAGAGCTTCGTCTGTTAATCAGCAGGTACACCACTAACAGGTGAGGTAGCCTTGGGCTCCTTAGATATTGGTAGGATCCCTAAACCCGATAATTCTTCAGACAAGTATTTTGGAGAATTATGAGGAATGTTTGTATAGCTTTTTAGAAATTTTTAGTTCTCTTTATGATCTTTGCATACTATTCTCCTATTGCTGTTTTCAGGCTTCTCCCAACAAACCAACCAATTCAAGTCAAACCCCACTATGTGGTGGGGCCAAATGTAGATCGGTGGAGGGTCGGCTGAATACAGGAAATCAAATTATTTCATTGTCATCCGTACTTATATAATCAACAAAATATAATAATGACAATTATTGGTTTATTCTATTCAATATTTAATGTTTATTTACACACGTTCTTCACTATTAAATTCTTGACTGTTTAAATCTTTTCTACTCAAAATTTCCCAATGGTACAAAGTTCCATCATCATATCCTAGCATTATTTCGGTTGCCTCAAACTTCAGAGTCCAGGTCTGCTTAACGGTCTAACCTGGGCTGAATCTCAGTTGTTACACTGTAAAAACCTTTTTAGAACACTTAAAAACCTAATTCAAAAAAGGAGGACATACTCAATTTTTTTTTTGCATAGACAAAATACTACGATCAGATGTTCACATAACATTACTGATTTGTAAAGTCGTAATGTAGAATTTGTTTATTTTGTTGCAGGTAGTTTAAGTCTCCTGGGAAAGTAACGTTTGATTTTATATACGTTAATTGTTCAAATTATATTTTTTAAATTTTCTTGACACTGGCAAATTTTAAATTGCCAATTGGGGAGAAAAAAAAAACATTACTGATATCACCGTAATGGCTGGATATAAAAGCGCATAAGATGTATTATAATACTAAACTGAGTCGGCGGTTTCATCTACGTTAATTTGTGGAAGACGAGACATATACTAACAGTGAACTTCCACATCAGTGGTCTGGTTGGCAGAAGGCAGCATCCCGTTGTTGGCCAGACACACGTACTTCCCCGTGTGCCAGCGGGACACGTTCGGTATGTTCAATAGGTGACCACTTACAGAAGCATCTCGCCAAGAACCCTGGAAAAAATAAGTGGAAAGTAATAACGGGACCGTTAGCCTGTCTACATGACCCGGAAAAGGCAGACAGTCGAAACTTTCCCAGAGTTGGTATTTTATGTTTCATTTCACGGCCAGGGCCTGGGCCCTGGGGCTGGTCTGATTCCCTGGTCCAGATTTGGCTGAATTATAGTTATTACACGGTGCGACTGCTGTCTAACCTCCGCAAATCAGAAGGAAACATCATTCAATGGTTACACCAGCTGTTAGGATATTAAAAATGACTTTCTTGTAACGACTGTCATAGATGTTCGTGACAACCGGGACCAATGGCTTAACGTGCTTTCCAAATTTGGAGCAAGGGGTGATTACGAACATAGCTTCGAAAAGTCATAGGCGACTAGAGAATGAACCAGAGACCCTCGGTATTGCAGTCTGTTGGTCTTACCACTTAGGCTCGAAGAGTATGTATTTTATGTCTTGAAGTCGTCGCAAAATGTCATAGTCCTTTTTGTTTGTTCTATCGAAGTAAAGAAACTTTAAACGAAATTTTATCTATTGCCTGAATAGAGAGCCTACTCTAATTCAACGAAAACGAAACTTCGTTATAACCATCCCTTTCACGCTATTAGCATATACCCAAAGAATGAAAGAGATAGATATGACGATTTTTTTTATCGTTGAAATAAAGTAAGCCCTTAGGTTTTCTGTGTGGGTTGAGTGACATATTCTCTCTTTATTCTCAAGCCAAATCAGCCTCCTGCGAAACCCCAGGCGGCCACTAGTTCTTGAATAAGAAACAAGAAGTTACTGCATTGACGTTTTTTGTTTGCAATATTTGGGAGGATGCCAATATCTAGTGATCGAACTGAGCTAACACAGCGAGACTGGAGCCTTACTGTATTCTGAAGTATAAGGCTTTTCGTAACATCTGGTATGGTATTTGCCTTTATTTGTGTAACTTACAAGATTTAATTGAAAAAACGTATGTAATTTCGTAGTAAAGAAGAGTTCACAGCAGTAAGTTTTTGGACCTGTGACCATTTGTGTGGTTAGTAAGGTTAGTGTTTTTGCAGGTCGGCCAGGTGCCAGTCAGCATCCATAAACTGCGATGACTATTTCTCACCAGTTGAGCCGCTTGCTAGTAAGATAAAAATGATATTATAATATCAGCCTTCTGAGTCCTCTACTGAACATTAGTCTCCCCAATAGATTACATTCTATTGGGCGTATTTGCCTATAATCTCCACGATGGGCAGGCGAGTCGATGATCGCAGTTCAAGCCAGTATGCCGGATAACGCTGCTGCCCATCATCCGGTAGGATTTCTCTTCGTCGACTCTTACGACGATGAGAGGGGGTGGCACTATTCTAGGCCGGTACCACATGGCGCTTAAAAATATATACGTACCTGTATAACAGCAGTTCCATCAGTACGTCTCCACTCCACTGCTGGCTCGGGACGTCCCATCGGATTGCAGCTGATGCGGAGAGTGTCGCTCTCACGAACTATCACCCTGGTGTGATCCTCTGAAAGTTAGAAAATATTATGAGTTTTAATAGTTAAAGCAACTTTTCATGCGCCATTTCCAGTATATTGGATGCTACAAAGCATGCAGGAAAAACCAAATAAGATGAAAGCCTCTCTCCTCACAGTATTTACTTATACTGTGAGGAGAGAGGCTGGCATGCCAGTGCCATGTAGCTTGAGTATGGCATGCTCACTTAAATGTTTTTGCGGTGGTGGCGTCATGCGTCGGATCGTTACGTTCCCTAAAATTTGGTTGAGCGAAACGATGGCTGGTTCATGCGTCATACTCGTGAACGGGTGCCGCCAGTGGGGAGTGGTCTGCTCACGTCTACTATGTTTATTCATAATCATGCTCGTATAACTTAAAAAAAAGAGTTGTTATTTTCTTCTTTTATTTTAAATCTTGTGACTGCAGAACACAGGTTTTCGTAGACTTGTCAAATTGTATTACTACTAAGTACATTTTCTTGTAATTGGCGGGAGGAAAAACTAACATGGACGTTTTTTTTGCCTGTTCTTTTACGATCAAGCTCTCGCCTGCAGTGAATGGGCGCGCTAGTTTTTAAGTTTTGACCTTCATAAGAGCTCTTTTGAGCCAATCTTGAATAAATGATTTTGAATTTTTTGTTCTTTTTTTTAATATATTTTTCATTGCAGACAGATAACAAGTAACATGGAGTGTTACATAGGAAAAATAACATCAGATAAGCCCAATCCATACGTTTGAGTACCTTTATCATCATCTCAGCCATTAGAAGTCCACTGCTGAACATAGACCTACCCGATTGTTTCCTAGCTTGCTGTTGCCTCGACCAAATCACCGTTTGATGGAACGGTGACGGGAAGCGGGAGGCGAATGAACATTGCAATAAAAGCTTAATAAGCATGCTTGTTAGCCCTTTGCTTTGCTACAATAATTATGCCCCACCTATTCTCTTGTGTCACGCTCAAACTACCATCTGAACATGAATTCCTATTGCTGATTAGATAGAATATTGTTTCTAAATAGAGGTGACACCTAACCCAAGTTTAAATGGATTTTGTTGAAGACATGTAATTTTTATCTCTTTACCCATCCTCTACTCTCACGTTGAATGTGTTTGAGACCATGACATATCTTCATACTACACAAAGCGTGACTCTAGAGGTGAAGTTGAGTGCTACAGACAATAAAATTACCTTAAAAATACAAATTACTTTCGATAATTCAACAAAGTTAAAAAAGTTTTTAAAGAAGAATCCAAATAATTTTTTAAAGTCTTACGTGCAAATGTAGGAGGTATTAAAAGCTCCTTTTCCTTAGTATAGTTGTAAATGGAGAGCCCAGGTCTGCCCGGAGTGCCGTCTCTGCCGTCGTTGCCTCTCTGGCCTTTAGGTCCGATCGGTCCTCGGTCACCTTTTGGACCCCTTGTGCCTGGTGGGCCTTGAATGCCTGTTCTTCCTGTATAAAGAAGTCATTTTACTCATGAATCAATAAATTATTTTACATGTTATTTTAAATAGAAGAAATGTTATTGCTCATCATACAAAGAAATCTTGATTCCAACTTAGAAATTAAAATGGCTTTTAAATCAGCTTTCAATAGTTTTAATTACAATTGTTAGTATGTTTGTCATACTAATGTAAGTAAGTTAGTAAGTACAAGTAAGTAAAAATAGGTCTTAACTGAGCAATAGAACCAGCTCTTGAATTACCTACCTTTAAACCAAATATTACGGAGGCCGGAGACTATTTGTTTGGGATCTACGAAACCACAACCGCATTAAAATTATAATACCACTCTTATGGCGTGTTTATAAGACACTTAATCAATAATATTAGTATAGGGACCAAGATCTGAGTAGTCCAAGCCAACCTGTCGATCAATGGACCCGAAAAGCGGCAATAGGCTCGACACCTATTACGTGGGATGAACAAAAACTGGCAACATGTAGGCGTATAATATGCCTCTGCCTACCCCTTCGGGGAAATAGGCGTAATATTATGTATATATGTTCATCCATAATAAAATTTACAAGAATATTTATAATAACATTTACCATCTTTCCCATCTTTTCCATTCTTCCCCGGGCTACCATCCTTCCCCGGTATGCCATCACGTCCGTCCTTGCCTGCCGCGCCATCAGCGCCGTTCCTCCCTGACATCCCGTCCAAGCCAGGTTCGCCGGGAACACCGTCACGCCCGTCCAGGCCGGGATTTCCAGGGAAACCACGCTCACCTTCACAGAAATTTGTCGTTTGAACGGAATTCCATGCCTTAAGGGGGATTTTGTTGTCAGAGGTGTTTCCAGATGGGTTTCGTTTCAATTGCATACAAAAATTCATCAAAAATAAAAAATAATGAAATGTGAAAAACAACCAAACGGTCTCTTCGGTATTCAATTTAGTATTAACCTGGAGTCATTCAAAAAATACTTGCGATTAATAATTTAGAATTAAAATGGCCGGAAAAAAAGACGAGACGCAACCTTAAATATTTAATATTCAGAAACTAAACAGGATATTTTATTTTTAACAAAACGTTCTCATGTGCTATATGATGTAGATTTAGAATAGAATAGAATAGAATATTTTTTATTGACTAAGCAACACACACAATGGGAACAAAATACAATATAACAACATAAAGAACATTAAACAAATAGTAAAATTTACGTATACTTTTATCATATTATTTCCGTACAAGATGACAAAGAACAATCAAATTAAAAAGCTCAATTTTTTGCGATCTCACTTAATTTTCCACCTTAAGAAGTGTCTCATGAATCAATATTTAATATTTTCATGCTGCCATTAGCCTGCCATAGAAGCGCTCGTAGCTCTGCGGTGTTCGGTGGTCGGAAACGATCACCAAAGTACAGCAGAGTTTACAGAGGTCAGTCCTTGGATGGGTGACCGTTTGTGTGGCATTTGATATCGAGCGCTTCCGTGCTTCGGAAGGCACGCTAAGCCGTTGATCCCGGTTATCACTAAATGTGGTAGTCGTTAAGCCATGTTAGAGGCCTAATGGGCGGCTTGATAAATTCTAACAGCAGGACGCCATACACCTGCCTCCGCCAATCCGAACTGGGTCAGCGTGGTGGAGTATGACCCAATACCCTCACACCTTGATATATGTGAGGAGGCTCGTGCTCAGTAGTGGGACGTTAATGGGCTGTGATGATGCTGCCATTGTTCGTATACTCAAGAAATAAGAATTGAAAGAGGTATAAAACTGCGACAACTAAGCATATTATATGTGTTCATAACAATTCTAACCACTTAATCTGTCAAATTAAGATAAAATAAACAATTATTTTGACAATCACACCAATTATTTAGTTCCAAGATAAGTATCATTAAGAACTTGTGTTATGGATACGAAATAACGGATAAACAAACATAAATACTTTTTATTGTGAATACATACTTAATGTATTTAGGAAGGTATTTTCCGGAACGGAACAAAGATTCATGTTTATGCACGCAAAGATTAGTCCTGTGTGGGGATGGAACCCACGACCTCAGGAGCGGAGTGCGGGTATACTCGCTTCCGCGCCATATCCGTTGTCTTATTTATACAAGATATTTCTACATATGAAAAAATCTATGGAGAACTCGGCATGCATGCCAAATGAAACAATGTGCCGATGAATCGAAAATTTATACCTTATTTCAGGAGTCGGTTCTTAATTGAATATAGAGTATCTACTGTTACTTGTGATATCGTAAGTTATTTCAGCCATCTCATCTTTATTCGGCCCCTGATTTTCACTAAGCTCTCCAGTTATGCAGGATTTTTATATGAACATTTTTTTTATATAAACCATATAAAATGGTAAAACGACGTATGCCTCGGACGGTCTGTTAGTTCTATGTAAAGTTACCTTTCGGCCCAGGAGGTCCAAGCGGACCCCTAGCTCCCGAATGGCCAGGCGTACCGGGAGCTCCTGAATCTCCCCTCTCTCCTTTGGGTCCTGGCGATCCGTTGGGGCCTTTTGGGCCCTGTACTCCTGGAGGGCAGTAGTCCTGAGTCGCTTTGCAAAATCCTTGTACAACCTTATACTGGAAAAAGATGAATGTAGTTTTATAAAGAACTTGAAATTTCCAAGAGATTTTTAATGTTTAGTCGTTAGTTTCTTCACTTTAGGCGAAATTAAATCGCACAGACTATCCTGGCTCACTTGGAAAGAATATAAGATGATTGAGTGGTGAAGTAATCGTATTTAAGGCTACCGACTGGCTGACGAAATAGAGCCGTTTGTGTGGCTGAAGAGCATACGCGGCCTTCGGACTATCAGGGACTATCCTCGAAACCTAATTAATACCTCAAGAGACCAAGAAATGACCAGAACTCTTGTTATGAACACCGGTTGCAGAGGCGCCATAGATAATGGTCAGATAAACTTTCGAAGCTTGAGTATAGGCTTTCTGGAACTTGTCGAACTGCACAGGGGCCGTACCGCCGAATTCGATGAATTTCAGCTATTTCATCTAGATCAAAATTTTCGGAGGTACATCAATCCGTACCTGGGAATCTGCCGAGAGCCATAGATTATACATGACCTTGGCATACTACTGAAGTGACTAATTAAATGATTATTATTATTTGCGTTTCGATGACACATTTTAAATAAATTTTAATAATTTGTAATATAATTTAGTCAGATAGAGACTGTCAAATATTACGTCAATCCTTTAAAATTTGCGTCTAAATGGAGAACGCCATCTTGTATCGAGTTCAATTTGTTCGGCGGTACGTAAGAATCAAATCGAAATCGATTTTGTCTAATAATCGATTATAAGCAAGTTCGGCAGTGGGCCCCCTGAACTATTATAACAAAAGTCCAGTGCAGACTGTAACTTATAGTTTTCATTGGTCTCCTTTTAGTTAGGGCAAACCATTATATTCTTGTAATATAAACTTTAATTAAATGTCTGCGTATTACTGAATTCTAATCCATCTGACACAGCAGTTGATGCTTTAAAATGCGGTGAATATACAAGTTACTAACAGGAACTCGTGAGTAGCTGGTGAGCCACACCCAGGTGTCACCTCCCGGAGCGGGACCCTTGGCTCCGGTGCGGCGCATCTCGGCTTCGTCCTTCTCCTCCAGCTCGGGCCGCATTTTGGGGTTGAAGAACTCCACGTGAGGCGTCACTGCATTGTCCTCTTGGATGGGCGATGGTTTCTATATGTTCACACAACATCATTGTTAAGAAAACACTAATATCTAGTTTGTGCCTCTCTGTACAAAAATAATACTTAATAATATAATAATCATTTATTTGCACAAAACATGGTATAACGTGATCTTTACACAATATACAAGTGCTCATGTTTCACTATTAAAATTCTGAATTAGTCAGAGAAAATTTGCAATAATAAAATCGCATTCCTTATAAATCTAGTATTTAACATTACAACGAGCAATTGAGTTTAGTCGAATAAAAAATAAATGAACTTCGTTTCTTTATGTATCTACGTATTTTTTTTTGTAATTAGGCTAACATACGGAAAGAAATTATTAAACATTATTTATTGAGTTGTAATGATTTTAATTAACCCGCCGTAAGCGCTCGTAGCACCAGTAGCAGTACTTGGAAAGCAAGTTGGAAATGTGCACAAAGTGCAGTTCAAAAAGAAAAGCCCTTAAATGGGTGACCGTTTGTGTGGCATTTAATGTCGAGCGCTTTGGAGGAAACGTTAAGATATTGGACCTGGTTATCATTGAATGTGGTAGTCGCTAAGCCAGTTTAGAGGCCCTTTTGGGGGTTTGAATAATAATTTATTAATTCAGGCGTTAGTTTTGCGTAAATCCATTGTAAGGGCACTTGCTTACAAGGAGCCAGCAAGTGATGGATTAATAATATCTTTCTAACAATTTCCGCGCAGCTATAGTTTACCCGAAAAATCTAGAAATAATTCAACACTACTCGTGTTTTGCCCTTACACAGGGCATCGTCAGATAAAATATCAGACAGGCCCAGAACAACGTGTTTCACGACCAACGGTGAAACGAGAGTAACATAAAGATATTTTTAACTCATCGCTTGCTGGCTTGAATAATTTTAACAGCACAACGCCACACACCTGTCTTCAACCAAAATAGGGGTGTCTGTGTGTCTGTCAGTGACATTGTAGCTCCCCACATGAGTCTATAAGTTTTTGCTTAGCGTGATTATTTTAGTGTATTAACTTCTTTGCATTACAATAAGCCGTTTTTAAATACGGCCAGGCGCCAACGCGAAAAAAACATCGCGACAGAATTTTATTTTCCGAAACTAGTGTAAGTGTGATATAACTTCTTCGACAACGTACACAAGTGTAGGAAAGTGTCATATGTCAGTAAACTGTGATTTTCTGTGTTCGTTCCTAAGCCTTCTAGTCTCCACTACTTTACTTTGACTTGACTCGAATACGACAGACTGTACTTAACTTTGACTGAATGATGAAAACACACAAAGGAGGCAGTATTTA
Source organism: Musotima nitidalis (assembly GCA_949126915.1). NCBI lineage: Eukaryota > Metazoa > Arthropoda > Insecta > Lepidoptera > Crambidae > Musotima > Musotima nitidalis. The sequence continues at coordinate 4,405,589 of OX421427.1, read as the reverse complement.
CACAGAGTTTAATTGCATAGTAACCAACTCGATGTAGTTCTTGTGTATGCTGACACTATAATCGGTAAGACGATATATCCGTTCTTAACCTCAACTGCTGATCAACGGACGAAACTCTGGCGAACAGAAAAGTTCTCGATAAGCGGCATTAGGCTCGCCACCTATTACGTGGGACCAACAACACATCTGGTAAAGTGTGGGCATATAATATGCCACTGCCTATCCCTTCGGGGAAACAGGCGTGATTGTATGTATGTATTACAAAAATCAACCCACTTTGTTTTTTAGGTTCGTGTGTGAACACACTCTTTGCTTCCTTTTTGGTTTACACGTTATTTAAACAAATAAATAATGACGTGAAAGATTTCTTCTATAACATGTTACCCAAAAGAGTGGGTTGATTTTTTGATGATCAGTGTATAAATAAATAATAACTACGTATACTAAAACGGTTTGCAAGGAGAACCTCATACTGAGCAAGAATTTAGTTTTGCTGCGCATTTAAGATGTGAATACACATTTCTCTTTTATTTGTAAATGAATCGTCTGATGATTATGCAGCTTAAAGAGTAAAAGTTCTAATCGCGATAAAAGCGTGATCTGCCGTTATGTTTACTTCGATTTATTAAATAAAGAACACAATTTTTGATGTACAATTATATCAAGCAAGTCAATATGTATGAGTGCATTTTACCATCATAGCTTCCCTTTTCACCCTATGCGTGGTCAACCCCGTAATCCTCGACAGATACGAGTCCAGATTTTCCTCAAACTTCTCCTCCAGAATTCTCTTCATTGACTCCTCATGACTGTTACTCTTCCAATCCATATAACCATTATTTAGCACTTGAGCTGCTAAAGACAACACAGCACACGTAAGAGCAAACACGGAAAGTTTACAACACACAGTTGGCGTGTCGCCTTTACATTTCTTTTTGTTTGTTCCGCACATGATTTCACCATCCTCTACTGCATTTAAAACTTCACCAAATACACCTTTCACTTCATTAGTCTTACTTAATCAATCACTGCAATCAACTTTGTTTAAAATTTCACTTATATCATCACTAACTTCATTCGTATTTGCATTATAATCACTGCTTTTCATTACATTGGTTAATTATGGTATGTCGTCATTTTTTGTGAATGAATTTGCTATATCTGTTGCGGTTATCGTAGTATTAATCCGGAGCAATGTTCCTCTTCCTGCCTGGGCTGTTTCACAACGGGTACTGGACTGATAACAATTGGGCCTCACTGTAATGGTCGATTCAATCAAGCAATCGACAGGACTGTGTGCTCCAGGGCCCGCTGCTAGTACTTATACCAATTTACATGCGTAATCGAATTTGTCTGCTGCAGAATATACTATTATTTTTTATTCTTCTATTGTACTAGAAGCATTGCCGTATAAATATATCTATTTTCATATGCTTTTATAAAGGTAGAAGATGCAAAATCATAACATATTTAAGAATATTTGGTATTTTTTAATTAAAATAGCAATATCTATAGTACGTCCGTCCCTTGATTAGCAGTCCTAACATTATTCTAACCAGTCCCGTGGTAGACACAATAATAACATAATTACTTTGTTCAAACTTAGTTTTTCATCATATCATAATAATGATATTACAATAAAAACCTGAAGTAAAGCAGAGTTCACATATCATCATCATCATATCAGCCACATAAAGTCAACTGCTGAAAATTGGCCTCCCCAAAAGATTGCATTGGGGGTATTTGCCCATAATCACCACGCTGGGTAGGCCGATGGTGTTCACTGTTCAAGCCAGTACGCAGGCTGGCTGGCCATCATTCGCTAGGATGCCTCTTACAACTCTTCGTGAGATGAGAGAGGGTGGCACTATTCTAGGCCGGTACCACACCGCCAAGAGTTCATACATAAGATAATTTAATTAAGCGCTTCGATTATTATTGTGTAATATCTGTTTCCGTGTTGTAATAAAGATGTGTAAATGTATATAATATGTTTAATATTAGGTCGGGGAAAAAGTCTTTTCGCATAACGTAGGTATAAACTTATTATAAATTTTTTTTGACTGTACTATTTGTGTCTGGCTGGTTTTGGTAACATTAAAAAGGTTCCATTATAAAGAAAAGAAAAAAATAAAAAAAGTTGTTTCCCGCTATTTTTCATTTGTTTTTCTCTCCGTAAAAATGAGTGAATCTAATGAAGAAATTCGATACATTTTAAAATTTTATTATAAAAAAGGCAAAAATGCAACTCAAGCAGTGAAAAAAATTTGTGATGTTTATGGACCTGATGCAGTGTCAGTAAGAGTAGCACAAATTTGGTTCAAACGTTTTCAGTCCGGAAATTTTGATGTTAAAGATGCACCTCGCTCTGGTCGCCCTGTTACGAATAAAATGGACGCCATTTTTGAAAGAGTGGAGCAAGATCGGCATATTAGTAGTTACGATGTAGCTGAAGAACTGGGAATTGACCACAAAACAGTTTTGACCCATTTGAAGAAAGCTGGTTATACAAAAAAGCTCGATATTTGGGTGCCACACGAGCTCACTCAAAGAAACTTAATGAACCGTGTACTCATTTGCGATTCATTATTGAGACGTAATGAAACCGAGCCGTTTTTGAAGAGAATGATAACTGGCGATGAAAAGTGGATCACGTACGACAAGAACGTGCGAAAAAGGTCGTGGTCGAAAGTTGGCCAGGCTTCACAGACTGTGGCCAAACCTTTTTTTTTTTTTTTGATTTACGTCGGTAACAAAATGCATTTACGCACTGTCTCCCGGCCAAAAGGGGGAGACCGGGAGGGGGTGTGGGGCTCACTGCGGCAGACGCGACCGCCGCAGTCCTACCCACTAAAAATCTTCCGACGACGCCCACCGCTGTTGAAGAAGGGGCGGGGGGCCAGCACCAGGGGATTTGTAGTTTCTGGCACCCCGCCCGCGGCCAACGTCCCCCGGATCAGAACCGGGAAGACCTCCTCAGAGAGGCGCAGCGTGTCGCGCCCCTCCTACCTCCCTTCGCGGCCATGACGTGACTGGCCGACTTCTGGGGGGTCTATAGCTAGACGGAAGGGGCCCCCTGCCCCCGCCGCCTAAGACCCCCAGGCGCGGCCGGGCGGGCCCTCCTGGCCCGCCCGCTGCGCCATAGGCGTAGCCGGAGAGAGAGCGGGTCCCGCTCCCTCTCCCGCTCCGCGGCCTCCTTCTGCGACATCACCACTTCGCAGAAGGAGGCCATCGCCTCCCATGCCGCCTCGCTGTCGACCATCTTTTGCATGATGGTCGGCAGCGAGAGAGCCACTCCACCCAGGGCCGCGGCCAACGTCGACCGCGGCCCCGCCCACGCAGGGCACGCCACCAAAGTGTGCTGCGCGGTGCTGTGGCCAAACCTGGCCTAACACGAAATAAGGTGATGCTGTGTGTATGGTGGGATTGGAAGGGCATTGTTTATTATGAGCTTTTACCGCCCGGCAAAACCATCGATTCTGATCTTCACTGCCAGCAACTGATGAGATTAAAGGAAGCAGTCGAGAGAAAACGGCCGGAATTGATCAACAGGAAGGGTGTGGTCTTTCATCACGATAACGCTAGACCACACACATCTTTAGCCACTCAGCAAAAATTAAGAGAGTTCGACTGGGAGGTCCTAGTGCATCCACCATATAGCCCTGACCTTGCGCCTTCAGATTTTCACCTGTTTCGGTCTCTGCAGAATTCTTTAGGTTCTGTAAGGTTGACCTCAAGAGAGGACTGCCAAAACTATTTGTCCCGTTTTTTTGATCAGAAGTCCCAAAGTTTCTACAGTAACGGGATAATGTCTCTGCCCACAAAATGGCAGAAAGTTATTCAACAAAACGGTACATATATATTGTAAATAAATGTAAATAAACTTTGAAAAAAATGTCTTGACTTTTCATACAAAAATACGAAAAGACTTTTTCCCCAACCTATTATTAAGCAAGTGATGGATTAAAAATATCTTTGTAACAATTCCCGCGCTACTATAATTTTCCGAAAAATCGAGAAACTATTCAACACGACACGTGTTTCGCCCTTACACAGGGCATCTTCAGGTAAGATAGGAGCCTCAGAACAACGATGTCTTCACGACCAACGCTGAAACGAGAATGACGCCTGAATCAATAAATTATGTTTAATATTATTTTTAAATATAATTGCGTGTATAAAGTTATAGCTCTCAAATATTAGGGCTCAGTTTATAGGGCGTCACATGGTTCTATATTTTACCTATATTGTGTTATACCTATATTTGAAGGTCAGCCCATGGATAGGTCACCATGTGTGTGGCATTTATTCGTCATCATGTCGTAGCATTATCCCGGTTGCCCTAGACTTAAGCTTAGGGCCCAGGGTCTGCTCACTGGTTAAACCAAATATGGCTGAATTTCAGTTTTTATATGGAGCGACTGCCATCTGACCTCCGCAACCCAGAGAGAAACATCATTCTTTAGTTAAAACAGCTTTCAGGATGTAAGAAGGCACTGACTTCCTAATAACGACTGCTGTAGATGTTCATGACAGCCGGGACCAACGGCTTAACGTGCTTTCCGAAATACGGAGCAAGCGATAATTACGCACATACTTTCGAAAAGTCATAGGAGCCACCAGGGCTTAAGCCCGAGACCTTCTGAATGTAAAGGCTATGTAAAATAAGTAAAAATTTTTTTATTTTATAAACTATTACTTGAAAACCTCAAAACAAAATATAAATAAAAAAAAAATACTAAATATTACTACACTGAAATCACGAAGCTTGGATTCACTTACATGTAAATAAATAAAAATTAGGTGTAAGTGAATCCAAGTGCCCGTTCCGAGCCCCCGCTCTGTGAGAAGAACTGACAAGAAAATGCTCTTTTAAATTATCAATCAAATATAACAATACAAAACACACACAGTGAATTTTTGAAGATACTGAAAGGGTAGCCGTAACCAATATAGTAGCACTAAGGGAACTTTCCATCACAGTCAAGTAAGTATGTATTGTGAAATGGGGGGGGAGGGGGTATGGTCCCGCAATTGGGCTATCGTTGTGTGGCGTTTATTATCAGCACGTTAAGCCATTGGAACCGTTTATCACTTTAAGTGGTAGCCGTTAAGCTAAGTTGGTGACCCTATTAGGCGATTTGAAAAATTCTAAGAACAGGATGCCATACACCTGACAACGCCTAGTCGCAGTGTCCGCGTGGTAAATCCATCTCACCTCAGTTAGTAAGTTAACCGTGATCAGTAGTGGGATGTCAATGGGCTAAGCTTATGAAAACGCCACTCCAATTGCACGATCCGCTTCCACTCTGATCCAGCACTGTCAAGTATATATTAAGAAAAGCTTCATCATCATCTCAGCCATATGACGTCCACAGGTGAACATCTCTCCAATAGCTTTCCACATTGAGCGATCCTGAGTCGCTTGCATCCATCGGCTTCCCGCCGCCTTGACCAGATCATCGCTTCATCGCGTGGGAGGCCGTTCTCTATTACGTTTGCCGGTTCGCGGTCGCTTACATAAAATATATTACTGTTTCTATGGCGTTTGAATATTATTCTATGAGTTAAAGGGAACTGCCAGGGGACGGTCTCCACCTTGTCGTGGTGGGGGGGCTGAGTACCTCCCGGTAGGGCGCAGGAGGCGCTAGGGAAAAGGTAACACCCAGAGACCGACGACTCTGGGTGCCCTTAGTACTGATTACCGGGGGGGAAACTAAGAGGGACCTATGGAGGGCGCAGCGGGCGGGTCAGGAGGGCCCGTCAAGCAGCGCCAGGAGGGTCTTAGGCAGTGGGGGCAGGGGGCCCCTGCTGTATAACCATAGACCCTCCGGGAAGTCGGCCACACACGCTATGGTCGCACAAGGAGGTTGGAGGGGCGCGTCAAACTGCGCCTCTCTGAGGAGGTCCTCCCGGTTTTGGTCCGGGGGACGTTGGCCGCAGGCGGGGTGTCAGAAGCTGCAACCCAGGTACTGGCCCCCGCCTTTCTCAACAAGCGGCGGGCGTCGTCGGAAGATTTTTAGTGGGTATTACTGCTGGCAGTCGCGTCTGCTGGTGGTGAGTCCCACACCCCCTTCCGGTCCTCCTTTGGCCGGAAGGTAGTGCGTAAACGCATTTTGTTACTATTGCGTTTGTTATATCTGATTGTCAGATTTTTTTTTATTTATTATTAATCAATGTACTGTGTTCCAGAATAACTTGTAGTGAATGACAGCAACGTCGGACTTCTTGGCGGGAAAGTGAAGCGTCATGTCTGCAGTTTTGTTTTATTTTCTAAAATTTGTGATGTTTCTAACATTAATGTGTAATAACGGTGGATTATTAACCGTTAAGTGTTTGTGAACATTTATGAGTGTTGGTAAATCAAACAAAACAGTGCAACATCACTTTTCAAATTTTCTCTCAAGGAGTCCATGTGAGATCTCAGTATGGTCCCACATCTTTACTGAGAACTCAAGGGGCTTAGGGGAGGGTATCTCATTTCCCATCTTTATCACCACTCATTCTCATTTACTATGAATTATATATTATTAATATATCGCTTACTTGACACTGGCTAAATGTGCTAGACGCACAAAGCCATTATTTAAAAAAAAGAAAGAAAGACAGCAACGTCAATCTCGAACTTAAATTTTCAAAATGGCAACATGTGTTCTGATAGCTTCACGCGGCACATACTTACCATTTCTGGTGGTTTGTTATGTAGATAACTACTTATGTTCCTGAATGATTCAATATTTTTCACCGAAATTAAATGTATTCAGGCATCAATAATAAATATTATATTAATGATTGATGATGATGATTAAATTACACCAATTTAGTTCCAAGATAAGTATAATTACGAACCAGTCAATGAACCAATTAAGGCATTACAGTTTCATTTCAGTCAGTCAATCAGAACTTGTGTTATGGATACTGAAAAAAGAATAAACATACTAAAATACTTTTTTCTTTAAGATGAAGCTTAATATATATAGAAAATACCCAGTCCGGCACAAATATTAATAGTACTAAACCCAAAAAAATGAACGAAATGAGAATCGAACCCACAACCTCAGGAGCCGAGTGCAGATATACTGACAAACAATTCTCACAACTCCAAAATATGCAGCAATATTCCTAAAAAGAACTCCGGTCAATATGCTGCAGTGGAGGACATTAACATTATCAAGTATATATACTTTGCACATGGTTCATAAAATACGCATGGAAAAATTGCTCGCTTTTTTTAAAATATGAAAAGATATATGTATGTTAATATGAATATGTAATCATATCCCCAATTACATCAGGGATATAGAAAAACCTGATCTCCTAAAAATAAATAATCTGAAATCTTATTTTCTACAAAAGGCTTTATATCTTTATAAGTTTTATGCAGACAGGCAACAAATAGTGTGTAATATTCATTCAGTATTAAGTTTAACAATTTTATCTTTAAGTTGTGTAACTATTATGTAAAGCGCTCTCTCTAACAATATTTTGCAGTGCCTCTACGAGGTGTCATATGTATAAAGTGCCTTTGACTTATTTGTGTAATACCTGTAAGATACCATGTAACAAGCAGATGAATAAATGAATATGAATATGAATATTTTTATTTTTATAGATCTCCATTGTTTTATTTTGCTCTTCTAATATTATAGCTTCGTGTGTTCCACGTCAGAGCGTGTTTTGTTTTTCCTCCTTTTCCTCTGAAGCACTCTCCTGAGTTGTGCGCATGCGTGGATATCCATGTCAGGGCCCTGACCCATCGGCCCAAGGTCGGCAATGTTTAGTATTTCGTCTTCAGTGGCACCCGTTCCAGTCTGGACTACAGTGAATATTCTCTCCGTGTCTAATTTTTTGCTCTTTAAATATGGATTTAGTGCCTCCTGTGGTTGTCAAAGGTAATTTATTTTTAAAGTTATCACGGTTTTGCTGTTTGTGGTCTCATTTGTGGTAGATTTTGCGTGTAGTCGGTTTCTAGGTTAACGTTGTTGCTAGGCGATGCGAATAATTAATTCAATTGATTGTCGCTCTAATTAGTTCAATGTGAAACTAAATTTCACGTCAACATCTAAGTTAATTGTTTATTTTTGTTAGTTTAGTGTTGTTTAAGTCTTTCTAAGCACGATTAAGCAACTTCTTCATGAACTACAATTAAAATATATATAATTACTTTTTATACAAATACTATTAGCGGGAACCGGAACTTTATGCCAACTTTCCGGACACACATCAACAATAAAAACTATAAGTAAATATATATAAAAAGAAACCTAAGATTCCCAAAAAATCGTTTTGCTATATTAACATGATTGGTAAAGTAACAAATACAATACATAATTGAAATATAATGTAATAAAAATTACGGGATAAGTGTCGTGAAGGGTGTGAGATTAAAGAACAAGTTATAAAGATCTAGGTTCGAACTTCTCAAAAACCAAGGTCTGTCTCAGACAGCCCAAGTACGTCGACTGCAGAATAATTGTTGGCCTGTCTCTGGTCGATCTTCCATCTTGCGGTTTAAACACACAAAATAAAATTGTACTTTGTAAACTGTTACAGCTTGCAAGCTCCAGTCAATATCCTTAGAAGACTACGATGGACCGAGAGCTCCTTTGCTTCGTCAGGTGTCCTTAGATGAGGAGAGGCCGGATGACTGCCAGGGACATTGGAAGGTGTCTCACGTGGACGGGTACGAAGAAGAGAGGGGAGTGCGGTTGTTTAGAGCGCTGCTTCTTCAGCATTTGAGGCTTGAGGAGTTGAAGCCGCCACCTTGCATCTTAGACGTTGCCAAACCTGATCCCAGGTTTGTTTAATATTTGTTTTGAAAACAACTGAATTATATGTCTTAGAAATTACATTGATTTATCATATAACATCCAACCTAAGCTTAGATTAGCAGCTCTCAGTGTTATTATAAGTGTCAAATTGTAACTTAAAGATGTATACAGAGCTTTGATTTAAGTATCTAAGACTTATGACGTTAATGAAACACTCTTGCATAATGTAGATATAGGTAGGTATAATATTCACTAGCTAATAAACTGTTTCTTTAGGAAAGTGGATAGATGCCAGACAACTTATATCATAGAAAACACCAAGGCCGATGTTTGTGAAATAAAAAAAAAGTACTCTGGCAAGGAATCTGGCCAGCGTACTAAACGTTGTTATTAAGAGCGGTTATATATTAATAGTGTCTAAATAAGAAACTTAAATCATAGTTTTCCAGATCAAACAACCAAAAGCCAATTTAAGTATATCTTTTCCGACTCAAAGTATTCCTAATTTCTAAATCTTTCTGTCAACGTTTGTTTCAGAGGATGGTGGATGTACTGGCGAGACTGGCGAGCCCTGGAGAGAGCATCGAGGAGGTTCAGGGAGACCAAGGCCAAGGGAATGCTGGCAGACAGGGCAGAACAAATACCGCTTCTTAGCCTAGATGAAGTAGCCTTCGAGGATATTATGCAAGAGCTTTGTCAGGTGAGATATAACTATAGATTTTTTACATGCCTATACGTTCCTTATGAGTTTTTTTGCTGTTTTAAGTCGATACTTGGATCTTTCAATATATGAAGTATCTGTAGGCAATAAAAAGTGGTATTTTCTGCTCGAGCTCTGGAGAGTTAGAAAAACACGGAAACACTCGGTTCAATAATTAATTAGTGATGAAAGTTTTTTTGTATAGTTTTTCTGATATATGTTGATAGAAAATTACTCGACAAAAATATACTTGGAAGGATTAAGCACTGGCAAAAAAACTGTAGCACTAGCAGGAAGAGATTCTTTTCTACTCGAGCTTCTGCCCATAGTGAGAGGGTGCGTAAGTTTTAACTAGAATCGACATTCATAAGTGCTTTAATCTGCCGTTCATTGGGTCGAAGTGCGCTTAATGTCAGTCGGTTCAATTTTAAACATGGCCTTCTGATATTTAGCGCCATTTTAGTTTAAAAGTGTCAGAAACGGAATAAAGCACTTTTCATTTAATTTCACTATGCGTTTTTGTTCCAGGCATGTTCTCACGCGGAACAGCGAGCTCTGGTCGTTCTGGCATTCCTCTGCGAGGTGTGCTCCAGGGCTGTAAGAGTGGGAGGATGGTGCCGCGCAGCCGACTGGGCTGTGAACCACGTTGCCAAGTTTGCTACACCATGGGCTATTAGGCATGGTGGATGGGTGAGTAGGAGTAGGAAGATGCTTCTTTCTTGTCTACGTTAAACCTTAGTTGTCTAAAAATGTGTGTTACAGTTAATTTACACGTATACTCAATCCATGTTTTTAGAAAAACTGAAGCATTGATTTTTTTTACAACAAAATGGCCCTCAACCATTCGACCCTAAAATATTACATTGATGATCCCGTAGTTTGATTGATCAGTCATTTAACTGATCTGAATCTGATGTGTTCTCATTTGAATGCAATTAATTTGAAATGATCATGAATCAAACATAGATATTTTTAGGTTATTTCCATCACTAATATTGCGTAAATCACAACTGGTAAGTCTTCAGATAAATCGGTAAACATTCAATTCAGAAGTTGCTATCTTCACACTTCTTCTATCTACCTTCTTCGAGATATCTACCTAATATGTCATCTAGACATCCCTGCACCAAAGTAAAGATCTTTCTGCACAAAACGATCATGACTATTATCTACCTTTCAGAGCGCAGTAATAGAACGAGCAGACGGCACTAGGCGAGAAGACACGTTCCTGGCAGGAGCAGCCTTCGCAGCCCTGGTAGCTTTCCTGCTGTTCTGCCGTATGAGGATGCGTCACTCGCTTCATTAAGACCACCTACTGTTTTATCTGAATGAGATTAAGAACCTGATGGGATTGAAGGAGTTATGTCTTTCACAGCGATATTCTAGTCCTTACAAAAAACCTCCTGGAGGAGAATTCATTGTAAACCTCTATGGTATAAAGCTAGAGTATAGTTAACAACTTCCTTAAAATTATTCGGTAGGAAGGAAGGAAAAGAAAGGAGAATTGCGTTGATCTATCTTCTTTGGGATGATCAGCTAACAGTCAGAATAAAGGGACCTATCTGTACCAAGCTGGGCCTCCGCTTTATATTAATGTAAAATTAACTCATATTATGAGAGCATTGATCCATATTTAAGAGTGAATTATGCTGTTATTTATGTCTTTCAAATAATTATATTGAAATATTGTGCGTTAGTGTTACCTTCTGAAAAGGTGCCCACGGAAGATCAGCGTCGCGACATCTCTGTGATCTTCGACAATATGCTGAGTGGGCACCATTTCAATACAAGTGAGTTCTTCTTTCACTTGAGGTCTTATTATTCTTGATTTGTGTTAACTATATTTTGTACTTATTTTTTTTTTTCCAACTTGTATTGAATACATATTTTTCTTTCTTTCTTTCTTCTTTTTTGTATCTTGGTGTTTTTAAGGTTAATTACGTATATAACAATAACTTGCCACTTATCATGATATAAATGATTTTGTACCGAAACTCATGTTCCAATAAACAAATACTATTACTAATTACTTTTACTAATTAAACTTTTTAACATATTTCTAGAACGGAGGATCCTGGGAAGCTAATAGGAGTACTTTTTGGTAGTTGTAAATGTTGTTATTAAAGTGAAACAACGCTGTACCTGGGTATCTCGGCGTCTCACTCTAATAAACACTTTTGTACGGCACTCAGAGGATTGCTAGAACGGTTTATACGTAAAAAGTATATGAAAATGTAAAGTAAGACTTAGAAGTAAGTAAGTGTTACTTTCTACTAAGGATGAGTAGGGAAGAGATGTCGATGATGGGATTCTATTTATGCTTTATTATTATTTATCAGTGTAAAATCAATGAAATGATTATATTAAGCTATGTACGTTTTGCCGACAATATATTCATTGTTTATATAATTTAGTTTGTAAGTAAATTCTATTTCTAATTAGATATAAAGAATCACAATACAATTGATTACTTTAAGTATCTGTGTGTTTGTTTGTAACATAATTCTACATATTATTTAGAATTATGTTTGCTTCGGGAAATATTGTTACGTATAATCCGAATAATATTCGAATAAAAAAAATAATCTGTATAAAAATGTATACAATCGAGCGTATTGTAGCAATTAAATGAAATATCTTTGCCTTTTAATTAAATTTATTAATTTCTCTTGTTATTTTGTCCTGTTAATTTGACTTGTGATTTGACCTGTTTTATCGACTTGTTTATTTAGACTTGTAATTTTGAACTGTTTATGTGACTTGTTATTTTTAGCTGGTAAGGTGAAGGTGGTACTTTCTTTAAAAAGTTTACATCATAAGTTTTAGTAACATTAACTTGATTCAAAAATTTAAAGACTTTTTGATAACATGAATTTACAAAGTGATGTTGTTATTTGCCCCTGACTGTATTTTCGATTTTAACTTATATTTAGTTTTTTTACTGAATGTAAAAAAATATTAGTACATTCAGTAAAAATTATTAATTTATTAATTATTAAGTTCATTAAAATTATTATTATTATTAATTTAATAACAAAGCTCAAAAGCGTGACGTAACGTTTTTTTCCTATACCTATTCATCCTATATTTTATTTTGAAATATAATATAATATGCATCTTAATAAAGTTAATTACTGAAGTGTAATGCAAAATAATAAGTGTTTCTAGATATATTTTAAATGTACTTAGTTCAATTCTTTTTGCCAAATGATTCACAAGTAATTTATGTTTGTATCAATATTTTTATAAATAGTTAGAAATTATCGATTGTTTAAATAAATAAATGTCATATTTTTGTCGGATATCTTTAAATCATTTTCGGAATAAAACATGAGTGACTATACGTATGAATGATGATAGTAATGTCACGTCATCAAACATACACATCATTCAAACATTATACAATCACGCATGTTTCCCCGAGGGGGTAGGCGGAGGCATATTATACGCCTCCATTGCGCCACTTATATTTTTGGTCCCACGTAATATTTGGCTAGCCTATTGCCGCTTATCGGAAACTTTTACGATTGCCAGACCCTCGTCTGTTGATCAGCAGGTGCACTTGCAGGTGAGGTTGGCTTGGGTTCATCGAAAGATTCGGGGGCAGGGGGCCCTTCCGTCTAGCCATAGACCCCCCCAGAAGTCGGCCAGTTACGCCATGGCCGCAAATAGAGGTAGGGGGGCGCATGACATCCCGCCTCCCTGAGGAGGTCCTCCCGGTTCTGATCCGGGGGACTTTGGCCGCGGGCGGGGTACCAGAAGCTACAAACCCAGGCACTGGTGCCTCGCCCCTTTTCAACAGCGGTGGGCGTCGTCGGAAGTTTTTAGTGGGTAGGACTGCGGTGGTCGCGTCTGCCGCAGTGAGCCCCACACCCCCTCCCGGTCTCCCCCTTTGGCCGGGAGACAGTGCGTAAACAGCATTTTTTTACCGACGATAATAAAAAAAAAAGGGTTCATCGAAAGACCCAAAATGCCAATAGGACAACGGGTTTGCTTCTACTAGTGTCTTCCTACCTATCCTGCCTAATTCTTGCCTGTGTAGACCTGGTATAAAGCCATGATTTGAGTTACAGCTGTGGTTGTTTGAGTTGGCGCAAGGACTGACCTGACGTTGGGACGTGGATTCAAGTGACTTATATTGAGAGCTTGATTAGCTAGTCTAAAAGTCATATACATAACGCAAGAGAGGACTCTAAGCAGTTGGATATAACACATTTATTTATGAAATTAAAAAAAAAAAAACATTTATTCAAGTTTGGCTCAATAGAGCTCTTATAAATGTCATACTTATAAACTAACGCGCCCATTCACTGCGGGCGGGAGCTTGATCGTAAAAGAACGGGCAAGAAAATCGTCAAGGTTGGTTTTTTCTCCCGCCAGTTACAATTAAAATATTATAATATTAAAACAATTGTGTTCTGCAGTCACAAGATTTGAAAAAATTAAAAAACTAGCCTTTGCCTGTGGGCCCCGTGGCTGTGGTCACGGCATCAAAATAAAATGGCCTCCTTTTACAAACCAAGGAGGTAAGAATAGTGTAGACTTACTTAATTGTAAAAAAATCTTTAAAACTATGTTGCGTGATTTCTATTTAAGTCCTCGTCGGTTTAAGTCTCCCTACTATCATCTTGCCTGTATTATGTATATTTATGTATTTTTAGTGTACTTTATTAGTGTGTTAATTTATGTAAGTTTATTAATATTCCTTTTTTTTAATTTGCAGCACCGCCTTTAACCCTCTCTTCTAACCCTATGGTTAACTGGTAGAGAATGCCTTCGGCATTAAGTTCGCCTTTTGTATCACTTTTTTTGTGTGCAATAAAGATTAAATAAATAAGTTATATTTCAATATGATTTCAGTTGTTTACGAGAGCGAATCCTACTTAAATAATAGTAGTTTTTACATTTTTGTATAATTTATTTTGAATATAAAGTGTACAAACAGACTTGAAGATATGAAAATTTCAGTGAGGTGACGTACGACTACTCGAAGGCCGGTAACAGTAAAGTTTTAATTGTGTAATAACAAGTAGCTTGAAGGGATAATTTCATTTCAATCGTCTAGAAAACTTTGCTTGAAAGGAAAATAAATAAATATAATATAATCTACATAAACAAAAATTGACTTTCGACTATGTCGCATGACGTCGAATAACTGCATCTAATTGGATAAGTATATTTTATGGTGTTCATTATTGTCTGTCTAAAATAAAATTAGAAGAAATATTTGGGAAACAAAATGGCGGTACGATGTTTGCCGGGATTAGTTTTGAATAAAAACACAAAATATCTCACTATTTTATTATTTTTATTGTAATTCTGTCATATTACTTTTATCGAACGACGCGTGTGCGGCGCCCAATGAGACGCCAAAATCAGACATATGAATATTAATAAAACTTCACAAACCAATCTATAAACATCAAAATGCAATAAACTAGTAATTACAGAAACTATCACAATATTTTTATTTATCAACAACAATCATTAGAAGCTTTAATAAGAGCAACAATTTTTTAAAAATGTACAGCACAACGCTTATAGCAGTCGTCGTCTTATCAAGAAAAGGCGTATCCTCATTTTTAAGATTTTTTTTTTACGATTTTGGTAACGTAGGCATACTGGATTTTTATCTCGATCTGAAGACGACTGTTAAAAAAACTTAATAAATAAACTATCTCACTGTTAGTAATATATTACATAAAATGTCATACTATAATACTGTTTAAACGATTCCAAATCACAAATCCGACTCAAAATAAACTCTTGCAGTGCCTGTCCTTTTACAATACAACATGATGTTAATCACTAAAAAGTAGTACAACTACCTTTTGTATTTTTTAATCTATAACGTTTCTCATTTATCCTTATTTCGTAATATCACTAAGTAATAACAATCTACGCTGCCAATTCGATTTCGGATGCCATAGTTTATTCACACTTTCTAAAATGCTTTTCTATTGATTTCTAAGACGCTACGTCTAGTAATGTTAATAAATCGTTATTAAAATCACTACACCTGGGACCTTTTTATATTGGTCCATTAAATTTCAATTTCGTTAATTGTATGTTTTAAAGACTTCGAATTCGTCTTGTATAAAAACTTTTTGCGATCAGTCGGTCATTCGAAATCGATTGTGGCAGCATCAAACAGAATCGGTTACTATAGGGCTCGCGCCAATCGGTGCTCAACATAGCTTGGTGAAATGGCAGGACGGATGCCAGGATATGATATACAATTATATGTTACTCTAAATAGCATCTGCCTTAGTCTCTCTGGTTTTAGTTAATTTTTCAAAAAAAATTCTTACTGTATACCTGATAAAACCAAACCAATAAACCTGATGCCAAAACCTTGTCAACATTTCCTGGCTTACCACATAGTATGATTATAATACTAGACGTAAGAGAAGAAATAAATCTCTATACGATTTTTCGTTCGACTCTATATTTGTTTATTCGTTTTGTACTTAAATTTGATCAATTCATGTTCAAATTTATGGATAACATTGAAACTTATTGAAGTCTAGACCAAAAGAAATGGAATTAGTTCTAATTATCTATGGATGCAGTTTCTTATGCTTTTATTTTTGTTTATGATGAATATCCGCCCCGCCCCGCCAATGTCTATCGGCTTAGACAACGACTAGCGTGGGTTCTATAGAAGAAAACCATCACTGCTCTTCACACAGGCATAGCTTTTTGCAAAATTTAGTGATTCAGGCGGTACTTTGCGGAAATCCATTGCAAGCAAGTGATGGATTAAAAATATCTTTGTAACAATTCCCGCGCTACTATACACGATTTTTCGGGAAATTATAGTAGCGCGGGAATTGTTACCAAGATATTTTTAATCCATCACTTGCTTATAGCTTTTTTCTTTTTGACAAAGCTCTACAAAACTCTAAACTCGTGTTTCGTACTGAATATGTCTGAGTGGAGGACAGTGACCAAATAAACTTTTTTTCATTATATTTTTATTATCTGCAGTAAATTTTACTTTATAATTTTATATAAAAACCATCACTAGTAACAATCCCTACCTGGATATTATCATACTTTAATTTTGTTAATAAACATTTTTTTGTTCGTTATAAGATAATGATAGCTTTTACGCCTAATCTTAGACTACGAAGAAGTTACGAAGTTTAGGTTGTGTCGACGCGCATACTACGCCGACGTATTAGATTAGTTTCAACCCTTAGACTTATTTGTAAACTTTGGAATAATGACAACTAGCTCGGCTCGTGCTATTTGGTACTGAACAAATGCATTTTTAATGTAACTACGTTCGTATGACATGAGGAAATGGCCAAAGTGCGTGATATGACAACTCTGAATGTGCTTTTAAGTAACAAAGTTATAATCTATAGTAGTGCCCCATTTTCAGTCAACAAGAAATTATTCCATTTTAGAGTTTTGATACCAAATGTGTGAAAAGTATAGAGAAAAATTTAAGTTATGTTAAAGTGTATCGGATTCATAATGGACGTATTTTTTTACACGTTTAAAGGCAAAGAGCATGTATTATTACGGTATACAGTATCAGCCGCATTGTATAATTTCGTGTGTAATGAAGAATCTCAGTTCTATGAAAATATGTAAGGCTTTTCAACGAAAAGAAATATTTCTTGCATGCTGAAATCAGACACTATACAATTTATAACTCATTAGATAGTTAAACTTATAGGAAACAAATATGAAACTCAAAACTCCCACCTTAATTCAGTTCAATGAACATTTTGACGAATATTTAAACAACGTTAAGATGATTAATTTACAAGACTAATTACATTATTTAAAGAGATAGATAGAAATCACTAGTTAAAGATAGTAATATTAATAAGACTTTAGCATAGTATTTTTATATAAGTGTAGCTTCTGTAGCAATATGTAAGGTACCAAGTAAATTAGTGTGGCCCAAATAATTCTAGTCAAATACACGTATGTAAAAGGATGTTAAGATAAAGTTATAAACTTCACTAAGTCACTTTAATTCGCTTAAATAGAGTGTTATATCACTGTTACTTATGAAACAATACATTAAGTAAGAACAATGTCATCAATTTTCTTAGTTTAAAGAATGGCCACATAAGGGTCGCGCTGTTGCAACAACATACATAAAAGCATTAAAACTCTTTGAACAAAATCTTCTATGAATCTGCCCGACCCATAGTGGCACTGCTATGCGAACTACAGAAGGATACTGTCAAATCCAAGCTTACCATAGACAAATTTTGTGAATAGTAGATATGAGAATCTAGATATAAATAATTTATAATTACATCATAAGCATGCCCTTATCACAGATGATGACCTAGTCGACTGTCGGCATCTAGAGATATGTCCTTAATATTTTGCAATTACCACGGCTTTCCGCGAAACCGCAAATAAACTTTAAAGGTAGGTATTATCACTTTTGGGTAAAGACTTTTACTTAATACGAGAATCTAGAATTCTTAAAAAAAGGGATACACGAAAGTTTGTATTTTAGAGTTATGTCCTTTTGATTAAGCGCTAGAATTACATAATTATTTTTTGTGCGCATTCACAATAATATGTAGTATTTTGTAAGTAGGTATGCATATAGAATTTGTCATTCAGTTTGAGCGAACAGTGGTAAGATTTTTTTTAAAGCTTAACAATTACGAACAATTTTACTATCTATTCTAGTCTATTTATTGCTATACTCATTTAGGCGGGTTACCAATATAAAACTTTGTGGGAATATTTAACAATTGGATAAAAGTTTATTAACACGCACCTTATTTTGCGTTATTTACACAAAACTTTATTAAATCTATTATTTTAGTACTTTTTATCTATGATGAATAAAATGTTGTCTACCTTTATATTATGTCCGATTGACTAGAGTCCTGTAGTGTTGTAACTGAGATTTTTTTAACATATAATCGATAAAACAAATGACAGTAGGATTAAAATTTGATAGATAGTAAGGAAACTTTTATTCATCACAATTAAAGTACCAAAAATTTTGCACATTTGATGCTCTTTAAATATTTTTGTGACGCATGCAGTTTTTGCCTTATAACAAAGTATAAAAGCCTTTTTTCGCCGCTTCTTTGATGGCTCATGGACGGTTTTCATGATGATTAGCAAACCGCAGCAATCTAACTCAGTACAAAGTATTTACTTCAAACAAATCTTTACAAAATTGTATTATAAGGATTTTTTTTTCAAATTTTAAAGTAAGTATAAGTGGATATTATGAAGAATTTGATATTAGATTAGTAATAAAGAAGTATTCAGTATGAAGTACGTTTGAATTTTAACTACTAGATTATTGCAGAGCAGGACCTTAAGTTCATATTTTATAAAATTTTCCCATTTTCTAAATCAATGTTTGATTATGCTAAAGAAATATTATAAACATATATAAGAGTATATTATTGCTTTTTCAAGATGCTAATTAGTTTAAAGAACGTCACTAAAATCTGTTAATAATCAATAGATTTTCACATTAACACGCTGACACAATAAAACCTTATCATATCTTGCTTAGGGAGAACTTCACTCCGCGATGAGTTCTTATATAGATATTGGTAACTCCAATTAAGCAATTAGTATAATTAAAAGCCACTTAATATAACTAAAGATTAGTGCACACACATTGTGTATTTGTTTTGTTTATATGTCGTTATAAGACTTTTAGTGAATAGACATTAGGAGAAATAATTACATACAAGTGTTGATAAAATTAAATAGTTATGAACCAGTGATGAGGGATATATATTTAAAAAGAATAGTTGTTTTTACATATAGCTAATACCAATTTTACCAAATGAAATGGATTGCAAGCTTGTGAAAGTTGAAAATTCCTAATAGTCATATCTAGTGCTAAAGATTACAGATGGTTGGTTGTGTAATAAGTGTAATAATAACGCACAGATATATTTTTCATAAATTATTTGAAGTTGTTATTAATAAACACCAATAATTTACCTAAAGAAATTCAGATCAGATTAGTCTGAATGGGGATATTAAAAAAAGTGAGGTCCAATTTTAACACATCATCATTTGCGACTGTGATTAGTTTCCAGATAGAAAGAAATTATTTTATAAAATTCCGTTTGCCGTTAATCAACTTCTACAGCAAAGTACATTCTACATATAATATAATAAAAACTTTCATAGTCAACCTGGACTGAAGGCCGTGTGACCATATTATATCTATTATTTGTACACTAATCATTTTGTACAAAAACAAAGTACCTACTTACTCAAATCATATTTACAAAAGTAATTTAACATTATTCTTGACAATGTTCTTCTGAACACACTAGAGGCTTTTTCGAAGCGCTAACCTGATTATAAAATTTTGTTTTTACACTATTGCTTTATATAATCTAAAAGAAAACATCTACAACACTTTACTTTCAGAAATAGCCCCTAGTGAAAATAACACTCAATCTCTTATTAAAGCGCCGTCTAGCTTAAAACGATTAACTAACATTCATATAATAACTACAGTCTCTATATTTTATTGGATAATTACACAATATTAAATGTCTTTCATCAATTTTAGTTTTGTAGTACCTACATATAAAAAATACTTTAATCATAATTAAAATCGCTACATATTAACAGAAAAGACTAATGTTTGCGTTTAAGCATACTGTATTCATTCTATAAATTGGCAGTAGTTTTCCTATGAGTACTTAAATCATTACAGAAGAAAAAAATTAAAATCTAAAACTCTAAATAAACTGCATATCGACGGTTAAGAATCCATAGAGTCTATCTCAATTTTGGCTGTTTTTACATTTTTAAATTGATACATTTAAAGTTCAATTTGGCATATTTTGTGCAAACAGCCATCCCAATATTAACAGTATTTCTAGCATTTATTTAATTTTTTATCGATTTAAACATTTCTGTAAACTTATTTACTAAAGCGAAGAAATGTTTTTTTTATCTACTGTAAAGTTGACTTCTTTGAAATAGACATTATTGATTCTTAACCGTCGATATCTATCATTTCAATTTACTAACTATTAGGAAACTTGGATAATAGTATTCATCGGTTATTAATCACAATTTTGATATATCCAGTTATTCTGCCCCACTTGTTTTATGTTCACTAAACATTGTCATTTCATTATATTCATGTCAGTTTTATCGACACACAAAGTTGTAGTAATTGTTGGCTCTTCGCAAGTAATTTTTTATCGAATACCCGTCGATTACCCGTTTTTGTAATAGCATCACTATTATTATTACATATATATATTTTCTTACTTTATATTGGTGCTCCATTTTCTTGTACTTTCAATATCTACTCATATAAAGCACTCTTTATTATAACTAAACACATCTAAATCCTATTCAAAAAAGCTAAATAAAAAATGTTTGAGCATTGATACACTTTTGTGCTGCATATAGGAATTAAAAATATTCATCTATAAACAAATGAGAAAAATAAATGTTACTGGAAATAATTTCTATCCGAGATAAAATTTACCTGATGAAACATACATCGTTGATATGTGATTTAGCTTGGCGCACATAAGCATATGTTTAAAAGGTTACAGAGTAAATACGGAAATAAGTCAATTACTTTTATGAAATAACATACAAATTGATGCGTACCAGATTTTTTTCTGTACAGTAGATTAACCATATTGTGATAGGTATATTTTTAGTAGAGCTGCGTTTGGGTATTACAAAGTTGTTAGACAAACCTTGATAGGTACTATCAATATGTAAAAATAGTTCACGCAAACAATGTTTATATTTCTGGTTCGTAGTCTTTAGTATTCTAATTGCATAATTACTCTTTAACTTTAAAAATATGATCATCTGCTCAATCGATCTCACTCTTTCCCTGATCTCTTTAAAAACAAACTTTAACAAAGTACTAAAAAATATATTAAACAATTTAATTTTTTTTCGAATGGTTGGTTCAGAAAACAAATCGATGATCAGCTTTGGTCAAATTAAAATTTGAGTAGTATTATTTTTGTCAAATATATTTAGTTTTATGTTTCCGTTTATTCGCTTGGACAGTGAAGATAACCGTATTCCAAACTTAAACTGACAGCAACGAAAACAAAGTACAACATGAACATGGTGAGGCCAAGGCCTTTGTTCATCTTCCACCTGAAGCACGCTATGCTGAGAATGACGAAGCACAGCATAGCGAAGAGTAGCACTATGCTGCAGACCATGCCCTTCGAGTTCACCTGGACTGGCTGCCCATTAATAAGGCCGTATAGCAGCCACGGAAGAGGCAACCTGGAAAACAACACATTTTATTTGTAGATGATATTATAGTTTATAGAAACAAAACGGGCTTCATTATATTGAATCAAATATGTATCAGATGAAGAGAAAAAAGGCTTAAAGGTCGTTTTCATAAAGAAGTAAACAAAAGTAAGGCTAACAGTGATACTACATACAAGTATTGGAGAACAAAAAAAAATATATCATCTCTTTCTTTCTCATTTGTTCTTCTTTTAAAGTAAGGCAGTCTTAGCCTATAGGCTAAGCGTTAGATTATAGTTTGCACCGAGTCCTAACATCGCAGATAAACTATGGAAGGGAGCCCAATCGTTATACAAAAGCCTTAAGCTAAGGGTAACCCCCTTACTTATAGTCCCAATAACAGAGATATGGACGGCTTAAATAAGAAAGAAAGAAAGAAAAATATTTATTCAATAATAAAATAAGTACTACTAAGTACTGTTTTTGGGCAGGCTTATCATATTGACACCAATTAAAGTTAAGACGTCACTGTCTTTACTTGCAGTGCTCTTACACGTGCTTAATATTTAAAAGTTAAACAAATATGGCTAAACTAGCAATAAAATAAATAAATAAAAGTCATTTCGAATAACGAAAGCTTAGTATAAAAATATTTCCTTGCCCTACCTACTAATAGGTAGGTAATTATTTAGCTATCGTTCACCCTAATAAAATACGCATTTTGTGTGTCGGCCCGCCTGTAATTCAGGTCAAGGACTTGTCGAATTGTGTAGATAATATCAAACTTTTATCGTGCATAACTTTTCTCATGGGTAAAATGGTTGAGGGGTAAGGTTTATGACTAATAATCTGGGATCAGAATTGGTAAAGTGAATTTACAGTTTGATCCAACTTTGAACTGATAAATACATACTTTTGTATTTGTGTATTGACGCGATTATACATATCAAATAAAATGTATTTTATTAAATTTATTCACAAAGTCACGAAACGTTCCTACAAGATTAGACAGAGACATTTAATTTAATTTATATGTGACCATATTTACTATAAAATTGCAAAGTGGCATTTTAACGCCTACTTTTGATAAGTGGCATGTTTCATCTGCCACTTTCGCTATTTTAAGTTTAGTTGGAAGCATGCGATTGCTGCAAAAATATAAGGAAATACGGTCCACTCCTATTGGGTCTCGTGGAAGAGGTAATGCTACATAGAATCAAAAGTTCACCTAGTTCTGGCAGAGAAACGCTGGATATCAGGCTCGTCCTTGGTTACCAAGCTTAGTAGACTATGGATTTCTGACGGGCACTAGCAAGCTTGGGGTCAGGAAGTAGAAGGTTTTGGAGATGTGGTGGTGTTTTTCAAGTTATTTGGTTTAGTAAATTGTTTTAACATAATCCGATCACTGCTACCAGCCCTTTATACTAAAAGGTCGTGTTTCTTTACCAGGGGCTCAATTCTACTTAATTAAACCGCATCGACTTAAACACAACCGTCAACTGAGTATAGTATTATTTACCGTATGCTATAAGCTGTGTTTTCGTTGTCAGTTACAATAACGTCGCTGCCATTCGTACAACTAATTTCGATATCACTTTAATAAATATAATGGCCTAAAATCGAATGCGATATAATATTATCTCAGTGTATTAATTTTTCACTATTAAGCATAAACACATAAAAAAGCGCATATGCATCTGGTCACAAGCGCTCTTATACGTCAGGTAGCTTTAACAGCCATCTTTTAAACATACGTATAACAAACAGTCCTCTGTGTAGGTAGAGCATGCATGGGGACTGATGAGACAGTCGCACACGTCCTGGCTGACTGCCGAGCGAAGTTTCTGACTTGGCCAGGCAGTCCTCCGGAGACCCTCAGCCACGTTAAGGCAGTAGGCACTAACGGGATTCCAGGAGGAACCGGGATTGCTGGAGTAATCCAGCTTTCATCCTCCTACGCAAAAAGGGGGTATGATTGCGGAAAAAGCCTGCACGGCGAAAAATAAGATATAAGAAGCCTACAAACCCAGGTGAGAGGGATCTTGCAATATTTTTTCCAAATAGTTGACAAAGACTTCTAACTTGGCTTAGAGATTATTGTGACCAGCGGCTAAATTACCTTCAGGAGCACGGAAAGCTAGAAAAATATGCAATGCCACTCAAATGACTACTCATCCAAGGACCGACCTGTGCGAAATCTGCTTTACTTTGGTGATCGTTTCCGATCGCCTAATACCGCTGAGCTACGAAGTTTTCACGTCGTCTACTATTTCATGTCCACGTTCAACGACTAAAAAGACGTAACCGCTGTTTCGGTAAGTAGAATTAGACAGCTGATACAAAGTGATACGAAGGCCTTGATGTAAAGGATTGGATCAGGGTTTCTTGCAAGCTGGTGAAAGCACATATCATCAGGGTCACATATTTTAGTATTAAATCAATAAAGATAGTTCGTTGAATAAATGAAAAGTTTTCATGAAATAAATTTGCAAAGGACAATATATTATCGGCGCTACCTTTACAACAAAGCAAAAAACTATTATTTCACTTACTTAATACAATAAGTTACATAGTTCTAGTTCAGTCAATCACAGTTTTCTGAACAAATGGATCCACAAGAAATGATGAAAACTTTACTCTAAAAATAAAAAATTCAGATGCGAAATTTATAGCTGAACAGAAAATAACAAAAGTCAAAACTGTCTGGAGGATTTCCAAGTGAAATCAGGTACAGGGTGGTAGTCGCATTGGGTAGATGCATCCAGAATATTTATCTGACAACTTGTATGATTTATTTGAGAAAATGCATTTATGTTGGGGACAAACGATGCAATCTCAGACGGAATATAATGTTCCCAACGCTCCAGGACTGGCCTTGAAACTATAACATTGTCTTCCGTTGGGAATAGTGGACACTAGTCTAGTAAAACATGTTTCTTTTTATTGTTATTTTACAAAATCTATCTTATAAGGTATGTGGAAATTTTATTTCAACATCCATAGAGAGAGATAAGACTCTTCTGTTGCCATCCTAACGAGAAATGATTACTAAAATCCTAACAATATTTATAATGGCACACGATTGACGGATTAAACGACAAAGCCTTTTTTTTTGTTTAGCAGAATAACAAATTTTTTTCCGTTTAGCATAAAACAAATTTTTTTTGGATGCCATACTTTTTATACTTCGCCGTTACATACACGTTTAGGGATAGATGGCACTGCGATTATACCATAAATTTTCATAACCGTAACTTATCTCAATACAGTTCCTATTGCCTGATTACAGATTAAGACTTTTTAATGAGAGTTCCTAATCAAGCCATAGCGACTTCGAGGGTACATAAATGACGTTTTACTTTATATATTTGACTATCTAAGAGCACTCGTAATACTTTCAAGGACTCACCGCATCCTTGGGCGATGCAGAGCGAATTTGTACAAAGCACTTAAACCGTACTGCGGCATAGGGAAGTCTACATTTAAAAGTATCGAAACATTTTTAATAGATTTTTCACATTTTACTTGTGAACATTGTAACGTTGTCGAAATAATAAGAAATATTTTAGTAAACTACGTTTTAAATACATAAAATGTATTTTATTTATATTAAAACGAGTTTCTTAATTTAAAGAGATGAATTTAGTACCAAGCCGTAACTTTATTTTAAAAATATGAGTACATATGAGATATAATCTTATTAGTAATTAGATAGATAGATAGATAAAACGTTTATTTCCTTTAAATAGTGCAAGTTACATACAAACATATTCCACAAAACCGTGTGACTGGTTTGTCTGTGGGTCACAGTCTCTTTTATACTACTTTTAATTAATTTTGTAATTAGGTCTTATCTCTGATATGAGTATACTCAAATAAGCGCCATCGGCCACAGACACAATAAAAAATCAGTTATTCGATTGGCTTGTAACTTTCAAAAGTCTAAATTTAACCCCTGACATATGCAATGTATGTTTGCGTAGGCCAAACATTTGTACTTTATTAATTTGCTATATATTTTTTAATACATCATTTAAAATATTGGTTAAACCTCCAACACTGATTGAGTGAACGGGGTACGTATTAGAACACCTAAAATTAAAATATCCAAAGTTAAAACCCCGATGTTCAAAACCCCTAAAATTACAATACCTAATGATTGGTTGACCTAAATTCAAAATAATGAAAGTTCTAAATGTCGAACGATTATTATATCGAAGACCATAAACCCTAACTTCACTATACCTAAACTTGAAATATCTAAAGATATAATCCCTAATGGTAGGTTGATCTAAATTCAAAATAATCAAAGTTTTAAATGTAAAAGTAGTTTTTATTTATAATCAATACAAAATAATCATAATTATAGCCATATAACAATTTCGCTGAATATACATTATGTCAATAAGATTAACACTATAATCTATAATTTTTATCAAAAACAAAAAAATACCTAAAAATTTTTTTTAAAGATTGGCAGCAATAGCCAACAACAGGCCAACATGAGTGTACTCAGGAATATTTTGCAATATATTGTCTATTTTTGACAATTTATGTTGATATTTTCTCTTCCTTTTCTTTGGTACTGATTCACCATTTATAATTTTGTAGATTTGTATTAGGTTTACCTTGGTTTCTTTAATCAGTTCCGACACCAAACGATAAAATCGCGTGCAGTTTATGGTCACTATAGCAACTAACGAAAAGGCTGTGACGGGAGCTCACAGCTCACAGCCTTCTCAACCTATAACCACCCATGTCGTTTCTGTATAGAATCCACCTTGTTCGCTCGCTTCGCTCGCTCACCTGTTTTCGTGGGTATTTTTGGCAAAAAAATTAGGTAGCGAGGAGCGAAGCAACGAGCGGTTAGGTTATATCGTGACCACAATGCACGAGCCGCGCGAGCGAAGCGAGCGTGCCGCGGCAGCGGCCGGCGAAGTGCCAGAAAATACTTTGGTCACGTTATTCTCCTCCTTTTATAGTGAACATAGTGAATCCCAACAGCTGGCTGGACTCCTTAAATAAAAAATGTAATGTCATTTTAGTAAACAATTAATCCAGCGCGGTGGCGGTGCGCAGAACTGTGCTGTAGGTGAGTCGTCCATTAGGTTTTTCAAACGTAGTTGAAACATCCCATAGTTGACATAACCATTACATCAATCGTTCGATAGTTCTTTTAATTATAGTCTAATCAAAATTATTTAAGTTAATCAGTACTTGAGTCAACCAATATACAATATGAACATATGTGGGTGGACCGTAGTTATATCGACAATAGTTAAACTGTATTTAGTTATAATAATATGTAACCGAATTACGACATTGTGAACTTGTATTATTATGACCTTAAATATTTTGAACTATTAGGTGATTTGGATATTAGAAATTTCAAACTTAGTTGTTTTGTACTTCGGGGTTTCATCATTAGGTTATTAGAACCATTAGGTATTGTAATTTTAGGGGTTTTGAACATCGGGGTTTTAACTTTGGATATTTTAATTTTAGGTGTTCTAATACGTACCCAGTGAACGACGAACAGCCTGAATTGTTAGTACTGACACTAGAAATGATACAAAATTTTTAAGAAATATTTGTTAGTAAAACCTTAAAAGAAAAAAGAGGCACATCCAATACCACGCGAATAAATGACACGTAGAACAGCTGATATAGCTTACAAAATTAACATAATCACACCTCGCTCAAAGCTATCGATATTGACATATCGATACATTCACAACATTGCTACTGCGGGACGAAAAGTATGCTCAAAACTAAGGGTAAAGGATTTGGAACTTTATCCTCAGGAGATTTACGTTTCTTATCGCCTGTGTTGGCGGGTATCGATCGGACCCGGAATTGTGTTACATACGAGTCCAGAGTGGTCCAGACAGACCTGCACCGGTGGGTAGGGTTTCCATCTCTCTAAATTTAATGTTTGTTCTGGAAAATGTTAACTGGGAATGTATAGGATGCATATGTCGTATAACTTTATAGAAACATCTTCATTAACCACATTAAACAATAAATAAAGAAATTTGAGTTATCTACTGAATTCTATTGGTTTAAGCTTGCATATTCTTATTATTGCATTGGCTAGATTAGTTTATTTTAGCTATTTTCATAGCATTATGTCATATGGTATGTTATTGTGGGGATCTGCTGCGGACATACATAATATATTTGTACTACAAAAGCGCGCCATAAGAGCTATCTATAATCTTAAGTCCAGAGATTCTCTTAGAGAGATGTTTAAAAGAATTAACATATTAACGGTTGCATCTCAGTATATATTTGATAATATAATGTATGTTCGCAAAAACATTAATACATTTGATAAAAATTCAAAAGTACATAATTTTAATACTAGGAATAGAAATAAGCTCTCTCTGCCAAATTGTCGACTTCACAAAACAAAAAATTCATTTTTGGGTAATAGTATCAGATTTTTTAATAAAATTCCGCAGGAAATAATTGATCTACCATTGGCAACTTTTAAAACTGTAGTTAAAAAGCAGTTTCTTCAAAAGGGGTATTATGCTGTTAATGATTACTTATCGGATAAACATGCTTGGGCTTAACATTTTCAACTTGTATGTGTATATTAGCATAAAAAGTCAACCAAATCATTGTCGTGACCATCCCTTATTGTACAGGCTCAGCTCAGTTTCACAATACATACTTACTTGACTGTGATGGAAGGTTCCCTTAGTGCTACTTTATTGGTTACAGCTTCGGGGGACCCTTTCAGTATCATCAAATTTACACTGTGTGTGTCATGTAATAAAAATAATTTAAAAGAGCATACATAGCCTGTGAGTTTCTTGTCAGTTCTTCTCACAGAGCGGAGGCTCGGAACTGGCACTTAGATTCACTTACACCAAATTTTTATTTATTTGCATGTAAGTGAATCTAAGCTTCGTGATTTCAGGGTTGATATAAATTTTTTTTCATGTATATTTTGTTTTGACGTTTTCAAGTGCTATGTAATAGTTTATGAAATAAAGAACTTTTTACTTTACTTTACTTTACATAAAAGTTCCATAAAAAATGCTGCATATAATCAATATTTTTTTTATAATTCCTGGATGATTGAAAGAAGTTCTTATTATGAAAGGAGGATACATTTTCCTGATAAATATGTACGCTCTTCAGTAAACAGTATATTGCCATTTATAGTATACTGCTGTTTATATGTATTTATAGTCTCCTAGTTAGTGTCTACGCCCTTAATACCAGAACTCAGTATTGCTTAAAGCTATACAGTAACATCATGTAGGTTCCCTACTAAGGGGCTATCCATAAATTATGTCACACGTTAAGGGAGTTGGAAGGGTTTGACGGAGTGTGACATGGTGTGACAAGGGGATCCAAAATTTCGCGACGTCACATTTCAAAATACAGGTCTTATAAAAATTTTGGAACTGCTGTTTTGATGTAATTATTTCTTGCTGTACAATTGCAAAATATGTGACATCTCACTAAGGAGGAGGGAGTCCTACATGTAACCAGCTGTGACAAGGACGGAGGGGGGGGTCAAAAAATTATGGAATTCGTGTGACGTAATTTTTGATGACCCCTAATGCATTCTCTTGTATCGAGTAATCTTTTTTTTGTGACTATATTTGACGGTAAAAAGTTTAGGAATATTGTTCCGCAATTTTTTTTGCAAATTTTGTAGTTACCGAAATATATCACAAGCATAGTATTATTTATTGCAATTGACTATTAATCCGAAAACATTAAAATTTGTCAAATTTGTGGCCAAAAATCTTACCTTTTTTTTCGTAAAACTAACAGCTGGCAACCCTATAGTTAGATGAGATTGTGCAGTCATACAGTAGTCGAATTTCAAGCGGATATTGAAGAGAAGACCAAGGGCGGGCTAAAATAGCGGGAAATTGGGGCAGATGGACCAGACTTTACCTTTGTACTAAGAATATAGTTTTTTTTATATTGATGCGATTATTACTCAAGTCAAAGTCAAAATAATTTATTCCAGTTTGGCTCAATGAAGCTCTTATGAACGTCCACTTGAAAACTAACGCGCCAATTGACCGGGGGTGTGCTTGATTGTAGAATATGATATGTAGAGAGAGATGGAGAATGTAGTATGTAGTATGATATATAGAAAGATGCGTAGAATTGGGCAAGAAACTCGTCAGGGTAATTATTTTCTCTCGGCATAAATATGTGTTTTAATTTACGGATTTGAATCGCGGATTTACGGTAACATATTTGAGCCATGATTTAAAACTGTTACCATGTTTTAAATCATGGCAACAGTACGGTTTTAAATGTTTACTGTACTATAATTGTCAGTATTTGCAATATATGATTTAAATAGATTCTTGATTAAACCTATTTTTATCCCGACGTTACGAATAAATACATGGTCACTGGGAGACTGAGATGACGGGAGTCTCCAATGATAAAGACTGCCGTTTCCAATCTAAATAAAATAATTTTTACGCATATTTGTATACCCACCTAAGAGTTTAGGAGTAGCTTTAGGTTTTACTAACTGTTATACCGAAACCCAAGGAGTTTGTACATTCTAACCATCTTCTATATTCAAATTAGGATATTTTTTAAATTTTGCCGTACTCTGTTTATCGTTTCCAACCAGCGATAATTTATTCATAGCATTTATTTCTACCGAATATTTGTAACCTGTGGCACAATCGTAGTAATCGTTACGTGTAGCTAATCACTAAGTGGGACCGCCAACCGTCCATGAAGTACAATATTATTATTTGAAAATTTTGACGTAAACAATACAAAACTTCATGGGTGCGAGCTGTCAAAAAACTAATAATATAAAGGACATAGTACAGTACCGCGGAGCTACGATCCCTTCGTAGCCCTACGCACTTTTATAATAATAATTAATAAAGTTATAGTTATTTTATACCCACATCAAATATTTAGTTGCATGATAAGTTTTATTAAGAACTTGTGTTATAAGAAACATAATTACGTACTTTTCTTTGTAAATACATACTTAATATACATAGCAAACACTCAGGCTAGAGTAAATATTTATGTTCATGTTCACAAAGATTTGTCCAGTGTGGGAATCGGACCCACGACCTCAGGAGCCGTGTGCAGGTATACCGACCTGCACGCCATGTTGCTTATTGATTCCATACCCTGCTGATTTCAAGATTTAGCCAAATGATTTTTTTGTGTTATACCATCAATCAAAAAAGCCGATTGAACTGCTTACAAATCGTAAAGTTTGTGGCAGCAAGCAATCAAAACACTTCTTATCGATTTCAGTTCCAAAGCTCAATATAAAATTATGGAGAAACGCTTTAACAATAAAACTTGCAGTGGGTGTATAGGGATCTTATCAAGACCTAAAGAGCCAACCTCGCCTGCAAGTGGTGCACCTATTGATCAACGGCGAGGCTCTGGCGAACATAAAGTAAGCGTTAGGAATCAGGAATGGAAATAATTAAAAAAAATAACAAAAAACAACAAGAAATTAATTTATTACACGTGTTTTTCACTTTACAATTCAAAACTAATAACGGTGATTCTTAATTTAAATTTCTAACTAAGTATTTATGAAAACTAAAATCAACGACTCTTCAAACAGGCAGAGTTTCGGCTATCCATGAGTGCTCGACGTGAACTCGCATAAAGTAACATAAGGTAAGCGGCAATAGGCTCGCCACCTATTACGTGGGACCAACTATATAGTTGGCGAAGTGTGCACGTATAATATGCCTCTGCTTAATGTATGTATGTATGTAATAACAGCTGCTTCTCCATAAAACTCGTTCTTCGACGTCATGTAAACATTTTATTACAACTTACTGTTCACTTATGTAATGCTGAATGATATTGAGCTTTATAACAGAGATAAGAACTAGCACAATACTATCAATATTGTTTAGGCTCTTATGTCTTAAGTTCTTGAAATGTATATTTGTAGTATTAGAACGAACTGCATATTGGGTTGAGACGGATTGTAAGCGCGATGTCTTTGACATTCTATTTATCGTTTTTCTTTATATTTTTATCAATATTATATTTATACTGGCTGGAGAACTTCTACAATTGTGCTCTATTCAATTGACATTTAAGCTCCCGCCCATATTAAATGGGCTATCCTAACAATAATATAAGTCAATCATGAATAAAACTGTTTAATATATAGAAAACCATAATAATTAAGTAATATATTGCATAAGGCATGCAATAACCTTGCGGAAAGGAGATTAAAACAAATGGTGGAAAGACTAAAAAAAAAGTAACAACAAATATTTTTTTCTATTTTATTAATATTCATTGAAAGTTCATAATAAGTATTAAGCTAATAAATGCAGTCCCAGAAGTATTCGTCAACATGATTTATTTCATATACATTCTTTATTGTACAAAAAACCATTAACAAAAAAAAGCCTTGCGTGAAAAAGACGAAGTACAAAGGTGGACTTATATCTAAAAGTAATCTCTTCCAGTCAACCTTAACTGAAGTGAGTGAAGGGAGAGATAGTAAGTAGTTTATATGACACTAGAATATGATAATATTACACATATACATACACAAAAATATGATATAAGATATATATACCTACTTAAATACATAAGGAAAAAAAATTAAACAACAATCATAATGACTAGCTCGATAGCAAGTGCTTCTTTAAGTTTGTCTTAAAAGACGCAATTGAAGGACTGTCCCGGACATCACTTGGCTACTTATTCCACAACTGTGCACCACGGGCAGTGAATGAATTACGGAAGAATTTATAATCATTTAAACCTAATTGCGATCCAGTTAAATATTCTTGCTGAGTAAGACTTAAGCTCTGGAATTCGCTGCCGGCTCATGTGGTTTCTAGTTCCTCTTTGCAGCGGGTCTTTTAAGCGGGGCGTGAAACGGAATTTGAGCAGGTCGTCATGAGTGGGTGCGCTTTGTACCGTGCATATTTCTCGGTATGAAACGTCTTAATTTTTTCACCCTCCATTATGCAGGGTGTTGTCATTATAACGTGTCACATTAAATATAAATATATACATATCTATATATATATCTGCACGGACTATTGGATTATAAAAGAACTAACTCACCAGGCTCAAAACTTTATCCGAAAGTGATATAACCACTTAAAATAGTTATTGTAAAGTACCTAACACTTTATTCCACTTATTAAAGAAGTTTCGATAGGTCGTTAACTTTAAAGTTAGCGAAACTTTAGCAGTTTTCAATTTTAACAATTAATGAAGCTAGTGTCGGAACACTGCTTTCTGCATTTTTTTTTAACCAACAGCTTGTTTTAAATTGGTTTTGTTCTTTTAAAATTGTTAAAGTTTCAACATTTTTATAGTATCTTCAGAGGTTCTTTTTGAGGTATGGAACTCTTAAGATTTATAATTTTAATTGTGTTGTGTAATATGTAATTTAATTAAGTATCTGAACATTTTGCTTTATTTTAGTTTACATAATAATTGACCGATTATTTTTATTTATTGCATTTATATTTCTTAAGGTTTTAAAATTTCTTAAGTGAATCTATGCTTCGTGATTTCAGTGTAATAAAATTTCGATTTTTTTTTAAATATTTAATTTTGACCTTTTTTAAGTACTATGTATAATAGTTTATGAAATAAATAATTTTTGATATTTGACTTTTAATTCAACTGTTATTGACATTTTTTATTTTGACATATCTATTCTTAATAATATTGTAATTTAATAAAATTTTAATGTTGTATGGTGTAATGTTGTATTAACAATAAATAATTAAAAAAATAAATAAATATTTTCTGACAATTACACCAGTTATTTAGTTCCAAGATAAGTATCATTAAGAACTTGTGTTATGGATACTAAACAACGGATAAACATACTTACATACTTTTTTGTAAATATATACTTAATATACATAGGAAAACACCGAGACCAGAGCAAATATTCATGTTCATGCACACAAAGATTTGTCCTGTGTGGTAATCGAACCTCCTCGCCATATCGGTCGAGTGTTAGAGTATTTGTTTCTTTTTAATTTTTATTTTATGCGTCTCATAGTCATCATATCATCTCAGCCATAATTATGAAACTGCTAAAAATATGAGGAAATTTGTTTGCGCGATTCAGTTTAATTCGTCTGTACGTTTCATTCATCGCTTGTACTGTATCGCCACTGTTGTATATAATAGGTTGGGGAAAAAGTCTTTTCGTATTTTTGTATGAAAAGTCAAGACATTTTTTTCAAAGTTTATTTACATTTATTTACAATATATATGTACCGTTTTGTTGAATAACTTTCTGCCATTTTGTGGGCAGAGACATTATCCCGTTACTGTAGAAACTTTGGGACTTCTGATCAAAAAAACGGGACAAATAGTTTTGGCAGTCCTCTCTTGCCTATACACAAAAGTATGTAATGTTTTCTGATGAAGCTGGAAAGGACATTGGTCAGTTATTTTATAACAAGTCCGGATCACATATAACAAACAATTGTATGCCAGGGGCTTCATTTAAAGTAATTATGGAAAAGATAATCAATAGTCAATTTTCAAGGGATACCAATGTCATAATTTGTATAGCTAATAGGGGTACAGTCACAAAAAAAACTGTTGCCTACTATATAGAAAAATTGTCTATGGTCACTTGTAATAAAATAGTTATCTTTTCTTTTCCTTTTAGTAAGAGCTTATCTCAAAAAGAAAATTATGTTAGATATAATTTAAATCTATCAATTGATAGTTTGACATTTTATTACAATAACAAATTTCATGTTATTGATATAAATAACTTAGGTATTAATTTCTATTTGACAAATGGTAATTATTACATACCTAAATATATTAAAAAACGATTAGCTTCTACGCTATATTATTACTTTTTTAACTTAGCCAAAAACTTGGCTGTGAAACCTGCTTTTATTGAGCAGAACATTATTAATAATTCAAACTTGGAATCAATTCCAAATAATTTAAATTTACTCATAAGACAATAGAGGAGTTCTCTTGCAATAGATTGACCAATGAAAAGCCGCTCTTAAATTTATTTCATCAGAATGTTCAAGGCATTTCAGGCAAAGATCTAGAATTAAGTTTGTTATTAGAGTCATTAAATATCCATGTAATGTGTATAACTGAGCATTGGCTAAATGTTAATGAGTCTCTACTGGGACTACAAAATTATAAAGTAGCTAGTGCATTTCACAGGAAACAATCTATAAGAGGTGGATCACTTATTTTAGTACATAATAGTTTAAACAATAGGGCTCGTAGGGATGTTGAAACATCTTCAGTTGAACGTGTTTTAGAATTGTCTTGTACAGAGCTTAACCATTTTATTGTTTTATGTGTTTATAGACCGCCTAGTGGCAATTATCAACAGTTTGAAACTGCAATGGAGGATGTTTTAGCAACCTTATGCAAAAGTAATAAAAAAGTTATAGTATGTGGTGACTTTAATGTTAATATTTTGGAATCTTCCTCAATATCAGTTAGGTTTTTGAATTTGTTCAAGTCTTTTAATTTACTTAATTCTTTTCTTGAACCCACTAGAATTACGCCTACGTCTTCAACATGCTTAGACAATATTTTTTGTAATTTTACTATTATACATAAATCAATTGAGTATGGCGTAACTTCCGACCACAGTGGACAGATTATTAGTTTTGAATATAATTTTCAAAATGTAACTAAAAAAATATTAATTAGACCAATAACAAAGAATCTGGTTTTGAAATTTCAAAGCAATGTCAACGAAAAGCTTACCACGTTAGAAAACAATTCCGCTATAAATTATGATAAATTGTTCGGAATTGTACAACAAGAATTTAAGAATAACTTTAAGCTGAAAAGTGTGGAAATTTCAAACAATAGGAAGTTTTGTTATTGGGCTACTCCCGGAATTTATAAAAGTAGGAAGAAACTTTTTGATTTATATAGAGAAAAAAGTACTTCAACAGATTCAAATTTTATTCAATATGTTAGAAATTATTCAAAATTGTTCAAACTTGTTTGCACCACTGCTAAGTCAATGCATCTTAAAAATAAAATTATGAATTCCAAAAATAAAATTAAAGCTACATGGAATGTCATAAACCAAGAATCTGGAAAATACCAGAATAATCATAGCATGATAACTCTTAAAGTCGATGATAAAGATATTGTAGAAGAAGAAGAGGTGGCCAACGCATTTCGGAAATTCTTTGTGAATGTACCATTAGAGACAACTCAAGCACTTGACTCCTCTACTCAGCGTGCAGTCTTTCTTCTTGAAGACAATGTACCTCTTTGTAGTGAATTATTTAGTTTTAGACATATTGATGGCTCTACAATAGTTAATACTTTTAATACAATAAATTTAAAATTAACTGAGGATTTATGGGGAATCTCAACCAACATTATTAAATCTATCATTAATATTATTGCTCCTCAGTTGGCAGTCATTTTTAATCAATGTATTGATGATGGTTCATTTCCAAGTTTAATGAAATACAGTAAAGTAATACCTCTTTTTAAAGCTGGTGAGAAGTCTGATCCTACTAACTATAGACCAATATCAGTACTCCCAGCTCTTAGTAAAATATTTGAAAAAGTTATTTTTAATCAATTACTTTGTCATTTCTCTCTGAATTCCTTATTTCATTCTCAGCAGTATGGTTTCACTAAGAGTAAATCCACTACAGATGCTGGTGTAGCCCTAATGAAGCATATATTTGACAACTGGGAGGACAGGCAGGATGCGATTGGAGTATTTTGTGATCTTTCGAAGGCATTCGATTGCGTTGACCATCCTACTTTGTTAGCTAAATTGACATATTATGGTGTTAATAGTCATTCTTTAAAATTAATTAAATCTTACTTGAGTGACAGAACTCAAAAAGTAGTTATTAATAGAGTCGAGTCTTCTGGCGCGCCATTGCTTATGGGAGTTCCACAAGGTTCGATTTTAGGCCCTTTATTGTTTCTAATTTATATTAACGATCTACCTTTCTATACTAGAGATCTGTGCGAAACAGTTTTGTTTGCTGACGATACATCTCTGATATTTAAAGTGAACAGAGGCAAGGATCATTCTGACGTGATAAATAATGCTCTTGCGAAGGTTTTACATTGGTTTACGGTTAACAATCTATCTCTTAACGCAAGTAAAACTAAATGTATAAAGTTCTCATTGCCTAATGTTACAAAAGTCTCAACTAACTTGAAAATGAATGGCAAGAATATCGAGTTATTAAATGACACAAAGTTCTTAGGCATCAATATTGATTTTAAATTGCAGTGGAACCCCCATATAATGGATTTGTCCGGAAGGCTTAGCTCAGCATGCTATGCCATCAAAAAGATAAGACTCATAACAGACGAAGAAACAGCTAGATTAGTTTATTTTAGCTATTTTCATAGCATTATGTCATATGGTATGTTATTGTGGGGATCTGCTGCGGACATACATAATATATTTGTACTACAAAAGCGCGCCATAAGAGCTATCTATAATCTTAAGTCCAGAGATTCTCTTAGAGAGATGTTTAAAAGAATTAACATATTAACGGTTGCATCTCAGTATATATTTGATAATATAATGTATGTTCGCAAAAACATTCATGCATTTGATAAAAATTCAAAAGTACATAATTTTAATACTAGGAATAGAAATAAGCTCTCTCTGCCAAATTGTCGACTTCACAAAACTAAAAATTCATTTTTGGGTAATAGTATCAGATTTTTTTAATAAAATTCCGCAGGAAATAATTGATCTACCATTGGCAACTTTTAAAACTGTAGTTAAAAAGCAGTTTCTTCAAAAGGGGTATTATGCTGTTAATGATTACTTATCGGATAAACAAGCTTGGGCTTAACATTTTCAACTTGTATGTGTATATTAGAATAAAAAGTCAACCAGATCATTGTCGTGACCATCCCTTATTGTACAGGCTCAGCTCAGTTTCACAATACATACTTACTTGACTGTGATGGAAGGTTCCCTTAGTGCTACTTTATTGGTTACAGCTTCGGGGGACCCTCTCAGTATCATCAAATTTACACTGTGTGTGTCATGTAACAAAAATAATTTAAAAGAGCATAGCCTGTGAGTTTCTTGTCAGTTCTTCTCACAGAGCGGAGGCTCGGAACTGGCACTTAGATTCACTTACACCTAATTTTTATTTATTTGCATGTAAGTGAATCTAAGCTTCGTGATTTCAGGGTTGATATATATTTTTTTTCAATTTTTATATTGTTTTGACGTTTTCAAGTGCTATGTAATAGTTTATGAAATAAAGAACTTTTTACTTTTTTACTTTACTTTACTTGAGGTCAACCTTACAGAACCTAAAGAATTCTGCAGAGACCGAAACAGGTGAAAATCTGAAGGCGCAAGGTCAGGGCTATATGGTGGATGCACTAGGACCTCCCAGTCGAACTCTCTTAATTTTTGCTGAGTGGCTAAAGATGTGTGTGGTCTAGCGTTATCGTGATGAAAGACCACACCCTTCCTGTTGATCAATTCCGGCCGTTTTCTCTCGACTGCTTCCTTTAATCTCATCAGTTGCTGGCAGTAAAGATCAGAATCGGGCCGGTAAAAGGTTTTGCCGGGCGGTAAAAGCTCATAATAAACAATGCCCTTCCAATCCCACCATACACACAGCATCACCTTATTTCGTGTTAGGCCAGGTTTGGCCACAGTCTGTGAAGCCTGGCCAACTTTCGACCACGACCTTTTTCGCACGTTCTTGTCGTACGTGATCCACTTTTCATCGCCAGTTATCAATCTCTTCAAAAACGGCTCGGTTTCATTACGTCTCAATAATGAATCGCAAATGAGTACACGGTTCATTAAGTTTCTTTGAGTGAGCTCGTGTGGCACCCAAATATCGAGCTTTTTTGTATAACCAGCTTTCTTCAAATGGGTCAAAACTGTTTTGTGGTCAATTCCCAGTTCTTCAGCTACATCGTAACTACTAATATGCCGATCTTGCTCCACTCTTTCAAAAATGGCGTCCATTTTATTCGTAACAGGGCGACCAGAGCGAGGTGCATCTTTAACATCAAAATTTCCGGACTGAAAACGTTTGAACCAAATTTGTGCTACTCTTACTGACACTGCTTGAGTTGCATTTTTGCCTTTTTTATAATAAAATTTTAAAATGTATCGAATTTCTTCATTAGATTCACTCATTTTAACGGAGAGAAAAACAAATGAAAAATAGCGGGAAACCACTTTTTTTTATTTTTTTCTTTTCTTTATAATGGAACCTTTTTAATGTTACCAAAACCAGCCAGACACAAATAGTACAGTCAAAAAATTTTTATAATAACTTTATACCTACGTTATGCGAAAAGACTTTTTCCCCGACCTAATATATACATCTATCAATCTATTTGTTTCCTATCTGTTTCGTACTGCCTTTAAAGCGTGATTAAACAAAAAAAATAACCCCGAAACTACAATTTTTCACATAAATATGAGTAAGATAACTTATTACATTAACAGTTAACTATTGAGCCCCACCTTTTCACGTGTAAAAGGAAATCCCACATTTAGTTTTGGCGAGCTTCCAAGAACGCGTAGTACTTAGGGAGGCATTCGCGTTATTTAAGATTCTGTGCCACGAAGTTGTTGCTAAACTGGTCCTAAAATATATTTAACTTAATAAAATTGTAGCTAAGATGATGATTTAATTGTTGCAACGGGGTATTTCATACTTATTCATTTGACTACTTAAATCAGAAGTTGCTATCAAACAAATTCCAAAACATAGTGCTAATTAAATGAGTCCTCGTTGGTTTCAGGTTGGTTGTGTATTTATTTATATGTCATCATCATCATCTCAGCCCATTAACGTCCCACTATTGAGCACGAGCCTCCTCTCACATACCAAGGTGCGAGGGTATTGGGTCATACTCCACCACGCTGACCCAGTGCGGATTGGTGGAGGCAGGTGTATGGCGTCCTGCTGTTAGAATTTTTCGAGCCGCCCATTAGGCTTCTAACATGGCCTAACGACTATCACATTTAGTGATAACCGGGACCAACGGCTTAACGTGTCTTCCGTACCACGGAAGCGCTCGATATCAAATGCCACACAAACGGTCACCCATCCAAGGACTGACCTTTGTAAACTCTGCTGAACTTCGATGAACGGTTCTGACCACTGAGCACCGCAGAGATACGAGCGCTTATCCAACATCCAACGGCCAATGTGAAGAGTGAGCCTAGAAATGCCAGTGTGCTAGGATCATAGTAAGTAGAAGTATGTTTTCTCTGCCTACCCACCTAATACGTGTATGTGTGCGGTTCCACAATACGATTCCAAGCAATAAACAGCAATTAAGCATAAACAAATTTAAATTAACAATGAAACGGAAGCTGTCTTCAAAGGGATAAAGACTATATGGCAGATCAAAAAGCTTGGGATTAAACTGCAGTTTCATACAGGCTATTCTTAGCACATGAATATTGTTAATGTTATATTATATTGCATTGTATAGCTTCACAGACAAATGAAGATTGTAAATAAAGTACCTGACCAATTAATAGTTTAAAAGAGCATAGTCTGTGAGTTTCACAGAGCCGCAGCCATACACAAGATGGCAAACACTACAATATGTAACGTATGTATAGAATCATTGGTAAAGTGCGGCAAGGCGTCGTGCTTTCTAGCCCCATTTCCTGTGAAACAACAAGTGGGGACAAGTAGGGATTTACGGTCGACTGGGGCTCTAAATTAACCCCCGGCTCAACAATTACTGCCTTACTGTATACAGGAATCTAGACAGAAAGTGCTATAGCAAATTCTGCGCTTTTATCTTAGTATGTTTGTCTTTGTTTTCATAGTACAAGCTGGTTCGAAAAACTTTTGTTTCACAAAGAGGTAAGTAAGTTGTAAAGATATCCATTGCTTAAGACTAAGAGGCCGCCCGCGACCGTCCACGTTAGCTGTATATAACTATACAGCCTTCTCTATATTACCTTTGTCTAGAATCACTCTACCTATAAAATAAAACCGCATGAAAATCCGTTGCGTAATTTCAAAGATCTAAGCATAAATAAGAACGGACATACATACACGCCTGTTTCCTCGAAGGGGTAGGCAGAGGCATATAACACGCGCACACTTTGCCAATTTTATAGTTGGTCCCACGTAATAGGTGGCAGCTTACCGGGCACTGTTATGTTCGTCAGAGCCTCTTCCGTTAATCGGCAGGTGCACCACTTGCAGGTGAGGTTGGCTTGGGCTCCTCAAGTCTTGAAAGAATACACTCTCCCAATTTATTTTATTAATCTTAAATAATAAATAATTTTACTGACATTTCTATGCATGCTTATAATTTTCAAAAACTATGTGTAAACTATGCATCTTTATGTCCCAGACAAAAATATTAATTATATATTTTTATAAATTATTATTATTAAAACTATTTTCAACCGAATAACATTTGGAACATAAATGTAATTAGGTTTGAAATTTATGTTCCGAATTTGAAAAATTTATTAGAAATTTCTTATTTGTTAATGTTTACTTTTCTGTGTAATTGGTATATGTACTTTACTTGCATATTGATAAATTTTGCTATATTAAACGCAAAAGGTTTAGAAATTTGGCGATTATAGTGCCATACACTATAATCGCCAAATTTCTAAACCTTTTGCGCTTAACTCCAAACCTTAACTAGACAAAAGTTAGGAGCACACCAAACCTGAAAACCGCCAAAGGACCGCGGAGACGCGTTTCCTTATCCCCTCTCCTGTCTAACGGTAAGTGTGTGAATAACAAACACAGTCTTTATTCAAAGTAAAAGTTAATGGCTTACGTTTTAATCTTAGAGAAAATATTTAACTAATAACAGTCAAAATTGGGGTGGCACTATTTAAAAAAAACATTTCGCTATCCCTAAATAGTCCCATCGTACCTATTTATGTATCAAACAAATGAAACATAACTATCTCTTTATATCTCATAGCTAGCTCGTAGCTCTGCGGTGCTCGGTGGTCGAAAACGATCACCGAAGTTCAGCAGAGTTTACAGAGGTCAGTCCTTGGATGGGTGACCGTTTGTGTGGCATTTGATATCGACCGCTTCCGTGCTTCGGAAGGCACGTTAAGCCGTTGGTCCCGGTTATCACTAAAATGTGATAGTCGTTAAGCCATGTTAGAGGCCTAATAGGCGGCTTGAAATATTCTAACAGCAGGACGCCATACACCTGCCTCCGCCAATCCGCACTACTCAGCGTGGTGGAGTATAACCCAATACCACACTTTGGTATGTGAGAGGAGGCTCGTACGTTGCACAGTTCTTCCTTCTTCCATTTAAATAATGGCTTCGGGCGTCTAGCACATTTAGCCAGTGTCATGTAAGTGATATATTGGTTGGAAAGTTCAAGCTGAGCCATTACCTCTTTCTCTTTTTTATTTTAATATAAATGTATGGTACTCGCTCAGTAGTGGGGCGTTAATGGGC
Source organism: Musotima nitidalis (assembly GCA_949126915.1). Taxonomy (NCBI): domain Eukaryota; kingdom Metazoa; phylum Arthropoda; class Insecta; order Lepidoptera; family Crambidae; genus Musotima; species Musotima nitidalis. Next base: position 4,363,461 of record OX421427.1, on the reverse strand, counting down.
TATGATGATGATATATCTCATAATTATATCTTTGTTGTCGGTTTTGCTAGGATTGGGTGATACATGCCAATATCCCACCGATTCAACTTGTACTGTATACAAAAGCGGAGCCTTCTGCTTGCGTATCTGACACATTCCATCAATTAGTGCTGTAAATCGCAATTAGGGGATTGCACCTTGCGCATTATATATACAAATTAGATAGATAGATAAACTATTTATTGCAACGAAAGACACACATACATATAAAACAATAAAAACAAAATTACAATAATAAAAAAAAATATAACAACAAAAAAAAAACCTAAAAGTAAAGCATTCGCATAGTGTGCATGTGTGTCGTAGCGCTGCAGAATGGCTACGGCTCAGTGGGTTTTTTTGCTCTGAGAGAGCAAAACACTGATTTTCAGCTTTTGCCGAAACAGTAACACGAGACGCGCCCAAAATACCGTGTATAATTTAAAATATAACGTACAAATTAGTTCAAAGGACAGATCGCATCCTAAAGGCTGTGACTAGCCACGATATGTTGTACTGAGTACTTATGATCCACAGTACCTATATGAAGAGGCTTACATTGTATACTTTCTTACCATATGCATTTGCTTATGGATCTCGCATTAAAATATTTAAATTTAAATATTTAAAATATTTAAATATTTTCTGAAAATCACACCAATTATTTAGTTCCAAGATAAGTATCATTAAGAACTTGTGTTATGGATACTAAATAACGGATAAACATATATAAATACTTTTTTTTTGTAAATAACTACTTAATATACATAGAAAAACACCCAGACCAGAACAACTATTCATGTTTATGCACACAAAGATTTGTCCTGCGTGGGAATCGAACCCACGACCTTAGGAGTAAAGAGCCATATATATGGCGTGATGGCGAGATGCTGAGTACACTAAAGGCTGGCCTATAATTTATTATTTTACCCACATAAATAGTTACAATCCTCAAATACGTTATACCAGTTGCGACCATCTGGGCCTAGGGTCCGATTTCCTTCACTTTTGCCTCCACGTTCAAACGATTTTTAGCACTTTTACTAAATAAACACTGTTCGTTAAGTATCTATTAATATTTACGAAAGCTAAAGAAGAAAAAACAAAACTCACCCAACAGTGACATCAAAAATATTGCTGCCAACAGAGCTAGACACTGCCATATCGCCAAATCCTTTTCTGGCGACGATGACTGAGGTGATCAGGTCAGGGACTGAGGTGCCGGCAGCCAGCAGAGTCAGGCCCATCACCTCAGGAGGCACGTAAGCGGTGGCACCAGCTACGTTGGCCCACCACACCATCAGGTACGAGAAAAACGCTATCCAAACTATTGACCCTATAAATGTTATAGGGAACAGATTCTTCCCTGAAAACAAATAAAATAAAATTTAACACCAAAAATACAATCTGCATTAATAACAAGAAAGGTAATATTAGTTAGAGCTCATTTCAAAATTTTTTCAAAAAATATGCTTTTCAAGCTATTGACCTTTGAAATGTGGTAAGGTTATAGTTTTATCGCAATCATTATCATCATTATTTTAGTCTGTGAAGGCACGCAAGAAAAGGCTTGGGACTGTGCATAAGTTGGTGTTCATATAAGTACTTTTATTATTCCACTATTAAGACCTATTGAAAGAAAGAAAGAAAGAAAGAAAGATTTGTTTATTAACTGCACAAGTAGGTACATAACAATTGTTGAGTTTCACAAAACTGAAATTGTGCAGTCAAAAGGTATTGCTTCAGCGTAATGCAGCTATAACAACGCAACATTGTTATCACAGCGCTGGTTTTCAAGCAACACCTCATGACGCAGTGGCATTAATAAAACTTAAACTAATAATAATTTTTGAAAAAATTAAATTACACACAAAGTACTATATTCAATTTAAATCACAAAAACAAGAATACCGCCACCTTTAACCTAATGTTACACATGAATAAATATGTATATGGGAAAGAAAACCAAATGATGAAATAATAAAAATAACAATAATTAACAACTGCAATAAAGACACAAAAATTTACAGGCTTAGGCTTTATATAAGCTTGAGCCTGCAACTCCAAATATAGGCTGCACATCCTGCAAGCTTCGACCCCGCAGATGTGGTATCAGCTGTCACTGTCACCGATAGCACACTAAAGTTTACACTACAAGACTACAATAACAAAAAAAAAATTTTAACCTATGAAATATTTTTAATAATTATAACTATATTTTTCCTGAGTGGCATTATATTGCTATTGAATGATGATCCAGGCTGAGATGATGATCCAGGCTGAGATAATGATCTAGACTGAGATAATAATCCAGGCTGAGATAATGATCCAGGCTGTGAAGATGATCCAGGCAGACCAATTAACGTACCTCTACTAAGCAAAGGCCTCCTATGCTCCTCTTTGCCTACGACGCCAAAATACGGTAGTTTCTATTTCCACCAATACGATGAAATAACCTATCGGTTAAATGATATCGATCAAATAAAGATATTATGGCGTTGTGGAAATAAACTCCGTTAGAATATATTTCAAAAATATGTACCCAATGCCCCATTTCAGAGACTTCAGATATAAAATCTTGAATTGAATTCATTAATCGAACTATTCATCCTTGAGATAATAAAAAGAGATTATTTAAATTGTAGGTATTAATCTAAAGATGGAAATGAACTAAGGCTGACAGTCGATAGTCAGGATTCCATTAATGCATAAGACTATTTATTAGTCTATTATAAAGATTTTCAATGTCATATAATAATATGGTTTATTATATTAGACTGTGCGTCCAATGCATATTGAAATATAATACTATCTATTTTAGATTTATTGTCCATTTTCCAAGTAGTGTTCACTAATGTCATTTTATATTTAGTCGTCTTATACTTTATTCTACTTAAATTGTTTTTATACTGGCTAATGAGATATCAGCCCAACAAGCTCTTTCAGCTTAGACGTTTCTTAATGTCTAGCTGCAGCGCCTAACGGTAGACGTACTGAGACGGACAATAGTATTCTTTCATATAAAACGGTAACCGTATGACGCGGAAAGCACTGCCGTCCAGCATTCATGCGTGTGCGGTGCGCTATATATGAATTCGTCATCATCATCGTTTCAGCCATTACAGTCCAATGCTGAACATAGGCCTTCCCAGTAGTTTTCGATTCATGAGCGTCATTATAATGGGGGATTTGCTCATAATCAGCACGCTGGGCAGTCGGGTTGGTGATCGCAGTTCCAATCAGTACGCAGGCTGACGCTGCTGCTCATCATCATCTCTTCGTCGACTCATAGGACTCCCCCATAAGATGAGAGGGGGTGCGACTACTCCGGGCCGGTATGAGTTAGTTTAAAGGATTTTTCTTCTCAATTGTTTTTTGTGAGTACGCATTTTTGTGTTGTTTTATACGTACCTCTCGGAGTCCGTGTATCCGGGAGGGTGATCCATAGAGGGAAGACAATGGGCGCGACTAACAGGTACGTCAGCCGCTTTCGGAACCCTGAGGGCCACGACATATCTAGGGGCGTCGTGTCCTCATCCAGGTCCCCTATCTGAAACAAATGTCGTTGATTAAACAAATAATCGAAATAAAATGTATACCTTTAAGTTTTAAGAAATAATACAGTTTCCTTTGAATGATATGGCGAGGGAGGTCGGTTGCAGTCACCCCGTCTGTCAGTCTGATTTTCCAGCCATCAGAGCACGATGGGCCATGCCCTCTGCCACTTCAGCATCTTGTCATCTTCCAAACTATGTACCTCTTCATTTTCTAAGGAGACTTCCAGAACAGCTTTGTCGATAGCATGTAAGGCGACTTAATCAAGCGCCCTCTTATATGAATGTCATTATTATCACCATTTCAGCCCATTAATGTCCCATTACCTGAGCACGGGCCTCTTTCAACCAAGGTGAGAATAACTCAGGTCGATCTCCAACTCTCAGACCCTGCTGATTGGCGAAGAGCTCAAGACCTAAATTCAGAGTCGATTCACTAGAGGTAATTTTGACCCGCTCTGCTTACTAAGGCTGACATAATCTTTCCATCGACAATCATTTTATAAGACATTGAATGCCACACCAAAGGCACAAGGAGTGACGACAGTGAACTCTACTTTACCTGGATGATCGTTTTCGACCACCTAGTACCACGTAACTAAAAAGGCCACAAATGTCATCCAACCATAGAAATCTAAACAATAAGGCACTAGAAATAGTATGTGCCGCATAAAACTTTTGAAACACATGTCGCCAATTTGTATTTAATAGTTCTGGATGCATTGGTGCCATACGATGCAACAGTACGTCAGCATTTTTACGCGCGCACAACATTGTTATATTATTATTTATATGCATACAACATTACAAAAAGAATAACCACGAATGTATATAGTTCCAATTTCAATACCACGAAAATGTTTACCATAGTAACTACCGTTCCGTGTAAAGCCTTGCTTTTATATTGTATTCTTTACCTATCTAAATTACACATTATTTCAGAAAACAATACGTGCTCCTTGATATAAGATCACGCCATTTCAGACCGTACGTCGTGGATATAAGAGCCAGTGTAGCCTTGGTTGTTCGAAGGTAGCCTTAGCAATACATTTCACCTGGTGGCGGAAGTGGAATTAATTGGCGCAACCCTGCCGTTGTTTGTGCCAAATAGACGAGTTGTGTTATTTGTGTGCTTCTTCAGTAGCTTTTGAGAATGGGGTCTCAGTATTATGTGTAAGGAAATTGCAATCGGAATTTGTGATTGGGCCTGAATTGTTTATTGCTTCTAGAAGTAAATGTCAAAATAGTTCAGTCAAATTTGACGTAGTAAAGCTCCGATGAATATCAACTAAAAACTAACGCACCTATAAACTGGTATAATGTTTGTTTTAAGGAAATATATACATACATTCACGCCTGTTTCCCCGAAGGGGTAGGCAGAGGCATATTATACGCCCACACTTCGCCAATTATGTTTTAGTCCCACGTAATACGTTTTTAGTCCAACGTGGCGAGCCTATTGCCGCTTATCGGGCACTGTTATGTTCGCCAGAGCCTCGTCCGTTAATCGGCAGGTGCACCACTTGCAGGTGAGGTTGGCTTGGGCTCCTTAGGTCTTGGTAGGATCCCTATACACCATTGCAAAGGAAATTGCAATCGGGATTATAAATTATTTTTGCATCGTTTATTGCCCCTTGTAGACTAATGTCCAAATAGGTTATGCAAGTTTAGGCGGGCAAGTTCCTGGAGCGTGACATCGCCTAACCCCTCATTGAGCACCCCGAGGAGGTCAAACCGAATTTATCCGAATTTCAGTACGGCTTTCGCCGCGGCCGATCGACGATTGTAGTCTTCCCAACGGGCGGAGGAGGCTTCCGTCGACGTATGGTGTGCGGTGTTCCGCAGGGGTCTGTCTTAGGACCGCTCCTTTGGAACATCTGCTACGATTACGTCCTTCGCTCTGTAAACCTTCACGGCGTGTACGTTATCTGTTACACCGAAGACACCCTCGTGACATACCGGGGTATGGACTTCCGGGATGTTTAGCTTGATAAAGTCTATACTAACGACGTTGGCTAAAATACTAACGAACTAATTTTATGTGGGCAGTTCAAGCTCCTGCCGTTGCTTGTGCCAAATAGACTTAGGCGAGTACTTAATTTATCAAAATTTGTCCTCCATTCAGGTTCTTGACACTAGGTTGACGGACCATGTTTATAGTTATAATTCAGTAATAATAAAGGCATCATCATATCAGCAATTTGAAGTCCACTGCTGATTATAGGCCTTTCCTTTCCTCTCCCAAACAACTCGTGCTGATCTTAGGTACCATCCAGATACCGTGCGGACTATTAGCACTCGAACCAGGAAATTTCGTAAGTCGTTCCTGTGCAAAACCATTAACCTCTGGAATTCTCTGCCGGTTAGTGTGGTTAATGCGTGAAACGGCATTTTAGCTGGCCATCATAAATGCGTGCGCTTTGTACCGTGATTGTTCCACGGTATAAAGCGACTTAATTTTATTGGACTGCTTCGACTGCTCACCTTCTGGCAGGATGTAGACATTACGACGAGTTACAGAAAAAAAAGACCTGCCCAATTGATTTCCACGTTGATTGATGTTGCATCCAACGACTTCTCGCCGCCTTGATCAGACCGTCGGTCAATCAAGTGGGAGGCTGCGCTCTACTCCGTTTACTGGTTCGTGGTCCTTAACGCCCAATAGGTTTTTGGTTCTTCGAACTATGCATCTCGCCCACTGCTACTTCAGCTTGCAAACTCGCCTCGCTATGTCGGTCACTTCAGTTCTTCTACGGATTTTCTCCCTTCAGATTCTGTTACGTAGGGACACTCCGAACATAGCTCTCTCCATTGCACGCTTTAAGAGATTTTATAGCCCATAGCCAGGCACAAAAATATCCCAACAATATGCCTATATCATCAAATTCAAATTATTTTAGACGCCCGCCACACCTTTTCAGAGGTGAACGACCACGGTATAAAGATATAAAAGTATGAACTTCAGATATAAAATAAAATATGTTAAAGAGGTAACATATAAACATTCTAAAGTTCTTTACTTCATGAAAGGTATTTGAATTTATTGAGGGTACTTCATATTCAAATGTAACATCATTGGGCCCAAGTCCGTAAATCATCGTAACAAACTTAGGTTGGATGAAGTATGCACATAAGCATTCATTACGACATTAGCAATAAAATATGCGCATTTCGGTCGTAATAAAACTCAGGACTCACGTTTTAGCGTTTGTCGTGTCGATGTAGATTGTCAAATAAACTTGAGTTGAGTTTTTTCTTAATTTTTGGAGGATTTCGATTGCGTGGTAATTTAAGTTATTTTAAACCCTCAAGCACTTTAACTAACATTCAGCCAAATATAATCAGATTTGGTCACCATCAGGCCCTGGCCCCGAAGGATAATAAGTCTTGGGCACAACCGGAATGATACTAGGTTTATTATTATTATAAAGCAAGCAAGCATTTGCTTTAAATCAAGTACCTACATACAAACAACTAAACCCAGAACAAACTGATGGTCATCTTATATCTTTAAATTTGTGAAAAATAACTTGGGTTGAAACAAGTGCACGAGGCATTAGAAGGGAATAAATCAGTTTGTTAAAATTATTGGACATATAAAACAATGCGAAAGTTGTCAAGTTAAGTAATAGATTACCTTATTAAACCCCGAAAAGATCAAGTGCACTTGACAAGTCTCAAGTCGTTGACGGTTCGACCTGACGCCCAGTAATGGTACCGTCCAGTCCGGTCAAGCGCGCAAGTCCAGTCGCCTACCAATTTGTGCCCAGAAAATTGACAATCAAGTTTCTGTCAATTGTAATCAAGCCGTAGATTGTATAACGGTACCGTCAGGTCAACGCATTAATCAATAAAGAGTCATCAAAACTCGCCATTTCCTAGCATCATCCCTGTTGTCCTAGACTGAAGCTAAGGGCCCAGGGTCTGCTCACTAGCCTTAGAGTTTGGCTGAATTTCAGTTATTACACGAAGCAACTGCCGTCTGAACCCAGAGGGATACATTATCCTGTAGTATTTTAGATGGCACTGCATTAAATGAAATGAAAATGAAATGAAAAATTATTTATTTCAATATCACACAACATACACAACATAATAAAGAAATAATACAATACATAGGACACGTAAAGGTTGCATGACATTGAAAAAGGCCCCTGCTCAGTATTTGCAGTGAGTCTGTAAACAAACTGAAAATCAGTGCAGTGGGCACTGATTTTCAGCATGGGCATTAACATGCTTTCCGAAACACGGAGCAAGCAATAATCAATAAATACTACTATAGCTTCTTCCGCCTTTTTCTAACAAATCTTACTATACTTTTCACCGTGCAAATCTATAGAAAGAGCCTTAAGTAAATCCTCATCGTTAACTCGACACTAGATACAGGTCTTGAGAGGGGAAAATTGTGCAGCAAATATTTGTGTTAGTAACGAGTAATGGGTCGGAGAGTGGCGGGAAGGGATTGTAAGGGAAAAGTTCCCTAAAGCCTTCGATACATCTCGGGCGATTTCGTGTAAGGACTGCGCTATTTGTTCGGATCTTTATTGACTACTTCTAATGTTCGAAGAGTTCTGCCAGATTTTTGTTATTTTATAAACTAGTAGCCGCCTGCGACTTCGCCCGCGTGTACTACATATTTTATAAACCTTCATCTTGAATCACTCAATCTATTAAAAAACCGAATCAAAATACGTTGCGTAGATTTAAAGATCTAAACATAGATGCATACATGCATACCTAGGACAGACAGATGAAAGCTACTTTATTCTATACTAAGGTAAACGCGGCTATTAACGACCCATCGAAAATTCGCAGGTATTACCGATCCATTCCATTAAACTGCAATTTTTACGTTACTAGAACGGTTTATGCTAGAGACATTTGACGAAATATGCACATTCGTTCACTGAGTATCGCAAATACTTACGTTAGTGTGCGTGGCATTGCATTAAAGGGACGAAATTGGTTAGTTTCTGTGACAATAGCGAACTTTGCCGGTCGTGTGGTACAAGTTCTTGTTCTTACAGGTAAGCTCATCAAAATTTATTTTAGGACTTTTTTAAGAAATATACGAAACCTATGATTTTTCCGTATTATTGAATGTATTAATTTAGGTGTGAGATCTTAATTTCGTATAGTATTTTATAAAGTTTAATTAATTTAATATTATAAAACTTAACATTTAAATAGAGCGGTAATACCTTCAATGTTTTTAATAGTAGAAGTTATTGCCGACTCATGGGTCGGTGATTGCGATGCATATTAAATTTAGTTTCAACTCTTTCTCGTCGATATTTGACAATAAAGAAACTCTTTAGATATTTCATTTTAATGTAATATAATCAGCCTTTGTAACACACCATTACCGATCTATACAATTTGGTCTAGTTTACTTATTTTATCGTTTCATGTTTACTACCAATTACAACTTTAATCATTCATTGTTAATATAAAGGAACATTATAAAAATACTTTTTATTGGAAAACAATGGGCGCATTAATTAATATTACTTGCTAAATTATTTATTTAAAATCTCTGCTATGGCTACTAAAATCAAATTAATACATATTATCTACTTTATAAGAGTCGGCGATACTGTTTCGTAATTGTGTATTTATCGAATATTACCGACCTAATTGAGTCGGTGATAGTAGCTAGGGGGAGCTATTACCGATTCTATACAAATCGTGGTAATTTATGTAACATTACACTACTTATATTAAATGTTAGCTTATTAAAGAACAAAAATAATTATGAAGACAAAACACATAAAATTCTTGTAGCAGAACTATGGACAGGCGTATTTAAAGGAAAGCTTACACCACAGCACAACTCACTGCAACACTGAAAGCAATAAATGCAGGTATGAGTGTTTACGAAGCTTAATCTAAAGCTAAATCTTTTAGCGGCAGACGAGCAGGCGGCCCACCTGATGAAAAGTGGTAACCACCGCTCATGGACTTTGGCAATACCAGGGGTACCAAATAGTTTAGTCTATCGTCTAAAATATTAAAACCATGAAGAACGCCGAAATCGCTAGTAAAATTTTCTGTTCTGGATCAAATGAGTCCTAAACTAATTACAGTACCCGTTGCACCAAAGATTCTGATATGGATCGAAGTAGGAAATGTAGCTACCGAAGATGCACTCAGGGTGCAGTGCTCGACTTTTCTTAGGATCTTCGGTCGAACAGCATGGACCAGGGTTACTAAGTGACTTTTCCAAGGAAGTGTCTTAGTTACCCTGGTGTATGAAAGGTAGAATAAAAGAACTTCAGAAAGAAAAACACCACAGGTGTTTCTTCTTATTTAAACAAAATACCTGACTGTTTTTACACTCGGTAATAGGTTCATAAAAATCGGTAAATAGCTTCATAGCCTTTCGTATGGGTCGGTAATACAAACAATAGACTTATTCACCTAATTATTTTCTTATTTCAAGATTATTGTCTAATAAGGGCAATTTTACCTTTAAATATAAACTATACAAACAAAAGTTTCATATAAAAATAAAAAATTGAGTGTGAAGCCAATCACCATACTTAAAAGTTTTCATCGATTTTCAAATTGTCTTAACAGGGTCGGTAATACCTGCGTTTACCTTATATAGAAAAGCTGCAAATTTATGAACAGATAAGAACGAAATATCGTAACTAGAAAACTGGTAAATACACTCACGAATACAAACTCGGGCTTCAAAGTTCAGTAGGTACTAAAGTGTGCTTATTAATATCTGTTTTTTTGTTTGTACCTCAAGAGAAAGTTGATCCAAAAAAAGGTACTGGTTACTCTTGCTATTACGTCAATTCTATAAAGTTATTTCTTTTAACAGTCATTCGCCACCTCATAGATTAAGTCTATAAGACCAAAGATATGGTTGCATGAAAATAACTAACACTAAGATTAAGTTTTTCTTCCAATTTGCTCTTGAATATACAGAGATGTGTTTTTCTCTAGGGACTTGACTTAAGCCCTGTATTATTTGTATACTGAATAAATGAACGATAGACTTATACGTGGATAAAGACAAAATCTACAATATATTCTTACGAAGTACTCCGTAAATATTTTTACTTGTTGTTGCTTGTAGCTGTTGTTATAAGTACTGTGCGTTATTCCCGAAAAAAAACTATAGTAAATCTGCCCTTGTACTGTTTTCTAGATGGTTGCTATTGAAGTAGGTTCTTTACATACGCTTGTGTCCCCGAAGGGGTAGGCAGAGGCATATTATACGCCCACACTTCGCTAATTATATAGTCCTACGTAATAGGTGGCGAGCCATTTGCTGCTTACCGGACACTGTTATGTTCGTCAGAGCCTTATCTGTTAATCGGCAGGTGCACCAATTGCAAGTCAGGTTGGCTCGTGCACTTTAGGTCTTGGTAGGATCCCATACCATAAATGTTTATTGAAGTAGGTTCTTGAACTAAACTAATTTACCAGTATTATAGCTTAAATCAGATAAGAAATAAAAATTTGAAAACGTTTTTAACATTTAATCTGTGCACAAAACGCTTACAGTAACTTCAGTAGAAACAAGCTCTCAACGAATAAAACATTTGAGGAGTATTTCTACTGGTATAGTCATAAACTTGGGGAATAAAACATAAATAGGTTTTCCTTTTAGAATATTCTATGCCCAAGCTATTTTGCATCTGCAAATAGAAGTATCCATTTGCAGTGCGACTGTGCACTGGTTAACATTGAACCGAGTCTGGCAGAGGTGACTTATTAATAAATAAATATTCTAGAACATCTTTCACAGCGCTTGCAGCCCCAACCTAAACAGAGCTTAGACTAAACAGGGCACAAACATATTTGTAAACAGATTCTTATAAAATGAAGAAACTATGAGATGACTTTAGAAGCAGACCTCAGTCACATATCGGTAGCAAATAACATAAAATACTTAATACTTATAAACGGCCATATTGCAATAGTCCATCGAGAAGAGGTTTGTTCTCAGTCTTAAATACTATCAAGGTAACACCAAAAAGGAAGTTTACTTTGAACCATACACTTGAAAATCTTCGTGGGACCAAGTGATTGTTTTCAAATCAAATAAAGACAAGCTGACATCAAAAATGCTATGATTTATTTGTACAAGTCACACCTTAGAAATTTCATAGGATAAGTTTTATAGGAAACTTTCTGTCGCGAACTCTTTGCTTGGATAATAAGCTCCCTGGAGAGGTTTAAGATAAGTGGGCTTCTTAAAAAATCATAATAATAATAAATATTCCTGACACTTACACCAATTATTTAGTTCCAAGATAAGTATCATTAAGAACTTGTGTTATGGATACTAAATAACGGATAAACATATATAAATACTTGTTTTTTTGTAAACACATACTTCATTTACATAGGAAAACACCCAGACCAGAATAAATATTCATATTTATACATACAAATATTTGTCCTGTGTGGAAATCGAACCCGCGACCTCAGGAGTGGAGTGCGGGTATACTCGCCACCACGCCATATCGGTCGTCAAAATGGTGCAGCCGCTCATGTGCTGTAGAAAGTTTAGGCCCAAAAATGGAAAGTTTCACTCATACATAAGGCATACGCTTAAGTGCCTTGTAGAATAACAATTACGCTACGAGCGCTTCAAATTTTTAAATGGTTTAGAAGATTTATTGCAGTGAATGTATTTTTGAATGATTGTGACCAGCATGATTAGAAATATTGAAACCTCCCCCGATTAATGGTTCCTGAATAAGAATCCCACACAACTTTTTGACACAATCATAAGATTTCCATCTTTAAAATCAGAATTATTGTGCGAAATAAAAAATAGCGAGTGGATAGATTCATGCTGTCAACAACATGAGCCCAGTGATTGACGAAAGCAAATTGCTCGGCTCACCAAGATTTACGGATAACCGCATAACGTTCGAATACAATTTAGGAGCGTCATGGAAAACGTCTGCAGTTGATTTGTCACTGATTGAAGTATATTTATTGGTCCTTACGTCCTTTCGTAAAAGGAAAGGATGGAGGATAAAATAACAAGTTAGTATACCTAACAGGATGAATTGGAAAATAAAACAGACAACTCAATGTATATGTTACCGGCCAAACCCGATTTTAGGACAAACTAGTATAGCCTTTTTTTGTTTTTTTTTTTTTTTTGTTTTACGTCGGTAACAAAATGCATTTACGCACTGCCTTCCGGCCAAAGGGGGACCGAAAGGGGGTGTGGGACTCACTACCGGCAGACACGACCGCCAAGTAATACCCACTAAAAATCTTCCGACGACGCCCGCCGCTTGTTGAGAAAGAGGCGGGGGCCAGTACCTGGGTTGCAGCTTCTGACACCCCGCCTGCGGCCAACGTCCCCCGGAGCAAAACCGGGAGGACCTCCTCAGAGAGGCGCAGTGGACGCGCCCCTCCTACCTCCCCGTGCGACCATAGCGTGTGTGGCCGACTTCCCGGAGGGTCCATGGTTAGACAGCAGGGGCCCCCTGCCCCCATTGCCTAGACCCTTCTGGCGCTGCTGAGCGAGCCCTCCTGGCCCGCCCACTGCGCCCTCCATAGGTCCCTCTTAGTTTCCCCCCCGATAGCAGTACTAAGGGCACCCAGAGTCGTCGGTCTCTGGGTGTTACCTTTTCCCTAGCGCCTTCTGCGCCCTACCGGGAGGTACTCAGCCCCCCCACCACGACAAGGTGGAGACCATTCGGGGGGGAAACTAGTATAGCCTAGTCCAAACTAATGTAGGTGGGCTGCATAAAATGTTTTTTAATGGCAAGAAAAAACATATTGTTATAATAGTTGCTGCCCACCTAAATTAGTTTCGACTAGGCCATACTAGTTTGTCCTAAAATCGGGTCATTAGTCTCAATCTCGTTGCCTTTTGGAAGCCGCGTTAGATTCACCGACAGACTGACTGACTGACGGACAATCCCCTCCCCCCTTTAGAATCACGATAGGCTGACTGACCGATCCCCCCAAAAAGAGTCACCGACGACTGACAAATCTTGAGTAAAAACCTTTTCATACTAATTACAACTTATTTTAGACTAAACAAGAGGAAATGTTGCCAGCGTTCTTGGCACCGTACTCATGAGCCCAGAGTTGGAAGACATCTTCTATTTATAGTTTTAAGTTCAGGTAGTTTATTTAACTATATATTTTTGCTGTAAATTATTTATTGATTAAATGTTGCCATTGTGTAAACTAATTCATATTAGCCAAAATATTTTATAATTAATAATTGAAAGTATCAACAGAAGCCCTAACTATTAAGACAAAAATATAAAGGAAATTACAATTTTACACATTCACCAATATATTATAGGCCCATAGTACACGGCGTATTTTAAACGCGCCGACGACGCGCGTTTCAGAAACGCGCGTCTTCGGCGCCGTGGACGCTGCTTGTTGCGTTTACATTGATTGATCTTTTTAAAAGAAGTACTAAAGCCAACGTAAGCAGTATTGTCTCAACCGAGGCCATTGTGCAACTGAAGAAGAGGAGTCTCTGATCAAAACGCATAAGCGCAGTAGAGGCGCGTTTCACGATGGCCCCGTGTGCTTAGGTTACTAGGTTGCGTTCGAATTGCGTTTGAAGCGCGTATACGCGCGTCATCTGCGCGTCGTCGGCGCGTTTAAAATACGCCGTGTACTATGGGCCTTAGTATTTTTTCTAACTTGTTTTTTACTTACCTCTTCTATCGCATCTAACTGCACGTCCGCCAGTCCACCATTGGGCAGATCCAGTGGCGTCTCCTTAGCCTGTGCTGCTGCGGCGGAGTGCTTGGCTGCCGCTGCCCCCGCACCCCCTGCGGTCGGTCGCGTCGCCTCCAGAAGCACCTTCAGCGAGGCTATCGCATGCAGCTGCGTCGCCTTCTCATCGACCTTGCCTGAAAGATTATAAGTGGTTGATTTCTTGTGTCTTTTTTATGAAATGAAATAAAATTTTATTTAGACATAAATACATATAAACAAAGAACTGAATTCAAAACAGTGAACAATTTTTACACATAAGTTTACATATGGTATGCCTAAAAAGGATAGTTTTTAGTAGAAGAGTTTTTAAATTCGTTGTCACATTTTTTATTGATTATCAGGTCTTTTTGTGAAAATATACAATCAGTTTTTTTGATATGTAAGCAAGTGATGGATTAAAAATATCTTTGTAACATTTCCCGCGCTATTATAATTTCCCGAAAAATCGAGAAACTATTCAACACGACACGTGTTTCGCCCTTAGACATATCTTCAGGTAAGATAGGAGCCTCAGAACAACGATGTCTTTACGACTTACGCTGAAACGAGACAAATAATTTAATAGCGCGGGATTTGTGACAAAGGTATTTTTAATCCATCACTTGCTTACATAGATTTCCGCAAAGTAACGCCTGAATCAATAAATTATTTTTTATATTTATTTGTTACTTTATATTTATAAAGTCAACAAATTACAATATGTCCTTCCCTAAAGTTCTAAGCATAATAAGGAATTGTAACAAGTGATTTAACAAAAAAAAAATAGTGCATCTCTTTCTTATATTATAAAATAAAGCAGTGATTTTCTTTATTTGTTATGCTTTAGGTCTAAGCCACTAAATCGTTTAAAGAAAAAACCTATTTTGCTTATATAACTTATGTCCCGTTAAACCTTTGGGTCTTATTACAAAACAAGATCTAAAAATAAATCAGGTTCTTCTTCTTCCATTTAAATAATGGCTTCGTGCGTCTAGCACATTTAGCCAGTGTCAAGTAAGTGATATATTAATTATATATAATTTATAATAAATGAGAATGAGTGGTGATCAAGATGATAAATCGAAGATGAAATACCCTCCCCTAAACCCCTTGAGTCCTCAGTAAAGATGTGAGACTATACTGAGATCTCACATGGACTCCTTGAGAGAAAATTTGAAAGTGATGTTGCACTGTTTTGTTTCATTTACCAACACTCATGTATGTTCACAAACGCTTAACGGTTAATAATCCACCGTTATTACACATTAATGTTAGAAATATCACAAATTTTATAAGATAAAACAAAACTGCAGACGCCTCAATTTTCCGCTAAGAAGTCCAGAATCCAGGTTTCAAACTGGTGCTGTCACTTCTTTTTGATAAAATGAAGACAGTGACAGCACTAGTTTTAAGCCTGGTTTAATTTTAGAACTTATGTTGTAAGAAGTCCCTTGGTCTTCATTTATATTGCTTTTTAAGTATTATCATACGCAAGTAAACAAATATTATAACTAGAATTCAGTACCCACGTTTAACTAATGTCCTGACACAACAATAAACAAATCGGACAGTTCCATTTATAATCCTAATTGGATCAAACTAAAAATAAATCGTTCACACAAGATTTTCTCGAGTGGAATTCGGCCCTTTGTTCCGTCAATCATCGAACCACAAAGCCTTCGGATACAATAGACTATGACCTTCGAGCCACACGTGTAACCTTAGCTCGAGACTAGACTTTGAGTGATACTAAATCACTTTTTGTTATACAACATATATGTTAATAATTATACATACGTAATCTTTCGCACTGAAATTTAGCCAAAATCTGATTAGGGACCCTAAGCGCAAGTCTAGGGCACAACCAGGATATTAATAGGATCACATATATAGATATAAAATAGAACAGTATCACAATATGAATTGAATTCAAGCGTGCTGATTTTTTAATACCTAATGTGACGTCACTGGCGATATTTTGTGACGGGAAATCCAAACTAATTCATTGACACTCCTGCCACTGATGAGAAATGTTTCATAAGTGAAATCTTACAGTATGTATTTAAAAAAACAACAGCAGACGCGCGCGTACTGTAAGTAAAGGCGGCAAACCTCGATTATTCGGGGTTCGGATACGCGATGTACATGCATTTGCGTAATCTATTGTATATGTATTTCTGTGACTAAAATGATGAATATACATATATGCATACGTAATTTCACGCCCATATGTCCTATTTGGGGTAGGCAGAAACCTTTGAAAAAGAAAAAAATATTATGTACACTTGACGACCCATTCCTTAAGTCGCCTTTGACGCCACTCTTGGGTAAGACTGGAGTGATATAATTATATAGGAAGAAATCTCCAAACAAGAGTATACATATAAGATATCTGATTATTGACAATATAAGCCCAAAAAAAGCTAATTTTGTTCTATACTTACTAGAAAACAATTATAATAATTACAAACAAAATTATTCGTTCGTGTATGTATGCTACATTTAGCACACAAATTAATTGTGTTGTGTAACGAACTCAATTGAACAAACAACATATTACACCTTTGGGCCATATTGGTCTACGATTGGAGATAATTGATATTAAGTATGATTTAAACGCTCATACACGATTGAAGCGCTCATAGCTCCGCGGTGCTCGGTAGTCGGAAACGATCACAAAAGTAAAGCAGTGTTTACAGAGGTCAGACCTTGGATGGGTGACCGTTTGTGTAGCATTTGATATCGAGCGCTTCCGTGCTTCTGAATTCACGTTAAGCCGTTGGTCCCGGTTATCACTATAATGTGGTAGTCGTTAAGCCATGTTAGAGGCCTAACGGGCGGCTTGATAAATTCTAACAGCAGAACGCCATACACCTGCCTCCGCCAATCCGCATTGGGTCAGCGTGGAGTATGACCCAATACCCTCGCACCTTGGTATCTGAGAGGAGGCTCGTGCTCAGTACTGGGACGTTATTGGGCTGAGATGATGATCATTTAAACAGTCATTATTATGTTCATAGCCTGGATAAAATCAGGCTATTACGTTTTATTCTTGTTTGTTAATAAACGATTTATTTATTGGGAATACAGTGGACCCCCGGTAATCCGGCCCCTGTCTAATCCGGCACCCCCTGTAATCCGACATGGTCTATTACTTATTTATTATTGAATATTTTTTGATAATATGTATTCGCTAATTCATGATTGAACAAGTTACAACTTGTACGCACCATCACTGTTCTGCCGCACTTATGATAATTACAGTAAGTCACATTTTGGTCGATATTGAGTTAAATATATATTTGGACTGTAGAAATTAAGACCTACATTTCTGTATACTTAAAATTTTAAAATGTGGTATAGAAACTCAAGTAAGCTTAAGCATAATTACAGTAAGACACGTTTGGCGCCAATGCATACTTATCATGATTGCAGTATGGGCACATACGGTTGATTTTTTCATAAAGTTAAAACTATTTCCTAGGTATTGCTACAGTAAGTTATAATACTCTTATTATTTTTAAGTTATGACTATTATTCAATAAGCATCACTAAACATATTAACAGCAAGTACCAATTGCTATCATTATATTAAGTATTTGGAATAGATATTAGTATACCAAACCTTAACATATCTACAGTAAGAGTATATACTATATTAATGCTTAAGAGTTTCGCAATGTATTATTCTAATAACTTAGCATAAGCACAGTAAGTGGAAGTTACTGTGTATATGATAAGTCAAGGAATTAAAAAAAATATTTAAATGTGTAGACGTAGTAACAGCAAGATTCACTACTGTAATTATGTTTAGGAATATTACATTTTACGCGTAGACTTGCCTGGAACATATAAGGTAAGCACGTTACTTACTGCAAATATTCTAATGCGTTTAGGGTCTGAATGGGTAGTGCGGGGAGGGGCAAGTGCGTAAATTTGCAGTCGCGGTTCACGCAACAAGAGGCTGACGTGCGTCGGAGAGTAAAATTGGCGCCAAAATTATCGTAAGTATACTTACTTTTGTATTCGGTTATATTAAAGCTTTTTATAATTAGTGCAATGTAAAAGAATTAATATTAACAGTTCAAAATATTAAGTTTAGCACTAATTTTGCATTATTTTAAAAATTTTAGAATAATTTTGTTGTATTCGCTTTATGGTACCTACATACATGTAATATACAAATTACGTATTATTCTTATATTAAACATGAAATATACACTAGTGTTAAATAAATATGTAACTAAACTCCGTTAGATGTAATGTAAATGACGTTAGACATTAAGACGGTATCCTGAGCAAATGACCTTGAGCCTCTGCGCCATACAAACTCGGCGCAAGAAATACGTAGCGAGAACGCTCATATTTTGGATTAAAATGTTTATAAAATAAAATGTTCGTGTTCTGAAAAAAATAAAATTACCATAATGTTCGTTATTAAATTGCCTATCTATTAGTTTAGGTAGCAAATAAAAATAATAGTTACTTTACGAAGAGATGCATCTTATTAGTGATTATTTCTCATTTCTGTGGTTTTGTTGTGACCCTATAATTAGACATTATTCTGCATAAAACTAAAAAAAAAAATTACCATTCAAGAGTCAAGAGTCAAGAATGTCTACAAATTTTATGTATTTTTTATTAGTTGGTATTTGTTTTAGACAAAGAGAAGTTGACTTCAAAAAACAGTACAATAAACGGCTTCCGCTGCGTTTTGCTCGGGGACGCGCCTTAAGAAAATCTTTTTTATTGTCCGTTCAACCGATTTTCAGTTTTATTACGCAGGTGGAATGATAAATAACGGCTGCAGTAAATAGTTGTTTTGTTTCACGACTTTTTCCTTTTAATGCCATTATTATGCTTACTGAATAGAAATTAAAATCGGTTGAACAGACAGTAAAAAAGGTTTCTACAAATGCCTAATCTTGTCGCGAATAGAGTATAAGCTGGTTTTACAAAATATTTGTTTTATTTTTTTTAACATCGCCGCAAATGAACTAATATACAAAGCCTGTTTGTTACCTTAGCTTGCTTGTGTAAATATTTTGCTTATAAATATAGTATTTTAATTGTTTTACAGACAAGATGACGTCCAGAAGTGACCGTATTCTGGCTTTGGCTAGAAAAGCAGCCTCAAATACTACCGACATGAATGAACAAAATCTAGTAACGGAAGTGAAAGAAAAAAAATGCTGTAAAAGTGTCATTTTGTTTCGAAACAATACTTAGTTTTGAAGCCGAATTAAAATTGATATGTTTTATTATAATTTTTAATGCTATAAATGGAACTGTTTTTTTTTTTTAAATTTTAAAGTAATAATAAAGCTGTGTACTTAAACTATAATTGTACCTTTTAATTTTATTAAACTATTATTTCAGATATCTTTTATTTCATTTATTTACCAAAAATATCAAGGAAGAGTAATTAATTATGATTCATGGTAGATGCTATAAGATTTCATATTGCTCCTAGCTATAATTACAGTAAGTGATTAAATAGAATTAGGCAAATTTTGCAATTTTGTTATTCTGTTTAAACATTTAACTCAATCTGTTATCATAGTTGCAGTATGTACTACAAACTAAACATTGTTACAGTAAGTCATACACTTACTGTACCAATACTAAAAATAAAAATATTTTTTTATTGTCCATTCCTTAACATACATATTTTTTCAAGCTTTACAATTTAAATATTATTAATAAAAATAAATAAAAATATATATATTATTAAACAAACACATTTTTATCTAAAACTTTAAAAAAAACTTAGTTATAACTTATAGTTCGGGAGATATGTCAAAAATAAAAATAAAAACTTTAACCGCCTTTTTCTCAAAAGTGTCTCTATGTCACTTACTGTATATATCACAAGCACGGCAGTGTTGCGCTCGACGCGTAGGCTATTGTTTTGATTCTGATTGCTTAGTTTGAATTTGATTTATAGTTTTTGATTATTTTAGTATGTACATTTATTTATACACAATTATTTCCTTACGTAAAGTTATTGCATGTTTTTTGTAAGTTCTGTAGCATTAATGACGTTAATTTTATAATAAAACGTAAGCTCTCTATTGTGTTGTTTATTTTACTAAATTTTACATACATAATGAAGTATGATTTGTACTTCAGAGTACATATATATAATATAAAGAATCTTATCATTGGATCTGTAATTTGTCGGATTACAAGGTACTCTTCGGACTAAAAATTCGGACTATAGGGGTTCTTAGGCAGTACTCTATAATCCGACAAATTCGATAGTCCGACACTGCCCTGCAAAATGTTTGTCGGACTACCGGGGGTCCACTGTACAAGAATACATTTTAACACTACGTCTCTCGAATCACAGCACAAATACACAAGATAAAGATCTTTGTGTATTTGTGCATTCATGTTGTACATATACAGGTGTTAACAAAGATAGAAGGTAACAAACATGACCCTGTAAGGGCACAGCAAGTACATATTATTATATATAAGTATAACAAGTAGCTTATTATTAAATAAAATATAAATCGTAATAGTATTTTAACAAATTCGTAAAAATTTACATAACAATAATATTTGTTGAAAAACATACCTACCTAATTAACTAACTATTATCTAAATTATTTTTCGCCAAAAAACTCCTGCAGCGAATAAAAACAGTTTCTTTGGGGATATTTTTTAATGTTATTTAATTAAAAAAAAAAAAAAAACGCTTACGAGCATAATCAGGTTCAGTGATGTGGAATAGAGAGAGGCAGATATTGACAGAGGTGCACTTAGTGAGAGGAATTCAGGTTATACACCACACGGCTACCACATATACCTGGGACCAACGGCTTAAACCTTTACCAGGCAGTGGTCAATATAACGCACCTTTCAGACCATAGGGGCCCAATTCGAATAACTATGATTTTTGGGAAAACGCGTTTAAAGATATTTGAGCCCTTATACTTCCTCAAAATCGATCATAACTAAATAATTTTATTTTTTGAGATGTACCCCTATACGTAGGAAAGCAGCGTTATGACCACCATAAATTGAACCTTATGCAGTTAACTTAAGGTGTAAAGATATTTGAGCCCCCATACTTCCAGAAAATCGATCATAACTAAATAATTTTATTTTTTGAGTTGTACCTCTATACGTAGGAAAGCAGCGTTATGACCACCATAAATTGAACCTTATGCGGTTAACTTAAGGTGTAAAGATATTTGAGCCCCCATACTTCCACAAAATCGATCATAACTAAATAATTTTATTTTTTGAGATGTACCCCTATACGTAGGAAAGCAGCCTTATGACCACCATAAATTGAACCTTATGCAGTTAACTTAAGGTGTTAAGATATTTGAGCCCCCATACTTCCACAAAATCGATCATAACTAAATAATTTTATTTTTTGAGATGTACCCCTATACGTAGGAAAGCAGCGATATGACCACCATAAATTGAAACTTATGCGGTTAACTTAAGGTGTAAAGATATTTGAGCCCCCATACTTCCACAAAATCGATCATAACTAAATATTTTTATTTTTTGAGATGTACCCCTATACGTAGGAAAGCAGCGATTTGCCACCATATATTGAACCTTATGCGGTTAACTTAAGGTGTAAAGATATTTGAGCCCCCATACTTCCACAAAATCGATCATAACTAAATAATTTTATTTGTTGAGATGTACCCCTATACGTAAGAAAGCAGCGATATGACCACCATAAATTGAACCTTATGCGGTTAACTTAAGGTGTAAAACCAATCCCCCCGACTGGTCTCCACCTTGTCGTGGTGGGGGGGCTGAGTACCTCCCGGTAGGGCGCACGAGGCGCTAGGGAAAATGCAACACCCAGAGACCGATGACTCTGGGTGCCCTTAGTACTGACTACCGGGGGGGGAAACTAGGAGGGACCTGTGGAGGGCGCAGTGGGCGGGCCAGGAGGGCCCGCTCAGCAGCGCCAGGAGGGTCTAGGCAGTGGGGGCAGGGGGCCCCTGCTGTCTAACCATGGACCCTCCGGGAAGTCGGCCACACACGCTATGGTCGCACGGGGAGGTAGGAGGGGCGCGTCCACTGCGCCTCTCTGAGGAGGTCCTCCCGGTTTTGGTCCGGGGGACGTTGGCCGCAGGCGGGGTGTCAGAAGCTGCAACCCAGGTACTGGCCCTCGCCTCTTTCTCAACAGGCGGCGGGCGTCGTCGGAAGATTTTTAGTAAGTATTACTTGGCGGTCGTGTCTGCCGGTGGTGAGTCCCACACCCCCTTTCGGTCCCCCTTTGGCCGGCCGGAAGGCAGTGCGTAAATGCATTTTGTTACCGACGTAAAAAAAAAAAAAAAGGTGTAAAACCAATGAATATTTTCAACATGCTCTGCCTGTTAAAGTGCCTAACGAAGCATGGAGGCGCTCGAAATTAAATGCCACGTGGGTGTATAGAGTTCGAATCAAGACCAAGGAGCCCAAGCCAACCTCACCTGCAAGTGCCTACCCAGCGTAGTGATTATAGGCAAATATCCACAATATTATAATAATAATCTATTGGGGAGGCCAACGTTCAGGGGGCCTACCGCCGAGTTCGATGGCAATCGATTATAAGGTAAATGGATTTCGAATTGATTCTGTCGTACCGCCCCGAACTCATGGAAATCGAAACAAAATAGCGTTCTCCATTTACCTATTGGTCTGTCACGGACTGAAGGTCATGAATGAGAGGTGGCTGTCGGCAGTTTCCCCGGTACGGATTAATGAACGTAAACAAAGTTTGATCTAGATGGATTACCGGTAATCCATCGAATTCGGCGGTAGGCCCTCTGCAGTGGACTTTATAAGGTTCATGTGGAAATGATGTGATGAGTTGGCGAATGTTATATAAACGCTAATAGGAACTTACTTGGACATTGAAACATTCCCTAGAAGCTCAAAACCTTTCTACGTTGCATATATTCCACATAGAAGTCTTTGAAAGCCCGCACAAACTTGTGGCGGTCATAAAAATGGGTCGTCCTCTACTCGCCAGTTTGAATAGCACAGCTGAAAGTTTATATGATGAACAGAAGTTGCGGACTTTAGACATGTGTCCAGAGAATGCGATTACGGGCTTGAGCGCGGCTAGTTCGGCCTACTTGCAAACAGTTGAGGCCTATACTACAGACCTAGTGTAGTATATACTACAGAGGTTGTAAATTAATTTCGAGCCGAGATGGAAGTTGAAGTAGTTTACTTTGAAATTGCATACTGAATGACCCACACAATTAATACGGGTTTTGGGTGGGATCAAACTATTTTCATTGTATCTGATAACGAATCACGGTACAGTATTTATTTGAACCTAGTGGTTCCTCCGCATGAAATTCTGTTTTATCGGTCATCTCGTTTGAGTAACTTTAAATATCATATTTAAATTTATCAGCTACAAATAAACACAATTCTTGCTTCAAAAATTAAGACTTTCTAAACACATACAGCCTTACTTATAAAAAAGTACTAATTAACTGTTAAACAACATATTAACTAATCATTGTTTAAACTCTTAAACACTGATTATCTTTTTCTTACTCATAAACATTACTTAAGCAGTGTATAGTTAATCAACAATTAATCACCAAAAAGTATATTACTACGGCAACACTAATGAGTAAGTTGTTATGAAAGACCCAAAATGTGGAATAATGCAGTTATCCGTTGCCATTCTTAGTTAAAAGAAAGTAACTGTCAAAATTTTATGATTTGTTCGTTCAAAGTACGCGTTTCGCGTTTGAGTTGTCGATATCGTGCGTGGTGATTTGTGCTTTTGATATTTGTGGTACCTACAATAAACAGTCCAATCAAAAAATGGGAACACCAGGAAGGAAGAGAATGCGCTCCTTAAACTGGGATGAAGAGGAAAAGGTATTATACCCACAGGTGAGTGCCATGCTGCGTAACATTAGTACATAA
The DNA here is from genome assembly GCA_949126915.1 of Musotima nitidalis. Lineage (NCBI taxonomy): Eukaryota > Metazoa > Arthropoda > Insecta > Lepidoptera > Crambidae > Musotima > Musotima nitidalis. Next base: position 4,339,261 of record OX421427.1, on the reverse strand, counting down.
GTGTTAACTATATTACATGTGAAGTATTATAATTATAATGATATATTATTTTACAGCAGATAACTGATAGTCAAAGTGCAACGGCTTCAAAGTATTGTGATGATACAATACAAACAAATGAGCAACCAAGCACAGATAAAATAGCCAAATCCAGGAAGGTTGCAAAAAGGAAGGTTAGTTTAATCTGTTTGTCCTTGGATTTCTTGCTGGCCGCTGACTGTATGGCCCAACCGTCTGGGCACGGCCCAGTCATCCCACATAATGAAGGACTATTTAGCCAGGGATCAGACATTCTATACAAATAACTTATTAAAAGTTATCTTACAACATTCAAATACTAATTCAAACTTTTTTTTACAGTCTAAAGGAGAAAATTATGAACGGCAGCTTTTTCTTATTGCTAAAGCTGCCAGAGAAAAGGCAATGGAAGAGGCAACCGAAGAACATCAAATGAGAATGAAAATCTTGAGTCTTGAAATGGAGTATTGGAAAAATAAAGTTGAAAATAATAAGAGTTGTACAGAATAATTATTTGATTTATTTTTCTTAATTAAAATAGTTATTAATAAAAACATTTCTGTTAATATTCAACATGTTCCTGTTGTTAATTTCTTCAATATTCTCCTCATATATCTTCTCTTCCGCCTGAATATTTATTGAATCAAAAAAAGACAAGGAGTATTTTATGACATGTTAAATGGGGGCTTAAAAGCTATAGTAGTATGAGTTCAGTAATAGATAGGTTACCTTCATCAATGGTTTCATTGAATTCAATGGCCACATTGTGCAATACTGCACATGCAACAATAGTTGTTTTGATTGTTGAGTACGAACCTCGCATTACTTCTAAAAGTATGCGAAATCGTTGCTTCCATAAACCAAAACACCTTTCTACCACATTCCTTGTCCGTATGTGGCTAAAGTTATATCTTCTTTCTGCGTCAGTTTGTGGTTGCAGCACAGGGGTAAATAGATATGGAGTACATGGGTATCCACTATCTCCTAAAAGCCGACCTTTAAATTCATTGTTCTCAAATCTTTGTTTAATGGAGCTTTCACTGTAGATTCTAGCATCATGGGTGCTTCCTCTCCAATGACATACTATGTCACAAATCCGTAGAGTGGCATCGCACACTATCTGAAAAACAAGATAGGTGTGATTACTATAGCAATAACTTAGAAAAGCTTTCTTCCTTTAATTTAATGTTGTCATTCACCTGGGCATTTATAGAATAATGGCCTTTTCGATTTATATGGTATTGGCCGGCATCGCCTCCTACTCTTCTTATTTTTATATGAGTGCCATCTATGGCACCATTTACGTGAGCGAAGCCACAAATATCCTCAAACTTCCTTATGGCCACGGCTTCTTCCCTTAAGGTTGTAGGCATTTTTATGTAGCGATGAGCCTTAGTAGCAAGTGCGATGGCTACTCGACTACACACGCGAGATAGGCTCTGTTGACTCATGCCATGAATTTCAGCACAGTCGTCTTGAATCTATAACAGTTCATATTTTATGTATTTTGGAGAGATGATCAGATATTAGGCATAGAATAATAACACCTAGAACGATAGTTCCCTCCAAAGCGGTCTTTCAAAAGCGAGGCAAGAAAAAAATCTATGTGTGCGTAAGATACTTGTATTTACGCTCGACGAAACGCACACAGTGAAAAAAAATCATGTTGTCATTTCATTCAATTTTCCCTAAAAGTAGGGAAGTTTAAACTTTTACACTTTAGCTTAGCTATTTATTGCATTTAGTTTATGCGAAAAACCACTTACTTTATAATTCCATTAAGATGTAAATATATATTTTATCCTGCCAAGGGTGAATAATTTTTCACTAATTATTTATTTAACTTATTTAGAGCTATGAAACTCTTAAATGGTTAGTCAACTGTTTTATGTAAATAGACCAGAATCGAATAAAACTATTACACCTTTTTAAGATGTGATTTATGCCATATCAATAGAAATCAATTAATCAATGAAAAAATAAAGATTTTTGTGTTATCTTATATTAAAGAAATTATTTCACGCGAACAAAGTCGCGGGCGGAAGGTAGTAGCAGATAATTGTCAAATAACATTTTGTGCAATTTAATTTTGACTAATTGAGACGTGTTTCACAAACAAAATGTAGGAGATTTTTTCCCGTTAATGGCAACATTTTCATTGACTGTCACGTAACAAATATTGAAATTATTTTTTTCATTTTAATGAATGTTTTACTTAATAATTTAAGTTCAAACGCATAATTTACCCGTGTAATGTTATGTTAATATGTTTCTTGTGCTTTTCCGACGTATTGTGATATCCGTTCATAGCGCAAACCGTCATTTTTAATAAAAATATCAGGAGTAGTTTTCAATACGACACGACCTTGAGCACTGACGGGCCGCGTAACGAACTTAGCCAAAATGGCTAGGTTTGAGTTGCCTCACTTTGACGACGCGTACTGGGCTTCTAGGTGTAATTATTCTAAGATATTAGGTTATATCGATATAAAAAGTAGGTACGTACCTCGTGCCGACCCCAATATCTAATTGCAGCCATTATTTGCAATTCCACAGGTATGCCACCACCTCGTTTATCCACTTCTAAATCATTTCTTAAAATATTCACAATCCTCGTCATGTTTTCTTTAGAAAATCTATATTTTGTTTGAAATTCCCGGTCATTTAAGTCCTGCGTGGGGTTGGATCTTTCTTTATACACTTTTGAACGCCGAGATCTAAAGTTTCGCAATTCCAATATATCATTTTGGAACAAACGTACATCATTATCGAAAATATTCATTTTTCAAAACGAAAACAGATACCACACCGTAGTTCAAGCTTCAGATAACAAATGTAAAATTTGTGTGACAGAACAGTTCACAGCTGTTTGGCATCCGCCATTACGTTACTTAAACATAAATCGAGTCTAATCAACCATGCTACGTTGTTTAAATTGACAGCTATTTAAGTACGGTACTTAACAGATGATTAGCTTAAATGCTGTTTATAGGTAAAACATTTTTTTAAGCAACTGTTAAACTACTGATTAAATTAAATCAACGTTTATAAGTAAGACTGATAAACTTTCATCCCTCTATCTTTTTAACACTTCACATAATTTTTTTCTAATTATAAATTCGCCTATGTTCTTTCTCAAGCTCTAAACTGTCTGTGTACCAAAGTTCATATAAATTGGTTTAGTAGTTTTGGCGTAAAAGCAAGACAAACAGACAGAGAGAGCTTTTTTTATTTTTTTTTTATTTATTGTACAAAATATTTAAACATTATTTATTATTTTGACGACCGTATGGCGTGGAGGTCAGTATACCTGCACTTCACTCGAGAGGTCGTGGGTTCGATTCCCACACAGGACAAATCTTTGTGTGCATGAACATGAATATTTGTTCTGGTCTGGGTGTTCTCCTATGTATCTTAAGTATGTATTTACAAAAAAAAAGTATTTAAGTATGTTTATCCGTTATTTAGTATCCGTAACACAAGTTCTTAATGATACTTATCTTAGAGCTAAATAATTGGTGTAATTGTAAGAGAATATTTATTTATTTATATTTTATTATATTTTTGTTATAAGCCACTCACTTAAACCACCACGGTTTCTTTTGTGAGTGGGAGTTCACAACTTAAATAGGTAAGATTAATTTACAATTACACTTTCGCATTTATAATATTATTATTAATACATAATCACCCCTGTCTCCCCCATGGTGTTGGCAGAGGCATAAAAAATACGCACACATGTCACCCATAGTATTTTTTGGTCCCATAGGTGGCGAGCCTATTGCCGCTTATCGGGAACTTATATTTTTCCAAGAGCCTCATACGTTCATCAGCAGGTGCACCAATTGCAGGTGAGGTTGGCTTGGGCTCCTCAGATCTTGAAAGAATCCCGTTGGGGAAGTCAAGTCAAGTCAAAATACTTTTATTTCATAAACTATTACATGGTACTTGAAAACGTCAAAACTATAAAAAAATCAAAAACAAATAAAATATATTTATACTAAAATCACGAAGCTTAGATTCACTTGCAACCAAACAATTTAAAAAAACAAAAAATATTTAAGTTTAAGTGAATCTAAGTGCCAGTTCCGAGCCACCGCTCTGTAAGAAGAACTGGCAAGAAACTCACAGGCTATGCTCTTTTAAATTATCGATTGGTTAGTTACAATCTTCATTTGTCTGTGACGGACGTTATACAATGCAACATAATGTAACAATATTGTATGTCAGTACGTAGGATGACGCTGCTGCTCATCATCCGGTAGGATTTCTCTTCGTCGACTCTTACGACTCCCCACAAGGCCCAATTACCAAACAAGATAAGTATTTGCGAACATACATACGTTTTTTGTTGTTCACGTACCTACCACGTGTGTTGTTTACTTCAAATTACCTTACCTATATATTACCTATAACCTATATAACACAAGCTTAGCTTTTTAGTATAGGAAAGGCATACAAGTTTTCGGCTTGCCTCTAATTCCTAACAAAAAACGTCTATCGTCTCTCCTACCATACGGTTATATTAGATAATAACCTTCTTTAAATTTTTAATACATTTACGTAACTTCCTCTGTTTTGCAATTTAATGCAGTCGGTTAGAAATTATGCGCGTATCGTTTCCATGATTCATTTCATTTATTTAACTTTAATATTCCAGCCAAATATAAAACAGACTGTTTATGCAATGTACCGGTGGTCTACTCGAGATTTAGTATGAATTACCGCAATCAATACATATCGCGCGCGGGTCAAGGTGGGGTCAAATATTGCTGCGCACCCCTTAGAAGTTTAGCCAAGGTTCTGTTTTTCAGCATTCAACCTCAAGTTTTTTTTCTGCCACTTACAAAAAATGTACTTCATATTAAAACATAGCCTATAAAAAAAAAACAGGTGTTCTGCGGTAACAAGATTTAAAAGGGACTTCTTGGCGGGAAGGTGAAGCGTCATGTATGCAGTTTTGTTTTATTTTCTAAAATTTGTGATATTTCTAACATTAACGTGTAATAACGGTGGATTATTAACCGTTAAGTGTTTGTGAACATACATGAGTGTTGGTAAATCAAACAAAACAGTGCAACATCACTTTTCAAATTTTCTCTCAAGGAGTCCATGTGAGATCTCAGTATAGTCCCACATCTTTACTGAGGACTCAAGGGGTTTAGGGGAGGGTATTTCATCTTCGATTTATCATCTTTATCACCACTCATTTTCATTTACTATAAATTATATATAATTAATATATCACTTACTTGACACTGGCTAAATGTGCTAGACGCACGAAGCCATTATTTAAAAGAAAGAAAAAAAAAAAAAAAAAAGATTTAAAAGGGACTTCTTGGCGGGAAGGTGAAGCGTCATGTATGCATTTTTGTTTATTTTTTTAAAAATTGTGATATTTCTTACATTAATGTGTAATAACGGTGGATTGTTAACCGTCAAGTGTTTGTGAATATACATGAGTGTTGGTAAATCAAACAAAACGGTGCAACATCACTTTTTCAAATTTTCTTTCAAGGAGTCCATGTGAGATCTCAGTCCCACATCTTTACTGAGAACTCAAGGGGCTTAGGGGAGGGTATCTTATTTACCATTTGTCATTTTTATCACCACTCATTCTCATTTAGTATGAATTATATATTATTAATATATCACTTACTTGACACTGGCTAAATGTGCTAGACGCACGAAGCCATTATTTAAATGGAAGAAGAAGAAATAAGTAAATATTTGTGACACTTCCACCAATTATTAAGTTCCAAGATGAGTATCATTAAGAACTTGTGATATTATGTATTTACAAAACACGATTTGGCTGAATTTCAGTACTTACATGGAGGGACTGCCGTCTGACCTCCGCAACCCAGAGGGGAACATCATTCTATAGTTACACCATCCTTAAGCGTCAACTATCTTAGATAGATAGATAAAAATTATTGCAACGAAAGACACACATACTTATATGTCAACAAAAACAAAATTACAATAATTAAAAAAAATAAAACAACAAAAAAAACTAAAAGTAAAGCATTCGCATAGTGTGTCGCAGCGCTGCAGAATGGCTACGGCTCAGTGGGTTGTTTGCTCTGAGAGAGCAAAACACTGATTTTCAGCTTTTGCCAAAACATATTATTCTCATCCTATCTAATTATATTATCTTATTCTTATTTATCTTATTCTTAAATGAATCTTATCCTAAAATAAGTCTTAGTTACATAATGAATGAGTTCGTAGTGCTGATGCGGTGCAACTGCTAGTGCCGAAACACTCTCGCGGGGGTTAGTAATCAAAAGTACACAATCGTGATAAAATTTAGTACTTTATATTACTAATACCCGAAACGAGCGATCTTCTCTCTTCTGGGTCGGCGATGATCTTGATGGGATGCTGCTAAAATGAATTAATGAACACTTAGAAGCTATTTAGACTATTTCAATATTTAATTGGCTCATCGTTCTATGTTTGTCGTTTTATTGTCTGTTATAAAAAAATAACAAATTTCTTCACGGTAGGTAACAATTGATATTTTCTACTGTAGCCTGCTAAAAGACTTGATTTAACAATTTTTTTTAAAATTTAGGTTTGTTGACATTATTGTGTTTGACAAAATGTGTAGTGAAATGTGAATTTTATATTTTAAATTTTATATTTTAAATTAATTTCGATAATTATTGAATTGTTTATGTAATGATTGTAGATTGTTATATATATTACATACACTTTATATAGATAGATATTATAAAGACAGATACCTTATGGTTAATTGGTAGGGAATGCCATCGGCATTAAGTTCGTACGTTGTACTTTCTTTTTTGTGTGCAATAAAGATTAAATAAATACGTTAAACAAGTTTTAATTAGTAACCTGATGGCTTGCAACACCTATATAACAAATGTATACACTTACGTTAATCTTTATTAGTAAGGCTGTAATTATTTTAAAGCTAAAGAAAAAAAAAATTCTGCCAACGTCTTAGGAGCCCAAGCCAACCTCACCTGCAAGTGGTGCACCTGCCGATTAACGGACGAGGCTCTGGCGAACATAAAAGTTCCCGGCAAGCGGCAATAGGCTCGCTACCTATTACGTGGGGCCAACAATATAATTGGCGAAATGTGGGCTTGAAATATGCGTCTGCCTTCCGGGAAACAGGCGTGAGTGTATCTATGTAATTATTTTGCTGTGAAATAAATAGCGTTAAAAATGTTGCAATCTGTCTTCATCTATTTATAAATTCAAAAATATATGTGTGTTACTTGCATCACAACATAAATCTATGTATATATATAATATGGCGTGGAGGTCAGTATACCTGCACTTCACTCCAGAGGTCGTGGGTTCGATTTCCACACAGAATAAAGCTTTTTGTGATTGCATGAACGTGAATATTTGTTCTGGTTTTGGTGTTTCCATATGTGAGAGAGTGTAATTGTGAGAGAATATTTATTTATTTATGTAATATATATAAAATTATTGCGTATTGGTTATTATAAAACAGAGAAAAAACAAGCTGACGACAGCAAATAGTTCAATACTTAAATGTGCTAACACATTAGAATGAAAATGAATTAAGTATATGTATAAATGTTAGAGGGATACCATTCATGTATATTATACGAAATAGAAATCAAGAAATATATAGGTTGTATATAATTAGCATTCGGTTTTGTGAAAGGCAACGTAATATTAATTAAAATATGATAAAAACAGTATTATTACATTTTGAAGCCAATTTAAATACTGAATAAAAATTACAACAACAATTAATAGCTGGTTAAGGAACGAAGAAACTTGAAAAGGAATCGTAAAATCGTTAATTCTTCAGGGTAATCCCAGAAATTATTGATAAAGTCCAACAGAAGCATGGAAGAGAATATTTCCAAAATTCTTGATCTTACGTGTTAAATATGTGTGTAAAAAATGTTGATAATTTAAAAGAGCATAGCCCTGTGAGTTTCTTGTCAGTACTTCTCACAGAGCGGTGGCTCGGAACAGGCGCTTAGATTCACATAGACTTGTTTTTTTATTTTTTTGCATGTAAGGTAATCTAAGCTTTGTAATTTCAGTGAAGTTATATATTTCATTTTGACATTTTCAAGTGCTATGTAATAGTTAATAAAATATAAATGTTTTTACTTTTTTTTTAATAAGTACACAACAGTAACATATAAGTTAATAGTTCCAGAAAAGCTTATTACATGAGGGAATTCCTTGAACGTCTAGAAAAAAAATAAAGTTTTTTATTTAAAAAAATTAACTTTCTGCAAAGTTTTTAAACTTATTTTAGTAAACTAGCAAAACATACCTAGTATAAAAAAAAATTTTTTACTGCCTGAGCTAATAATGAGTAAGAATTAGTACTACCTACTACACTCAAGTAAAATCATATTGTAAAACTGATAGGCTTTTGTCATGACTTTAGTTTCAGCTAGATTGTTTTGAAATGTTTATCGCGGAGTTTATTATTGAAACAAAAAAGTCGTGTTTATGAATTTGTCTTTTGTTTCTAGAATCGACTAGTCCGACTAAATTATAATATAACATTTAACTCACTCAAAGCCCTGTGCAAATATTTAAAATCGGAATGTTTGGTATCTAAGTCGCCTAATTTTAGTTCCATAAATATTACCTTATAATTGATAATATTGTCCATAAAAATAGTATAGGTTAATTTAAGAGCTATGTTAGTTATGTATTAACAAAAAAATATGAAAAGGTACAACAACTTTGAAACCATTTAACAATATGTTAAGTTTGAAAATAGCTTCTGATATGCTTCTGTTCAACTTTACCTTCCAGAACATTTTTAATTAGTATAAAATTATTAATAATGATGATAAAAAATGCAAAAACACACAGAATAAAACAAAATATAGGAAACATTATTAAATCACACAAACATTCAGTAGTGCCAAAGTTAAGTTTTAAAGTGAAACATATAACAACTTACCTTTTTACATAAATATGATTGGAAAGTGATGTAAGCAGTACTTGGCGTGCTTTGCCAGTACACAGCGGTTAGCGTGATTTGATTGGCCACTTTGGCACGAGAGGCTTGAAGCCTTGGCCACATTGGCACGATAGGCTTAAGCTTGAAACTGAAGTCACGGTTTCATACAAATGACGCGGGACAGACGGGTCACTTTTATATGTAACCGCGCGAGCGTCTCCTTAACGTAGTTTCAAGCCTTGAAGCCTTTTGGAATTTGCCATTAATTATTTATCGGCTTAACGCCTAACACGATCTGTTATGCCGTCATTCGTAAGAACCTTTGGATGGTAAATCGTCCCAAAAGTTATTTAGATTTTCTTTATCTAGACAGAATTAAAATAAAAACGCACTAATCTTGAACTGTGTGATCAAACGTGATCCCCTGGTGGGGGTCACGGCGCGATGTCGGGGCCTGGGCCCCCTGATCGTGGTGTCTACGGCGCTCGTGAATACGGGCGCGGCGTTGTGGTGGCTGTTCAGCCGTTCACGCACAAATCTTTTTATTCGTGATAATATCAACAAACACTATAATTTTAAGTAATAATAGGTAAATTGCGTTAGAACTGTGACTAGATAAAGAAAGAGAGAGAGAGAAGCAGGAAAAGGAATAAATTATTTTACTGTATCGACATTTACATTTATGCTAAATTAAGTTAATAATCAAATTCACACGTAAATGACGGCATAAAAACTTATCTATGTTTTTATAGTAAGTATATTTAAGGACCTATGAGATGCGATACCAATAAAAGTGTAGGTAACCTGACGTACCATTATGCTGAGCTGAGACCTATTATTTGTTACTTTTAGGAGGACTAAAGGACTTGGCGGAGGAGGAGGAGTAAAAATTAATATTGTAAGCCTAATTTTTAAATTGCTTTTGTCCTTTTGAGCAAACTTTATATGAGAAAGTAAAAACTGTTTTATATTCAAAGTTAAAGTAGTAATTGAATATAGGTGTTATTTAAATATAAATTTATGGAACTTGACAGTAATTCCAATCGTTAGATCTCGAAATTTTACACTAGATGGCATTAAATGTATTTTTATAATGTTTTGGACTTACGCAGAATAAATATTAGACTGCATTGTAATTAGAGGAAAAATTTAATATGTTTATTTCTATGTAATTTCAGTTACTATAAACAAAAATTGCAAGCAAACATTACCTGTAATTTTCTGCAAATGCCAATCTTTCGACGAGATCTTTTTAGTTGATAATTTTATAAATATTTGTAAAGCGAGACAGTCCACTTACATTCATATTAGAAATAAATTTCATAGTCCTATTATCAACTCACATTGTAATCTTAAAAACTGATTGTGTGAACGCTTAGCGACGCTCCTGGACCTTTAATTTATTAAACAATACACTTACCAATGTCGTAACATTGGCCAGTATATTGTCACCATACCCTATTAATTAGGTAAAGTAAGATAGAAAACCTACCTACCTACCTAAAATAGTGATTCTACCAAGACATAAGGAGCGTATATAGGGTTCCTATAAGGATCTAGGGAGCCCTAACCAACCTCAAATGCAAGTGGTGCACCTGCCGATTAACGGACGAGGCTTTGGCGAACATAACAGTGCCCGGTAAGCGGCAATAGGCTCGCCACCTATTACGTGGGACCAACTATATAATTGGCGAAGTGTGAGTGTATAATATTCCTCTGCCTACCCCTTCGGGGAAACAGTGTATGTATGTATGTATGTATGTTTGTGTATAGAAAACCAATGAAAACGTTTACCTGCCTATTAAGGAGTTTTTAGAAAGTACCATATTTTCTGCTTGCAATTACGTGGGCCTTATGTCATGTCTGTCAAAGTCTATTATATTAAAAAGTGATAGTTTAACAACGAAAACAGGAGCAATCGCGTGTATTTAGATCTACGCGAAATGGCATCGCATCACAACTTGAAAACAAGAGCTAATTAAAGATAAAAAGATTATATATGTAACCTACGAGAAATGGCATCGCATCCCAACAGTTCCCATAGTGTAGGTGTAAAAGCAAAGCGCGGTGCATACCTAACTCACCGTCGTGCATCGGATCGATGGTGTGTATCATGAGCTGCAGCAGACCATGGCGGAACTTGGCGGCGGGCGGCGGCGCCTTGCTCGGGCCCGCGGCTGCGGCTGTGTTCGTGCCCACGGATGTCTCGCTCGACGTGGTCGCGTTGCCGTGCTGTTGAACAAACGACACTTTAAAACGAACTCTCTATGAGTCAGTAAAGACATAAAAAAAGTATTTAGTTTAAATTGTGGGTCCTAACTATGAGCCAGGCTATAAAAGTAATCTTTCGTTAGATTTCGTTTTAAAGTCCTCAAAGGGGACTTCTTGACGGGAAAGTGAAGCGTCATTATTGTATTTTTGTTTTATTTTCTAAAATTTGTGTTATTTTGAACATTAATGTGTAATAACTGTGGATTGTTAACCGTTAAGCGTTTGTGAACGTACATGAGTGTTGGTAAATGAAACAGAACAGTGCATCATAACTTTTAAAATTCTCTCTAGAAGTACATGTGAGATCTCAGTATAGTCCCGCATCTTTATTGAGGACTCAACAGGTTTAGGGGGAGGGCATCTCATTTACCATTTATCATCTTTTTTAACACTCATTCTCATTTACTATAATTTATAATGTTATTAATATATCTCTTACTTGACAGTGGCTAAACGTGCAAACCGCACGAAGCCATTATTTAAAATAAAAATAAAATGTCCTTGAAGTGCCTGACTATGCAGATTTCGTATTACTATATTACATATAACTAATAAACAATAGTTAGTAAACAGTTTTATTATTTCCTACTGTTATAGTAGGGGTAAAGACTCATTTTTGAAGAATGGGTGAATCTCAGCAGTCTACAAGGTCCACAAATCCACAGAAGGCCTGGAGTGATATGGCAGCAAGGACTTGCAGGCTAAAGTACAAATAAGCGGGGCATAGAGCTGTCTGTTCCTTTATATGCTTAAATCTTTAAAACTACGCATTGGATTGTGATGCGGTGTTTTTAAATAGATAGATTGATTCAAGAGGAAGGTTTATATGTAGGTCACGCGGACTTATTCGCAGCCGCTAGTTAAGAATAAAACAGTTTACTCGAGCAGTTATACATGATAATGTTAGACCGAGCGCATTTACAACCGCTTCAGTGTGGCCGCCCCACTCGTGCAACTAATTAACCCCCCTGCGCTCTTTCTTTAAAGTTTCTAGGTTAAACCGCTGACGGTGCAGATTACTATCAGAAACACCAGTTTAATGATGCTCTTGTTTGTATATTGGTTTCAAAATCGCATGTCAGTCAGAACGATATAAAAGTAATGCGGATTGGTGGAACAATGAAAATATTATGCTGGCGATGCCCTAGATTTAAGGGTTTGACTAATTTGTCTTACCTCCGAAACCCAGAGGATAACATAATTCTATGGTTAAACCAGCTGTCAGGATATTAGAAGGCACTGGAGACTTCTTGGCGGGAAAGTGAAGAGTCATGTCTGCAGTTTTGTTTTATTTTCTAAAATTTGTAATATTTCGAACATTAATTTGTAATAACGGTGGATTATTAACCGTTAAGTGTTTGTGAACATACATGAGTGTTGGTAAATCAAACAAAACGGTGCAACATCAATTTTCAAATTTTCTCTCAAGGAGTCCATGTGAGATCTCAGTATAGTCCCACATCTTTACTGAGGACTCAAGGGGCTAAGGGGAGGGTATCTCATTTACCATGTGTCATCTTTATCACCACTCATTCTCATTTACTATGAATTATATATTATTAATATATCACTTACTTGACACTGGCTAAATGTGCTAGACGCACGAAGCTATTATTTAAATGGAAGAAGAAGAAGGCACTGCATTCTTATTAACAACTGCCATAGATATTACTGGCTGAAATGGTAATGAAAATGGGACTGGAGCACTTATGAATGTGAAGATAATATTTAACGAGATATTATAATATAATATAATGAATGGTTCTCATACTGATTAGTTAATCTATTCTTCCCATATAGATTATTGTATTTTTTTTGTATTTGTATAAATTATTTTATTTGTTTTTGTTATATATGCGTAATATTAGTTATTCATATGCGAAAACATGTAACAAGTCCATAGTATTTATTTATCATATATTGTTAATTGCCGCTTTATGTTTTCCTAATAAAAAAAATATATACAAAAGGGAAGCGGTTGTCGTAACGTTAAACACTTAGCATATTAATGCCTAACGTTAACATATATAAATTAATGTTTAAATCTATCTATTTAAGAAATGTCTACTTATCGTTCAGGTATATCTACCTCCAGAAATATCTGTCAGTAGATAATAACAATATTATGCCACAGGGAAACGTTATCACACTAACCAGCGCTTAGCTAATAAGTGCCTAGCATGTATCTATGCATTTTGAAGCTCTCTACCTAAGAAATACCTTCTCATCTATCAGGTACAGGTATAGATAAGACTATCAGTGGATAGTAAAATAGATGTCGCACATCCTCTAAAAAAGTGTCATAACACAAAAAAAGTCGATAACGAAGTAATAATAAAGAAACGTTTAATTTTTTCTTTTATTTTTGTCTTACTGTCATAAAGTTTAATAAAATTTAAAGCAATATAACACATAAAAACAAAATTAATTACAGTTCCTAATTCACAAGACGACAAAAAATAAATAAAAAATCGTAAATCTTAATTTTCATAAAATCACTTTTTTTGTGTTATGACACTTTTTTAGAGGATGTGCGATATGTCTTACAACAAAAGTATGTTTGGAATGGCTTTACGCATTTATAACCATTTGACAAACGATTTAGAGAACAGTACGTTTAATGTATAGGTGTATAGAGATCCAACCAAGACCTAAGGCGCCCTAGCCAACCTCACTTGCAAGTGGTGCACCTGCCGATCAACGGACGAGGCTCTGGCGAACATAACAGTGCCCCGTAAGCGGCAATAGGCTCGCCACCTATTACGTGGGACCATTTATATAATTGGCGAAGAGTGGGCGTATAATATGCCTCTGCCTACGCCTTCGGGGAAACAGGCGTGAATGTATGTATGTATGTATGTACGTTTAATGTATTTAAAAGAAGACTTCGACAATTTTTAGTATAAAAGGCATACTACACGGTTGATAAATGGTTTAAAGATAAATTGTAATTGTTAAATGTCAGTTCTGTTATACGTAGATTCTTGTATTTTATTTTACTTGTATAAAATTGATATAATTTTAAATTTGACATTATTAGGAGCTTGTCACGTTAAATACTTTTGTTTTTAGGGTTCCGTAGTAAACAAGGAACCCTTATAGTTTCGCCATGTCCGTCCGTCCGTCCGCGGGTTAGCGCAGAGACTATTAACATTAGACAGCTAAAAATTGGTGTGGGTATACATATTAATCACGTCGACAAACCTGTAGAATAAAATTTTTAAAAATATTGTTTCTTAACGTACCTCCTCTACACGTAAAGTAGGAATGATTTTTTTTTCTCGAGTCTATCTTATCATGTTGGGTATCGTTAGATAGGTCTTTCAAAAGTAATAAGAGCTTTTGAAAACCATTTTTCGATTTAGGGATCCGTTTTCGAAATATTAAGCTTTAAAGTGGAAAAAATTGATAGAGTTAAGTATCCGCCCCCCCCCCACCAGGTAAACGGTACTTTCAGAGTGGCTGAAAAAATTCACAATAGTAGTATATATAATGAAGTTAAAAGGAAAACTATCACGGCTAAGTAGGCTTTACTGGTTTTCGAGTAATGGACGACAATCAAATAATTTTTTGTATTAAATGTATTAAAATTTCATTCATACCGTAGTAGTGATATCTTTCGGGGAATAGCTGAACCTGTTCATATAGCGACATTATGGCAAAGGGTGACTACGGAACCCTATATTGCGCGTGGCCCGACACGCACTTGGCCGGTTTTTTATAATTAATACTTGGACACTAGAATATGCCGAACAATTTTTTTTAAGACCAAATGTAGAAATACCCATATCCTAGCAAATAAAGATCTATTATTATTATTTATTATAATTATGCAACAGGGAACTACGCTAATTAATTACTAGAATGTACTTATATGCATTTTTAAAGTCCTATCCCTGAGCAATACCTTCGTATCCATCAGGTACAGGTATTAATAACCTCGTATCTAACAATATTATGCAACAGGGATGCGTTATCGTACCGCTTAGTGGTCATTACGCTCAGGTCTATCCACACCAGAGGGCGCTACTCGCATAATTATATGACACAGGGTAAATCATAGTTCCCACAGAAACTCGCCATGTGTCAGAGAGCTGCACAGTGCACAATATACGATCGTGATACCATCAATTATGGCAATTTGCAACGTCCACGTTAATTACGCGACGTACGGCTTGATGATTCTGGCCTTATCGGGGCTCACGAGCGCAGCACTGGGTAAACGTTGTTAAATTTAAGTATTATTATTATTATTGCTGTGAATATGACTTAACCACTGCGAAGTTGGGAGTAAACTGTTTATCTGGCTAGCAGTCGCCGCGACTTCGTCTGAGTGACATATATTGTCACATATTCTATTAAAAACAGAAACCTTAAGCTAAGTTTTAAGTTCAACTTATTTACAAGACACTGACTTCCTAAAACGAATGCCACAAATGTTCATGACAGTCGGGACCAACGGCTTAACGTGCTTTCCGAGGCACGGCGCAAGCGATAATTACGCACATAAATTCGAAAAGTCAGGTGCGCACCAGGGTTTAACCCCGAGACCACCTAAATTTGGCTATCACCACTTCAGTGAGGCAGGGGCTAAGTATTTGATAAACAAAAGAACCAACTTTCTAAATGACAAATAACACACACCTGACTTACTTTTCGCGATGATGAATAGTTTGAACCAAGTCGTCAGTTTAATTAATGAACTATAAAGTACGTGGCATTTAGCGCTGCCATTTTGTGGAATAGCGTAGTCCGTATATACATTTTGAATATTTAGACCAACTATCCAACCTATTGCAAACTGAACTTAACTTTTAATAATATAACATACATACATTCACGCCTGATAATATGGTACTTTCTAATAACTCCTTAATAGGCAGGTAAACGTTTTCATTGGTTTTCTATCTTGCATACACATACATACACTGTTTCCCCGAATGGGTAGGCAGAGGCATATTATACGCCCACACTTCGCCGAATATATATTGGGTCTCACGTAATAGACGGCGAGCCTATTGCCGCTTACCGGGCACTGTTATGTTCGCCAGAGCCACGTCCGTTCTCATCTGCCCAGTCTGGTACTATCCGATCAACGGACAAGGCTCTGGCAAACATTAAAGTTTCCGGTAAGCGGCAATAGGCTTACCACCTAATATATGAGACCACAAATATAATCAAATAATATCTGACAATTATCGGAATGTGTGCGTATAATATGCCTCTGAAATAACATGATAAGCTCACTGTCTTACATGAGCTTCTCTGAGGTTTTTAAGCTTGAAATCATGTTAGTATGTACTTATGTATGTTTAATAAAGATATTTTTCAATAATAGGTATATCTTTAAGGTAAAGTGCTTATAGAAAAGTTTAACCACAAAGCGATTTCTCAATTACTTTGCGGAAAGGCATTACAAAGGAAACGAGCAAAGCATTTGTATGGATTCATTGAAGGTACCGCAACATTAAGGTAAAATTTATAGTTTTCAGAGGAACCCGTCGCGAATCTAAACCGCCCGATCTGAGACTACCCTCCCTTCCTCTGTCCCTCTGTGGGTTTGCTTTTGTTGGAAAAAATATTATAAACTGGCATGGGACGTAATATGAAATCTGTCTAACGTATCAATTTATCTCATAATGTATCATTGGTTGTGTAGGGCACCTACCTTTTTTTTTTTAATTTATGTCGATAACAAAATGCATTTACGCACTGTCTCCCGGCTAAAGGGGGAGACCGGGAAGGGGTGTGCGGCTCACTTCGGCAGACGCGACCACCGCAGTCCTACCCACTAAAAATCTCCCGACAACGCCCGCCGCTGTTGAAAAAGAGGCGAGGCGCCAGTG
Organism: Musotima nitidalis; assembly: GCA_949126915.1. Lineage (NCBI taxonomy): Eukaryota > Metazoa > Arthropoda > Insecta > Lepidoptera > Crambidae > Musotima > Musotima nitidalis. The sequence continues at coordinate 4,322,179 of OX421427.1, read as the reverse complement.
CCTTGGTTGTAGTTTCTGGCACCCCGCACGCGGCTAACATCCCCCGGATCAGAACCGGGAGGACCTCCTCAGAGAGGCGCAGTGTGTCGCGCCCCTCCTACCTCCTTATGCGACCATGACTCGACTGGCCGACTTCGGGGGGTGTAGGGCTTCTACCTAGATCCGAGGTGCCCAAGCCAACCTCACCTGCAAGTGATGCACCTGTCGATCAACGGACGAGGCTCTGGCGGACATAAAATTTCCCGTTCAACGTGGGACCATCAAATATGTGGGACCAACAATATAGCTGGCGAAATGTGGGCGTATAATATGCCTCTGCCTTTTCCTACCCCTTCGGGGAAACACGTGACATTATGTATGTATGTCATAATGTATCAATGCTTTCATATTCGTGCATGGTCGACCATCTGGTCTGTTCTCCATCTTTCTTCACCATCAGGCATAGTGACGAAACAAACTGAATTGGAATACACCAAGAGTTTATTACATAATGCTGTTGTCCGATTGTTACATTGACCCAACATATTAAAGCTAACAGAGGAAGATGTCGCATTTTGTCAAATTAAAACAACTGTCGTAGTTAGATTTAGCGCCATCCTTTTTTATATCAATACAAACGTAATTATGTGTCGCATTTATTGTTTTTACCATCTATATTTAGTAGAGGAACGAAACCTTAGTACGGTGAAGTATCAATATACCATATCTTTAAGCCAAATATTATTGATATTAACAAGTTTGTATGAAATGCTTTACAAAATTGCAGGAAATCAACTATTCGCTTAGGTTCAAGGTAATATTTTTTAAAAATAATAATTATATCTGATTATTATAGAAATGATTCATTTAAAACGACAATATCATGGTCTATCATGGCCTATCATGGTCGGCGCTAAAGTCAAATTATTTTTAAGACTCATTATTTGTGAATAACTATGAAAAATTCCAATAAGAATATCAATGAAGGACCGCAAAATTCTTTGGAAATCTTATTTTTTCTGTTCATTTAAAATATTTTTTCCTATTGTTATTGTTCCCGTATAAATGTAGTATACCTGAGTTAAATAGGTATACTAAATGGCCATAAATGGCCCAAGATAAATGCTGTCGCACACTGCACTTCCCAAAACACGGGAGCAGGTCTCCAGAGATTTCCATTAGAAAACTTTCCAATCCCAACTCTGTGTATCCCTTTTTTATAGATGGCCAATAAATTTCCACCTCGTCGTTTGGGAATCGCTCCTGCGCGACATCGGTCACTTGGCTGAGATGGTCGAAGAGACTGCTAGTACTAGCATCTCCTGTGTGGAACGGTACAGGCACGCATAGATACGGCAACGAGAGCCAAACTCTATGCGCACCCAAAGGATAGGAAAGGAGGGGTCTTCCAAGCAATAAACTCCTTTTTTAACCCCAATTATTGAAATACTTGTAGATCGTTGACGCTGTTACAACTAAACTCTCTCTATACACAAATAATTAGTACTATGACCGTCTGAAATGATATTACAGTGTACCTGTACGGTCAGCAACCGCACATTGTACTCTGGCCTAGATTGTATTATTGCACATTAAGTTAATTTATATAATTTAGAAAAATCACGTACGCAAGTACGTCAGTTATCGGTTTACCATCGAGCTCGCTTAACATCTTTTAACATTTTTAACATTTAATTTTAACATTTTTTTGTAACATTATTATAATCAACTTTTATTAAACATTTTCTATCATAAACATTTATTTAATTGAACATTTAACATTCAACATTAAATGTAAAGGCATCTGCCCTTACAGTACCTTATCGTTTAAGTAAAATTTAATTTTTCATAGCTTCATTAATTTAATTCTTTAAAAAATATAATACCTTCGTTTTTAGGCAGAATTAACTCTGGTATAATTATTGTTTTAAGTAACAGCTTTTAGAAGCAATATCCGGCAAATCCCGAAGTACATGAAACCCGTTTTTCAGCCCACTATGTGATGAAGTAGACAATGGGGCAACAATAATTAAGCAAAATGGCTGGCAGCTGTTGAAGGCAAATAGCTCAAGATCGAGTTCAGTGGCGAAGTTGTTAGATAGGACTATGTCCAGCAGTGGACGGAAATAGGCTCCATTATCTTAGCGTTATTCCGGATGCTGCCATACGGGCCCGGTGTCCGCTTTCCTACATCTTCTCCTTCACTTCGCATGGTCTTCGGCATCCTTAGTCGATTCATTATTGGCATACATGTCATCCCTTACGGCGTCAAGCCAGCCTTACCTGGGCCTGCCCAATCTACCTCGGCCGGGTAAAGGTGCCATGGCCAGACGTTTGTTCTCCACGTACATAGGCGACATTCTGGCAATTTATCTGCGATTGCACGAACATGAAGGCTGCCGCGGATGAGCGAGCTTTGACGCGGTCCTTCCGCATGACTCCACACATCCAGCGCAGTATTTTCATTTCAGAGACACGCAGCTCTTGCTTGACGAAAATAGGCTAAGTATATTACTTTCAATAGTAGATATTTTTATACTGAACCCTGCAATACTTATAATATTACGTTGGGCGACTATGAAAGAGATAAGTATAGTCTTTTCTTAAACCGCTCTGTAAATAGTATGTAACAAATCAAATTCATGGCCTGCTCAAGAAAGCGGAAGTGTGTAATGGAGGGCATAATCTGTTGGATAAAGATAACGAATGGCCGGGAGGTCGGAGGTTTGTGCGAAAAAGTTTTGTTTAACTGACCACATAAATATTTCTAGGATTTAACGTTTTTGATATTTATAGTAAATCATCGGCATGTAGGTCATGCCAAATTGCTTTTCATAATCATCATTAGGAAACGCTCATTTCTGCTGTGTTTGTCCATAATTATGTTAATATTGCTAGATAGGGTTTTGTCTTCTGTTATTTTGGATCTTGTGACTGCAGAACATTTGTTTTAATATTAGGTATTTTTATTGTAACTGGCGGGAGAAAAAACCAAACTTGACGATTTTCTTGCCCGTTCTTATACGATTAAGCTCCCGCCCGCAGTGAATGGGCGAGTTGCCACACTTGAATGACTTTTGTTTTTTTTTGATTTTGTCGATAAAATTTCTTTTCATTCCATTAACGAGTTACTGAGTACGAGTCTCCGTTCTCCAACCATGGTGAAGGGAGGGATGCTACTATTATAAATAATGAAATTAAGGTGAATAAAACCTTTTTCAACTGAGTTAGAACAATCTTTTTCTTGTTCTACTTTTATGTCTTTAAAGTGAGATCTCGGCGTTGATCAACGCTGACAAATGCGCCATGCCCCTTCGCTCTGACCCGCGTGTATGAAGATTGGCGCCGCATACACCGCGAGTCAGAGCTCAGGAATAGACGAAACTGCTGGAGTATTCAAACCGCGTATTATGAATGGTCCTTATTCTTATTTTGTGTCAATGACACATAAATACATACATACATTTAAGCCTGTTTCCCCGAAGGGGTAGGCAGAGGCATATTATACGCCCACACTTCGCCAATTATATAGTTGGTCCCACGTAACAGGTGGCGTGCCTATTGCTGCTTACCGGGCACCGTTATATTCGACAGAGCCTCATCCGTTGATCGGCAGGTGCACCACTTACAGGTGAGGCTGGCTTGGGCTCCTTAGGTCTTGGTAGGATCTACACCAGTTTGAATTGACCCATAGTTTGTCATCTCAATAGACTGCCACGGCAATAGCACAGGCGGAAGCGCTCATTAGGTCATTTTGTTGACATTTTTCAGGGCACAGTAGACATGCGATTTGATAGGCCATTGTTAGTCTTTAAAACCTAGGCTTGAAACATTGTCCGGACTGATTCAATAGGATCTCATAGTATGGAAAATGTATAATATAGTGACACCACGGCGTCCTAATTAAAACTGATTGTTGAGGCTGCTGACAATCCTTTCCATCACGGAGTTGTGGTTACCAACAACCTTCAGTTTCCCCCTATAAGAATGAGGTCAGCATCTAAGCCACTCCTTGTTAGTGATGTCGTCAATATCCATTTCACTTTCTTCAAAGAACTGCCAGTTGAGTAGAATAATTTTTCTCCAGCATGAAATATTATTTTCAGCGTTGATCAACGTTGATATATTGCGCCATGCTTCTTCGCTCTGACCCGCGGTGTATGAAGAGTGGCACTGGATCCACCGCGGGTCAGAGCCAAGAAACAGACAAAACAGCTTGAGACTTCGAACGCACGGTCTTAATAGTTTTCAAGTCTTTAATTAATAGTCAGAGTCTTTATGGAAAATGTATGTTTGTTTTGTTATTATATACAGCACACTTGGCAAAGATACACTTTCCAAAGAGTTTGTTATACAAACTCGAAAATCGCATAGAGCCTTATTTTTATTTTTCATTTTTCTCGTCATGCATGCAACGAGCCTCGATTTAAATCCGTAACCTGTGTTTTAGTATTTACTAGCAGCACGCCTTCGCTTCGCTAGCCATTTTTAAACATTTTACTCCTTTTTTTGTAAGAATCCCTAATTTAAACGCTTACTACTATAGCCTATGTCACTCTCAAAGAATGTATCTTTCTATTAGTGATATTATACACAATATCACTTCTGTTTCCCAGCAAAGGCATATTATAAGCCCTTTTTCGCTAGTTATATTGTTGTTCCCACATGATAGGTGGCGAGCCTATTGCCGCTTACCAGGAACTTTTATGTTTGCCATTTGCAGGAGAGGTTGGCTTGGGCTTCTTAGATCGTGGATCCCTATACACCCTGACATATATATCATCAAAAACATTTTTCTATATATTTTTTTTACTTTAATACGAAATCACGGTCATAGTCGATTCAAGTCAGAGTCACATTGAAGTAGTTGAGACTTTACAAGAGGCTTCTAGGGAGTTTAGGAATAAACACAGAAAACCACAATTCACTGCAATATGTTACTGTTCTATATCTGTGTATATTACCAAAGAAGTTATGTCTTAAAAGCCACTATATTTACACAAAATAACTCTAATGTACACTAGATTTGATAAAAAAAGAACTGCCGCGTTGTGCCTTTATCGCGTTGGCGCCAAAACTCTACCTTTACTTAGAATCTTTTGTTATAAACATTACAAACAATCGAGGTCAAAACTGCAATCATGTTATATAATTCTACCACCACGGTGCCTACATGAAATTTGAGTAATACTCGTACTATTTCTGAAGTAAAAGTTTATTTTTTCAAAGCTGCGTACCTAAAGCATTTAATATGCAAAGTGACCGTTATAACATTTCAAAACGACCTTTTAATTGGCTTTACCGACTTCGCGTAATTTTCTAGCTATCAATCACTGAGACGTCTGAAAGAGCCGAGTCGTCCCTTTGAGCCCACGACGTTACAAAATGAACGACTTTTGCCTTTGTGATGCACATGAATAAGGTTTGCTAAGTCAGAACTTATAGATGAGGTTATTGCTCATTTAATGTTTTCATATAATTTGATAGTGATATTAATCTGCTGTACTGAAAAAGACAACCGTTTTGCATTTACATTTCTTGTAACTTTCAAAATGTAGGTTAAAGTTGATAAAGCAATTACAGTATTCATACTAATTTTATTATAATGGAAAAAAAATGTTTGTTCCGAAACAACTAGACCGATTTAAAAATTTAATTATTAATAGATTTTATAGAGCCTACTAGGTCCTACCCACCAAGCAAACCTCACCTACAAGTGGTGCTCCTGCCGAACAATCGACGAGGCTCTGGCGATTATAATAATTTCTGGTAAGCGGATAAAGGCTCGCCACCTATTACGTGGGACCAACAACGTAATTGGCGAAAAGTGGGCGTATAATTCGCCTTTGCCTATCCCCTTCAGGAAACATGCTATTATGTATGTATGTATTTTGATCTTTATGTGACCCGACAATATATCTAGATCCTTCTTGAAAATGCAGTCTATCAAAATGAGGGCGCTTCATATTGTGAAATATGTTTATTAGTTTCCAGATAAATTCTAACATAGGCTTAGAAATGCTATTAAATAAAATAATTTATTGACTGAATTAAGTACTTTGCGGAAATCCATTGTAGCAAGTGATGGATTTAAAATATCTTTGTAACAATTGCTGCGCTACTGTAATTTCCCGAATAATCGAGAAACTATTCAACACGACACGTGATACAACGCTGAAACGAGAGTCAAGACGTTATGACATCGTTGTTCTGAGACTCCTATCTTACCTGAAGATGCCCTGTCTCAGGGCGAAACACGTGTCGTTTCTCGATTTTTCGGGAAATTATAGTAGCGCGGGAATGGTTACAGAACTTACAGAGATATGCTATTAAATAAGTTTTTTTTAACATAATTAATAAGCTTTAAACAAATTGAATTGAATTGGAATTTAAGATTAGTACGTGTAGTATGGGAGAGAAAAGAAAAGGGCGAAATTAAGTCGAAAAATTCCAAACAGCGTAATAAGTTCTGTAGACGTTTGTACAATATCCTCAATAACAGTACTGATCCCAGCATCCCCAATTAAAAGTTTAAATCACTTTTGCGATATATTAAGTGCATCGAGGAAGTATTACTCAACAGTAGGTACTCAACATTCGATCGCACTTGAGTCTTAAACAACAGTTAGCGCTGTTCAAGAGTGAAAATCCGCTTTGTCGAGGATACCCAACCTACGAGAGACAGTAAAAATAACTCGATGTAGCACTTCAGATTGAGGTCCGATGTCCGTGCCAAGAATGCTGAGGTCTGCCGAAATGGGTAATGGAGAGCTCCGAGGACAGGGTCTGATGTCTGAAGTCGCGGATGTCTTTCATTAAAATGTATTTTATGGATTCATGCTACTGCGGCATACTTTGCAAATGATAGATTTTTAAATGATACTTCAATGACGACCGATATGGCGTGGTGGCGAGTATACCCGCATTCCTCTCCTGAGGTCGTGGGTTCGATTCCCACACAGAACAAATATTTGTGTGTATAAATATGAATATTTGTTCTGGTCTGGGTGTTTTTCTATGTATATTAAGTATGTATTTACAAAAAAAAAGTATTTATGTATGTTTATCCGTTATTTAGTATCCATAACACAAGTTCTTAATGAGACTTATATTGGAACTAAATAATTGGTGTAAGTGTCAGAAATATTTATTTATTATTTATTTATTTATAATTCAGTACATTCAATCAATTTCATTGTGACGTCTTCTATCTATCACAAAGCTGACTATATCCATATTAATACTATTTAAATAAATAGACTTGTGCGTTTGTGTCTAATGAATACGCTCAGAAACTATTAAACCGACTTTAGAAAATACTTTTTCTAGGGATCCCTCGCATAGTCCAATAATGTAACCCATGTATGTAGAAATGACCATGGCAGAAGCCGTGGTCAGAAGCTTCTATGTTATAAAAAAATACCCCATGCGTGTTTAAGATATGAACTTAAAACTTCCTAGATAGATAGAAATACTCTTTATTGACCAAAAAACAGTAAAACAACAGATTATATTATTGAAAAAAATTTAATATCATTGAAAAAAAAGGCAACCGAGGCGGTCTTATCGCTAAAAGCGACCTCTTCCAGACAACCTGACGCAAAGGAGAGAACAGGAAAGCAGTAGGCAGAGCTGGCCTATATACACTATATACTATATACTTAGTACCTATAATACAAGCTCTGCTTAGTTTGGGGCTAGAAAAGCTGTGTTAGATGTCCAATAGCTTTTGAAAATGAAAATTAATCCAATTAATAATACAAAAGGTGAAGAGCCTGCTAATTCAATAACTTTACCAACGGGTTAATCGCTTGAAAACTAATTAATATATAGGTTAATGCTTCTATGGAGGCTTTTAGCAAAAGCAATTAAGATATTGCTAAGTTTAAACTGCTTTAGAGAACTGGTTTATAATTCCCGAAGTTAAAAAAAAAACACTAATTCTTTGAGTCGGTGCTCCAATGAATATTAAAAAAAAAAAGTGCAGGTTGACTTTTGCTGCTTGTAAAAATAAATATATTTCTCTTATAAACAGGATCGCAGAATAGATTTTTCGTAAAAATATTTACCTACAAACCAAATAATATTGCATTTATTAAAGGAATTTTAACGTTATGTAATTAATAATATGGTTACAAACTAACGCTGTATAAACACACAACCTTTCAAACGACGAGTGTTCAACCATACATGAAATTATGCATGCACATAGATTAAGAGTAGCGTATGCAATGTGTTTGCCGCGAGGTATCGGCCTACCCCCTTTTATTAAACGGGGAGTCGTAAGAGTCGACGAAGAGAAATTCTACCGGATGATGGGCAGCAGCATCATCCTGCGGCTTGAACTGCGATAATCAACCCGCATGCCCAGTGTTGTGATTATGGGCTAAAACCAATGTAATCTATTGTGGAGGCTAATGTTTTATAGTGGACTTTATAAGACTGATATGATGATGAATATGATGAGATGTGTAGCGATATTATCATGAAACCAGGTGGTCGAAATCAAGTAGGGATTAGCATTTTATGTAGCTAGGTTTTGTATATGCCGTGCTTCTTGTATCGCGTGCACGCCCCTGATCATACAGTTTCCTATCTTCTATCACCTTGTAGATACTACTATATACATAATGCAAAAATCTGTTTGATAATATAGATAAAAAGAAAACACTGCAAGCAATACATATTGGCTTAGAATCAATAAAATAAATTAAAGATAACGTATTCCCGGAAATGCTGCAATAAAGGACTTGTAAAACATGCAATCATAAGCGATTGAATATGCTCCATCTAATAATGTGTAGCGGATTATACCATGGTCGAAATAAAGTAGGGATTAGCATTTTATGTAGCTAGGCTTTGTATATGCCGTGCTTCTTTACATGTATCGCGTGCACGCCCCTCATCATACAGTTTCCTATCTTCTATCACCTTGTAGATACTACTATGCAAAAATCCTGTTTGATAATATAGACAAAAAGAAAAAAGCTGCAAGCAATAACAATTTGTTTACAATCAATAAAATAAATTAAAGATAACTTATACCCGGAAATGCTGCAATACTTGTAAAACATGCAATCATAAGCGATACATCAACGATATGAGCGCATTCAGAGTGAAGATAATTTCGCAACGACTCATCGCTTTTTGTTGGTTCCCTCATATCATTCATATCGAACATGGCTATGAATCTACGAATTTAATTATTGAATTTCATTCCATTCCCATTATGCCGGTTTCTCAATTTACGCAGTGGAATATAGTAGGCATTATAGTGTATTTTCTGCTATGTGGAGCTTGGTCTATTCGGAAGGCCTTTTGAAGGACCATGTCACCCTAATGTGATGGTAGTGTGTGGTCACTTCTAATGTGACAATAGGCAGGTGCCATACACCCACCGTGATACCCCGATCTTTCTTCCTTTCTTTTAAATAATGGCTTCGTGCGTCTAGCACATTTAGCCAGTGTCAAGTAAGTGATATATTAATAATATATAATTCATAGTATATGAGAATAAGTGGTGATAAAGATGATAAATCGAAGATGAAATACCCTCCCGTATACCCCTTGAGTCCTCAGTAAAGATGTGGGACTATATTGAGATCTCACATGGACTCCTTGAGAGAAAATTTTTGAAAAGTGATGTTGTACTGTTTTGTTTGATTTACTAACACTCATGTACGTTCTTACGGTTAATAATCCACCGTTATTGTGTAATAATATTAATGTTAGAAATATCACAAATTTTAGAAAATGAAACAAAACTGCAGACATGACGCTTCACCTTCCCGCCAAGAAGTCTACCCCGATCTTAATCAGGTCGTAAATAGTGGGTAGGCAGAGGCGAGCACACCTAGTCCACACGACCACACTTAGTCAATTCTTTGTCTTGATAGGTGGCGAGCCTGTTGCCGATTACCGGAACTTTTATGTTTGCCAGAGCCTAGGCCGTTGATCGGCGCTTAAGAGGTTGATAGGATTCTTATTAAAAATATAATGAATTATAACATACATTCATAGATTTAATCAATATTATCAATAATTTGATTTAAAATGTAGGTCACCCGGGTGGTGGCCACATGGTAGTGTTTTTTATATGGAAAACTTCAAATGACTAAAAAGGTCGTTAAATATATAAACCCCTAACATAATATTAGGAAGAGTTTAACTCTAAAGCTGTTTAATTAATTCTATTCAGGTGTGAAGCGAGTGTATAAAGTATACCTACATAATCCTCTTTTATTTGAGTAAAGGCGCGAAAAAATCACAGCACGGCTTAAACACGCATGGACTTATTTAAATTTAATACAGGCCCGTGCAATAGTGAAGTGGCAGTAGTATGTTAACTTCACTTTTGTGCATCTTCCTTCTTCCAACTAGTAAATACCGCTTGTGTTACACATGTGTTCAAATTAATAATATATTTTCTCGTTATGAACTGATGTTCTATTGAATGAGCAAACTTGATGAGACTTTCCTAAGCCTTAGGGCTCTTCTAACAAAACGCGCTAACTGCGCTAGCCCAGTTTACGGAGTATTTAACGGATTTGAATCGCAGTTTATTAAACTAGACAGATAGATAAACACTTTATTACAAATACATCAACACTACCTACAATAACAATATAAAGTTTTTAGTGGGCAAAGGCGGCCTTTTCCAGACAACCTTTATAAAATAAAACTAAAATAGTGCATAACTCACAAAAATAAAAATAAACCGTTTTAGACCGGATATTCTGGTAGTGACTATCGCCCAAACCCTCTATAAAATACCGACTACGCGCGACGTTCGGATACTTTTTAATAATTTTTGGTTACGGCGAGACTTATTGTTTTATTAAGCTTGTATGATCGCGGAAATAAATTATTATTTAATACATTATTATAATTTATCCCGGGTGCGCCCTAGACTTACGCTAGTGTCGGCTCACTGGTCTATGCAAATTTTGCCAAATTGGAATGAGTCTGACCTAAGACTCTGACACTGACCTAAGACTGGGTGTCCTGCTCTCCTCGGGTAATCACACCTAGGTGTGACAAAATATTGATATGTATTAGATTTGTCCGAGCCACAGCCGAGTTAGAAACGCAGTCCTAAATTAATAAGTATATTAGAATTATTCGCATTAGTTATGTATTTGAGCTGCTTATGTCAGATGTAGATGACCCACTTTCTCCCGCGCTCTATTGGTCGAAGTTCAGTTCTGTATTAAGCAACCCAGAGGTAAACATCATGGTTAAAGCATAAAGAAAACCGACCAGAAAACAATATGACATGAAAGAAAAAAAACTTTCTATCCCTACTTGACTATGCTCAGAAGCGTTCAGCAAACAACGGGCGTGAAATCTCACTCCGGTAAGTATAGAGGGCTTTATAAAAAATGTAACCGCGGTCCGAGTCACAATGTCCTCCCAACGCCAGGCTTTTATTTTATCTTAACGCGTATTTTAAAAACAACATGACATTGTATTTTGCAGGTTTTCGCAAGGTTTCTCTGGCGGAAAGAATTCGTAATGAAGTCATTCGCTAGATGGAGAATATTCTATGGAACTTTTCGATCTAAACTCGCTCCCTCCCAAACTAAACGTGCTGGTCTTAGGAACCACTTTTATGCAGACTTTCAGCATTTTGTATGTCACGTCACGGAGAGGTTTCTTAAGAACTTTTTGATATGTTACGTCAATATGCAGCATTTTGTATGTCACGTCACGGAGAGTTTTCTTAAGAACTTTTTGATATGTTACGTCAATATGCAGCATTTTGTATGTCACGTCACGGAGAGGTTTCTTAAGAACTTTTTGATATGTTACGTCAATTGCAGCATTTTGTATGTCACGTCACGGAGAGGTTTCTTAAGAACTTTTTGATATGTTACGTCAATATGCAGCATTTTGTATGTCACGTCACGGAGAGTTTTCTTAAGAACTTTTTGATATGTTACGTCAATATGCAGCATTTTGTATGTCACGTCACGGAGAGTTTTCTTAAGAACTTTTTGATATGTTACGTCAATATGCAGCATTTTGTATGTCACGTCACGGAGAGTTTTCTTAAGAACTTTTTGATATGTTACGTCAATATGCAGCATTTTGTATGTCACGTCACGGAGAGTTTTCTTAAGAACTTTTTGAAGTAATCCCGCCCTTTCCTTTCCTCTCCCGAACTATATGTGCTGATCTTAGTAAGAGTAGTCATGATGGTCTCATCTCATGACTATGAGTAAGAACTCGTCGAGATGAGTAGGTACTTAAATCAAATGTTTACTTTATGGCGTTGAGAAGCTACTGATAATCGTTGGTTTAATTCTCCTTGCTGTCTTTTGGCATATTTTTTAAAAGTTTTTTTTTCTTTTATATAATGGCTTCGTGCGTTTTGCACATTTAGCCAGTGTCAAGTAAGAGATATATTAATAACATATCAATCATAACAAATGAAAATAAGTGGTGATAAAGATGACAAATGGTGAATGAGATTCCCTCTCCTAAACCCCTTGAGTCCTTAGTAAAGATGTGAGACTATACTGAGATCTCACATGGACTTCTTGAGAGAATTTGAAAAGTCATGTTGTACTGTTTTGTTTCATTTACCAACACTCATGTACGTTCACAAACACTTAATGGTTAATAATCCACCGTTATTACACATTAATTTTCGATTAATCGCACATTTTAGAAAATAAAACAAAACTGCAGACTCATGTCTTCTGCTGCAGCTTCACTTTCCCGCCAAAAAGTCCTTTATGTAATTTATGGTAAGTGTAGTTTTTCTTTTTTTAAATTTCAGTTTATGCATTTTTATTAACTACCTTTAAAGTTTTCTGCTAACCCTAAGGTTAACTGGCAGAGAATACCTTATGGCATTAAGTTCGCCTTTTGTAATAGCTGGAGTCAACCTCACCTGCAAGTGGTGCACCTGCTGGTAAACGGCAAGCAACAGGCTCGCCACCTATTACTTGGGACTATGTAATTGGCGAAATGTGGGCATATAAATATGCTTCTGCTTATTCATGTATGTCATTTTAAATTATCATATTAGTTACTGTACTGAAGGCCTTGTGATAGATTAAAATACCTATATTACACAATTGGAACAACCTTTACACGAAATCTTAGTTACTTAATTCTAATGCGTCTTTTTGCTGCGTGCAGAAACTAGAGTTAACACGAACTTGTCTAGAATTGGTCAAGAAATTCGTATAATTTATCTTAAGTACTTTTTCATACTTTTTTCCGAACACAAATGAAAAAAGTCATCATCTCAGCCCATTAACGTCCCACTACTGAGCACGAGCCTCCTCTCACATATCAAGGTGTGAGGGTATTGGGTCATACTCCACCACGCTGACCCAGTGCGGATTGACGGAGGCAGGTGTGTGGCGTCCTGCTGTTAGAATTTTTCAAGCCGCCCATTAGGCCTCTAACATGGCTTAACGACTACCACATTTAGTGATAACCGGGACCAACGGCTTAACGTGCCTTCCGAAGCACGGAAAAAAGTGCCTAGTGTTAAATTTGCAATTTGTAAAATATTTGAAAGTGCCATAAGGTTTAAATTAATGTAATGTGAGTAGAGAAGAATTGAGGAAGAAATTAATCGAGCTTTTCTTGTGTACTCTTTCATTCTTCTTTCCAACGCAAAAGTACAGACACTGCTTCGTAGCGTCGAGCAATAAAATTGTCTTTTATTTAACTAGAGCGATAAAGTTTTAAAAAATATATATATTTTCCTAGACAGCCACAAGAAACCTGGAACAAAAATATATGTAATAATAATAATAATAAATATTTCTGACACTTACACCAATTATTTAGTTCCAAGATAAGTATCATTAAGAACTTGTGTTATGGATACTAAATAACGGATAAACATACATGAATACTTTTTTTTTGTAAACACATACTTAATATACATAGGAAAACACCCAGACCAGAACCTATATTTATATTTATACACACAAATATTTGTCCTGTGTGGGAATCGAACCCACGACCTCAGGAGTGGAGTGCGGGTATACTCGCCACCACGCCATATAGGCCGTCATCTAACCTAATAAACATGATGATCTGCAAGTCCGAGTCGCACTATGTTTATTCCAAGATCGGAACTAAAGAAGCCATAAAAAGATGGAGGTACGGAAACTGAGTGACAGTATCACCCAAACGGGCCAACACTCTTTCGGTCGTCCGTAAATAAAATGGGCAACTTTCACGAAACGGCTGTCTTTTGACTTAGAGGTATGTATATGGGACTTATAGATATGGGTGTATCTACCCATATATACCCGTATAGATACGAGGGACTTGGAGAATAGGGGACTTCGAGAATACGACAATATAAAATAATAATAACCGATTGTCTCTTGGCTTACGTTTTGTGGGTTTTTACTGCATTACGGATAGATCAAAAGGGTCGAATTGATTTAATTCATATTATGATATTTCCTAAATTTAAGAAGAAAGCACCCAACACCACGTCACCAAAAAGATAGATATACATTTATATAAACAGAGAACTAGTATGTATTATGTATGTATGTTTACTACTAAGTACATATTCTTGTAACTGGCGGGAGAAAAAACTAACCTTGACGATTTTCTTGCCCGTTCTTTTACGATCAAGCTCCCGCCCGCAGTGAATGGGCGCGCTAGTTTTTAAGTTTTGACGTTCATAAGAGCTCTTTTGAGCCAAACTTGAATAAATGAATATGAATTTGAATTTGAATTTATTCTGTCAGGACTTTCCGTGTACTGATCAGATGTGACAGGAATTTCTCACTCAAGCTTGGAAGTACTGAGGTAGCATAATCAAAACGGAAACTTACCTTTTTGGTTGGGATGAGCAATCCATCATTTGAACTCGTACATCATTATCACATTTTATAATGTATACTAGCTGTTACCCGCGACTTCGTCCGCGTGGAATAGTATCTTTGGGTAGCATTTACAACTCCCTTTTCGCAATAAAAAGTAGCCTATATCCTTTCTCAGGGTCTAGACTATCAGTATACCAAATTTTATTTAAATACGTTCAGTAGTTTTGGCGTGAAAGAGTAACAGACAGACAGACAGAGTTACTTTCGCATTTATAATATTATTATATATATATATATATAAGTAAGGATATTAAGTAAGGATTAAAACATACATGCATTCAATTACGCCTGTTTCCCCGAAGGAGTAGGCAGAGGCTTATACAAATATGGCATAATGCGTACAATCATAAATATAAAGCATTTTAACTTATTTAGTTTATTTCCGAGAGAGAGAAAGAGAGAGAAACGAGGCTCTGGCAAACAGAGCCTCATCCTTTGATCGGCAGGTGCACCACTTGCAGGTGAGGTTGGCTTGTATTCTTAAGGTCTTGGTAAATCCCTATACCCATATGTCAATAAAAAATGATGGTTTTTTAAAAAAAAATACTGTTGACGAACAATATAGCATGATGATCAGTATCCCTGCAGTCCTTGAGATCGCCGGTACACTTATCACACTGACAAATATTTGAGTACATTAATAACGGTTTCAGGTGTATGCTATACATATAAATATTTCTGACAATTACACTAATTATTTAGTTCCATGATAAGTATCATTAAGAACTTGTGTTATGGATACTAAACAACGGATTAACATACTCAAAAACTTTTTTTTTTATAATGTGTGGGTGTAGTGTTTTGTGAGTTGTAGCGTCCCGGTGTCAGACCACTACGGGTGTTAAAATGAAAAACGTGTGTAGCTGCCGAGTGCGTTTATTACACTAACTTAATAATTCATTTCCCAGTCACACGGTTACTCATGTATCGGGCGTCAAGGTTTATGTCAATTAAACAAAATAAAATAATGCATTAGAATGTTCAAGCTGACTTGTACAGTAAATACATATTAATATACACACAAAGATTTGTCCTGTGTGGGAATCGAACCCACGACCTCTGGAGTGAAGTGTAGGTATACTGACCTCCACGCCGTATCGGTCGTCAATATGTATTAGATCAAGCTTTCCCTAGTTTGTAACTGGAAGATGTCCTACGCCACGTGTCGGCGACATGTCGGACGACTTCGCCTAACATATCTGGCGATCGCGCTACTTATATCCGTAGCGACGTCAGGCGACGTTGGTGTTACCAGACATGTTGAGCGTAGTCCGGCAACGTCTTACCACACAACTTGGGGGCCTACCGCCCAGTTCGATGGCAATCGATTATAAGGCAAAATGGATTTCGAATTGATTCTGTCGTACCGCCAAACTCATGGAAATCGAAACAAAATGGCGTTCTCCATTTACCTATTGGTCTGTCACGGACTGAAGGTCATGAATGAGAGGTGGCTGTCGGCAGATTCCCCGGTACGGATTAATGAACGCAAAACAAAGTTTGATCTAGATGGATTACCGGTAATCCATTGAATTCGGCGGTAGGCCCCCTGTTGGCATTTGCAACGAGTATTGCAAGACAATTTGTTTCCTATTACCTAAAAGGTCATCCCTAAGATCATACCTGGTGAGTAGTATAATAAGATATGAAAAAATCCAACTGTAAGCAGTAAAAATTGTTCCAAGTTTAATTCAACAAGGAAAGCAGGCTCGCCATCGCAACATGTACAAGTAAACAAATGCATCAAATTATCCAATTAAATAAAAAACACAGTTAAATATCAATTGAAACGTGGAAAATTACAGCTGGAACTAAAATTAACTAACTTATATTAAAAGCTATAAAATGAATGGTTAGCTCACCCGCCTTGAGGATCTAAAGGATAGCTAATTATGTATTAATATAATTAAATTCACTATGTCATGCTCTAAAAGGCTTAAATGTAGGTAAACTAACTATGAAACTAGGTCATAATTATATTGTTCACCTAAAGTTGAACATAGTTGAGTAAGAAATGTTATAGGAGCTAGATTCTAATTAAATGCGTTCACGATTATTTCTTGGTTATAAAAGGGGTTTTAGTATAAAATTGCTGCTTTTTAACACTATGCTGATCAGTTTCAAAATGCTTTGAATTTTGAGACTTATCTAGAATCTACGCTATAATTCAAGCAAGTTATGAAATATGAGAAATAAGTTATGACTTTCATAATTTTTAAAAAAAAGTTTATAAAAAATTTGTACTTTGTAACATCTTTTATTTTTAGAGAGGCACGATCACCCGATAATATGCACAAATTTTCTAACGTATTTAAAATAATGTTTAAAAAGTTATTTGAAAATAAAGAGTTAAAAATAACTTCAATTCATGCCGGAATTTCATAGTTATAAATAGTTATGAGAACTCTTCTTTTGTTCGGTGGTCATGTATTAGGTATAATCATTAGATTAGCCCATTACTGAGCACAGGTCTCTTCTCGCGAACCCTGTGAGAGAGTATCAGGCTAACTAGGCCTAGTCTACCTCGCGGAGCCAGTGCGGCAGAGGCAGGCGTGTGGCGACCTGATGCTAAACTTTCAAGTCTCAAATAGACGGGTCCCGGGCCAGTAAGGCAGCCGGGATAACGCTCGGATGGTGATTAACATGGCTTAACAACTACCTAATATGGTGATGACCATGACCAATATCTTTATAAATTAGTTTGTTTATAAAATAAAGCGCGTACACATTTTACATAGTCTTACCATGAAAGTTTTCGTTGAGCTTCGCATAAGCGTGAATTTGTATGAAACTTCTCGAAGATTTCCACGTTACGACATCGTTTCCCTTATATGTGTCCCTATCATCATCACCATCACCATCATCATCACCACCATCATCACCATCATCATCATCATCACCATCATCATCACCATCATCATCACCACTCGTACACCTTTAATTATGAAAATGTTTTTTTTATCGGACTTCTATAAAGCACTTATATGAATGTCTGAGTTCAGTAAAATGACACATTCTACAATCATCCTGTTAAATATGTACTGTTTTTTTAAAATTTAGATTAAACCATGCCCAATGCTTTTTTTAGGTTCTTGTTTTTAGTTTCTTGTATAATTAATTACGAAGGTTACAGTCTTCCGTTAAACAATTATTTTGGTTGACTTACAGCAATATAAGAGTTTTATAAAGGTACTTAAAATAAATTTTATTAGTATTAATAAAAATCACTTTTCTATCGCTTTCACACTTTCCATCTCTCGTAAATTTTGATCCCAAATACACAAACTTATTCACTTGTTCTACTTTCTCACTTCCGATTAAAATATTACAATCTGTCACTTCATCTTCTCTCTCTCTTTCTCTCTCTCGGAAATAAACGAAATAAGTTAAATTTCTTTATATTTATGGTTTTACGCATTATGCCATAATTGTCAGGTTTCTTAAATTGTTTGGAGAAATTCTAGAGAAGTTAAAATGCGTAACTATCATAGCTGTTATGCATATATTATCTGTCGGCAAGTGCTGCACCAATAATGTTTCTGCAGCAGTGAATTCTTAAGTAAGTAAAATAGTTAACTAAGCGTAGCCCCCTAGCACATATTTCCCATAGTCTCATCTGAAGAACAGAGGTGGCTGAAAACCAGCGCCATCTGGAATTTCACCCTGAACAGCACAAGCAGAACCACCACTCTCTGGACTTTAGTAATGAAATTAAATTATGTTATAGTTTTAATATTCGGAAAACTGTTAACTTTAAAATGTGAATTGAAACAATGATATAAAGTAATAAAAAAATTAATTTATTATGTATAATTACGTCAGGTTTAAAATTAAAATGCTTCTGTCATACCTACACTTACATAATTATATTAACTGACATCAAGCACTGCAGCAGTGTCGGTAGTTACTGGAGTGCGACTAGCGCAGGGCGAAGTTGGTCGTCTAATCATCAGTTACCGGCAACTTTGGGGACATCCTAACTGTAATTACACCAACCACTGGAGCTGAGAGCTGTCGTACTTGAGTAATCCACATTAATTATTAAGTAATTATATCTTTTTGTTTACTTAACCAAGTATGAGCTATGATGCATATTGTTTTATTTTCTTTTTTTGTATAGAGTACGCTATACATAATAATAAATAAATAATAATACATAAAGATGTGAATACTTGTAATGGCTTGCATATATGTCCTTTGGTTTTAAGTGTTGCATGTAAAATATATATGTTTAGCTGTAAGTGTTCCTAATAAATAAATATACATATGATTTAGGCGTAAAATTTCCAAATATTACGCACTAGTAGGTATACAAAATTTCACTCCCTTATTTTGCCTCCTAAAATTATCAAAATTCTTGAAATGATTTATTAATAATAATAATAAAGATCGATCGTAACCCATCCGATAATCGATACCCATCGCTTCTAAAATGCCGTACTAATTCTTAGTTAATCTTTGATCCCCACTAAGACAAATAAACTGACAAGCATTGACAAATTCTGACAAAGAACCCATTTGCTTTTATTTCTTTATTATGGTACCGCTCATATCTCTTTCATTGTTGTTAAAAAAATATATCTAATTTCCATTTTGTGTGTGAATATTTGACGAAACTAAATAATCATGTTGATCTTAAAGACAATAAAGTATATTTTATTTTTTATTTCATTTCATCACTACGCATGGAATTTCGGTAATTTTACAAGCTTTAATTAAATTTGCAATATTTTTTTTTATAAGTCTTGCTATTGAATTTTTACGCAAACATATACGCGAACCGAGTGCAGATTGGCTGAGGATAAACTCTCCTTATGCTTAAAGGTGCCGTGTGGTACCGGCCTAGAATAGTACCACACCCTCTCATCTCACGGGGAGTCGTAAGAGTCGACGAAGAGAAATCCTACTGGATGGCAGGCAGCAGCGTTATCCTGTGTACTGCTTAGAACTGCGATCACCAACCCACCTGCCCATTGTGGTGATTATGAGCAAATACCCCCAATAATATGTAACCCATTGGGTAGGCCAATGTACAGCAGTGGACTTTATAAGGTATATATGAAAATGATGTGATGACGTAAATGGCACATCAACGCTAACGGAAACTTACTAGGCCATTGAAACATTCCCTAAGAGCTCAAAACCTTCCTATCTTGCATATATTCAACAAAGAATTCTTTGAAAGGCTGATATGCTAATGGTAATGAAACTTAAAGGTTCAATATCACCAAATAAAAAAAGAATATTGTTCTAATTTTATTTGAAATGCTTTTCCTATCTGTACATTTATGTTGCGAAGTATAATAGTGCAAAAGCAAGATTAATTCACGAATATCCGTACCTCCGAACTACTCTTACTTCTACTACTCCCCTATTTCCCAGAAGAGCTGGAATGCATTTCGCTTAATAATATATAAAAAATCTTAAGTTCTCTTTTAGTTAGTCCTCTGGTAAAAACATCATTGTACTAATTTTACTATGAGCCGATAAATTATTAACCCAGTCAAAATAACATCGCACAAGTAAACTCGTGAACGACAGACGGCAACGCATATTTAATTTATATGTATACTCAAAATTACGATGATTTAAAATTTACATCTATGTTGCTTTTCGTGTCTGTACTAATAATAAATAAATAAATATTTTCTGACAATTACACCAATTCTTTAGTTCCAAGATAAGTATCATTAAGAACTTGTGTTATAAATACTAAATAACGGATAAACATACATAAATACTTTTTTTTTTTGTAAATACATACTTGTACGAGCGGAATGCACCCGCACGCGCACATACTCGCGTCCGCGCTATATCGTTCTTCAAACGTACTGTTATGTTTATAACTTTATTAGAGCAAACACCACAATGCGAAATTAAGTCACGAGTGTCCGTACGTCCGAGCGCCCCCAACTCCCCTAACTCCCTTTACTACCCCAACTCCCCTATCTCCCAGAAGAGCTGGAATGCACTACGCTTAATAATAGACGCCTTGACACGATTTAATTTCAGAATTACATTAAACCTCGTACAATTTCCCTAAAGATCGCAACACACTGAGAGAATTTGTAAGTAGCGCAAAGTTTTGGCTTCTGTAAAAAAGTAAATATATATTCTCTTTACACTGCGGCATATATTCCCAATGGTAAGACCACGGTCAAATATATGAACACCTTTTTTGTAAATATATTTTAAATAACAGGGACAAGGCTATTTAGTATTCATGGCTAGTTATATTTTTTGTAAAAAAGAACTACTAGAGGAGTCCCACGCAAATTTTCAACCATAATTCTCTCGTCCCTAAAAGATGTAGTCATTATGACGCGTCACATTAAAAAAAAAAAATTTTGGGCTCCCAACATCTCATATAGCGAAATCCAGTGTTAACGAATAATTTATATGCTCCAGTCTGTTAAATAGTATCTAACACCTAGCGTACCTATAAAAAATACTCTTGTTAATTCATACAATTATTTTCCTCTGTAAGACTAGCTCCCACTGAATTAGGAGTATACTCTCTATTAGAGTATAATCTCCTACTCCTCCACAATATATACGTCGTCTAATGAGATTCGTAAAATAAAAAACCTATAAAAAGAAACCTTTGTTTTTTTTTAAATGTGACACGTCATATTGACTACATCCTGCAGTCGATAAAGTCCCAACAAATGAAGGCGCTTTATACTGTGAAATAAGCACGGTATAAAGCGCACCCACTTATGACGGCCTGCTAAAATGCAATTTCACGCCCCGCTTAAACGACCCGGGATTAAAGAAACTAGAAAACACATAAGCCGGCAGCGAAACGACTAACCAAATTTCTTGGTTCGAGTGCTGATAGTTTGCACAGTAATCTACATACCTTAGCCCAAGTGTTGTTCGGGAGAGGAAAGGAGAGGGCAGGATGAGATCGAAAAGCTCCTCAGAATGCTCACCATAGTAGTTCCGTTGGAAGACACGGAGAGAGGTAATGTCCCTATGTAGCTGAAGACCCTCGAGAGAGGCCGTAACTTCAGCGTCCCCTATAATGCGACCCGCTCGCCGTTGCAGTCTGTCAAGTGCGTCGAGGAGCTAAGTACCTCCTGAACCGTCCCAAAGATGGGAACAATACTCCACACTCGATCGCACTTGAAACCTGAATTAATCTGGCTATCCATATCTTGCGAAAAAAATGCTCTCTATGTGTCCCCTTCCTAACACCAACTGAGCTCGAATTCAATACCATCTCTGTATAAAAGCGCTTCAGTGCTGCTTTTTTACGGCTACTTGAAAATTGCGGCACAAATTTGACATTTAAATGTGTGAGTTAGAGTTGATGGTTGTTTGAATAAAGTGTAAACGAGATAAAGGTTTTCTTTTTTAAAAAATGGCGGAAAATCCGGGCAAGGCTTAAGTGCTTTTAAGCTTATCATTTGTTCCAGATATCGCCGTCGTTCTCATTGTTATACTCGTACTCTTACAAGGTCGAGTAAATCATCGACCCATGTATCCGATTACGATTGTTGTAACTGTCATTAATATCTCAGCTTTTTAAGAATGGTATGGTATGGTATGTGTGTTTAGGGATCCTACAAAGACCTAGAGACCCCAAGCCAACCTCACCTGCAAGTGGTGCACCTGTCGATCAACGGACGAGGCTCTGGCGAACATAATAGATCCTGATAAGCGGCAATAGGCTCGCCACCTATTACTTGGGATCAACTATATAATTGGCGAACTGTGGGCGTGGCCGAAGCATGCATGTGGCGTCATACTGTTGCAAGTCATCCGATAAGACAGTATAAGCTCAACAGATATCACCAATAGTAACAACCGGGAACAACGTATTAAAGTGCCTTCCGAATCACGAAAGTTCTCGATATGAAATGCCACACTAACTTTTTTTTATAAAATACTTGAATTTTTTCGTGACTGAAGGTCAGTTTAATAACTGAAAGGCTAAGGTATAGTCTCAAAGAAAATAATGATCCTAATGCTAGGCAATATCTCTCGGCTTCGATCAGACTCTTTTGACACCCTGTATAAGCGCCTCTAATATCTTTATGAATTAATGTGTTCAAAATTCAAAATTCGGCTCAAGTTTGGCTCAATAGAGCTCTTATGAAGGTCAAACTTAAATTTTAACGCGCCCATTCACTGCGGGCAGGAGCTTGATCGTAAAAGAACGGACAAGAAAATTGTCAAATTTGGTTTTTTCTCTCGCCAGTTACAAATGTACTTAAACTTAAAACATAGTTTACAAAAAAAAAAAACTTATCTGTTGCAGTCGCAAAATTTTAAGAAAAGGAAAAAAATCTTTGTTGTACTAGGTGCATGTCTTTTGTATGCATCTCCAATTTTACGTTTTGATTATTGTCTGCACCAATTGGCTTTGACATCAAACACCGGCTCAAAGCGGATTTATTTTATTTTGCACTAATGAGTGGGATAATTATGCCTAAAATATTTTTTTATTAATTGTTACACTTTTGATTGATATAACAATTGTCAGATGACACCAATTAATACGAATTACACAATCAAAATGTAATAATAATATGGTAATTTCAAAGATTCTAAAATTACTGTAAAAATTTAAATGAAATTTTCAGCCATTAAAATAGAAATAAAAACTGCTGAAACTCCAACCCTCCAATCCCATCCAAAAACTGGCATCTGCTTTACTTTGGTAATCGTTACCACACTCCGTAGAACTACCAGCGCTTTATGAATATATCGTATGGTAAATAAAAACAAATCATATACATTTGTGTCTTTTTTTTCGGATGGAAAGTCTTTAAATGAGGGTCATTTGATGATTTTCCGCTGTGAGTGGAGCGGAAGGTTGTGTCAGACTTTTACTGACTAAAATCCATCCATGTTCCTTCTTAATCCTGATATGTCCGGAGGCCGCAATAACCGTTTCAAACATTCCCGCAACAATTACATTATTTGATTGTGAGTGCGCGCGTGTGTGCATGCGTGCATAAACTTAATATTATATGGAAACTATTAAAAGTTTTTCTCTGTCATCAGTTTTGATACAAAATGTAAGAGATTCCATTTAGTGGCACTTAAACCATAATAGGTAAACGTTTAGTTCCTTGTGCAGGAGCTTGTAGAAAGTTGGCCCGGCTTAATTGAATTGGCGGCGCGCTAATGCCTTATGGCAGGATACAATATTGCTAACTTTAACATGTCTCCGTTGGAAATTAAACGAGTTAGGGTCACGGATCACGTATCCTTACGTGGTATGAGGAAGATAAAAAGTTGACTGACTGAGTAGTAAATTGGTGCAGTATATTGCAGTGATCAATATGTAGAGTAGGAGGTTAGATGGTCCTTTGGAAGAGTGATTTTAAAAATAGAACAGAATAATTTATTTTGCCTGCAAAACAAATAAACAGAGAATATAAACAGAAAAAATAAACAGAAAAAATGAATAGAAAAAATAAACAGAAAAAATAAACAGAGCACCCCTGATGGATAGTGGTCCATGAACACCGGAGTTCTGCGATGACAGACAGACAGCAGAGAAATAAAAAGTTGACATTTTCTTTAACATACATACATACATACATTTACGCCTGTTCCCCCGGAGGGGTAGGCAGAGGCATATGATATGCCCATACTTCGCTAATTATGTAGTTGGTCCCACGTTATAGGTGGCGAGCCTATTGCCGCTTACCGGGCACTGTTATGTTCGCCAGAGCCTCGTTCGTTGATCGGCAGGTGCACCACTTGCAGGTGAGGTTAAATATGTATGTTATACCAAACTATAGTTACCAAGTAGGTACTGTCACACGGTAAACAGATTTCACCTTAAATCAAAATTGCTTTTATAAAGATGAATAGGAAAGGTAAAGAATGGCCATGTTTCTAACAGACGAAGAACTTTATCTTATTATCTCTTTTAAAATGAAAAACTGCATATTTACTGCATTTTTGATTTTATTTTAATTTATTTTTCATTTCATTTTTCATTTTATTTTTCATTTCACTTTTCATTTCATTTTTCATTTCATTTTTCATTTCATTTTTCATTTCATTTTTCATTTCATTTTTTATTTCATTTTTCATTTCATTTTTCATTTCATATTATAGGTATTTCATTTTTCTTTTTGTAGTTATTATCTCTTCGTAGCTTAGCTCTCGCATCATAACTGCATAGCACACCTCTGGTGGAAAAGCACCCTTAAGGGCACACATCCATTATTAATTGGTCGCGGCCATGAAGAATTCGTAGGTCAAGGAGGAAACGTGGAACACGTGAAAGTAATTTGACATTTAATAACAACGCGATTGGAAACAGCATTATATATACTATTAATAAATAAGTTTGGTGCACTGGCCTTAAGGTATATAAAAGTAATTGTGAAACATGGTTTATTAGACTTTAAATTTTGAAATGACAGTGACAGACAATTAAAAATATTTTTGGGATCTTTTTATCTTAATGTGATTATCGTGATTTCAGTGTAATAATATTTCGATTGTTTTTTTATAAATTTAATTATGACGTTTTCAAGTACTATGAATGATAGCTTTAGCAAGCAAGAATTTGCAACTCCTACAACAGCTTGAATGCAAAGTCACCCGACCTTGGTATCTTTTCTGTCTCGCAAAAAGTGTTCAAGGACACCCTGTTGAAGCTTCTCAATGACCCACATCCCTAGCGATTATTTAAAAAATTTCATATTTTCCTAAAATATATTGATTATTAGTCCTAAGTTTAAAAAATATAAGTAGAAATAAGTAAAAAATAACGATGTGAATACTTGTAATGGCTTGCATATATGTCCTTTGATTTTAAGTGTTGCATGTAAAATATATATGTTTAGCTGTAAGTGTTCCTAATAAATAAATAAATAGTTTATGACTTACAATAATTTTTGACTTTGACTTTAATAGTCACTATAAGGAAATTGGGGAGTCCTCCGTGGTAGGGAAACTAACTTTTAACAGCAGTACGCCATACACCTGCCTCCGCCAATCCGCGCTGGGTCAGCGTGGTGGAGTATGACCCAATACCCTAGCACCTTGATATGTGAGAGGAGGCTCGTGCTAACTAGTGGGACATTAATGGGCTGAGATGATGAATCAGGTACCCATCAGATGCATTTATTACACAAAAAGGCCCAAAACTTTCTTCAGCTTATTAATTTACGATAGTGCGTTAGGCTTTTCTTAAAACAGCACAAGCAAAATAAATTGAAATTACTTTCATCAATGGAACTACTTGTTCATTTAAAAAATTACTATGAACCTTATTTTTAGGTTGTATTTTAGGTAATTCAATTTAAAACTGTAAGCTAGGCAAATGAACCTTGAAGTTGTACCTCAGAAACAAAATAATGTAATATTTTATTCCTTTTC
The DNA here is from genome assembly GCA_949126915.1 of Musotima nitidalis. Lineage (NCBI taxonomy): Eukaryota > Metazoa > Arthropoda > Insecta > Lepidoptera > Crambidae > Musotima > Musotima nitidalis. The sequence continues at coordinate 4,295,972 of OX421427.1, read as the reverse complement.
TAATTAACACTTTTGAATAATTACAACGTAATTACATTATTGCCCCACAAAGAGAATTTTACCCTTGTAATCATTTTGTAATCAGTGTAATCATTAGTGAAGGTTGGTCATCAATTATGAAACGTTACTACAAAAGTACTGTTTGTGAATTTATAAGTGCTTATTAGCTGAAATGCAAACAAAAGTACATAATTTTGTATGGTTCATACTAATTATCTCAGTCAACCACTGAGCGCCACTAACCCAGCCGAGAGGCTTGATACCCACGCGGATCCAGTTCCAGAGGAGGAGGGAAGTGTGTCAATTAAAAAAAAACAAAATCATTGATTCAAGTTTGGCTCAAAAGAGCTCTTATGAAGGTCAAAACTTAAAAACTAACGCGCCCATTCGCTGCGGGCGGGAGCTTTATCGTAAAAGAACGGGCAAGAAAATCGTTAAGGTTAGTTTTTGTTAACTATAAATGTGTTACTACTGTAAGACCCATAGTAAAATGTATTAACCTTTTTGCACATTCATTTATAACGTAAAATAAAAAAAAACACTTAGTCAGTTTACCTAAGGAAAAGTAGTATTTTGCCAGGCATGTGTTTTTTTGCCACTGCAAATCAAACTTGGTCAATAATAATCAAATTGTTACTGGAAATAACGCTAGCGGGTACCAGGTGGTCAGACTAAAGTAGGTAGTATCAATTCTAAATTTGATTTTGCTAACCTTAAGGTATGAAAATATTAACTTGGATTCAATTTTAATCTGTAATGTATATATGTTATAATAAACACTCTGTGCCTACCATATATCGGTTCAGAAGTAAACTCAAAATGCATATTTTAAACTTACAAAAATCAGTGACAAACAGCGCGGGGTAAATATTTATTATAATTGGATTTGTATTATTAGTATCGGAGTATCATATATAGTTTACATTTGCAATGTATTTATAAGTATAAGTAGATATAAGACAGTAGTATGTAATAGTTTTTAATTTGTAAGTTGTTTTATTGTAATAAGAAACGTCAACAATGCCACTTCGACTATAATTTTTATTTTTGTGTTCAATATTGTTTTTTGTAATTTTATTTTAGGTTACCGCAGAATATCAGCGTCGTGGGTCATACTGCGACACATGCTGAGCGGTGACCTTTTTGGTACAGTCCAGTTAGTATATAAGTTTAGTTGGTAACTGTGAATTGTTGGTGTACCAAATAAATATATTTTCTTTCTTTCTTTGTATCAGTGCCCTCTCTTCATATTGTAATATTTTTGTTTAGTTTACTATATTATCATGTTATTTTAGTTCAGGTATCTACGGAAGACCAGCTTCGAGGCATCACTTAGATGCTACGGCACATGCTGAGTAGATACCTTTTCATAATCATGTAGAGATGTAGGTATCTTCAGTTTTATATTTTTTTTAAATTTTAATTTTGTACATGGTTACGAATAAACGTTTTTCTTTCTTCCTTTCAGTGCTTTTATGCATATATGGCGGGTACGCTACTCACGCAGACACACGAGTCATCCTATAGAAGGTTCTGTATTCAGTCTTTTATTCTGGCTTACGGAACCCTAAAAAGAATATCTGTTAATTTTAATATAGAAATCGTTTACACAGCGTCCATCTTCGCTTCCCCTCGAGTCTTGGCCTCTCAAAGCAGTCCATGGCCAGTATAAATTAAATTAAAAATACCCTCGGCGTTATTAATCTGAAACAGACACGAAAAAAATGCCGAAAATTTTAATTTCAACCTCATAATCTCGACGAATGCTGTACATTTAAGCCACTTTTATTGTAATTATATTTTTCCTTTTTAAAATTAGCTTTTATTGGGTTTTATAAGTATTCTTACTAACACCATTTTTACCTTCTTTAAATACTACCCGCAGTGCTGCAGTTTACTTTATATTAATTACTTATGTTGCTATTATTGTTATTATTATATCTACTTGCATGTAAGTTTTGCATGTCCCTTGGGACAAAACATGCTGATCCAGCTATTTTAAATCAAGACAAATTGTATGTAACTACCATGTTTTTAAAGCAAATAAATGATTTGATTGATTGATTGAGTGCAGTGTATACTTTATGTTTAAATAAATGTACTAATGCTTGTAAGGTAGCAGAATAAAAACCAGACCTATAGTATGCTGACAGGAATGCATTAAGGGATTAATGTTATTTTTATATTAGGATTAATTCCATAGAGTTATATCTCCCTCTGGGATGCGGAGGTCAGACGGCAATCGCTCGTTGTTATATCAGGAATGAGCCAGCTGAGCGCAAATTAAAGGCTTCACAAATGATCACCTATGTAAGACTGACCTATACAAAACCTGCTTAACATTGCCGATTATTTCGATACTCCTAATTTCGCAAAACTATCAACTATTCATGCCAGAAGTAGATTTCAGCTAACGACCGCATGATCTTAAATAAAATGTCACAAAACTTTTCCCATTCAGACAATAATCTAACGTTTCTTTACCACTGGCAATTAATGCCACACAAAAAGCTGCTGCCTGCCTGCCCACAAAGAAAGTGCACTAAATGCGAGCAAAGCTGAGGCTTGAAGACAGTCATTAACATTTGGCCCGCAGCCAGGAGAAACAGAGCTACTGACCAATCACTATACATCTTTCCTTATTCCTAACACTAAAAATTAAATTTCCGTTTTCATTTTAGCTTGAGCTTTTATTTTACAAATGAGTACAAAAATTCAATTGCTAATATTATTTGAGCTCCTTTTACACTATTAAGTACTTAAATATTTATGTCCGTTTTCTATTCCAGACGTTTTCCAAAAACCTTTTCATATCAGCTGGTTTTCAATTAGAAAATTACATGTCTGTTTATATTTTAGCACGAGCATTACGTTCACAAATACGAAAATTCAACTGCATTTCGTGTGTTCTGCAACTGCATGTCGTCGGTTCATCGAGCTATGGGTCCCGTCTACCGCCTCTTCAGATTGCAAATCCACCTTGCTATATCGGTGACCAGTTCTCTTAAGGTTCTTCTAATTTCCGATACTAACATGAGGATCACACTAAGCATAGCTTTCTCCGTTGCAAAAGCGATCTTATCACTAGGTGCACTTCGTGCAATTTATCATTCCAAATGACTGTCATGATTCACCAATTCCAATAATTAGTACATTATGTCTATTTCCAAATATGATACTAAATCACTCGACAAGTTCACATAACACAATACCCGAGGGAGTGAGACAGCTGAAGTCCTAACAAAAGAGAGCCTCTCGCCAAATAAGCAATTAATCACCACCCCGCAGTAATGTAAGCCTTTGTCCAAATAGAAGGCTTCCCTGAATGTAGGGTTCGATTACACGACCGCTCCAGGCACAGAAATACGCTCTGATTGGCACCTCCAGCTCCATAACTAGACACAAACGCCATTATTGTCTAACAAGATTCTTGTTATAAGTAAATAAATATTCTTTTAAAATCACAATTAATATTTAATTTCAAGATAAGTATAAATAAGAAGTTGAACCAGAACAAATATTCATGATACATACATACATTCACGCCTGTTTCTTCGAAGGGGTAGGCAGAGACGTATTATACGCCCACACTTCGCCAATTAAATAGTTGGTCCCGCGTAATAGGTGGCGAGCGTATTGCCGTTTATGGGCACTGCAATGCTCGCCAGAGAATCGACCGTTGATCGGCATGTGCACCACTTACAGAAGAGGTTGGCTTGGGCTCCTAAGTTGCCCCCCCGGACAGGTCCCCACCTTGGCGTGGTGGGGGGGCTGAGTACCTCCCGGGGGCCGGAAAAATGTAACACCCAGAGGCCGACGACTCTGGGTGCCCTTAGTACTGACTGCCGGGGGGGAAACTAAGAGGGACCTGTGGAGGGCACAGCGGGCAGGCTGGAGGGCCTGACAAGCAGCGCCAGGAGGGTCTTAGGCAGCGGGGGCAGGGGGCCCCTGCTGTCTAGCCACGTACCCTCCGAGAAGTCGGCCACACACGCTATGGTCGCACAAGGAGGTAGGAGGGGCGCGTCCACTGCGCCTCTCTGAGGTGGTCCTCCCGGTTTTAGTCCGGGGGACGTTGGCCGCAGGCGGGGTGTCAGACGCTGCAACACTGGTACTGGCCCTCGCCTGCGGCGGGCGTCGTCGGAAGATTTTTAGTGGGTATTACTGCTGGCAGTCGCATCTGCCGGTGGTGAGCCCCACACCCCCTTTGGCCGGAAGGCAGTGCGTGAACGCATTTTATTACCGACGTAAAACAACAAAAAAAAAGGGCTCTTCAGTTCTTGGTAGGATGCCTATACACATATTCATGATCATGCACACAATGATGTGTCCTGTGTGGGAATCGTACACAAGAACCCAGAGAGCAAACTCTAATTCAACGAAAACGAAAATTCGTTACACCTATTTCTTTCACTCTCGAGGTGTATCATTATCGAGTGAAAGGGATGGGTATAACGAAGTTTCGTTTTCATTGAATTAAAGAAGGCCCTTTGGAGAGGAGTGCAGGATCATATACTGCCCTTCGTGTCCCTCAAACCGTCGTGTTATGACACTGCAGTACAGAACTAGGTAAGATTTTCCAGAAGATATTTCACTGATAATGAAAGCTATATTTCTTGCTTCTATATTAATCTGACGTAAATACATATTCCAATAACCGCTTATACAGCGCACGCAACGGAAGCTCTTATGGATAGTAGCGTGATGTTACATAGCCTAGAGACTTCCTCAACATAAAATATTTTATCGATTCTAACCAGTTATTCTAAGGGCGGTGATAGGCCAGTGGCGAGACCCCTTGCCTTTATATTCAGAGGGTCTGGAGCCCTGGTGGCGCACCTTTGACTTTTCGAAGTTATGTGCGTAATTATCGCTTGCTCCGTGTCTCGGAAAGCACGTTAAGCCGCTGGTCCCGGCTGTCTTGAACATCTATGGCAGTCGTTACTAGGAAGGCAGTGCCTTCTAATATCCTGACAGCTGGTTTAACAATAGAATGATTTTTCCCTCTGGGTAACGGAGGCCAGACAGCAGTCGCTCCATGTAATAAATAAAAATCTGCCGAATCCGTTAAAACCAATAAGCAGACCCTGGGCCCTAAGCTTAAGTCTAGGGCAACCGGGATAATGCTAGGCTATGATGTTTAGTGACTTTACACTTCAAAACATATTTTTTTTATACTTGCAGTTGCGCTGGTTCTCAGGCGTCGCATTACTAACAATATAAAAGTAGAAAGATTGGTAAAGATATAGGTTTTTAAAATACATATGTGATGTCATCAAGCAAAATCTAATTTCTTTCAAGATTCTCCCTAAACATTCCGCGAATTACATGTCTAAACAACATTTATCACCATCTTGTAATCTCCAGAGCTATCAAATTGTCACAGTTGTCAACTGGTACTCGAGCAAATAAAAACAATCACACGCAATGAAAGGAAATGCAATAAAAACATTCATGAATCCATCACAAGTACTAGGCTTGTGTGCTTCTCTCTTTTATAAGAAATTAACGACAGTGTCAACCTTGGATTTGTCCTAATTCTGTTGAACATTGTTTATTTTATTCAAAGACGTATAAGTAGCCGGATTAATATGATCGCTGAAAAGTGTGCATAATACAAATAGGTATACATAAACATAATAACAATATATTGTTATTATACAAAAATATTATTATTGTTATTGTATATAATAACAATATTATCTTACACCAACATGCATACATTAATCACACTGCTTTCTTTATTTTTGGTTAGCCGAAAGCCCACAAGAATTTTATAATTTCCCCGTAAAAAGGAGATAAACGTTGAGTAAATATTTATAATACATATATTCACGCCTCTTTCTCCGAAAGGGTAGGCAGAGGCATATTATACGCCCACACTTCGCCATTTATATAGTTGGCCACGTAATAGGTGGCGAGCCTATTGCCGCTTACCGGGCACTGTTATGTTTGCCAGAGCCTCGTCCGTTGATCGACAGGTGCACCACTTGTAGGTGTTGTGTTGTAATTAAATTGTAAGGTTGTAACCTACTGAACCATTTTTAGTGAGAATGATAAAATACTAAATGACCAGCCACCTTAAAGACCTTAAGTAAGTTGCTTAAACCTAATTTGAAAAAGGTTACATAAAGTCAATGTCATTCTACCTTATAACCCACTGTCGACTATCCAGTTTTGAACAGAAAAGTAACAAGGAGCGTTCCTAAAGTCCAACACCCGCATACAATGATGTAACTCTTACAATGGAAATTGGATTTTGTACTGTTCGAGCATACCAAGTTACGTGGCTTGGCCTACAAACGAAATGAGCAGAAAATTCGGGAACTGCTAAAGTTTTTAAATTAGGTCGGGCGATTTTTAAAATGTGAGTTTCGAGTTTTCTTTGTGTTCCCGCGGAGAGCAGTGCGATAAATTTTAATATTCGTCAATTGAGAAAAAAATTGGAGTCAGGGCAGGAGTATTTCACTGGCTTAGTAAAAAGAGGCATTGACATTCTCATTTTGATAACGTTTTTATACATTAAACATGAAAACATTTTATGCTCTGGATTAGTAGAAACGAATAAACCCTTTTTGACAAACTAAAAAAAACCTTGTCATAATACGAAGTCTTATTAAATATGTCAAATTATTAAAATATCAAACGAAAGAAATAAAGAGCTCAAGTTTTTTAATGAATTTATTGCTTAATTGAATCGGAAACATTTATCAGGAATTATATTTGTGATATTATTATACAGCTGTTATTAGCTACTGAATGGAACCAGGTTAGTAAAAAATCATCATCTTAAATAATACACTTGAGTATAAATACATTATTGGAAATTTTTTATTGGAAATTGTTTTGATGGCTGCATAGCTTAACTGATACCATATGGTATACTACTTTACAGTAACAAAATTGTGGTTTGCAGCACATTTCATTCAGTCTACTAATATTAATGTTATGTTTACTAAAATCCTTTTATACTGCGTCTGCTCATGTCTACTATGTTTATCCGTAAATATGTTAATATTGCTAAAAAGAGTTTTAACTTCCTTTCTTTTAAAGCTTGTGACTGCAGAACACAATTATTTTAATATTATGTATTTTAATTGTAACTGGCGGAAGAGAAAACCAACCTTGACGATTTTCTTGCCTGTTCTTTTACGACCAAGCAGCAATGAATAGGCGCGTTAGTTTATGAGTATGACATTCATAAGAGCTCTATTGAGCCAAACTTGAATAAATGAATTTTGATTAGATTTGATTTAATTAGTCGCTATTAAAATTATTCACAACTACCAGCGGTGCAATTTTATTATTGTTTTCGACTACGTTGGGCTCAAGAAAACAAACTGAATATATTTTACTTTAACTCGGAATTTATTACATTAATTAGTGAGAGAATTTGACTTGGTTTTGATTGCTTGGTTCTGTCTCATTTGCAGACTACCTTCCGACGTTGGATCGAGTCGACGACATCAACTTAGATAACTACTTCCCTAATTGTCGTTCATTCAATTCTGTAATATATTTTCACAAGAAATTTCTTCCTAAGAATTGTGAAAAACGAAAACTAAAAAAGGTTAAAAAAGACATAGAAATACCAGAAAAACCTAAAAGTAAAAAGAAGAAGAAATGCAATTCGAAAGAAGACAAAGGCCAACAATACAATTGTGAAGCTTCGAATGAACAATACGATCATAGCGCTATTAACAAAATTCTGGATCATACTTTGAGGTTTTCTGATCATCTAGTGCCTATTATTATTCCAAAAGTTAAAGAAACACCATCTGAGCCAATATACTATACAGTTAAAACTTGTAAAAAACACAAGAAGTGCGATAAAAAGGCACGTGAGTGTGATATTGGAAGAAATGAAACATATAACAAAATGACAGCACATAATATAGAAACAGCTAGAAAATGTAAACACAGCGATCGTAGGGCCAGCTGCAGCGCTAGGGAATCAGTGGATCCGGCCTCACAAAATACTTTAGACGACATTAAATTAAACATAAACCATTCTAGTTCATTTTCACTATCTTCAGATATAAAGCACCACAGGGAGCCAGAATTTTGTTATGACAAAGATAAAAATGAACACAAAAAATATTATATTTCAAATTCCTTCGAAGCTTTGGCCACCGAATCAGTTAAAGGTGAAAATAACAAAATTAAAATACAATTAATGAATGAAAAAGATAAAAAGATGTTTAGTGAGACAATTAGGAAACCGATTATTAACGCAATAACAGAATGTTTAGAGCAAATTACCAATAACAAGGATATGAATATGGAATTGATATCAGTTCAAAAATCATTAAAATGCACGAGTCAGAAATTAAATGAAGTTTTAGACAAACTATCTTGCTTGGAAAAGAAAGTTAGCGCACGTGGAGAGCTACCAAAAAAAGTACATAGGCCTAAAATTCATTCTGCACGTAAAAAATCTCCATTGGAATATTTAGGTGAAGATCTTGTAGACATGGATAACGACAAGTTATCAGAAGATGAATCATGTAAAAACTATGATGTACGTTACGACAAAAAAATAAGACTTGTGCAGAAAACCCATACAATTGATGAAAACGTTGCAAAAGATGGGGGTTTAATGGAATCCTTAGGCTGTGGAGACGAAGTGCCCATAAATGTGTCTTCATCTATTAGTCAATTATGCATCAAACCTGAACGTCCAAACCGTATGCCAGCAAGATTTTGTTGGACAGAAGCAGATAAAAAAAAGTGAAATTGTGTGGCAAGTGAGTGGATGTTTCTTAAACTGTACAATTTATTTTAGATTTGGAAGTATTTTAGATGTTATTAGTTCTTTTCATTACAATCATATCAATATACTAACAGCGAATATTTTTTTCCTCACCAATATTCTACATACAGTTGACTACTGTCTGTTTCATCATTTCAGCCCATTAACGTCTCACTACTGAGCACCTGCCTCCTCTCACATATCAAGGTGCAAGGGTATTGGGTCATACACCACCACGCTGACCCAGTGCGGATTGGTGGAGACAGGTGTATGGCGTCCTGCTGTTAGATTTTTTTAAGCCGCCCATTTAGGCCTCTAACATGGCTTAACGACTACCACATTTAGTGATAACCGGGACCAACGGCTTAACGTGCCTTCCTAAGCACGGAAGCACTCGATATCAAATGCCACACAAACGGTCACCCATCCAAGGACTGATCTCTGTAAACTCTGCTTTACTTCTGTGGTTTCCGACCACCGAGCACCGCGGAGGTACGAGCGTATGTTTACTGATCAAGAATATAAATGCTGACTTCGGTTTCGTAATCGCGTGCCGTCATTCTATAAATCATTGCCTTTCGATATTGTTATTTCGACCCAGTTCAGGCTTTCGAGGTATGTATTGGTATTGGAATGGGCTCGAATAGTTCGCAATTGACCGAGACGTGCAATTATTTGCTCAATTAATTTATTAACTTCCTTTTTCATTGTGTATCCGATCCGTTTAAGTATTTTAATATTATTTATTTACCAGTAGATCATGGAATGATGTAACATGAAATGCTGACTTTTTATGTTTTTACGCTAAATAATTGAAACATTACAGGTTTTTGGAACATAGATACTACTATTATACGCCCACTTTTCGCCGTTTATATTGTTGATCACACGTTATTACGAGCCTATAGCCGCTTACCAGGAACTTTTATGTTTGCCAGAGCCTAGTCCGTCGATCGGTAGGTGCACCACTTGTAGGTGAGGGCTCCAAAGATTTTGGTAGGAGCCTATACACCCTACATACTATTTTGTAACATGATAAAAATAAGTCTTTCCCGGTTTTGGCACGGGGGACGTTGGCCGCGGGCGGGGTGTCAGACGCTGAATCCCAGGTACTGGCACCCCGCCCCTTTCTTAACAAGCGGCGGGTGTCGTCGGAAGATTTTTAGTTGGTATTACTTCTCTTTCCTTTTGGCCGGGAGGCAGTAAAAGTCTGACAACGCCTGAATCCACAGCGGCAGACTAACATTTGATGATTCCATCCGTAAATAAAAGCTTAACGTAGTAATTACTAATGTGACTGAGATCTTTTTATGTAAATTGGGATTTAAAAAACAATATATAATACAGCATTATATTAAATATTGTATGATAACGCTTACGTTTCGGGTTTTAGCAACGCCTTAATGGCTGTCCTACTGAGGTTCTTTGTTCGAAGTTTAAATTACACCCCCCTCTAACGGTCCCCAGTGTAAGTCGTTATCGTCCTATGATTTTAAAGGTTTTAGAAGATAACGGTTTTAATCGTTGTGTAGGGTCCTTCAGGTGCTTAGGGTCCGACATTAAACTTTAAATTTAGTGGGAAATGTTGTTTTCTTAACCCGTACATAAAGATTTTTATATGGTTTGTCGTCCTATTCAATCTTCATAGAGAGAAAACTTTTCAATCTTATTCCGTCATCTCATTTTCTTTTAGAAATCACCCTCATACTGAACAGGCTACCAGCACTCGGATCAAATCAATTGGTTACTTTTTACATAATAACACACCTGTTTACTTGAAGGGGTAGGCAGAGGCATATTGTGTGCTCACAGAATTGTGTAACATGACAATACCAATTGGTGAATATCAATTGTATTGTTGGTCCCACATATTGGTGGCGAGCCTATTGCCGCTTATTGGGTGGCGAGCCTATTGCCGCAGAGCCTCGTCCGTTGTGAGGTTGGCTAGGGCTCATCAGATATTGGTAGGGTCCCTACACACCCTTGGAATTCTCCCAGACACGTGTTTCCTTGCTCCTGTAGTCCTGTGTCTAATAAGCGTGAAAATTGCTTTAATGCAGGCTGTCATGAATGGGTGCACTTTTTGTAACGTACCTACTTATTCCATAGCTTGGAGCGCTCTTTTTGGACATTTATGTCTTACCATCTAGTAGTATGTTGGAGAATAAATATTTGCCTCGACTACTTTTTATATAGTTTTATTTCAGTCATTTTATCTATTGATTTTCTGTGTCTAATAAAGAATTGGAAACGATCGTAGCTCCGCTCGTAGCTCGGTGGTCGGAAACGATTACCGAAGTGAGGCAGAGTTTACAGAGATCAGTCCTTGGATGGGTGACCGTTTGTGTGGCATTTGATATCGAGCGCTTCCGTGCTTCGGAGGGCATGTTTTTCTGTTGGTCCTGGTTATCACTAAATGTGGTAGTCGTTAAGCCTGTTAGAGGCCTAATTGGGCGACTTGAAAAAAATCTATCAGCTGGACGCTACACACCTGCATCCGCTAATCCGCACTGGGTCCGCGTGGTGGAGTATGACCCTCGCACCTTGGTATGTGAGAGGAGGCTCGTGCTTAGTAGTGGAAAATGAATGGGCTGATGATAAATAAACAATTGAATAGGAAACGGGTACTTTACCCAATAACTTGGAAAATTTTTCTTTAAAACTAAACAACGGATTTTAATACAGTTTTTTTAATAGATAGAGTGATTCAAGAGGGAGGTCACGTGGGCCAAGTAGCGGGCGGCCGCCAGTATCTCATAAAATAAGACCACCTAATTATTATTTATTTTCAACTAAAATTATTAATTTATTCATCTGTTTATGTAAAAGTCAAAATAATTTATTCAAGTTTGGCTCAATGGAACTCTTTTATTTATTCCTATTTACGCCTATTCACTGCTGGCGGGAGCTTAACCGAGTTAAACGTAATAGAACTGACAAGAAAATCGTCAAAGTTAGTTGTTTTTCTCGCCAATAACAAGCAAAGTACTAAAACAATTCGACAAGTCTGCAAAATCCTATGTTCTACAGTCACATGATTTTAAATAGAAGAAGAAGAAGATATATGTTTATATTACATAACCAGTTAAATATTATAATGAAACGTGCATTAATTAATCTTACTACCACATGAGTAATTAGGTCATCTCTTACATACTCCGCACGCCATAAGCTGGTATTTTGGCAAAGATTTGACATTAGATTAGGCCGCTGCCAAAACGGGGGTTTTACAAAATCCACACTCGACAGACGTTCTGATCCCTTCACGAACGACTAGTACAGTCAGTTAAAAAAATATGTCAGCTTACAAAGGGAGGTTTTGTTATTAATGAACGCCCTTCAACCGTTTTGTCTCTTTTTTGCCCTTTCAATGAGAATTTTTCGTCCTAGCGCTGGAAACGTCTTATCTTACATTAAGTTAAATACCAACAATGAAGGGTAAATAGGAATAATTATAGTACATACATTTATACAGTCACGTCTTTTCCCCGAAGGGGTAGGCAGAGGCATATTACATGACCAAATTTCGCCAACTGTGTTGTTGAGCACACGGAATAGATGGCGAGCCTATTGCCGCTTACCGGGACATTTTAAATTCGCCAGAGCCTCGTCCGTTGATCAGGAGGTGCACCACTTGCAGGTGAGGTTGGCTTGACTCCTGAGATATTGGTAGGAGCCCTATACGATAATTATAGTATTATATTATTATTGTATTATATTAGTTCCGATTTACAATCTTCTTTTTAATAATAATTTAATGTACTTAATAGTTTAAACTTTAGTTATTCCGATAAATTAGAGAAGAGAGAATTTCATTCTCTGAAATTTGAATTCTATTGAGAAAATTTCCTTAAAGGCAAAGTGCAAAGTAAATATCCGTAACTTCTACATCGGACAACTTGTTATTAAGAACTTTGTTAGTTGTAACGTAGAATGTAACAGGACTAAGCTGGCGTAACAATAAAAATTAATATAGTATTTAATGATGTAGTCAATTTAAAATAGACGCCCTATTAGATGGCTTCAAAATGTTAAACAGTATGGCACCACACTCATGTCTACGCAAATCCACAGTGGGTCCATAAGATTTGAACATGTCTCGAATCTCTTTCACTGACCTTACCTTACGTTTGTGCCAGCAGACCCGATCCTAGTAGCGGGTCGTTGATAGGTGGCGATGAAGAACTTTAGCAAATACATGGATTTGTGTGGTTTTAGCCATTACAACGACGTTTATGAGAAAGTTTGTAATGTCATCTATTGTAGTGTAGCTAACGATAAAAAGGTTAGCAGAGTCTGCAAAGGTTACCCTATTCAACAAAATGCTCCAATAACTCCACCTCTGACTGTACAGTCTCGGGGGACGCTAGACTCTATAGCAGCCATTTGTAATTTGGCCGGGTTTCATTTGACTCTTTGAATCCTTTGTTATGTCTACGTTGAACTCCACATATAGTTTGTGCTTTCAACTGAGGCTTGATTTTTTTTTCTTTTTTTTAAGTCAAAAGCGCTTGTGGGGCAGCTGAAACACAGGTGTAAGCGAAGAGAAGAGCAGCGAAGCGAAGTTTTGTTTTCTATTACCCTTCATCGTCAACACTACTTACTGCCGTTGCTGACGAGTAAAAACAACTCGAACAGTTTAGTTAACCCTTACCGATGTGCTTATTAAAGGATGAAATAATTAACTAAACAAATATGAGAAACTTAAAAATAAAATCGAGTTTTAGAGTTGTCTCTGATAGTCCTCTGCAAAATCGACAAAATGAAGCTGGGACCATAATTTTCTGTCAACCCGTAATTTGTCTTATTTTTAGTAACTTATTTTAATCTTTATACACCATGACTCACCATAGCCACTTCCTTATATTAAAGCAGGAGAAGCCGCGGGCCCAGCTAGCATATTTATAGTTCTTAAGCAAAATCCCGTCTCGCTTACGACGCGCCTAAAACGCGCCGAAACATTAACGGCATCGTTTTCTAAAACATTATCTTTAATGGACTAGCCAGGGCCGGACTGCAAGTCACTTCCGTGCACCGTCATTAATTCGGCTTCCCAATCTCAAGAGTGGGGCGGTCTAATTTTCGCCCCCTTCCCTAAGGTCCTGCACTGATTTGGTTGTAACGTAATTTTTCTCCTATTTCGGCGTTGCGGGCTTAAGTAAGTCTTGTTATTTATGGGATCCAATATTGAAAGCAATCGCCGTAATCAGTTCAGTTGTGAACAAGCAAACTTGGCTTCAGTACTGTGGAAATACATTTAAGTTTGCTAATAGGGTAATGGGGACATGATGCCTTTTGTCATGCAATTTTGGGCTCTCAAGACCCCAATGTTTCGTGATAGATTATTAAATTATGATATACTAAGGGCTGCTTGCGACTTCGTCCGCGTGAACGTCCTCTATCTATTATTACATATTAAAAATGTATCAAAATCCTTTAGTATTCTTACGATCAAGCATATATAGTATCCATAACACAAGTTCTTAATGATACTTATCTTGGAACTAAATAATTGGTGTAAGTGTCAGAAATATTTATTTATTTATTTATTTATATAGTGGCAGCTTTGTTTTATACTACTAACATACATTCACGCCTGTTCCCCCGATGGGGTAGGCTAAAGCATAAGTATATATACGCCACAATTTGCCAATTATATAGTTGGTCCCACATAATAGGTGGCGAGCCTATTGCCGCTTGCAGGGCACTGTTATGTTCGCCAGAGCCTCGTCCGTTGATCGGCAGGTGCACCATTTGCAAGTGAGGTTGGTTTGGGCTCTTAGGTCTTGGTAGGATCCCTATACACCTCTTAGTAGGATATACACATCGTTTTATACTATGTATTGATTTTCATATAAAAGAATAATTTATTTATTCAGGCGTTACTTTGTGGACATCCTATGTTAGCAAGTGATGGATATTCCTTTTTTTTAATTTGTAGCACCGCCTTCAACCCTCTCTGCTAACCCTATGGTTAACTGGTAGAGAATGCCTTCGGCATTAAGTTCGCCTTTTGTATCACTTTTTTTTGTGTGCAATAAAGATTAAATAAATAAATAAATAAACTATAATTTTCCGAACTAACCCAACTATAATCGAGAAACAATTCAATTCGACACGTGTTTCGCCCTTACACAGGGCATCTTCAGGTAAGATAGGAGCCTCAGAACAACGTTGTCTTTACGACCAACAAAGATATTTTTAATCCATCACTTGCTTCATATAAAAGGCACTGTACTGAGCAAGTAACGTCTGACACAAAAAAAGGTGGGAGGGGTTCAGATTACTATTCACCAAGCGAACCAACTGCAGATAGGGAAAGCCATTTTATGATATATTCAGCGGCGATAGCCCAGAAGCAAGACCCGTAGTCTTTAAATTCAGATGGTTTTGGGTTCAAAATCTGGTGGCGCATGACTTTTCAAAGTTATGTGTAAATATCGCTTGTTCCGTGCCTCGGAAAGCACGTTAAGCCGTTGGTCCCTGCTGTCATGAAAATCTATAGCAGTCGTCTTTAGGAAGTCGGGGCCTTCTAATATCCTGACAGCTGGTTTAACAATAGAATGATGTTTCCCTTTGGGTTGCTGAGGTCAGGTGGCAGTCGTTCCATGTAATAACTGGATTCAGTCAAATCTGGTGAAACCCTGGGCCCTTTATTTTGTATGGAAAATCATTGTGGGTCGAGTCCCGCAGCGGGAGAGTGTGTCAGACTGTTCCTGACTAAAAACCATCCATGTTCCTTCTTGAGCCTGCTACGTCTGCGGTAGTAACCTTTTCGAACATTCCGGCAGCAGACCCTGGGCCTTAAGCTTAAGCTTAGGGCAACAAGGATAATGCAACGACATGTAGAGATAGAGTAGATATATCAGGAACACACTTATCATCTCAGTCCGTAAGCCCATTACAGAGTACGGCCCTCTCACAAAACGAGGTGAGTCGATTTCAGGTCATATTCCAACATGTGTGGCGCACTGCTGTTAGATCTTTCAAGCTGTCCAATAGTGTCTCTTGCTTGCCTTAAAGACTACTACTTATATAGGTAGCTGGAACCAATGGCTTAAAGGTCTTCCGAAGCACAAAAGCGCTTCTTAATGCCACAGAAATGATCACCATTCCAAAGACTGGTCGCTGTAAACTCTGCTTTTGTTTGTTGATCAATTCCCATCACGGAATTACGAGTGCTTTTAAAAATCAGCTAGTTGTAAAATTTAAAGGCGTTCAGAAATCTGTAGCTAAAATATTAATAAAATTTCAACAATTATTACTTTTAACGAAATACGATATAAACACTCTTAATGTGAATGAAATCAATAAATGAAGTGTGATTATTGTATGTGTATGTGTATATAATATTTTATTGCTTCAGTGTAGGACAAGTGTTCATGCGAGATTAAAATTATTGCAAATATGAAAACGGTTGTAGTTTCCTCAAGGAATTAACTTCTTACTTCTACTTAATAATTTGATGTTGCGTTATTATTGCAAATAAATTTTAAAATTTTATAATATCGATAGTTTTACTGTACTTACTTGCTAGAAACAATACCTACCTTACTTAAATAAACAATTCAAGTTAAAATATTTAATTATAACTACATGTTTGATAAAATTTGATTTGCTTAGTCTACAATGGCAGAATAGTTTTACTCTAAAAATAATTTAATTAAGTTTTCTTACGATAAAAATCAACATAATTTACTTAAGTCCTTTACTAACTCTATTGTCTTAACAATAAAATTATATCTCTTGTGCAAACAGACTAGTTTATTTTAAACTGATGTACTACAAAACATATTAAATAAGTTCACTTTAAATAGACGTAGGTACTTTAAAATTTAACAAGTTGCCTCGATAATTGACTACAATAAAATAGCAAAAATGCAAATAAAGCAAGTAAATAAGTTAAATATAGAAAAGAGAGGAAAAAAGTAATAAGATATGTTAGTGAAAGTGCATGGTTTTCACTCACCAATGTTTGGGCGGCTGTCTGGTGCTGCAAAAACAGGCTTCAGTCAGTTAAGCCATTACAGTTAAGATAGATTTAAGATAGATTTACACAAGGAAATGAAAATTAAAATAAGTTAGACCAGAATTAAACTTAGACACTAATACAAATTTGAGTTAAATATTAAAGAAAAATATACACAATTTTATATTATTGCAGAGATATAAAATATAAATTCTATAGAATTGATAGATTAAGATAGATTCACACAAGTTAATTAAAATAAAAGTAAAAAAAAATGTTCAGAACGAAACATAAAAACAATATATATGATTTGAACTATTAAGAATTATGTTTAAATTATAAATTATTGAAAATACTTAAACTAATATTAAGTTGAAATATTTCGGATAGATTTACAGTAGGAAATGTCCATTAAAAAACCTGAATTAAATTAGATGAGATATTAAAAATAAAGATACATAACATTCGTTTATTATTGCAGAAATATAAAATGAAAGATTTATTTGAATAATACAATTAAATGAATAAATTAAATGAATGTCAATATAAATAAATTAGATCAGAAATATGAATTTAGTCACTGTAATAAATTAGTTGAGATATTGATAATTTAGATACAAGAGTTAATATTTTTGTAGCTACAGAAGTTAATATTAAATTGAAATATTTAAAATAGATTTACACAAGGAAATGAAAATGAAAGAGAGTTAAAGCAGAATTAATTAATGATAGACCATGTTTTAAATTCTCTGACATACTGATTGTAAAAAAATAGAGGTATATAAATTAGTTTAATTGAAAAATTTAGGATAGATATACACAATAAATTTAAAATTAGTGGAAGGGAATTAAAGTTAGACACCGATTTAATAGTGCTGTTAATTGCTGAAAAATATAAATGTAATGTTTATTTATGGACATAAATTAATCTTTAATTGAAATATTCAGAATTGGAACAAAAAAGGAAATATCATAATAAAACCAAATCCCTGATCAGAAAATTAAGAATTATTTTTCAGACATAAGATATTGTTAAAAGTTAATTATTCCTCTGCATTTTTGTAGAAACATGAATGTAATTGAAATTTAAAAATGCAAATCGTTTTACTTTTATATAAAATAGGTAATTTTAAGTGTATAGTACTTAATCCTAAATTTGTTTCCTCAATTATTCCTCTGCATTTTTATAGAAACATGAATGTAATTGAAACTTAAAAATGCAAATACGTTTTACTTATACATAAAATAGGTAATTTAAAGTGTACAGTACTAAATCCTAAATCCCTCAAATCAATTTGTTTAATTTTGAATTAAATAATAGATTTCAAAAACAAAACTTCGTAATACTGATCCGTAGTCAGAATAAAATTTATGTAACGTACATTTTGAGTCATGAATACAAACTCGAAGAATAAATTATAGAATTACTTTTACTCGACTATCTTTTTGCATACAACAAACTTGCCTGAGTAATGCTGAAGAAATTATATTTATAATTATTTTTATTCATAGGAACAATCATCATCATCATCATCATCTCAGCCCATTAACGTCCCACTACTGAGCACGAGCCTCCTCTCACATACCAAGGTGTGAGGGTATTGGGTCATACTCCACCACGCGGACCCAGTGCGGATTGGCGGAGGCAGGTGTATGGCGTCCTGCTGTTAGAATTTATTAAGCCGCCCATTAGGCCTCTAACATGGCTTAACGACTACCACATTTAGTGATAACCGGGACCAACGGCTTAACGTGCCTTCCGAAGCACCGAAGCGCTCGATATCAAATGCCACACAAACGGTCACCCATCCAAGGACTGACCTCTGTAAACTTTGCTGTACTTCGGTGATCGTTTCCGACCACCGAGCACCGCAGAGCTACGAACAATAGACACTATTATACATATTTGCCGCCGCCCGACTTCTAAGCTAGAGCTATATAAATATTTTAATTGAATCACTCTATCTTTTAAATAACGCATCAAAGTCCGTTGCGTAGTTTTAAAGATCTAAGCATTCTAAACTATTTGTTTAAAACGACTACATACTCGTAGGATAGTTAAAATAACATATTAGTTGTATATAAAATAACCTTTAAATTGCTACTTAAGGTAAATACGGATTGTTTTAAAATGACTTACCACTATCATCCATAAAAAAATTAGAGAAATTTAAATCTATTAAAATGATACAAGCTTTTTAAATGCATATTATTAAATGATACCTCATCTCGACGACACCACAAAATTATTATGAAATGGGGATATAAATAGAATGTACTGAATTGTTCATTGTAGATATTGTTACACGTGGCCGTGAGCGACGCCATTTAAGTCCAATTAGTACGAAACACGTGTGTCAGATGACTAATTAATAACAGATTAATGTTACTCGTATTTGGTTTGGTCAGGTGTTGTTAACACAACTATTTTAAGCTTACATACATACATTCACGCTTGTTTCCCCGAAGGGGTAGGCGTATTTAACGCCCACATTTCGCCAGTCATTTTCGATTCCACGCAATAGGTGGCCTATTGTCGCTTATCGGAAACTTTTATGTATGACAGAGCCCTGTCCGTTGTTCGGCAGGTGCACCACTTGCAGGTGAGGTTAGGTTGGCGTCCTGTGGTCTTCTGCACCTAATAATGCAAGGTTCACCTATGGTGTAAAAAATACCGAAACGATGCGATGCGATCACTTACTGACATAACTTTTTAAGGGCCTGCGATTTAATTAACGAAATTTGTTTAACATTAATTATCTTTAAAAGATAAGTGATGTTTTCATAAAATTTAATTATGCTTCCGTGATTGGACAATTTTGGGGCTTGCAGCCAATCATAAATAAGGCTTGCAGACGTTATCACTGAAACGGGCCCAGAAAAATTACGATGGAGGTAACCAAAGATGTATAGTATACTGATTTGAATATTCATTAGGTGCCAAGTGCTATGCTAATGACCTTTTTGAGGTATAAGAGTTTTCTTTTATTAGAGGTATGTTTTGTTTAAGTTTTGTTTTATTAGAGTTTTGTTTTATCAGAGTTTTGTTTTACAAGAGTTTTGTTTTATTTTATGTTTTTCTGACCACGACTTTGAGTTTTTAATTGTTTATTTACACTTGATTCGAGAACGTTATTGGATCATGGTTTTTAATTGTGTTCTGTGTTGTTGGCATACAATATAGGTACAACTAATGGCTCGCCCGCGACTTCGGCCGTGTTAAATTCAATAATATCGCGCATCTTGTTTAAGTAACTTTCAAATATAATTTTTATATCAGATAATAATGAACCTAATAAAATAACAAAATGAGGTCTTTCCGTTTAAACTTCGATCCCCTTTTTCTACCCCTTACAACCACTTTTTCGCATTAAAAATAGCAGATAGTCAAGAGCCTAAGAAAGGAGATAGTAGCCGATGTCCTTTCTCAGGGACTTTCATTTTCATTACATTTCATTACATTTCATTTAAATTGGTTCAGTAGTTTTGGCGTGAAAGCGAGACAGACAGAGAGAGTTACTTTCGCATTTATACTATTAGCATGGATTAAATTTGAAGTCTTGCACAAGTAACATTATTTAAAAACTAGCAGCACCTCGCGGTGTCTTCCGCGTGATCCCAGTTGCCGTAGCAATACCGGGATAACGTATCACATGTGTTAATACATTTTACAAACTACCTGTGTGTCAAACTACTACCTAATCTGTTCAGTCGTTTCTGCGTGAAAAAGTAACAAACATACATCCATACTCACTAACTTTCGCATTAGTGATATCATTTTATTTTTTAGAAATGTTAATACATATTATGTAGGTACAGAATATAGCGAGCAAAGCATATACCGATAAACGGGATTAACGGCTTAACGTGTCTGAAGCAAGGTAGTGTTCAAAGTTAAATGTCACCCCAACGATAAGCTTTTCAGGACTAACTTCATTAAACGAATGAACAAACGGAAGAAGATTAAGGTTTTATTTAACTTAAAAGATGTAGTACCAACTTTCATGAAGTTTTATTAAACTTAAAAAAATAGTACCAACTACCATGAAGGTTTATTAAACTTAAAAATCACCCCATAAATCCTTAAATACTTTTGTAGTACAATAAAGTTATTGTTATTGAATACACTTTTTAACTCTAATCAACTTCGCTGATCGACTATCTATGGAGGTACGAACGCTTCAAATCGTACACAACAATGAAAAAATCTTGCAAAATACAACATAGCTGGTTTCCTGAATTATCAAATAATTGAACCGATCTGTAGCGTTCAACTCCATAGGCACTCCCCAGAGGTGACTGCGATGGGAATACTCAAATATTATAGTATGAATCTGGAAAAGGTTTTATCTCTCAACGCGTAAATCATATACTATCGTGTTACAATTCATAACAAATTTGTGCGTGTCTAGCTTCATAGTTCTCTTGGGAGATCCATTTATTTTCGTTTCACTGAGAACAGAGTGGCTAGCAAGGATTTTGCTATTGCACACAAATAAGGAGCGTAAAAATCTAAACGCTACGCATTCTAGACATCACAACATGTGTCATAACCAATAACGATTTTGTTTGGTGTTTAAAAAATCTACTTATAGTTAGTACGCAGTGAAATGCGCGCAATAGACCGGGTCGCTCTTTGTGAGGTTATAGGCCACACGTCACCTAGACGCGAAAAAAAAAATCCTATTGCTGGTCAGAATACGAAGCTTTCGGTTTTAATCAGGGTTTTTTTTACAGCCTATATAAAGTTCGTTTATAAAACACTAATAAGGTTTATTTTGATTTGACTTTTTATTATTTAAACTCTTTATTGCACATAAATCAAAAATATTAAAACATTACATAAAAAAGGACATTTAAAAAGGCGAACTTATCTCTATAAGAGTTATCGTCCAGCCAACCTCATAAGGAGTCAGAATAATCAAACAAGGATAGATAAGATACGCCACCATTTTATACACCATGAATCGTTTTACTTTTGCTTATTTTTAAAAAGTTAAAGTGAAAATAGATAATTCAAAACAATGGCTTTATTAAGACAAACTTGAAGCTCCGCAAATTGTAATAAATCTAATAACAGTTATAAAATAAATCAACCAAACCAAGCAACAGATAAATAAACATAGTTTTTTTTTGTGGTAAATACCGTTCTATACCTAGGTACCCTATTTAGTAAAAATCCAGACAAATCCCATAATCTGAATTCCAATTCTCGAACAGAAATATTTGGCCTGTGTGAGAATTGAACTTACGACTTTAGGCGGGGAATGTAACTTTTTGCAAATATACACTTCAACTTTATTTAAATAGGAAAGGTACTCTTTTGTAACATGTACGAAAATATCCCATTGCGATAAATCTAAGTAGAGATATCTATAAGCGTTTCAGAGTTTCAATATTAAATTTGTAAAGCCTAATCTCGGCGTTCCAGAAATACATTACTTAATATAGAAAACTGCCTGGTAATATTGAATGAGTTAGTATCTGGAATAACGTATATTTTGTGGCATTGTTGTTATTTTAAGTGTCACGAACAGATTTTAACGACTCACTGGTTGGCTTGCGTCCAGTAGTGTCAGGGTATACTGGGTAGAGTCAGCTCAATAAATGTGTGCGCAATTCACTTTAATAATTAACTTTTCAGTTTTTTGTTAAAATGAATATGTTCCGGGCTCTGTATTGGATCTGGTTGTGGGAGCAAGAGGGTGATTGACTTGGATAAAAGAGGTCTTTGTTTAATGGTGGACTCCTAGTGGCTGGGATGACGATGAATAATCTTCGAAGAGTATTTTAAGAGAGTAATAACTTGGTTGTAAGTTTTTTTTAATAAAAATAGGTCTTGTTGTGTCCATATTCATATAATATTCACACAGTGCTTATTAAAATAGCCATACCGTATAAATATCGTCAAGGCCTATCTAAATAGAAATTCTGAATGGAAATCTCACAGAACGCTACTAGTCCCAAAGTAAGCAGAACTTGTACTACAATACAAGAGAACTGATAAACATTATCACTATCACTACTGAGCACGACCCTCCCCTCACAAACTAAGGGGAGAGGGTATTGGGGTATAAACTATATAAACATACCTCTGATACGACCGATATGGCGTGGAGGTCAGTATACCTGCACTTTACTCGAGAGGTCGTGGGTTCGATTCCCACACAGGACAAATCTTTGTGTGCATGAACATGAATGTTTGTTCTGGTCTGGGTGTTCTCCTATGTATCTTAAGTTAAATTTACAAAAAAAAAAAGTATTTATGTATATTTATCCGTTATTTAGTATCCATAACACAAGTTCTTAATAATACTTATCTTGGAACTAAATAATTGGTGTGATTGTAAGAGAATATTTATTTATTTATTTAATACACAAGCGACTTCGTCCACATGACCAATATACTTAAAATAAATGATTTAACATTCAAACTTACACCCCCTATTTTAATCCCTAAATATTAATACTAAAATAAAATTTGCCTAAATGATTCCTTGTTACGTGAGACATCTGCCAGTGAAAGTCCCGTCAAAATCGGTTAAGCCGTTCAGAGAGTAGCCGGAACAAACAGACAGACTAAAAAATTTTACCAAAAATGCTTGGTATATGGCACTGCGTATTCAAATAAGCAGCTATATACTATTACAAATAGGAACACAATTTTTATTCATCTGTCTATAAAGGAAGCAAACGGAATAAGACAAATATTCGAATAAGGCTCGCAAAATAAGCGGCAATAGGCTCGCCACCTATTACGTGGGTACATCTTTATAATTGGCGAAATGTGGCCGTATAATATGCCTCTGCCTACCTCTTCTGAGAAACAGGCGTTATTATATGTATGTGGCAATCGAGCTTAAAACCTAAGGAGCGCAAAACAGGTATACTGACAGAAGTGGGTACATGTATCTAAAATATGTATATTGAAAGTAATCTATATTGTTGTACTCGTACAATACTATCTATCTGCCAACTCCACGTGTTTCCAAATACGTATGTTAACGTTTTGTCACAATAGTGCTGTCGCGAACAGGAAAAATAGATAATTGAAAAGATATGGCAAATCTCCAGCAAACTTCGATCACACTGCGATACTGTTATGAATTTACCAATATTCAACCTTAAGGCTATGCACATGAAAATGGTATTTTATTACAGAAATGAGAATCTGTCGATTGCATGTGGTAAAAAGTTCATGCTCTCCGTTTTGATCAATTTAACTTTAAGTTTCAATATGCGTACGATAATATATGTCGAAAACTTTTAATTGTGTTTAAGTATTATCTCAGCCTATTAAAGATGTCATGTGGTACCGGCCTAGAATAGTGCTACCCTACCACGGGGAGTCTTAAGAGTAGACAAAGAGAAATTATACCGGATGATGGGCAGCAGCGTCATCTGTGTACTGGCTGGAACTGCGATCACCAACTCGCTTGCCCAGCGTGTTGATTATGAGCAATTACCCTCAAAATAATGTAATTTATTGGGGAAGCTGATGTTCAGCAGTGGACTTTTTATAAGGATGCTATGATGATTAACGTCTTACTATCGTGCTCAGGCCTTCTCTACGGTACTTGATGGTCGGCAACGATCGCCAAAGCTATACAAACTCGTACATACATAAATTCACTCCTGTTTCCCCGAAGGGGTAGACAGAGACATATTATACGCCCACACTTCGCCAATTATATAGTTGGTCCCACGTAATAGGTGGCGAGCCTATAGCCGCTTAAGGGGAAACTGTTATGTTCGCCAGAGCCTCGTCCGTTGATTGGCAGGTGCACCACTTGCAGGTGAGGTTGGCTTTGAATCCTTATGGCTTGGTAGGATCCCTATACACCCTCGCCAAAGCTATGCAGATAGTATATAGAGGTAAATGCTTTCATGGTTATCCCAGTTTGTAGGTTATTTGATATCAAGCGCTTACGTGCTTAGGAAGTCGTTGATACTGGTAATCACATGCGGGATTAATTAGAAAAAAGTTAGAGGATATTTTGGGAGGCTTGAAAAAAGTATTTACTGAATTTCAACCTTCTTATTACGTAACACGATAGTGGGCGGGAATTACATATTTTTGCTATTAGCTTTCTTGGTGAATTATATCGTCTTCATGTATAATCTGTTTGAAATTAGTTATCCACGTTTAGAAAACATTCACGAATTGTAGACAATTTTTTTAAAATTGTTGTGAAACATATTAATTTATTACAGCAAAAGCAAAACTGAAATATTAATTGTCAGGACTAAGTATACCCTATGTATACTGTTGTAGATTGTAGGTATACACTATGATCCTCAAGAAAGGCCAATTAATTTCTTATTGCAAAAGTCATGGAATATTTCATGAAAAGAGTAAGGGCCTGTCATCGGAGTCGTGGTGGTCATTTGACGGATATTTATTCCCTACTTAATCGGAACATGTCTTCTTTACAATACAATAAAAAATATCACAACTCTGTCATGAAATACTTGTTTTTATTTTAAAATGAAAAAGTGCACTCTTACTGAGATATAAGTATTAGGTTGGGGAAAAAGTCTTTTCGTATTTTTGTATGAAAAGTCAAGACATTTTTTTCAAAGTTTATTTACATTTATTTACAATATATATGTACCGTTTTGTTGAATAACTTTCTGCCATTTTGTGGGCAGAGACATTATCTTCAAACTTTGGGACTTCTGATAAAAAAAACGGGACAAATAGTTTTGGCAGTTCTCTCTTGAGGTCAACCTTACAGAACCTAAAGAATTCTGCAGAGACCGAAACAGGTGAAAATCTAAACAGTCTAAAAAATTTTATAATAAGTTTATACCTACGTTATGCGAAAAGACTTTTTCCCCGACCTAATATATAAGTTTTTTATCATATCCTAGCATTGCCCCAGTAGCCCTAGAATTAAGCTTAGGGATCAATTATAATGTGGTGAAAAGTGCCTTTAGTAGATTAAGATAATAATGTCGAAATTTTTTATAGATGTGATTAATAGATTAAAACAGTGAACTAAAAGTACGTCATAATAATTTATTGACATATAATACAGTATTTTTGTGAATTCCGTGAATTAGATCGAGACAAATAATTATCCATATTCATGCATACAAATATTTGACACACATTTGAGAATCAAATTCACTACCTTTGAAGTTAAAAGTGACCGGGCTATTTCAGTGCTCAAATTACAGTTTACATTTAAAAACTACCTCCATAAAAAGATCAGTAAATTATTGCACTCTACGATCTACGAGCCGAGCTACGATGCTACGAGCTACGCCGTAGATAGCTACGACGGCGGCCATTAAAATGATGTATTGTTTTCGTTTCTGGTTACAAAATAGTTCGTGTTTGTTAGTTATCTACTCGCATACATTGCTTTGTTCAAATAGTGGGTTTAGAAATAATGTTAACTTACTAAGAAATGTATAATGTTATTAGATGCCTTTGTGACGTAGGATGCTCAACGCAATATTATGTTCTACTTCGCATTTTTTGGACTGCATTAGACTTCAAATATATTTATTTCATAACATATTACATAGCACTTAAAAAGTCAAAATTTATGCCACCCCCTTTTACGGGAAGTCGTAAGAGTCTACGAAGAGATATCCTACTGAACGATGGGCTGGAGTATCATCCTGGGCACTGGCTTGACCTGCAATCACCAACCCGCCTGCCCAGCGTGGTGATTATGGGAAAGTACCCCCAATAGAACGTATACAAAAAGTAGAAGGCGAATGTTAAGCAGTGGACTCATAAGGCTGATATGTTGACTCACAAGGCTGATATGTTGACTCACAAGGCTGATATGTTGACTCATAAGGCTGATATGTTGACTCATAAGGCTGATATGTTGACTCACAAGGCTGATATGTTGACTCACAAGGCTGATATGTTGACTCACAAGGCTGATATGTTGACTCACAAGGCTGATATGTTGACTCACAAGGCTGATATGTTGACTCACAAGGCTGATATGTTGACTCATAAGGCTGATATGTTGACTCATAAGGCTGATATGATGACTGGGTTCGGGCCTGCTCACACGAACCAAGGTAAGAGGATTACCGAAATAATAGCAGATATAGTAATAGAACTGTTCAAGCCAACCTAATACGACTTCCAACCAAGACGTGGAAAACGGCTGCTGCTTAACAGCTGATCCATACGGTTCTTAGCTCAAAACTTTTCTTCCATTCAAGAACTGGTCTGATGTGAACACTGCCTAACTTTGGCGTAAGGTTATTTAAAGTGCTTTCCTTAAATAACCATTTATGTTCAGTGATTCGTGACCCTCCTGAATATATTCGTAGCTGAAAACGAATCACTGTAAAGTATTCGAAACGTCGGAATAAAATAGTGCAATAACTTTCGATTTAAATCCGCAAAATATGTGCTATATTGACAATACAAATGGATACATAAACTTTCTTGACGCCCGATATAGAGTGGTGATTAGTATTTTTGCACTCCAATATTTGTGCGCATGAATACGAATTTGGCTAGGTTTGGGGTTTCCTATGTACCCTAAGTATATTATTTACAAACATAAGTAAATATTTATTTATTGTAGTTAGATGGATTTAAATTACTTTCTATTGGTCAATAGTAAGGTGCAACAAATGATTTGAATGCGTATTTTGACAAAAAATAGTATGTACCCATGTTTGTTTAGACATCTTTTTACTTGCCCCAAATAAAGCAGAGCTTCTACCATGGGTACTACTTGAGTTAAGCGCTGAATAAAATGTATCAAGAACACTTATTCATGCGTAAGTTTAGACAGTAAATATAAGAACCCGTTCGGATCGATGTGTAGGTAACCGTGTCAAACCAACCCAATTTCCAGACGAGGTGAATTCGGCCGACTATGTTGCTAATAGTTACCATAAAAATACCGGCGGTAATCGGCTCACGTGCAGCGGGGCACGCGACCGTTACGTAAAGATGTTATCAAAATCGGCGAGATAGCCACAGCGCATTGCTTTCAGTAGATACACTTTCTTATTTATATATAATGGCTCGAGATAAATTTGATTTACTTGCGAAGAGTTCGTGGTAGCAAAAGAGATTTTAGAATAAGCCAGAATAGTCAATGTCACAGTTCCACTTCGGCCTCGAAAAGCTGTAGGTTCAGCTTAAACCTTATTTGATTTGTTAAAAATATCTCGACAAACAATAGGTAGGTATAATTGCGAATAGGTATTGGTTAAGTAGTTAGTTAGTGTTATAAGGAGATTGAAGAATGGACTAGAAGAATATCCGAATAATTATCCGTTATTTAGTATCCATAACACAACGTCTTAATGATACTTATCTTGGAACCAAATAATTGGTGTGATTGTAAGAGAATATTTATTATTATTATTTATTAATAATCAACTCGATACGTACAGTGGAAAAAAAATTAAGTTGATACGCTTTTAAATTAATTTATATATACATTACAATATCTTTATAAAATTTATTTGCGAAGAGGTGGTTATGGCAAAGGAGACTGCCCGACTTGATTCAATCATGCAAGCCTGCTTTGGAAAAACATATGCGGCAAGGTACTATCAAGCGTTGCCAGATATTTTCCTGCCAAATCGCTGGTGCTTTAGTTGATACTGAGCAATGGTTTGATCAATGCTGCAGATAGACAAACTTGAGCTTTTAGCTACTAGGTATAAGAGACATTGCGATAACGAGCGCAGTACAGCAGAGCTAATTAAGATTATTCCTTTATGATTCTACAATGTAAATTTTTTATATCTGATTGTAAAGTCAAAATACAAAGCAAATTTTAGTCAAGTTTTTATTTTATCTTTGACAAAAAAATCCATCAAGTGCAATCCATAATTTTCAGTTGCGGTTTAACGCTGGGACGACTTAAAAGCATTTTTTTATCAACAAAAGGCCTGTCCTACTTTAAGATTATATCTATCTCTAATCAAAACAAACCCAGTGGTTAAGGCGTGAAAGCGTAATAAAGGAATAAACGAAAAACAAAGTGAGGCTACCAAAAAGCATTCGCCAGGCAGTGGCTTTCTCCAAACGTGCCACCCTACTTTGAAACTCATTTCCAACACAGGGTTTAGAGTTCCGCACCCAAATTACCTCGAGAACCATTTAGGATTTGCCTATATTGGTATCTATGCCTCACATTTCACTTAATAGGACATTACGACATCAATAACACTGATAATTATAATAAAAAAAATAAAAAGAATTTCGTAACGGTCACTCTGACTCAGACCGCGATGACGTGGCGGACGTTGATGACGGAAGTGGGTAAGGGTATAAATACTTTTGAATACGCTCAGCTGCTCACTTTCGTTTCAGCGTTGGTCGTGAAGACATCTTTGTTCCAAGGCTCCTATCTTACCTGAAGATGCCCTGTGTAAGGGCGAAACACGTGTCGTGTTGAATAGTTTCTCGATTTTTCGGGAAATTATAGTAGCGCGGGAATTGTTACAAAGATATTTTGAATCCATCACTTGCTTAATTAAGATATGTATCAATTCATACTTATTTAAATCTACTACAATAGAGGTATAGCACAGACTATCCAGGTCCATTTTACTATTAAGAGTTCCCCGCTTCTATGGGATCTTCTAAGCGGGGCGTGAACGGATTTTATGCATGCCTTCGCGAGTGGTTGCGCTTGTTTTTCAATTAATTAATTTATTAAAAGGTATATTGTATGCCGAATATAAAATAATGTCCAACAAAACAATGCACATAGTATGTCTGTTGGATCACATTTCAATTAACACTAATCTTTAGTTAACCGTATTTATACCCCGGTATGAACCGTCCCCATTTTTTGTACTTAATCGGCTGATTAGAGGCAGGATGTGATCATTGGGACGCGCGTCACATTATAAACTCTAAAATGGTAATTTTTTTTACGATTGCATAAAATATATCTAATAAAGGACATGTAATACTGCGTAGGAAAAATAATAAAAAAAATCTAGACTTCAATTTACTATTTTTTTTTTTGAAACGACAGAAACGACAACTAGTAGTCAAAATTAATAACAAATCTAAGGAAGGTCAGTTTTTTCTGTGGTTTTTAGTATGTCGTTTAAAAACAACACATAGACATCTTGATGATTTATTTCTCCCCCCCTTCTTATTTCCAATTATCCCATATGACCTCTTTGATGATTGAACTCTTCCCTCTTCCTTTAATTTCTAGAAATCCTATAAAACCTCGTCCTTATTTGCCGATGGTGGAACTACCCTACATCGCTCTTACATTAACCCCAGCTAACAACCAACGGCTTTTAAATGCCAAGAGTTGAAGTAAAATGGATGGCTAGCACCTTCCTGCCCCGGTTCACAATAGATTGCAAACGGTCTACGTATTATGGTTACTAGTTGGTGACCGCGACTTGGCCTGCGCAAAATTTGCACTAACAGCATATTAAGATGTGGCCTGTGTTATTCTGATGTATACTATGGTATATAATTATTATGTTATAAATAAAACAATGTTTAATTTTAGATTAGATTAGTTTAACTTTAGGAGAATGCTGTGTACGCTTCTAAAGGCCAACATATATGTAATTTTGTTGTGTTATTATTTTGTATATGTTTGTATGTTTAGCTGTTAGCGTACCTATATGTAAATAAATAAATATGTAAATAAATAAATTCTCTATTATCGTGTGTTCTGATGTTGTTGGATATATCTTTAAACACAAATTCTAAAGTTTTGTTTTTTGATACACGTAAAAAAAAGCATACTTATTGTATTATTTTTATGCCTAGAGCTCTTCTCTCTTGATATACATTTTTATATAGGCACTTATTTCTCGTGTGAATTTGGAATTACAACGCAATAAAAAGTAACCCATGTGTTCTTAACCAAGTCTTATTTTAGCGATTAAGAACTAACTAGTTTTAACACGATTCGCTGCAATTGGTGCATTTTTCAAACAATGCTCTCTCTTTATACAGGTTGTTCCAGACCTCGAATCACCCCCATATATTTTCCGCGAGTTTATGGGGCTGCCCTGGCGCTGTAGCGCGTCGGGCATGTTCGCACAGGCGCGAGTAGATTGTTTCTACGCTACAATGCGGAAATGCGCCGCGTCACTCGTGCGCAGAGTCAGGGCGAGCTCCAACTGTCTCCTGAAGATGATCGCGGATTGCGTAGATTGTGTTTACTTAAATAAAAGTTGTGCGCTACATGTAATTACTAACACGCCTAACACAATATGAGTCCAGAACTTGAAATAAATGAATAATAATAATACCTATACTTTCCGAGTTATGACTTTGAGAACAGACATGGACAGACAGAACAGACAGACATGGTTTTTTACTTAGTCTGAGTATTTGCGGAATATCAGTTTCGATTGATTTGATGCTCCCACATATTATACTGAGTAGACACGTGAAAACATTTATTTATTTACTTACGCCAAAATCTAAAGGACATTCTAAATTAAAAAACGTTTTTCCATCATTCATATTTATTTTCCTCGATTTGTCTTCATTACGTGACACGAGATTTTCCGATCTGTCAATCTGGTGTTTTCTCTAGGGCACTCGGTTGAAAAAATACCCCATCTATCATTGGAGTCCTTTTCTAAATAAAGGAGGAGCAATTTGAACGTCAGTATGCGAGGCTTTGAAGCGTTCCAAGCTCCGCGGCACTAGGTAGTCGGTAACGATCACGAAAGTAATCCAGAGTTTATAGTGGTCACTCCTCGAGTGAGGCATTTAATATCAAACGCTTCTTCTGAATATGGAAGACACGTCAAAGCGTTGGTTCCAATTAGCACCATATGTGACGATAACGTTAAACAATATCAGAGGTTTTACTGGGCGGCTTCATAAAATCTATGCCTTCGCCAATCTGGACCGGATTTGCAGGGTGGAGTATAACCCTCGGTTCTAAAAAATACCCCATATATCATTGGAGTCCTTTTCTAAATAAAAGAGAAGCAATTTGTACATCAGCATGCGAGAGGCTTTGAAGCGTTCCAAGCTCCGCGGCACTAGGTAGTCGGCAACGATCACGAAAGTAATCCAGAGTTTTATAGTGGTCATTCCTCGGTTGACTGTGTGGGGGCATTGAATATCAAACGTTTCTTCTGAATATGGAAGACACGTCAAGGCGTTGGCCCCGACTAGCACCATATGTGACGGATAACGTTAAACAATATCAGAGGTTTTACTGGGCGGCTTCATAAAATCTATGCCTTCGCTAATCTGGACCGAATTTGCAGGGTGGAGTATAACCCTCGGTTCCAAAAAAACCCCATGTATCATTGGAGTCCTTTTCTAAATAAAAGAGAAGCAATTTGTACGTCAGCATGCGAGAGGATTTGAAGCGTTCCAAGCTCCGCGGCACTAGGTAGTCGGCAACGATCACGAAAGTAATCCAGAGTTTTATAGTGGTCATTCCTCGGTTGACTGTGTGGGGGCATTGAATATCAAACGCTTCTTCTGAATATGGAAGACACGTCAAGGCGTTGGTCCATTATCACCATATGTGACGATAACGTTAAACAATCTAACAGCATGACGCCACATCTGCCTTCGCCAATCAAGACCGGATTTTCAGGGTGGAGTATGACCTAATTTCCTCTCACCTTGGTTGGAGGGGGGTAGGAGGCCCGTGATCAGTAGCGGGGCGTTATTAAGCTGTCATGATAAATAATGATTATATTATGAATACTACACAATGTGAAAACATATATATCCAATAAAGACTTTAAATAGAAAAAAAAGAAACTAAAACAAAATGGAAATTTTCACGCACACATAGATTTGTTCTGTGTGGACATCGAACCCACGATCTCAGGCCGTATGGGTCGTTGATGATGATGACGAATATAATATGAAGAGTATTGAAACTGATATAAATATGTATTCAACGTTATTATCTACCTTCCAACATAGCTCAAGCGCTTGATCTCCTATATACTGTGTGGCTCTGAAAGTGGAAAATTAATTTTAAGTCAGAATCTCTTAAAGGAGTTACGCCGCTGTCGCTGGCGGCTACGCTGCAGTTTCTTTAAAATTTTCTTATATTTTCTATAACAGCAGATTTTTAAGTACGTCTACTAATAGAAAGCTTAAATACTACTAATGTAGTCATGAATCAGGTATACAGATTTGTTGGAAATTTAATAAACTCGTTTTTTGAAGGGGTTAAAGAAGTCCTATATGTTTTTTTAGGTATGTCTAATGTGTCTATCTTAACGCGTCTATTTTAGACATAAGAAAATAATAAATGTTAATAAAAATCATTGATAAATTAAGTAAGGTATTTTAAGGTCGTTTTACTTTTAATTATTAAATTGTGTGGGTGTACAGGGATCTAAGATCTGAGAAGACCAAGCCAACCTCACCTGCAAGTGGTGGCGCTGAACAACGTACGAGGCTCTGGCGAACATAAAAGTTTAGGGTAAGCGGCAATAGGCTTGCCACCTATTAAGTGGAACCAATAATATAATTGGCGAAATGTGGGCGTGTAATATGTCTGCCTACCTCTTCGGGGAAAAAGGCATGATATTATGTATGTATGTAAGTATTAAAATATTGAGTATTTCATTGCATTATCATTTTCGACTCTTGCTAAAAGATCAATACTTACCTAATTTAACACAACGAATAAATTTTGACATGACAATTGAGGTAAACATACTAAGTAATTTGGCAAGAATCTACAAACTAAACCAGAGTACTGTTAAAGTGACAAAATACCTAAAACTTTAACTGTGGTTCGAATTTCTTATCTAAATACACGCCTACCAATAAAATATCATGATAATAGTCACCATTCCGTGATCGCAAACCAAAACGCGCATCCGAACGAACCCTGTCTAAATAAAGGCACTGCAAATAAACATTGAAACTAATGTCAACAAGAGAACTCTTAGCTTTCAGGTGCCCTATTATTTAGCCATGTTAACTTTCTTTTACTTTTATTTTTTTTATACAGAATAAGAAAAACAGTTTTTTAGTGTACAGGGTGTATAGGTGTATGGGGCTCCTACCAAGATCTAAGGAACCGAAGCCAACCTCACCAGGTTCGATTTATAGGCCGTCTGCTCGATTTATATAGTAGAGGGTTAATATATGTGTGCTGGAAACGAATATTTATTATGCTCTCGGAGATTCTTATGTCTAATTAGTAGATAATTATATATTTACAAAAAAGTTTCTAATGTATGCAAAAGTTATAAAATATTATATATAGCGATAATAAGATATAGTAATATTGCTTTATTCAAAAGATGGGCAGACATTGTGTAAATGTTAAAGAAACCCAAAAACTTTTATAAATTTAAAGACACAGTGCACCTGCCGATCAACGGACGAGGCTCTGGCGAACATATATGTTTCCGATAAGCGGCAATAGGCTCGCCACATATTACGTGAGACCAACAATATAATTGGCGAAATGTGGGCGTATAATATGCCTCCGCCTACCCCTTTGGGGGAACCGGCGTGATTGTATGTATGTAATTTTTTAGTGAATTCGAATGCTTTATTTGCGATTGAAAGATTTTGAAGTTTTTAATACTGTCAAGGTTTATTTGTCAAGTTTTGTACAGAAACAGGATGGAATGTTTATTTTATGTCAGGAATTCACAAATAACGTAATGATATTTTTTCATTTATCGAAGGTCCCCCATCATTTTAAATTGTGATTGTGAAGATTTGAAGATTTGAAGATTATTGTGATTGACAAATGATGAATAAGAATTTTATTATAAGTTTGATGAATTTGAATGAGAATGATCAGGGGTATTGTCACGATTAATTACGATGATTTGTGAAATGTGATGAATGAAGTTTATAAAAGAAATTATTTTTTTATAAGTAGGACGATTATTACTGTTTTTATTTATCGAACTCGATATCGATTATGATGATTCGAGTTATATGACTATTTACGTGTGAAGAAGAATCTTTATCATATCTACGATGATAGAATCGACGATCTATAGAGCATATACACGATGTCGTATAAAATTCAAATTTTTACTAGGTTATTGGTCTGTTGGAGTATTTTTCTAGTTATAGATCCTAAGATAACTAAGTATTATTATTATTAAATTGATTTTTATACATAAATTCCAAAACAAAACATAATATTCACAATAATTATATTAAAAAAAAAAAAACATTCCCAATTTATCTAAATATTACTATTTCGATGGTTACCTATATGATTATGATATTAATATGTATAAACTGTTTTTATCTAAGTGACTTTTTATGGGAAATATAACCGACTTAAAACCGGACAGCTAAGTTTAAAAGTTTTTTAATGAATTAAATAAAAAAGGTTTAAGTAACTTGTTATTTTGTCAAAGTCATACTATTACTAATGCCATGAAAGTTATTAAGCCCTGAGCTAAGCTAAACTTTCTAAATAATAACATTCTAAACGGCATACACGATTATGAAAAGTGGATTAAGTTGGTTCTGTTTTTAGACGGTTAAGAAACGATGCAGTCTAATAGGTTTGATTGTCTACAACAATTTACGTCAAAAAACAATACTACTTTTAATGTTTCTAAGAACCTCGTAGTTTATGGTCGGTATTACAATATTTTGTCATAAGGCTTGATTCTTTGTGGTAAGTAAGAGTTGCTTTGTAGTAACGTATCAGTGTATTCAAGTAAGTATTATTTGTGCTTTTTTAAGTTCAATTTAGAATAGATTGCAATAGAATCCTTGAACTCACACACAAAGCTAGCGTATATTTAAAGTACTTCAATGTTGTCGTTATTAAAAATGTTAGATTTCGTTGCAAATCTTTGCGAATTGATTAGACTTTGTTAAGTAGCAAGCGTTGGGTTTCCTTGTGAGTTTCAAAGAGTCTAGTAAGAATCAGGCCTTTAGACTTAATTCTATGGGTGTGGGGGCATGCAGGGCAGTGCGGGCGAGCTTACCGTCGGCATCAACTGGTCCGTGCTGCGAACTCTCGTCACCTTGTTCTTGTAGATGAGCTTCTTCAGAGCCCGTTCCACCGGCTGGTTCCACCGCATGAACATCACGTACGCGAAATACAACGAGAACAGCATCAACGCCTCCTGCCAGTAAATTTCGCTGTCTCGAAAACAGTATATCAACACTAACAAGCTGATCGAGTAAAACGAACAGTCACGAAATAACGGCCACCAAGTCAAGGAGAGGGTAGTGCGGGAGAACAGCGCACACGCACCGATCACGAACAGGATGTTGAAGACGGCTGAGCCGACAATCGTGCCGATGCCCACGTCGTCGAAGGAGACGAACACGCCGATGACGGAGGTGAACAGCTCCGGCGCGGAGCCACCAGCCGCCATGAAGGTGGCGCCGGCCACGTCGTCACGGATGGCCAGTCGCTCAATGATGACGTCGAGCGACGGCACGAAGAATTCGTCGCAGACTACCGCCAGAGCGACGAACATGTACCCCATGCCCATCACGTGGAAGATCACGGCGCCGGAGCGCCGCTGTTCCTCCGTGAAGAGGTCGGTGGGGAACAGTGGCACGGGCTTGTCCTCCTCTGGTGGCGGCGAGGATGAAGGGGCGAGGGTGTCGGTAGCGTTGGGCCCGTCGGCCCGCGCCGCCGCCAGCAAGGCGAGCAGCAGCGCGCCACCCATGCCTCTCCGGGGGCTCCGAGCACACTGCCGCGCCGCGTGTAGTGCCCCGTCAGGCCTGCTCCTCCTCCAGCCCGCCACCCCGCCGCCCCGCACCCTTCCCGCTCGATACCGCCGCACTGCGCCGCGCCCTCCCCCCCGCCGCGCCCGGGCGTCCCGTAAGCCTGCCGTACTCGCAGGGACCCAGGGGTGGCTTTGAATCAGAAACCACTTGAAAACGCTATGATGACATTGTTGGTGCTTTAGTCGATACGTATTATTATTGTTTCTTTAAATTGTCAAAAAACACACTGTTGAGTTTAAAACTGCAAATTGTTCTCAATCGCAGTACGATGTGTTACAATGTATTGTAAAAATAGATAATGACATTTTCTTATCATTTATATAAACTAATCTATTTTATCTTATCAATCGTCTTGGTTAAGACGTTACGAAAGTAAGAAATACTCCAGACCATAATAATTGAAGAGAAATTACGATTAGCATAGGCCTGTGCTCGTTATCCCGAGACATGAAATCTTAACAGACGCTTAATAATTTCAGCACTGCAAACAGTAAAATACTATAGCATCCGATATTATCGCCTACTATACTACTATCATAACGCACCTGTGAGCGAGCACCTTAATAAAGTGTTCCGGTAAGCGATATTTTAGCAGCAGAATATTATGGAAATTCCATAGTACGAACACAGATTTTTTCAGTTTCATGAGAACTTGTATTTAGTAATACAATAATATAATATATAAGTAATATGCTAGTATTCTTTCTTAGGAATATAATAGCCTGTTCTCTAAAATTCTTTCACATTGAACTCAGATGACACTTAGCTTTAAGTTTATGTTTGAATAATAATTAATGTTACTCGTCATAATTTCCACATCCTATACCTACCTAAGCAGTCGATGCATTCCAAACAGTAAAGAGCATGACATAAGTTCAGTAACAAAATCAAATTTTATTTCATTAATTATGAAATATAAAATGCAATCGAAATATGATTACACTGAAATCACGGAGCTTAGATTCACTTACATGCAACAAAACAATTAAAAGGCAAACAGTATGTAAATGTAAGTAAATCTAAGTGATCACTCATGAACTCACGATGAACCTAGAATTGAACTACTGATCTCGATAATCAAAATAGTTTAGTAGGTATACTAGACGATCCATAAGTTGTAGTTACTTCTGCAATAATCTGGTAAATATCATTACAATTTTTCTCAATGTTCCATGTCCTAATAAATACAAAAAAAAACTTTTTTTTTTAATAATGGCTTCGTGCGGTTTGCACATTTAGCCAGTGTCAAGTAAGAGATAATTATATTAATAACATATAAATTATAGTAAATGAGAATGAGTGGTGATAAAGATGATAAATGGCAAATAAGATGCTCTCCCCCTAAACCCCGTGAGTCCTCAGTAAAGATGTGGGACTATATTGAGATCTCACATGGACTTCTAGAGAGAATTTGAAAAGTGATTGGTGTGGCACGATGCCTTGGTTATGGCCACAATCAAACGAGCAAATTGGACTACGCTTCGTTAGACCTACCCGGAGACGTTGTAATCCTGCAATCCCAAGGAAACGCAAATGTTCAGCCCTTATAACTAGGTACTGGAAGGAAAGGAAGCTTACTTGGGAAAACCGGTCGGCAGACTCCTCAAGTGGCTCCGTAACTTCTTCTCCAGCAGTTATTCACGCACAAACAGCACTACGCGTAGGCACAAGAGTCCAGGACGTCCAGATATAGTCTATATTGAATAATCACCAATTTTCGCTGATTTTTGTCACGTTTAACGAGAGCGGCGTGTACTCGTTAGAACAGCGGCGGCCATGATACCTTTTATCTAAGTCTACCACGGCGCGGGAGTTGAGGCGCGCGGCAAATTTGAATCACTAGGAAATAGGAATCAGTAAGTGGATGGGATGAATTGCAAGGAGAAGCTATAAGGGCTTTCCATAAACCCCCCACTTGAAATTCACTAGGATTTCAAAGATAAGCATTAGAATCAAAAGTGTGCTCGAAATCGAAAGAGCTAACCAAAAAATAAAAATATAAACTAACTTAAAATAACGCAATGTCTAGCTTGCTACTTAATATTAATGAAAATATATTGAAAGGTAACATTACATAGGTAACGGACATATTTTCACCACAGGCCGGCGAAAAACGTGGCCGTTAGCAGTTCTGACTGTAACTACTCGTACAATGTTATCGCTACCAGGATGAAGTTGTACAATTTTTGCTAGTCTCCAACACGTAGATGGAAGATTAGGCTCTATAAGAATAACGAGGTATGATGGAAAGCTTATACATGATGTGAATTGTACTTTACACATCGTAGCTTTATACAGACCACCGAGTAAAAATAAAAATCTATTCATCTCTCATCTTGAAAATATTGTCCGAAACATACCACCTACAGAAAACCTAATTGTAATAGGAGATACAAACATCGACCTTTTGAAGAACGAAATGAATCCGATTGTTGCAAAATACAAAAACGCCCTGTGTGGATGCGGTCTACGATGTGCAATTCCAAGAAGCGAGATCACGCGCGAAGCGATCGCCAACGGACGGAGCGAGACGTCGTGCTTAGACCACATATGGGTGCGAGAGGGACGCAGTATGAGTTCTGTGGCCTACGTACTCGAGTCGTTTATATCAGATCATCACGTGATTGGTTTATTGGTGGATTTTGAGCGGAACACAATTGTAAACAAAAACAGTAACAATATAGTGCGGGAAGTGATATGCAATAAAACTGTTAGACAAAAACTTGATGAGTATGATTGGTTGCAGCTATTAACAATAACATGTCCTCTGGTGTTATATCAAACAATATTTACGGTTTTCAATACAATTTATAAAGAAAGTGTTATTATTGTGCCGATACGTAATAGACGTGATACACAGCCTTGGGTAGATAGATACTTATATAACATGTTGAATCGGAGAGATTATTTATTTAAAAAGTGGAAACAGTCCCCTAAAGACATGAATAAACGACTGGAGTACACTAGATTTAGAAATAGAGTAAATAAATTAGTTAATGAAGCTAAAAATAAATATAGGCAATTAGAAATTAAAAAGTGTAATGGTGATCTCAGGAAAATATGGACTAATATAAACTCGTGGCTGGGGCGGGGTAAGTCAAACTTAGACAGCATAATATTAAGATATCTAGGTAAGCAAGAAAATATAAATACTATTTGTACAAATTTTTCTAAAACATTTACTAGTGAAATAAAATACATTAAACATAACTGTAACATGACATTTTTAAATAGAAAAACATATATTAATCCTAGCCCAGTGAGTTTTAGGTATAATAAAGTAAGCTCATTAGATATAGAAAAAATAATTAATAAATTATCATTAGAAAAAGCGCCAGGCATTGATAAGATAAGAGTGCAAGATATAAAATATTTATGTAAAACTTTGAGCCCAATACTGGCAAGATTTGTAAATATGTGCTTGAGTCATGCTGTTTATCCGGACCAGTTGAAGTATGCAATTATCCGTCCTATATATAAATCTGGGGATCACCTGGATTATACGAACTATAGACCTATCGCGATATTGCCGGTAATAGATAAAATTGTCGAGAAAGTAATAGTTGGTCAAGTAAATAACTTCCTAGAGGGTCATAACATCTTGTCAGATGCACAGCACGGCTTCAGGAAGGGACGCAGCACGGTTACAGCACTGACCCGGTTCGCGGACCATGTTAATGAGAGCCTCAACTCAGGTAAACAACTTGTAGCACTTTTTATAGACTATAAAAAAGCTTTTGATACTTTAGATCACAATATGTTGCTGAAGGCAATGGATGAATGCGGCATTCGAGGGCCCATTAACGACTGGTTCAAAAACTATCTAAGCAATAGAAAAATCTGTACGGTGGTAAATGGAGTCGCGGGGGATGAGGCTCTTGTTGATCTGGGTGTGCCGACCGGATCAGTGTTCGGTCCCGTGGGCTATATAATGCATGTGAACAGTGTCGCAAATGTTGTAAGTAAGTGCCGGGTGTACATGTATGCAGATGACATGTGCCTACTGTGTGCATCTAAAGATCTATCAGAGGCCCAAGAAAATATCCAAAGTGACTTTGAGAGAATAACACAGTGGGCACATGACAATGGTATTATTTTAAATATAATGAAAACTAAATACATGCATATACACTCGCCCTACAATAAGAGTGCTAAATCCACTGGTAAAGACAACTTAATAATAGTAGGTCATACATATGACTGTTTACGATATTCGTTAAGTTCGTCGTACGTCCGGTCGCTCGCGCCAGAATATATGTTGATATATTCTATTTTCAGGTCGGATAAGAATTTGCCTGTACATCTTACAGATGTCTGCAGTGAACACGACAGCGTGTAAACGAAATTTTGTAACAATATCAATAATATCGATTTGAAGTTTTGGCCCTGAATGAACTGCATCATTGAGTGACTTAAGTTTCGTTGTTTGGTGGCTTGCATCGAAAACAACGCGGAGACGGGTCGTGGAACTGCTCGGCCTCACGACACCGTGGTGAGGAATAATATATGCTGATCCAGTAGACGACGGTGAGACAGGCTGCATGTGTCCTAACTGCTCGTACTGGCGCATAAAATCGACATAGTCAGCCTTCAACTCTGGTTCACGAATAAGACGTTTCTCCAAGTTGAGAAAGCGATTTAAACTCTGGCGATGAGAATCGCCTAGAGGGGGAGAATCTTCCTTAAGCATGATTGGCACGACGTAGCGGCCTTCAGGTGTGCGGTAAGTATTTTCTTTATACATTTGTTCACATACTTCTTTTTCAGGGTCAGAAAATTTTATTTTAGGAGGCTCCTCTGCTTCCCAAAATCGCTGCACGATATCATCCAGCTCACATGTGGAAGTGATGAGTGACGTCACAGGTTGGGAAGGAGAGTGGATGTGAGCGCGGTCGGATAGCAAGCCGCTGATAACCCAACCGAAGACACTAGACAGTGCACAAGGTAAGCCAGGTCCCGGGGCATAACGAGATCCAGTATATATTCTATCAAAACATTCAACACCTAACAGAATGTCTATATGACTAGCCACATCAAAGTTTTCGTCGGCTAAATCCAGGTGGTTAAAATGCTCACGTATCGAGTTAGGTAAAGACGACGATGGCATTTTAGAAGTAATTTTAGGTATAGTTACCATTGGTAAATCAAAACAAGGAGCTTCACTGCGACGAGGCATAACTGAACAAAATGTAACACCCTTTATAGTTTGAACCGAACTCAGACCTATTCCAGTCACCGCCATGTTACAATGCTGCACTGGCAACCCTAGTCGCTGAGCGCACGACGTGGTTATAAAACAATCCATTGAACAGCTGTCTATTAAGGCGCGTGCGCATTGAAGCGAACCATATGCGTCGCGAACGCGAACCACAGCCGAACCTAATATCTTGGTTGTTCGATGTTGACTTGCCTGCGGCGCGCACGTAAGGGTCACGTTTGAGTTGACAGATTCGTAATCAGAATTCTGAGTTGGTAAATTAGTAGTATCTATATGTAACAAAGTGTTATGCTTCGAGTTACATATCAAACAAGTTTTATTTGATAGACAGTTGTTCAAATGATGACCAGGTCGTAAGCAATTTCTGCATAATTTTAAATCCTGAGATAATTTAATTCTAGAGGGTACGTCTAGAGACTGTAATTTGTGACATTTGTAAATAGAATGAGAAGAGTTGCAGCACGGGCAGATTACTGGTTTATCATTATTGGTTGAATTACTTTTAGTCGAGTTGGTAGAAATGACAAAAGAGGACTTCGGTGGTGGACTGTATTTAGCGTTGTTAATTTTAACAGGACGAGTTTGTTTAGAACTAGAGGAAGAAGTAGAAGTAGCCGTTGACTGACTAACTTCCAGGATTTTGACATAGTTCTGCATGTAAGTAAGTAAATCATCAAATGTTGGTATTTCTTTGGTATTTTGTAACTCGAATCGTTGACGAGTGTCATTATCTATCGTACGAGAAGCTACAAAAAATAATATGAATTCATCTAAAGATTGAATTTGTAACGCACGGAGGGCGTGTACACCTTCATAAAGTGCATTTGTTAACTTCGTTAAACTGTCGAGTGACGGTTTGTTAACCGCTTCAAGTTTGAATAACTTTTCTAAGTACGCCGTCGCGAGAATACGTTTGTTATCGTATCTATCGAGCAGCGCGTCGTACACTATGCTATAGTTAGCGGCGGTTATAGGTACGCCTTTTGCAATAGTTAAGGCGAAGCCTGAAAGACACGTTATAAGGTAGTGGAATTTTTCTATGTTTGAAAGCGCTGAATTGTTATGAATTAAGGGCAAGTAGCTATCCTTGAATGTTTGCCAGTTTTCAATGTTACCATCAAATTTCGGTGTTTGTAATTTTGGCAAGTAAGATTGG
Source organism: Musotima nitidalis (assembly GCA_949126915.1). Lineage (NCBI taxonomy): Eukaryota > Metazoa > Arthropoda > Insecta > Lepidoptera > Crambidae > Musotima > Musotima nitidalis. The sequence goes on along the minus strand of OX421427.1, from coordinate 4,253,217 downwards.
AATTTAAAATCATTGCTGGTATTTTGACAAGGAACTGTTTGCGTAGATGGGTTATCGAGCTGTAACGATTCAGCTACTTCCTGCACATTGTAATATAACTCGTCAAACGAAATTAATGCCTTATTATCTGGCGTAAATTCAGGATCTGAAGCTAATCGTTTCATATCGATTTTTTGATTAAGTTCACGAAAGTTTTCTCGAACGTTATCGATGCGTTTGTATCTAGAACGAAATGATGACAATTTCGAACTATCTATCTTGACAACTTTAGATAAGTCGTAAATAATTTGCAGAGAATAGAACTCATACTCTCGACGCTTGATCAGAGATTGTATCTCCACTTCGATAGCGGCTTTGGACATTTTCACACTCTTCAACTACAATGACTAAAATACGTAAATCGTTTTTATGAATGACGTCGCCTCAACAGAATTCAAAACGGACGATTATTACGTAAACAATGACTAGTTTGACTTAACGTTATAAGTATGTAGGTATTACAATTTACTTGAAATAGGTAGCTAAGCCTAATTGTATAAGTATACCTAAATACGAACATACGATTGAAAGAAACTGCCTATTTGTTGACCAAATTATGTAGTAAAAAATGCGATTTGATTCCGAGCACAATTCAACACCAATACCTACCTCACGTACTCAGCGGGCAGGCAAAACGACCGCAATCACAATTCACTCGTTAAATATCATAAATTAGTGATGTAGGTAGATATAAATAAATGAAATAAGTATATAAATGGAATCTAATGAATGATTTTAGTATTTGAAATTGTTTCAAATGGCTGTATAGATTTGAAATATAGAACATAAACTTCGTATAATTTCTAAATCGTTAGGTATAGGCGCTAGTAAATAGATAATCCGGCAAGAACGGGATCACGTAATATGGTGTGGCACGATGCCTTGGTTATGGCCACAATCAAACGAGCAAATTGGACTACGCTTCGTTAGACCTACCCGGAGACGTTGTAATCCTGCAATCCCAAGGAAACGCAAATGTTCAGCCCTTATAACTAGGTACTGGAAGGAAAGGAAGCTTACTTGGGAAAACCGGTCGGCAGACTCCTCAAGTGGCTCCGTAACTTCTTCTCCAGCAGTTATTCACGCACAAACAGCACTACGCGTAGGCACAAGAGTCCAGGACGTCCAGATATAGTCTATATTGAATAATCACCAATTTTCGCTGATTTTTGTCACGTTTAACGAGAGCGGCGTGTACTCGTTAGAACAGCGGCGGCCAGCCGGCCATGATACCTTTTATCTTAGAATAATAACACCTAGAACGATAGTTCCCTACAAAGCGGTCTTTCAAAAGCGAGGCAAGAAAAAAATCTATGTGTGCGTAAGATGATTGTATTTACGCTCGACGAAACGCACACAGTGAAAAAAATCATGTTGTCATTTCATTTCATTTTCCCTAAAAGTAGGGAAGTTGAAACTTTTACACTTTAGCTTAGCTATTCATTGCATTTAGTTTATGCGAAAAACCACTTACTTTATAATTTCATTAAAAATGTATATATATTTATCCTGCCTGGGGTGAATAATTTTTCACAAATTATTTATTTAATATATTTAGAGCTATGAAACTCTTAAATTGTTATAGTTAGTCAACTGTTTTATGTAGATAGACCAGAATCGAATAAAACTATTACACCTTTTTAAGATGTGATTTATGCCATATCAATTGAAATCAATCAATGAAAAAATAAAGGTTTTGTGTTATCGTATATTAAAGAAATTATTCCACGCGAACAAAGTCGCGGGCGGAAGGTAGCAAATAATTGTCAAATAACATTTGTGCAATTTAAATATTGAGACGTGTTTCACTTACAACAAAATGTAGGACATTTTTTCCCCTTAATGGCAACATTTTCATTAACTGTCACGTAACAAATATTGAAATTATTTTTTTCATTTTAATGAATGTTTTACTTAATAATTTAAGTTCAAACGCATAATTTACCCTGTAACGTTATGTTAATATGTTTCTTGTGCTTTTCCGACGTATTGTGATATCCGTTCATAGCGCAAACCGTCATTTTTAATAAAATTATCAGGAGTAGTTTTCAATACGACACGACCTTGAGCACTGACGGGCCGCGTAACAAACTTAGCCAAAATGGCTAGGTTTTAGTTGCCTCACTTTGACGACGCGTACTGGGCTTCTAGGTGTAATTATTCTAAGCCTTTTATCTAAGTCTACCACGGCGCGGGAGTTGAGGCGCGCGGCAAATTTGAATCACTAGGAAATAGGAATCAGTAAGTGGATGGGATGAATTGCAAGGAGAAGCTATAAGGGCTTTCCAGTGATGTTGTACTGTTTTGTTTCATTTACCAACACTCGTGTACGTTCACAAACACTCAACGGTTAATAATCCACTGTTATAACACATTAATGTTAGAAATATCACAAATTTAAGAAAATAAAACAAAACTGCAGACATGACGCTTAACTTTCCCGCCAAGAAGTCTCTTAAAAATACTTATGAGATACGCTGATATGAAATTAGGAAGGTTAGGTCCGCCATTTTATTAATGACAAACTAAATACAACCCTTATTTCACGACTGCCCAAATATAGGAATGTGACGATTTCGGGGTATCCTGATGTGGCAAAATTTTACGTACTAATTTACACTTTTGCCTTGTCGTATTTATTTCTTTTTAATAATCATATATTGCTGGCCAGTTATTGGACTAGATATTATGTATAATGGATGGATATTATGCAGAATGGATGGTAGTGTGGCTTTGGATATTACAGTTTGGTGTATACAAAACGCTCGTAGCGATCACCGAAGTAAAGCAAAGTTCACAGAGATAGTCCTTGAATGGGTGACCGTTTATTTGGCATTTAATATCGAACACTGGGAAGGGAAAGTTAAGTCATTGATTCCAATTATCACAAAATGTGATAGTTGTGAAATAACTGTAATGTTAATGTCTCTGCTAACCCCAAGGTTGACTGGTAGAGAATGCCCAATAGCAATAAGTTCGCCTTTTGTATATACAAAATTAAATAAACAAATAACTGAAATTCAGCCAAATTTGGTTGAACCAGACCCTGGGCCCTAAGCTTAAGTCTAGGGCAGCTGGGATAATGCTAGGATATGATGAATAAGTGGTAGTCATTAAGTCAAATCAGAGGCTGGCTTGAAAAATGATTCACAAAATGAGTTAAGTATTGACTATCTAAGGTCTGTAAGTTCTGACGACCGATATCACGTGAAGACTGAGGTCGTGGGCTCGATTCCCACCCAGGACAAATCCTTGAGTGCATGAACATGAATATTTGTTCTGGTCTGGGTGTTTTCCTATGTATATTAAGTATGTATTTACAAAAATAAAGTATTACATAATATCACGCCTGTTTTCCTGAAGGGGTAGGCAGATGCATACCGTATGCCCACATTTCGCCAATTATATTGTTTGTCCCACGTAACAGGTTCGGGTACTCGCATCTTAGCTGCACAGCATATGTCCAATAATTGACACCGATATGGCGTGAATCCTAGTACCCCTGCATTGTGCTCCTGAGGTAATAAATTCAATCAATCAATCAATCAAATCGTTTATTGCGTTACATGTGGTTTAGGTATACATAGTTATAATTATATATAATTCGATTTCCACACAAGGAAAATCTAGATCTTTTTTCATTACAAACATACAAAAAGCTATAAGTCTTTCCTCATTAAAATATTTGTATGATTTAAAGTACCCTTGTCCTTACAGATTTGTTTCCACAGCTACGTGTATTTAATACCAGAAATATGCCTACTTAGATGTCTAGTTAATTAATGTAGCCATAAATTACGATGCTGAGGCTAACGTCTCCTCCACTGAGAGGACCTGTGTCCTTGAATAAAATGTCTTACGCAGATTGCCTAATGCGCCGTTTTATAAAACGACTAGACAACAAATAAAGAAGTATAGATTTTTGACAATATTGCGACCGATCTTTGTATGCATATTTAGTATGTAGTAATATTTAGTTTTTTTTTAATTTATATTTTGTTTTGACGTTTTCAAGTGCTATATACCTAATAGTTTATAAAATAAAGAACTTTTTACTTTTTTTTTTTACTTTACTTTACTTTATTTGTTCTGGTCTAGGTGTTTTATGTATGCGTTTACAAAAAAAAGATCTTCATGTATGTTAATCCGTTATTTAGTGTCGATAACACAAGTTCTTAATAATTGAATCTTAATATCTTAGAACTAAATAATTGGTGTAGTTGTCAGAAAAATATTAATTTATTTATTAAATATTTATTATTTAGGGTGTATAGGGATCCAAGCCAAAGGCTCACATGCAAGCGTTGCACCTGCCGATCAACGGACGAGGCTCTGGCGAACAGTGCCCGGTAAGCGGCAATAGGCTCGCCACCTATTACGTGGGGCCAGCTATATAATTGGCGAAGTGTGGGCGTATAATATGCCTCTGCCTACCCCTTCGGGAAAACAGCCGTGAATGGATGTATGTAATATTTAATATATGTACTTTTTTCTTGACTGAAACGTTATTTAATTTACTTGAGTTGCGTTTCACGTCTCTTAGCACAAAACACTGATGAGGCCCGGTAATGCCCGATAAAACAGCTCGATGGCAATTGGACTCTTGTGTCGCGTGTGCTCATGGTAACACTTTTCGAGAAACTTTTTTCAGCTTTGCTTTCAGCCGTTTTGGCGCCAAATGCAACGACTAGTATCTTGTAATTGCAGATACTTAGTAATCATTAAATTCTTTTTATAAGCTTAATTTGATCCGATCTGAAGCGCTCGTAGCTCTGCGGTGCTCGGTGGTCGGAAACGATCACCGAAGTACAGCAGAGTTTACAGAGGTCAGTCCGTGGATGGGTGACCGTTTGTGTGGCATTTGATATCGAGCGCTTCCGTGCTTCGGAATATTCCCGGTTATCACTAAATGTGGTAGTCGTTAAGCCATGTTAGGGCGGCTTGAAAAATTCTAACAGCAGGACGCCATACACCTGCCTCCGCCAATCCGCACTGGGTCAGCGTGGTGGAGTATGACCCAATAACCTCACACCTTGATATGTGAGAGGAGGCTCGTGCTCAGTAGTGGGACGTTAATGGGCTGAAATGATAAAGTTTCATCTGACTTATCAAATTCAAAAGAGAAAAGAAAATAAAATGGCGAATCTGTATTTATGGAAAAGTGTTGTAATGTCGGGCTCTTTATTTTTGTGAATGAAGGCAGATTATACTTCCAAATTTCGCCAGTTCTATTGGTGGTCCCACGTAATATGTGAAGGGCCTATTGCCGTTTATCGGGAACTTTTATGATTGCCGTAGCCTCTTCCGTATAAGTTTCCGGTAACCGGCAATAGGCTAGTGTGGGCGTATAATATGCCTCTGGCGTACCCTTCGGGGATACAGGCGTGATATTATGATGTATGTGTGATTATAAAATACATTAGTCATTGACCAACAGCTTTCTTCACTTTATTAAACTAGCTAAGTACTAGAAAATAAGAAACGTTTCAGACAATTATAGACAGTTGTTAAGGTCCTGCAAAACTCTGGGGCTATTCAATTGTAGTAGGTAATATTAAGTCATTTTGCCAATCATTTTATACCGCGAGTCTTTGGGTGAGATATACGCAGAAGGCTTTACGCGTGCAATATAATAATGCCTTCAGGATGCTGTTGGGGCTGCCGTGGCGTTGCAGCGCATCTGGAATGTTTGCAGAGGCAAGAACCAATGACTTTTATGCCATTATGCGCAAAAAAGTATTTTCTATGATGAACAGGACCTGCGGCAGCCGCAATAGTATCTTGAGAGCTGTGAGTGGCAAGTGCGAGTGTCCTATCAGCCACCATTGGACGACTGTGCTGGTTGGATGAGCCTATTATATTACTTTACTTTTAACGATTTTACTGTATTTAATTTATTTTTAATGTATTTGATTTGATTTAATTTAATGTACCTATATGATTTGATTTAATTTAATGTATTTGATATTATGTTTTTGTTATGCTATGGAAATTATTATTCTGAAATAAATGATTATTATTATTACTTCACGTTACTCCTGGACATAGGTAGTGAAAACAAATAAGTAGCCTATCTTAGGCTCCGAACGAGCAATTAGAGCCTTAACACGTAAAGCTGTTACTAAATAAATAATTTATTACATTTTTGATTAGCATTACACAATACTCAAAAAAACAATATAAAAATAATGTTATAATAAATAAAAAATCATTTATTGCTTCCCTTTACATAACACGGTTAAAAAAGTTTTTACATATTAAAATTGCAACCAGAATTTAATTTAATTATAATTAAGAAGGTCCAGAGAGCAAAAGGTGATGGCTCAGCTTGTGCTGTCCAGCGTATACACACTAGAAGGCTCTGGTTTTCAGCCACCCCTGTTCCCTGAGATGTATTTATGGGAAATATGTGCTAGGGGGCCACGCTTAGTTCACAATTCTACTTATCAAATACATTATTTTAAAAAGGACCAGTATAAAACATGTTAATATAAAACATGTTATGTTGTTATGTAAACATGGATTTAAATAAATAAAATAAATAAATGTTAATATCATAACACGTTAATATAAAACATGTTAATATAAAACATGTTAATATCTATATTATATGTAAGTATTACATTTAAGATTAGGAAATATGAAATTCATTAATTAGCCATCATAGTTTATTGAATAATTATATGTAATAGGCAAACCATACATCATAATTGCTTAAAGCATAATCAATTGTCAAAAATGCATAGTTAAGCGGCAGCACAGCGGCACATAGCCATGGGCTGATGAGAGACCATGTCCCGCCTTTTTGTCAACTAGTGACAGGCGTCGTCAGTTTTTTAGGGGGTAGGCTGAAATTTTTCTGCAGGAGCCCCACATAACCGTTGTCCGGTCCCCCAAGCAGCTGGGTAGGCGTAAATGCCTTTTTTCTGACGTTAAAAAAAGCAAAGCGCAGCGGCTGAGTGTACGTTCGGCGTGAGCGGTGTGACGTCAGGCGGCGTAGCTCTACGACTGGCGCTCCTTTAGCAGCGATAAATGTTGCCAGCGTGTTAATGAGACGAAGCATACCCACGTTTGGGCACACTCACATACAATCATATAAACTGTGTAAAATATGCATGAAGATATCGTACTCATTTATTTCTACTATGGCCAGGGTCTTGCAATGGCTGTCGTAAAATTTACGACAGCGATCTTTAGATATAGTAGGTTCACTTCGAGGAGAACGCGATTCTTAGCGTTAACTTTTCTAGAAGTATTTTCTTCATTCGTTATTGGTTGGTTGTCTTTTTAAGTGCTCAAAGAAAAAAGAAGTGTGTTGTAAACTTACTTACATAATCACTAGCCGTTATTAAATTGCAACATTGTAGGTTCGATTTCTATAAATATTTGCGTGCAAAAATATTATTATCACTTCTAATTTTTATTATTTGTTAGTTTTAAATAATTTTATTTGGCAGGCTTACAGCTAAAACTAATACATAATGTTAATGAATATAAAAAACTTAACTTCTCAATGCCAATACCAAGTCACCACAGATAGCAATTGGCTAACATTAACTTGAAATAAACATTTATACACGTACATTACATTATATTTGGATTACCAATCAATTTAGGTACTTGGTAAACATAGAAAAATTTACTTAGTAAAATAGTGTGCAAAGATTTAAAAAAAAAATTAAAAAAAATCTTTATTGTCTTTAAGATCAACAAGGACTTCTTGGCGGGAAAGTGAAGAGTCATGTCTGCAGTTTTGTTTTATTTTCTAAAATTTGTGATATTTCTAACATTATTGAGTAATAACGGTGGATTATTAACCGTTAAGTGTTTGTGAATATACATGAGTGTTGGTGAATCAAACAAAACAGTGCAACATCACTTTTCAAATTTTCCCTCAAGGAGTCCATGTGAGATCTCAGTATAGTCCCACATCTTTACTGAGGACTCACGGGGTTTAGGGGGAGAGCATCTTATTTGCCATTTATCATCTTTATCACCACTCATTCTCATTTACTATAATTTCTATGATATTAATATATCTCTTACTTGAAACTGGTTAAATGTGCTCAACGCACGAAGCCATAATTAAAAAAAAGATCAACAGGATTCTTCTTGGTGGGAAAGTGAAGCGTCATGTCTGCAGTTTTGTTTTTAATTTCTAAAATTTGAGATATTTCGAACTTTAATGTGTATTATCGGTGGATTATTGTGGTGGATTATTTGTGAACGTTCATGAGTGTTGGTAAATAAAACAAAACAATGCAACAACACTTTTCAAATTCTTTTAAGAAGTCCATGTGAGATCTCAATTTCTTAAAGGGTTTAGGGGAGGGCATCTCATTTATGACTTATCATCTTTATCACCACTCATTCTCATTTACTATAATTTATATGTTATTAATATATCTCTTACTTGCCACTGGCTAAATGTGCAAAACGCAAGAAGCCATTATTTCAAAGGGAAAAAGGGGAAGATCAACAGGATCATTTCATAATCATCATCATATCAGCCATTTGAATTCCACTGCTAAACATAGGCCTCCCCAATTGCTTTCCACGTAGATCAATCCTTTGCCGCCTGCATCCACCGGCATGCATGCAGGATCATTTAGATTCGTCAAATTTTTAAAAACAAAATGGAAATTCTATATTTTTTTTAACAACAATGAAAGACATCAACGGTTAGAAACATAAAAAGATAGTCTGCGCTTAGGACAGACACACTAAGACAGGTATCGAAAGAAGATTAATTGTTGTAGACTATTTCCACTAATTCATTCAAACGGCGAATAGAAACTGGATTATTACATATTCGAAAATCTTTCATTTTCCCAGAAAATATTATAGTTTCGATTTACTTACTACTTTTCGATAATATTATTTTTAACAAACTCAATATATCTCTTTTTCAGGCGTACGCTTTTTCCCGTTCACCCGCTAACATTTATAATCATACTTTGTATTCTCGCCATCACTAAGTGATTGAACAAGAACATGATTTATTCAATTGCCACACAGCACTAGCTCCGCACAGTGCAGGTGCACTACCAGCACATCACTAGAGCTGTCACATGAATTTGAGTTAAAAAATATATGTCATTGACCGAGTATCACACGTAGGGTTTCTAATTAGATTATGTGCTAACATTCGAGTTTTTGTTAATATTATTAGCTTAACATTAATAACTAGTCTTCAAAATGTGGTTAGACGAAGCAGACGGGTTCGCGGAAATATTTAGGGGCTATTTGCCGTATTATATTTTGGTCGCTCTACCTATTTTTATAATCATGTCACCCGTAAACCCTGTCGCTGCTTCTCACGAGTTTTCAGTGTACAGAATGCAGCAATATGATCTTCATACAGTTCCTCATGGTAAGCGACTCTAATATTGCAACTTTTCATTGATAAAACGAAATATCGATTAGTGCAAATTTCGAGGTTATGTTGGTTTTGCCGTACTCCCGAAATTGATTTGCAATAAACTAGAACTTCATGGTACCTAATAATAATATTGTTTATATTGACAGTATAGATAGTCTGAGCTTTATTAAGATAAAGTATCGAAAAAGCTGGAAAGATTATTTTTATTTTAATCTAAAAATCTGTACACACTTAAAGTAAAACAAATGATTTGGGAAAGAAACATATATAGGATTTAAGTTATCACTTAAGTCTATATTGACATAATCGTGATAAGAGATAAAAACCAATTGAGAGGTGAAACTTGCTCTCATTGTTAGAATGATTAATTCTGTTGCTATCATAATGCCTTTAGAATCTGACATACAGAACAAATAACATGCCCCTGTTTTTGGATAGAAAACCTTCGAATTACCGTCCACCACTGTGTGTGGAGCAGGAGGGTGTAACAGAATTTTATTTACTTAAAACCATCCATGTTCTTTTCAAACAGTAAAACTAAGCAAAGCTTGTACTATTTTTATATATTCCTAATTCATTTATTAATTGTTTCATGTGGTTATAAATATGATAACATAAAATCATCTTAATCAATGAACCCTGGAATGTTATACTGCTATTAGCATAAACACACAATAGCATTTATATAATTGTCAACATATTATATTATCTTTATCTCTGTGGGTTATCTATGTTATCTATGGGTCCTAGATAACAGATAAACATACTTAAATATATGTTTTTTATTAAATACACAGTATAAACATATGGTTGACTAATTACCATATGATACAATTAATGTTAGTTGCAACCATGTAGAACACATATCACTTTTACTAAACAATTTCAGTTTTATCTATCTGTGCCAGGAGACAGATAGCAATAAAATTTTAATTTTGCCTGAAGAAGAATATAGTAAAAAGGTAATGTCTCCATCCCTCTACAGTTTCTAGATTGATTTCCAAGCAGCAAGCAGGTTATGTTGTTCGCAAAGGTTACCTCGGTACGTAGCAGGCTCAAAAGAACATGGATGGCTTTTAGTCAGTAGACGTCTGACATACCCTCCTACTCCACCTACAGTGGGGGAAGGTCAATTGATGATCTTCTATCCAAAAAAAAATCTACACAATTATGTTGCTTAGCTAAAAATAAAGCGCAAGTCGAAATTGAACAATATCATATTTTGCACATCATTGGATAAATCTTTTTGGTAGGCACCCAGTGGGGTCCAAATTATTGAAACTCTAAGAGTTTTGTGTGACAATTTAAGGCTCTAGCGTGGCAGTCCTGTAAGTTGTCAGTCTGCCATATAATCTTGTGTAAAAATAATCAATCTTCAGTCTCCCCTGAAATCTTTGTAAAATTTACGCCGTATTGTTTATTAAGTGACGATATGTTACTCGATTGCCAGACTTTATTGTTGCTTTAAAGCCACACAAACTTGATAGATTAAGCATCTAATCGTAATTTCTGTCAAAATTGTTAAGGTATAAATGTTGATACATTCAAGAATTTGCATTGATGTATGGATTTGCCCTGCTGAACAAAAATATATGTGTCTTCTTCTCCACTTTAGCTCGTGCCCACATTTCGTGTTTTAAGTTCATCTATTCCCAAAATTTAAGATGATTTTGTATGATTTAGTTAGTGTATATTGGGCCAAACTTAAATGAATAAAATTGACTTAGATTTTGATTATTATTATAAGACAAAAGATAACAGCCCTCATACATTTTATGATTTTCAACACAAATAAGATTCTGTATTAATATCAAAAAGTATCCTAAACCAACATTAGTGTATGAGAAGATTAATGAGCATGAAAGAAGTGGTAAAAGTTATCTCTGCCTAACCCACGGAAATGAAACAATATGTATATTCATATAATTTCAGGTTGCCGTAGCTCAAGTTTCAACTTAGAAGGCCGTTCCCTCAGCTCATGGGGCACATCCCGTCACTGTGTGGTGGCTCGGGTTCAAGATGTTAGTATTGAGCAGTTTATGGAGATCCGTAGCAAAGCTGGAGCTCTCCTGTTAGTGCTACCAAAGAATGACACTGTGCTTACACCAGAGGAGAAGGAAGTAAGTTTTCTCGTGTATGTAATAAAAATACTAAGTAGAATTTATGAATCCTATGAAAATATTCTACACTATCTTGTTTAAGTTGGTGAACATCAAAATGTGATAGTCCAAAACTTGCCATTACTGAATAATAATTCTCAGGAAACGCCCAGCCTTCGACTTTTAGTGACTAATATCCATGCCATACTGGTCGCCATTTAAATGCTAGTTCCAAACTACATAGCAAGATTCTTTGTTTGTCATCTCAGAAGTAACTAATGATGACAGACCTTGTCATTCCGACTAGAACTCTTAGTTCTTTTAAGTTACTGTACTACTAATGCTTAACTATATGAATGCAGTTATTAGTGCGACATGGTGCCATCATAATTTTAGCCTTGTAAAGTCCACTGCTGAACATTAGCCTCCCCAATACAGTACATTCGAGCAGAAGCTTGAGTGGAGAAGTATTATTATTATTAATTAACAGGCAGGCAGTTTGAAAACTGATTGCGCCTGTATCCAATTCATCTGCAACTAGTTCCTCTTAACCGGTTGCATGTGTTTGTCCAGCTTGTTCTTGAATGAATGGACAGTGGGAGCTGACACTACATCAGCAGAATCTCGTCAAGTATATCCTCCTGGCAGCTACGTCAACTTCCAATATCCGTTTATCTTACAGCACATCCAATTGCTAGAAATGGCAATGGTGCAGCAAGAAGTGAGTGCACCTGTGTACTTTGCCCAGTGGACTCCAGAGTTCGAAGATATTCTCCGAGATCTGCAACACAGTTTTATTACGGATGATAAATCGGGAACGGCTTTGGAAGCAATGTTTAATGGTGTTTCGTCAAATGGCTATCAGATTGGTGAGTAATATAATATGTATATATACTATGAAGATATAAAAACCACATAATTAAGACTTTCATTTATAATTATTTAAGGCACATACATATTTTTTTCCGTTTTGTGTAGACTTAGTTGAGATTGTCCTGTCCTATGTTTATGTGATGGTAATGGCATATAATAATTTAGACTTCACTATGCATGTCACGTTAAGCGCAGGATGAATATTTCCTATATATATTTAGTCATCATCTCAGCCCATAAATGTCCCACTACTGAGTACGAGCCTCCTCTCACATACCAATGTGCGAGGGTATTGGGTCATTCTCCACCAAGCGGACCCAGTGCGAATTGGCGGAGGCAGGTGTATGGCGTCCTGCTGTTAGAATTTATCAAGCCGCCCATTAGGCCTCTAACATGGCTTAACGACTACCACATTTAGTGATAACCGGGACCAACAGCTTAACGTGCCTTCCGAAGCACGGAAGCGCTCGATATCAAATGCCACATAAACGGTCACCCATCCAAGGACTGACCTCTGTAAACTCTGCTGTACTTCGGTGATCGTTTCCGACTACCGAGCACCGCAGAGCTACGAGCGCTTCCTATATATCTTCGCTATATATTTAGTATGTGTTCAAAAACAAGAATTATGTACACATATATGTTTATCCATTGTTTAGTATGCATCATACAAGTTCTTGATGATACTTAGTATGTGCAGAAATAATTAAGCATACAGTAAAGCGAAAAGCATGAATTACTTTCTAAAATATATATTAGATGAACACTAAAGTATAGAAAAATGGGATAAGTTTACACGTTAAGGTTTTTCAATGGCGAACGCGAAACGGCAAACGAAGTAGAAGTCGGCCTCCCACGCATTGGACCGATGATCTAATCAAGGCGGCGGGAAGCCGATTGACTCAGGATCGCTCATTGTGATAATCTTTGGGAGAGACCTATGTTTAGTATAAGACTTCATATGGCTGAGATGGTGATGAAAGTGTAAAATGTACATATAGCAATTAAGAGATATATTGGACATCTTTTTTAAATAATCTAAATTTTTTGGGTCTTCTGCACATTTGGATAATATTCTTGCAATTTTCAGCAAACACCAACTTTTGAACATGCAAATAGTAAATTAGCACTTTAGTTTCACTCAGGTCTTAACTTACTACTTATCTCGCGAGTCTAGTCGGTGTTTGGCCAATTGTTTATTCGTAACACTAATATATACTACGTCTAGTCTTGACCAACTACTAGTATGCCCACTACAAACATAATCTCACGCTCACATAATCAATCAATATATCAAATTTGGGATGGGCAGAAACCTTTCTACAATAAATTCAAAGGGATCTACAACGAAGCAAATTTTTGTTTCACAGTGGTGTCCGCACCCACGCCGCAGAAAGTAGAATCGAAGCCGGTGACGCTCCATGGGAAACTCCTTGGCAGTTCTGGCTCGGCCCAGACAATTGTCGTCGTCGCTCACTATGACTCCTCTGCTGTAGCACCTGTAAGTAATCAGATCCGTTTTTTAAGCCACTTAGAGCCGATTCAACTAAAGATAATTCGAAAATACAAATAACTTTTCTGTATTTTCTCATTCCAATAGTTTGCTTCATTAGCATGCCACATGCGTCTTGTATCAAGTATTATACGTGTCTAATATGCAAAGCAAATTTTTTTGAAAATAATTATATTTTATTTGTTCAACAAAAACAGAGTGGTTTTGAACACTAAATTAAGTTTGTTTCCAATTAACAATAGTGACATAAAAAATACGTTTAAAAAACATAAACTTCGTCCACTTGGTTGTGTCAGCTGTAGCATCGAGCACGGCCTGTACTCTTCGTGGCATTGTTGCTACCAATTCTTCACATTCTTGTGGAGTTATTGAATCCCACACAGATTGAATTTTCTCTTTTAGATCGCTTTTAGACCTTGCGCAGCATTTTCTTAATTTTCCACCATAGGGTTCAATCGGTGACAGATCTGGACTACTTATCAGCAACTTCATTGTAGGGATTTGATTTTGGTTAAACCAAGTCTTAGTTGTCATCGCAGTGTGACATGAGCGCCGCCTTGTTGAAAGGTCGAGGGCACGAGACTTGTTTCCAGAATGTATTGGTAACTGCTTTGACAGTTCCCTCATCAAAATATAGACGTCTCAGGTGCTCTACTGTAGGACTATTTATTGTAACAGGAGCGGTGAAAGTACCAGAACTGGCTTGACTAAATAATTAAAATGAAAATGAATGAAGTTGAAAAAAAAATATTTAGACATAAATCATCATCATCATTTCAGCCATCTGAAGTCCACTGCTGAACATAGGCCTCCCCAATTGCTTTCCACGTAGATCGATTCTTTGCCGCCTGCATCCACCGGCTCCCCGCCGCCCTGACCAGATCATCGGTCCATCGCGTTGGGGGCCGCCCTCTACTACGTTTGCTGATTCGTGGTCGCCATTCAAGAACCTTAACGCCCCATCGGTCGTCGGTTCTTCGAGCTATGTGCCCCGCCCACGGCCACTTCAGCCTGCAAACGCGCTTCGCTATGTCGGTCACTCTGGTAGACATAAATACATATAAACAAAGAATAGAAATCAAAACAGTAAACAATTTTGACACATAAGTTTACATATAGTATGCCTAAAAAGGACTCCACTCAGCATGTGCTGCAGTGGAGGACCACAACAGCGCTGGTCTTCCGTGGAAACCTAATTACATTAATTACTAGCAATAGAAATAACTATTTCAATATGAGTTCCCACTTTAGGAGCTATCAACGGGAGCAGACTCCAACGCGTCAGGAGCGGTGGCAGTGCTGGAACTGGCTCGCCTCATGTCCCGTCAGTACGCGGCGGCGACCGGACGAGGCGCGGCGACGCTTCTGTTCGTTCTTACATCTGCGGGACACTCCCTTAATTACTTCAGTGTTAAGAAGTGGCTCGAAGAACAGCTTGATTCGGCTGATGCAGCTTTGTTGCAGGTAAGAACGATAAAATTTTTTGTGACACTTCATAAAGATTATATCCTGCCTGATAGTAAGCTGTTGATGCAGTCGAAAAAAAAAATAGAAGCGCTTCATACCGTGAAATAAGCGCACTCACTCATGACGGCCTACCAAAATGACGTTTCACGCCCCGCTTAAATGAACAAAGGAAAACTGGTACCATATAATGATGTTTCCCTCTGGGTTGCAGAGGTCAGACGGCAGTCGCTCCATGTATTACCTAAAATTCGCCAAATCTGGTTAAACAGTGCCACAGACAGTTAGTGAGCAGACCCTGGGCCCTAAGCTTAAGTCCATCGCAACCGGGATAATGCAAGGATATAAGTATGATATGATTGAATGAATGAAAAAGCATGTATTTATTTATTGACACAACACAATAAAAACGATACTAAACGAACAATAAAAACACGATAAAAAATAAAATAAAACACAGTTATTTGGTGCAGGTCTGCCTCATTTATGAAGCTACAGTTCAAGCTTCCATGTTTTTTACTAATGGAAAATCAACAAAATAAATGACAGCCAGCTCTTTTGAACTATTCCTCAACACCGGTTTGCAAAACCATGATGTAAATAAGGGTGGAACTGATATTAGTAAAGATCATTATTATAGACTCTTGACGCGCTCGTAGATCAGCGGTTTCAGATAGTCGAAAGTCATTACAGAATCAAAGAAGAGATGGCACATGTCAGTCATGGAATGGGTGACCATGTGTTCCATTTGATATAGAGAGCTTCCGTCCTTCGGAAAGCGCGTTAAGCTATTGGTCCCGGTATCACTATTATGTCGTAGTCGTTAAGCCATTAGAAGCCATATTGGGCGGCTTAAAAATATCGAGCTCGAGTTGCCACATGCCTTCACTAAATACCGACCATATAATTATGCGGATGTACGATCTCTTAAACCAAGCCTATCAGAACCTTATAGTTGCTAGTCGTGCCTCAAAGACAACTAGTGAACAGTTAAAATATTACTTGACAGGACGTATCATTCGTAATGTGTCTGGACTCCATCTCTTCATCTCCCTCCCTCACAATGCACGTGTCGAAGCCTCCCAAACCGGGCGGCGCGGCGCACTCGCTAAAGTCCCGGCTTCGAGTCCCGGTCAACCACAAGAAGATCAACCTGGCTGACGAGACCCTGGCCTGGCAGCATGAGAGGTTTAGCATTAGGAGGATGACAGCTTTCACTATAAGCTCTCTACAGGTAGCTTTTTATTTATTATTTTGCTCAATTGTTATGTGTGGTATCTGCCTAGAATAGAGCCACCCCCTCTCGACTCACGGCGGGTCGTGAAAGCTGACAAAAGAAATCTTACCGGATGATAGGCAGCAGCGTCATCCTATGTGCTGACTAGTAAAGTAAAGTAAAAGTAAAAAAAATATTTATTTCATAAACTATTATACATAGTACTTGAAAACGTCATGATTACAAATGAAAAAAAAATACAATCGAAATAATATTACACTAAATCACGAAGCTTAGATTCACTTAGGTACATGCAACAAAACAATTTAAAAACAAAAAATAATTAAGTGTAAGTGAATCTAAGAAGCGCTCGTAGCTCTGCGGTGCTCGGTGGTCGGAAACGATCACCGAAGTACAGCAGAGTTTACAGAGGTCAGTCCTTGGATGGGTGACCGTTTGTGTGGCATTTGATACCGAGCGCTTCCGTGCTTCGGATGGCACGTTAAGCCGTTGGTCCCGGTTATCACTAAAATGTGGTAGTCGTTAAGCCATGTTAGAGGCCTAATGGGCGGCTTGATAAATTCTAACAGCAGGACGCCACACACCTGCCTCCGCCAATCCGCACTGGGTCAGCGTGGTGGAGTATGACCCAATACCCTCGCACCTTGGTATGTGGGAGGAGGCTCGTGCTCAGTAGTGGGACGTTTATGGGCTGAGATGATGAATCTAAGTGCCAGTTCCGAGCCACCGCTCTGTAAGAAGAACTGGCAAGAAACTCACAGGCTATGCTCTTTTAAATATGGAACTGGAACTGCTATCACCAACCCGCTTGCCCAACGTGATGATTATGGCAAATATCGTCAATTTGATATAATTGGGGAAACCGACGTTCAGTAATAATAATAATAATAATAATCATTTAAATTCCTCCACATACACTAATACACAATGGACACAATTTAGGTACAAACAATATTTAGTGAAATGCGGGAGGCTGGAGTCTAAATTAGGCAAAAGTCTGCCTGTGTCTTAGATCACCAGGCCTCTCACCCGTAGTGGACTTTATATGGCCGTAGCTATGATATATGGAAACCGGTGATGCGGCTGAATATCTCAAGATCCGGCTTCGGGTCCCAGTCAATTTTCTTTAGAATATAATAGAATCAATATAAAATAGAATATAATATAATAGAATAAATTGATGAATTTCTCCAGCTGTTGCATATTTATAACAACTATTTATGTGATGAAGGTGCACGGGGATCCTATCAAGACCTTTGGAAAGGGGGTGTGGGACTCACCACCATTAGACGCGACTGCCAGCAATAATACCCACTAAATATCTTCCGACGACGCCCGCCGCTTGTTGAGAAAGAGGCGGAGGCCAGTACCTGGGTTGCAGCGTCTGACACTTCGCTTGCAACCAACGTCCCCCGGACCAAAACCGGGAGGACCTCCTCAGAGAGGCGCATTGGACGCGCCCCTCCTACCTCGTTGTGCGACCATAGCGTGTGGCCGACTTCTCGGAGGGTCCATGATTAGGCAGAAGGAGCCCCCTGCCCCCACTGCCTAAGACCCTCCTGGCGCTTCTTGACGGGCCCTCCTGGCTCGCCCGCTGCGCTCTCCATAGGTCCCTCTTAATTTCCCCCCCGGTAGTCAGTACTAAGGGCACCCAGAGTCGCTAACCTCTGGGTGTTACCTTTTCCTGGCCTCCGGTAGGTACTCAGCCCCCCCACCTTGCCAAGGGTGGAGACCTGTGGTGGGTGAGACCTTAGAAACCCAATTCTGCAAATGGTGCACCTTCCGATCAACAGACGAGACTTTGGCTCAAAAGTTATCGGCCTCGCCACCTATTACTTGGGACCAAAAACGCACCGGTAGGCGGGTGCGTTTACTCGGCGAATCAGGCGTATGTGTATGTATGTTATATAATAATGATTTTTTTATTTCAAGAGTCACAAAGACCCGTCAAGGAGCTCAGTCTTGGATACGTACTCGGAGACATCCCTCAAGAATCTGGTGACTAACGTGCGCTCCATAGCGCGGGCGCTGGCCTCGCATGTTTACAACCTCACTGAGGAGATCAACGACCAAGATGAGGGTCTCTATGATGAGGCTTTGGTGAGTTTTCCATGTTTTTTATCATCTTCATCATTAGCCTGCTGGACTTAGGTCTTTCTATTGGCACACCACTATGATCTTCATCTCTTCGGCTCCAACCGCTACCAGTAGTTTTGCGTATGACATCGCTCCACCTTGCTGATACCACCACCTAGGGCCCTAAACTACGTCCGATGCCACTTCACCTTGCCAATCCTTAGTCACTAAAAGAAACAAACGTCTTGACAAAAATTAACGCTTCTGTTTTTTACTGTAATGTGTTACAACATTTTATAAAAACATTTTCATAAAGAATTACTTGCCTAGAGGTTCATTATTTTTTTTTATGTTAAAATCAGAAGTATTTATTTAAGTAAATCAAAGTATATTTTATTTAGCAAATATGTGTCCACTTCTCTAATATTAAGGGTTAGTATTTATTTGTTTATGGACAACCAACAAAACATTACTTAATTATATTTAGTCACACTTCAACGTAATAAAGTAAAGCCTTAATTACTGTCTGCCACAATATGCAAACGATTAGACAATAGTCAAAATTACAATCAAACTTAAACTTATAGTTAAAAAAAAAGACGTGTGGCACTCGGAGACTGCCGCGGTGAAGCTATTGCATAGCTTTTTTTATCAACTTATGCAATAAAATTATTTATTTATTTTATTTATGCAGTATTTTTTCTAAGCAAAACTTGAAACTCGACTTGAAAACAGATATGAGTCACCAGATTGCGGGGCGAAGAAGGGGATTACGCATGCGCAGTAACGCCGATACAACCAATGCCCCCTAAAGGCAGGTTGCTGAACTAAAGAGACAAGCGTGATATTTCAAAAAGTCATCAAAAGTTCTGCTATTTGTCGATAGATGGAGAAACTAAAGTATCACCGCTGTGCCGGTCGGAGTGGGGGGTGTTAGGTTTTTTTCGTTACGGAATTTCTGGATTCGGTCTCCACGCTCAAGACCCGCGATAGAAATAAGTTTAAAAAAAATAAGTTTTTTACTATGAACTACTGGCGGTCAAGTTATTATTAATTACGTAAATATATAATAAAATCTATAAAATTAGCTTTTATTTCAAGGGTTGTCAAATCATTAGATGAGGGTACCTAAGTTACTATTTTTTTCAGGGTGTGGAGGAGGCTTCAATCAAACATTGGTTCAAGTATTTATCATCGCAATCAAGGGCGCCGCAGACCATAACCACGACAGCACCAAACACTGGTAGGCTTTGAATTTTGTCATTAGTTAGGTAGTTATCGAAAATAAATAAATGCAAAAAAACAAAATTATTATTTCATAGGTCAGAGGATCTGGAGCTAAATTTAACTTTTTCTTTAATACTGGCACGATTCAAGTATTTTGAAGAGTCCCATTTAACCCTTTAACGGGCAGGACATTTGAAATGTTCATTGGTTTTGCACCTTAACTCAACAAAATATGGTTCAATTTTTGGTGGGAATATGTTAACCACTGAATTGCAAAGGGTTAAAAGGCCAGATTTAAAAGATAGATAGATAAACTTTTTATTGCAACGAAAGACACACATACATATAAAACGACAAAAACAAAATTACAACATTCGTATAGTGTGCATGTGTGTCGCAGCGCTAAAGAATGGCTACGGCTCAGTGGGCTTATAAAAAAAAATTACACGATTAGACCTGCTTGATTGGATGCCATAATAAATAGCTTACTTTAATGTTTATTTCTATCTACCCCCAGGTTTGACCGGAGTCCTAGAGAAGACGCTATCAAAGTACATGGACGTGACAGTAAGCGTTCACGCTGTGGACAAGCGCGAACCGGAATACACGCTGTATTCGCCTTCCAAAGCAGTCTTATATGTATACAGGTGTGTATATAATAATATGGCCCCTTTTTTCAGTGGTACCTGCCTCGCAACTTTTGGGAAGTTGTAAGAGTCGTCTATGACAAATTCTTCCGGATGATGGGCAGCAGCGTCAACTATAGTCCGTAGTAGCCGTGTGCTAGAATGACACGCTACCTCGTCCCCGCCACCGTCAGTCACCCCGCGGAAAGGTCGCGCAAGAGATTGCCGGACTAAAGCGTACTGAGTTAAACTGCGATCACCAACCCATGGTGATTATAGGCAAATCATCATCATCATCTCAGCCATATGTCCTCTGCTGAACATGACCTATGTTCCCCAATACATTTTCACGTTAAGCGATCCTGAGTCGCTTGCATCTATCGGTTTCCCGCCGCCTTGACCAGATCATCGGTCCATCGCGTGGGAGGCCGTCCTCTACTACGTTTGCCGGTTCACGGCCACCATTAGAACCTTAACGCCCCATCGCTCGTCGGTTCTTCGAGCTATTACCCGCCCACTTCAGCTTGCAAACTCGCCTCGCTATGTCAGTCACGGATTTCCTCATTTCTGATTCTATCAAGTAGGGATACTCCGAGCATAGCTCTCTCATACCATACCCCTACATAATAAACTATTGGGGAGGGCAATGTTCAGCAGTGGACTTTATATAGCTCAGTGTTTCCCAAAGTAGGCGATAACGCCCCCTTGTGGGAACTGCAGGTCTCAAGGGGGGCGGTAAGAGACCCAGAAAGAAAATGGGGGCGTTGTGTAGAGGCCTGGGGGGTGATTTCTAATTTTATTTAGCTAGGAGGCCTCTTAAAAAAATATTTATTCTCAAAGTGGGCAGTAGACAAAATAAGTCTGGGAACCACTGATATAGCTGATGGGATGATGATGAGGGTAATTATTTTAACATAAAAAGGCAAATACAGTAAGTTATGCGCGGTTTCACTATGACGCGAATTCCAAATGTCGCGCTCAAATGCCTAATATACAATACATATAATAAAAATGACCGTGTCTTTATCGTGTGTCGTTCAATTAAAAACAGTGTTGGGTGTTATGAATGTATTAGTATTGTACAGGAACATAAAAAAACGCTTCCCACAAGACAATAGATGTATTTTTCCATTAAAATTATTAATAGTATATATTGCAATAAGTATTCTTAGAATTAAAGTGGTTGTTTAAAATTGTTCATATTTTTTATATCAAACTTTGACCATGTTTAATCATCATAAGTTTCAATATATGCAAATTTCATTTAACGCGGTTTTAAGAAAACTACGAAAATTTTAGCCCGAGTTTTTCTATGTCATTCAAAACTTACAAATTGAAGTAGTTGCGAACGACCATAGTAAACGTGTTTGGTGGGCCCCTTCTCAACTGAACCTCATATGTCATCATATCAGGCCAATCGTGAGCACTAGTCCAATACCAATATGAGAATGATTTAATTATTTCAATAACTAAATCACTATTGTACCAAGCGGACACACAGCGCGAATTGTCGGAGGCAGGGTGGCGTCCTAGTGTTAAATAGTCACAAGGCGCCCAAACAACCCACTATTTTGGCTTAAGAGCCAATCAAGGCCTATTAGGCTTAAGAACTAAACAAGGTTAGGATGTTAATCCTGGATAGCACCCCGGGATTAACATCCTAACGTGTCGTTTGAAGCACGAAATAAAATTATATTCTTATTTATTATTTTTATATTAAATCCCACAAACCGACTCGAATCCTAGATGATCGTACTATATTAATATTATATATGTTTTAGTAAATTCGTACTTTACTAATATTATACATGTGTTAGTAAATGTAAAAAACATTTTTTTCTTAAGCAAGTAATGGATTAAAAATATCTTTGTAACAATTCCCGCGCTACTCTCGTTTCAGCGTTAGTCGTGAAGACATCGTTGTTCTGAGGCTGCTATCTTACCTGAAGATGCCCTGTGTAAGGGCGAAACACGTTTTGTGTTGAATAGTTTCTCGATTTTTCGGGAAATTATAGTAGCGCGGGAATTGTTACAAAGATATTTTTAATCCATCACTTGCTTACAATGGATTTCCGCAAAGTAACGCCTGAATCAATAAATTATTGTTTTTCTTTTCAGTGTGAAGCCAGCGGTATTCGATCTGATCCTGACCTTAGTGATCATAGCCTATCTAACAGTGCTATACTTCGCTATGCAACTGTTTCCACGTTTCTATGAAGAGTTCGCGAAAGTAGTTACCGGGAAGGCCAAAGTACACTAGTAGACGCGCCGCGGAATCAGACCTTGGCCATTAATATGTCTGAGTCTGGCTGTGGCTATTATGTCTGGGTCTGGCTATGACTAGTATGTCTGGGTCTGGCTATGACCACTATTTCTGGGTCTGTCTATGTCTGAATGATACGGTTTCAATATAATTAGCACACTGATAATACGAGCGAATGAAAACTAATATATTGTTATGTACTAAGCATATTTCACGTAAGAGCGACTAGGGAGGCGAGTGGCGCTGGTATATTTCCGTACAGTCCTTATATACTATTATATGCTATACAGACATTGTAAACAGGCACTAAAACCGTAAACCCTTTTGCGAAATAACGGGCACTTTAGATGATTTGCTTTTGATCATTGAATAGTACATGAAAAGTTTTTATTTATTTGGAGATATTATTTGATGTATTCTAGCATTTTTTTTGCCTTTAAAATTATGATTGATGATAAATTTAGCACGATACAATTGTGCTAAATATAATTTAAAAAACCCACACATGAAGAACAAATTGGCTTGAACATGTACGTTTTCTATTGCTGTTAAATAATATTTGCCTCAATCGTTCATTGAATATAATAAATTTAATACCGATAAAGTTATAACTGAATTAAGTATAACTTCAATAAAGGTAATCGTATTTATATTCCTTACATTACTGGTTAAAGGCAAGGTCTGATTCTAAAGCGAGTTATATTAATTAAAAGTCATAAACAGTGATAGGAATAGGTAGTGCCTATTTGCCTAAACTTCGAAGAACAGAGACAAAAATCGGAGACTTCCTTAGGACTAAATTTTTTAAAATTATTTATTAAAAAAATTTATTTATTAAAAATTTATTTTTTTTAAAATATTTTAAAAGTCACCTAATAGAGTGCGCTTGTTAAAAAACACCTTTCCCCACATGCCGCTTCCTCCAGAACCCGTTATTACAAGATGGGGTACTTGGTTATAGGATCAGACGAACACCAGCTAAGCACAGTTCTCACGTGATCAAATATTTGAAAGGATTCCGTTAGAGTTAAATTAGATTTTTGTAATTTCTTTAACCCAATTTGTATATCTTTAAAATATTCCTCAATGTAGTCCAAGTCTGATTTCAAGTCTTCCTTTTGAAGAACATTTTTGGCACACCTAATAGATAGCGCGTCAGAACTTCTTAAAAGATTTACAATTGTTTTAATTTGTTCGTAATATTTTGCATAATATGACACCGCCTCCAACCAAGTACCCCATCTTGTAATAACGGGTTCTGGAGGAAGCGGCATGTGGGGAAAGGTGTTTTTTTAACAAGCGCACTCTATTAGGTGACTTTAAAATATTAAAAAAAAAAAATTAATAAATAAAAAAAATTAATAAATAATTTTAATAAATAATTTAAAAAAATTTAGTCCTAAGGAAGTCTCCGATTCTCGTCTCTGTTCTTCGAAGTTTAGGCAAATAGGCACTACCTGTTCCTATCACTGGTCATAAATAATAGGAGATGAACAATTATATGTAGAGTAATGAAATCACCAAAATATAAGGTTTTTTTATTATAAAAACTAAGAAACAATAATTTAAATGAATATTAAGATTTTTCGTAGGGATATTCAACTAATATGAAATAATTATTTTTTTCGTCTAAAATTCATCTTATGAAGCAATAAAATAGATTAATGTTTTCACAGTATATTATTCTCGATTTAAAGTATTATCGAAATAAGATCAAACAAAAATTGTGTGATCTCAAAAACAAAAAAAAATGTGAAAATTTACAGTTAAAATAATATTTTATTTTTTATCTAGAATCAATCAAATGTTATTATTGTAACAAATTGTTTTAAACCTTATTTATTCCAAATCGTCGCTTCTACAACAATACCGCGTAAGTAAGTTTTACAAGTTTTTAGGAGACAAAAACAGTTTTTTTTACATGTGATTGTTATAACTTAAAAAAGATCGACGTGTAAAATGTAATATTATAGCTAAATTTCGATTTGCGCGTTATTGTCAGGTAAGCGACGTAATGTCTCTGTTGTATACATAAATAGTTATGATCACAAATGCTTAATAGTTACCTAAGAATGTACAGTAGTCGGCGGCAAATATGGCACATCGACCTATGAAATACACGCGTAGATGAAAAAAAAAGTACTAGAGACATAAATTCAATCTCTGATAGACGAAAAATTAAAAAATTTATGCACATGACCTTTATAAGAATTCGGATTAATCGAAAATGCAATAAATGCCGATCTGCTGCTATATTTACCGCCGTATATTGTGTCTATATATTGTTTGTGTGAGATAAGGGCGTCATATGATTCAGTTATTTATTTGCCGTCCTGTCAGTTCCTTCAAAAGAGATATTAGATATGATCCAAACATCTCTTAATGACCAATAATTTTATGTTATATGTGTCCCTATACACTTCAATTATTTGCCGTTACACATCGTGTTAAGAGTGCGCAGACCTAGTGAAGAGAGCAGTGAAAAATATTTTTTGTGATACTGGAAAATAGACCTTAAGATCATTCATGTGGAATATAAACGGAATGAGCATGCTCGCTCGCCACGAACATTCTTTGTCGATATCAAAACATTTATTTGTAAATGATAAAAATGTGTAAATATAAATAAATATTCCCTTACAATCACACCAATTATTTAGTTCCAAGATAAGTATCATTAAGAACTTGTGTTATGGATACGAAATAACGGATAAACATATATAAATACTTTTTTTTTTTGTAAATCCATACATACACATATACATACATACAGACTACAGATACAGATACATAGGAGAACACCCAGACCAGAACAAATATTCATGTTCATGCACACAAAGATTTGTCCTGTGTGGGAATCGAACCCACGACCTCTCGAGTGAAGTGCAGGTATACTGACCTCCACGCTATATTAGTCGTCGTATGTGGCGTGATGAGAGGCCGAAATAAATTCAGATCATAAAAATGGATTTATGAAAAATTATTAAACATGACACCAGACTAATAAGGAGACTCGACAAAGAAAACAGAAATGCGCTAAACGGTTTAGTTAATCCAGTAATTTTAAATTTTTATTTTTAAACGTATTACAGAAATACGTACAAAAAGACGTTTTAATTCATTTCAAGATGACTGAAATTGCACACTGGTCTTACCAGTTTTTAGCTGAATTTTAGTTATTACTCGGAGCAAGTGCCGTCTTACATTCTATGGTTAAACCAGCTGTCAGGTTTTTAGAAGGTACTGACTTCCTAATAACGACTGCCATAGATGTTTATGACAGCAGGGACCAACGAGGCAGGAGCAAGCGATAATTACGCATATAACTTATGTTTACCATGGTTTGAACCTGGATTTGAAGTCAATGGGTTCCGCCACTAGGTTATAGCCGCTCTAAGTACTTTATCCAAAAATAAATAATACATAAATACTCTTGGGTCGCCAACCAAAACGGTTAAGAACTGCTGATATACACAATGGCGCAATAAATTCCCTCTTTTTTTAACTAAGTAACGAAAAATAGTTGAAAGTGGACGCAATAGCTTCATATCAAATTTGTGATAAATAATAATGTACATTTATATAAAATTTGTTTTAAATACCGCTGCAATGCTTGTTGTGTTTTTCCATTATTTTAGTTTATAGTAACAAATCAGAGATGAACTGTTCTTAGGTTAAGCTTCAAATATGTGGTGCGAGGTGGTGTATAGGTTTTTCTGTATTTTGAATTAGTCACTGGCTGGTGTATGGTACTACTATGGAGGATTTAATGTTAGTTTCTTTACAAAACGGGTGAAAGTAAAATTCGCAGTCGCAGAATAATTTGCTGCGCTTATGTCGATCGAAGACCGCAAGCGCATTAACACTATCGGGTCTTAATCGAAGTGTGGCATGGGGGGGGGGGTAACTATAGCATTCGATTAGTCACTTTCTGGCCCTAGCTTCCTTTTTTTAGGTTTTTTTATTACCATTAA
Organism: Musotima nitidalis; assembly: GCA_949126915.1. Lineage (NCBI taxonomy): Eukaryota > Metazoa > Arthropoda > Insecta > Lepidoptera > Crambidae > Musotima > Musotima nitidalis. The sequence goes on along the minus strand of OX421427.1, from coordinate 4,226,444 downwards.
GTAACACCAACAACAATGTAAATTCAGAATAAAAATGTGGGGTGGCTAACGCTGGACCAATTGTAATTTATTTTACATTTGACGAATTGGGTTCTAAATCGTAATGTAACAATACATACACTTGTGTAGAAAAATTAATAAATTTTATTCCGCTTTTTTTAACTAAGTATTTACCGGTCTCTGATGTACTTATTTCAGTACAACAGATTTATAAGTACCCAATTACAGTATAGTACCCATTGGTACTTTGTAGTTAGTTCTTTTAAAGACTCCATAGTAGTTCCAATAAGATAGAAATTCGGAAACGAAACGTGTCAAAGGTATCATGTTTAAGCGAAAATGGTGAACTTTGCATGGAATTGAAAATAAAAAATTGTTTAAAATTATGCCTTTTATTTATTTGATCCTAAAAACATATTAAAGACTGACAAACCAGTCAAACGGTTTTGTGGGATATGTTTATAAAAACAAGTTATATAAGTTACTTCCTTTAAATCATTTAAAGGAAATAAACGGTTTATCTATCTCTATCTATATTGTAGATGTAAAAGTTTCGTTGTTTGTTTTTTTTTTAATATACAGTGTATAAAAAGTCCCTAATCAATGCCAAAAGTTAATTATTGAAAAAGATTTTTATTTTTTGTTATTAAAAACCTGAAAAAGTAGTACGCAGTGAAACGCGCGCAACAGACCGCGTCTCTGTGTGTGTGTCACACACAATACTTACCGGAAATAACTATTAGCTGCTTGATTTTTGATCTGTATGAATGCAATCTATAAGAACGAATTACGAATAAGCATGTTATAATAAATAAATTTAAAAAATTGTAGCGCTCAGTGATCGGAAACGATCACCGAAGTACAGCAGAGTTTACAGAGGTCAGTCCTTGGATGGGTGACCGTTTGTGTGGCATTTGATATCGAGCGCTTCCGTGCTTCGGATGGCACGCTAAGCCGTTGGTCCCGGTTATCACTAAATGTGGTAGTCGTTAAGCCATGTTAGAGGCCTAATGGGCGGCTGGATAAATTCTAACAGCAGGACGCCATACACCTGCCTCCGCCAATCCGCACTGGGTCAGCGTGGTGGAGTATGACCCAATACCTTCATACGTTGGCATGTGAGAGGAGGCTCGTTCTCAGTGGTGGGACTTTAATGGGCTGAAATGATGAATGAATAAATTTTGTGTTTTCCACAGCTGTAACATTCAACTAATGTTATTGAATTAAGTAAGTTATCTTTGATTATCTTATATTTGAGGAGTTTTTTCAATTCGTTTAGCATAGATTTGAGGAGCATAAATTTTTCGATGTATATGATATAAAATAAAATAGACATTTAATTTGTAAATTTATTGTACAAAAATAAAAAAACATTTTTGTATTTTACTCTAACAAATTGATATCAATTTACAACACAATGTTTAATTAAACATTAGGTACATTTTATTTTGTCTTATGATCCTTGAGTATTTTAAACAATTATTTCAATTTATAAAAAAAAATCTGAACACATGAAAACGTAAATAATTTTTATGTAGGCTTTTTATGGCACACAGAATTTATAAAATTTTATCTCAATACTATGTAATTAAAACCTAGAACTTACTCAGATATAATAAAATTGTAAAACATTGACAACAGTAAATTATCTTGAAGATAATTAGATATAATTTTATTATAATAAAAATATTTACTTATTAATGTACGTAACACACGACAAATTACAATATTACAAATAAAAATCTTAAGAACTAAGGTACAGAATCTAGATTGCAATTCAAATTTGTGTGTAATAAGCAAATCAAATTATATTTAGTAGTCTGTACCTTCACAACTTGACTGTACAAACTATATTTATTTCATTATGTGTATACGTAGTTAAGATCATAAGCACGCGTTAAGTTATAGAATGCTTAAAATAATTACCAAACAGATTTTTTCTGGTAGCAAACGGCTCTACAACACCTACCACAAGAACCTACCTATTTTGAGTCTATATAAATACATGAAACGGGGATGTCAAATCATGGGAATAAACAATTGGCCCCGCCCACTTCTAAATTGCTGCATATCTGACGTTAGATGTCATTAGTAAAGATACATATAGAAAGAAAAATTTCTTCAAAACAAAAAGTGATACTTTTATACAACTATGCTATTGGCGGTTAAACTTTAATGTTTATTCCTGAGTTAATTAAATAAAAACTAATTTTTACGCCGCAAGTACAACCTTAGTCAGTGTTGAAGATATAAGAACACAACACAGATTGAATAAACCACGCCCACAGTAATGACGTCAGGGTCTAATCACAATAGACAGTTGCATAAGCCATCACATCTTTATATTTGCTACGTGGCTGGTTTCACATTGAGCAGACGATTATTATTCAAGAAAGAAAGAAAAATAATTTATTATGTGTTAACATCAAAAGAAAACAGATACATTATATTCAAGTAACTATTTGAAGAATGTCACAGAAAAGGTATCCACTCAGCATAAAGCCGAGGTGTCACGAAAACGCCTCGACGCTGGTCTTCCGTAGATACCGTTTGTGAGAGCACTGCTATGACACATTCATTCTATACATTATAAAACACAATACATACATACAGTTACAGTAGCATACAAACAAGACATAAGCTAGCAGGGAACCTGAGTAGCACAAGTAAGAGGACAGCACAACCGATGAAGAGCACATACATATTCATAGATATTTCTGTTTGTTCTATAAATATTTCCTATAATTGCAACGGAAAGATCCAACAGTGCGACAGTTTCTAATAGGAGGCGGTATGTTGTATGTATTCAAGGAAATAAGCTAAAAATAGTTGAGCTTGAAGGGTGTAGTCTTATTGATATACCGTCCTGTAAACTCTCCTAATAATCTATCCTTCGAAAACTTCATTGCTAGCTGCTCCATCAATGTCCTTCAGTTCTGTCGACTTGAATGTCGCGACAAAGTTAATTTTTCCAATTTTCTGTAAGCAAAAAATTTACGTGATTATTTTTGTCGTTTCTATATGATATTTCGTGTTAGGTAACAGTCTTCCTTTGGGGTATTTATATGGTATTTAACAGTAAGAACACCGAATATAGAATCTAGCCATCTTGTATAGAAAAGATTGTAATAGCCGTTTTTCGAAAAATTTAAATCGAAATTTTTAACACAGTCACGATGATTACAAAATGTTTGTTTCGCTCTTAGTTCCAAGTATCTCTATCATTAAAGGTTATTCTTACTTGCCTGGTCTGGTCTTACTAGTTGCATCAATGGCACCACATCATTACTTGCTTGCTAAAAAGTTTATCGTTGATGGTCAGTATAAAAAGCACATTCCAACAGCATTATTGACTTACATTAGGTTGCACAGGAATCTCGGCCAAGACCACGCCCTTGGCGTCGACATCAGCGGCCTGTATACGCAGCGTGCGGCCCAGGATGCCTGAAGACGTTAGACGAAACTCGCAGCCCGTCAGCGCGCGATCTAGCGGGTTGGGGAATGATAGCACTGCGGTGGCTGGCTGGGAGATTATCAGGTCTTCGTTGAACTGGAAGAAAAGAAGCAAAAAATGAGGAAACGACTGGGATTTGATATATAGATTAAATATGCATGACAAAAGAAGAACCGACGACTGATGAAGCGTTAAGTTTTTTTTAATGGTGATCGTGAACTGTGACCCTAGAGGACGACAACTCACTCGATGGACTGATAATCTGGTCAAGGCAGCGGAAAACCAGTGGATACAGACGGCTCAAGCTTGATCAACGCTGATGATGATAGACGGAGAGATTACCCTCAAAGCATCAGTTAATTCAACAAGATAATTATTACCTTAATATTGATATTAGGCTTAAGGACTTGGAAGTCATCATCATCAGCCCAGGACTGCATGGTCTCTTCCACGATGGCCATTGCCGAGATCTTCATGTTGCAGTACTCCACCAGCTTCGGAAGGTACTCCTCAGGCTGCACTAGGATGCTGATTTGTTCCTCTGGAATCATAAAATATTTGATGTTTTTTTTTCTAAATATGTAGCAGGATCAACTTTACAGAAAGTTTTGGTCACAGACCCCCTGAACATTTGCTAATTGTTCACACGCAAATAAAATCAATGCTGTGCCACAAGCGGTCCCGTCTCTCAACATAAGTAGATACCTTTTTTTTTTTGATTGAAAATCATCCAATTACCTTCCCTCGCTGTGGGTGGAGCAGGAGGGTGTGTCAGACTTCTACTGACTAAAAAAGATAGATGTCTAACAAAGATATAGTTCTATAAGAAGAAGAACTTCTATAAGAAGACTTATAGAAGAAATACCACGCAGACCAAAACTAAATGTGGGACATACATACATATTATCACGCCTGTTTCCCCGAAGGGGTAGGTAGAGGCATACAATACGCCCACACTTCGCCATTTATATTTTTGGTCCCACGTAATAGGTTGCGAACCTATTTCCGCTTTCCGGGCACTTTTATGTTCGCCAGAGCCTCGTCCGTTGATTGGCAGGTGCACCACTTGCAGGTGAGGTTGCCTTGGGCTCCTCAGATCTTGGTAGGAGCCCTATATTAACTGTGGGATTATGTATGTATCTACTGATTTCAACCAGCATAAAAGTAGATACCAAGTCCATTTCTCTAAACATCAACATTAAAATAATAATAGCAAATACTTACTCTTCGTAGGACCAACTAAGAGCTTGCCCTCGATTTTCTTCAGGACCTCGGCCTTAACTCCGTTGTAGAACACGCTGGTCGCTGACAAAGACGCCTTGATGTTGCGAGGCTGAAAAAAGTCGAACTTTATGTAGATATATCAAAAAACCGGATAGCATTGTGTATTAATTTAAATTTGGAGGGCAATTTGCGAATATCTTGAGTACTTTTTATACGAGCCCTCTTTTTTTTAATTCACGTTGATAACAATATGAATTTACGCACTGTGTCCCGGCTAATGGGGGACTGAGAGAGGTGTGTGTGACATCACTGGCAGTCACGACCGCCAGCAGTAATACCCACTAAAAATCTATATCATCTATAAAATCTAGGCCATCGACCATCGACCATCATTCGCATGATGGTCGGCAGTGAGAGAGCGACTCCACCCAGGGCCGCGGTAAGCGTCGCCCGCGGCCCCGCCCAAGGCGGGGGGTACCTGGCTTTGCAGGTATGTCACCCCGCTAGCGGCCAACGTCCCCCGGACCAAAACCGGGAGGACCTTCTCAGAGAGACGCAGTGAACGCACCCCTCCTAACTCTTTGTGCGACCATAGCGTTTGTGGCCGATTTCTCGGAGGGTCTATGGTTAGACAATAGGGGCCCATGCCCTCGCTGCCTAAGGCCCTCCTGGCGCTGCTTGACAGGTCCTCCTGGCCCGCCCGTCTCAGGGCACCCAGAATAGCCAACTTCTGGGTGTTACCTTTTCCCGGCCTCCGGTTGGTAATCAGCCCTCCCTACCACGCCAAGGTGGAGACCTGTTCGGGGGGGAAGATCTAAGGAGCCCAAGCCAACCTTAACTGCAAGTGGTGCACCTGCCGATCAACGGACGAGGCAGCAAACTCTGGCGAACATAAAAGTTCCCTGTAAACGGCAATAGGCTCGCCAAGTAGGGTATATAATATGCCTCTGCCTACTCTTTCGGGAAAACAGGCATGATAATATGTATGTATGCATGCTGCTAATCAACTAGTATATAATATTAATAAAACTACCTATATCTAGTCTTGTTTCGTAAAGGTTAACTAAACATGTACCAATTCTATCGAGAATAATTTATCTAAAAATATTTTATGAAACGCCCAAGCATAACATGAACTGGCCAATTTAGCAATCGAGGCAAGACATGTATTGTCTTTGTCCTAGTACCTCGTCAGAATCGTTCTGAATGTCGACGATTATCCTGAACTTTTTGCCGATGAGCACGTTGTCGATGTCCCGCAGACTGAAAGAAATGTCGCTCTTCAAGTTGCTGGCTACTGCGTAGTATCTGCGAAGAAAATTATTATAGATAAAGAATCTCTCTAAGCTACTCGAGACTATGGCACAAAATTTATGCAGCTTTTATGATTTAAATTATTAAAAATTTCTACATTTATAATGCCATATAATTAGTTTCTGAGCAAGACCACTAAGCTCTGGAATTCGCTGCCGGCTCATGCGTTTCTTATTTCCTATGATCCCGGGTCATTTAAGCGGGGCGTAAAACGGCATTTTAGCAGGCCGTCATGGGTGGATGCGCTTTGTACCGTGCTTATTTCACGGTATGAAGCGCTTTCATTTTTTTTTGGACTGCTTCGACTGCTTACCGTCAGGCTTTTTTTTGTAAATATATAGATACATAGGAAAACACCCAGTCCAGAACAAATATTCATGTTTATGCACACAAAGATTTGCACTTTGTGGGAATCGAACCTACGATCTCAAAAGCGGAGTGCGGGCCGGTGCGGGTGCCGGTGCGGTGCGGGGAATACTCGCCTCCACGCCATATCGGCCTTCGATTAGTTATGGTTTTAGCACCATAATAAAAATTTTGATGAGTGTGACTAGGTGTCTAACTAAATGTTTGACATTTCGCTTTACAGCGGAGTCGGTATTCTCTTTACGAAACATATGGTAAGTACATACTTTACTTTACGAAACGTATTCCTCATACTAACCTTTTAGCTCTCTCCGAGTACCGTACTCCGTTCATGAGTGCCAGTCTTTCGGAGGCAGTTCCTTCGCGGTGCTTGTACTGCGTCGTGATGTCTTCGCGATCCTCATCGCCGAGAGGGTCGAACACATAGGGTTTCTTGGTCAGAACCATACGGCCAATGCTGGAGATAACAATGTCATAGTTAGAATAGGTTTTTGTTTATTATTGCAGGATACCCTGTATAACTGTATGGTAAACAGTTTTGTTTAACTAGAAGCATTGCCTCCTACTCTTCCTATCCATCTCACCTAGGTTAGTGAGAAAGTGGGAAGAGACCTACTCTCAGTCATATCATATCCTAGCATTATCCCGCTGCCCCAGACTAAAGCTAAGGGCCCAGGGTCTGCTCACTGGTACAACCAGATTTGACTGAATTTCAGTTATTACGTGGAGCGAATGTCGTCTTACCTCCGCAACCCTGACGGAAACACCATTCTATGGTTAAACCAGCTGTCAGGATTTTAAAAAGCACTGACTTTCTAATAACGACTGCCATAGATATTCATGACAGCCAGTATCTACCAACAGCACGCACACGCGATAATTACGCACATAATGCAGGCACGGGGATAATACTAGGATATCATATGACTTAAAGTAGGTCTCTCCAAATCTTCTCACAAAACTAGGTGAGAGGGATGGGAAGAGTGGGAGGCCAATGCTTCTCATACTTAAACAAATTTAATGCTTATTCATCTTGTAAAAAGGGCGGATTTTACAAGCTGCCAGCGACATAATAATATTTACATAAGACCATCATTATAAAGCAATGCAATTCTTGACAATGTGTAGAACATGATTTTTTTCTATAGTACTTAATTATGATAATTTGAAAGAGCTAAATCATTATGGATGGAAATAATCTATTAACACTATGCTAATGACATTATAATCGCTTCTGCATGTCCAACCGTCAGCACCTATGTACTAAGAGCAACCTTCAGACCTTGTGGGCACCTACTTGTGTCAAGATTTCCGGATTGGATTCATATGAAATAATTAGATAAATATTTATAAAATGTATTGTGTACAATGATGGTTAGATCCGATGTTTGATAATAATTAGCTAATTCAATACTTTAATGTTCAGCATTATTTATACAATAATAATTCATGATCATATGAAAGTTAAACCAGATTTAAAACTAATGCAAATAAAGTAACTTTTATTTAAAAGTAAAGACAGTGACAGCACTAGTTCTTAACCTGGTTTTCTTAAGATTTTGTTTTGTAATAAACTCCTTTAAGTTTTAAAATCAGTTATGCAAGCATACTTGTCTAAGGCAGCGAATTTCCAAATCGTATTTTTCAGTGAAAATTTTTGAAACTTTTTTTTTAATAATTAAAATTTAACCTAACGTTTGACGATCGTTGCATTAGTCGCACCTATGAAGTCAGAATACTACGAAAACTGACATACATGAGTTTAATATCTTTCTTTCTTTCTAATTTCTGCGAAAACATTTATTATTTTATTTATTTACATATTTAAAACATTTACAGTTTCATTACAGTTTATCCCAAATCGCTATCGCAATACACTAGAATTTTACATAAAAACTTAATTATACAATAATTTAACAAATAACTGCTTAATTACTTATCCTACAATAAAATTTCTATAAACTACACAATTATGTATAAACAATTAAAATAATCTACCTAACCTAATTCAATGCACCTTCTCTTTGAATTACGGCAGGCTGATTCAGGCGGCAGGAACATGGGCTCTTTAACAAGGGCCTGACCTATTGCATCCGTTCATCAGGCATGCAGGTTACACATGATGCAATGCTAACATGTGGTTAAAAACAATAAAGAGGCTTTAAGATAAGCACTTACTGGAAATTATTAGTATCGACCATGGAGAACCCACTCTCAGCTTCCGGGTCCCGTCTCCACCGCATCAGGTCCGCGTTGACTGAGGAAAGCATGAACTCCACATCATAGCCGACGCCGATGACCCCTTGCTTGATGGCTTCCAGGGGAGCTGGTCCGCATTGGTACAGGCCCGATGATGTCTCTTGGGGAGTTGCGTCGATTGCTTGCCAGCCTCCGTAACCTGTTTTATGATACATCAAAGAAAGAAAGAAAAGCAATTTATTCTATGACAACATCAAAAGAAAACAGATACATTATATTTAAGTAACTACTTAAAGAGTGTCACAGAAAAGGTATCCACTCAGCATAAAGCCAGTCAGTCTAATTACATCTATACTGCAAAGAAAGAATACGTGTACAGGGATCCTACCAAGACCTAAGGAGCCCAAGCCATTCCACCTGCAAGTGGTGCACCTGCCGATCAACGGACGAGGCTCTGGCGAACATAACAGTGCCCGGTAAGCGGCAATAGGCTCGCCACCTATTACGTGGGACCAAATAAATAATTGGCGAAGTGTGGGCGTATAATATACCTCTGCCTTCCCCTTCGAAATGTATGTATGTATGCAAAGAAAGAAAGCCAAAATCGCTTCGCAGCAAAACAATTATAAACACAATAAAAATACAACAATAGAATAAGGCTAGTGTATGTAACATCAAATGACTATTTAAAACAACAAAATAATAATCTCTTACCTGGTGGTAGATCAGGCCTTGCCATCCAAACATCGTTCCACACGTGATAATTCCAGATGGAGTCAGCTCCAGCTGGGTTGTTAGGGTCAAAGTCCAGCTCTTCCATGGTCTCGGTGTAGTACTTGTCCACTGTCAGGGAGCTGTTGGCGTCGTGGGCTGACACTAGGTTAGATACCACGCGGGATGGGATGCCAAGCGCACGACATACTGTAATTAAAATTATTGATATTTACTAAAGATTTTTGATTTTATATGTTTTTGTGGGGACATGAAGGGCTGACACAGAAATGACGTCATCGCGGCATTGCCCGCCTACCGCTATCCGGAGGCAGTTTTTTCATACCAATCGGGCGGTAGAGAACACGCTATATATATAGTCCAAGTTATATAATATAGTAAATTTACAAGTGATAAAGTCTTTATATTTATATCACACACTCATATGACTCTCGCTATAGCATCTATAACTATCAGGAAAATATGTGCCAGATAAGTATCACCGCAGTGATAGATATTCTACCGCTAAAAAGTAGTTTTGTGCTGTCTTTAAGCTAAGCAACAAGCTAATTTATAAATTAATCTAATAAAATGAGACTCCTTAGACACTAGCGAAGACCTGATGTTGATCATACGACTCTTCTTGCTGCGTGTGTCGATACTGCTACTGCACGGCTTCACACCGATTTACTTGGATAACTTTTCCCCCCTAAAATATCTACGTTTAGCAATAAACTGTTCTGCGAATTTACCTGTGGTCCCTACACCAGTGAAGACCCAGCATTATCCATACGGCACCACTTGCTGTGTCTCCAAGTATTGAGCAAGGAAAACCACGAATCCAGTCCACTCTGACGGGGCAGTCTCGTCCTCGTACTGGCCGTCAATTTAACCAAAGTTTCTTTAGGAAGATCTAGTAATGTTCGCTGACTCGATGATCAAGTTAAGCTTGGATACACGCCCCTCGAGGCCGAACTACAAATACATTTTTTTGGAAGACCAATGCTCATTTATTATGTCTAACGTTACCTGTGGTGACCACACCAGCGAAGACCCAGCATTGTCCATACGGCACCTCTTGCTGCGTTTCCAGGTACTGTGCCAGGATGTCCACGGAGCCAGTCCACTCGGATGGGGCAGTACCGTCTTCGTACTGGCCGTCCCAGCGACCGACCAGCACGCCGGCGTCGTCATTGGAGTTTACTATGCGTGATATCACGCGAGTCAGCTTCACAGGGTCTCCACGCCTGTTAAAGATAATTGTTGTAGTTGCGGATAACTGCCGAGAGACAGGATACAATAGAATTTCCATTTGACCACCAATAAATACAAACTAAATACAAACATTTTTATTTGATAAATAACTTTTTTTAAGTCACATGCACAACGTACGTGTTCATTTTAATTAGTATATAACTCTTAAAGTAGTGCCCTAAGGCTATGGTTAATTGACAGAGATTACTTTTAGAAGTAAGCTCACCATTTTGCATGTTCTTATTTACTCCAAGTTTAATGTTTTTTCTATGTGCATAGTAGAATATAACTACCGTTTAAATATAGTCTGGTGGAAAGATATGACAGCTCGGCTCAGCATGAACATGCAAAACGCGAGCACCCCCTTAGAACCAGGGTTTCCCCGCGTGGTCTTGATGGGCCCCACCCACACCTTGCCGACGTCGTTCAGGACATACTCTTGGAGCAATTAGCAGTTCTTTATGTACAATAAAGGACAACATAAGGACTTATGAGGAAAGGTCAGAGGTCACGCTCGGTCAAGCATGAACATACCTACAAGCCGGTAGCACCACGCCAGCGAACTGCCCGTAGAGCCAGGATATCCCTCTCGTGGTCTTGATAAATACTTACTGGTGGAAGGGTATGCCAGCTCTGTCAAGCATGAACATACAGGCCGGTAGCACCACGCCGTCGAACTGCCCATAGAACCAGGGTTTTCCTCGGGTGGTCTTAATGGGCCCCACCCACACCTTGCCGACGTCATTGAGCACGTACTCTTGCAGCAATGTGCAGTCTTCGAGGTATGTTTGGTCATCTGGACATAGCAATTTCAATTGGTCCTTTAGTATATTTGAATTTATAAAAATTTAAATATTGCCCCATCTCTATATCAAAAAGTATACATATTTTCATAAACAGTTCATATTTATGTACTTTTATCCATTGTCTAGACCTCATAGCCTGGTTTGGGCCTAGGAGCATTTTGTAAGATGTTCAAAAAAAATTATTTTTTTATTTGAAAATAAATAAAAAAAAATTTTTTTTTTAATATTACAAATCATTTTTATTCACGCATTAATATTCAATCGTATCAAAAAAACAGGTTTCAAGTCTTAAATTGTGACTTACCAAACTCGAATATGCAAAATATTCGTTACGTTGGAATGTGGTTGGAATAAATTAATAAGCAAACAAAACAAAGTAACAATGTGTATAGGCATTTATTTCCCGCCAGTACCTGTGTTGCAGCGTCTGACACCCCGCCTGCGGCCAACGTCCCTCGGACCGAAACCGGGAGAACCTCCTCAGAGAGGCGCAGTGGACCCGCCCCTCCTAACTCCTTGTGCGACCATAGCGCCATGCGTCCTCCATAGGTCCCTCTTAGTCCTCAGCTCTATTCTTGTGCGGCCATGGCGTGACTGGCCGACTTCTGGGGGGTCTATAGCTAGACGGAAGGGGCTCCCTGCCCCCGCCGCCTAAGACCCCCCGTGCTCGGCTGGACGGGCCCTCCTGGCCCGCCCGCTGCGCCAACGGCGTAGCTGGAGAGAGACCGGATCCCGCTCCGCGGCCACCTTCTGCGACATCACCACTTCGCAGAAGGAGTTTACGTTTACGTTTTTCCAAGCGCTGCCTCAACTCCAACACTTGCCGGCTATACAGTATACTGTGTTATATAACGTATTTCATTAAAAAATAAAATGTACGCTTTACTTACCAGGATTCCATGGGTTGAAGAGTATGTAGAGGTCTTGATCGAAGTCATATATTTCTCGGGCTGTGGAGTTCTTTAGCCTGGTGACCACTCGGAGGGCCCAGGAGCCCACTGGCAAACTCACTGGGGTTGAGACCTGGACAAAGGTATGTTAAATGAGCGGGCTTAGACATAGTAACAAATTGTATCGACTTATTTATTTACTTATTATTATTTATTTGTATTATTTACACGGGTCTGGCCCAATTGCAATAACTAAATCAGTTAGTAATTTTACATGCATATAAAGTGAAGCGCTCGTAGCTCTGCGGTGCTCGGTGGTCGGAAACGATCGCCGAAGTACAGCACAGTTTACAGAGGTCAGTCTTTGGATGGGTGACCGTTTGAGTGGCATTTGATATCGAGCGCTTCCGTGCTTCGGAAGGCACGTTAAGCCGTTGGTCCCGGTTATCACTAAATGTGGTAGTCGTTAAGCCATGTTAGAGGCCTAATGGGCGGCTTAAAAAATTCTAACAGCATGACGCCACACACCTGCCTCCTCCAATCCGCACTGGGTCCGCGTGGTGGAGTATAACCCAATACCCTCACACCTTGATATGTGAGAGGAGGCTCGTGCTCAGTAGTGGGACGTTAATGGGCTGTGATGATGATGATAATGATATAGTTAAAAATATAATTAAAGAGGACATTTATATTCACAAAAAGATGACAATTTTTCTTGGATTGATTCCCAGCTATCTACGAAAATGTCACAGTCAGGGTACTGACACAGGAAAGCATTCAGGTCGACGTGCATTCGGGCGATCAGGGAGGGATGGTGCGCAGTAGTGCGAAGCTTTCATAAGCCTTCGCTAAACGTCAAGGTACAGTCAGCCGGCGACACATAGCTGGTTACATCCAAAGCGCCATGTAGATCGACAGACGTCCTTATTGTCAAGAGAGTTAGGGCGTGTTCCGGTCCGATATATATTGCACTTTGGGTTTGACGACTTTTAATTGACGGTTACTGTATATGATTAAAAAATTATGAATCCTACCAACATCTTAGGAGCCCAAGCCAACCTCACCTTCAAACGGTGCACCTGCCGATTAACGGACGAGGCTCTTGCAAACATAGAAGTTCCCGGTAAGCGGCAAAAGGCTCGCCAACTATTAAGTGGGACCAGCAACACAATTGGCGAAGTGTGGGAGTATAACATGCCCCTGCCTAACTCTTCGGGAAAACAGGCGTGATTGTATGTATGTTTTTCAAAATAAAGATCATCCTTAATCTATTCATGAGTTACCTAGTTGATAACCGGGGCAAGTTACTTAAGTATATTTAAAATCTAAACAAATGTAAAAATGTCGTAGGCGTACGTACGCAAGCCAAGAAAATCATGTTTTTTTTTATTTGCGATCTTATTTAAAAATGGAATATACAATACATAATATTCAATGGAATATAATAAACTAAACCCCTAAAAAAAGCTTTTTTGATCATCAAAAATACTGAGTGAGCATCTAATAAGGTAATTAGGTGCTCAATCAGTATTTTTGATGCACAAAAAGGTTAGGTTAGGTTGGCAATTTATTAATTTTGAAGACACGTTAAATATGATCCATATTCAATATATATCTTTAAGTAAATATGTGTCTTATTTCAAATGCCTATATCTGGTTAAAAATAGATATTTCGCTTAAGTTTATACAAGTTTGTAGTGCTAGTGGTAGGTACGATTTGCAATAAAATTTGCATAAAGATATTAATTCTAACATAATATGTTCGAAAACAACGGTATTTTATTGGTATATTATTTTAGCCACATAGAATTTGGCGTCTTTACTATTAAATTATGCACAAATTCCATAATAACATTACCAGACATTTGCATAACTAGATATAAGCTCGATTATAATAATATTAAATGCTTTGCATTTGTAAACAGGTCGACTTCATAACATTCTTCGTTTTTTGTAAACTAAAAAAATTTGGTGTCCTTTGATTTGTTTCAGAACAGTTACTGGTCTAGATTTGTTAATAAATAAATATTTTTTAACAACCACACCAATTATTTAGTTCCAATATAAGTATCATTAAGAACTTGTGTTGTGGATACTTAATAACAGATACTTAAATCTTTTTTATGTGCATACATAATTGATATACATAGAAAACATCCAGAACCTAACACATATTCATGTTCATGCACGCAAGGTTTGTCCTGCGTGGGAATCGAACCCACGACCTTAAGAGCTGAGTGCTGGTATACTGACCTCCACGCCATATCGGTTTGTATTATGTTATATAATTAACATTTATTTTCGCAGTATTGAAATTTAGTTAAGAATTTAGAACCCTCATTTTAAAATATTGTATTGTCTTGCCTAAAATATCGTTCTGTCATAGTTTAGTATAAAAATAAAAAGCTCTTATTTTAAAATCTCTAATAATAAATGTGTAGATATGTATAGACAGCGATAAATTAAGCAATAGCACTCCGATTTGTCTGAAACCGATACCAAACTGACAAAAACCACAAGTCACTTACTTTTTATAACTTACTTCAAACATACCGGTCAACCGATATGGCGTGGTGGCGAGTATACCCGCACTTCACTCCTGAGATCGTGAGTTCGATTCCCACACAGAACAAATATTTGTGTATATAAATATGAATATTTGTTCTGGTCTGGGTGTTTTCCTATATATATTAAGTATGTATTTACAACAAAAAGTATTTATGTATGTTTATCCGTTATTTTGTCTCCATAACACAAGTTCTTAATGATACTTATATTGGAACTAAATAATTGGTGTAAGTGTCAGAAATATTTATTTATTATTATTTATACACAAAATTTAGACTCAAGTGGGAACCTTTTAACCCTCCCTCCTTGGTTTGTGAGAGGAGGACAAGCTCAGCTGTAAGACGTTGATAAATTAAAATATTTAAAGCACCTTTATTGCTCATTAAACAAAGCTCTCAAGTTCTTTAGTATTAGTTAAACAAATATTGATTCCGTTTGACAATTGAGGAAAATCAATAAAGCTGATACTTAATAGATTTTGGACACAAAAACTAAAATAAGATAATATAGTTGTATTTTAATTTGGAATATAATAAACTGAACCTCTAAAAAATACTTTTTTGATCATCAAAAATACTGATCTAGCATCTAATAGGGGATTAGGTGCTCCATCAGAATTTTTTGATGTACAAAAAGGTTAGGTTAGGTTGGTAATTTATTAATTTTGATGACACATTAAATATGAGCCTTTTAATTTAAGCGCTCGTAGCTCCGCGGTGCTCGGTGGTCGGAAACGATCACCGAAGTAAAGCAGAGTTTACAGAGGTTAGTCCTTGGATGGGTGACCATTTGTGTGGCATTTAATATCGAGCGCTTCCGTGCTTCAGAAGGCACGTTAAGCCGTTGGTCCTAGTTATCACTAAATGTGGTAGTCGTTAAGCCATGTTAGAGGCCTAATGGGCGGCTTGAAAAATTCTAACAGCAGGACGCCATACACCTGCCTCCGCCAATCCGCACTGGGTCTGCGTGGCAAAGTATGACCCAATACCCTCGCACCTCGCACCTAGTGGGACGTTAATGGGCTGAGATGATGATTTTAATTTATGTATAGAATCACGCTTATTTGAATATATGGAAATTTATTGCCGAGCGGTGCCGGCCTAGAATAGTGCCACCCCCTCTCATCTCACGGGGAGTCCTATCCACCACACGGACCCAGTACGAATATTCAATTCAATTCAATTCATTTATTGACATCTAAGTAAACAATAATAATAAATATTTCTGACACTTACACCAATTATTAAGTTCCAAGATAAGTATCATTAAGAACTTGTGTTATGGATACTAAATAACGGATAAACATACTTAAATACTTTTTGTTGTAAATGCATACTTAATACATAGGAAAACACCCAGCCCAGAACAAATATTCATATTTATACACACAAATATTTGTCCTGTGTGGGAATCGAACCCACGACCTCAGGAGTGGAATGTGGGTATACTTACCACCACGCCAAAATCGTCGTCAAAAGTGTACATGAGGTCTTAAGATCTGTGTTTCAACTGAGTTACCTTTATGGGTGCTGCAATATCTTGTATATAGTCGTAGTAGGTTTGTAATTACATTTTTACAAAATTTTGTGTCCGTTGGAATAGATAGGGACAGCACCATTTTTTCGGATGAAAAATCATCAAATGACCGTCTTCCGCTGCGAGTGAAGCGGAAGGGTGAGTCAGACTTTTACTGATTAATACTTTTACTGAGTGGTGCAAGATTGACCTGCTGTTAGATTTCTTCAGCGGCTCAATTTGGCCTCTTATATGGCTTTGAGCCGTTTTGCAGTTGCGTTTGCCATGTGGTATCGTAAGAGGCGGTGAACAGAAACTCTACCGGATGATGGACAGCAGCGTAATCCTGCGTACTGGCCAGAACTGCGATCACCAACCTGCCTGCCCCGCGCGGTGATTATGGGCAAATACCATAATATAATGTAGTCTATAGGGGAGTCCAACATCCAGCAGTGGGTTTTACAGGGCTGATATGATAATGGAAATTTATATCCAATCCGCTCTGGGACTGCGTGGTGGAGTCAACCCAATACTACAATAGGTACTTGGTTTGTGAGAGGAGGTTTGTGCGCAATAGTGTTACGATATTAAGGTAAAATAATTATATGTAATTGTATCACTTTCCTACACTTTTGGATATGGCCCATGAAGTTATGTCTAAAAATCCACTGTATTTATACATGAAAACTTGAATTTACACTAGTTTTAAAAAATTAAATACTGCCAGCGGCTGTTGGCGGCCATTTAGTAAATTAGTGCGTTAGCATTAAGTTATCGATATTCATAAGTGCCATTCAGTGCCAGACAGTGCTAGACAGTGCCAAACAGCTTCAGCGAATCGATTCGATTTTCAATTTTATAAAAACGTGACTTTTTAGTATAGCGTATTTAGTAGCATATTTAGTATAGCATAAAACTGTATCACATCAATAGAAATAATCTTGAAATTTTAAAATAATCTTACAATTCAGAATACTCTGGAAAATGATACAACTTTTTTCCCAGTTCTACATAGGTATTCAAATCTACAGTTTCTTTGCTCAAAAGATAATTGGAGGCTTCTTAATAAACGGTTTATAATGATAATTTTAACGCAACATTGTAATTATTTTATAGGACATTGAACAAATTTATAATTTACAACGAGATATCAATGTAGGCGGTATAATATATGGTTACATACAACTGAATATTGAATTAAATCGTATGTCTCGGTGTCTGTAGCTAATTGATTACTTACTAGATCAGTAATTAAGTTGATAAAATAATTGAGGTGCTTGGTAATAATGGTATTAATAAATTTACAGTACTGCCATAAATCCATTAGAGTAATTAATATATACATATTAGAATTAATGCTCTCGTGTAAATCATAAATATAATCAGATGTATAAAGTTACCGATCTTATTTACCATGCAGCCTTTGCTGAAGTACGATTTTTTGCGTAAAGTTTTTAATTTTCAGTGTGTTAATTCAATCAATCTATGTAAATACTTAATTTATTTTTCTTTAAGCTTATAACCCATAGGAAACTCCCATATAAGGGCAAATATTCATATTTATGCACACAAATGATTTATCTAGATAAGAAGCGAACTCACAACCTTAGGAATGGAGTGCAAGTATACTGACCTCCACGCCAGTCAATATACCTAGGTCATCTTGTAATTTTACATGTCTTTGTTTTTTTGTTAGAATTTATGGAAAAATAATGTTTACATATACTTAATGAAAACTTCCAATGCGGTGCATGATGCGTTATGATGACAAATTTAATTGTTTGATTAAATTTGTCAGTTGTTTGTTGTAAATATTATAAAGTTTTCGACCGATAGGTATGGCGTGGAGGTCAGTAAACCTGCACTCCGCATAGGACAAATATATGTGTGCATGAATATGAATATTTGTTCTGGTCTGGGTGTTGTGCTATGTATATTAAGTATGTATTTACAAAAACGACACAAGTTCTTAATGATACTTATCTTGGAGCTAAATAATTGGTGTGAGTGTATAAGGATATTTATTGATTTATCGTATTTTTATAAGTACAGATATATATTTTATATTTAGGAATGAAACTGTGTTTAATAGTATTACATTCTTAAATTTAATCTGCATAATCTGTGAGCTGACCTATGTCGTCAAAAATAAGATAAGCAAGACAGATACGATCTAATTTAATAATGATTTATTATTAATTATATTCAATATTTATTAATTCAAAATTGTCCAAGTTTTGTAGATAGCACGCAAAAAATTATAGACCGTGTCGTGTGGTGTAGACAGAGTGTGTCAAAAGCGACTTTGGGAACAAGATCTCGTCTAGTGTAACTGTGGGCCAAAGGAGCCATATTAATTATTCACCCCCAACATCTCTGTGTTAAAACTTCATCTCCAATCCATACTTATAAATAATCACGCCTGTTTCCTCGAAAGGGTTGGCAGAGGCGTATCATACGCCGCCGCTGACCGGGAGCTTTACTGGTTGCCAGAACCACGTCGTTCCGTTGATCGGCAGTGCACCGCTTTCAGATGTTTCTAAGGGCTCGGTGGGATCCCATATGTTAATTATAAAATTTATGTGCATTCAGTGCCGTATCTAGGGCGGTGCCAGCAGTGCCCAGGCACAGGGCGCATACCCTGGAGGGGCGCAGAAATGACCAGACTAGTATCTAGTTTTATGTCATGCATGGTGGCTAGTAGGTACATTTTGTTTTATTGCGAACATGGTGTAGACGCGCCCTACTGTACCTGGCCTGTATTTTCAGAGCCAGGTCAGAGCATTTTTCAAGGGCGCAGTTTTGAAAGCTCGCACCGGGTGCATAAAAGGCTAGTGACGGCAGTGTGTGAATTTCTTACCTCAAACGACACCGTATCATCCTGAATATCCAGCACCTTGGCGCTCCAGCTGTGCTTGTCGGCTACGGCGTCACGTCGCAGGAACACTGAACCCTGGGTGTCCATTTGGGGACGATCTCCTGCAAGAAGACGGTGACGTTTAAAAAAGGTCTCTTATTTCAGAAGGCAGACCACGCTGCAAATATTTTCGATCAAGTTTTTGATAGAATTATTATAATAATAAGATTAAGGGGTGATATAAGTCTGTACATTTTACTTAACGCAATCTAGCTCTTAACTTTACATATCGTGCTATGGATACTTGTAAAATGAATTCAAATTAATTTGACGAAAGTCATTAAGAATAACACGCAAACCCAGAGTAAACAGGCAGAGACAGAACAACCCTTTTTTTTATCTTCGGTAAAAAAACTTCCGACGACGCCCACGCCCACCGCTGTTAAAAAAGGGGCGGGGGTGAGCCAGTGCCTGGGTTTGTAGCTTCTGGGACCCCGACGTGGCCAACGTCCCCCGGATCAGAACCGGGAAAACCTCCTCAGAGAGGCGCAGTTTGTCGCGCCCCCCCTACCTCCTTGTGCGGCCATGGCGTAACTGGCCGACTTCTTGGAGGGTCTATAGCTAGACGGAAATGGGGACAGCACAACCTGCTGTTGGAGTTACTGAATAGGAGTTTCTTAATTGGATTAACGACTACCGTAAGTACCTGGCGAATATAAAAGGTCTGGGGTAAGCGGCAATAGGCTCGCAACTAATACGTGGGACCAACCATATAAATGGCGAAATAGGTGCGTATAATATTCCTTTGCCTACCCCTTCGGAGAAATAGGCTGTATGTCGAGGGTTCCGTGCTCAAACCCGATAATTGTTTTTGGGCTTAAAACAGTACTTTAAAGAATTTATCGGTTAATTAAAAAAAATGAAACTTAAAAAGTTTAAGTACTTATTGGATTATGAAGTCCTCAGTTTTCAGTCTTCTTTTCTGAAATCGACTTACCTGATAATATCACAAGAAAAAGTGGCAGAAATTATGTATCTGATGTTGTCACTTATCGGGTTTGAATACGGAACCCTCGATATATGTGTGTTGCAAGGTGTTTTAAGTATGTATTTACAATAAAAACTCGTGGGGCGTCACAGCACAAGCGATGAATTAAACGTACAGATGAATGAAATCCTGAATCGCGCAAGAAGATTTACTCAGGCTCGTCGCTATATATACAACACCCAACCGTCAATGGTTGGGTTACAGCGCGCAAACCAGCACCCGCACCCGCCGCAGGGCGCGACGACCCGGACAATCACTCACTACACCCGCGACACATCAGGTTTAGACCTGATCGCTCACCACAAACACTCACGACATCCTGAGCCGAGGTTCGGGTCTACTAGAGACCGCCCTTAGTATGTCGCTCTTCAGTTGAAATACTTTTAGTATGTAATCTAGGTTTGAGGCCATCAGTCTCGCCTTCCCCAAATCCATTTCAGTTGCGCTGTATCGGCCATCAGAGGCAAGCAGCATTTACACACATGAAGTTTAGCCGGTCGGCTCCTTATGGGTCATCCCGGCATAACCTACTCGCCGGCTCGATTTATTTATATTAAGTTAGCTAGCGTTAAGTATACGCACCTTCTTCAAAGATTACTTATTTTCCATGTATAAAAAAAGAATCAAAAAAAAAATATACTCTTCTTTGGTGGGAGAAACACCACTCGATTTCTTCTCTCGTAAAATATTAAAGTATATTGTCGGTTGTCTAATGGCTATAATGCCCATAATACAATGTTAGTGCTAGATGATATAGATAGATGACAGTGGGGTCGACATCGGGTAGTAAACAAAGATAATGTAAGCTCCGTGTTTTTCATATAATTTATGGTACAAAACCTAAATTACCTTAAGTATCATATATCAATCGATGCGTAATGATATGATTTATAACAAAGTGCAGTTATTAGTAATAGTGCGTTAAAAGTGGTGCTGTGTCTTCAAAATTTCTTCAGAGAATTGTTTCATTAATAAAATTCTGCAAGTGGGTAGTCTTTGAGTCTATGCTAACCACTCAGCTGCAACGCGCCGATCAAATTTCTTTAAGCGCTTTACGGAATTGGTACTGTTGTTCGAAGGAACGAATGTAATTGCCATTTTAGCGCTTTCTTCGCTGGATTTGCATAAGTACGGTTGGTAGATTATTGCATATTTTATCACAAAGATGTCTTTGCCAATGGGAATGTGTGCGGGATGTAATAATAAAATTAAGAATAGATTATTTATGTGTTGCTGTTTATGTAAACTGACGTATGATTTGGATTGCTCGAACATAGGCGAAAAACGATTTCAATTGATGGAGAAAGAACGCAAAGTAACATGGACGTGTCAAGCTTGTAAAAGTAAACAGCCAAAAACTGATAATCAAAACACACCTGTACAAGCGGCTACCGTGAGAACAGAGTGCCGCACCGATAACAGAATGGGAGAAACTTACGACTTAAATGTAACACTACGTAATAAAACTTTGCAGTCAAGTTCTCAGAGACAAACAAGTGGGTTACCGCCCTCAATCGGAGAAATTAGTGAAATGTTAGACAAAAAACTGTCTCCAAACTCGACCATTATGAGTGGTTTGCGTACGGCTCTTCGAGAAGACATTAAAGTTATGATTTCCACTGAATTAAATTTATTGTTAAATGAAATAAAATCTGATTTTACTAAAACGACAGACTTTTTGTCTGCGGAACAATCCGACTTGAAATCAAAACTACAACAAAAAAATGAAGAAATCGATACATTGCAGAGCAATACATTTAAGCTTCAGACAGAAATGTATACACTGAACAACCGATTGGCTACTTTAGAAAAAATTTCGCGCGATAAAAATATTGAAATACATGGTCTGCAAGAAAATCGAAATGAAAATTTAATGCAACTCTTCGTGAAACTCTGCACTACGTTAAAAACGTCAATAACGGAAAGCGAAGTTGTAAGCTGTCGCCGAGTGGCAAAGTCGGACCAGTCATCGAGCAGGCCCCGTAATGTACTTGTAACACTGTCTTCGTCACACTCACGAGACAATGTCCTAGCTGCAGTGGCCAAGCTTAATAAAAATATAAAGGAAAAATTAAATTCTTCACATTTTGGAATAGCGGGTCCAACCAGGAAGGTTTATGTTTCCGAGCACATTTCATTGGAATCGAAAAAACTATTTAAAGAGGCCAGAAGGGTTGGAAAAGAAAAAGTCTATAAATACATTTGGGTAAAGAGGGGAAATATATATGTTAGGAAGGATGAAGAATCAGCAGCAATTTTGATCAGAACTGAAAAATGTCTTGCCTCTTTGACCTAATATTTAATATGTGTTTTAATATGTGTGCTTTTAAATTATAAGTTGACAGTATGCTTTGATTGTAGTTATTTGTCTTTCTTAATGGATAAGTCTAGAAAAAAAAACGTTTTTACTTTAGGTCTTTTAAATGTTCATTCACTTAACACAGGGTTCGATGAACTTAAAGCTAGTATTACGAAGGCCAGGTTAGATATTTTGTGTGTGACAGAGACATGGTTGAAGCAAAATTCTAATATAAAATTGTATTCGGTTCCGGGGTATAGGTTCGTACACATTCCTCGGCCAAGTCGCGGTGGTGGGGTGGGGGCGTATATTAGGTCTAATTATAAAATTAAACTTCTCGAACATCCTCAAGGCGAACTGGAGCAGATATGGTTCACAGTTAAACTAAGGTGCCGAACCGCGATTTTTGGTATCGCGTATCGGCCAGAGTCCGTGACGATAAATGCGATGATCGAGTGCCTCACTAACTCGCTGGCGCACTTTTCATTACAACACGATTACCTGTTTCTCCTAGGCGATTTAAATATTAACTGTTTACGAGACGAGGGCGCTGAGGTATTCCTGCCTGAATGTTTGGCTTCGTTAACTGACACCTTTCAATTGCACCAGGTAGTTAACCTTCCTACGCGTGTAACACCTACCACCAAAACGCTTATAGATGTTATTTTTGTTAGAGCACCTGTGAAACCGTCCTCACTTGAATGTTTTCACAACGATGACTTAAGTGATCATGCTCTTATTGTAACCAAATTTCACCTAGAAACGAAAAAACCCAGGCCCCGCATTATCTGCTACAGATCATTATTGGATAATTCTGACGTGATACGGAACGCTGCCAAGTTCACACCCTGGGAGCTTGCACTATCGCAGCCGGATTTGAATAGAATGGTAGATCATTTTAATGAGCTTTTGCTGGGTTTGATGGATACATTCGCTCCGGTTCAGGAAAGGTTATTTAGGCATCCACCTATTCCATGGATGACAGATACACTTAAAGAGATCAGAGCTTTGCGTGATAAGGCCTGTCAGCAGGCCAAAACCTCCAAATCCGAGTCAAAATTTCAATATTACAGAGAAATTCGCAACTACTATAATCGAGTGCTAGCACACGAAAAAAAAGCGTATCTCACAAAGTTTGTAAATAATAATAAAGCAAACCCTGCCGTTATGTGGCGTCATGTAAATAATCTTGTCAATCCGCGCACAGATCACTCTTTGCCATGTCATCTTTTTGGAGACCCTGATGCGCTAAATAGTTACTTCATTGATAGCGTGCCTAATGAGCAGGTCGATCTAACTGTTATTGGGGAGCTGGAGGGTAAGAGGCACACGGATGCGGTTTTTAGTTTCGAGGCAGTGTCAGAGGCTACTATAAATAGAATTGTGTCCGGTGCTTGTTCAAATTCAGAAGGCTCGGATGGCATCTCCATGTTGATGATTAAGTTAACGCTACCGTATTCATTGCCAGTCATTCACAGGATTGTAAATAAATCAATTCTTGAGGGAGCCTTTGCTGATGCCTGGAAGTGTGCGGTCATTGTACCAATACCAAAAAACTCGCATCCTAATAGTTTTGCTGATTTGAGACCCATAAATCTATTGCCAGCTCTGTCTAAGGTCATAGAAAAATGTGTTAAACTACAAATAAATCCCTATCTTGAAAATAATTTAGCATTACCATTGACTCAATCTGGATTTCGCAAAGACCATAGTACTGTGTCAGCTCTCATGAACATTACGGATGATATACTTTTAGCTTCGAACGAGGGCAGGGGTACTTTGCTCACTTTACTAGACTTCAGTCGGGCATTTGACTGCGTGAATATCTCGATCCTACTGGCAAAACTCAGGTTCTATGGATTTACGGGTTCTGCATGCAGCTGGTTTGAGTCTTATTTTGCGGGGCGCTGCCAGAAGATGCGATATACAAATAGTGAAGGGAGACCGGCGTTATCACGGGCGCTTGTCGTTGGGAGGGGAGTAATTCAGGGCTCAATACTAGCTCCAATATTGTTTGCAATATACACGGCAGATATTACCAAAGTAGTTGCTCAGTCCCGTATTCACTTGTACGCTGATGATAGTCAGTTGTATGTGCACACTCTACCAACGCGCGAGGACGTTTCTGTTGCTGCCTCGGGCTTGAATGAGGACTTGAGGGCGGTGGCGGAGTGGTCGGCGCGACATGGGCTTGTTATTAATCCATCTAAGAGTGTGTCTGTTACCCTTGGGACTAGGTCTCAAGTCAAACGAATAAATGAATATAGACCGGATATAATCGTTTGTGGCACGCCGGTGCCATATGGGGACTGTGTACGGAACCTAGGCCTTATGATGGATGAGAACCTGAAATTCGAACAACATGTTCAGAGTAAGATTGGTAAATGTTTTGGCTCATTAAGGACTCTGTATCGAATAAGACCTTTCCTGAGGGAGGAGATGCGCCTATTGTTGTGTAACTCCTTGGTCCTGTCACATCTTAATTACTGTGATATCGTTTATTATCCATGTTTATACAAAAAAACAAGTAAGAGCGTACAGAGAGTGCAAAATGCATGTATACGCTTCTGCTATGCAATACCCAGAAGAGCCAGAATTACACCTTATATAGTGAGTAAGCGTTGGCTTGATATGTCTGATAATGTTACCCTTAAATATGCTTGTTTCCTGCACAAATTGTTTAATATGAAACGCCCTCAGTATTTATATGATAAATGTATTCCCAAGAAAAGACTGCCTATGTTGAGGGATCGAGGCTGCCAACTGTCTAGGCCAACTATAAAATTGAGTGCTGCTAGGGGTTCCTTTAAGTACGCTGCATCTAAAATCTGGAATGACTTGCCTCCGCCTGTTCGAGGGGAAGTGGATCATTCAGTCATGGCTTTCCGACTAAAATGTCGCAGTTGGCTGCTTGAAAAACAAATCTTGGCACATCTCTCCCATTGTTAAATGTTGTTTCTGTGTCCTTTATGTTTTGCTATGTTTTTCTATTCTGTTGTTGAGTGAATTACAATTTAATTATTTTATTGTTATAAATTAATCAAATTCTTATGCAGGTTTTATTTATTTTTTAAGATAATCTTACTTTACTACATGTCTATTAATCTCTGGTAGAAAATTTTAAATTTTTAGTCTTAATTTTTGTTCTTTAAATATTTAAATATTATATTGCTGCACGATGTCATTATTTATAGGAATGCTATGTGTGGAAAAGGTGGTGACAGAATAGCAGGGGTCGTGGTTTTTCTGCGACTTCTGAGTCACAAGCCGCTTTGTCTAAGATTAAATATATTGTATAAGAAATGTACCTACAATGTAACTATTATTATGTTGAATAATTGAAGACAAATAAATTGATTTTATTATTATTATTATTATTGAAAAAAATTAGTACATACAAGTAAAATAAAGCCTTACCAATAGTGAACAGCAGTTGCACCATATCGTTTTCCTCATCATAAGGCCTGGTGAACCTCACCACCCCATTAAAGGGCTGTCCACGACGAACTATCGTAGTCGTTGGGGTCTCATCGTTCACTGCTTCATATCTTCATAAAAAAGAAAGCAAATTAATGTCACTACATACTTATACTTTTAACTGTTAATAAATCGCACTCCAGCTTAGGATACGCTCTTATATAGCCACTTGATAAATTAGCGTACTTACGTTTAAAGCATTTATTCTCATACAAAAAAAAAGTTTACTTATAAAATATACATAATAATGGTAAGTATGATAAGTTAATAATACTAAACCCTCTGTAATTTATAGTTTAGCATTAATATGCTTCTTTAGTTTAGTTTTAAAAATATTTATATGTGTACATTCCTTTAAGTCTTTGGTATAATATTGTAAAGTTGCACTCCACAAATTAACAGCGATTTTCCCCATAGTTAGTTCTAGGCATAATATAATTTATTTTAAATTTATTTCTAAAATTTTGTTTATAAGTTCTCATATGTAATTTAATTTTATATTGTATTGCATTTGTTGATATTGCTTTAATTAGATAACGAGTTTTTAATTTATGTGTACTTTAATTAATTTGTCCCCACTACTAAATAGTTCGACGTTAATGGGCTGAGTCTGAGTAAGAACTTTTTCAGTGTACAATAAGGTATCCAAAAACGTGAGCCCAAATTATGTAAGTAGTATTTAAAATTAATTGAATAAATTAATAATACAATTAAACATCACCCTTGTAGTGTATGCATACGCATACACTAGTATGCATTTATTCATCCATTCAATCATTCGTACAAGCATTCGTTCTGTCATTCATTCAGTTAGTCACACAGACAGTGACAGTCTCGTTCGCACCACGTGAACGTGAGTAATACGAGAGGCACTGGCGAGAGTAGACGTGTTGGTAGTCTGTCCATTAAGTGCGTGTACGAGCCTGTGCGAAGCCCCATACAATGACAGATTATACAACCCTAAAAGGCAAAGTCGCGTTTGAACACCAGTGCTTTTACACTTACTTCAGTGTGTTGTGCGTCTGCGCATTCTCTCGTGGATAGAAATGTATGACATCTACTAATAACGGGTCCATTATGGATGATACTGTATCTGAAACAAATAAATAATAAGATTTTTTACATTTTTATATTATTTTTAATTATTTTTTTAAAAAAGAGTTGTAAAAAGTTCTAAGTCTGCAACATACACTTATGCAGTTTTTTCCGTGTACAAATAAAGTTATATTAATCAATAAAAAATAGTTAAAATTATTTATTTCATACGAAATATTATGTTAATTATCGACAATTGATACCCCTTCTTAATTCCTAATTAATAAATCTTTAGTAAATAGAATTTGGTAGTTATGGTTCTAATCTACCATTGTGTGACTAGCTTTAGTCCCTTTGAGCAACCCCGGGTCTGCTCACTGGTTTTACCCCTAAGCTTAAGTCTAGGTCAACCGGGTTAATGCTAAGATATGAATTAAGTGGGTAAGTCTTATTTAGCCTTATCGCTTAGTTTTTCAAATAGAGTGTGTAGGGCTCCTACCAAGATATCAGATGCCCAAGCCAACCTCACCTGCAAGTGGTGCACCTGCCGATCAACGGACGAGGCTGTAGTAGGCTCGCCACCTATTACGTGGCACCAACAATATATCTGGCAAAATGTGGGCTTATCGTAATATGCCTACCTACATACCCCTTCGGGGAAACAGGTGTGACATTATGTATGTATAATTTAACATTCAATTTTGTTTATAGCTATTGCAATGCCCCCGCTGCGTCTGTTTGTCTCAACGCAATTAATTTAAATCTACTTTACATCTATCCTTAAGGTTTTCACCAATCAGGAGCTCAATACCACTAAATTAATCAGTTCCAATTGCAACCGTCAACTGTTGTATATAGTATTACTTATTCTACGCTTTAGTTGAGAGGTCTAATTGAGAATGCCTATGCATTTGCTCTTTACTGGGTTATCGTCGCTCAGTGTAAAAATAGTATAGATAGATAAATAATAATACATTAAACACATCGTCAACTCTGTCCATTAACAAGGAGTGACCTCTGTAAACTGTGTTTAATTTCAGTGAACGTTTCTGATCCCGAAACGGCGGAAATTACCATGTATTTAAAAAACAGTTAATATTTAACTGTAGGTCACGCGATAAAACTTTAACTGACACATAGCATGATAGATATAGCAATAATATGTCACAAACTGGCGCCAATACTAGGAATGATAATACTATGACGTTTCTGAGTAGGCGCAATGATGACGCAGGACAATGTACAATTTAATAAATAAATTTAAATATATGTGAGTCGCTTTGTGTACTCATGGATTCCTAGACAGTCACCAAGTATAAATTATCTCGATATTGATAACCGTTAACACATGCTTTACGTAGTTTATTTAAAACTAGGGTCCGCCCGTGATTTAGTTCGTGTGACCTGCATGTACTTTGTGAGTTTTTTGGGTAAAACCTATAACATTAATCTATATGGGTTTTTAGGCATCCTACCAAGACCTGAGGAGCCCAAGCCAACCTCACCTGCAAGTGGTGCACCTGCCGATCAACAGACGAGGCTCTGGCGAACATAACAGTGTCCGGTAAGCGGCAATAGGCTCGCCACCTATTACGTGGGACCTGGCAAACATAACAGTGCCCGGTAACCGGCAATAGGCTCGCCACCTATTACGTGGGACCTACAATATAATTGGCGAAGTGTTATAATTATACGCCCATATAATATGCCTCTGCCTACTTCTTCGGGGAAAGAGGCGTGAATGTATGTATGTATCTACAGTGAAAATCTCGTCCCTTCGGCCGAGCTATTCTGTAGAACAGTCACAAGAAACAGACAGACGAAATAATATTGTATATTTTTATAATAAATTATATAAAATTTAAAAAAAATAATATTTTACAGAAATCATGTTGATCGTGGTTGACGCGGGTAAAAGCTTTGATGAACTAAGAGAAAGGTAAATGAAGCTTATTTAAAAAAAATTACACTCAAACGCTTACTTATACAGGGTTACAGGTAATCCTGTATAGAATTAGAACAATACACTTGGACAATCGAAAAAGGTTTCTGCTCAATATTTACTGCGAGTCTGTGAGCTAAACCCACTGCACTGATTTTCAGCAGGACCCAGATTTAAAACAATTTATTTTGGATTGTACTTTTAGTTTATAATTTTTTTGTAATCTATTTATGTTCTTTGTAAAATAAAGGATTATCATTATTATTATTACATAGACGCCCTTATATAAGGTGTAACATCCAAAAACTTTATTAATATTTTTTTATATTAACTTTGCAATAACACCACATTAATCATAAGCTAATGTTTATCATTTACAATATATAAGCAAAACAAAAAGTAGCCGTCTCTACTAAAAACAAAACATATGTAAAATGATACAAAACCAGTGATGATAAATATCCCAACTGTCTGAACGCCAAAAAACCGATTAAATTTGACATTCAAACTTACTAAAAACGATAAAATATAAACGCGAAACGGACGTTTACATAATAAATTCCCAATAATACTCAAACATACCTTGTCGCTTCAACTATAAAAACAAGCTAGTAATTTATCACAAGTTCGACCACACTCGCGCCGAAAATAACTTTTTAAATAAAATATTGAATACAACCGTCTCGGTAGACGACGCAGGCGCACTGACAGATCGATCTTAAAGCTTGTTGTATAATATTAACGCATACTTAGTAATACATTTCGTACGATGACCAAACTTCTTGGAAACCCTCTTCGCAATCTTGTTAAGGGAAGAGCTGAGGAAAAAAGTTATGCGTAATTAATATTCAACCTTTTTTATCGATTTGAAAAAGAGAGAAGGTTGGTATCCAATCAGATTCATTCTTCGACATCTTTGAAAATCGATTTGATTTTAATTATATATTTAATTTTTGATATATAATATACACCTATGGTCCTAATATAGTCTATAAAAATATTTCTAAAAGGTTAACCTTGGAACTTAATAGCACAAATAGCTTTAACTACTAATAAACTAGGGCAAAGAAGGCTCATAAATAAATGTAAATAAACCCCGCTTATAATTCCAAATCAGCGTACAGTTAGTTTAAATATATTTTCTATATAGTTTAAAGGTATATAAAAAGGGTAAGTACATTCTGTACTTCAAGTAATTCAAGCATAAATAAATGAAATATATCTTTGTTATGTACCCCATTAAAACAAGAAGAATGTAAAGAATAGGTATATCTTTATTGCTAAAGGTCAGAAAGAAAAAGTGTATGTAATATCGTGGATAAAGAAGTATCCATTATATTAGAACTGCTAAAAAATACTTTGTGAAATTTATTTTTTAAAAACGTTAGAAATAACTTTTTTTCTATTCCGTGTAAAGTCACTATAAAGCTACTATTGTTATATCATCATCATAATTAAACAGCTTCTTTCATTTAATTGTTAATAAAATCATGCACACCCTACACAAAATGTGTAATTATCAAATTCTAGTTACAAAATACACGTAATATTAGAAGCTTTTAATAACTTAGTAATTTTATTAATAACGCAACGTCAATACGCATTATCTATACATGTCAATGTCGAATTATGACTAATCAAAATCGGTTCAAGTACAAAAGTCTTGACTTTTTTTAAGCACTGCGGTTTTTACGCTTAGTCATACACATACATCACATTCACAACACAAGGCGTAAGAACTTGTATGGAATTCTTATGGTTAAATACATATTTTAATAAGATAATAAGGTATTGTAATCGTGCGTGCAAAAAATAGTAATATATATAGGAATAATCACGGCACCGGTCAGTGTCGTCTTTCATTTTTCGGATGAAAAATCGTCAAATAATAAAAATAAGAATAAAATTTATTTCTAATGAAATCCTAGCCAATTATATACATAACACTTATTATAAAAAATTGGTTTAGCAGTTCAAAATAATTTAGGTAATAGCTAAACTAATTAGATTTAATTACTTATATCTTAGGCATCGATAACCGTCCAGGCAGTGGCCCCCTTTTTTTTTTTCTTTTTTTTTTATTGTCGGTAAAAAAATGCTGTTTACGCACTGTCTCCCGGCCAATGGGGGGACAGAGATGGGAGTGTGGGGCTCACTGCGGCAGACGCGACCACCGCAGTCCTACCCACTAAAAAACTTCCGACGACGCCCACCGCTGTTGAAAAAGGGGCAGGGGGCCAGTGCCTTGCTGAAGGTTCGAGGTGCCGTATCCTCGAGGCGGTTGGGCCCATCTTGGAGGGATGGGTCGGCCGTCGATAACCGTCTTCCGCTGTGGAAGTGTCAGACTTTTACTGACTAAAAACTATCCATGTTCCTTCGTAAGCCGACATTAAAGGATCCGGTAGATAGGGCGATAGTTATCCTTTTAAGCAATGAAACGTAAAAATAATACCTTAAGACAGCAAACTTAGCAAAACTTTTACTCAGATTTACTTACACAATTTGAACAAAACTTGGTTTTAAGTAAAAAGGCCAGGAAGGATTTATACCTGTATTGAAATGAAAGCAAATTAGAAAACAACTGCTGGACTTATATGGGTCCGGAAAACAAATAACGCTTGCGCGATCTAAATACGTTCAATTTCTTTGATATATAGATGGATAGATAAAACGTTTATTTCCTTAAAATAATACAAGTTATAAAAAAACATATCCCACAAAACCGTTTGACTGGTTTGTCTGTGGGTCACAGTCTCTTTTATACTCTTTTATACATTACAACTAATTTTATAAATAAATAAATTACAATTTTTCATTTACACCAATATAGTGTTTTTTTAAATTTATTTTGTACTTATTTTTGTTTGTTTCCATTCTAATGGCTTCAGGTATACTATTTAAAAGGTATGGAAGCCGTTTTTTTATATTCCTGTCACCATAATAATTATACTTATGAACTAACATTAACATACAGCTTTGAACACAATTTATTATTTCTGTAGTTAATTGAATCTTGTCTTTGTGATTTCAGTGTAGTCATATTGTCATTTGTGTAGTCGTAATTTATTGTTTTTTATATGTAATTTTGACGTTTTAAATTAATATGTAATACTTCACGAAATAAAGAATTATTAATTGATTAACCAGAGAACAGACAATATTTTTGATTATTTTTTTGTAATTACGAACATAACATTAAACGAATTATGAATCAAACCCACGACTTTTTGAACTACTATTAAAAATTATTGTTATAGACACCATATCAATCGTGTATATGTTGACTAAAGATTTGACACACATACATTATACCACGCCAAAGACGACTATGTTTTTGGTCCCACGTAATATGTGGCGAGCCTATTGCCGCTTACCGGAAACTTTTATTTTCGCATGAGCCTCGTCCATTTGTTCGGCAGGTTCTTGCAGGTGAAATGTCTTGCGCTTCTCATATCTTGGTTAGTATACACCCCATAGCTAGTTTGGCGCTATAAATATATTAAAAACCCTTAGCATAAATATAAGAGATTTTTATGTTTAATTAGTTTTTATTTGTGGTTTATTACTGTCTTGGATCGATCAAGATAAAACTGCCTCACGACTAAAATTTTATTCAGTCATTTGTAGTTTTTTTCACACAATCAATTTATCTTCTCACTAGTTGTTACTTTCCCTTTTCTCGCTAACATTCAGATATTATATTCAAGCCGATATTATTACTATGAATATACTCAATATCTTAATTGCTCTCCACAAACAGTTACAATAGGATGTTAATATATATTACAGTTCGTTGTGGACCCTGTCGGGCACAGTAAGTGGACGTAAAGGTATCGTGACTATTACCAGTTATTTTAATACATACATTCACGCCTGTTTTTCCGAAGAGGTAGGCAGAGGCATATTATACGCCCACACTTCGCCAATTATAAAAATAAATAAATAAAATTCATTTATTACGGACCAAAATCCATAGGTTAGTAACAAAAAATCTTAAAATTATGTTAGTATTACAATTTTATGATTAAGTAAATAACAAATAGTTGGTCCCACGTAATAGGTCGCCTATCGACGCTTACCGGGCACTGCTAAGTTCGCCAGAGCCTCGTCTGTTGATCGGCAGGTGCACCACTTGCAGATGACGTTGATTTGGGCTCCTTAGGTCTTGATATGAACCCTATTCACTCTATTATTTAAATACATTGTTATAAGTTTAATATTAGTCCCAATAATCTTGTTTGTACACTGGACCACCTATATGACGTGGAGGCGAATTCAGCTCGTGACAAATCTTTGCTCCCATACAGGACAAATCTTTGTGTGCGCAAACGTGAATATTTCTTCTGACCTGTTGTGCTGTGTATAATAAATATATATGTACAGAAAAAGGTTAATCCGTTATTTAGTATACACAACACAAGTTCTGAATTATACTTATCTTGGAACTAAATAAAATTAGCGTAGGTACTTGTCAGATCATATTTATATATTTATTTTATTTAAACTGCAATTAAGATCTGCCGAATCAGGCGAGGCGTTCTCGTCATTTGATAAGTCTTTATCCCGAAAACAATAGTGGTTTCTTCAGGACGCGATAACCTGTAGATCACATTAGCGATGCCCTGAGAGAAAGCTAATCCTCACTAATAATACAAATAAAAAAGTTTTTTTGTCAAGCTTTCACATACATAAATACATACACAATATCACGCCTGTTTCCCAGAAGGGGTAGGCAGAGGCATACTATACGCCCACACTTCGTTATTTATATAGTTGGTCCCTCGTAATAGGTGGCGAGCCTATTGCCGCTGTTCGGGCATTTTTATGATCGCCAGAGCCTCGTCCGTTGATCGGCAGGTGCACCACTCGCAGGTGAGGTTGACTTGGGCTCCAAAGATCTTGGTAAGATATATACACCTTAAGCTTAAGCTTTCACGTCTGAACCACTTGGCCGATTTTTTTGACATAATACTAAAATTATAAAGACGAAAAAGTTTTTGGATGATGCACTAATTGGACTTCGAACAAAAGTAAAAAAAAAAGTTAAAAAATTATTTATTTCAAAAACTATTATACATAGTACTTGAAAACATCATAATTAAAATATTAAAAAAAACAATCGAACTATTATTACACTCGTGATTTAGTTACATGCAACAAAACAAAGCTTAGATTCACTTACATGCAACAAAACAATTTAAAAACAAGAAATAATTAAGTGTAAGAGAATCTAAGTGCTAGTTCCGAGCCACCGCTCTGTAAGAAGAACTGGAAAGAAACTCACAGGCTATGCTCTTTTAAATATATCTATTGGTTTGGTACTTGAATTATAATCTTCATTTGTCTGTAAAGCTATACAATGTGCAATATAATATAACAATAGTGCCACCCCCTCTCACCTCATGAGCAGTCGTAAGAGTCGACGAAGAGAACACATGTAGCTGTACGATAGAGACGATGGGCAGCAGCGTTATCCTGCGCACTGGCTTGACTTGCGGTCACCAACCCTGTCCAGCGTGCAAAGAGGCGCTCGTAGCTCCGTGGTAGTAAAAATCATAATTCTATCATTTGGTGTACAATTAGGTCTTAAAAATAACATTTTGCCCTCAAATGAACCCTGCAAGGGTATAACAATTTGAAATAGGAACACATTTCGGAATATACCACAGAAGTAAAGTCAATTTCACAGAACAGGACTTGGATGGGTGACCGTTGGGGTGGCATTTAATATCGAAAGCTTCCGTGCTTCAGAAGCCACGTTAAGATGTTGGTCCCAGTCATCACCTAATATGATAATCGGTAGACTATTGGGCTACATCTGTCTTCACTAATCAACATTGGGCCCGCGTTTATTTGTAAATATATACGTAGATTATTTTGCAAAACTGTCTTATGAGACATTCAGCAAGCTGTTAAGTATGTATCTCTGACTTGAAGGACAACCGTCCAGTGACATGATCCCCATAAAAATTTCATTCCTTCTCAAAGATCTCCAGGGGCTTTTTTTTCCAATCTTGAGAATTTGGAGTCATTTTTCATAAGCTGCGTAGCGAGTTTGTTTGGGTGATTAGCTTTCCTTTCTATATAGGACTTCATGAAATGATGTATCTTCTCTTTGACGGTTCGAATTTCAAGGTCGTGATGTAACGTACCAAGGGGAGTCAGTGATCAGCCTGTGCAGAATTTCTAAATTCGAGTTTGACGCGGTTCCCCATAATTGGATGCCATATATAAGCACACGAATATGTAGGAATCAAACAGACGGCCTTTGGAACGTAAGAATGGGTATATCAGTATATATACTTCACCGCCAGCTCATATGTAGATAACTAAATTTTAAACAGAAGCTGTATGAGGAAGCTAGTTTTAGAGTAAATTAAAGACCGTTAGTTGTTACCAAAATAAAACGATTTTGTGAGGTTATTGACTTCTTATCTGTGTTTTGGTGTATGTTTATTATAGACATATATATGTATTAATTACTTAAGCCATTTAAACGAATAAATAGCTTAAATTTGTATGAGTTTTAAACTTTTTTGAGGTATGCCAGATTCTCAATTGATAACCTTTTGTCACCGCGTACAGTAATCTTTTAGTGAAATGAGATAAAAAACATGCTTATTTATTTTATTACTATGCATACTTTTATAATAGTAATATTTCATTTAGACAAAGTTGCTGTAAATAGA
The DNA here is from genome assembly GCA_949126915.1 of Musotima nitidalis. Lineage (NCBI taxonomy): Eukaryota > Metazoa > Arthropoda > Insecta > Lepidoptera > Crambidae > Musotima > Musotima nitidalis. Next base: position 4,190,796 of record OX421427.1, on the reverse strand, counting down.
CACCGTTTTTTTTAAACATGAAAAAAGGTGTAAAATCAATTTATAATTTACTTTAATTGACGTACATGTCATCGAGTCTCGCTGAACGACACATTTTTTAAAGAGCCCTTTGGCCTAAGAAAATAGATTCTTAAGCAAAAGGGTTTTATAAAATAATAAACATTTTCGTCAGATTTTAATCAAATTAACAATAGTATATAGGTGTGGAGGCGTAACAATGAATGACGCAATTACATTAATCTAATAGATTATAACGTGTGCAATAGCCAATATAAGGTATAATATAAGGTAGCTAAAATAAGATATCCTACATAACAGTGAATGTACGAGCGTAAACATTGTTTCTGGAAAACCGGCCTGTGATAAATCTAGATCGCAATTTTGAAACTGCGCCAATAGATTTTATTACTAAACTGAAAGAAGAGCTAAATAAAAAAAAAACTAGTTAAAACAGGTGTTTATAGGGTAGGCAAACATTTATTAGGTGTAATATGATTGACGACCGATATGGCGTGGAGGTCAGTATACCTGCACTTCAATCCAGAGGTCGTGGGTTCGATTCCCACACAAGACAAATCTTTGTGTGCATGAACATGACTATTTGTTCTGGTCTGGAAGTTTTCCTATGTATATTAAGTATGTATTTAAAAAAAAAGCAAAAAGTATTTAAGTATGTTTATCCGTTCTTTAGTATCCATAACACAATTTCTTAGTGATACTTATCTTGGAACTAAATAATTGGGGTGATTGTAAGAGAATATAAATTTTATTTATTTATTTATGAATTATATTAGATAGAGAGCACCCAGCTCAAAATACCGAAAAGCGATGATTTATTAATTTATAGGACAGCGAATAGAGTGACCTCTGGAGGCCTTCGGCAATGTCAAGGCGCTGACGGGTTTTCTGGAGAAACTGGGATACTGGTAAAAGTAAAGTAAAAAGTTCTTTATTTCATAAACTATTACATAGCACTTGAAACCGTCAAAACAAAATATAAATAAAAAAAACTAAACATTACTATACTGAAATCACGAAGCTTAGATTCACTTACATGCAAATAAATAAAAATTAAGTGGAAGTGAATCTAAGTGCCAGTTCCGAGCTCTATGAGAAGAACTGACAAGAAACTCACAGGCTATGCTCTTTTAAATTATTAATCACATATAACAATACGGATATACATATAACAACACAGTGAATATTTGAAGGGACCCCTGATGCCGTAACCAATAAAGTAGCACTAAGGGAACTGGAGTAATCCAGTTGACACCCTCTGACGCAAAATAGGCGCATTGGCTGCCGAATTGCGAAGAAAATAGAAGAATTGCGGCCGATGAGCCGTTGAGCCGTCAAGTCGAAGTAAAGCAGAGTTTACAGAGGCTTATCCTTCATCTCGATTCCCTTCGCGCTTCGGATGGCATATTAAGCCTTTGGAGCTGATTATCATTATCTGTATAAATAGGTATGTGATAATAGTGAAACTAAACTAAACGCCCTATTGGGGGGCTAGATAAATTCTAATGATAAGACGCTTGATCGTAACTCTGCACTGGGTTGGGTTTAAAGGGCTACTAAGACCTTATAAGCCCAAGCCAATCTAACCTGCAAGTGGTGCACCTGCCGAATAACAGACGAAGCTCGAACATATCAGAGGGCTTAATTTTTTTGCTAATCCAACGATAAACGAAAATTTGCTATACTCATCCCTTTCACTCGATACATATAAAACTAGAGAGTAAAAGAGATAGGTATAAAAAAAAGTATTGTTTTTCGTTGAATTAAAGTAGACCTGCAGTTCCCGGTAAATGGCAATAGGCTCCCCACGTATAACGTGGAATTAACAATATACTTGGCGAAATGTGGTCGTATAATATGCTTCAGCCTACCCCTTCGGGGGAACAGGCGTAGTTATATATATATATATATACATATATAAAAGGTTGAGATCTCTTTGGGAGCCTGTGCTCGGTAGTAGAACGTTAATGTCTGAGATAATGATAATTGTCTAGTTCTTCTAATCACTTTGTAATGCCAATAAACAAATAAATAAATAAATTTATTTAATTTATTTGTAATTGGCTTGTACATATCGTTACTTTATTAGAAATATTGTTGTAAATCTTTCTAAAATAAATAAAAAGCAACAAACGAATATGTAAGTAATAAAAGAATAATAACATAAGTCGACTCCTATAAGGTATTCATTGAGTCAAATTAGAATAAACATTTTAGACGTAATTTTTGACGTGACAACGTCTTAAATTAGGTTGCGGCTGGGAGTCACTTATGAAAAAGTGTAACGCTCGGTAACGTTACGATGAGTCACCGAACGAGAGAGAGGCCCGGCGAATGCCTTGCGTCTCTCTCCCACTCAACTATGATCGGTCTGCCGCGCGCGCAGCACTAGAATTCCTTGTTCCTATTGTGCAATTTAATTATATTCATATCAATAAATATTCTACCGAGAAAAAGACGTTGTCACGTAAAATCTTCGCCCGTAAAAACGACTTTACAGGCAACCATTTTTTTCTTGAAAAAATAAATGCGGCGTTGACTTCGAGTGATATCAGACTTGCACGTTTTAGAATTATAAATAGCATTACGGGATCGTTTATATTCAATGTTATACATCCACTGTCAATGTTAAAATATTTTTAACATTCGATCAATTGAAAACATAGATAATCAAATGTTGCTGGACAATTTTACTAAAGGAACTAATGCTAAAACTAAAACTGAATGAATTTCAAGGGCGTTATTTTTATTGCATAGTTAGTGGAATTTTGAGATCTTGAGGGAGGTAGATCTAGAGTATATCATAGAAATTGTTCTCGGGCACTCTGGAGAGTCTTTTCCGCAAATAAGACTTAATCTAGTTAATAGTGCCTTTTTATTTATGATGTACAAACATATTGGAGTATCAAATACAAAAACATATTCTACTAATCAATGCCCAAACCATATAATTATTTTTCCCTAACCGAAAATTATTCACAAACCTAAACTAAGTAATTTTTTTATTTTAACGACTTCAAACATTTTAATTGTAAAAATGTTTAATGTACCGTCTGGTTGTGGCAGTCGCCAGTACTTACGCAACTTACAAAAGAGGAAAGAGTTCCGACTGGTTTTTTCCTTGTCGGCGAACATGGGAGAGCAATTTCGGCCATTGCGATCCGGTGTTGAGACGTGATTCGAGGAGGTGTGCTACTGTTGCGTACTTTTCAATTTTAATCTTAAATTTTAAACAGTTTAAAAATTGTTATTGTCTAAAAAAAATTACATTTTACTTGAAAAACAATTTAGGCTTAACTGTTTAAAAAATAACAATTAGGCTGCTAATCAGTGAGCATGATAATTACAGCAACAAAATCTAGGCGGGTCCTCTTCTGCACTCAAGTTTCTGATAT